>JAFBJZ010000775.1:407500-1652446 GCA_016785225.1 Psettodes erumei | reverse complement strand
CTATTAAAACAGTGCCTGGTCTCTCCTCTGTGCGTTCCTTTGCTTCAGATGTCACTGGGCCTGCAAGAAATCTTTTCTCATCTCTTTCATCATCACTTAAATCCAACACCTCTCCAAGTGCTGCAGCTCTGATCAATGGAACTGTGTCATCTCCACAGTACCGATCTTCATCCCCAACGTCTCTTCTCACCAGCAGTCTGCAGGAGAGAATTCAAGCAACCACCAATGCTGCGACAACAAGTGTCAATGCAGCCTTTGATGAGGTTGAAAAAACATTCAACTCTTGTTCTGCAGGCTATGGCACTTTGAAGTCCTTGTCCTCTTCTGCATCCTCCTCGTATCAGTCCATGAGATCTTCAGCTTCAAGTTCACTTTATGCCTCTCTAAGGTCCCCTCCTAATAACACAACTGCTGTCACTTCCAGTACGATGACTGTTCCAGTGTATTCTGTCATTAATATGCTGCCAGAGCCCCAGTTTAAAAAGTTACCTGAGGTGTCCAAGTCAGCTGCTGCCCTCCTGTCACCGCGGAAGACGGTGCCCACTGAAGTGAATGCTCAGTTGCAATCTTCCTTTGCCAGAACTCTTTCTCCTATCAAAGCCCCCCTTTTTTCTGCTGGGCTGAAATCAAACACCACATCTCCACTGTCCTCCAGCCAAGAGATTCTGAAGGATGTAGCTGAAATGAAAGAAGACTTGATACGAATGTCAGCCATTTTGCAGACAGACCCAAATTCCACAGCCAATAAAGGATTTCAGTCTGATTCTCCCAAAGAGGCTAAGATAGAGGATGAGGAGCCATATAGAATTGTGGAGAAAGTAAAACAAGATTTGGTAAAAGTGAGTGAAATCCTTACGAAAGATACTGTGAAGGATGGTAGGGGCTCTCTGGCAAGAGGCTCTTTGGATGATATACACTTTTCAAAAGTACAAGTTGAACAACCACCAAGCAACTGGAGCTATCCACCAAGATATGAGACTGTGGTTCCTCAAGCCAAATCAAAAACAATAGCAGATAGAGATTTCAATCTCTCCAAAGTGGTTGACTACCTGGCCAATGATGTTGGCAGCAGCTCTTTTTCCAAAATGCATGATACAAAGCATAAAACAGATGAGAGCAAGAGAGAAGGAGAGAGCAAGGAGAAGCAGAAACGTGTCTTGAAACCCACCATAGCAGTTCAGGAGCATAAGCTCAAAATGCCTCCAACAAACATGCGCTCTTCAGCTTCAGACAAAGAGATCAGTAAAGTAGCAGATGCGCTTTTTGGAGCAGACACTGTGCTAGAATCCCCTGATGACATCTCACATGAACAGGATAAAAGCCCCCTCTCAGACAGTGGCTTTGAGACCAGGAGTGAAAGGACACCCTCTGCTCCTCAGAGTGCAGAAGGCATGGGCCCCAAGGCTCTTTTTCAGGATATCCCAGTTCCGCCAGTGATCACTGAGACTAGGACTGAGGTTGTCCATGTCATCAGGAGCTATGAGTCCCCAGAGGATAGCAAGCAAGCTGCAATGGATGACACACATTCTGTCAGATATATTGATTCAGATTCTAAAGGCCATCTGAATCAAGCTACATCAACTCCAGAGCAGAATAAATGCTATTCAATAAAAGTTAGCCCTGAAGAGGATCCAATGGGAAAAGGGATGAGGGTAAAGGAGGAGACTCACATCACAACCACCACCAGGATGGTGTACCACAAACCACCTGGCAAAGAAACAGCATCTGAGAGGTGTGAGGAAACTATGTCTGTGCATGACATAATGAAGGCTTTTCAGTCAGGCAAGGACCCTTCTAGAGAGCTGGCTGGACTGTTTGAACACAAGTCTGGCAATGAGGAAACATCACAAAGAGTCCTTGAGGACATCAACTCCAAACCTAAGGTTGAAAGAATAATTGAGGTTCATATTGAAAAAGGCAATAAAACGGAACCAACAGAGGTCATCATCAGAGAGACAAAAAACCACGCAGAGAAGGAAATGTATTACTATCCAGGCAATAGACAGGACGAGGAGGAGCCAGAAGAATCACTTCCTGTCTACCTTGACTCTCCCAGAGTGAACACACCCATGTCGCAAGAGGAAGACAGTCGCCCAAATTCAGCCCAGCTCATGGCAGATGACTCTTATAAAACACTAAAGCTACTTAGCCAGCAATCTGTAGAGTACAATGATGATGAGTCATCAGAGCTTAGGGGAGAGTCCTATAACTTTGCAGAGAAAATGCTACTCTCTGAGAAATTTGACCAGTCTCATTCTGACACAGAGGAATATCTGAGAGATAGGTCTCGCTTCCACTCACCAGACAGAAGCAGTCACAGTGAGGGTAGATCATTTGGGCCAAGGAAGGAGTATGTTTTTAGGTCGCCAAGAAATGTGTTTGACAAATCTGGAAGAATGGCCAATGTCGATGAGAACTTTGACAAACTGACGCTTTTGCAGTATTCCTCTGAGCCTGGAAGCCCAAAGCACTCTGTTTGGATGCATGTGTCAGATGACACACAGAGTAAAGAGAGAGAACAGCTTATGTATGAGGACAGAGTGGACAGAACTGTGAAGGAGGCAGAGGAAAAACTTAGTGAGGTATCTCAGTTCTTCCGTGATAAAACAGAACAGCTCAACGACGAGCTCTCATCTCCAGAGAAGAAATCCCGCAGACCAGACTTCAGAGAATCACGATCAGGGCCGAGCTCCACACACAGCAGTCCAGAGAGATCAGCTTACAGGAATGGGGGTAGTGGAGAAGAGTGGAGCAGAGAAAGGCTTAGAGACCGGTTCAGCTCCAGTGATCGGAAATGTGCCAGCTTACCAAGCAGTCCAGAGAGGAGAGTACTGCTGCAGTACACTGATTCAGACCCAAGAAAACAAGGAGATGGTAGATCACAGGGAAGTGTGGGTGAAAGCTCTAAACCTTTTCAAATGTCTTCCTCCAAAGTGAGTGCAGTGAGGCTAAAGTTTGAGCAAGAGGCTCAAAGGAAAGATAGGAGTCCTCAGGGTGTGCAAAATTCAAATCCTCCTATTAGGAAACTTCAGGAAAGTAAGCTACCTGTGTATCAGGTGTTTGCGGGTTCTGATACTCCCAAAACTCCAGATAGTCCGGGAAACCAGAGGAGATGTCTAGATAGTGAATCGAATAGATTCTCACCCAAGCATGAGAGAAAGGAAAAAGATCAGGAGGAGAAAAAGTTGTTCAAAACTTGGGAGAGCCAAGGGTATGGGAGCTATAAACCCCAATCTCCCAAACTTTCTCATTCTTTAATCCACGAGTCCATGAAAGATGGCAATAATAGTGATGCCCAGAGACAAGAAACAACCAAGAAAATAATCTACACAGAATTTGTTGTTCGAGAAAGTCCAAATAGCAATGACAGTCTAAAAAAAAACTCGGAATCAGAAATTCCTGTTAGAAAGCCATCTAATTTCTCAGAAAATCACAAATCCTCCTCTTTAATCTTAGATGCCTCGGTTGAACCATATGAGAAGGCAGGGTCTCACATTCCTACTTTAGCTAGAAATCGGTTACACAGTAGCTCTGATTCCAACAAGTCAACTCGTGGATCATCAGTAGAAAAATCCACAGACTCGTCAGATGGTAGCCAGACAAATGTTGTGTGTAACGGTATTGATAGCGACCAGGTAGAGTATTTGGATCAAGTAACACCTGTAGTTGTCACAGAGGGTTTCAAAGATATAAAACCCTTACCTGTGTATGTTAGCATCCAAGTAGGAAAGCAGTATGAGAAAGAAACAGCCTCAGGGCAGCTGGGAACGTACAAAAAGATAGTAAGTCACGAGAGTCGGACAGTGCATGAGACTAGGGGTGCATTTTATACTGTCAAACAAAAGCAGTCTACGTCTCCTCAAGGAAGTCCAGAAGATGACACTCTAGAACAAGTGACTTTCATGGACAGCTCTGGGAAAAGTCCTGTTACCCCTGAGACCCCCAGCTCTGAGGATTTGAGTCTGACCTCAAGAACACCAGACTCTGTGATAGGCTTTATGCCTGGCATGCCAAGCCCTATCCCAGAGGAGTCTGAGGAGGAAGATGGAAAGACCTTCATCTACAAGGAGCCCTCAAAGGAAAAATCTAAAACGGTGTCCTCAGAGAATCACAGTAAAAAACAGGATGCCGAGAGACAGAGGTCAAAAGAGAAAAGAGTGGCCTATATAGAGTTTCCACCACCTCCTCCTGTAGAGACAGAGCACCCCAAACCTGAGAAAAGGGGCTCATGTGCTTCCTCTGAAGCAGAGACAGAGATGATGGAGGTGAACCTCCAAGAGGAGCATGATCGGCACCTCTTAGCTGAGCCAATCATCAGGGTCCAGCCTCCATCCCCTATTCCCCCTGGAGCTGATAACAGCGACTCGAGTGATGATGAGTCTGTCTTCCATCCCATCCCTGTCAAAAAGTACACCTTTAAAATGAAAGAGGAGGGAGAGAAACGCCAGAAACCCAAACGATCAGAGAAAAATGGAAATAATAAGGAGTCTGGAATCAATGGTGTAGTAAAGGGGGAAGATGCTGACTTTGAACAAAATGGCAATGATCAGTCAATCACTGACTGCTCTATAGCAACCACTGCTGAGTTCTCCCATGATACAGATGCAACCGAAATTGACTCCTTAGATGGATATGACCTTCAAGATGAGGATGATGGACTGAGTGAGGACCCTAAAACATCAAGCCTGTCTAATGATGGAAAAGCAACAGACCGCTCATTTAGTCAGTCCAAACTTGAAGTGATAGAGGAAGAGAAATGTGAAGAAGGGGGGGATAATGGAAATACTAAAACCAGTACATCTTCAGCAAAAAGCAGTGGAGATGAAAAAGATTATACCCTCGAAGGAAGACATCCAGATAGACAGGGCTTTGGAGACAACTATTTTGCCTACCAACTTGAAGAGGAGCTGAATTCAACCTTTAAAACTGTTGCCACCAAAGGCCTGGACTTTGACCCCTGGTCTACCAAAGGGGGTGATAACGAGGGAGTTTTTGAGTCCAAAACAAAAGAGGAGGACCCCAAGCCCTTTGGTTTATCAGTGGAGGACAAATCACAGGCTACAACACCTGACACAACTCCCGCTCGAACACCGACTGATGAAAGCACACCGACTAGTGAGCCTAACCCCTTCCCTTTCCACGAAGGGAAGATGTTTGAGATGACCCGCAGTGGTGCTATTGACATGAGCAAGCGGGACTTTGTTGAAGAGAGGCTTCAGTTTTTCCAGATTGGTGAGCATTCCTCTGACCCTAAAACAGGGGAAAAGGGGAGAGGGGGCAAGATCCTCGGGGTAATTTCCTCTCAGTCAAAAACAGGGGAGAGGGCCACAGTAGATGGGAAGTTGAATGTTACAGATACTACCACAGACAGCAGCACTACACCAACAACACCAGCAGCAACAACAACAAAATGCAACCCTGCACAGCCTGGCAGTGACACTGGCTATACTGGTACTGATGCCCTCACCTGTGAAGCCATAGCTGAGACCGCCTCCTCATGCACAATCACAGCATCTAAGCTTGACCCCAAATTACGCACTCCTATTAAGATGGGCATAGCTGCCTCTATAACTGTGAAAAAAGACTCAGGGGATCTTGCAGATTGTAAAGCTGAGATGTCAGAGGGTCAGATGGTGCCGGAATACATAAGTATAGAGGGTCAGTGTGCAGAGAGTCAGTCTAGCAGACACGCTGAGCCCAAGTTGGAGAGAAGAGATTACCCCTCTGAAAACTGCAACAACAACAATAACCTTGAGTCATCCAGTGTTCAGGCCAACTACATACAGTGTGGTAGTGTGGTGTTTAATTTGCAGTCCTCCTCTGAGCCCACTCTTCAGAAAGCTAGCAGGATAGAAACACTGTGCTTTAGGGACCTAGAAGAGAGAGTGGATGTACACAATAGCAATCAAGTACAGGACCAGAAAAGTGAAACAGTTCAAGAAAGTGAAGTGAAGCAGCCCAAGTCCAGGCTTCCAGTTAAAGCATCGGGGTGGTCATTTCACACGCAGGGAACAGCCATAGGCAAACAGAAGCCCAAACAAGCACTGACGGTTGAAGTCAGGAAAAGAGGAGAGCCAGCCATAGCCAAAGTAGAGCCCAGGTCTAGAATACCAATCAAGGATGTTAAAAAAGGCAGCCCTGCTGCTGCTGCTGCTGCTGCTGCTACAGCTAGCTCACCTGTTTCAGTTCGGGTTATCTCCCAGCCAATGAAGGCATTGGACTCAGAGAGAGCAGCCATACATTTGCCCTCAAGGCTACCACTGAAGGACAGTCATAAGGTCAGCAAAGTCACAGGCGAGGGAGTAAGTAAACAGGAAAGGCAGGAAAACCCTAGTGAAATTTGTAAGCGCACCATCCAGTACTTTAAAGACATTAGCGGGGAGACGCTAAAGTTGGTGGACCGCCTGTCAGACGAGGAGAAAAAGACGCAGACAGAGCAGTCGGAGGAAGACAGCACCTCCCGGAGCACCTCTCTGTCGGACGCCTCCCAGCCTTCCCAGCCCTCCCAGCCCTCCCGCTCATCCAGGTCTGGTAGAGGTTCGAGGGCTGAGGCCGGGGCCGCGTCCGTAAGGGCAAAGGTGGCGACGACGGACAGGGCCTCCGGCAGTGAGAGGAGCAGGAGGAGTAGGCGGACTGGTGGGAAGGAGGGCAGTCAGGGACTCACAGGGTCTCGAACGCCTCCCATCGCGGAGATCAAGCCTAGTTTGTAAAACTTTCACACTATGTTTAAAATACATTTATATATTTATATATTTCACTTTTAGTTGCATGACATCGTTGTGATCGTTTAATGGATTGACTGGAATGCCTGTGGCGTGTTTACATATTCTCTTCAGAACAGTAGCTGTCATCTAAATTTCTTTTTTTTTCATCGATGTACTGTGTACTGTATTGTCCTTGTTGCAAGATTCTCTTTCCTATCTTCCCCTCTTTCAACCCTTTTAACCCCCCCTGTATGGTAGCGTGAGCATGCCAGTAGTAGTGACTGGTCCACTGGCACAACCAGTCCCTTGTTTGACAATTCCCTGGTCTGTCCGTCTGTCTGTCTGTGCGGGGTGGCTACTGAGTTACCGTAGTAGTTTGTTCTTACAGAATTTTTCATGCTTTCAATTGTCATTTAAACTAACTAGTGTTGGTAAAGAACACACAAAAGCGTCTCCGCATGTCGACATTTTAGATCCTAACATAGACCTTTCCACCCTAGACTTGTAGAACTTTGAGTCTGTTGTTGAGAATCATGTTATGCTTTGTTTTGTGTGGTTCTCATGACAGTTACTGCCTGCGTAGAGGATACATACCACAAACAGTCACAGAACACCACTTACTCTATGAACATATTTAAGTTGCCCATAATGTCCTTAGTGTTAAATATCCTTTTCTTGCCATCCCGGGGAAGTAATTGAACCTAAATTACATGTATATTCCATCCAATGTAATATAAAGATTTTTTTAACACAACCTTGATTAATGTTGTTAAATCTGATGGAAAAGTGGCCAGAAAAGGAAAATTATGTACATGTTTATTTTTCAGTTATAGTGTGTAGGGGAGAGGAATGTAAATAGTATTGATGCGTCATTGTCCGCTATCTTGCCAGGTCCCCAAAGTCCTTGTGAGCGAACCGACTTGCGCATGGCTATTGTTGCAGATCATCTGGGACTCAGTTGGACAGGTGAGACACATTCCATGTTGCTTTTTCTCTCAGTCCCCCCATACCTACCTGGATTTCTTTCTCAGCCTCAAACAATGTCATTGACTGCCACCTTCAGGCTAACAGAGTATCTTACAAAGAAATTATAACATTAACTGTTGCACTGTTACTTGTTTATTATTTTGAAATACATATATTTAAATTAGAATTTATTCCTCTGTAATTTGTAAGTAAGAATATGAATATTTATGTTGGAGTTGCTATTTGTGTCCCATCACAGAGTTGGCTCGGGAGATGAACTTCACAGTCGATGAGATCAATCACATCAGACTAGAGAACCCCAACTCTCTGACAGCACAGAGTTTCATGCTACTTAAGAAATGGGTCAGTCGGGAAGGGAAAAACGCCACAAGTAAGACTTTCAATATCTGAAAATGTTTGTCTCCTCTCTTTGTATGTCTTTCTTTCACTTTCCCTTTTAATTAAATAAAAAATTGAGGGGGTCAACTTCTAAAGCAAACTCATAAAGATAAAAAGTTGTTTTTTTCCAAACATATCTTAGAGTACTTTCCTTTCCTGTCCATTCTCCTCTCACCTTTTCTCAAATTTACAGTCCTTGTTAAGTCATTTTTCAGGGAGCTAAATTAAAGTTTTTGTCTTCATCTTTTCTTCCACAGCGGATGCCTTAACTACAGTGCTGACCAAAGTCAATCGGATGGATATTGTGACTTTACTGGAGGGCCCAATATTTGACTATGGTAACATTTCAGGCACGAGATGTTTTGCCGATGATAACGCTGTTTTCCGGGATCAGGCTGATGGTAAAGTTTAGCTCTGTCTAGCTGACCTCTTACCTCTCCCTGCTACCTTTTTTGTTGTTGTTGTGGCAATGCATGGATCACATACAAATAGTCCTAGTGCAAATCTCTAGACAAACTGATCTACAGTCAGATTTGGATTTTGTTTGGACAACTGGCTCCTCCTTTTCCCCTAATTCATTCACTATTTCTATGTTTTAAAGTTTAAGTATAAGCCAATGAAATAATTGTGGTGGTGTTCTACTCTGATCCATGTTGCTTTATAATGAAGTTTTTAATAACGCTTTATCACCCTCATTTGAATTGACTTCTGTTGAATGAACCACCACCATCCTCTATAAATCACAGTAGTGAATCCAGTTGTCACAAATGAGCAATATCCACTGTTAAAATCCCATTCTAAATGCATGCTGCTTACTACAAATTGCTTTAAATATTTTTTTCAGTCATGTCTGACCTGAGTAGAAATGATATAATCCTGTAGAGTGTGCTTTCCTCTGTTTATTAGTTTAGCTCTCCTAGTTCTCCTCCAGTTCCTCTGAGCCCTCCTTGGATAGATGAGAGAATCTCCTCCTCTGGGAAACCAGACTGCCTCCTCCACCTCCTCCTCCTCCTGTCCTTCATGCCTCCCATCACCTCCCCACAGCAATATCCACAGCTGATAGCAGCACATAACAACTCTTAACAAGTTAAGAGTCATGTGTTGTCAATGACCATGTGTGGCCTCTCCTTATCCATCCCTCACGTGGCTCCTCCTCCTCCACATATCCCTCAGTTATTTATTCATCCTGTTGTTGTGCAAGCATGTTTCAGATTCAACAACCTTTCATGTGTTCTCACATTCACTCTTTGTTTCTTTTTTCTCTGCATGTCTTATTTTATTCCCTTCCCACAGTTTGTGTGATTATCCCCTTAACTCCCAGAATTGGTCAAGCTGCCTTCATCGTGCAGACACCTAGCCCTCTCTTTCCAACGCAGACCCCAACTCCCCCACCCACTCCCATCACACCTACTGCAGCACCTCACTGCCGTCCCTTTTCCCCACGCCGCTCTCCGAGTTATGAGTCCTCCATTTCACTCAAAGACTTGGCACCTCCAGCACCGTTTGAACCGCAACAGTTCAACTTCCTCACCGCTCCTCCCCTATGCCACATCCCTCAGCGTGCCCCTGCTGAGCCTTGTCAATCCCCTGCCTTACCTTTCTCACCCCACCCATCCTCCCCAATCCCCCTCATCACCTCACCTTTACCTTACTCATTTGCTGCTACCTCTTCATCACCCATTCTTTCTACAGTTCCCTCCGTCCCATCCTCTCCCAGCTCTGTCCCAACCTCCTCCACTTTCACCCTGCTCACTCTAAACCCTTCACAACCTTTAGAACCAATCATCTCCTCTCTCACAGAGTCCGGCTTGACTGCTGATCTGCCCTGTTATGCTATCCCTCCCTCCAAACCTGCAACCATTCCTCCCAACCTCACCCTCGAACACTCCTCTGTGGTCCCTAACCTATCTGAATCCATTATCATACCTGATTCGCCCCTCCCCTCCTTACCGTCAGGTAGGGCCTCACCTTCCATCACCACCTCCCCGAGCAAAGAGTCTTTAGTGACCCAGATGGCCTCCTCCTCCCGCCCTGTCTCCCCTCTTTCCTTGTCTACTCTCCCTCCCATCTCTCCATCTGGGTCCCGTTGTCCTAGTCCCAGTCCTTCCTCGCCTCCTCTCCGCTCCCTGTCTCCCTGCCCTGCTTGCCAGTGCACTTGTGCACCCTCCATCCCTCCACCACCCACTGGAACCTGCATTGACCCTTCCACAATGGAAATATTCATTTAGCACACTCTGTCCTTTATCTTGCTCCTTCTCCTCCCCTGTTCCTCCTCATGTCTCTCATCTGTCAACTATCTCATGTGAGCATGTAACAGGACACTCTGGCAAATATTAATACCTTATACTCCTCACATCCCATGCTACACAATTAATATGGCCTTATGTCAATATTATCTTCCACTTTTAACATCTTACCCCACCACAACTATTGACTGAACACTCACTTAAAAAATCACAATAATTACTGATAAACATGACATTGCTGTTATGATCAATGTGAATACGCTTCTTCAAACAGTGGTTTTCTAAAAGTTTGTGGCTCCACTGTAAATCTTAACCATTTTATTGTATATTTTTTATTAATGTTCAACATGGCATTGTCTCACATATGCAGTAAAATGTATTGTATGTGTTTATTACATATTAATGGATATGTTAGAGCTTGCCATCATACAGTACCTGCTGACATATCACCATCTCAGCTAGTAGTTGACTGGATACATGCTTTTCACTTCAACCCCTATGCTACTGTCCACGTCATACGATGTATGTGTAGGTGTGGGTTTTTCGAGTGTGTGTTGTTCTTTTGTGGTGCGCTTTGGTGTGTGCACGTCTCTACATTTGTCATCCTGTCACCTACAGATTATCAGAGTATTCTAGCGGAGCTGCAGTCCCCCGCTGCACTGCACTCTGACCCCCACTTCCTGGAGCCAGAACTCCCCATCACCCCCAACCCTTCCCTTGCTCAACATCAGCCAGAACCAGACATCCCTTCGCTGGCCAATTCCCAGCCTCAGCCCTTACCCTGGAGCCCGGAGACAGAGCCCGGTAACAGAGAGCCAGACAGCCCTCCTAGGAGCCCCCCCAGACCCTGTGAGCTCACCCTATCTTTCCCAGCCTTTGAACTCCCTGATCCTGTACCTTCCAAGGTCCAGAAGCCCCACATCGCTCTGAATGACCAGCTGCTTTTGAGTGAGGAGGAAGACAGGTCATTTCATGAAATGGAGCTGAGCCACAAGCCCAAGTCACACTCCTTCCCGGCGATATGCGAGTTAGACATTGACATGGCTTATTCCACATCTTCCCCTTCACTGTCATCAGTATCATCAATTACCCCTTTGTCGCCTGAAAGAGCACAAATGGGATTTGCAGGAGCACACATGGGTGCCCCTAATGGGGAACAGGAGGATGAATGTTTGAAAGGAGGTGAAAAGGAAGTGCCAGAAGAAATAGAGAAGGTCATTGAGATTGTTGCAGCAGAGGTAGCAGAGGGAAATCGATTAGTGGAAAAGTGGGTGGAGCAGGACTTGATTAAAAATGTGGAAAGAAAATGTGAGATGATAACAAGAGATAGGTCTGCATTGGCAGAGGAAAATACAATTTGGCTGGAACAGAAGGAGGAATCTGCAGAGGAGGAGAAAGATGTGATGAATGAGCAGCATGTCCTCGTTCTAGATTGGTATAAGGAGGCTGCCTGTGAGGTTGAAGAGGTGAGAGATATGCAGAATATTTCAGAGGAACAGCGTAATCTCTTAGAAGTTGGGCCTGGAGTGGAAAAAGGTTGTACCTCAATAGAAGCAGCATCTGTCATAGAGGATATTGAGGAACAACCAGAGGTACAAAAGGTAGAGAGGGGTAGTGGGGAAAGAGTCTACGAGGGTGATGGAATGGAAAACACAGATGAAGAGCTGCAGTTTAAGGACGAAGGAGGGTTGTGTGGCAGTGAAAAAGATGTTGGAAGGACATTAAAAGGGGACCTGGCAGCCGAGGACCAGGCCATAGCTCATCTCTCACCACAGGCCTGGGTTGAGGCGCTCAGAGAACTTCAGTCCAGTCAGTCTGGATCCAATGAGGAAGAGGAGGAGGGACAAACAGACAATCAGATCACATTAGGATCTTTGCCAGAGGAGATGAAGAAAGAGGAAGGCTCAGAGGAGAAGGAGGAAGACGGAGAGATGGCCGAGACCAGGCTTCAGGAGATTCTTGATCAGGTCGAACAAGCAGAAAAAGACGTGTATTCACTTACAGGTTGGCACAGCGACTCATCCAGTGTCAATGTGGAACCACCAACGCCAGGCCGCAGTGTCAGCTCAGACCTGCTCGACAGACGGGAAAGGTAAGACTGTTCAGTCTCCCAGAATCAGGACAGTTTCTTACCAACCTAAATTTAAAATCTACCCCTTTCCTCATGCATCTTTGTCAGAAATCTTAGATCTTTTTTTACAGCTCTGTATGTTATCTCATGGTTACAATCCTGATTTTTTTCTTATCTAACAGCCAAGAGAACTCCAGTGACTCCATCACTTCCTCGTCTAGGGGTGAATCGGGGAGGTCCCGACAGAATGGCGACAGCTCAAAGCACTCACCTCAGGATGGCTCCTCTGAGTCATCGAGTGGCAGAAAGGAAGAGGGAGCGCTGGTGTCAGAGAAAAAAGTCCAGGTAATGTTACGAGCAATAAAGATCACAGATCTTTATTCAAATCAAATAAAAAAGACCCCAAACATTATAATTAACAATGTAGAATGTTTTTTATTTGCTGTATTAGCTAAGGCACTACTGCATTGTGATTCTGTTTTTGCAGGAGAAAACCCTAAACCTGTGGTATAAGTTGTGCTAAAGAAACAAACTTCATTGTGTTTGAAACCAGGTTTCTCTTTTTTCATCCAGCAAACCATGGACTTGAAGTGCATAAAGGACATCAGCAACATACATGTCTTAACTAACTAATTCTCTTTGTCCTCCTGACTCCCTCCATGTGTTTGCTTAATGAGCTTATATTACCTTCCTCAGCAGCGAGTTAGTGTAGATTCCGGTTCAGAAGAAGAACAGACTGTAACCACCAGAATCTTCAGGCGCCGTCTCATTTTGAAGGTACCCTGAAAGCCCGGAGCAGAAGCTGTGCTGGGCCTTGGTTTGGTTTAGACTTATTAGTCTGGTGTGCTCTGCTTGGTGTACTGATAGTTCTGCTCTCTTTCTTCTTGTTTATATGTGTGTGCATAGATATTTTTTGTGTATGTGCACTACTGAGTCTGTCATGGTTGAAAACTAACTTAGTGTTCATCCTCTCTCTGACATGGATGTTCTTCATGAGGTGTTGTTTCAGTTTCCGTGTGGTGATGGTGAAGGATTGGGTTTTTTTGTCTGAATGCATTTTTTTGTGAGCCTTTATTAGTGCACTCACCACAAATGCTTGCAGGGAGAAGAAGCAAAGAATATCCCAGGCGAGTCTGTCACAGAGGAACACTATTTGGACCAAGATGGTAACCTCATCAGTAGAAAAGTAATGTATAACCTATTTTTCCATTTCCCATTCCCAGCTCTGAAATGCTACCTACTACAAGGAGAAAAGCTTTATGTTTTTACAAAAGCAGCTCAGACATTTTCTTCCTTGTCAACATCCTTCTGCCTTGGGCAGGTTATCAGAAAAGTTATTCGGAGGGTTTCTACTCCCACACCAGAAAACCAAGGAGGCAACAAGAGGCACCGAAACCTTCAGCACAGTCCATTTCTTGGGGAAGATGGGTCTGAGGTTGGCATGACGATACCTAACTGTATTCCTCCATTCAAAGTCAAATTTGGATGGGATGTATGGGATGTTATCCACTGGTCAGATAATATCAGCATGTGGGAGATTCAGAGCTAAGAAGTTTGGTTTAAAGCTGCACTGGGCAAGACTTTAACAGCCTAAATAACAACTGCTGCAACAAAAAAATATCTTACCTGTTTTATCAATCTTATCATCTTATCTATTTGACAAATGTACATTCATGATCTTCAATCCTGAGACTTACTAGCAGGTCCATCATCAGAAAGTAATCTTCAGCTTGGTAGTCTTCAGCCAAGCATGTAAATCTTATATTGTTTACTGCTCTTTGAGTGCAGCTTTAAATCAGACACCTGAGTCAAAGATGGACTCAGTTAAATCTGATCATGTTTGAGGGGTGCAGGTGAATTTGGGGTTAACACTGGATCGGCTGGTTCAGGACAGTTCGGGTCCTCATTATTTCTCTTCTGGGCAAAAACAAAAAACATAAATGCTGCCGTTAAGTGCAACCTTGCATTTTGTGCTTTGACAGTGTGCTGTGTCTATTGTGTTTGCAAAACAAAGGGGATGCTGACTGGGCTCCTCCTGACTGTGTGGTTTTTATGATCTTATAAAGTGTTTAACTGATTAGTCAACACTGTGACTAATGAGTGCCATGACCCTGGTGTGAAAATACAGTCTGCTGCTTTTGTTTCTAAAGCTTTCTATAATCATATAATTTCTCTTCTTCCAGGTTTATGGTTTGTGCGTGGTTTGGCTCCTACTCATACTCCTAGTAATAAAAACTACTACTAACATTTGCGAGTGTCAGAGTCCCTACAGTGTGTTTAGTTTACTTTCTCCTCTGTCTCACTTTGCGGTTTCAGGTTTGTGTGTTGGGTTGCAACTTGTCTTTTCCCCACCTATCAGAAGAAGAAAAGAATATCATGACTCAGCTCTATTTCTTTGTATGTTTTTTTCTAGCAGGGAGAAGCATCAAGGAGTGGCAGGCGAAAAGATGAGAGAAGGTCAGGGGATAAGAAGCTCCACTCATAGCGATGGTTGCGCTCCACCAGGAGGTAACGTTATCTTTACTGTACATGGTAATTTTCTCTTTATGCTGCATTCTTTCCCATTACATTCACGCCAAACTCCACTGCTCCATCCCAATGTCTAATGGACTGTATAGCTGCACTGCCATTCCCTCTTTACTGTGTTTTTTGCTTCTTTGTTCAGTTCTGCTGTACTGCAATCAGCTCTTCTCTTGGCATTTTTCTCTTTTCCAATACATCCAGCTCTATACATAGGTTCTTTACTTGACATTGTCGTTGTTCTTTATTCTCTTCTCTACTCCATCGGTGCACTGGACTCAGTGATTCTGTCCTCCAGCTTTAAAAGGAATAAGTCAACATTTTGGCAAATACAGCCATTTGCTTTTTTGTTTTGCTTTCATGAATCTCTCCACAGTTCAGAAATATGCCCAGGAGCACCACTAATTAACGTGTAATGTCTCATACGCCAATAGAAATGTGAAGATGACTCTTTATGCTTTTAGAGGGAGTTATTTTTTTGTGTTTGTTCATGTATTAGACACTAATTAGTGAGCTTTAGAGGTGCTGGTAGTTCTGTTTTTTTAAGTTTGGACAGAAGCCAGCTGTTTTCTTGTTCTTCCAGTCTGTATGCTAAGATATTTCTCTTCTGGCTCCTGCTTTGTAAATAATACACAAGAGTAGTTTTGATCTTTTTGTCCAACTCTCGGCAAGAAAACTTTTTTCCAAAATGTCCAACTGTTCCCTTAATTTTATCTCACCCCTGATAGACTGATGCCTGAGCATGCTTATCCTCTGTCAACAACACTGCCCTCTGTGTTCATTGAGTGTGTGTAAAAGGGAACGGTGACAAAGGGAACAGGGCTGCTGGATGGTACACACCTCAGCATTACAGTGCCCCACTGATGCCCTCCATGCCTGTTTTTGTCCACTAAATCCCCAACCCGCAATAGCATTGTAGCATCCAAAAAGAGTTTGTTATCCCACTGGCCAGACTGTTAATCCCTACTGCTGTCCACCCTTATGTCACGCTTGCAGTGAATCATTCCATGTATATAAAACTGACTTAGAACTAATATGGCACTGGTCTGAAGCTGGCAAAGAGTTTCTATGGCAACAGAGGAGTGCATCACGTCTGGCTGATTTGCCATTTTGTTACACAAAGAAATGAAAGATTTCTTCTTTTTAAAAAGAGCATACAAAATTTGTATTTTAAGAGAGAAGGGGTTTCACCCTTTGACCTAAATTTATAATTTGTAAATTATATATTTCCAATAAAAAAATGTAATTTTAGATATGATGAAATGTATTGCTGTATTATTCCTGTCAAATACCATATTGCAAGTGTAATCTATAAACTTATTAACAGTTACATCAAATGTGCTATAATGTGTTATACACTGTTTTGTGTCTTACAGATGAGAGAAACCCTGTTAGATGTTTCCTGGGAATGGGTGTTCCGAGGGCTGAAGAGTTGCACTGTGACGACTTCAGGCAAGGGTCCAGTCTGCAACTATCTGCTTCAAACAAATGGTATTTCACATGAGAGGAGTCGACCCTTCTGACTTTCGCATGAGCATGAAAAACTCACCCCCTGTCAATCAGTAAAGATCCGGGAGGTTCTCACTTTCTGACCGCAGTGGACCTGTGGACAATGATTCTGCTTCCTGTTTTGTGTGAGACAAAAACGTACATGCCATCGGTCCACTGTTGATGCGAGAGCTTTTTGAGGAGCATTGTTCGTTGGGAAAACGAGAAAGACTCCCAATGCATACAACCACACAGGTGCAACTGTGACCAAAGATGGCACAAGAGCTCAATCCACATGATGGGTGGAAAGAATGAAGTAGACACAATAACACAAAAACAAATCTAACGTGACACTTCTGATTCAACTTCAACACTCGCCTTATAGTTTTTTCTTGAACCCATTGTTGTCAGGATGTAAATTGTTTTGGGATTTTTTTCTTCCTTTTTAAAACTTAAACTAACACAAAAGCTTTTTTCTGTATATAAAATTACAATGTGTAAAATTCTTAAAAAAGGGTAAGTTACTGGTTGAGAACGCACTGAGGAGAGTAACCTTTTCAAGTGCTTTCGAAATTTATTGAAACAGTTCCACTTTTAAAGATTTGAGTGTAACTTCACAGGTTCTTGTATAATTAATTATTAGAGCAGGTATAATGTTTGTACATGAAAAAAGCTGGTTTGATTTTAACAGAGGAAATTTCCAGAAAATCAAATTTCAGTAATTCCCAAAATGGGAGTGGATCTAATCCTGCAAAAGAAGCAGCCTTTCAGAGTACTCATATTTTCATGCATGCTGTTCACATTATTTTAAGTACAATTTTTACAAGTTTGCAAACACTGTATTCAAATGACAAATAAAACCCTTTATCTGTGTACACATATAGCCCAAACATTTGTCACCAATTTTATATTTTAAACTGAAAAAGGATACCATTAAAGCATTTATCATGATGGGGATGAGGATGAAAAAAGTTCTATAGCTTCCTGAGGGTGTGATGTCTTGTCTGTCTATGTAAAACCGGAAGGGCAGCTTCTGCTACATGAACGAAATAATCTGAATGTAAATGCTAGTAGGCTGGCTCGCTGTAAAATTATAACTATTGTGCATACTGGTTATAAGGTGTAGGAGTCTCTGTACACTGTTAGACTGTTTGTAATCATTTTAGCAGTGTGTCAATTTGGTTTACTCACGGCTGCTGTGGTATTAAAGGAAAACTGGGGCATTTCATTTTGGATTTTTTGGTGACGTATTTCCATAATTTAAAACCTACTCACATTAAGGACACATAAAGACATTATTTGATTGTAGCTCTAAATAGCATATTGTATGACAAAAACACTGGATGGTCAAAAACAATTATTTAAGCATTAAAATAAATTGTGTTTAACTCTGAAACTGTGTGATCTTTTTAGGCTTGAGAGTCTGTATATGCAGTGTCGAATAGAATTGTTTTCATTAGCTCATTGGCAAAATTTGACTTTACATTACATTAGGAATTATCTTTGTATTGGTTTTCATTAGATGCCCATGTAGTTCAAGTGTGGTGTTATACTGGTGCGATGGCTCAGTATGCTGATGTCTATGCTGTGGACATGAAAACTATGTACTTTTTTTTTTGATGGGGGGAGGGTAAAAGGAAGTCAGTTAGGGTGCTTTACCACATCCCCTTATACTACTATGTCAATCAAGGGGTAGAGGATCCTTTGATATGGTTGAACTATCAATTTTGTCAGTTTTGTTTGATATGTGTTTTCACCTGAGCAGATTTTTGATGTACAATTCTTACTAACAGCGTGAAGCCATTGAAATGTAACTATTCTAGCACTTTGGTTATTCAAGGTCTTTTAGAAGCTATAGCAGCAATGATGCCACCACAAATGTTTCAGAAGTCTTTAAAAAAATACCTAAAAATAAAAAAATAAAAATGCATTGATTTTGCAATACAAATGTTTGTGTTCTTGTCTTTGTGTCTTCGAACATTTTTTATTATGTAAGTAATGTAATGGCTGCAGCATGATGATGTGATCCTTCTCTACAAGAGTTTCCTTGAGCAAAAAATGTCCAGGGCAGCAAAATAAAAATTGCTGCTTTCTCTTCACTTAGTAATTAATGATAAGATTGGAAAAAAAAAACATTTCAATGCAGTCCCACCAAGTCCTGTCTCTCATTACGTTTTATGATTTATCATCATTACATAGCCCACGTTATACTTATATTTCTTGCAGATGATGATTACAACTATTTTGCAGTTACTACAGCACAAGTTGATAATATCACAAATGCTGTCCAATTAAATGTGGTAGTTTGTTGTAAGTATACTGTAATGAAACGCTCTGGCAAATGAATGGAAAAAGGTTGACAAGTCAGTAGTGGTACAGGACATTTCAGTTCAAAAAGATCTTTGAAGTCTCGGATCAACTGCCTGCTTTGACCTGTGGAAATCCAATCTCGGGTGGAGGTGATAAAGATGTGTTACAGGCTCCAGTTTCATCTGCCAAGGGTGCCCTGGGCGGTACTGGAGACGCCCTGGCGGTGGCGCTATGCAGACACGCGCGAGCAAGGTCACACGGTGTACCGTTCTGCTGTGTGCGCTGCTCAAACGCTGCTGCTGCCGCCGTCGTCCTCCCTTCTCCACACTGTCGCACAACCATGGCGGACAGCGCAAGCGAGAGCGACACCGATGGAGCGGGGAGCAGCTCGGCCACCCCGATGTCGTCCTCCGCTTCAAATTCGGGGAAACCGAGCATAGTCATTTCACAGTTTCGCTTGGAGGAACTGACGAACCGCCTGGCCTCCTTACAACAAGAGAATAAAGTTCTTAAAATTGAGCTGGAGACGTTTAAACTCAAGTGCAAAGCCCTGCAGGAGGAGAATCGGGACCTCCGCAAAGCTAGCGTCACCATTGTGAGTAGTGGTAGCGAGCTAACTGGCTTGATGCTATCCTCACGCCACTTATTATTTTGTATTTGTCAGTAAGTTAGCTGTGACTTGTGTTTTTTATTCACCGCCACATAGTCAATGTTAACACATTAAATCTGTTACATGGGGGCGTTAGCTGTCTTTGAACACAGTATTGTGGTGTTTTGCTAGCTGTACTAATGTGTTAGCAACCGTTGGTTGGATTTGTTAGCCAGGTGGTTAGTTAGCCAGCGGGCTAACGACTGCTAGGTGGTGGAGCAGCAGCAGCCAGCTAGTTTGCTTTGTTTTGTTTTGCGTTGCTAATCTTGGCTAACATTAGCTCGGCGGCTAACGTCAGGTTAAAATTAGGTGGGCACCTCACGGTACAAGTTACTGGACTCAAGGTAGCTATTTGGTCAGCTGATTACCCACTGTTGGATATTGTCACCACGTTATGTCCAACAAGGATTCAGTAACTGTTACCGTATGAAATTAATAGCCCAGCAGCAGCATTGGCATGGACCGATGCGTCATATGTCTTCATGCTGGGTTAATCAGCATCAGCTTCATAAAATGTGTAACCGATCTGTTGGATAGATGGGAAGTATGTAGGCCAAACTTAGCGAGCTAGCTAAATGCCAAGCTCATATGTTGGCAAGTCAGCCACACTGCACCCTGTCCACCCTAACTATGGAAGGCTTAACTAGCTTTTTGGCTTCTTTTGTCTTTCTCGTTGTTTTAGAACAACTGACGAATTCTCCGAGCTTACAAAACAGAGTTTAGCTTTGGTGTCACCGAAGAATGAGGGTGAAGAATTTGAGACTGATGCTAACACAGGCAGACGTATCATCACACTAATGCTAGCTGCTGTAGCTGCCCCAACACATTTCCTCAGTGCCCTCATGTTTCACTCTTTCCCCCGCCGTCACTCACCCACTGCTGCAATATCTCTTGAGTCAGTAAGGAAAACTCTGCTTCCTCTTTGACCCGCTGACTTCACTGCAGCAGATGTTGATTGTTGGGAGTGAGTGTGTGTTTGAAGTATGCTTAAATGTACTGCTGGTTTATACAACTTAATCAGAATAAATGTACTATTTGAAAAAAAAAACTACTTCATGTACAAAACCTATGAGTCTGCTTTACTGATGTTTGCCTCTTCCACTGTCTCCCATTTGTTCCCATCCCACAGCAAGCGAGAGCAGAGCAGGAGGAAGAATTTATCAGTAACACCTTATTCAAGAAGATCCAGGCCCTCCAGAAAGAAAAGGAGACCTTGGCGGTCAATTATGAGAAGGAAGAGGAATTTCTCACCAATGAACTGTCAAGGAAACTCATGCAAGTGAGTGAGAACAAGATAGGAAAATACCTATTTTTTACTTTGCTGTTTGTAGTTATTTATATCAGGTACAATGGAGAATAGCTTAACATCAGTTTGAACTTTTGATTGATGATTTATGGTAGCAAACATCACTGTGATACAGGGATGTTTTCTTAATGCAAAGTTTGTGGCTGCGGCATTGTCAAGCATGTTCAGCATAAAGCTCACTGGGTGTGTGTCTGTGCACACCAGCCCATGTACGAGTGCGCAGCAGTTAGTGCATTATCATCTACTGTCCTGGTACTTGCCTGAAGCCTGGAAAGGCTCAAGATGACTTCACTGCGGCTGCTAGCTACTCTAAATGACTCTCAAATTACTCTGCTCCCGTCTGTCGGTTTTTTGGTTCAGCCTGTTTTCCACATCTTATTTTCTCAACTGCAGAGCGCACAGCACGTGCATGCATGCTCTCACACTCTCGATGGCTAGCTGTAGGCTGACTAATGGTTTGTTGATGTGTAAAGAAGTGGTAATCTCAAGGGGGCACATGCCTCAGCCAACCCTGCTTAAGGTCATACAGATGGACTGGACTTGTTTGGGCTTTTGTTCTCTTGCCCTCTCACTTAACATGAAACAGACCCGTTCCTACCTCTGCGGTAGACTTGATGCTGATAAATGGCCCATAGTGTGTGTCTGTATGCTTGTATACATGGGCATGTGTTTTACTCTTGTGATGACAGAGGGAGAATTTAGCAAATGTGCTCATTTATTCTACTGGATGTGTAAATGCTCTTCTGGAGAAGTAATTTTGTAAATGTTTTTTGTCTGACCTGTGTTTTCCCCATCATTACTTTTGAAGATTGACTTTTTACTGAAGCCGTCTAAAGTTGTTTAGCCAAATGATGCAAGTACCTCAGCAGGGATTTGAATCAATGCTCCCCTCTCAGCACATTTTATGACCTATGCACTGTCAGTTTGATGCACAGTGAGTCAATTTGCCTCCACCCACTCTTTCTGATATCTTCTAGCATGCCAATGCAGGTTTTTCTTTTAAGAGAGGAAGCTGATAAAACCTTCCAAACTATTATGGCTTAATTTTTTATCATTAATGCAGAGTGAGAGTAATGGAAATGCTCTCTCACAGTTACCATTGTGTGCACTATGTTTACACACACGCACATTGCCACTGTTCTGGTGTACTTTACCAATGGCCTGTGCTTGAAGGGCAGAAGAACCAAAGTGGGATAAAAGACCTCTGCAAGGTGTCCATGGGCTAAAGTGAAGGGATACATTTTCACACAGACTTGGGTGTAGTTGCCACCCACCACACAGTGCGTTGGGGAGGAGGCCTGTTATATAATAGCAAGTAGTTTCACCTTATCAAAGCAATTCCTAAAATTTTGTTTGTTCAAGTATTATGATTGGTAAACAGATAATAATGACTAAGTGGAAAACTGTAGAAGTCCCTTCACTGAGCAAGGTTGCAGCTTTTGAGACAAATTTCTTGTAGCCTCATAAAAGATGTTGATAGAATAATAGATGGGGAATATTTCTGAGCATTGGGTTCGAGTGATTTCATGAAATGCTGCGCTTTTACAGTACAGCTTTTTCTAATATTTATTTGCTGCACTGTGTTGGCGTGTACATATGTGTACATGCAGAGACACTTCCTCTGTAGTGTGCCCAGCTTTTGTCAAGACCGTCATGAATGCAGGGTGGATGTGGCAATGGTGCAGCAGAAGGAAATATATATGGAACGAAACACTGTTAAGGACTATGATTGGATGGTCTAACAGTTGTACAGTCAACATCTGACATCTCTTTTGATTGAACATGGCTTATTGTTTATTTTATTGTACAATTGTTTTAACCTCTCTGTCAGTATTGGTCATTTTTTAACTGCTGTATTTGATCATCGTCTTTCTTTCTTCTGTTTGAGGCTTTGGGTTTTCTGTGATATGGTTTTGTGTTGTTAAAAATTGAATGTCATTTAACTTTGAGTTACAAAAATGCTAATTTTAATGAAGAGAAAAGTAGTTGAACTGGATGTGGCCAAACCCAGTGGCCTGTTCTTTCAGCCAGGATACTACAGAGCACTCTGTATGAATGCAGTCATTGTAAGTTAAAGTAAACCATGTTGTTTTGAGGTATTCTCCTTGTTTCTGTTAGTAGCATGATGGAAATTGTTATTTTTCCCTCACCAGTCTTTTCCCATAAATGAGTTTGCATCCCCTTTCCCCGTAATGAGTAATCACTTACATAATCTATCACACAGCCGTCCCGTTTTGAATCAGTGCTGAGCCGCACCCTTTCTTTTTGTTGGTGAGCTGCCAGAGGTGGTTACTTTGGTTGCCAAATCATTATTTTACACAGTTTATTCCTCTGGGAAGTTTAACCATGATTCAGGAGATTTGGCTTCCCGTTTTGCAATACTCTCAGTGTCTAAACTAAATAAGATGATCTGACACCAGTGTGTTTGTTCACTGTGGTCATCAAATAGTTTTTATATGACTCACCACGAGTCTCTTCTTGTGCTCTTGCTCCTCTCCCTTCTTTCTCATCTCTCTCGTCTCATTCACCTCCCCTTCCTTTCCTCTGTCCATGCGCTGTCCTCCCCTTTTCCATCCTAGCTCCAGCATGAGAAGGCAGAGTTGGAGCAGCACTTGGAGCAGGAGCAGGAGTTCCAGGTTAACAAGCTCATGAAAAAGATCAAGAAGATGGAGAATGAAACCATCTCAAAGCAGCTAACCCTGGAACAGGTATGCTTAAAACGGCAGAGCAAGAAGATTTCAGCATCCAGTATGGAGCGACATCTCCCTGAACTTGTGTGTCCAGTTGTTGTAGCCGTGCAAAATGCCAAAATTTCACCACCCTTAATTCTTCCCACTGAATGGAAGCTGGAAAGAACATTTTGGTCTGTGGCTGGGTCAGACCTGTGTGTGCAGAAGCCACACCATAATGTTTCCATGCTCTGATGACAGGATTTTTCTGAAGATGTGCTTGCATGCGTTCATTGTTGCTGTTCACTCACGAATGTCCGAGTGATGCTTATGTAATGCTACTGTGCATTTTGCCCAGATGGAGATGGAACCAAATGGCATGTTTACCAAAACTGTCATCTGATTTCAGCACAAAAAAACACTAATAAGCCGCTTACCTGAGCTTTAGGCTTATTTTATATTAGTTGGCCATAAAGAAATCTTTATAAACCATTCTGCATTGTTGTTTTTCTGTCACTGCAGCTCTCTCCCAAGCCAGCATAGGGCCTGACGCTCTGCGATAGAGAAGCTTATCTTGACAGAGACCTTGGTTTTGCAGTACAGTGCGTCTTTCCAACGTCAAGGTTTTTCACTCTCCGCTCTTCCTTTTTATTCTCCAGTTGAGGCGGGAGAAGATTGACCTTGAGAACACATTAGAGCAGGAACAAGAAGCCCTGGTCAACCGACTGTGGAAACGGATGGACAAGCTGGAGGCTGAGAAAAGGTGTGGAATGATCACGTAGTGTGTGCGTCTTTTCAGTATCTGCAGGCAGTCGACATTTTAAAATCTGCTCCTTATGAACTTGGCCTGGCCTATAGTTTCTGCACTAGTTTAAAGTATAAAGCTCAATGGCTTGGCTTTGACTATTTACTGTAAAAAAAACAAAAACAAAACACACTCATTCTCTGCTGTGGTTTCCAAGAGACATGTACAGAGTGGACACGGCCCAAAAGTAAACTGCAGCAATATTATTGTAAAAATTACAGAATGGATGTGATGTTTCAGTCTTTCTTGACTTGAGTAATAATGCCTTTGTGCAAGTATACCCCATATTTCTCGGCCCTTTTCTGTCTCTGACAGACACATACACATTCACAGGCACATACAAAAAGCCTGCCTGTCACTCTAAACAAGTGACTCAGCTTCGCTTAGGATGCAGAATAAAATTACCAGTGATGGACCAGCAGTGTACATTTTCAGGGTAGTGTTTTTAGAGGAGTAAATTACAATAGGCTGAATAATTACATCCTTAAGGACAGATTATATATCTTATTTGGCAGGCATTTCTAATCAGAGCCGTTTTCAGTTTGAAGATGCAGTAAACTAGAAAGGGTTTTTCTTTTTTTTAAAGAATGAAATAAATTGTCACCACACCCATCATTTCACTTGGACAAGTTATAGTAACAGTGTGTGGGTCTTTTCTTCTTTGTTTTCTAAACTAGAATCCTTCAGGAGAAGTTGGACCAGCCTGTATCAGCTCCTCCTTCCCCAAGAGATGTTTCCATGGAGATCGACTCGCCGGAGAACATGATGCGGCATATCCGCTTCCTTAAAAATGAGGTGGAGAGGCTCAAGAAGAGCCTGCGCACCACTGAGCTGCAGCGTAAGTGGCCCCTCGGCTTGTCACATGATCCACGAGGGTGTGGGCTCTTGAGGGGGCAGGTGCCCATCAAGTGCTGATTAGGGATGTGATCTGGCTGATCCTCAGATAAGCAGCAGATACACCCTGCACCCAGTCTTGGCTTGTTTTACATAGATCAGACAGAACAGGATACCTTCTGGCTTCGTACTGGCACTGTTTACAGTCTGGTTACCTCCCTGTCAGTAACTGGTCACATTACTCATGAAGATACTTAAGGATTAATGAGGAAGTGGAGCTGCACAGTGGTCAGTTCTCTAAGAAAACCCCTATTTGCCTTTAAATATCATTTCCCCTTTTATTCCTTTTTGAAAGGATAACCTGTTAAACCTGAGCTCCATCTTCACTTGTTGTTAATTATTAACTCCCTGAAGATATTATGTCTACTACTCTGTTACTATTCTGACTGTCCCGTGAATACAACACAATACACAGCGCTCCACGATACCATAAACAACTGTAAAACCATATCTGTTAATTTCTCTGACATTTGCCAAAGAGATCATATGACATGATGACACCCAGCCCAGCGTGCACTATATATTAGACTGAGGCAGGTGCCATTTTAAGAGCTGTCCTCGGTGCATTCAAGGACGCTTTAGGTGATTGTTGTGACATGTTATGTCAGGGCATTCAAGAGCAGTCCCGCACCTGAGACTTTTTGAGAGGACAACCTTAATCGGTTTCACGAAATGCTTTGCTCGTGTGTTTTTTACGTGACAGTATAGCCAGTTAAAATGTTATTAGGAGTGAGACTCAGGCTGTCTTCAACACTACTGCACCAGAAAGGAGTTTACAGAAAAGTCACAGCTTTACTTAATCGTACCGTAACCTGAGAGGATACTAAGACCGTAACAAGGACTATATGTTGGCTGTGATTGCTGCTCATTCTCATGGAAGTTTCATTTCTCTGCAAGTTGATTTGGACAAAAAATAACAGCTGTATCTCACACTTTTGCAGTTTGTTCAAGTTGATGACACTTTAATCGTTCAGGAAGTCAGGCCTGTTGATTCAGTTTGACGTAAGAAATTAATTATTTAGTAGGCTTCAGTCTGAACCTGTCTGGGAGTGTCACTCAGCAACGTGTAGGCTATGCTTTGTTTTGGCCACTAGAGGGAGCCGTCGCTCAAACCTTTAACATGTTCTGAGAAACAAGATGCGGGACAGTGATGCTTCTGGGAAAAATGACATCATGGCATTGCTTGGCTGATAATCCATTGTGGTAGTAGAAGATGCATTGTTTTAAGATAATCCCTTTTTATTTACTTTTGTTTATTACAAGTCCAACAGTTTTAACATGCTTTGGATGTGGGTGTTGATGTGGATGTGACACTGTCTCAGCTGATGTCATTTGTTGTGCGTGTCCCCTCCCAGACACAGAGAAACGTGCCCAGTACATAGAGGAGGAGCGACACATGAGGGAGGAGAACATCCGGCTGCAGAGAAAGCTTCAGAGAGAGATGGAGCGCAGGGAGGCCCTGTGCAGACAACTGTCAGAGAGTGAATCCAGTCTGGAGATGGACGATGAGAGGTACAGGATGGGACGCGCGATGGGGCAGATTAACAAAAACGACACAATAAGACTTGACAAATAACACGTGTCAGCAAATTAAGGGAAATGGACAAGAGGGACACTTCGTCTCAGTAAATGGCTTTGGTCTCTGCACTAGAGTCCAGTGTTGCAGAGTCGCTGGAGAGGCATTTGACTCAGTTAGCCATTTACACTGCTGACACTGCTGAATGGAAGTGTGTGTCTGTGACTGTTAAAATGAAAAGATGAAAGAACAAAAGAGCGAGAGATGCAAAAGACAACTATCATGTGTGCCACCTCAGCACACAACAGTTGCTCAGTGATGAATAGGCTCCCTTTGTGATGAGCAAGGTAGCAACATGTTGCTCATTAAGCATGGCTGCATGTCACAGCCCACCTACAGCCCGCCTCCGTGTTTTTCACCAGTACTGTGATCAGGTTTTTGATTCAGGCCATAGCTATTTGAAAGCAAATGTGTATATAACGTTTCTAAAGGGTCTTGGGCTTTACATGCTTCACCCCCTGAAAGCTAAATTCCCCACCTTTCTGGATGTCGTCGCCCTCAGAAGTGGCAAGATGAGAAATCCAACAGTGTGGAAGATTTACGTAACCACATACCTGTATACACTGGATTCTCATTTAATCACTCACACATCGGTCATGCTAATTTGATCACTCCTTTTATACCAGCTTTATATATATATCCGTAAAGTAGATATTACTGAATTTCTCAGTGGCTTATCTCATCCTCTCAGGTACTTCAACGAGATGTCTGCACAGGGCTTGCGAGCAAGGACTGTGTCCAGCCCCATCCCCTACACCCCCTCCCCCAGCTCCAGCCGACCCATATCACCTGGTAGGTACATTGGTCTTGGTCGCTGTCCAGCCAATGTGGCAGTTATTCAGATGTATTGCATCAAAGAGAATGGTCAACACAACAATAAAAACCACCTCTGATAGAAATTACCAGAACTTATAGCTAAGACACTTGCATTATTTTTGTTTGTAGAATGTTTAGAATGAAACCTGGAACAAGCATTCATTGATAAGTTGATATATTTTAAAGGTTAATGAAACTCAAAAAAATCACCAATGAAAATTAAAAAAAATTACTTTCCTACTTTGTCTGTCCAATGAAATCCATTTCATGTTTTCAACAAATGCTTACCTTGCAAATTCTTTATTTGGACTAAAAGAAAATGAGTGTTTATAAAAGTTTGTGGAGTCATGTGCTAAATTAGTAAACAAATAAAAACACAGAAATTCAAAACATTCAAGAAACTCCCTCTAACCAGTTGTAAAGTTGTGCACCTTGTTTATCCCTATCTATCTATACAGTTAACAATGAGTTGTTTTGATAGTTGCAACAAAAACAAATCAAAGTAGGTTAATGTTGCCTGACTGATAATATGTTGCAGCGTGTCAACACAAAAACATTCCAAAGATGGTTCAGTGGGGCTGCTTCTCGTGCAAGTGGGTCTAGTGTGTTGAGTCAGGCGTTCCCTCTTGTGGGGAAGTAAGAAAATTATAGGGGAAAAAATGTCAAAAGTAATGAGACAAAGGACATAAAAATTAGCGTTTTTAGATCAAAGTCTCAGTTTCCCATATGGTTCCAGCCTCTCGACTAAACCCAGGCCAATGCAGAGCAGAGGACATCAAGCCAGTCAGCACTTGCTTAGACATGTTTTGTGTGATTCCGTCAGAGATTGGATTAGTCTGTTTGCACAGTGATGGGTCAGACCTCAGGTGTGCTGTTCTTTTTCTGTTCTGTCAGACAGGTACGACTGCATTCTTCTACCATTCTATGATTAAGTTGGCCAGAATCGGGGAATAAAAACTTTGACTCACTTACATAAACTGACTTGGTCTGCCACCGTCCTGTCACAGGTCTCTCATATGGCAGCCACACAGTGGGCTTCACCCCTCCGGCTACACTGTCCAGAGCTGCCATCTCCCACTACAACACTCCTGCCCTGCACGTCCACGGAAGCTCCTCTCATGCCGTAGCAGTGAGTGACATCCACCCACACATCCTTCTCCAGAAAAAAAAAAAGTTTAATTGCAAGTGTTTTCAGGGTGTCACAGGTGTTTACCCATTTTTATTTTCATTTTGATGTTTAAAAACTCCACTTTTGGTTATATTGATAATTACCTCACTGCCTTGGTTGTAAGACCAGTTTTTTACTGATACAGTGTCATTTTTCATTTCTGTATCTGACCTGAAACACAAGTCTCTACCAGGTTAACGGCTGTTTTTTAAAGCTGTGCCTCAGAGGTACTATGTGTACATTTTCTTGGCCACAGAATGTATTTTTTTTCCAGAGGCAAATTGTGGAAATAATGGTGGCTTGCCAAGAGTTTCAACTGTTGTTGTTATAAGAGGTTAGGAAACACTCTCTACGTCTTGATCGTCTCATGTTTGAACTGAGGGCAGAGTGGATGCTACAGAGACTCGCTGTTGTCAAGGCAGAATTACAAGAAGGGTCGGTGTTAACTTTGGAGGAAGCAAAGAAACACGAGTTAAAATCGGTGTTGCTGGTGGCAAATGAAGGTTAATGCTGAACTCTCAACTTTCCTTCTAGACCGGTAACAAAACAGCCAGTTAATGCTAATGTAGGCCATGTAGCACAAACATGCATTACTACTCATTTCATAATATATTATTGTATCTTTTAAAGATAGGGTGGATATATCCACATCTAATGAATCCTTTAGATATTGTTGTCCTTTTAACAAGCAAATACACAGAAGTACAAAGAGTGCAGAGCCCTGCACTGTTTCCTGAGCAAACCTTAAACCTGTTTCACTTGATTGTCATAGCCTGGCACAAAGAGAACATACCAAACCATCAGTTCCCACAGTCCTGCGTCAGTTCAATCTACACACCTTATCTTAGTCAAGTGTATATTTCTTTTATGAAATTACTGGTTTCTAAACAATTATTTTCCGTAGCCTTATCACATGTACAAAAAAATGGAATAGTCAGATGACTGTGATCAACCTCAGTGGGAAAAGGGTGTTGTGGCATAAATTGGGGTCTTGAGTCTTAAAACTGAGTCACCTTTGAATGATTCTTTACCCCTTTTACAACATTAACAACATTATGAAATGTTGGCCACTTCATTGTGTTTAAGATCCTTGTTATTACTTTATTTACTATAAAGTAGGTAAACGTTTGACAAAAGTATTTCTACTGTATTTTTTCCATATTATAACCTTTCCTCCCACTGTGGCTTGGTGTTTTCTGGGTTTTTTTTAACCTCTGTCTCTGTAGTTTGCTTCCTCCCCTCTCCAAACGCGTCATTTTCTTTTCATGTATCATGGTACAGTCCACACCTCTCCCATCAACACCCAGCCCACCCAGGATTTTAAGAAAGAAATAATTCTGTCTGGGAGATCAGAACCCAAGACAGATTAATTTTTCTCTAAATCCCTTTTTTCTTTTCCTCTTTACATTCCTCTGAATGGAATTACACCTGTCAGGCCGTTACCGATATCCCAGTGGGGGAAACTAAAGAATAGCTTTACATGTTGGTTGGGCTAACTTTCACACTTCACCACCCCAGTTGACCACGAATTCCGTTTTTTGTACAAAATGTTTAAAATGCTTCCATCTAGTTTTATACACATTTCTCTCTCTCCCTCCCCCCGACACCTCTCTTTCTCTATCTCAAACAGAGGCCCTCCCCAAGAAGAAGCACCAGCCCCGACAAATTCAAACGTCCAACACCCCCACCCTCCCCCAACACGCACTCAGGGGCCCAGCAGGCTCAGCCTCCGCTACCCCCACCAGCTCAGCCCATGGTCCAGTCCATGTCCTCCCCGGCAGCTATGTCGCAGCATGCAGCAGCAGCAGCACAGCAGCCTCCCTCCCAGCCTTAACGCCACACACAGTCTCTGTCTGCGCGCGAGTGCGCCCACTGAATGCCACGACGCTACTGCAACAGCAGCTTCCACCATTACCAGCTCTGGAAGTCAAGTTTCTTACTCTTTACCAACTCCACAAAAAGAAGCAGCTTTGAAAGTTTTAGAGGGGGAAAGAAACAAGATGGCAGCTCAGCGAAGCTAGCCGCCTGCCAAATCCATACGTGGCGTTAATTAACTACTCTTAAAAGGAATGGATGGACGGAAAAATAATCACTTCTGGGATTTGTAGGCCAATTATCTGTTCCACCTTCTGTCTTGTACATGTTAAGTTTTTGTTTTCTCTGCTTGGGACTTTAGCTGGTTGGAATTGTTGTTGTGGCGCTTCTAAGATAGCACAAACAGCACATACAGTATGTTTCATGGCGGTGTTTTCTGATAAGGTGGATGTTTGGATCAACGGATGGATGTATGGCTATAGAAACGGATGAATTGATAGATGGGTGTGGTGGTATTCTTTTCATGCCTATAATATGACACTCAATCGCAGTAATGTCCTCCACGCCAGCTCACCCCACCCCCCTTTTTTCTCTGCAGCAGTGTCAACAATTCACACCCAGTTCAAATGGATTAGGTCTATGAGAGGTGTCGCAGAAGACTGCTTGGAGTTTCTCCATTATAGGGCATTGATCAAACAGGGCACGTGCCACAGTTATTGTATTTTCCGAAAGCATTCGAGGCTCTACTGCTCTTCAGTTGAAATTTAAAGGAAAAAAAAAACATCGAGGATGGACGCTGGTACATAAACCACAGATAAATGTCGCCTTTGAGGTGTTAAAAATGTAGTCTGAGGTGTTACAACTTAGTCATGTACTCAGTCTCTTCTCTCTCTCTCTCTCTCTCTCTCTGGTGTATTTCTGAAAGCTTCTATCATCCTTATGGATATTCCTCATCAGAAAAAGAAAAAAACATAATGCTCTTTACACTAAATATACATACTGCTAAAACATTCTAAATGAATGGTACTGTTGAACTAAATTTCTATGTATGATTAAAGCTCTTGAGATGATGAATTCTGTTTATAATTGTCAAGTTTATGGACAATACTCGCTACTTGTTTGTCAAGTGCGATCTACAGAGTTAAAACATGTCTGCTTTGTAGACTTCAAAACTATTGCATGTACCAGCCTGTCACTGATCATATTTTCCTGACAGGAGACCGCAATTTGATGTGCACACTGACATTTCCAGATCCTAAGAGGTGCACAGGTTCTGTGTTGGGTTTGTGTGTGTGTGTGTGTGTGTGTATTTTAGCTTCACAGGAAAATCATGATGTCCCACCAAACCACCTACAGTAGATGATGGAAAATATTTGTGCCTTAAAAAAATCTGCACCATCAAACCACACCCTATCTGGAAAGGTAAAAAAAAGCTAATATTCCTTATAATAGAGACACCCACTTTGTTTACATTTAGAGATGCATGAGTGAGCTGATGCATTTAACCTCCGCCACAGTGGGAAACGGTTCTTAGGTTAAACGGATATCCCAGGTTCCTCTACACTTCAAAATGGGTAAGACTTTTGTGTCTATTGTGTCTTCATGTGTGGTATCTTGCTGAACTATCACAACAATTTGGAGATAATTTGTCAGGAATGTGCTGCAGGCTTCAAAATGTGTAAGTGATCTCCTGACTGATCCAGTCAAATAGCTCATCTGCTACACTGATTGAATTACTTTGGCGATCCCTAGACTTTTCTTCTTAGTGCCACGTTGATACCACCAATATTTGTGATTCAGAGCAACATGTCTAGATAGTCAGAACAATTAAATGGTTTGTCGAGGACGAGAGGAGGATTCCTACTGACTTTGGTGATCCCCCTTTTCCTTTAATGCTACCAGGTTGATGTTTAATTTAAAAAATTCAACTAATGGATCTCTTGCAGAGAACTTTGAAACAGACATTCATTGTCCCCAGGGAATGACCATTCTCCTATAGCACCATGAGCAGATCAGATTTTGTTTTTTTTGGTTTATCATCACAAACCTGCTCGACTAAAGGCCCCCCATCTGTCTGCTTTTCTGTTTACTGCTAATTAGCAAATGTTGGCATGCTAATACTTCAAAATAAAATGGTGGACACAGTAAACATACCTTCGACCATGCTTCATATTATTTGTTGATTCAATTCATTACATTTTTTTTTTCCAAATCTGATCCACCTTTCCAATAACTCCATTACAGTATGATATGCAGTATCCCAAATTACTTCACACTGTAGCACAGTGGTAGAGCTGTGCCTTTAATATGGCTAAAAACTGAAATAAAGCATCGGTTCTCTTTTGATTTCTTTCTGTTGTGTAATGGTTGCATCATGTGATAAGCCTTTTGCACACATCAGCACCACTGCCTCATAATTTTCTGCCAGTTTCTAACATTCAGTTCCTGGTTGGTTTTAACCAGTTGAAACTGGCTGAGAAGTGGAGGAGTGTTTTTCACAAATCAATCATTCCATGACCACCTTTGAAAAGTGGGTGCCATGTCCTTTGGAAGGAGGAGAAAAGGGCAGACATGAAAGTCTATATTCAACTCTGTAACTGTAGCCCATTCACACACATTCAAAATATGCTCCACATCATAAAAGTGACATGAGTATATCTTTGTCCAACAACTTGCTGACAGTTCTGATACAACTAAAGTGAACTCCTGTGTTTTCCTACTATGTTGCAGCTTTCTCTCTTGCTGCTGAAGCCAGCAACCTGAACTAATCCAAGCAGGAATCTGGACTGGAGGCTCAGGGTGGCCCTGCTGGGTGCTAAGGTGGCCTTTCACCTCTGCAGCATTGTGGATCCCGGTGGCCGATCTGAGAGAGATTTATCTGGACTGCGGGGCGGCTCTGTGTGTTTTCACCTGCCAAGCCTTTTGCGTAAAAGAGCAGCAGGGTGGTGCTTCTTGGGTGTCACATAAGTGCTGGACAAAAAGAAGAGGTTCTTAAAAAGATACTTGAAGCATATAATGTCAGCCCATGTACAACTGCCGGGGTCTGTGAGTTTGAACATGAAATCTCAGTGCAAAATTTGGACCAATTAGGACTATACTCATTTCTTTTCAAGGGGTGAATATTGGTGCATGTGTTATTCTGTGACAGTTGTAGCGAAAGGTGCAGCGCTCTTGTTTTTTATTTTGCAAATTAGCATTATTGATAATTTACTTGTGAAATTAAAATCACACGCAGCAGTTGTCGATCTTGTCAAGAAGTGCAAATCCTGCTGTGGCTCTCGGACGTTACTGACCTTCAGGAAGGCACAAAGTTGTGAGTTTACTGGTAAGTTACAGATTTTTGACAGCTTAGATACAGGCCAAAAAATAGTTTGGGTCACCATTGTCTCTACCTTTAGGCACTGGATCCACCTAATATCAGGATAACTATGATAAAGAAGGCACAGATCTTTTTTTTCTGAAGTGGACTTAATATGCCCTCATCTGCTATGTTCCATCTCAGACTGGATATGTTGTACTGTCAGCTTTGATATTATACATAGATTAATTATCACATAAATCATATGAAGAGATGACTAAATTAGGTTTTACAAAGCTACGGTGAAATTGCTTCTGCAAATAATTGTGTGGAGATATCAGGAAATTAGAGATTTATCAGAGGAACTTGAAAAGGAGGGCAGAAAATCAAATTTACTTTTATTTATCAAGATTACTAAGCCACTACTACTTTCCTAACCCAGTTGAAGTAGTGGTCCACGTACAGAAGCTGGAAACATGGCAACAAATGTATTGAATAACTTACGCAAGCAAGTGAAATTCAACACCAACATTGATTCTAGCAGTAGTCAATAGTGTTAAAAGTGTGTCGTAGCCACTCCCTAATCTACTCCCCACCCTGCTTGATGCTAGATACCTACCCATTGTCCTCATATACACTATGTCAGGTTGAAAACAGTCAATGTCAGAGGCAGCATAGAATACAATTAACCAGCCTCATTTGTTCTTTTTTCACTATATTTTTCTGTCAGGAGGGGATTATGGAGTCTAAATCTTTTCTGTAAGAACCTTCGTGGCAGCAGACCTCAGCTATGGGAAAAAGCATCAAAGTTCCTGAAGAATTTTAGGTGTGTTCAGTGTGCAACCCAGCTCGACTTTTGGTGTGATCTCTCCACCTCCCCAACCCACCCCCTCCCCATACTCCGCTTCCTGCCCTTTCATCTTCCACATCCACTTTTCTTTGGGTTCGTCTTTCCCTTCTCTTTTCTCCTCTCCTCTGCAGTTGAATAAAGCAGAGCAGGAACAATGTGGAACCATTGTTTCCACACTGACCTGAGGTCACGACAAAGGGTGCAGTCATATGCGGATATAAGGCTGTCGTTCTCTCTCACACCACAGTATGAACACATGAGATTGTTCAGCCTGTGCTCATGTAAAATGTGTGTAGTTCTCTGTGTAGAAAGATGTAAGGTGTAAGATCTAAGAAAGACTGAGATAATGCAGTAATATATATAAATCCTTCAAGGCTGCAGTTGACCTGTGTTCCCTTGGTTACATGTATTTGTTTTCCAGCTCTATGTTAAGGTGGGCCTACTTACATTTTTAGTATTTTGTTTTTGTCATACTAAGACGTGAACTGCCTGCATTACTAAAAGACTAAGGATATCCTGCAGTCATATCTCCCCTCCTTCAGGGTTCCCTTCAGGTTATTTTTAACTCTTGGTAGCTGACTGGTAGACTGTCTACATGTTGCTGCCTATTCTTGTTGAGGTTTAATCAAACTCTTGTTTTTCTTTTGTTTCTTCATCTTTTTTGTCAACGGAAGGCTGATCAGGATTTGATTCAAGAGTTTTGTGCATGTATTGCTTTAATCAGGGCTCACCAGGGAGAGGACTACAGGCAGTGCGCCCTGCTGGTGCACTGTGGTGGTGTTATTACAGTCTATCAACCGGTTCAGACCGGACTGATGACGATATTAAATATGTTCCCGGAGGGATGTGGCTTATATACCAAGTCCACGTGTACCCACAACTTTCAGCTTGACTAGACATATAGCTTAGAAGGGTTAATAAAGTAGTCGACTGGGTTCAGTCATTACACGGTTATTTCATTTTCCCCATTATTATCTTGACTTTTTCAGTTGTTTTGCGAGTTGCATTATTATTATTATTTTAAGTGCTTGACGGGTACTTATCAGGTGGGTTTGTGCATGTACCTGGGTGCGTGCGCGTCCACGTGAATTCCCAGCTACCCGCTTAAAATTTTAGATGTCTCTTTAAAAATACATCTAAAACATAGAGATAATATGTAAAATATGTAACACAATGTAACCCAGAAAGCCCGTCCGTTACATCTCTCTCTGTGCTCCTCTGTCTGCTGTGCGCTCCAGGCGCGCAAGAGGAGGCAGACGCTCTTCCTCCTGTATCTGCGCTCAGGCTGGACCAGCAAGAACAGCTTTGAACCGGTTTACTGCCGGCTACAAAGCTGATTGAAACGGATGCGCAAGGAGCACTATTGATGCCGAGTGCTTTCCTCACGCACAGGGCAGCACAGGTTCCAGCTCAGAGAGTCCGGCATCCGCGGACGATGCTTTCTTGTTGTTGCCACCTGTAATGATTCTGTAGGAGGGGATTTTAATAGGGAAGCCATCCTACATGGAAAGTTCCTGTAGAGCGCGCAGCTCTGCAGGCGCCCGCTGCTGCTGTTTTTGTAGATGCTGAGGTGAGTGCTGCATGTTTTTTTTGTTGTTTGTTTTGATATTTAAAACAAAATGAACACGATGCGCTTGTGTTTGTATTGAAGCCGTAAGACATGATAAGATTATATGATGGTTGCCGCTGTTGTTGTTAATGATGATTATGATTTTTTTGAGAAGACGTTATTTGAATTAGTCATTATGTAGGCTTTATTCTGGATTATTTGAGGTTATTATTTTAGCCTTTTTACTGGCAGTATGAGGGAAGCCTGCTTTTGTAAACAAGCAGGGCTGAAATCTGAAGAGGTTTTGCACCAACTTTTCCCCCCACTGAAATGCCCCATTGCAAACAAAGCAACACTGCTGCAGTGAAGTATAAAGTTGCTGTAGGCTACAAATTTTTCATGAACAAGGTCTGAAAAACTTAGGTCAGCACAGGATAATAATAATAATGCATAATAACAGCCAGAGCTGAATCATGGAAGATGGAGATTTAAGGTTCAGGGTTGGGGGGTGGGGGGTGGGGGGGTACACACCAACCAGTGCAGTATACTTTCTCCTCCCCCAAGGTGTGGTTATACAGAAAGGAACAAAAGGGGCAGCTGACTTTTCTTAGTTGCAGTCAGTCTGTGTCCAGGACCTCACACAGGTGACCTGCCTGTTTGGCCAGGCCAAGTGCTACAGCAGTCTTAACAACATCAAGGCTTTGCGTGAGTGTTTATTTTGGAAGTGCTTCTTCGTGTGCTCCAAAACAATCCTCTTTTGGATTATTTTGCTGTCAAACTCATTTCTGTAATGTTCATTTGCTTTGTCCTCTTCAGGAACTCCTGCTCTGTCAGAGCTGTAGCACATCCCCGAGGGCAGCAGTAATCTCAGCACCATGGCTCCATCTACTAAAGTGCTGGACGGAGGCTGGGGATGGGCCATTGTTGTGGCCTCTTTCATGGCCCAGCTCCTGGCCTATGGATCACCCCAGTCGGTGGGTGTCCTCTACCCTGAGTGGCTGCATGCCTTCCAGGAGGGCAAGGGCATGACGGCCTGGGTGGGCTCCCTTGTGGCTGGAGTGGGACTAATAGCCAGTGAGTAGCACACGCTGAAATGATGTAATGATCTTTGATGTGGGTCCACACTGAGGTTAAAGCACCAAACCAAATGCCATCTGAAATGGATCAGTGATATGGGTCTGGTGGAGTCCTGATACTCTGGTGAATTAGATTGATGGAGATTAAGAGATGTGTGTAATCTTGCAGCACTTTTTTCATTCAGATTATTGTTTTTAGCCTCTAATTCAACTCTGATCAGTAAATTTGTGTTTTGGCTTTACATATCATTACAGAAAATACATCTGCTGACATGGCTGATTGAGGGAGAGATATTATAACTGCTTTGTGCTGAAAGTAGTGTACTAAACACTAACCTTTACACCTATCTTCCCACCATTTCATTCTGTATTATGATCTCACATGATGCCACTGATAACGAAGCAAACACAATATGTGTTCAAAGTCTGTGTAGTGATGACTGCAATATAAGGGCCAATCAAACTATCACCAAGGAATATATTTATTATAGCTACAGGTGTTAAAAAGTCCCCCTTCCTGTAGCGTTTCAACAGGATGGAGGAAAAGGCAATGCTGTCACAAAGATGGGCACTCTGTTGCTCCCAGAGCAGGGCTGCTGTTATTGATTTTTCTAGGACAGCAAGTGCAAGTCATCCATGCTATGAATGTAGGAGGATCACTTAGCCCTTAATCTAACCACAGGCGGAGGAAAAGAAAGACAGATTGTTAGGTTGTGTGTACAAATTTACTTGATCCCAAGCCATAATCCAATTAAAGAGAAAAGGAGAAGAGTCTGAATGTAAAAAATAAATAAAACAAACAAAAAACTCAGTGATCTGTTAGTAATGTCCTGATGATATTATAAAGCTGTGCTCCATGGCTGTGTTGAGCAAACAGGATTAGTGATAGATAATGGCTCTTGGTTGACATTTCCATCCGAGGCGCAGTTTCCTTGCCTCCTTGCCTTGCTGCTCGGTGTCTTTCTCACAGGAGTGAGGTGAAAATCATGTCTGGACAGTTCTGGACTTGGGCCTAGCAAAGTCCAGGGCACATGTCTCAGCTGTCAGACAGTAGGGTCTTCCCTGTGGTTAGAGGGCAAGGAAATAGTGACTGCTGCATTATGTATGAGTCCAGCAGCCTCAGGATATTAGAGTATTCAGCAGGATTTGAGAAAACATTGCATCTGAGGTTTAAATATTGGACTCTGGACCCTGTACTGTACATTATGGGGTTCCAGTGAAAAGTTGTAAGTAGCAAATAAACACGTATGTGATACCATCAGGCAGTGAGAAATATGTTGAATTTTTCAACATTAAAGCAAGATAAAGGGGAAATTAAAGGGAAGTAGATGATGAGGTTTTTGTAAAATGTTTAAGTTAAACATGACCTCCTCTTAAATGATGTGGCAACACCCCTGACAGGTTGCCAGTTTGAACCTAATGTGATGTGGCAGTGTCACGGTTAGACCCAGCTGCGCTTTGAGGGTATGACCCTCGAAATCCTGTTCTGTTTCCGGGAGTACAGCAAATGAAGCAGCAGAATGTCCTTATCTTTTCCACATACTAACTCTCTCTTCTTTTCCTTCTCTGCTCCCGTCTTTCTTTCTGATTCTCCCTCAGGTCCTGTCTGCAGTGCCTGTGTGGACAACTTTGGGGCTCGTCCTGTCACCATCTTCAGTGGTGTAATGGTTGCAGGTGGCCTGATGCTCAGTGCCTTCGCTCCAAATGTGCAGTTCCTCATCTTTTCCTATGGGATTGTGGTTGGTAAGGGACCATTTGACAATAATCTTGGGAGGAAATCCTCCTGTGTGTTTTAAACAGTTCTCCAATAGAGACAAGTCTGCATAGTAAATGCTGCAAACAGCCAGGACACCTATTTCAGCTAGCAGTCAAACAGGCAGCGAGATAAGCGAGGCTTAGCTCTTGTCAGCCTGAGACAAAAATGTGTTTGATGTTGCTCCGCTCATGGGAGGTATAAGAGCTTCTTATCCCTCTAACACATGAAATTCTTGTAACTTTTGGCATAATCATTTAAAAGAAGGGCCACATGTCAATCAAGCAAACCATTATGCAACATCAAAGGCTGACCACACCAAACAGCCACAACACTAAAACAGGTGAATATCCTCAGTCACCAGTTAATGAGTAATATTACCACTAAAAGTATTCAGAATGAGGCAGAGGGAGATATACTTTTAAGCTTTGCATCATATATTTGACTTTGCTTTTTGGGATGTTGACAGAAAAGTCACATTGTCACTTTGCGCGATCCTCATGTGAGCCCTGTGACCACCACCTGTTATCGTGGATTAAGTGACAGCCCAGCCACACTTAATCCTGGTGAACCCCCTCACAGTCAGCACCATCTTCCACACAAGTCAGTACTGCAGAGGGGAGGCCATGCATATTTGAAGACAGACTTTTATTTTTAGAGATGCCCTGAGATGACTTTAGGCAAAATGGCTGTGGCTGCAGGTGTGCGTTTTGCCAGTTGTATTGCACAACGTTATACACAGTGCCCTCTGAACTTACAGTTCTATGTACCTTGTAAATTTATCACCAAGCATAACATTTTTCTGTAGCACTATAAAACCAAAAGAAGTAGAGGTTGTCTTAACACATTAAACATACCATGTGTTCCTGATATATATCATGCAAATGAATTTCCTTTCTTGTGTATTTTTAGAAGTGTAACGCCTTTACCCCTTTCAGCTGAGCTAAACTCTTCCTTTCGTCCTCTCTCCAATCATAGGCCTGGGTTGTGGTCTGGTCTACGCAGCCACGTTAACCATCACCTGTCAGTATTTTGACAAGAGGCGCGGCCTTGCCCTTGGCATTGTCACCACAGGTACTGCTGCCTCCTCTCTGCTCTGAGCTCTCTGGGTGCACACCACTTCTCCAATACTTCTTTCATGTATGAGCTGCTGGAAGCATTGGGAAGCCGAGGTAAACATCTGTAGAGAAGCAAAGGCCAAGTGGTCTATTAGGTAGGGATGTGGGTTGGTGACCGGTGACCAGATCTGGTTCAGATGAGAGTCGAAAGAGTCAGGATTATCTAATTTTTCTACAAATAAAACCTCATGATACCAGAATTATTTTAAAGGTGCTGCGCTCATTAAATTGTACGCATAATGGCTGTAATTTGAACTGATGTCCCTTTCTTACACAAACAATGTCTGTCACCCTGTGTCTCACCCAGGCACGAGTGCTGGAGCGTTCATCTATGCCAGCGCTCAGAACGAGCTGATTGTGTTGTACGGCCTGAATGGCTGCCTGCTGATCATCGGTGCTGTAGCACTAAACCTCATGGCCTGTGCCGGCTTCATGAGGCCCCTCAACATGCCGGGGTACTACCTCAAACAGAAGGCCGCCCTGGAGCGCAACAAGGAGGAGCAGCTTTTTGAGAAACCCCAGCTGGATGACCTGAAGATCACAACAGGTTCCACCACAACCACTCCCGAGAAAACTCTGACAGTGAAGGAGTTGCTCATCACCACTGATGCCAAGGACTTGGCCATTCAGACAGAGAAAAAGAAAGGCAGCTTCCTTGCTGGGATTGCCATCATGAAAGTCATTAAAAAGAAGCAGCAGGCATATTCAAGGTACATGCAGTCCATGTATGAGATCCTGCAGGACCAAGCCATGGTGGCCTTCTGTATCGCTGTCTTCCTGTTCAGCCTGGGGGCCTTCCCTCCTGTCCTCTTCATAGAGGATGTGGCGCAGAGTGAGGGACTCATTGAAGAAGTTAGTGTCATTCCTCTGGTATCAATAGGGGCCATCGCCACTGGCGTGGGTAAACTAGTGCTTGGAATCCTGGTGGACATCAGGTGGATCAACAGCATCTATCTGTATGCCTTCACCATGTTTGCAGGAGGTGTGTCACTACTCCTTATCCCTATCACTAAGAGTTATGTGGGACTGCAGATTCTGTCTGTTGTCCTGGGTTTCTTCTCTGGAAACTGGTCCCTCACCTCCTACATCACCACTAAAATTGTTGGTTTGGACAGGCTGACACAAGCCCACGGCATCCTCATGTTCTTTGGGGGATTTGGGATCATGCTTGGACCCCCTGTTGTAGGTAAGAGGGCCTGTCTATCTGGATTTGTTAACACTGCTTCAGTTGCCATTATTGCTAAGATAGAAAAGCTAAAGGTCTATATATTTTTTTATTTGTACAGAGATGCACTCTGTTGTTAGATCATGTTATCAGAGACATGTCAAAAATCAGAAAGCTACAGCAGACAAGCAGACAGTCAGAGCAAGGCAAAGGGCATGTTTACATAAGTTAAGAGCCAGTTTGTAAGTTTTGGATGATTTCTATATCTGTTGGGAATACCTGCTGACTGTGCTCACACTGTCTGTTATTCTCAATACCTCCCAGGGTGGTTCTTTGACTGGACGCAGTCATATGATTTGGCCTTCTACTTCAGTGGGGGCTGTGTGGTGCTGGGAGCATTCATTCTCTTTCTGCTGACCCTTCCCTGCTGGAACAGGAAGAATTCTGACGACAGACCAGACGTCCATTACACCAGCAACTGTGAAAAAGTTGCCTCTGTAGCCTGAACATGAGAACCTTTCATGGTGTTTGAGTATTCAAATCTCTCTGCCCAGCAATTGTGCGCTGATAAACTGTACTCAGCCCACCTACAGCAGGAATTACCTTTCTTTGACTGTACAGGGGTTCCCCACTTGTTTCTGCTGCCAGGTTTTAACATACCAAAATACTCACAGAGGTTTTGAACACAGGCCTTTCCTCTGTACTTTGCCTGCGTTTCTCAGGTTCAAACCATATACTGCAGATCTTTTTAAAGGTTTGACTCGGAGGCCTGTGTTGATGTGATGTTTGTTTTTTTATTATCGCCTCATTTTATGAGGCAAACTGAACAATATTGTTAAACTCCCAGAATCTACACTGTGTTTATGTAAACAGTGGTTTTTCATTTCACTGTAGCACTGAAAAAAGACATGGTGCTGTTCATGATGTGGGAAAGAAAAACGTCTGTAAAATTGGTGGTTAACTGCTGCACATTTCACGCAGTAACAACATTTGCAACCACTCTATAAATGCACACCCTTCTCCAAGGAATCTTATTGGAAAAGAGAATGCAGGGATTGGAATGAAGGGGGGGGGCTTTTTTTAACAATCATAAAGTTAGTAGCACATTTTTATTTTGTAGTTTGATTTTAATATATATATGAATTACAACACTATTTATCTTACCAAAGCATCAATGATAGTCAATGCCTGTCAACATATAATGCCTGTTGGAACAATACAAAAGCCTTGCTTTATAGATCATTTTTGTTTTCAAGTGCATTGGCTCAGTTTATACTTTTTTTGAAAAATGGTTTGAGCTCCACATACCTCCTGATTATGGATCAGACAGAGACTTTTGAATATCTTATATCTGATTCAAAAACATGTAAAAACAATGAAGAGGCCCCACAGCATTTCCAACCTCACCAAGAGCATGCTGATTCTCTTTTTGGCATGATTATCATGACCTCTGCTGGCCTTCATTTTAACCAGGCCTGTCCTTTGCCACAGTTTTATGTATGTATATGTTTATGTGTACATTGTATGTGTGTGTGTGTGTGTGTCTGCACATGCATGTTCACATTAAGTGCACAGATTTGTGTGTGTGTGTGTGTGCATTGTTTGATAAACTTTTGTATTAGAACTAATTTGTAAAGTCCTATGTGCTAAGTGACTTTTATATGCACAAAACTGGCCATAGAGCTGTAATCTGTTGGAAGTTGATTATTGTGATAATTGTAATGAATGACGTTGCAACAGACTTTTAGAATCACTTGAATGTTGTTAGACTATTACAAAATTTCTTTCTGATAGTTCCTGTTTCAGATGTGAGTAATTATGGGACATTAGTGTTTGCCTTTTGTGTTTGTAGAGGGTATGACACAGAGCAGATAGGGCACACTTATTACTGACGTAGAAGAGAGTATGTTTGGGTTGTCACCTTTTAGCCACTCTTATTTTTATGCCAGTATTATAATATTTATGACTGCATTTCTGATTTATTATTTTATTTAAAAAGTGCCATTAAAAGATATTTGGAATAAAGATTCAGAGTGTATGTGTTTGTAACATATTTATCATGGAGTATGAACTTTGAATCCCAAATAAAAGGTAAATATAAGCGGGTCACGTCTTTATATGAACACATGGAAAACATCTCGACCTGATGTTCATTTCTACCTAAGCTTCACATAATAGGTATAGTATCAAACTTCTCCCTGGGGACATAAGGGTAGGACAACACCATTCTATACAGAGCAAATGAACTCGACGGGCCTGCGGCTGAGCAGCTTTTAGCGCCACCTCAGAGCCGCTCTGCTTCTGCTTCTCCTAGCAACCGCTCCGCTGGTCGCGATGGTTACACACGGTCGTCACGTCAATCGCCAACATAAACAAATTTTCAAGGAGCCAACGCTACTCCATTTTAACAACCGCCTTTTTTCACTACACTGTAAGCCCAACGTTGGGATGTTAGCGCCATGGGGGGGCTTATTCCTCCTCCGTCGGTCTTTATGACAGTTTCAGAGAGGAGGGTTATCATGTCGACACACGAGTGCAACTGGAAAATGGACAGGGGTCCCGGCTCGCGAAGCTGAAAATATGGGAGCAAGGGCTTCAGTGTCGCTCTGTGTAAGTTCACCTGCGGGGAGCACTCACTATCTTATCTACACTTTTCAGTTTTTAGCTGCTACTGTCATGGGGCGCAAAGCATTTCTCTCACTGTTTTATTATCAAGTAGCTTCACACAAAATAGAGACAACTAACTCGGTCTAACGTAGACATGTGCAGCGCCTGGGGCCAATAACTTTGGTAAGTCTTTACAAGTTCAACGTGCATTTCAATTTCGTCTCGTTTTATGGCGTTTTATGCCCAGGTCATTAATTAATTGTTTTTACACTGCTCATTCAAAAACGCTCTGGACAATACCGCTAATGTTTCTGTGGCATAATGATAAATAGTACACAATAAAAGACGAGATGCGCACAGAAAAGATACTTAAAGAATGAGAATTCTCCACACGAAGCTGTACTGCAGGATAAATTATCCCTATAACGTACAGCTATTCTCGGGGTGTGTAGGGAAGAGATATTAAACATCATCACATTTCAACCAGGTTTCGGTAAGCAAGAGGATGTCGGTGCTATTTGAGGTGATGAAACCTTTGCAATTGAATGACTTGTTACTGAGCGATCTTGTGTTTAACGTTGAAGTTTTGAGGTAAATCAGGTGTATGTAGTGACGCGCTTATTCAGAGGTGAGCCTTTAACATGAATGGAATTATCGGCATTTACTCCAAGCCAATTCGATTTTCTTTATGCCGAGTTAGCAGACTGGGCAGGTGAGAGAGTTACCTGTCGGTGATAGGAACAGGATTAAGAATAGCGGAACTATCGTCAGACCACTAGGGGGTGCTTCAGAGAAGCGACGTCAGTATACGGCAGCGGGAGTTTTAGAGCAGCTGACGTTGTAACGTTCATAAAAGGGATCACTGGGGTCCGTGAAGTGGACACTTCTAGATCAGATGGAGGAGGTTGACAGGCCATCTCCATTTCTCTAAAACGCCTCTGGTTGTCCAGGAATGCAACTTTTAAGGAGCTGATTTGATTTCTTTGTTTGAGTCCTCAGCTGCATGCTCTCTTTCCATGCAGAGCGACCCGTCCTCAGTGAGAATCCTGATGCCCGGCGCTAAAGTCAACCCAGAGCTCATTGCTTCCACTCTGGATCCGGAGTCTGAAGTGACCGCCAAGTGTGTGTTTGGTGTTGCCCTGGAAGTACTCAGAGAGCAAGGGCAGATGGTCTGTGGAATACCTCTCGTGTTAAGAGACATGGTGGAGTTCCTGGAGAAGAATGGTACTAGAGGCTCATTCTCATTCATTCATTTTTGTTCCTTTTTATCTATGTATCTCTCCCTCCTTCTCCATCCCTTCCCTCTGTCTCTAGCTCGCTCTCTCGATGCAAAACAGTCCATCCTCTGCATGTGCGCTGACTGAATGCACTTGTTTCCTCACCATAGGAATGCACCACAGGGGCCTGTTCCGTCTGTGTAGCTCGGTGGCGCGGACCAGGCAGCTGAGGCAGCAGTGGGACCATGGAGAGAGGGTGGACCTGGGGCATGAGGGAGACATCCCCACTGTGGCCTCGCTCCTCAAACTCTTCCTTCGGGAGCTGCCCACCCCCATAGTGCCAGAACCCCAGTGCAAACAGTTGATTCTGAGCCTCACAGGTATAGGACTGGCTAGGTTGCTAGGACCAAATTTCATTAAATGATAGTGAATGTGAATGTAATGCAAATGTAGTGAAATGAGTATAATTGTAGGCATATTAAGTGGATGTATAATAAATGTGATATATATTTGGTTAATATGCTGTATAAACCATTGATTCCAGAGGCACAAGTGATTGAAATGTATGTTGATAAATTGCGTTTTGATGTGTTTGCTTATTTTTAGGAGATGCAGATGAGGCGGAGAGGAACCAGTCTCTGAGAGAAAATCTTCAGCACCTCCCTGCTGACAACCTCATCATTTTGTCTTACCTCATCCACTTTCTGTCCAGAGTGGCCGTTCACAGCCAATCAAATCACATGCCTGTGGAAAATCTGGCAACCATCTTTGGGCCTTGTATATTCCAGTAAGTCGCTGTTGTTAATGCCTCATTCAATCCTCTCCAGACCAGTACTGGGACACCATGTTCCTCCAGTCAAACTGTTACAGTCGGGACACACTCTGACATGAAGCTTGAGCAGAAACTGTCTGTCACGTGTCCCTGTGTAACTTTTAAAAAGACTGCTCTCCTTTATGTATAGTTTGTTTTCACACTCAGTTATGAAGAAACATATAGCTGGAGAGATTTCTCCAAAATTATGATCAAGAGCAATCTGGAATTCAACAAATGAGTGTGCAGTTGGTAAAGTGAATGGTCATGGTCTCTCTTCAAGCGTGTCTTTGTCAGATCCAGATGGACAAAAAACAAAAACAAACCCAAACTTTGTCATGAAAGCAGTCCTCTAAATGTCTGGCCCCATTCATCAGCCTCAGTGGTCATGCTCCATTTTTCCACAGCTGCACCACTAAGTCGGGGTGGAGTTGGGTTTGTCCCTTCAAGGAAATGAGTGTGGATTAAGGTTGATAACGCACAACATCAGACAGGCAGATATAACAGAGGCCATCAGGAATTTTCTGGTTGCTTCTCCCCTCCTGTTTACCGAAGTCGGCAGTCACTGTAAACAAATACGGCCTCTCTAGGGCAACAGACCTTCATTTAGACTTGTGTTGTTTAAGTTTCTGCCGCTGTAAAAAACTTATTACAGTATATTGATTCAACACTTTTACATTGTTCTCCCATCCCTTGATCTCCCAGTCCCATCTACTGTATGTCAGCCTTGTTTTCCCCTGCAGTTAACGGCATGCCAGTGGAATGTGGTGTTAGTCACGCTTTAAAGTTCTGCAAATGTGGGGAAAATGTCAGGCAATCACAGCGAGAGGAAGAAGAGTCGGTCAGGGGGTGTGGAGTTTGGTTGGGTGGGTTTTAGTTACGTTGGCTGCTGAGAGTTGAAGAGCGTCACGTGCTTTCTGCCTGTGGTTCCACAAGCAACCAAGGAAGAGAGGAATGGTTTGAATGGCAAAAAAAATAAAAAGAGAATGAATGAGAGACACATGCTGCAGAAATGTCCAACCAATCAAAGCTGCTATTCAGCTTAAAAGCATCGGTTTTGGGGTGAAATAAGACATTTTATTGAAACTGGGTGATTTTATGTACCTGCACAGGCTGTCCAAGAGTCTATGTATGGGAAACGCTGTTGCACGCAGCACGTGTGACAGGTACATTGGCAACATGCCCCCTAAATATCTCTTGCATATTTGTCAGCCGATCCTCTTTCTAAATGGCCCGTTGCCCTTGTATATGTCTCTTATGAAATCCATGTCACTGGCTCCTGTCTTGTCATTCCGACTGACCTGTCTGCCAAGTAACAAGCATCTGTTGGTAATCAGTCATTTTCTGTTCCCCTTTCTTCCTCTCTCGGTGTAACCCGTGTTAACTTTTGCCTACCATGTTTACATCAGCTAAGGCATAAGCAAAATCCAATATGGATGACATAAAAACAGCTAAACATACTAATATAATACAAAAATAAAACATAACTGCTACCAGGTGGAACTTATTGCTGAATTGTGAATGTTATGACCAGAAGGTCCACACAGTGGATCCGTGAAATTTAGAAGTTTGTGATGTCAAAGTGAAGCATTACATACTACTAATCTCTTTTTTCCATTTTTGGCTGTTATTTTTATTTGTTTTATTTGTTAAATGTTATACTTTATCTCACCATATGCAGTCTGGTCAGTTTCATGTCACTGCTGTATATGCCTCCTTCCACTAGATGGGACCCTTTTCCATTGTGTTTTTTCCACTAAGTTATAACTTACCAGAGAGCCATTTTGAATAAACAGCACATTATACATTGGTTACACTTTTGTTTTTGTTCCCCCATTTCTTCTTTATGCAGTGTTCCAGCCGGACCCAGGATGCTGGAGGAGCAGAGTGTGTGTAATGGACTGTTGCTCCATCTTCTCCGGCACCAGACGGTTCTCCTTCCAGTTATGGGCGAGAACAGCGTGGCCTCCTCGAATGCCTCCTCCTCACCGCCTCCTCCTACTCTCTCTGCTCTTTCACACTTTGAGGTGAAAAACGCTTTCGGGGTTTTCTTACCTGCGTGTCGTGGTGTGTGTTTGTTAACTCTTGTTGTTTTCCTCGGTAGGTCCGACCCAGAAGCTGTCACTCTGGGCAGAGCAGTGTGGAAAAGTTGGAGGAAGAAACCACCTCAGTCTCAGGGACCAGTGCTTTTGACCAAACAATACAGTCTGGAATCAACAGGTACTGTTGTTAGGTTAGCATTAGCTACTTTGTCATTGCACTGGATAGATAGATTAACATTAATATAAGCCTCTCCCTTTATCTACCGGATCTCATCCTGGGGGAATGATTAGGTCCTGATCTTTTGCCCTTTAGCATTTCACTCTGTATTCAGCGTTGTTTAGTCAGATGTCAGGTTGATTGTTGTACTGGTGCTAAGACTGAGATGCCACAGGGAATTAAGGCCAGTCTCTGGAGGTCTTCCGACATTGTCAAACTGAATCACATTGTTTTATCGGATACTTTTTTCCTGGAAACTAGAGCTTTTCATTTGTAATACACATTTCATCAGATCTGCTTCCACAATGAAGGTCTGCAAAAGAGCATGTGAACAATCAGTAGAACATAGAAGCTTAACCACTGAATGATGCCTGCTTTTACCATTTTCTGTGATTATCCAGTAAACAAAGGCAAGATTCTGGATTGCTGCAAACACAGCTATCCTGGTCAGTAAGGGCAGGTATCTGTCGTGAGTATGAAAAAGGGCTGTTGCCTGTACAGCTCACCGTCCCTTCAAGGCAAGTGAAAACAGCATCACTCTTTTCCTGCTGGAAGAAGCAGAGAAGTAGAGCAACGCGAAACTGGCCCCCCAGACAGAAACAACACAATGACCAAACTTTTTCCATCCAGAACTTAAAAGCTACTGAGCCATTTGCTATCGTGAATGTGGGTTCGCCCCCAGCTACCACATGACATGCCATTCACGTGCACCCGCTGAATGATTTTATGGGCGTCAGCCAAGTGCGTGAGCATATGTGTCTCTTATCTTAATTTGTGTTAGCGTGTGGTTCAAAGTTATGTTTGATGCTAATGGAGATGAGGACAGTTTCTTGTTTCTTTTTAAGCAGCCATGCGTTGTGGTTCTGTTTACTTTGTGATGAAAAAGGTCTGTCACCAGTGGATGTGATTTAAATAAAGCAGGAGGCATAACTAATGGTATCGTTGGGCACTAAAGGTAAGATGAGATACGGCGGTCACAGAAATAGTCAGTGGCCTGGCAGCCAGATGTCCGACTGACCAGACCATAGTTAAACTGCCGACACGTGTCAGTTTGCGGAGTCATCAGTAGGTGCAGTTGGACCAGCCCCTGCAGGTGGCGTGAAATGTGTGATCTATATGTGTGTGTCAGCTGACGGGGGAAATCGTTGGTTGGCGTCCAGATCTGTTCATAGCAGCCAACCAGCAGACTCAGCCCTTTATTTATTTCCTCCTGCTCATGTTGCACAACACAGAGCCCCACTGCCAGACGACTGTTTTCCTCCGTCAGTTTGCCTTCACCCTGTATGATAAAACCAGTCACTGTGGTGTGGCCCAGAGCCAGAAAAGGTCCAGGTGTTATATGTGGAGCTATTCAGGCAGCCTTAGAACCAGAACAGAACTGTAGTTGCCTTCTTAATGTGCTATTATCTGCCAACAAAGAAATCTGTTTGGATTCATTTCTGTGTCTTAGATGTTCTTGGTCACATCAGTGTTGTGGTGTTTGCTTAGATTTAACAGTTAATACTGTAATTGCACTTGTCTGCAGTTCGTGTCTCTCTGTCGGCGTTCATTGAGAGTTTGTTTTTGCCACTTTTGACCAGCTGCTCTTAAGATGAAGGATGTTTGAGGAAGGGGAAACCTGATGCAGCTCATTCTATGACTCATAACCTAAGCAGCAAACATTAGTGTCCTGCTGCTGCTGTACTGACCCCTGCTGCAGGTTACAGCTCTGGAGTCGTGCTCCGCTCCAAGAAGTACGTGACCGACGAGCTGTTTTTGGTTCACGTCGCGGCAGATCAGACGTGCTTGTTTTGGCTGGGAGCAGCTCATTAGAGCTTCGTGAGACGTGCTGCAGTGTATCATTAGATTAAGCACTGCTGATTTGTGACTTGCTGAATGCTTGTTTAGTACTCGCTGCAGAGGCCAGCAGGTTTCTCGGGGATTAGTTGTTGGACATTACAGACTTAACGCTTGTTAGCCCTGTGTTATGCAGATTGATACCCCTGAAATCTGTTGCTTTAGATTTTTGTTGTATTCCTGCTAACATAACATGGATGTATCTCAGTTTTACTCATTTTCCATACTATTTGTTTATTAGCTATTATTTATTGTTATTATCATTTACTGTCTCTCTCATTCCTGTTGTGTCATTAAAAAAGCTCTGTGTTTTTCTTTATGTCCTGTCTACTGCTGCTCTTTCTTTGTGCCATTCTCATTTATTCTTCTCATCGGTAATACTGTCTCATAAGTCCGCCTTCATAAACGACTTTATAAATTGTAACATGTTGTATTGTTAATTGTGTTAATGTTTAATAACTCTTTCACTGATGTGTTATAGTTCAGAAATAACCTGCCCGTTGCGTTTTTACACAGACCTCATCAAATTTTTACCAAAGCTTTTAGGATAAAAGGGGCCACAGAGAATGTTTATCAAAGGTATTAACAGTTTATTATTTAAAAATGTCATGAATTATTGTAAGAACCAGAATAGCAGATCTTCATCAACTTCTAAATACTCTTTTAATGCTTCATTTTTATAAGGAATGTTTCATTAGAAGATGGTATTTCCTTTTCTCCTTCACCCTTTGCTCTGTCTCTCTTTCTCGCCATAGTCCTGACGCACTGGTGCGGGGTTGTGAAACCGGCTCTGACGTCAGTGCTGACATTCAGAAGCTGATTACAGACCAGGAGGCTTTGGAGGAGAAAGGTGAAAATACACAGGCGGGCTGCGTGCTCTCCCACCCCGCTGACCCGGGGCCAGAGCAACATCCGCCTCAGAGTGAACCATCTCAGAAGGTTCCAGTGGAGACATCGCAGTTGGTTTGTACCACACAGGGGTGAGTGTCTTTCCGGTCCGTCTTCCCTGTTTTCACACACAGATGAAATCCTTCCCCCTAAATCGGTAAACATGTCATTCTTAGTCACATCATCTTGTGAAGAAGCATTTGCTGCCCCACTCGTTCCCATCTGCCTTTTTGAAATATGAAATGCACAGTTTTCATTTCTACAACAACTGTGTAACTCCACAGTTCAATGAGTTATCTCTTTATTGACAGGACTATTTCAGAGATACTACCGATCACCTCCATATCAAAGGAGAGAGCAGAGGCAGAAATGGACAAGGTAGAAGATAGAAGGACAGCTTCCTCACCCATCAAAGATGATGGCTCAGTGGTGTGCATTGTTCATTTTCTATTATATTTCTGTTGTTATATTCTTTGTTCCTAATTTTAAAAAAAATTTTCTCTATAACTTTCTTTAGCCCATTAAATTGAGTCCAGCATGAACCCTCTCTCTCCGCTCTGAATATCCTTCAGCAAAAACTGTTTCTGATTCTGTACAGACAGCTGCAGCCTCCTTAATATGCTGTAGAAATTACATACAGTTCAAATGCTAACGTTTAAAGTGGAGAAGCTTTTAGCATATTAGGAGACTATGACATGGATTAAACTGTTTTTCAGGATTGTACAAGCGCAGGGCAAACATCATCTATTTCAGACTGCTCCATAGTGAATGAATCAAAGAGAAAATCCCGCATGAAGAGTCGGTGCACAGAGAGGTGAGAGCAACACTTCTGAGTACACAAGAATGCATTTAGTATCAGTTGTGTTTGTTGCTTCTGCTTTGTACATACAACATTTGTGAAACAGAAAGGCATCATTTCAGTCTTTCCTATATTGGCTAGTTTTTACCAAGCATTAAAGAGAGGTACTGTTCTCAAAGGGGGCATGGTAGTAGTCTTGAAGCAGTTAAAGTATATCAGATTCTATTTTAACTGATTGCTCTGGATGCTGATGCTGATGCTGCTGATGCTGCTGTTGTTGTTGTTGTTGTTGACCTCTTCCACTCCTGCATTTGGTGCCTCAGTTCAGCTCATCTCTCAGCCCTGCAGCCAAACGGGAAGTAGGTTATCGTGCTGCTCACAGTCATGGTTTTGATATGATTCCAATCCAAATAGCACTGACTGCCACAGGGGCCCACGTGCAGCAGACCAACTAGCTAGCTAGACTGGGCCGACGGAGCATGGTAGCACTTTGTCTACGCTGCCTCCAGAGAACCACAGAACAGGTCATCTTAATTATGCCTCATTAGTATCAGACATAAATAAACCTGTATGGCAGAGCAAGATGAGTGTCTGCCCTGAATGCCACATGGAGCACTGGACAGTTTTAACATGGTATTATCTGTACCTGTATGATTATAAATATTGATTATAAACGTAGACAGATCACATGGACTCTTGTCTTACCAGAAGGAAAGATGTTGTTGTTGCAGGTAGTTTTGATTATCTGTTGTTTTCATCACATACTTCATGTGATTTTATTGTATTTACTTTGTTGTTGACAGAATTTTGTTTTTCAGTCTGCTCTGTTGCATGGAGTGCACGACAGAAGACAAAACCAAAGCCTCTGAATGGAAGGTAAACAGACCTTTGTAAAGCTAATGGCAGCTAACGCCAAATCATTTCCAAAGGCTTGAATTCTTACCTAATGTACCTAAATTTTAGTCAGTGAGGATCATTCTATTAAGGTCAGACTTGTGAAATAGCAAAATGTAATCCTTAAAAATGCCTTAAAACCTGCCACTTAGAAAACTAAGTGAGTTAAGCTAAGTGAGTTTTAGTTTAAATTAGTAAATTATTAAAATAGTTTAAAAGTTAAATTAGTGTTTGGTTAACTTGTTAGTTGAAATGAGAGAAAAGGAGATGTTAAATGTTGTATATTTATATGCTAGCTAGAGTCATAAATCTTCCATAGCATAACTAAACAGATATTCAGTTATGACACCAGGACTTACAAAGGGGTTTTGACTATATCCATAACTATAAGTGATTTTTTTGACCAGTAGCTAACAAAAGACTTTCGGGTCACACGGAAGGGTGATGATGATAACAGTGACGTTAGCTGCTTTCCACTCCAGGGGAAATAAGTTAAATTTGACAGTATATTAGTGTGGACTTTTGTTCAAACAAGCTATTAAGACTGAAAAGTGGTGAAAAGAAGAAAATGAAATAAGTACATGATCTTTCTGTATGTCTCACTGTAAACTACAGTTTGTGTGCCCATTGGTGTGTGTCAGCGAGTGGGCTCCAGGGATGAGACATCATCTCTCTCTCTTCGTCTTTTTCTTCAGGGGAGAAGAGGAGCAGGTGGATGTAGTGGTTCCCCTGACAGACACAATGATTGCAGAGGCAACAGAGACAACAGCTCTGACGTAAGTTCTCTTTCCCCTCAGTCTTTTTAGATACACATATTAACACTTTTTTTTATTTTTACTTAAGGGTGTCTATGACAACAGGACAAGTCATACCGTGTGATTGTGGGTGTTTGTGTGCCTTTGTATTTATGTGCACACCTGTATGTGTATTAATAGGTGGGAACTCGCCTGTGGGTGATTTGCCTCAGTGATAACAGCCTTATTCCCTCCCCCCGCTTCCATCCTTCCACCTCCTCTGTGTGACGCACAAAGCAGTTTCTTTTTTTATGAATGAGCAGACGAGGAAGGTGAGAAAGGAGAAGCCGAGCCCTTTTCTGCTGCTGCTGCTGTTGAAGGATGATGATGCTGGAAGTGATGTCAGACTGCCTAAATGAACAAAAACAAATTGTTCAAAAATAATTTAAAAACATTCAAAAAACATAGTTCTTTTAGCTTTGGCAAAGCCTTTTTTTCACCATCAGAATTGATTGCACATATACATGTACTGTATATACAAACACACATATTGAGGCAAAAAGCTACATGTCTGTGCAGCTCAATCCAATAGACTCCTTAGCTCGGACTTACAATGTTACCATGGAAACGCCTTGTCTCTCCTCCCTTTGCGCACACACCCACACCACATGCACTGACATGAGCAGCGTTCCCGCCAACCCCCTCCTCTGTCCGTGACGAATAATCCATGTGGAGGCAATTCACAGCTGAAGAGCAGGGAATGCCATTCAGGAGGAAAACCATGTGGATGTAGGGGTTCTCTTCAGGGGCATGGTATACTCTCATACACTCACACACCCACACACGCAGATCAGGTGGTCTGGGAATCACAGCGATGCTTTAAAATGGAGAGCATGTTGCTCATCAGGATGATGATGCAATTTGGGAAACCAACTCATATGTATGTCTGACTGGCTGTCTAGCTTCTACTTGCACAGAGACGTGAGGACAGCAACAGCAGACGAAAGCTTGTCTTTGTGATGTCCATTTCTTCCTGCTGGTGTAACATACTGGGAGCTTTGCAAAATCAAAGCGTTGCTTGTGCTTTTGAGAAGTTTGTCTCTCGTACTTCAGCCATATTTCGCCTTTTGACCTTTCTCAGGAGGACAAGACAACCACTCAATTCGCCTCATCCTACAATTCTCTGTCCAACCAAGCTTCAGCTCCAGAATATTTCTTTTCGTAGGCAAGAATAAAATGTTTTTACAGGTTTTTTAAGGTTCCTGTGCAGCATGTGATATGCTGAAGACTCTCTCCGAGCAAACTCAGCGCACCTTTGTGAATTCTCCTGCACCTGCACATCGGCATCCCTGAAGCCATGTTCTGCTTCTGTTTCCAGAGCCCCGCTCTTAAGCTACAAGCTCTGGAGGCTGACTTAGGAGCCCCACCAGTGGTGTTAGATCTTCAAAATCAGAACAACCCACCTGCCCAGCAACGGCCCCTTTCTTCTGAAGAGCAGAGCATGCATTTGAGCCACAAGCCATTCCTCCTCTCACCACCATCGCCACCTGCTCAGGATAATTACACGGTCGACTCATCACCGTCTGGTAAGACAATGGCAATGACGCCCTGATACAATGAAGTGATTCTGAACTTCTAGTGTTAAGAACTTTCCTCTTGCAATGTGTGGCAAAGTGAAAAATGATATAAATGTTGTATTGACACATTGACATTTAGTTGATTTATTTACGTTTGCCACAGATTTATTTATGGAAATGTGTTGTTCAAATCACCTCACAGTAGAGTACTTTCAGCCTGGTGGGGTCCCATTGTAAGTTAACATTAACATGTCAGTACATGAGCCATATTCTATGCATACTGTACAGAGCATACTGAACTAGCACTTTTATTTACAGTGTCTACTGTACTGTAATCACCTGTTGTCATCCATGCTAGCTTCTCTACATTATATTAAATAACTGTGAGTATGTTTGTATGGTAACTTGATACATATATTCAGTGATATAAAATATTTTTCATATCAAGGCACAAAACTTTTCTGATGTTTTGTTTACTGTATGTGTAACAGACAGATCATATGCAATTTTTCCTAGGAGAGAAAGAGAAAGAGCACTTTGTCATTCTTCCTTCCGTACTCCATGTTTTCATTCCTACCCTTTCTTTCCCTCTCTCCCACCTCATTTGTTTCCACAGAGGAAAAAAAATGGGAAGTCAAAATTATTGTAGATTTTGATTAATAGTTTTCCTTGCTCTCTTTCTCTCTCTCTCTCTTACAGTACTTACCCCTTCCCCTGATTCATCAGAGTCCAGTCCTGTCCTTTCCATTGCCACTCTTCCTAAGGAAATTTCAAGAGATGACACCCTGTCGAACCAAAAAGGCTCTAATACCAGCGCACTACTTTCTTGTTTTATGACAACTGACTGCCCCATTCCCTCACCACGCTGCCCAAACCTCAGCCACAGCCAACGCTACAACTTGGACCCTGATACAGCCCCTTCTCCACCGTGTTCACAGCACATACGAGTGTAAGATAATAATTAACTCACTAACTTTATTTAGAAACAATGTCCCACAGATGAGAATGTCTCAATTTTTCTTTTATTTGATGCATTGTTTGACCTGGTTTGAAAATGATCACTTCAGTAATTTAGTGGACGATTTCTGAGTCAGTTGCTCATAGATAGATATGTATTAAAAGTATGAGCACTTATTTCATAATAACTTATAAATATGCAAAAATTCACAAATGCAAATGGACTGAGGTGCACTTATTTGTCTTCAGGGCTCGCTGCAGCATCCATACACAGTCAGATGAGGGCTCTGTGTCCATCTCAATGCTCAACAGACACATCCACACCCTCAGGAAGAGGATCAGGCATTTTGAGGAGCGTTTTGAACAGGAGAAGAACTACAAAGTGAGGACGGGAATCAAAACTGCCAGCTGGATTCTCTTGAGTCATGATTATAAATATGTATAAAAGTCAGTTTTGCCTTTTACCAAAACAAATAAACAGCAGTCTCAGACCAATGGAGGGGTTTCATTTTCCTTGCTTGCATACTTGTGATGCAAATCACAAATATCACATTACAGTGAATTACTCCCTCTGCTGGTACATTGGAAAGTTACAGTACATCAGTCATCTGTGATAGAGCTGCTAAAGCAGATAGGATATTATTAAACCAACTAGATCTGTAACAAGGGGCCAAGTAATGGAATGATCACACTCCAGATTATCAATGCAAGGGACGGCCCATATTTTCTTCATTATGAGACTTTGTTGTTGTTGTTTTTCAGCCGGCTCATAATGACAAGACAGCCCATCCAGAGATGGCGAGACTGATGAAGGAGCTCATCAAGTGTCGCAAGCAACTTAAAGGTGATTTATAATCATTTAATATCTGTCTGAACACACTTTGTTGTGTACCAAAGAAGCAAAGTTCACATTAACAGGGTTCCACTCTTCATGTCACTATATTTTTGTTAACTGTTGTCATCCCTTCAGAACTAAAGTTGAGACACTCAGACGAAGGGGGGCTGGGAGGACAAGGGAGTTTTAACCGACCTGCTGAAACTTGCCAGACCAACAAAGACCAAAGGGAGGCAGTACCAACAGGAACTGAGATGCAGCAACTTAACAACAGCAACACCAAGCCAAATGTGGAGGAAACCATCAATATTATAACCAACAGACTGAAGGAAAGACGGCAGGAGTTGGGCCTGTCTGAAAGCATCAAGGTTGATATTGAAGAAATGTTTCACCACACACAATTATGTTTTGTATTAAATGGTGGTCAGATTGCATGGGCGGGAGGGGAAAATCTTTGTTTTGTGCGTGAATTGAAGAACAGAAAATTAGAAATGCTTATCCACATGCAATACTAAACAACAGAAGGGAGCCTTACAATGATCTATTACCAAACTGATTGTCCAGTAACAATTTTCCCTGTGCCTGCATGTGCAGGAGATGACCCATTACCAGATGACTGTGGAAAAGACAGGCATGCAAAAGTGTTTGCTGTACTTTGAGAGTCTGCATGGACGTCCGGTAAGAGCAGGCTGTATGACTTTCCTATGTGTTCATCTCCCTTGTTTCTTACTTGATTGCTCCACTTGATTAGTTTCGTATGACAGCACAAAATGTGTTACAAATGCAAAAAAAGGTAATAGTCCAGCATTTCACACATGAACACATGAAATAACATTTACTGACAATGCGTTACTATGTCGTAAAAATGCAAAATATGTCAAAAAATTCGATGTGCTAAAAACCTAGCATTATACCCTAGCATGTCACCAAAATGCAAAAAATGCCATATAATGTTCTAAAAAAGTGAAAAATGTCAAAAAATAATTTCTGCTAAAAATGCTCAAAAACATCAAAAAACAGAATTTCATACACACTCCATACGATAAGATGTGTTGAAAATGCAAAAAAGGTGATATCCTGGCAAGAAAAGGTCATGTCCTCGCATGTCATCAAAACACAAATAAACGCCATAGTATGTTATAAAAATGCAAAAAAATGTCAAAAAATGAAATTTCCTAAAAATGCTCACAAATATCAAACAACAGTGTTTCACACACATTGCATGGCATAACATGTGTGAAAAATTCAAAAAAAGGTCATATCCTAGCATGTCACCAAAATGCAAAAAATGCCATATAATGTTCTAAAAAAGTGAAAAATGTCAAAAAAATAATTTTTTCTAAAAATGCTCAAAAGCATCAAAGAACAGTATTTCATACACACTCCATATGATAAGATGTGTTGAAAATGCAAAAAAGGTGATATCCTGGCAAGAAAAGGTTGTGTCCTCACATGTCATCAAAACACAAAGAAACGCCAAACTATGTCGTAAAAATGCAAAAAATGTCAAAAAATTACATTTCCTAAAAATGCTCAAAAATATCAAAGAACAGTGTTTCACACACATTGCATGACATAAGATGTGTTAAAAATGCAAAATAGGTCATATCCTAGCATGTCAACAAAATGCAAAAAACGCCATATCATGTCTTAAAAATGTGAAAAATGTCAAAAAATAATTTTTGCTGAAAATGCTCAAAAACATCAAAGAACAGTATTTCATACACACTGCATATGATAAGATGTGTTGAAAATGCAAAAATGGTGATATCCTGGCAAGAAAAGGTCGTGTCCTCGCATGTCATCAAAACACAAAGAAACATCATATAATGTCGTAAAAAAGCGAAAAATGTCAAAAAATTATTTTTGCAAAACATGCTCAAAAACATCAAAAAACAGTATTTCATACACACTGCATATGATAAGATGTGTTGAAAATGCAAAAAAGGTGATATCCTGGCAAGAAAAGGTCATGTCCTAGCATGTCGTCAAAACACAAAGAAACGCCAAACTGTCGTAAAAATGCAAAAAATGTCAAAAAATTATTTTTGCTAAAAATACTCAAAAACATGAAAGAACAGTATTTCATACACACTCCATCGGATAAGATGTGTCGAAAATGCAAAAACGATGATATCCTGGCAAGAAAAGGTCATGTCCTAGCATGTCATCAAAACACAAAGAAAGAAACACATAGCATGTTGTAAAAATGCAAAATGTCAAAAAATGTAAAAAAAAATGGAATTTCCTAAAATGCTCAAAAATATCAAAGAACAGTGTTTCACACACATTGCATGACATAAGATGTTTTAAAAATGCAAAATAGGTCATATCCTAGCATGTCAACAAAATGCAAAAAATGCCATATAATGTCATAAAAATGTGAAAAATGTCAAAAATTATTTTTGCTAAAAATGCTCAAAAACATCAAAGAACAGTATTTCATACACACTCCATAGGATAAGATGTGTCGAAAATGCAAAAACAATGATATCCTGGCAAGAAAAGGTCATGTCCTAGCATGTCATCAAAACACAAAGAAAGAAACACATAACTATGTCAAAAAATGCAAAAAATGTAAAAAAATTACATTTCCTAAAAATGCTCAAAAATATCAAAGAACAGTGTTTCACACACATTGCATGGCATGAGATGCGTTAAAAATGAAAAATAGGTCATATCCTAGCATGTCAACAAAATGCAAAAAACGCCATATAATGTCGTAAAAATGTGAAAAATGTCAAAAAATTATTTTAGCTAAAAATGCTCAAAAACATCAAACAACAGTATTTCATACACACTCCATCGGATAAGATGTGTCAAAAATGCAAAAACAATGATATCCTGGCAAGAAAAGGTCATGTCCTAGCATGTCATCAAAACACAAAGAAAGAAACACATAGCATGTCGTAAAAATGCAAAAATGCAAAAAAATGTCAAAAAATGAAATTTCCTAAAAATGCTCACAAATATCAAACAACAGTGTTTCACACACATTGCATGGCATAACATGTGTGAAAAATTCAAAAAAAGGTCATATCCTATCATGTCACCAAAATGCAAAAAATGCCATATAATGTTCTAAAAAAGTCAAAAATGTCAAAAAATAATTTTTGCTAAAAATGCTCAAAAGCATCAAAGAACAGTATTTCATACACACTCCATATGATAAGATGTGTTGAAAATGCAAAAAAGGTGATATCCTGGCAAGAAAAGGTCGTGTCCTCACATGTCATCAAAACACAAAGAAACGCCAAACTATGTCATAAAAATGCAAAAAATGTCAAAAAATGTAAAAAAAATGGAATTTCCTAAAAATGCTCAAAAATATCAAAGAACAGTGTTTCACACACATTGCATGACATAAGATGTGTTAAAAATGCAAAATAGGTCATATCCTAGCATGTCAACAAAATGCAAAAAACGCCATATAATGTCATAAAAATGTGAAAAATGTCAAAAAATTATTTTTGCTAAAAATGCTCAAAAACATCACAGAACAGTATTTCATACACACTCCATCGGATAAGATGTGTCAAAAATGCAAAAACGATGATATCCTGGCAAGAAAAGGTCATGTCCTAGCATGTCATCAAAACACAAAGAAAGAAACACATAGCATGTCGTAAAAATGCAAAAATGTCAAAAAATGTAAAAAAAATGGAATTTCCTAAAAATGCTCAAAAATATCAAAGAACAGTGTTTCACCCACATTGCATGACATAAGATGTGTTAAAAATGCAAAATAGGTCATATCCTAGCATGTCAACAAAATGCAAAAAACGCCATATCATGTCTTAAAAATGTGAAAAATGTCAAAAAATAATTTTTGCTGAAAATGCTCAAAAACATCACAGAACAGTATTTCATACACACTCCATAGGATAAGATGTGTCAGAAATGCAAAAATGGTAATATCCTGGCAAGAAAAGGTCGTGTCCTCGCATGTCATCAAAACACAAAGAAACATCATATAATGTCGTAAAAAAGCGAAAAATGTCAAAAAATTATTTTTGCAAAACATGCTCAAAAACATCAAAAAACAGTATTTCATACACACTGCATATGATAAGATGTGTTGAAAATGCAAAAAAGGTGATATCCTGGCAAGAAAAGGTCATGTCCTAGCATGTCGTCAAAACACAAAGAAACGCCAAACTGTCGTAAAAATGCAAAAAATGTCAAAAAATTATTTTTGCTAAAAATGCTCAAAAACATGAAAGAACAGTATTTCATACACACTCCATCGGATAAGATGTGTCGAAAATGCAAAAACGATGATATCCTGGCAAGAAAAGGTCATGTCCTAGCATGTCATCAAAACACAAAGAAAGAAACACATAGCATGTTGTAAAAATGCAAAAATGTCAAAAAATGTAAAAAAAAAATGGAATTTCCTAAAAATGCTCAAAAATATCAAAGAACAGTGTTTCACACACATTGCATGACATAAGATGTTTTAAAAATGCAAAATAGGTCATATCCTAGCATGTCAACAAAATGCAAAAAATGCCATATAATGTCATAAAAATGTGAAAAATGTCAAAAAATTATTTTTGCTAAAAATGCTCAAAAACATCAAAGAACAGTATTTCATACACACTCCATAGGATAAGATGTGTCGAAAATGCAAAAACAATGATATCCTGGCAAGAAAAGGTCATGTCCTCGCATGTCATCAAAACACAAAGAAACGCCAAACTATGTCGTAAAAATGCAAAAAATGTAAAAAAAATTACATTTCCTAAAAATGCTCAAAAATATCAAAGAACAGTGTTTCACACACATTGCATGGCATGAGATGCGTTAAAAATGAAAAATAGGTCATATCCTAGCATGTCAACAAAATGCAAAAAACGCCATATAATGTCGTAAAAATGTGAAAAATGTCAAAAAATTATTTTAGCTAAAAATGCTCAAAAACATCAAACAACAGTATTTCATACACACTCCATCGGATAAGATGTGTCAAAAATGCAAAAACAATGATATCCTGGCAAGAAAAGGTCATGTCCTAGCATGTCATCAAAACACAAAGAAAGAAACACATAGCATGTCGTAAAAATGCAAAAATGTCAAAAAATGTAAAAAAAAAATGGAATTTCCTAAAAATGCTCAAAAATATCAAAGAACAGTGTTTCACACAGATTGCATGGCATAAGATGTGTTAAAAATGCAAAATAGGTCATATCCTAGCATGTCAACAAAATGCAAAAAACGCCATATAATGTCGTAAAAATGTGAAAAATTTCAAAAAATTATTTTAGCTAAAAATGCTCAAAAACATCAAACAACAGTATTTCATACACACTCCATCGGATAAGATGTGTCAAAAATGCAAAAACAATGATATCCTGGCAAGAAAAGGTCATGTCCTAGCATGTCATCAAAACACAAAGAAAGAAACACATAGCATGTCGTAAAAATGCAAAAATGTCAAAAAATGTAAAAAAAAAATGGAATTTCCTAAAAATGCTCAAAAATATCAAAGAACAGTGTTTCACCCACATTGCATGGCATAAGATGTGTTAAAAATGCAAAATAGGTCATATCCTAGCATGTCAACAAAATGCAAAAAACGCCATATAATGTCATAAAAATGTGAAAAATGTCAAAAAATTATTTTTGCTAAAAATGCTCAAAAACATCAAACAACAGTATTTCATACACACTCCATCGGATAAGATGTGTCAAAAATGCAAAAACAATGATATCCTGGCAAGAAAAGGTCATGTCCTAGCATGTCATCAAAACACAAAGAAAGAAACACATAGCATGTCGTAAAAATGCAAAAATGTCAAAAAATGTAAAAAAAAATGGAATTTCCTAAAAATGCTCAAAAATATCAAAGAACAGTGTTTCACACACATTGCATGACATAAGATGTTTTAAAAATGCAAAATAGGTCATATCCTAGCATGTCAACAAAATGCAAAAAATGCCATATAATGTCATAAAAATGTGAAAAATGTCAAAAAATTATTTTTGCTAAAAATGCTCAAAAACATCAAAGAACAGTATTTCATACACACTCCATAGGATAAGATGTGTCGAAAATGCAAAAACAATGATATCCTGGCAAGAAAAGGTCATGTCCTCGCATGTCATCAAAACACAAAGAAACGCCAAACTATGTCGTAAAAATGCAAAAAAATGTAAAAAAAATTACATTTCCTAAAAATGCTCAAAAATATCAAAGAACAGTGTTTCACACACATTGCATGGCATGAGATGCGTTAAAAATGAAAAATAGGTCATATCCTAGCATGTCAACAAAATGCAAAAAACGCCATATAATGTCGTAAAAATGTGAAAAATGTCAAAAAATTATTTTAGCTAAAAATGCTCAAAAACATCAAACAACAGTATTTCATACACACTCCATCGGATAAGATGTGTCAAAAATGCAAAAACAATGATATCCTGGCAAGAAAAGGTCATGTCCTAGCATGTCATCAAAACACAAAGAAAGAAACACATAGCATGTCGTAAAAATGCAAAATGTCAAAAATGGAAAAAAATGGAATTTCCTAAAATGCTCAAAATATCAAAGAACAGTGTTTCACACAGATTGCATGGCATAAGATGTGTTAAAAAATGCAAAATAGGTCATATCCTAGCATGTCAACAAAATGCAAAAAACGCCATATAATGTCGTAAAAATGTGAAAAATTTCAAAAAATTATTTTAGCTAAAAATGCTCAAAAACATCAAACAACAGTATTTCATACACACTCCATCGGATAAGATGTGTCAAAAATGCAAAAACAATGATATCCTGGCAAGAAAAGGTCATGTCCTAGCATGTCATCAAAACACAAAGAAACGCCAAACTATGTCGTAAAAATGCAAAAAAATGTAAAAAAAATTACATTTCCTAAAAATGCTCAAAAATATCAAAGAACAGTGTTTCACACACATTGCATGGCATAAGATGTGTTAAAAATGCAAAATAGGTCATATCCTAGCATGTCAACAAAATGCAAAAAACGCCATATAATGTCATAAAAATGTGAAAAATGTCAAAAAATTATTTTTGCTAAAAATGCTCAAAAACATCAAACAACAGTATTTCATACACACTCCATCGGATAAGATGTGTCAAAAAATGCAAAAACAATGATATCCTGGCAAGAAAAGGTCATGTCCTAGCATGTCATCAAAACACAAAGAAAGAAACACATAGCATGTTGTAAAAATGCAAAAATGTCAAAAAAATGTAAAAAAAAAAAAAGGAATTTCCTAAAAATGCTCAAAAATATCAAAGAACAGTGTTTCACACACATTGCATGACATAAGATGTTTTAAAAATGCAAAATAGGTCATATCCTAGCATGTCAACAAAATGCAAAAAATGCCATATAATGTCATAAAAATGTGAAAAATGTCAAAAAATTATTTTTGCTAAAAATGCTCAAAAACATCAAAGAACAGTATTTCATACACACTCCATAGGATAAGATGTGTCGAAAATGCAAAAACGGTGATATCCTGGCAAGAAAAGGTCATGTCCTCGCATGTCATCAAAACACAAAGAAACGCCAAACTATGTCGTAAAAATGCAAAAAAATGTAAAAAAAATTACATTTCCTAAAAATGCTCAAAAATATCAAAGAACAGTGTTTCACACACATTGCATGGCATGAGATGCGTTAAAAATGAAAAATAGGTCATATCCTAGCATGTCAACAAAATGCAAAAAACGCCATATAATGTCGTAAAAATGTGAAAAATGTCAAAAAATTATTTTAGCTAAAAATGCTCAAAAACATCAAACAACAGTATTTCATACACACTCCATCGGATAAGATGTGTCAAAAATGCAAAAACAATGATATCCTGGCAAGAAAAGGTCATGTCCTAGCATGTCATCAAAACACAAAGAAAGAAACACATAGCATGTCGTAAAAATGCAAAAATGTCAAAAAATGGAAAAAAAATGGAATTTCCTAAAAATGCTCAAAAATATCAAAGAACAGTGTTTCACACAGATTGCATGGCATAAGATGTGTTAAAAATGCAAAATAGGTCATATCCTAGCATGTCAACAAAATGCAAAAAACGCCATATAATGTCGTAAAAATGTGAAAAATTTCAAAAAATTATTTTAGCTAAAAATGCTCAAAAACATCAAACAACAGTATTTCATACACACTCCATCGGATAAGATGTGTCGAAAATGCAAAAAAGGTGATAATCCTGGCAAGAAAAGGTCATGTCCTAGCATGTCATCAAAACACAAAGAAAGAAACACATAGCATGTCGTAAAAATGCAAAAATGTCAAAAAATGTAAAAAAAAATGGAATTTCCTAAAAATGCTCAAAAATATCAAAGAACAGTGTTTCACACAGATTGCATGGCATAAGATGTGTTAAAAATGCAAAATAGGTCATATCCTGGCATGTCAACAAAATGCAAAAAACGCCATATAATGTCATAAAAATGTGAAAAATGTCAAAAAAATATTTTTGCTAAAAATGCTCAAAAACATCACAGAACAGTATTTCATACACACTCCATAGGATAAGATGTGTCGAAAATGCAAAAAAGGTGATAATCCTGGCAAGAAAAGGTCATGTCCTAGCATGTCATCAAAACTGGAAAAAAATGTCAAAAAAAATTTGATAGTATAGTAAGGGATAAAAATATCATACACAACATACTGAAAAACGACAGTAGGGAAACTGAAATATTTCTATCTTTTTCCATTTTCATATTTCCAGAGTACAAGGCAGGAGCGCACTCTGATGAAACCCTTTTACGATCGGTACCGTCTTCTCAAGCAGCTGTTGCTTGTTTCTCCTGCCTCAACAGCCATTACAACCATTGTGAGTAACCATCTCGTACTGAATACTGAACTTGTGTAGAACTATGCAAACCCCCCTCTTTTCACCCATGAGGGTAAAACTGACCATGGCTTCTGAGGCCAATGCAGAAGGGTGTTACTCTACTGCCATCTAACGGTCACATATAAGCGCAACACCCAACTGTTAGAAAACATGCTCATTCAGCAAAATATTGATGCAACTACCATTCAAAGAGAGTTGGCAGTATTAATTTTCAGACCTTGCTGTTCTTTGACTGTGTAGCATACCATAAAAAGCTCTTGATAGGCTGAATAGTGCTTCTAAAGACAACCTTGTATTTAGTTCTTTAAAGGATTGAAAAGCATTGCTGCCCTCTGCTTGATTCTCTTCATGTTTACTTACGTCTTTGTATGAGTATGCAGGAGGAAGAGGAGGGCTCTGATGAAGGATGTCTCAGACAATTAAGCACCAGGCAGCAGCCAGTTTGGCTGAAATCTCCCAGGTGTGTGTCCTCAGTCGAGCCACTGCATCTGCCGTCCCAAGAAATGTCTGAAACACCTCTGGTTTCTCCACTGGAGGAGGTGAAGGGTTTGAAGCCACAGGTCATCACCATGGCAACATTACACGAAGCCTCAAGGTATGGTTTGTGCTCTGTTCAGCATCAACAGCTACACAGATGAACAGACAGTTTAAAAGAAATTGATTCTTTCTTCATACAGACCTGAACTCTTAGATCACCTCAGGATGGCTCGACTAGAGAAGCGGAGGCTTCATCAAGCACTCAGAGACTTTGAGGACAATTTCTACAGGCAGACTGGCAGGTACATACACACAAATAACATACATAGACCATGCAAACTACTTGGCTTTTTAATTTTATTTTATCTTTTAATAAACTCTGAACATTTGGTTCTCAACAATGCCTTGTGAAAAAAAGAAAAAACATCCATAAAAGAAATTCCATCATAATGATTCAACAGTGTAATGCACACTCACATAATGTTAATACAGCACAGAGAGCTCAGGAAAGAGATGAAGAGAGAGAAGACATTTGCTCTGAACTGTGCACATCCTTTGTACTGTACATGTTACTCCTCCAAAGTAAATACAATAAGGTTTTTGATTACAATACTCACTGTACAAAGCTATCTGAGTAAGGCAACATAGGGACTATTAACCAGTTATGGAAGCTGCTGCAGGTTGTTTGGAAAATACACAAAAAAGGTTTTGCCTGTTTGCATCTGTATTTTTAAACAGAGTTTGTCAGAAAGAGGACCGTGGACCAATGGCTGAGGAGTACTGCCAGTATAAGAACCTCAAAGCAAAGCTCCGTCTGCTCGAGGCCCTGCTCAGTAAACAACAGGACTCAACCAAATCCAGTTGAGTTAACTCACAGTGGGACTTTTATCTAATCTTAACAGGACTTGATCATATATGAAAAATATGGATGAAGCCGCTGAGTCTGGTCTTTTTTCATGCCATGCTCATTATGTTGATGCACTTTACATGAGGAAAACACTGATAGAAATGTTGTGATAATCTGAATGAAATGCTGGGCCACTGCAGTCTTTTTTAATGTTTGTTTTGTTCAGTCCCAAAACACATCCCTTGTCATTCATGACCTATCTTATTATAAACCTGATGTAGCAAGTGTATGTATGTAAGAGCTGTAACAACTGGATACTAGTTATATATTAGTATTTTTTTAGATTACTGTACTGTTATTATGGCACTTTTGTTTTTCTTTCCTTGCCAAAGTACTATTTTTAGACAGCTTCCTCCACAGTCAATGTGGAAACTTCATTTTTAAAAAGTCCTATCTCGGCAAAAAAACAAACAAAAAACCCTATTAGCTTAAATGCAATTAGTGAGACGATCCTGTGGCATTTGTGCATGTCAGCTTTTAGTCCTGCATTGTGCTATGATATGCATTAAGAATTTTGTAGTTGATCCACGTTGTGACCATTCAATTTACATGTTCACCTCAGAAAATATGTGAATACTGGTGAACCCTGGAATCATAGTGCAAGCTCTATCTGCTGTCAAATTTGTCCTTATCCGTAACTTTGGCCAAATTAAATTAAATCCCCCTAAATGCTGTGGTTGACAGTGATCAGAGCTTTTGACATTGTGCACTTCTGGTTTATATACTTTTCTATGTGTATATATACATATGTATCAATAAAAATAAATATTTTTTCACATTTATTCTGCTAAACACAGTTTATGGTTCTACTTTCTTTCCACTAACTACAACAAAATAAGAGCAAATGTTGCAGAAAAGGTTGCTATGGTGGAGGTACTGACAGTTTTCATACTCATGCTGCACAGAACTGCATCATGCTTATTTTTTTTAAAGGTTAACTTAATGAGTAGTTCGCACTTAGCCATCAGAGACTTAGCGAGTACACGTTAGCAGTTGTTGCATTAGTACTCTTAAGATTCCATAGCAGTTTCATGTCTTGTTTTAAATACCTTTGGTTTAGAGGAAGATGACTGTTGATGCTGCAGCTGTAGAAAATTGTAGTACCAGTCCGTGCCACTAGTAGGAGGTAAAAAGAAGCCAGATTTTGTCTCCTGTGGAATAAGAAGAAAACACTTCTAGAAAGACAAACGGTCAAAGGAACTGGAAACAACAAAATGCTTGTCCACACAGAGAGTGGACCCTTGATCGATGGCATATCAATAATAACAAGGCAAGGTCATTAAGGGACAGTAATTAAATAAAGAGGAAACTGGACTGAAGCAGCTCGTGTTTTAGCACAGTTAAAGGGTTTGGTCAGTACACCAGTGTTAACTTGCAGAATGGATGAGTGAATCTGTGTCGGTGTCCCAGCTTTTGAGATCTCAGCGGTCCCTTATGTGGACATCTTTAGGTATGGTTTAAATGTATGTTCTCAACATTTTAGGATGAGGAGACAATGGTGCAGGTGTTCCTGTATTTTTTTCTACACTCTTCTTTGGGAATGTTGGTCTCTTCAGACTACAGAGTGGGGTCAGAGATATGTTGGTGTGCCTGGGGGTGTACTAAATCTGCTGCTTCATGCATGTGTAGGTCTGCTTCATCAGTACATGTGGACTTCCTGTGTGTAGAGGCCAGTCACCTCTCGTCCCTCCGTCCTCTCCCACGGCCAGTTCTTAGCGTCCCACACTGATGTTGCAGGTCTTGCAGCTGGGGTCCTTCTTGGCATTTACTGTGGACAGACTCATCAGCTGGTGCCCGCTGATCTCAGCCACCGTGCCCAACGCCAGGTCAACGGGCTCTGTGTAGATCACCTCCAGGATGACGTCCTGAGCATGGTGAAAAACCAAACTGCCTTCGCCCTCCTCATGCTGCTTGCAGGTAAGGAAAGGGTTGCTGCCAATATCGAGCGCAGGAAGCCGCTGCTTGCAGAAATCGTCACCCCTGGAGCCCTTTGGCGCCAGGACCAGAATAACATAGTGGTAGGCTGTGTACATGCAGTAGAAGTCTCCAAAGTACAGGTTGGTGTCCGGGTTGAAGATTGCGTCGGCGCGAACCTCGAAGCGTTGACGGCCGTAGGGGGAGTCCTGCGGAGGCTTGCCTGTGTTGAATTCTGTGTTGCAGCTGAAGAAAATGCCCTCCAGCTTGCCACTGATTGGTGAGCCATGGCTGCCGCTGTTGTCCTTCACTGACGGCAGCATCCGGTTCCCCTGCACCTCCCTGAATTTTGGATAAAATAGAAAGAAAAGGGCTCTGAACAAACAGCAAATGTGATTTCCCTTTAGGGCCTATTGCTAACAAAGCTGCACACTGTTTTAATCTGCAGATTTTCACAACGCAGTAAACGGTGTGAACCAATGGAATACAGATGAAGATGTCACACTTTCTGGAGCTGTAATCATATGAGCCCATTCCAGTTTGTCTCACAGAAACCCTGTAAAAAGAAAACTGCTTGACTGAGAAACTAAGTATTTCTTTATCATCATGATAAACTTCACGACTGAAAACAAGAGTAGCTTTCAGACAGCAAATTAACTGATGAACATTTGAAGCAATTAATGCTTCTGCAAGTATTATCTTGCCCACTGAGTAAATCTGAGCTCCTAAACTCCAATTAGGAATTGTAATTATACCGCTATCACTCCAGAGGTTGTCATTATATCCATAATTGATGCTTTGTTGTGGCTGTTATGGAATTCTCCGGCTCCCACCCCAGGTCACAAGATCACTGGCCTCAGCAGTTGGTAATGCCAGTACCATTACTCCCCACATGGTGGTGCAGTTTAACAGAAGTGTTTCAGTAGGCCGTTGCAGCTGCAACTCAGAAAAACGGAGAAGCCTCCAGATGACGTCATGCTGCAAGGCGCCAAACAAAAGAGTGCTCACAAGCTGTGGTTGTAGGGCAGAGAATGTGCGCTTTGTTAGACGGCCAGGTTTTCCTTTTGAGGGAGAGGATGGTGAGAGGACATTAGGAGAGACGACAGGACAGAGTGTGACAGGAGGACTTGACAGAAAGTTGGAGAAAGTGCACTCGCACCAACAGACAAAGAGGCAGCATGCACTGGAACTGCACACAGCCTCAGTAAACAACTAAAATGGGCAGCTCAAGCCATATTCCTCCTCTCCTCCGTCTGTCACACTCTCCTCCACAGTCAAAGCAGACTTGTGCAACTTTGCTGCCACAAGCATCCCCCCACCCACCACCACCACCACCCTCTTTTCTTCCCCATGAATCCTTCAACAACTGTCTGCTATTATCTGGTAGAGTTGCACGAGGGGAAAAAATGGCAGTGTTTTCAGTTGTGCATAAATGTGCAGTACGTGTGAAGAGGAAGGTATTGGGAGAATCAATCTATGACTCTTTGGGTTAATATGATGCAGACCTTGCTGCTACAGGAGGTCATTTACCTGACATGGTCAAAATACTCTTTATTCTGGTTCCTGTAGAAGACGGAGAAGGGCAGCATCCGGCCAGCGATGACCTCTGCCTTCTCCAGAAGCTGGTTTAGATGCACTGTAGAGTAATCTGCAAAAAGGCAGAAGATAAATGATTGTGAAAACTAACATGCTGTCATCAGCAGCCATGGAAATTTGCACGTCATCAGTAGAAATGAATTCTTTAATTATAAAGCACAAGAATGACTATCTGCATGTGGAGTCTCCCGGCCCCAACTTCTCCATATTCATAGGTTGAAATGACTCAGCATTGAGTTCAGAAACATTTTCAGTCAGTCCTGTAATATAATCTACTTTCACTAACCACCATGTAAGCAGCTCTGCCAAATGGGTGCCGGGTTTATCCAAAGCATATAAAAATAAATCATAATGATAGAGGCATTTCCCCCCCCCCTCCCCATCCCAATTTTTGCCACAAGCACTTCAACACACCACTATGGAAGATTGGGGGAGAAGAGGAAAATTCCCTGCGCTCTCATGCAACAGTAAAATCACACTGAACAAAAATGAAGGAAGACACACTGTTTGTTTTGGTGGATTATTACAGTAATGTCAGGCTAGTTCCACGTCTCTGCATGTTAGAGGAAAGGCCGTTCATCAGCATAGCTGTCAAAACACATGGTTTGCTTTTTTCAGCTCTTTAGCCTCCTTTTTTATCGTAATGGAAGGACTTGGCAGCATCTTTAAGCATCCTTGTTCATCACTTCCTATTACTACTCTTCCTCTTAGTCTACTACTATACCTTACCATACTTTTGCTGTGAAAATTTAGTAAGCACAGTCAATCCGGGCCTGAGCTGGATTTGAACCAGAGCTGTTGTGATTACATGTCGTGTGTCTCCCCACCCTCTCTGATAAATTCTACCCTAGAGTCGCCACGCACGTCATCTCTATCCCCTTCTCCCCTCCCCCCGCTCTAAGCCTCCAGCCAGTGATGCTGAACTCTGTGACCTCTGCATCAGAAGATATACAGCACAGCTCCCATCCATCCTTTAATCCTCCTCTTTCCTCACCATCCCCTCCTCCATCTCTCCATCCGTCTTTCCCTCCACTCAGTCTAAATTAGCCTCCTTCGATATTCTCCCCCATACTGCTCTGTGCTTTACTTCACTGGATCCAGTGCTCCAAGTGGGCCGATACGCACACGGTACACAGTGCTGGCACTTCCACATTTTTGCCTTTTGGGTACTGGGACTTTTTCTTGCACATCGGCACTTCCCTTAAGCTGTACTTGTACTTGTGGGCAGTGCAACTTCTTCTAACTAGAATCAGAATTCCACCAAGGTGTCTCCTCAGCTCTGTGTCTTCGCCTCATAGAAGGGCAGCATGTTTCTGCAGCCTCGGAGCACTGCTGTTTTCACACAATTGAATGTATATATAACGTAATAGTTACCAGTTGTTTATACCGGCTGATGTGCATGCCACATGTGAATAAGGGAAGTATAGGCATTTATTTCTCTCCACCTCAAGCACTGATTGTATCCCTCTCTCTTAACACCCTCTGCTAATTTAGCTGGTCCCTGACGAACTCAAAGGCAGCACTGATAAACGCACATCCTGAAAAGATGTGCACTCATGCCGGTGTACTCACCAGCGGTGCAGAACTCGATGATCTCACTCCACTCAGAGACAGCGTAGTCCCCATCGGTCTGTTTTGATGCAGTCTGGACGGCCACAGTGTACTCTGTGCGTGGGCTCAGGAACCAGTGGCCCCGAACCGTCATGGGCAGGGGCACTGCCTTGGCCACCAGCTTGGTAGGGACATCCTGAGGGAAGCAGGGGAGGGAGGAGAGTGAATGACGACGAGAAGGAAGGAGTCAGACAGAGATACTCCATTTATGGCTGTCTTTCAGGCACATGAAGGGATTTGGAGACAAAAGCACTAATCTCAGGGACACTCCACATGTTTACATACAGGAAGGAAAAATGTTTCGGTGCAGAATTATTATAGAGAGGAATCATTTTTATTTTTTGGTGAAAGGTTCTGAGCAAATTGCCTTTTTTTTGCTCTCAAGGATCTTTTTTTAAATTTCACACAAACTGAATCACACTATTAAAACAACCTCTGTTTATTCTGTTTCTGCTTTTTTTAAAATGACGTTCAGTCCGTGCTGTGCTGATTCGAGCATTACCTTGTGCTTGAACTTGTTGGAGTTTTTGTTCTCCTTCTTGTTCAGGTCAATGAAGTAGTGTGTGATGCGCTCCTTGCTGCGTGGCTCCATGTCCCAGCAGATCTTGAAGGAGTCGCACGTGATGTTGCTGATCTTGATGTTCTGAGGAACAGGCAGCTCCTCCATCTCAGAGATGCTGCCATCCTGGGATTTACTCCCTGTGAATTAAAAAATATATATACATAATGGCTTGTATCAATGTAAAACAGGCTAACATTATACTGTGTACTGAAATGAAAATATACAACCAGTATATACTGGTTGTGTGTAGGAATCCTTTTGGGAGCACAGCCCAACTTTTATCAGGCCCTCAGATATTCCTTTTTTCTTTTTCTTACCAACTATGAACCATGCTACAACAGTCAGTCAGTAATTATTCCAGAGAAAGCACTCACAGTTGCATATCCACCGTACCACACATGCACAAAAGAACTGCCTGTGTCGCCGACTACCATATATGTTGCCATGGAAACACATCAGTCCCTCAACACACATGCGTATCTTCTCCTGAGAACATACGCGGCATTAAATATTTCAAATGCTGCTGATTGAATCTCCTCTCCTTTCCGCAGAGACGGATTCATTTCAAATCGGCAGTAAGATGTGAAAAGACTCAGCTACCACACTGCAGGCCATCCAGCTGAGCATGTCACAATAACGTTTAAAATAATGGTGGAAGTCGCAGAACTTCAGCCATTCCTTTAAGCTGTTTGAACTGGGAAAATTTGAATTTCATTTTTTTCTTTTTTTCCTTCCTGTCATGTCGTTCTCAGCCCATTTGGCCTGGACAGAAAGCCCGCTGCAATGTTGTTTTCCCTCATCCATCAGTCAGGTCCCAGTAAGGCAAAGGAGTACAACCCAGAGTGCACACCGAGGCCAATGAAAATGTCAATGGTTGAATGAGAGCTTTGTAGAATTGGGATGAATATAGACTTCGCATCACACTGGGAGACGCCCACTTGGCATGGCAACAATGTGTTTTCTGTGCACGCTCTGGGGTGTCAACACAAGGGCACGTGAAACGCAAGAATGCAGAACTTGGGGAAGTAATGCACAACAGGACTTTACTCTATAGAGGTTAAACAATGGCAGAAGCAGCAGAGCATGGAACATCCATCTCTGCTCATGAGCGGAGAGGGGGAGAGATAAAAGAGCGATCCCATAATTGGGCTGTGTGTACTTTCCTGTCTCGCCTCCACACAACTCTCGAACACTGGAGCATTTGTAGATGGATTCATTTAAGGACCGGAAGGTAATTTCTCAAGTGCATCTTGCCCTCGACAGTTGCCTGCGACTTGTCGCTTTTTAGATCATGACTGACGACTGTTGTAACACAACATCCATAAGAGACAAATGTCTGGTCTTTAACACAAGACCAGACTCCCCCTTAATGTTGTCCTAATCAGGACTGTCTGATTACTGCAATAATCATCCTCAACCTGAAAAGAAAGACCCCCTGTTGTTACATGCTCGGACAGTACCCCTGCAGATGATGAGCTGAATGGAACTGTTCAAGAAAAGAAAACTGCGACTACAAAAGAGAAATCTTAACAGTGCAGAAAGTCTGTCTCATTAAACACGGGATTTATAGTCTAGATTATAGCAGCACACGGGGTAGGAAATCCCTGAGTGATACAAGTACACAAGCGGCGCAAGAGCACTCCTACACCTCTCCGTTGGTGATTTGTGAAAACATCTCATCGCGGTCAACATTTTAAGATGATCTCATTATGTTTGAGGCTCTGATAGAGTTTTGCTCTGACTGAGAGGGTCACAGGAAATGACAGCACAGACCTCCAAAAATGTTCTAAAAAGTCAGAACGGACCGGACAGTGATCACCATGGCATCCCACCTGAGACTTTCTGCTGCTGACCTCGACCACAAAGAAGAAAATCACAAGGACTGGTGTCACTCCCCGGTGTCTGTGTCAGGGAAAAATAAAAATACACCCAAAGGAGGGGAAATGTGGCCAAGGAGTCAAGTTGAGATGTACTGTACCGTAAAATGCTGAGTAATGCAAGCCAAAAAGAACACATAGTAAAAGGTTAAATGTGAACATATTCCATAGGAATTATTATTCCCTCAACAATTCCCTACAGCTTCATCTCTGATCATACATCAGCTTTCACGTTACTCACTTTGTCCAAAATCCTCAGTACTCATACTCCATGTAGTATGTGACTGTCAACATGGACCCAAACCAATCATCAGAGACGAACAACCTGCTAACCCAGTTTGCTGTGTTGTGCCTGAAGCAAAGTTAAGTTCCCTGTCCTCTGCTCCTCGAAATGTTAATGTCAACACTGACGTTTCCCCTCAGCCACTCTGTAAGGAGACCCTGCACATGTCTCTGCCCGTCCAACTCCTTGTGACATCCCAGTGCTGAGGCAGCTCCTGTTTACTCCTGCACTCTCCTAATTAACCTCGCAAATGGAGGCACAACACCGATGCCATAAGGGCTTTCCAAGTGCAGTCAGATACTGCCAACATAACACTCTCAAGACTCCTCGGTCGAGCTAAAAGCGATACCATTGGGGAGAAAAAAACAACCTCCGCAGGAAATCAAAGGAAATGCTCATGAGACAGACTGATCTGCAACCAACACACTTCACTGTGTAAAAACAGGTAAACGATACAGATATGAAATTCGAGAACTAGTACCATGTTTGGGTCAAAGAATCAAACCAAGCAAAATGCCTATGTGCTCACAAATTCATTATCAACACGACTAGATAAAAGCGGCGTTGAATTTAAATCTGACTGCAACATGAAGCCTTGACTGCAGGTAAACGCACCAGCTACGCGAGGCCCGGTGGCTAAGCTCTGCTCTGAGGCCTCCGGGACTGTGAAAGCGTCTGATGAGAGACGGAGGGACGAAAGCCAAGGTCAGGTACTAAAGAAGACAGAAACCAGTGTGACTGTAACTTATTTGCTACTTTGTACTTGCACCCAGGTCATTCTGTTGATTCACGCCTTTATCACAGAAACCATTACACTGTAATGTACTTCTGTTATTACTTCTGATTTACTATTTATTACACTGTATTGTAATGCTATGAATGTGGTAGAGAACAAGAAGAATTTCTGCCTCATCATGACTGGGCAAAATGAGCGTCAGTTTTTGAGCCCTTGCTTGGGAGCTTAGGAGCTTAGATAACTCAGTGCACACATGTACTGGGGGGGTTCTGGACCTCATTGCGTATTGCCCTTTTCCTCAGCGTGCAGTTCAAATGCCAGTGTGGAATAACAATGGATGCGGTAGGATCAATAAAAATCCTGTTAACATGCATTCATATGGCCATCCCAATGGCTCTCAGTGGTTGGATTGTTCCAGTCACACCAGGCCTTATACTGTGAATGACTCGTTAGTGCCCTTTACAAGTGATGAGAAAGTGATTTGGTTTCCACTCAAGCCATCTACACAACGTAAATGTACTCAATGCAGCCGGTGTAGCGGGTGATAAAAGCGTCCACCGCGTGAGACGACGGCTCCATTTGAAGGTCCACGTTATTCTTAATTTCAAAACAAGTCAACTTTCAGTCAAGGTTAATGCTGAAAAATCAATTTGCAAAGTACTGTTGGTGCGCTGTGCCAACAACACTGCAAAAAAAATGTAAGAATTGGCAGCGACCGACTCCGTTCAGACAGACGAGCCTCCTACTTTTTAAGATGCAGGGCTCAATCTGAAATTTAACAACAGACATGAGCAGTGCAGCACTCACTGGGCATTGATGCCTGCCGGCCTTAGAAAACAACGCCTTTGTTCCTCTCAATGCACGAAGGAGACTGAGACGAGGACCACGCTGGGAGAGAAACAAGCTGCCAACGGAAAAGCATCTTTCTCTCAGAGTGAGATAAACAATGCTCTGTTCATCAGGGTGACACGGTCTGTGTTTCACCTTTTACAAACCAACAAGCTCCTAATTGGAAAGCCAAGGACTAAGAAGGAAACAAATCTCAGCGGAGAAGAGGGTTTGTCGGTTCAGAGTTGACCCATCCCAATTCTCATAGTTAATTAAATTGAAGACCCCTAGGAAGGACAGATATGATTTTTTCCTAAGTAAAAACCAGAATGAGTCATCATTTCTCATTTGCATAGAATTGGAATTCCAGAGTAGCAGGCTGTCCTAACCTTCTTTATTTGTTTTTGCAGCAGACGCTGAAAAAAAGGGGAAAAATTAGCACAAATGTTCATGGTCAGTGCACTGCCATCAAATCGCAAATAATGATCTAACCACATAACACGCTGACATCAGTGGCAAATTATTATATCATGCAGCTGATGAGTGGCTGCATAATATGTACCTGTATCTCTTGCCAGCACAGTCATGGCACACAACTGCTCACGCTGAACATCGGCCCAACTAAAATGCCAGCTTACTCAGACGATGCTGCATGACATAAGGCTGGCCTGCTGTTGCCTGTCCATGCTGGGACATATTGGAAAAGCTCTGCACAAGTCCACTGAGCAGCAATTATCACAGGAGTCACCGTTCTACACAAGACCGGAGGGGCGACAGCCATGCTAGCACTTCTGTGTGGCTACAAACAAAATAACCTCTCACCGCCTGATTAATATTACAATTACATTCTCGGCTCCACTGTGGTTTTGTGGGGATTGAAAAGTAAGCCTGTTGTTTAAATGACGGGGTGCTGCATTTGAGGAAACAACGCCAACGCCGATTAGTAATCAGCAGGCTCAACAGTAAGGGAGCTTTTCTTCAAGTCCCAACAGTTACTTGGTTAATTTAAGACACCTTCAGCAGAATGGTTTCCTACCTGTCGAGCCATCTATCCATCATGGGCACAGACACACACTGACAGACTGAGGGCGTCACAGCTGGAGCAGCAGTATGCTAAGGCAGACAGATTTCAGGGACTGCAGACACCATACTTTGTGTTGCATAAATGTCAGTCATCCATCAAGACAACTTCATTATGTCAAAGGCCATGGCACAACGGTCTTGCGAGACATGTTGTGTGTATTTCATTATCCCCGCGTAAGTAGGTGGTAACTGTGGATGTTAAATTCTAAATGGTGGTCCTTAGTCAGCCGTGCAGAGGTTGATGACAAATCCAGTGCAAGTGCAGGATCCTGTAATTTTCTCACTAGTCATCACTCTTAGCAAAACACTCTCTCCCCCCTTTTTCCTAATGTCACAACCCCCATCACTAAATTGGACCATTAAGGCTGTAACACCCCCTATAGCACAGTGGAACCACAGAAACAACTTGTAACTCACTAGTTCTTTCTTTTGTGTAATGAAATCCTCACACAGAGAGCTCTTTCCCACAGACTACTGAAGCTGCATGCACTTCCATTTGCTGGGTCAGCATGGGCACATAAGCCTCTCATGCTGGCAATTAAATATTAATGGATTCTGGGAGATAAATTTAGAAAGCTATGAGAAACTGAAATTAATATGGTCCTGGGAAGAACGTAGCCTACGTATTGACCTGATAAAACAGCCCATTTCCAAGAAAGCTGAAAGTGAGCTGTGCGGTCTTCTGCTTGGGGTGTGGCAGGGAACGTGCAAATTGTAAAAGTGTTTCTGGAGGTCACCTTTAAATTAGAAAAAACTGCTGCGTCACAGTTTAAAAGGATGGTCCGAATAACAGGAGCACAAACAAAAATCCAAACAACGCAAACAATTCTCAACAGAATTTACCATCACAGAGCTCACTTTGCGTTTACTGACAGAGCACTCTATTGGATTGCAATTTACACTCAGAGTATACATTAGGACTGTGCCATGCTCCCGACATAAAAATCATATCGCTATCTTCGTAACGCAGTATCACTATCACGGAACAAGCCGATGGACTCAAAACACAATACTGCATTAAAAACACTGGCATATGTATCGAAAGATCACTTTCAAATATTTGTCGCACGTGACAGAGTCACGTGATAAATTTCACAGCGCAACCATGTAATTGGTAACCATTTTGTTGGTATGTGAATGTAGCACGCAGGTCACAAGTGTGGTCGTTTTTTTAAAAACATCGCGGTCCCCTACCCCACTTTCACATTGTGGTCTCAGACTTTTGGACTTCACTGTAGCCTAGATATTCGGGAATATAGGCAGATTATAATGGCTGGAATAACTGCACAGATGATGCAGGTTTCATATAAAGCATTTATAGTTATACATTTGCATGAATAGCTGTATGTGAACTAACATTTTTCAAAACTACTCAGCTGTATGACAACCATTGGCTGTTGTATAGAATCTGTACACAGTGCCACTTTGTTACTCCACAAACAGAGGGTATGTGGGTGTCTCAACAGTGACACTATTTACACTGGGTAATCTGCTTCACAAATGGGAAAGAGGCTGTTTATGCTACAAAGACTAGGCTTATCAAAATAGCTCCCCAGTAAACCTGCAGCACTGCACTGCTGGCACAAGGGTCAATTAGAGAAGTCCAGCCCCAGCGCCCCCAGCCTATATACCATTATTGAAATTACAGCTTTAGAATCAGGCCAGCAAAGCACTAAGAGGATATAATCTGCATCTCACTGTAATGCATTATGAAGAGCAGCTTTGGTAGATGAGAAAAATAAGGCAGTGTGATACAATGACTGCACTGTGATCAGATGGGGGAGGTGGTGTCAGTGGGGCACAACCATGGATGCAAGCATGGCGCCCTAACTGGCCAATCCAAAAACAGATCAAGAAAATCTGGTATATATAGCTCAGAAAAACATCTCCATGAAATCCATTCAGGCAAGATGTAATCTCATTTCATTGCCATGGATGTGATTTAATCTGCAGTCTTAATTAAAGAGGGACCCATGACCGTGAGCCTTGACTCAGATGTGGAATCCGTGGTTTGTAATTGCACTGATGGGTGTGCAGGGCTGCACCGGCTGTACACACACATGTGGGTGCAGCCATGTTTGAGCCTCTCATTCTCTCCTGATGATGACTTGCTTTTTTCCCTCCACGCTGTTATATTTCGCATCAGGGGTAGGCCTGCTCATGTAAAACAAGAAGCTGCATTGCTCTGACATTGTAAAACTGGCATATAGATGCCTTCTAATCTGTGATCAAAATAATATCAAGTCTTTATTTGAAGGTAAATATACAGCAAAACTTTTGATTTCAGAGGAGTCATAGCCAAATATCAGCATATTGTGTAGGCAGGGGGATGCCTTGAAAATTAAAGAATGTTTTATGAGTTCAGGATGGCATATAAGATTAAAACAGAGTCGTCTGTGAAGAAAAAAATGCACAGGCTGTCAGACATTATGCAAATAGATTGATTGAGGCTGTTCCCTTAGAGAAAGACAAGAAGCAGCGGTTATAGGCGGGGTGGCTGCCAGCCTCTGTCCATGTCTGTGGTGCTGAAATAAAGACGCTCATCACTTTGATATTGTTTCCTCGCCTGTGCATGTTCCGGTCTTGCCGGAATATACATTTCCTTTAATGGAAGACCTGTCTCTTATGAATGAACAAAACCTCGTTGCCGCTGTAAAGACGCTCAGCTATTCTACACACGCACAAACGCACCATCCAGAACCGGCAGAGCCACCGGCCCCCGTTCCCTTCAAACACACAATAAGGGTCTACAGCATGCAGCTAAACCAATGAAAAACAAGCTGTATGCTTTGTAGCGACACTTATTTTAAACAATGTTATCGACTAATGCACAGATGTTGTGCACGAGTGTCTCAACACCCCCAGTGAGAAGTAGTCGAGCCTTACCATCTCGTTCGCATAACTGTATGGCGTCTAAGCTCAGGTCCTTGATCATCCCCTCACAGGGACTTAATGGACTGGTGATGTTGTGCGCCAAGCCTGGTACCTCCATCTCTGCAGAAGAGCCGGGATGATGCTGCTAGTGAATTGCTGTCGCTCGTCAAATATCGTCCACAGGACTTGCCCAACAGCAACGACAACAGAGGTCGGTCCACGCTCGTCAGCAAAGGAGAAAAGAAAGAGGAAGAGAGACGCGTTTCCAGTCGGTCCCCTGCTCGGTCCGTCGCTCACAGCACTCCCCTCTGTCTCCTGGGTGGTGCGGCTAGTGACGCGTCAGCGGAATCGTCACGGGCGCGAAACCGTTCGGGTTTGCAACACAGAGAACAAGAGGTTCTGCAGAGATGCATTTAAACGCAGATAAACCTAAAAGATATGAGCCAATCTGTGCGTTTTTTCGTATTTCACGCGCTCCTCGTGCATGCTGCGCTTGGGCGCCTGCAGAGCCACAAGTGCGCGCGTTTTGTGTAGTAGCTACTCTGTGTTATTTCCGCCGCGGGACTCTTGAACATGAATAGTTCAGTGGATTAGTGCAGAGACGTTCCGCAAATTCAATGGCTTCTTATGTAACCAGATTAGCCCGGTGTTACCCCTCCAGCTCACGTCTCCATCTCGACCGTCCACACACTCCTGCTCTTTTCCCATTTCACGTTCAGCGTCATCCCAACAAGGGTCTCTCACATGTCCTTATTTGGTGAGGTGTAGCCCTCTCTCGCAGGAGCGCAGGTGCAAGTGGACCACACGGTAATGAGCTGGGGGTGACTCTGACATATTGCACAGCATAATGAATGAACTGCCTTACCTCTGCTGGTCTGTCTTTTTGAGGATCCTTCATGTGCTGTAGACATAATGGCACATAACACAATCGAAAACCATGCCAGCTCATTGCCTGACAGCCATACATTATCAAAAACTGAGTGTGTATGTGTGTGTGCCTGTGTGATTGTAATTATCTCCCTTAGACTACTACACCCGCTTTATCAGTGGCCCACAGAGATGGGGTTGCTTAGGCCTATACTACATAAGGTCAAGTGCATCTGTGGGAAAACCACGGCTAAATGCAAACTGAAGGCCGCAGGCGCCTCTTATGACAGGCCATGTAGAAGTAAATTCTGATCACTGTGGAGTCATTTTCATTCTTATGCTTCCTAAAACAGTCTTGTCTCCTCTTGATATGCCATAGGGGAGTATCAGAGTCAGGCGGTGTCACTTTCTATTTATTTTTGTCTCTCTCATCGCCCTGAGGAGAGGCGACAGTGTTTATCTATTCAGTGGACAACGAATTCTGCAGCTGCGCCTGTGGGACCCCTGGGTCATGCTGTTCAAAACGGCAGAGGGGGAACTGCCACAGCAGTCTACACTGAATTGGGAATTATACTGGGGAAGCCACCCTAACTTATTTGTTTGAGGTATAATGACACAGCATCAACACCACCCCTGAATATGGAACAGAGGAGGCCGCAGTGTAAATATATAACAGACTAACCAATCTCATTTAACATCCCTTGCATGAGATACAGTAAACTCTAGTTGGTGAGCAATTCCATGCACATTGTAGGATTAGAAAATGGGGTTATGGCGGGCAGGCGAATTAAACTCCTAGTAAGCTCATAATCACTGTGGCATTCAAACTCAGTAGGAAACGTATTAAATGTGCCACTGAAGGCCTAAACCTATATTCCATGCTCAGATTTCAGGACAATGCTGCATTTGGCCAAAATATCGTGCTTTGAAAAATTCAACCCATTAAAATAAAAAAAAAAATTAACTTCTCCTGCTGTCCAAGATAGTTTGGTTACTGAAGAGCTTTGCCCTGAAATACACAGATAAACACAGCATCTGATAATAGGGCTCTATTTCCACTATAATTCCATAAATCTTAGAGTAAGCATAAACAAAAAACACTAGAGCTCAGCTAATGGTCTCAAGTACACCTAATCTTCAAAAAAGCTCATTGTTATGTATGCCATCATCTATTTCTCTTTGTCGCCCTCCCCCTCTCCATTTTCCCGCTCCGCCTGCTGTGCTTCTCTGGTATGGGAGAGGAGGAGGAGGAGGAGGATTTGGCTGACCAATTCTAGAGGGTTCCTTCTCATCCTTTACCTCCATCCGTCCTTCTTGCCATCCCTCTCTCCACCCACCCGTATCCCCTCCAGCGAGAGTCATCCCGTGTTAGCATCAGTGTGACCATTAGAGCCGCAGGGGGATGAGGGAAAGCGACACTGCATCCTGCATAACACACACACCCAGCAAAGTTCACCCCCTCCCCCCTTCTCCTTCTTTACTCACACCCTTCCCTCTTTTCCACCTCATCTCTCCTACCTTTCCCCCGTATCATCTGCTTTTTCTTTTTCTTTCTTTCTTTCTTTCCATCTGTCCCTGTTCCTTCATTCAGTGTGTATATGTGTGTGTACACTATATACTATAGTGTTCCTGTATTGGCGGTCCACTCTGATTTGTTCACTCTGCTGTGCTTAGAGCTCAGAGACCACATGAACAGATGGAGAAATAGCAGGGAGAGAGGAGTATTGACGAAACAGGCCAACTAGACTTGAAAGTGATAGTAGGATGAAGAAAAAGAAGTGATCCATTCCTGTAATTATAATTACCTCTTGCTTTCTACAGCTTCCTCCATCTCTCACATACCAACATACACAAACCCTGCAGTCACTACGCATCTTTCTTGGCCAACAGTTCAAGAAAGATGCATATATATATATATGGAGCACGGGCCCCAATGTTTTACATTGGCAGAAAACAATACCAAGTCCCCAGGGCTCAATGTGTGTCACCACATACCACAAACACATTTGTCTGAGGGAAGCAAATGAAATGTGTCATTGATTTGCAGTGTGAGCTCTGCCCTCACTTGGCTGCAGTTTGACTGATAAAGGCCATGCCTTTATGTCTTTCCTTTTTTTCCTTTCAAATGAAATCCCAGTTCATCTTTTGCTTCAGCTATTTCAAAAATGCAACACATTTACTGTCCATCCTGTTACAGCAAAATCTGATGAATATTTAAAGTGAGCCAACATTCCACAGCCTAAACATTTTAATCAGGTGAGATTAAAAGCAGGGCTGAACCATTTATTAATAAAACCAGCTTAATTGTCAGATGGTACACAACATAGGCTTAAAGGAACAGTATGGCATTTTGGGAAATATGATAAGTTTGATTATCAATATTTCCCAATAATGATCAACATCAATATTGCTCTAATATCTGTATGATAGATAGATACTGGGGAATCTCATGAGTTTCTGGCTGTAATCAAGACTGGAGGTGGAGGTTGGGAGCAGCCTTAAAGAGGTTAAGTCTTACGCTGTGACAGGAACAAGAAAGTTGGTTGACAGAGATCAGGACACAAATGGATTGGTTTAGGTGAACAGTTAAATGCCCTGAACAGAAAAAAAGGCTTGAACACAAGGTTAGGAGGGATGTGAAAAGTAATCTTCCTGATTCAACCAAGTTTTACTTGGGGTTGGAAGATATTTCCCTCCCAAGAAAACATGTAAGACTGAAACCAAAATAGCCGTCATTAATTTAAATTAATTAAATTGTCAAATACATCCATATTTGAAGCTAAAATTACTTTGAGAGGTGAATGAACTAGAGTAATACAAACACACTGTTTTGGGTCTTGGAAAGAAATAGTCATGAAGCCCCTACTGTATCTGTATAGTCACCATGTTAAGGTGTTGAGTGAACTGCAATAAGTCAGTGACACTTTTCAGTATGAGTCGCATTAATACTGGTGCACAAACTTATACTGAAATCATGTTACTGAATGCACTAAGAGCTACAGTGGGAACATTTGGCGCCTTATTTGTGTCATTTTGCATAAGAGAGGAAGAAAAGGTCAACAGACACAATGAGCCTGACTTACAGTATCACACACCGTGAGCATATTGTCCACTGGATAAGAGCCACGTATTGTGAGTTAACAACCAAGCCACAGCTCTTCTCATTTACACCTTTCCTGCAGAGGCAAGCTGCTCATGAGAACAATGTGTGATGCTGCAGACTCTGCTGGTCTTCAAGTGGGGAGGCCGCCAGGACCCTGAATAAATGCACGGTTGGTTAATGATAAAAAGCCCATCGCCCCTGTCTTTCTCCACTATTTAGCCATCTTTCACTCTCCCTGTCTCTCACAATGGAACGTGAAATTGAAATTAGTCACGCTGGGCACTGAGAATGATTGCCAGCTGTGCCACACACATAATTGCTCTAAGTGAGACAAAGAGAGACTTTGATATTCTTGATTTAAGAGCTTTTCTCTGGAACATCATGTTCACTGCACGTGGGACTGTTTGATGGGGTACAATGTAAAGGTATTTGTTCCTGTGGAAGCTAGATCTACTTTTCTGAATAAGACTGAGATTTTATTTCACTGTAGCTCCAATTTTTCTATCACATGAGAACGAGGCAGTAGACACCTTAATGAATGTTTTCTTAACATCCTTCCTACGCATTACCCCCAAAACTCTGCAGGATAACATACCAGTATTTACCTCCCATTCAGCGTTCTTGTGTTATGTAAACACAAAGGCGTTCTGTGTTTGTTACCTCGCAAAGCTTCTGTGGAAAATAATGGCAGAGGGGGAGAAAGTGAGTGAGTCACAAGCTGCCACAGAACATAGTTCAGTGGCACCACCTGCTTCTGTTAAGGGCTCATTTGCATTGGATGAGTCTCTCTTTCTCATTGCCATCTGAACATTAATTTGCAGCCTTAAACAGAGAGACATGGGGATGACATTTGGAGCAATTAATATGAACATTTGGAAAACTGAACCCCCCTTTTTTACCTTAGGGAAGGTACTGGTTAAAAAGTGTTTTTTTTTTTTGTAAACACGCATGCACTCACAGACACACAAAAGCAATTTCTCAAAAATCCCAAATTTCCCAAACTAAATTGTGATCCTCAAAATTACAGCAAGTAAAATACATATTAGTGGCCATACCCACTGTTGTTGTTTTTGTTCATCCAGTCTCCTGAGTAAGTAGCATTTTCTTTTTTAAGCAAGTTTGTTCAACCCCATAAATATGTATATATATGTATATATTATGTAAGGTTATTTAACAAACATGTAATAATGTGTTGCTGAGTAACCATTTTCATTTTTTTTTAACAAAAGAAGTGAGTGGCACTATAAGTGCCAACACTGCCTCCTTGAGGTTTTCAACAAAACTTCAAGTGATTTTGCAATGCAGGACACTGCATTTAGCAGGAAAACAACACATTAAGTCAAAGCATTGTCAATTCTTAAGTGGCCTTATACTCTGATTTCTGCTGAACTGCTCATATTAAATAAGAGACAATGTCATGGCTTAATGTAATTGTGCCACAGCGTGGGGACACAGTGCAGAAAGTTTGGCTGTAACTTATTCCAACAGATGACTGTAAAGTCTGAACTCTTCACCTGTCAATTCATCAAGTGTCAACTGGATTGTATCACTAATGACATCTCAAAATTATTTCTTCTTCTTTGATGCTGCAGTGGCCAGGTGGACAGCACAGATGGTCAGAAACAACCTCCACATTTACACTTGACTGAACTTAATGCATTTCAGTATAGTATATTGTCTCTGCCACTCACTCAGCAGATTCATTCTGTTGGATTAAGCAGATCCTGGCTATGAGGATTAGGCCTCATGTAGGCATGCATGGTGCTGTAACCACATGGCATGGAACTGGACTGTTTCTCAATCTGCAGTGTGTGTTTTACATTGTGGTTAGCTGTGGGGCTTTCAAACAGAGATACCAAGATAAAGTGAATGTGGTGTGTGGCTAAATAATCAGCACATATTTATAAGCCTCATGTCTTTTGGGCACAATTTTTTTCACTGGTGTATTTAAAATATTTTAAAATACTGATTTCATACTACTACATTAAAAATGGCTGGTACGAGCAAGAGTTTCAGTGTATCTTTTGTACTGGAATTTTAACACTTTCTTTTGCTGCTTCCAGGTCACTGCAGTTTACAAATAATGTAATCCTGGATTTCTAAAAGCCAATTCATCTTCTTTCCCCTCTGAGACTATGCAGAAGGTACTTGATAAAATAAATACATATATAAATTATAATAGATAAATGATAACCGACACTGATGCCCTGTTAGTCTAAACATTTCTGTGATATGCAGAATACAAAACAAAAAAAAATCATTTGAATACATTTATTACCTTCATAATATCGTTTGAATGTTTGAACAAACATTTTTTTTTGCCTGCTTGACAGTTTCTCCAAAGAAGTCTTCTGTTTATGTCTGCACTACAATACAGTTAGAATAACAATAGCATCAACAGTGAACAGAGCTTTGGCCACATGGCAATGTTTATACACAAATTCTCTGGAATTGTGTGCAGAACTGTACCTTTCTCACACAAAAAACAATGGTTGTAAAAAATGAAAAAGTTGTACGAAAGTTATGTAATACATTTCCTTAGTGGTTTACATTTATTATAAATGTACCATTTGATTGCAGTACAAAGACTCCTTCAAATAAATCCCTTTGGGAACAACAATACGACTAACAACAAATCGAAGACATAATTGTGAAACTATCCTATCAAGGGCAAAGAACAGACAAGCTGGCAGTAAACTTTTTTGACTTAATGAGTCCCTTCACTGATCCGTAATAAAACTGCAACAACATGCATCAATATATATATTTTTTTAAACAACATTCACTTGACTAGACAGGAAGCTCTACTGCCCTCCAAAGACATCCGAACAACGTGAAGGATGAAAACAAATGTTTGCTAGGCAGGAACACGAGTCACAGCACTGGGAGAAATCAGTGCTCAACAGTTTTAATGTAGTACCATGATGTGTGGGGGCGAACAGGCCCCAGGTTGCCTCTCAGGGTAAAGAATCCCTCCCCCCCGCCCTTAAATTTCTACATTTATTTACTTTTTGGCATTTTTTGCCTTTATAGGGCAGTCAACAGCAAAGGGGGCCGACAGGAGACATCGAATGAGAGAAGCAAAAGAAACAGGTCCCTTAAGATGTCAAAGAAAAAGGCAATTACCTGGTTGGTGTCAGCAACCATGTCAGAATATTACTCACTATAGTGTTATTAACTTTACAACCATATTGAGGATGGCTCAAATCAGATGTGTGGGAGGGTGGAAAGTGGTTAAAAGTGAAGATGATAAACAACAAATTACCTTAAAAGGGAATCATTGTGAATCGAAGGGAGACAACACACAACCGACTTGTCTCTGAGATTATAATGAGGGCCGCTGGTACTTTTTTGTCATGGTTTGTCATAGTTTGTCTAGATAAATGCTCATGTACTCAACAGTGATAATTTCTCTTACACGTCCTCCACATACTTAACAGATTTTGTACAATGTACTCTCTTTCAAACCAAGATAAGAAAATTCTTCAGTCTAAGCTTTTATACTTAATGTACTGCAAATATTAACACATTTTCCCAGAAAAAAAGAAAAAAAAAATCCACAAAGAGACACTTAATTGCACTTGATATGAAATGCTCAGGACCTTGGAAGGTGGATCAGTTTGTGGGCTAAATTCTCTTAAGAACATCACACAAAAAACTAAAATTGGATTATCCAAAGTTAATGAACTGTTGGAGAAGGATGCTGTTCTTTTCAAAACACATGACTAAACATAATACAGGAGCACAGAACAAACATGAGCTCTAATGGTAAATGCTGCTGTTGTATGCATAATCCTGTTACTTCATTAAACACTGCTTAACCAGGTTTTCTGGATATTAGATTGCACGACTGATACTAGAAAATTCCAGACTTCCATTTGTTTTTATCTGAAATCTCACAGTCCTTTTGATGACTCTGGTTCCTTGTTTGTGTCTCACAAAAATGCTCACATTAAACTAACTTGGCTGTGAATATACTGGTTCTTTGTGTGATGCACCTCCTATCTGGAGAGCAAAGTCAGACCAAAAATATTAGTGTTCTTAACGAAATATCTCCCTGCTGAAATACTAGTTATGTACATTGGCACTTTTCACTACAAAGGCATGGCCTTGCTCTGTTATGAGGTCTTTCCTTGCTCTAAAGGGGACAGCCAGTGAATAAAAAGACAAAAAAGGCACACAATTCTAGCGTAGCAACTCCTATTCCGGATATATGGAGGAGTGCACTGAGATTTTAGGCACACAGAAGGGGCCACCAGGAGGGCAAATATGACAAATACCAGATGAGACAAAAGACCATGTACTATAAACAAACAGAGAAAGGAAAACCACAGAAAGACGCCTGTTGACACAATCAGAGAGAGGCCTATAAAGCTTAGCCTAACTGCCTCATGTCTCTGCTGCTGTCTAATGGCACAGCCATGTTACGGCTCCACAGAATAAGGGACAGGAAAAAAAGTAAAAGATACTAATAATCTAATTACAAAAATCATAGAAACTCATTCATGTACGTATAAAAAATACATATGTAAACTGATTACCGTTAAACATCCCACCCATTCCCCTAAAATGGTAATAAAAACTAAAAATAAAATCATAATGCATAATGAGTACAAAATTTTTTTGTTTTGTCTAGAAATACACAGACAGACAAACAGACTGTGGACTGTTGGACACAAAACACTGACCTCGGAGGAATGTCCACCAATCAAAACACTGAAGGCAGCCAAAGGTCAAAGGCCACAATGATAGTTTCCTTTGGTAGATGTGTTAGCATTGATTGCGTCATCACTTTGGTGTGCTGACCCATTTTGCACTTCATTTGGTGGCGCCCTAATCTCACTGGCTAAGTGCTTACATTTGGCTTGGTACAAAATGCATCTGTGCTTTTAGTCAATAAAAAATGCATAGTTATCATTTTAATTCTAAGGAATTAGGCTCTCACAGGCAAAAGTCTAGTATTGTTAAAGTGCATGTCACTGATACAACAGCATAATACAAATGCAGGTAGTATCAATGTGTAAAATGATTGTACTAATCATTCCGCCTGTTCCCTTGAACAAAAAGTGGACAGAAACACTAGACAGTACCCTTTCTTCAGAACCATAACAACAACCTTCATATATAAATGCTCCAGATAGGCTGAATGGCTCTATAAGGAGTGAACACTGAACCTCATGTCTCTGAGAATTCCCTTTTTTTCTTGTTGGCACTTCAGGTAAATCTATGGCTTTTTTAATACATACATATATTTATACTGTATGGCAACGGCAACATTCTGAACAGTCCTAATTCAGCTAAAGCTGAAATAAGGTAAACAACCACTGAAACCTGGGCTGCTGAGGCACAGAAAGATGCTGGAGGCCAATCTCCATCGTGGACGGTTCTGAGATGGGCTGGAGGTGCCTACCATCGCCCACTGACGCTGGCCATGTCTGCATGAAACTGACGGGAGAGGCGGCCGCTTGCACCCCCTTCCAGAAAGGAAGACCTGATGGGTGGCTCAAATAGCTTCCTCCGGTTCTTGTTTAGTTCTGTGGAAAAAGTAAGATAAAATTGAAGTACCACAAAACCTCAGCAGTAGCAAAGGTGGTACACGCATATGTTTTAATATGGGCAATGTCTGAGTATTGCTACAGGAGCCATAGTAAATCAAAGTAAAGAAATAAACTATACCAAGGCACACTAACGGCTAACGTTTCTTTTTAGCCTCAATTGATCCGCAGTGACAAGAAAATTGGATTCAAATCACTGAAGGATTGCTCAGATCCACAAAAGCCCTCTTTGTGTCCATCTGGTTTTACACATTAGCTTGGACAAAACGCTTTCATAAAAATGTCAGAAGCACACCCTGGCATCTCTGGGTTATTCATATGATATCCACGTTCTGTCGTTGCCAGCATAAACCTTCAGTTAGATTACTGGAGACAGGCAGCTTGCTCCAGCAGCTCTTTTTACTGGCAAACCTGCAGGAAGTCGAAACCTGGATCGCCTTGACTGGCATTCTCTCTCTTTATAATGAGAGGCAAAAACACCGAAAGACAAAGAAACAGACAGAGACGTGCGTGTTCCTCTCTCGGAGCCGTAGAGTCCGTCAGCAGAGATGAAAGTTGACCTGTACTTGGCTGAGGCGTCAAGCAGCAAAACCAATTTTAGCCTTGGACCGCTCTGCTTCCTTAATAATCAGAGCACCGGCCTCTTCTCCATTTCCCCGACACTGGCTCCGGTCTGGGGTTTGTGAACTGAGCGCACACGGAATATCCAGGAAGCTCGTGATCCCAACACGAGCATGATTAGCTTAGCAGCCCAACAACTCCAGCTATTACGGCGTCCAAACTGTGACATCAAGTAATGAAGTGTGACATCCACAACATTCACTTTAGATTCGGTCCAACGACAGGACGGTTTCTACAGCAGCATCAGGACAGGCAGCTGGAGCCGCTGGAAAAATACCAACATACTCATCTGAGAAGAATGCGCCTGAAGGCCATTTACTACTGCTGGCGAAAAATTGCCGCAACATGCTTTCTCCTATCTTTATAAGATAAATTAGTTGGAACAGTGCTGTCTTGAACTTCTCCACTAGAGTCTGCCAATAATAAGGGCCACATATAGTTTTCATATCCAGTGGTTGGCAGTGGGGGATGCAAGTTGGAGTGCGCATTTTGTCCTCTGCACAGCTGGGCTCCACTCAGGCTTGTTGCAGCGACAGACACAATAGGAAACATTGATGAAATGTATAAACCAATTTGTGCGCACTGCCTTCAACAGAAGTGAGCTGGCAGGACAAAGCTCCAGCTGGCATTAGTGATTACAGGCCCAGAAAATGACTAATGTGAGACAGAGGTGGTCACACTTATGTTGATTTTTTTGTCAGTGCTGGCTTTGCTGGAAAGCTGAGAGCAGAGAAAGGGAGGCAAGGAGTGACAAGAAAAATAAAATGCAATTATGAACATATGCTCTTCTTCCTTTGTACCTGAGATGGCGAGCAGCATTTTCCTGCGGGCTCCAAAGGTGGTGATGCCCAACTCCTTCAGGTCCTGGTCTGTTAGTGTCAGGAATGTCTGGAGGTCAATCTGGAAGCACCAACAAATCCATTTAACACAACTATTGTCACAGTTCATCCTCCAATACAGGAATAGATCCTCAACCACAAATGTCAATATCCTTGGCTGAAGTGCCACATTTGAACTACAATCCATTACTGTGATGGAACTTTTTTTAAGAGAAAATTCTTTTCATTATATTTTCCCACTGAACATACTGTACATGCAATCCTCCATCACATATGTTTGTAGAAAGAGAAAAAAAACATTCTTTTATTTATCCTCTGGGGACCACAAATGCCTGTATAGAATTTCATGTCAATTAAATTGTGTTTTGGTTAAGATCAGTGTTGGACAAGTGATGGACAAACTGAGCGCTGCCATCCCATGAGCCACGCTACTGGCACAGATGAAAAAAATTGGAAATTGGAAAATAAAAACACAACACTAGAAGAAGTGCCTTCACTATCTATGCTACCTCTTGTTGCTGGAAGACGTCTGTGTACTTCCCCAGGCCCAGCTTGCTGAACAGCTCGGGCAGGTCTGAGCCTTTCAGCGATGAGCTCAGGCTGCAGCCGTTGCTGCCAGTTACCGAAGGGATGCAGTCCATATAGTTGCTGCTGCTGAGGTAATGCTCTGCAGCTGTCCATAGCAGGATTGAGGCGAAAATGAAAAAAAAAACAAAAACATGTACTGATGATAATTCAGGAGCGCTATCACAAATGTAAAGTCATCAGACAGATTGGTAATAACAAGCAGCTTCAGTGGAAGTTAGCTATAGTGCCACCTCTAAACAGTAAAATGAATGTAAGGAAAAATGAATGAATGAATCAGCAAAGCATACAAAAACATGCATGCACCAAACTCTGAGTGGGAAAATATGAGTGCTTCCACACTCACTTTTGACGGTAGATGGTGTTACTTCACCAGTACTCTTTGTGTCATAATTAACAGATATTACACAAAAAATGAAATGGAAAATGTGACCTTTCCACCTCAATCTTATACTTACTTCTATGAAATTATTCCCTCTTTGCCAAAAGTTAAATAAAATAGTCTTACTGAGGAACATCTCTACAAACTGAGCGCTGAGAAACGATCAGTGCTTGTTTGTCCTTCTACAAAAGATGCTACACTGACCAGATTTGTTCTGCTTCCTCTTGGGGCTGCTGACAGCGGAGGGGAACTCGGTGTGACTCGGCAGACCGTTACCGGCGCCGTTTCTCTCTCGCCAGTTCTCCGAGTCGCTGCCATTCCCCACGCCTTCCCGGCTGCTGGATCGAGACAAGGACAGTGGGGAACCCTGAGAGAGCGTGCAAAGAAAGGGCAATTCATACATTAACAAGGTGTTCGAAATGACCACACAGCATTTCAATACATTGCCAAAAACATGCATGCTATGCATATATGCATATATATAGAAAATCAACTGTGCACAAGATCAACTCAAGAACTGCAAACACTGAGGGCCCATAGTTCTGACCTCATATGTGGTGCTCATGCTGGGCTTGTATGACACATGATTGGCTCTCCGCAGTTCCTTGATGGTCTCAGCTGGCATGGACTTTGAAAAGCCCAGACCACTCCAAGTGTTGGTAGGGGTCCGTACCTCAGTCACAACGGGCTTCTTTAACATAGCTGTGTGAGATAGAGTGAGATAGAGTGATGCAAATACACATCTAGAGAGATTACGTCAAGTAACATTTCGTGCCAACAGCTTAAACAATACCATAAATTTACCTTTATAAGATGAATTCATTCATTTTAATCACTTGTCCATGTTACCCTTGAGTAGTTTTTAAGTTTGATTAAACTATTTCTTCACACTAATTACAAAGTTACATGCCTGTAAATGTTATGCATTAACTTCAGCACTTCAAAGATTTTGCATGTTGAGTGCTGTATTTTATGCATAATTCACATAGCTGATATTTTTGGAATCTTAAGTATGTTTCTAAATGAACTGAATGTAATTACTGATCCACTAAATATCCCGTGGTCAGATCCACAGGGACAAAAGTTTGCAAGAAAGAAACTGATACTTTTCAGGAGTCACATAAATTCATGAATAAGTGGCAGCTGTGACCTTTAGATTAAGGCTACACTACTGATGACCACGTAGTATTTCATCAGCCACAAATGTCAACTTACCTTTGGTTGCCAACAGCTTTTTCTGTTCATAGTCAAATGCCTGAAAAGAAAGCAGACAGTTTTATTCCTTTATTCCTTAAGACCACCAAAATCGTGTATTATGTGTGTGTGTGTGTGTTGGATACATTAGTGTGTGTACCTGCATGTTGGCAAAGGAGGTCTGAGGCGCCAGTCTGATTCTCTCCCTCTCGTTCTGCTGTGCTGCCCTCTCAGCTGCCCGCTCGCTACCTGGTGCCCTCTTATCCGCCACAGGACTGTCTGACGAGCTGGACTCGGCATCCGAGAGAAGACAGTCAGAGCTGTCGGGGTTACACAGAAATACAGTGAACACTGCGGGCATAGAAATCAACCTGGAAAAGTATAAAAAAGTGCCCAGCCGCAAGGTGTTTTGATAACCTTTCTTCCATCTCATCTTCTCCTCACATTGTCTCTGAGGTGAGCTTGGGTTTGACTGCACAGACGCTACACTGTGTTCACTCTAATAAACTTGGCTCCAGGATGAGCCTGCGTAAACCCTGACCATATGACAGTAGCCAATACCTAAACTCATAATTTTCATTTGGGACAAAATATCCATCTGTGTCACTTTCAGTATTGGGATCTAGTTCTGTCCAGCTTTTAAATATTAAATCTACAGTTTGATTCCAGTGGATGCAATTTCACCCCAATATTTCTGTGGCTATTCTCACTCTCTGAATCTATGCATGAGATTAATAGAGGATTGCAAAACTGTTAACAGCATGAGCTGAAAATGACCCCCGAAGGGATGCTAAACCATATGAGGACAAGCTCTAGGGGATCTGTAACTTCAAACATACTGTAGATGGGAATTCTTGGTTCCCTGCAGGAGCTCCACAGCCTGTCGTTTCCCTGATGACGTCTTACATGAAGCCAGCATTTGTTTCAGATCACTCCCATTGGCTGAGTGAGAGGGGCTCCTGGGCATGCCCACCTCCACAAATGTGTCAGAGCCTAAGAAAACATCATACAAATTTGATTATCCCTGTCTGATTAATCAGTCCAACTTTTTAAACAATGTGAAAACACAGGTATAGTTTATAGCTGTCCTATGTCTTTTTTTTATTTTTACAGAAAATACACAATATTAAGACAACCATAGCTGAAAGACTTCTCGTTCCATAAAAAGTTTCAGTTTACATCATGCACAGTCTGGGATACTCTGTAAAAGAGTGTGTGTAGGTTTGTGGCTATGTTTTTAAGTCTGACAAGTCTCAGCTGGATCCTGGATTAATTAAAAACACAGCAGCTGTAATTATAGAGGTTTTCATCTGGTACTCTACTTTCAGCCTGACAGGAACCTGCTCTGTGTAATGGGATGTGCAAGTGTGTGAGTGTATTTAGTGTATATTCAAGAGTATCTGAACGTGCATGGTGTGCTTTACAACTTAAAATAATATGATGTCAGTAAATTTAAGATCCCTGGGGTTTAACATTTGAACAATTCCCCAGAATTCCCTCATTCCATAACGCAGAGTTGAGTCGGACTGGGCGAGCCAGTCCAAACACATTCTGGGACACAAGAAGGAGGTACAAGAGGGAAACTAACCGGGACACACTGCACTGGGGGAGGACCGGCTCAGAAAACAGCAGGGGAAAAACGAGACGCGTGAGAGTGAAGGTTTGAGGGGAAAACCGCAAGTGTAGGACACAGAGGAAATGAGGGCCTTTCTGAACCACTAGAAGACCAGCAGTTAATCTGTCTCCGTTCCAACACAGTAAAAGCAGTCACAAGGAGTGTGAGGTTAGGAGGACACTATAGAGAAATAGAAATAAGTTCACTCAAGGCGTTTTCCTCAAAGTGGGTTTAAGGGTTACATAAATCTAAAGTGGAAAAGTTTAAATTGGACATTTATGTTAAGTCTGCAAGGCCAAGGTCCGGCAGAGTCGAAAAATATCAACAGCTCAAAAATTTTGTCTACCCAAGGTTACAATCACACATAAATCACAAGATTTTAAGTGACTCACAAGAGGGTGAGATTCTTGCTCTAGGTCGACTTTTCTGGCTTTTTAGAAGAAGTCAAGAATTAGATGAGAAGAAAGTTAGATTTAAATCACTATAATTTCCTAAAAATACAGGCCGAAAGAAAGCTGGATATTAGATTACTGAATGTACAGCAAATAGTTAAATATACTGGCTATCACTGAAAAGATGGACATTACCGATGACATATGTGCGCGCTCTTCACACATTATAACTTTTGAACATGATAAAGTTCATTTTTTGGATTGGAGGTGATTATCAGTTAAGCTCAGAAACATGGGTGCCTTCACTTGCCTCTGTATTCTGAAGGGCTGAATATACAGATGCAGACAGATGTAGCCATACTACATTAGATGGCTGCACATTCTGAAGTTTTGCACATGTTTTTCAGTGTGTACAACCTACATGGTTGTAAATTTAAGGCTGAACGTGTAGCCATAGGCTGATGATGTACCTCATCAAACCTCATCTAATGGTCAAAAGGACCATTTTCATAGTGTGTAGGCTAAGCCAGTTGAGTTTCTTTATGAGCTTGCTTCCTTACCTTCATCTGGGCTGGACTTGCTTGACAGTGGTTCTGATGGATTGTGTCCACTGGCTTCCTGGACCGAGTCACATGGAGCTGGACTCAACACTGTTTCTGCAAGTGACGCAGTTGCTATCCTCCCATAGACCGAACCTGGATGCTATACGTATATGCAAACACAAATATACACATTGAGAGAAAGAAATCTACCTGACAAATGTAATTTATTAACCCCCCCCACAAATGCAGTAAACAGTATATTAATGGGCCAACCTTGACATGTCCATTGAGAGTACAGGGGCCCTTGGTGCAGTCAGGGACACCGTTGGGCTGCTTGTCTATGGGGGCGAGGCCCGGTGGAGGGGATGGGGTGCTCTGTGTGTAACCCTGCACGCCTGACAGCAGGATGCTGCTCAGGGTGGCCTGGGTGGCAGGGTGCAGCATCAGTGGAGAAGAGAAGCCTGAGACAAAAGAAAGTTTACAATTATCTACAAGGTCTGCAGCCATTTATGCAACAACCTATTTATTTAAAAAAACCTAAATAATGATACAATGATCAGTAGTTCCACAAAAGGTAATCCAACAACTGACTCTTAAATTCATCCACAAGTTACAAGGTTTTTCTGTGATGTACAATATAATCTCTCTACAATATCAAGCTGGATTAAAAAAAAAAATCCTCTAATTTAAATATACATAAAACAAATGAGTGGGAAGATAATGACAGACCAATAGAACAAAAAAAAACTATATCAGAAATACTCGATATTGACCTTGGGTGCTGGTGAGTGAACTGGGCCAGAGGGAGGGGGAGGGTGTTGGGGTGCTAGGGCTCGGGGTCTGCATGGGGCTCATGGAGGAGTTTAAGCTGTTGAGGACGGCATTTGGGGCGCCCGAGTTGGTGAGGGAGTGGGGCGCCGTTGCACCCAGGAAACCTGAGGAGAAGGAACCAGGGGAAGGAAAAGAGAAAAGAGTAGATGAATAGATCAGCGGTGGTCCTGTCAAAGCGCATAGCCATTTTTCAAGCTAATCACACGTTACACTAAGGCCCTCAGAAAATAATCTCGGTCTTCCAGCTATTTAACTGGAATTCCATCAAACTGCCATCAACCAGGCAGCAAATGAGGAGGAATTTCTTACATTTCTACAAGGTCACGGATGCAAAAAGTACACATCTAGCGTGTCCTCATACCCAAGAAAACCATGTTATTGAGAGAACCAACAATGTGGTGCTTGGTGTCTTTACCCAAACACAGTGTATGAAAACAGAAAGAAGCAGGTCTGTGGCTTTAACAAGGGGCTAGTTTGGCTCCAGGAATAAGGCCAGGGATTCTTCTGGCAGACTGGCCTGTAATCTGAGGAAGAGAAGCATGTAGCAATTACTAAAGGCCAGGATGTGGCCGTCCACAGCTTCACCCCCAGGCCCCCGGGTTTAAACCAGACAGCAAGAAGCCATTTCTACTCTACTGGGATTTCATTGCAACGCAACAAATTATCAATGCAAATACAGACCCAATATCCGTGCTCACCTACCTTATATACATACAACACCATGGCTGCAGAAAATTTAGAAGTAATCTGACACATTATGGATATCTAACTATTGTAATATTCATCCTATTATATAAATTCTCTTAAATATATAGAGGAAATGTCTAAGTAAGATAAAGTAGATTTGTTATAGTTAATGTTTAATGATATTGATACATGCTGCATTCACATTTAAACCTACAATACAGAACCAATCTGAAGTCCAACAACTGTATCATATGAAAACAGGGATAAATATTTATCATAATACTACTCTACTCTACAATCAATTAAAGGTCACCCCTGGAAACCAAAACAAAAAATCCTGACATCGGTTCCAAGCTGAACCCTGTGCCTTCACGTTGAGGTCAGCGTCTGCAGACAAACTCACTCCTATGCAACTATAACCGTTCATCATCCCATGATTCATGAGCTCACAATTCAGTGCGAGCGCAACTAAATTCTTATTGAGGTTATTTTTCTGATGGTTGACTGATCAAAGTTTTGCCTGTGTGGGTCTCACTCACTTGGCATGAAGTGCATACCATTGCGGTGAGGTCAGTTTCGCAGACAAACAACTTCTACTATAAAAATGCACATACATAGAGACGATGGTGCCATGACACACAGGTTGTGATTTATGTGGATGCTGAAAGGATGTTTGTGTAGCATTCTAAAATCAATTCTGTGTTTCAGTATACCAGGTGATAGATTATTTCAGTAGATGATTTTGCTAAAACAGAATACTCTTTCTCTCAGACTATGTGACTGGTACAGATACATATGACACTGATATATGAGGATATTAGTTCCTCTGCATTTCAGACATTTCATCTCTAATGCATTTTTCACAAGACACAAGAAGAGCAGCATCTTATCTTCCCTCATATATATTTTCCCCCATCATGGAAAAAGTCTCTGAGCAAGTTAGATAGTATCATTACCCAGATTACTCAGCCCCAGGCCAGCTGAAGCCAGGATGTCCAACCCGACAGGGCAGATGAGGGACGGGGATGGGCCACTGGTGGGATTCAGAGCCACGGAGGGTGAGGAGGACGACACCCCGTTGCTCTCCAGACCCAAGAGGAATTTTCGGGCTTCGTACATGTTTACTGCATTCCTCTCCACACTCTTGACAATCACGGACTGAGAGAGATATGTAGGGAGACGAAACAGGTGATGAGAAACCAAGAAAGTCAGAGGAATATGGGAAGGAGAGAGGCAAAAGAGAAGGTGGAGCAATAGGCATGAGAAAGATGCAGAAAAAGGAAGGGGAGAAATAAGGGATAGATAGGGTAGGGAATGCTGGCACCAGAGATAGGGAGTGAAAGGGAGGATGAGGGGGAGACAAATATAAAGGGGAGGAAGGAAGAGGGAATTAAGGGTAGATTAGAAGGATAAACATTGAGACAGTGTGGGAGAGAGAAGGAGACATGGGAGCAAAGTTTGGGAGAAAGCATTTCTCAATCTATTGCATAAAACACATATCTAGCTCACTGAGGAGTGAGGAGAATGAGGCAATGCAAGTCACTCAATGAATTTTACAATTTCAAGCACTATATCAACCATAAAGAATTAAAAACAGGAAAAACATTTAAGCCAGTGAGAGAAGGAGAAAGAACTTCAAATGTTTTCCACATCAACAGAAACACTGACCTTCATAATCATCAAAAAAATTGAACATGAGTATAAATCGTGCCCTGGCTTTTTGTGTTTAGCCAGAGCTGAGCTTGAGAAAAAATTGATTCCAATCATGATCAGTCTCTCCAACACATACACGCACACAACCTCCTTTATGGGTCCGCCAAAGTGCCGGGAGCACAGAGGCTACGGAATGTGTTTGGACAGGCCTTTTTGGATTACTGCTGTCACCTCATTAAAATATTTAAGTGAAGGGTTCTTAAGAGGATCTGGGCTGGGCCAGTGTTTAAACTGGCACCTCCACACCAGTCCCCACAGGGCTGTCGAGTTTGGGCATCGAGCCCTGGCTCAGGGTGGGACGTGGGCACCTTGAAGAGACTGTCGGGACCGGGCCAAGTGGTGAAATATGATTACGAAAATTAAGTGCTGAAGAACAGTAGACCATGAGTAACTTTAGAAGACTGTATAACACAGGTGCACCACAGTTACTGTGGGACCTTGCAAATCCTCATACACTGTAATATGGAAATGATCATCATATTTTACTGGCGCAGGCAAATGAGGGTACCTCCAATTTACTACCTGATTTACTAAGAACACATTCAGATCAAGCCAGCTAATTTTAGTTGGAGTAGCTGAGGCATAATAAAAAAATTTAAGTCTAGTTTCCTTGTCGATCAGGTGAAACGTGCTCAGCAGGCTGTGTGCAGCGAGAGAGCAGACAGTGATTGCCCATTGGGGCAGACGTCAGTTTGCCAAAGCTATTCTCAGTGTTGGTATGGCGTGATTCCCCTCAGTATAGGGTTCCAGTTTTTCCTTTTGAATTTTAAATCAAGTGGTGATGAAATAAATGTGACACGGCAATCTATAATTTATTTCACTGTCATGCTGTGACATTTGACGGTGAATGGAACAGTGGCACATTTGTTTCTCAGTCGTCTTTTTTCTCTGCCTGACACTGCATTTGAACAAGCAAGACAACATCTATGTTTTTCTCAGGATGAAAAATTGGGATGCATTTCCTTCTAAACTTTAAGGAGGAGTGGAGGTTTAGTGGGAATGACTCATTTCATGAAGCTTGTCTATTATATGCCCCAAAAATCCCCCCTAAAATAGACATTAACACTGACAAATGCAGGTATAAGCTCCAAGCGCAAAACATACATAGGCCAGCACATCAGAATCATTTTTTTCTATGCAAATACTTTTTAATGCAACTGACAATTCTTACTAATATGATCCTCTATTTATAGTTTATCTGATCAAGGAACCAGAATATTTATCTATCAAAGGCCCATTTTAAACATCCACAGCCATTCAATTTTAACTGTGAGGCTTTCCTTAGGCAAAATGATGCTTTGACCCAAATGTTCACAATGACAATAACAAATTGACTAGCATGCTATCATTTAATAATTGCTGCAAAGTTGATGGGGTATATGGCATTCGTGCTATTCTTCTCTCGAATTAAACATGGAAAAAAAAATTGACAAATTGCGATTGGTGATGGTAGATGAAAAGTCAGGGGATCATCATCAATATAATAATTTATCCTCAAGGAAACAGGACTGCCTTTACCAAACTGCATGGTCATTTATCCAAGAGGTGTTAAGACTTTTTACTCTGAAAAGATTTAAACTTTATGAACTTCCCCTAGAGGAAAACTCAAGAGAACACCAAAATGATTAGGGTTAATCTTCTGGGCACCGTGAATCAGCGTATGATATTTTTTTTTTCAAAATTAATCCAGTAGTTGTTGAAATATTTGAGTCTGGACCGTCTGACATTGCCATCCCTAGAGCCATGCCACTAACATGACTAACAATCCCTTAAAACTTTCCATGCTATGCGCGTGTAATCCTGGTGTCATACCTTGCTGGGCTGTTTTGGCTTTGGTTTGATACTGATGAAGACATCCAGCTGCTCCATTAGTGCTGTGATACACTGGGGCTCCACCTCAATGTCCTCTTTAATGTCAAACATTAATACCAGAGGCAAGCAGCCCTGTAGAGCAAGCAAACAACAAAAGCATATCAACAGAAAGTTGTTTTATTATGTCAGGTTACAGTCCTTCAGGGCCTTGCTAACATACTGCAACATATCTGTGTTCCTATATTATAGGGTATTTCTCATAACAGTCATATTTTTTTTCAATATATTTTACCATTTGTAGACCAACATGTTAGCTATACCAATAAATTCAAGATTCACTGCTGGTTTCATCCCACACAAGGCCTGGGAAATTCCGCCAAGAGCAATCTGTTTTGCATGATCACCACCACAAGCGCCACAGACATCTATATTTTGGGCTGAGTGCTGGACAGTGCTCCTATTGTGAGTGGGTGTAATTAGCAGCAGAGTATAGGGCCAGGCTGGCTCTGACAGGGCCTGAGATTGGAGCTGTAATCTACAGTCTGGCTGGAGGAGGCCAAATCACACAGTACACTGCTGTGGGCAGGATGGCTTCTACTTTCACTCTGATTCCCCTACTCCTCTTCATCCCCCTCTTTTCTTTCTCAGCCTACTCTCCCATCCCCTGCTTTCTGTGCTTCTCCTCTTTTGTCTTAAGTCTTCTCTCATAAATCAATTGTTTTTCACTCCCACTCAGACAGACAGTGAGAGGATCCTGCTTGTGTGTCCTGTTTCCAGACCGAGAGAAAGTCATGTTTAGTCACTGCAACAACTTTGGCATTTGCTAAATGTCTTTGGGGCCAAATGGGAGACCGCAGACAAAGAGAAGGCAGCTCTGGCAGAATTACTGCCCCACATTATGGATCTCCAAACAGAAAGCCAAAGCTGTTTATGGCTGAGATGTCTTCTATGCCCCAGCTCAGCAGAAGCTTTAAACCAACAGTAATTAAACAGCCATCACTTTTGCACATTTTTGAACCAGACTTCTGATTATATTCGAGTAATTCAGATAAGGGTAGCCTCAGTGGTCCCGGGCAACAAGACAAGAATGACCACGTAACATTTATAACCAAGAGAAATTGATCCAAAACACTAATGCTAACATGCTGACCTCTGAATTACTGACAGGGCTGAAATTCCAGTCCACCAAAATCTACTGTACATGCAAGCCAAACCATTAACACCAATACGGATAATCTGTATACAGACAGGACATTAAGAACTCAAGTCAAGCTGATGCAAATGTGTGTCCATCCCGCATGCAGGTATGCGGCAGCCATAAATCACACGGGCTAACCTTGAGGTGGCTATGAATTGTTGTTTAACTGACTTGAACATTTCAGCATTTCGAGCAGAGCCAAGCAAATCTCTCCCGAGGCTATTCAAAACCCCCAAAGGCAATCGTGGTTTACTCCTTGAACCCCATCTCAAAACCCAGGCATCATTCACACATACCATGATGATGTTACTGAAACAGTGACATCTATTATAGTTACCACACAGCATGTGGAATTTGTATATGTAAGGAATATATTGCCATTGCCACCCTTCAACCACAAAAACAAAGCTTAGCAGTTTGAAGTCATTCTTTTCAGCCAGCGGATGTCAATAAACAAAACACAGAGCACACACCATGAGGTACTGCCGTGCCAAGCAGACCGACTCAATGGTGCCCTGAATGTAGACTGTGGATTTCTTCTGGGGGCTGTTGGGGTCAGGGAAGTGGATCTGGGCACCCGTCCTCTGGGTGATGTGCTTGATGTTGCTGCCGTTGCGTCCCTTCATGAAGAGGTGATGCTGGGGTGCGATGTCCAGGTGGGTGGTGACCGAGATGGTGCTCGCCAGGCTACCAGCCAGGTGCTCCAACAACAGAGCCGTACCCCTCTTAGGAAACAAGAATGACAAGTAAAAAATTCTTTACATAATTGACTTTTAAAACTTTTAATATAGAGCCCCCCCACACACACACACACACACACCCTAAAAGTTTCATTTGCTCATTGTTAATTCAATATTATAATATTCATGGGTCTAAATGCAGAGGGCATTGTAAATTTGTGCTAAATAAAATTATTCCAAGCATTCTTGCATGACTTAAGCCATGTCTGGAGGGGATCTGTAAAGAAATATCAGTGCAGTATAACTGAAATTTTAATAAATCCAAACATGAGCATCTTCAAAAATCAGGTCAGAAATTTTGACATGATAAGAAATTAATATTTGCTTTAATAATATTCCATGAAAGCTATTACATCAGAGCCAACCAGCTTGCTCAGCCAACAGTCCAAAACCCAAAAGATGGTTCAATTTACGACATTAAACAGAAAAGCAACTCAGTCAATAATCAACATCTCTCCTCAGCGGTGATGCCAACTTTTTTTTGTCTGAGTAACAATGCGGCAAAAAGTTTCCATCTCATTTTGCATGCATGCTAGTAGTTCTGATTTCTCACAAATTCTCTCACAGCACAAATGAAATCGCATCCAGACGTGACAAAGGCGAAATTTCATTAAAAAAACAAAACAAAACAAAGCTAAAACAATATTTAAGTTAGAGCAATATCCAGACCTTATTACAAACTACTTGGTTAACAAGGAGAGAAGTTGAACCATGTTGCCCGTTTCCCAAAGTAAACACCAGTATTTTCTATATAACCAATGGAAACTATTATTTTTATTGCTGTATTTTCCACTGCATCTGCTGGCCAGTTGAACAGTCTCATTCCATGCTGTCTCTGCTGTGCCTCTGCAAGCCATCACTTGGCCTAGTAAAGTAAGTCATTTCCAGCGTGCAATGGGAATCTACACACTGCGGCCAGCGTAACACAACAATCCAGGGTGGTTTTGGCAATCCTCGAAGGTGCTCCAAGGGTCTCACACCACCACATAACATAGCACACATATTCCTCAAATCCTCCAGCCTTCACCTGGCAGGCTTCCCAATCCCGACTGACCCCATGGACCTACCACACACTCGGGGGCTGTGCTACGGCACACAGCACATGACATATGCACACATTTACCATACACAGAATGTGAACGCGGGTACGCAAATGCAAATGCCGTTGCCAGCAAATTGAAATGAGCTCCATATTGTTAACATAGGCCCAGTGGTGGAAAAAAAAATGAAATGGCGTGTTATGATTTCTGGGTAGAGATAATAGGAAGACTTCTTGGCAGGCTTTAGCTAGACACAACTGCCAGTTCAGGATGTGCGTATATGACATGTACAGTATGTTTATGATCATTATCAGCTGCAGAAAGGAAACGCACTGAAAACTGTAAGACCAATTTTAAAAAGAGGATTTTACCTCAGGAGATACGTTTGGACTAGCTGGCACATTACAGGGCTTAGTTAAAAGAGTCTCCTCCCCAGTGGAGAGCTGAACGAGCAGCTGTCCAGCTCAGGCTACCAAACATCTCTCAGCACTCTCTTGCCCCTGTGGTGCCGAGAGTAATGAGGCAGTTCATACGAGAAAAGTGAGGAACACCGACAGCGTTGGCGGGCCCTGACGCGGTGTATCCCTGGAAACCTTTTCTTGGTCTGTGGCTCGCCATGTAAACGGGTGGAGAAGATTGAGGGTGCTAACACAAATATTATCACATCCAAAATGACTGACAAGGTGTGCGCAGGTCAGGGTCCAGTTAGTTATTCAAGCACCTTAAGCACTGGGTTCTTGGGGGGGTATGACCTCTTATGATTTGGTCTCTTCATCACAGTATGGGCACACAGACAAACTAAGTTCTCTAACATGGGGATCAGTACTCAAATAACCTTGACATGTGACTGAATTGGTCAATTAGTACTGAAGTTAGGGGCTTAAAAGGAATATACACCCAGCACTAAAATAAGGACATAGTATATCCTGATGGTTAGAAACCTGCTGCCATCAGTGTACGAGTTTGTGTTGGAAGATGAAAAAAACTGCCGAAACAGCACCTGCAATCGTCACTTCAAAAACTCCTCACCTTGACTGCGTTGGCATTATTCTGCGAGCCGCGGACCACGCCCGTGGCCCTGTAGAGACGCGTTGGGGGCTTGAAGGACACAGCGAGGTTATACGTCTGTGAGATGTGCTGCACGGTGGGGGAGCTGGGGTCGGACTGCATGATGGCGGGAAGCTCAAAAGACAGGACAAGAGGGAGCAGCTCCTGCAACATGGAGAGACAGAAGCAGAGGATGAACATCAAGACAGTGAGAGAAAACCTGCCCCATGTCTATGGACACAGTGCTGCTGAAATACTGTGACAGTTGCTGGAATACTGCAGTTATTTAAAGTTAGAAAGCTTATCATTATGCTGTCACTGCTTCGGCATAAAAAGCACAGGGAAAAAAAACATGGACCAACAGTTTTCTTAACAAAATCCTTACAGGCAAAATACAGAGCCTTGTATCCTACTGTGCAGTCAGTTTGACTGATTAAGACCATTTGTGAAAACACAGAGGTAAAAGGATGAATTCTTTACATCGTGTAGACTTGTGTGAATTGATATACAGACATAACAATCCTTTCTTCAGCAGAAGGTGGCATGTAAATCTGTCAGCTCAAATAAATTCAGAGCAGTTAATCAAAATGAAGTCAGCAGTGCCAGAAATAAAGAGAGACACCCTTTGTTCGTTGAAGCATGCTATAGTGTATACTGAGGTGGTATCACTGGGTCAAGGGACTGAAACATTACGGCTACACAGTTATTCAAAATATGGTTGAAGAATTCTGCACAGCATTAGTGGTCTACAGCCTGTTCATTCTCATACATTAATTTCAAGTCACTGAATCAAAACCACAGGGGCAGCAACAGACATCAGCTCTTGTCATTTTGTATCACAGCAGTCACTCAAACAAAATAGATGCAGACAGGAAGGCCTCACATCATGCATACGCATGCTTATGCGTGCATTGGCGAGAAATCACAGAGGCACAGACCCGTACACACACACAGACTGAAGGGAATGTACACACACGTTCACAAAGAAGAGAATGAATATGCTCTCTCTCTCTCTCTGTCTCACACACACACACACACACACACACAGTGTTATCCAAACACTGACTCTTGGGCAGAGTGCCACTATGGTTTTGGCTGCCAGTGAAGGGCAAGCAGCATGAATTGCTCTGACCAAAGAAATGCATCCCTGATCAGTCCCATATGCGCTTGGCCTTACATTTATATCACGTTTCAGCACTCGCTCTCAGAGGGCTCGAGAAATTTAGGTCAGCACTGAGGGAAACGCAAGAAGAGGACAAGCAGAACAGCAGGAGTCAGGCGCAGAAGAATAGACTGATTTTTATGGTGGAGCTGACCTCAGCTTTTTTCTTTTTTTTTTTTAAAGAAGCCTACCTGGCAGATATGGCGTTTCACATGTATTTGATCTGAAAACACTGTTAGAAGGCCTCAGTTCTCCTGACATAAGTGTGAGAGATGAAGAAAATATCTTCAAGGTAAAGCAACTGGCCAGACCTTTCATCACCTGCCTGTCAGCGCCACCTTCGAAAACTCCTAGAAACCCCCCTGAGAATCCATCACCTCAACAACTGACCTGTTACAGACTCAAACAGATCTCCACCCAATGAAGCATCAGAAATACAGTGGGCCTAACAAGTCCACTACAGCATATCTGAAAGGACATAATGTTCATTACTAGTGCTAGAGCTCAAGGAAAAGGCACAAACCCAGCACTTCTGGTTTCAAGTGAAATGCAGAGGATGTGGCTGGAAGGCCACCCAGGACCAAACACACAGAATACTGTATAGTGTTATGCAATGGCAACCACGAAGGGGGGGGGGTGATCTCAATGTTGCAAAGTGCAACAATGAGATGAAAAGAAAATCCCTTTAATGTACGCCTTTCCTTTGCTGCAGGTTAAGTGGTCGAGCTCACTGATGATTAAAGTGATGTGTGGAAAGACTGTCTAGTCGTGACTTTTGAGTATTTTATGGATCAGCTTACAAGGTATTTGGGGATCATGGAATGAGGCGGGAATCAAGGTCTGGTTCTGTTGAAACAAGCCAAGTTGACGGAGAGGGAAACCTGTCTTTAGATCCACCCCGCACATCCGCTGACTGTGTTCTTTGGAGGCCAGAGCAATCTTTGTGGTTCTCTACAGCTTGTATTATAAAGCCCTTTGTAAAACATTGTTAGGTTAAGGTTTTGCTTACCTTATAGCAGCAGAAAAAGATAAATTGGGTTGCTGTTTGCTGCATGTGAAAACAACAATTAACCACACAGAGGTATGAGTATGCATCCTTGTCGACATTTGCCAACAGACCCTTCACAAATATCCAGCATGACCTTGTCTTTTTCGCTCTCCTCCTCACACACACTTCACTCTCTCAGTCATTCGCACAAGCACACACTGCCTTGTTAGTGTTGGTCAGCCCGCAGCGGAGGAACGTGTTCTCGGTAGACAACTGCTGCTGTGTTGAAACATGGCGAAAGTTCAGAGATGGAACAGGTCACGCGAGCACAGAGGTCCTCCGCCCACAGAGCTTAGGCTGGAGGTCGAGCTTCCAGTCACAATGAAACTAAAGATGGAGATGAGGCTTGGACATGGGCTGAAGATTGGCTGGCGAAAAAAGGGCTGAGGCTCATGCTTGTGTTTTACAATTGTTTTAGGGAAGTGGTCTGGTAATAATTTCGGAATGGTGCTTGCGGTTTAAAGGAAGTGCTGAAATTGTGCCTGGAGTGCATGGTTACCTACTGTAATACTGGCACTCTTCCACTGCTAGCATTAGGTAGGGAGCTTGGCTGTTTTAAGCCTGGCATTTTGTTTATTGTAGAAATAACTGTTTTTAGTGATGCACCTGGGAGCAAAACAGAATCCCTGCTTCTCTGCTACTTTTATTATTTTCTTGTGCAGTTATTACTAAAACTAAAAATACAGCCAATAATTCCTGAAAGAGGTCAACCCTGCTTCCTCTCTCAATGTGGCTGCATTTTGTGGAACCCTGTGATTTTTTCAGTCTGATTGAATTTATGCACGAAATGAAGGAGGCGGGGTGAATTCGCAGCACCCTGTCCAGCATATAAATGAATAGGAAATGAAATCTGGTCTGACTGCACCATAATCCGTGAAACTAATCCACATGCCCAGTCCCAAGCTCAACAGGGTCTTCCAAACTGACGCAGAGGCAGCCTTGTATCTGAGCGTCATACTGCAGGAGCCATTTCCAAAGTTTTTATGGATGTTTTGATTTGTTTTCTCCTGTAAAAGATAGTCAGTACTCAAATCAGCTACAGCTTGCAGAAATTCAAGCCACCCATTACTGCTTTGAAAATGAAAACTACAAACTTACAAACCTGCAGAGGATGATTGTTTTGATACTCAAAAGTTGAATTTTGGATGGCTATCCCTTTAAGACAAACGTGGCAGAATTCCAACTTACCCTTATTTTTACACGAGCTGCCTCCACCCCTCCTGGCTGCCCTGCGATGGACACCTGTTCACAATAAAAATGTAACATGTAAATCAGTTAGCCAGTTCTGATCCAGTCCAAAACAAATAATGGCTCAGATCATTGCATATAGTTGTGCTTAGTTTCAGCAGTGGGAGCAAAATCTAGAACAAACATTCTGAAAACAGGAAATGTTTAAAGCCCTCCTCTAAATTGAAATCTAATCCCTTTTTTCCCCAATTTGTGTCTTTTCCTCTTGAACTACATCATTACTGTTACCATGAATCTAACATTGTGATTAGAAAAAAATGGCCTTTGCAACAGATTTTTTTCTTAATAAAATCACCAAGATGAGAAGCTAAAAAATGATGAATAAACAGTCTCTTATCCCCCCCCTCATAGGCAACTGCTCACCCTTGTGGAACAAACCAACCTGTGGTGGTCCACAGTGGTGTTGCTGCAGATTAAATAAAAACCTGTTTTGGGAAACTTTCATTGAAAAAGAAATGACAAACACAAAGAAGGTCCGTCTGGTTCTTCTCTGGCCCTCATTACTTCTAGATGAGCAAAACAAACATGCACATGGCACACGGTAGGTTACTGCTGTGACCAGCCATTTTATCTTTTGAATTGAAAACCATTGTTAGAGCCCCATGTTAGCAATCATCTGGCCTGCTGAAGTGTGCTTAAAGAACACCTTGAATCCTCCCAGCTCCAGTGAGAATGACAGGTAAATAGCCACAATGATTTCCACAGTTGTCTGTTTGCTTATCAACACCGAGGCACTTCTCAATATGCTCTGTATTTCAAAGGCTCTGCTGCAGTGAGAAAGCTTTTGAAACCAGAAAAAAGAGACTGCTTAAGGGCTCTTGGGCCTTAAAGGAGTCTCTTGCTACTCATCAGCTTATACTTGCATCATTAGAGTGAGACTGATGGGGGTTTAAGTCTGTAAGATGCAGCGTAATACAGTGTTTAATGGTGTGCACAGGCATCGCACACTATGCATAACCCACACAGATAACGCTAGAATCAGTAAAGCACACTTTGGAAGAAAGAAAAGGACCCATTGGTACTTTCATATGCAGGTGCACTGTGCACTGTGAGGAACTGGCAGAGATAAGCATCTGATGCTGTGCCTGGCAGCGTGCTCTCCTGAACCCCTCATATGACACTTTAATGGTAATTGCAGCAGGATCCTACTGCTCTTCTACTGAGTCCAGCCAAAACACACCGGTTTCCTCTGGGTTGGCCAAACCAAACAGCAAACTCGACCAACTCTCTGAAACCTGTCCAGTCAAGAGACCCCTTGACAGTTAGTAAATGGAATGGAGTGGTGCAAGCACAGCTCAAAAACACTTTTCACAGCTTAAAAGCTAACAACTGATGAAAAAACAGGTGAGGGATGATGACATGAAACACTCAAGGCAACAGAATGCAACACACAAACTCAAAAGCACAATCAGGGTGCAATAAAGCAGCTCATTAGATTAAAGGAAAGAAAATGACAAACAAATTCTTTGATCCGCCAGCAGTAAACATCACGCTCCACTCAAACATGTGCCAGCATAGAATAAATCTGTGTTTGTAGCTTCACAAACCTGGTTGCTTTTCTCTGTCTGGTTGTTCCTGTTAGAATCTGGGAAATGGATGTGGCAGCCTGTCTCCTCCATCACCCTCTTGATGTTGTTGCCACCTTTGCCGATAACGTGGGAGTGCTCCGTGTGGGAAACATCCATCTTCAGAGTTACCCTGTTACTCTGATGAGCAGAAAAGACAGGGCCGGGGTGAAATGAAGATCGACTTTCACTTTCAGTTCTGTGAGTGGAGTATGGTACTCACTAAAAGCTGTGCATTATTATACATGAACGGCACAGCAAACAACTATGGGAATAAAAGAAAAAATAAGAAAAAAAGACTGTCCAAATATTAAACTTTTATCCTCTTTATATTCATTACAGGTTGTTCTGCAAAAACATTTTGCTGGAGCTCTCACTGTCTTCCCCAAGTGACCTGTGGGCACAGCCATCTCCTACAAAGTGTACAGAGCTGTTTACAGTGTCCCTGAGACATGATATTGTATCCAATATAACCACAGACAGCTTATAAAACTCACTATATAACTGCCATCTCCATTCAAATCAATTGTGTCCATTTTTATGGTTATGTGACATTTTAAAGTGTACAAACAAACAACAAGGAGGACCAAGACAAACTCCACTGATTATTCCCTGATTATAAATGCTGCGCTGCTGAAAACCCAAAACTTACAATTTCCTGTCTTTTAAACACTTACACATGCTGCAGTAATTTATAAAGGAAGGAAATGAGCATCAAAATATGCAGCACACTGAAAAAAAAATCAAATTATCAAATGACTGCAGTGTCTGCCAGAGTACAAACTGCCTTTTCGTGACAAAACCATATGAAATGCTATAAACTAAGTCAAAAGTGCACAGTTGATCGCCTGCCCCCAGGGGGTGCTGCAGTGCAGTCACTCAGGTGGGTGATTTCTTGTGTTGCCATGGCAACGAAACCTGCATCCACACACTGCAATCCACCACAGGCTCAGGATGTGAGTGTAGTGCCAAACTGCACCACACTGCTGTGTGTAATCTGTCACTTGGGACAGCGGCAGGGCTGAGGTGAAATATATTCAGTCCAGCTGAGCACCAAGAGAGGGTGAGAAACAGACACAGCAAGAGCAACAAACTGGACACTGGGAGAAAATTACACACATTAACATATATTCACTGTGATATAGATGCTTACTGTACCTTTGTGTCAAGGACAGACATAATTCTGTCTTTGGCCTCCCTCACATTTTCTCTCTTCCCGCAGACCTTGATGTGTGGATCTGCAGGGAACAACAGAAAAGAGAGAAAGGGAAACATTAAAAGAAGGAGAGACGTGTGTACATGTTCAGCATGTGTGAGTGAGCGCTGATAGATGACAGATAAAATGTGAAAGTGGGCACTAAACTCTACACAAGCTAAACCCATTTAACCAAACATGACACAGCAGTCTACATTTGTCTACAAATTACAGCACGTTGGAGAGAATCTCTGCAACAGTAATTGCTGCTTTGATATCTACCGCGTCTCATTTAAGCCATCAAGTAACCACACGGCATGGGGAGGGAAGGAGGGGGGTGCAGCTCTGTGGAACTATATTCAGGCAATCCATCAGTCAGTAGAGCCCACAGAAACACTATAAGATGAAGATAATTGTTCTGCCTGCATTAAGCCACAGACAGAGACGGTCATTTGATGTCTATAGCATAATTTTTCCTGAACCTCATTCTGTCAGCTTGGTTTTCAAATTTTGTTGCACTGGAGTGATCATGTCTGTATGTGCCCTTTGTCAGCTGACATACAGAAGCAACGCTTTCTCCCCAAATTCAAGAAATGAGAAGACACCCATCAGCGACAGACACTGCAACATCCTAATTTTCTGTGTAAACACTGCGAGCACAAGCACAGAAAATCGCACGCCTACTCAGCCTCTATATACTGATACAGTTAACATAAAACGCTGCATACCATTAACCATTCACAGCTAATGCTTGTGTTTGTAGTCTGCATCTGGCTCTGCCACATACCAGACCCCAGGAGAACCAAAATGTGAAAAATGCATAAACTAAACACCAACGGTCCAGTGCCCCTGTGTTAATTGTACCAAGCAGGGAGAGAAGTCGGCAAAGCCCCGTTCCAGGAAAACACACACAAAAATGTACAGCATCCCAGATTGGCAGTACAGCAATCAGACAAGAACCACCGAATCAGATTTTTGTTGCAAGTAAGGGCGAGTAGGACCTCAGAGAACCAAATGGCTGCATGTTTACACTTTGAAGATTGCTTGTGAAAAATCCTGAACAGTGCAGATGTGACAACACCTAAAAAAACTGGTCCGAACATATGTACACATAACTGTGATAAGGGGAGTTCCAAAAGTACACCGGACCTTTAATGATGTTTAGCTGCTGACATCAACTCACAAAAGCCAAAGCAAACCCTCCATGGAAAATACAAGCAGAGCACATGCTTGTTCTGCTTTATAGAGCAGCAGAACACAGGTTGGCAAGAATGAAGAAATCTGTTGCTCCTAAGTATCAGAAGGAGATTCAGCCCTCTGTTTAATGGGCACTGGGAACTATGACAACCACAGAGTGCCAGCAAAGAAGCACTGATCTTGTTGAGAGTCATCACAAGGGTCAGGCAACCTCAACACACACTCCAAGACATGCTACATCACATGAGGGTGTAACAACTCCCTTAGATGTTTTGAGGGGTAGGGACTCAACAAAAGCCAAGCTGCAGTCTGAGTCAGGAAAACAAAACAAAGGAAAAGAGAGAAGAGAGAGCGGTCAGAGACCTATCAGAGTCTCTGCACTGGTTCCAGGAAATTTTCCCATCATACAGCTGTTGCTGTGAACAATAGAACTGTCTCAACTTCCTCCTGTGACACCCACTATGACCATTGGAGGGAGTAAGGTTCTTCCAGCGTCTAACCTGCACAGCACATCTGGCAAACATTAGCCAGCCTAAACGAGTGTTGCAGTCATGATGTAGAACACCCCCGCATTTTTGAAGTGGAGTGTGCTGTATGCTCTTTTTTCTGATGATTGATCGTGGAATAAAAAATGAACACCTTAGGTCTTAATTTGGCACACGCAGCACCCATAAAACCAAACACAAACAAGAGCGGACTTGCAGCTGTAAAGTGAGTGTTTTTAGTCGCACAGTTTTTGCACAGTTTCACTTGACAGAGAAGAAACCTTTTGACCCTGAGCTCTGTGCTGGCAAAGCCAAAGTATTTTTCCAGCTAGGGACTACATTCGAAAATACCACACAAATGAAGGGAATTAAGTTCTTTTGGCTTGGCGTTTCTCATTCAAAACATCTGCGGAAATTTTGAAACAGACAATTGGCAAGCAGGAGTACTATTGAGATATTTACCGCAGAAAAACAAAGCAAACATCAAACTTTTAGGGTTAAAACATGCTTGAACACGAACATGAAGACCGGCCCGCAGTGTGGACCACTCAGCTCTGGAGTTGCAACACAGACCTGTCTCATAGATGAACGATATTGGGTCTTTACTCTCTTAAGTCACTGTTGGCATACTGATGATGGCTTGTCCCAGAGGCTAACAACTGGCCTTATCACACACTGCAGGTGGCAGTGATATCTAGCTGTAGGGTGAGGACTGAAAAAGAGGAGGTGACATTTTGATGGAGTGTGGCCCCGTACGGGCAGAGGTTACAAACATACAAATCCCCTCACATCTGCCGCTACCCTGCCAAGTGTAACCAGTTCCAGACTGCACATGAAAGACAAAACTGATGCAAAATTCCAGAGGAAAAACAAGGGAAACTAAAAAAACCCGAGTATATGACTTTAGGAAAAATTAGGATAACTGACTAATCTGCTACCAACAAAACGGCTACATCATCAGCTATTCTGAGTGGGGATGCTGGTGACAATGCGAGGGTTTTTTGCATTGCTGTCATATCCTGCATTACATGATGAGGGGGAGAATGGAATGTGGATTGCCACGAGTAATTTTCCTGATGGCTTCTGTGAGGTTTTAACCTCCAGGTGATACATCTTCACTTGTCCCGAGTATAATTTAGGCTGTTGACTCTGTAAGAAATGGAATATTCATTGTTTAGCCATCTTGCCTTTTCTCTTACCCCTGCTCCCTCCCACGAGCCCAGGTTGTTGAAACACACAGTAACTTCCACATGTCTCATAAGCTAACTGAGTGATTATCCCACATTCCTCTCTGCTCTTCTCTTCTGTGCAAGACAGAGGGAAACCTCTGACAGGCTCCAAATCATGGGTCAGAATTTTAAATATTTTCACCCCAAACACATTCCCAGGTGGCGTTGGAGGCGGGTTTTGTGAATGAAGTAATACTTGGTGGTGAATGGATAACTTGTATGTGAATGGATTGCCGAGGGCTTATAGTTGATTAAGTATCCCGAGAGAAAAATGTTAAAGATTCTGATGTAACCCTGTCAGCTATTTTCTGTAAAGAGAGAGTGAGGAAGTTACATAATGACATTGGATTCCACATCTGGCTTGAAGACACATACGAGGAATTCTCATGAGAACAACAAAGGGGGCACAATTACACCTACTCTTCACACACACACAACCCCCCCACCAACTCTTTTCTCAAGCCCCGCCTCACCCCCTTCCGGAAGAGTTTTAAATAACTGTGATAATATTTTATTGGTAAGAGCGCTGAACAACTTGGCCAGTAAATGCATGAGTTTCGATACAACTCCCACCCCTCCGCCTCCACAGCAAAATCAAATTCCTTGGTGCAGATGAAGTTACTGGCTTGTGAGGAATGGAACACATACACGCTTTCATCTTTGCTTCCCAATCCACTTTTTTTTAATAAGGAAAGCTAGTACAACCGTGAAATACTTTCCTCTTGTTGGTCTGAGACCAGTGACATTCCTGAGAACATATTTCTGGTTAAAACAACATTGGCTCATAATCATTAACCTATGTTGTTCCTTTAGATTCACACATTAAGTTAAATTGTTAATCTTGTTGCTACACAACTTATAAAATACTTGTGAGTTTTAGTGAAGGGCAATGAAGTAATATGTTGAAGGAAAGTTGGTCATGGAGTTTGATGCACAGCAAGTCCATCATTTACCAAATACTCAAGTTGCACAAGGCAAAACCAATGTAGCCAGGACAGGGATCCAATATAAATTTTAACATGGGATTTAAAAGATAAAACATGGGAGGGTTACCTTTTTTGGACTTTGCTCCAATTTTCAGTTTGGACGGCCAGGCTATCTGCGTTTGGGTCTCATCCATGATCTAAAACAGAGTGAAGGAAAACTGACATGAGCTTATCACATGACATGTATGTCAGTGTTGGCAGATCCTTTGTGTTTGCAGGAAAAAAAACAAGCAATGAAAAAACAAACAAAATATAATCTGGAGTCTTAAGTCAATCTTGATTATATAGTTGTATGAGCAACACACTGAACTGCATTGTTCACATCAGTTTGCAGCATGTAAGTTGGCATAAGAACAACAGCGTATACAGAGCATATGTTGATCATAATTATTTCATACTTCTATGACATATATTTTATATGTTTTTTGCTGTCGATTTTTTTCAGTGCCCCAATGTGGTTTTGGTTTAGCTTGATGTGTGGGCAGCTCTTCACCTTCTTCTGTGTTAGCAGGTATTCATTTTTATGGACTTGCAACACATGAAACAATGTACCAGAAGCCAACAGTTACAGAGAAAAACCTTTCATGATGCAAGCTGCAGTCGAATGCTAAAATGCCACCAGAAAAAAAGAAAAAAGGGAAAAAACACTGAGTCCAGTTTAAACATGTCTGATGATATAAGCTTATATTTCCAGACTTTACTTTGTTTCTGCTCAACACCAGAATCATTGCAATGCAACCCCCCCCCTCAAAAAAAAGACAAAAAAAAACATTTAGTAGACTTGGCTTCAGAACATGTGAACAATGCCAACAACAATGTATGTGAGAGCCCTTTGACAAGTCTAGTCATCATAACCAGGAGCATATGTATCGACATGAAAAAAAAAAAACTGCTGGCAGTACAAAAACAAGTAAGGTGCTGGTCAAGATGCTGTCAGCAGTCTAATCAGGGGAAAACCCTCACCCAATCTCCTGCTCCTCTTTTCAGCCACGGGGGAGCTCACCTGGCATGGTTTTCTGGCTGCACATCCACAAATAAACCTCTTGAAAGTTGCCCACATGACGAGCAGTTGACATTAGTGGGGAAATAAAACTGCAAGGGGAAAAACTGTCAAGCCTTCCAAAGAAAAAAAAAGAAGCTGACATGCTCTCTCCTAATGGATCTGTCCTCAATATGCACTATCCTTGTTTTCACAAAGGTCCTGTGGTCTTTGTTTGTTTTACTACTTTCCAGGGGGCTTGTGTTTTCAGGGTGGGGAGATATGGGTTTCTCAAAGTTGTCAAAATCATGTGAGCAAACACCTAAGGACTTCCTCAACCCATTACATGAGCAGAAGCCGCCACTTAATATTCCTTGGCGGTCCAGTGCATTAAGCAATAATCTGCATCTCCCACTCAGGTGGGAGAGAGGATGCATTAAGGGCCATCAGCACTCCCTATGAGAATGAGATATTACGTTTATTAATAATGGGACAGCAATTCACAGCCTTCATAATTTTTAACAAACATTTTCAAGTTATATTTGCTATTCTTCCTAGCCAAAAATGAGGAAAAACAGCCTGTATTCCTTGGGGAAGTGGTGCAAAAATCAAAAAAGGAAGAGCTTAAATTCCTCCATATGCTCTTCTGGAAGTAGCATGGTCTGTTTGGCATCCTTTACAACAAACTCTGACAGTGTATCCACTGCCAGTCCCACACACCTGTAAAACAGAGAGACAGCTTTGCTCTTTAAGTCTGCGGCCATATACTCAGAGTCCATGATGGTTGACTGGAAGCCCTTTCAAGCCTCACTGATTTTCTACAACATCCTATAAAAAAGGGGACAGAGCATTTCCAGTCAGGGCCCGGAGGCTCTGGAATGACCTTCCCAAGGATATCAAGTCGAATTTGAATGAAGCGGTTTTATACACCAAACTATATTATCTTTTAACTTTGATGAGTCTTTTGTTGCTGCCTTGTGAAGCACTTTGCAACTTGAAGTTGCCATAAATAAAGATTATTATTATTATAATAATGACATATAAAAAATGGACAGACAGCCAAGATGAGCATCTGCGTGAGGTACCTCTGCCAATAGAAAAACCAAACTAAAACAAAGAACCTTTGGGCAGAGGTGTACCTTATTTGCCAAATCACCTCTTAATTTATCAAAGCCAGCTGTGAGAGCTGTATTTTTTTGTTACATTCTTCCACCCCTCACTTGAGCTCTTGGCCCAATTCGTGTATCTTTGGTCATTATCATTACTATCTAATGGCAGAGCAATATCCTTCAAGTCATGGTCAGGATGTTTCCTGCTTGTGCCTCTTGTGTTTTTTCTACTGAGTGAATCACAAAACTAAAAGTAGAAAAAAAAAGAAACGTGATTATCATTCTTTTCCACGAGAATTCCTTTCAGATGATCCTGCTCAGCTATTTTTGTAAGGAATTCGTCTGTGGTATCATTAAAGCAAAAGCTGTTCTTGCTTTAGCATCCAGCACACTAATGACCCCTCTACAACCCATTAAAGTCCTCTGACATGAAACCCTCCCATCCCTCCTCTCTGCAATATTATCAGTAATATAAGTGTTGCAATAATATTATCAGTCTATTCTCTCAGAATTGTTTTTATATGCAATGGAATTTAGGCCTGAAACCAAAATTTGATGAGTTCTGTGTTCCTGTTCCTAGCCCGAGATACAAGCAAATGTAATCTACAACATGACACCATCCCACCGTCGCCTGGTCCATGGGAGAAAGGACAATAAATCACAAGTATCCCTGCAGCTAAACTCAAGCCTTTTCTTCATCAACAGAGGTCACATGCTCACAGCTCAACAGCTGGATGTATCACAAACATGTAAGGACATTCTGTTCCCAGTGATAAGGAAAAAATCCTTTACTTTTACCTCCAACTTGCCCCATTGTTTGGCTTTTGTTCTTAAAATTGAGTCTTTTGGGTCACGAATTAAAAAGTTACGAAATCTAAAATTGCAGCAACCTCTCAGATGTAATAAGAGATCCTTGTGCCATTGTAAAATGTCATTAAAAAGTCAAAATCTATAAAGAAATTTGCCTTTTTAGTACTTTTTTCAGCAACTACATATATAAAAACATGTGATATGCAACACTCCATAAACCCAGTGAAGTAAAACCTTATGATAAAAATGACAGATGCAACATCATATCAGAACTCTAATTATACCTTCCTAAAATTATCAAACTATAAAGCCTATGCCTCATCAAGTTTTTCTCTAAAGGGCCTTGTTCAGGGAGACCTGTTTCCTGTCCAGTGTTGCTGTTCTTGGCAGCGTCCTGCAGATGGGACTGATTTCTAACAGACCACACACCATTTTAAAGGGTGGATGGCGTTTATTTTCATGAAGGAGCTAGGCAAATGCCTCTCAAATGGGTCAAGATATTTGCACAAGTTAAGTTACCTAAGCATTTAGAGTTCCACCCTTTCTTCACTGCCACCCCACCCTTTCTAAAATGAATAAATACATAAATGCCTATGGTTCCGATCAGATTCATGGCACGACCCTGACATAATGATTGGTTTTTAGGGGCCTGCAGCTGGTGTGTGTAGACGTGCCGAGCTGTAGGTGAAATCAACCAGGACGTTATTAAAGTGATGTCCTGAAGGACAGCACATGTGTTCAACACACGTGACTGTGTGTGTCTCTTTATGTATGTACATATAGCACAGCAGCAATCAACATGGCAGAGGCATGTTTCCTGGTGCGCACTGCAATGGTGCAGCTGTTTATTCAGCTGGAATGTGTGTGTGTGTGTCTGTGCTCACATGTGTGTCTGTGTGTGTGTTTGGGAGGGGGGCACGCAGGGCCGTTGGGGGGATGTAAAGACTTTGCGAGCAGAGCTGAGACCGACTTGGGGAACAGCAGAGCCGACAGTACTGACTGAACCATGCCCATGAGACTTAAGAGTCATAACTGAGTTCATGTTCACAATTGAAGTACTAACTTGTCGCTAAAGCAATGTTACACCTTAAGGTTAATAGTGACACATGCATGGTTATGAAAGAAACTTTCTACTGTTGAGTTGCTTGATGAAACATTTGTTTATATGTGTTTTTTTGCTTTGACCTAGTTATTTCAATGGCTCTCAATTTTGTGCCAACCAAATGTTTCATCCTGACAGTCTTAAGTTTTCCTATTTGCCCTGTGTCTGCTCAGCGAAATCCAAGATGCGGCAGTGCTATAAACCAAATGAAATGAATTACGCCTGGACCCAGATCTGAGTGCACTGGCACTTGCATATCAGGCCTGGCATTATTTACAGAACCACAACGCCTGGGAAGGAGAGATGGAAGGAGGATCGGAGATGAATTGGCTCGGGGTTCAAAGGCATCGCTCCACTCAAATCCACTCCAAAGCTCTTCTGTGGTGCACACAGTTATCGCCTCAACCAGCCCAGCTCCTCAGCTCTTCACTGTCCCAAGGCTCAACTTCTACAGAGCTCTCCAAACAGCGTATTGTTCTGTGCCCTAATCTGACACTGCCAACGGTTCACAGCCAAAACCTTTCACTTCTAAACAGTCCACTGACGCAGGTTTTTCTGATAAACAAATCAACCACGTCATTTGTAGTTCCCTTGTTATAGCAGACTGATAACAGTGACACATCAGTGGTTTAACAGAGTGAAAAGATGAGAACATTAAAAACAGCAGGAGGGAGGAGAAGAAACGAGGGAAGAGCAGGAGGGGAAACATGAAGCAGAGAAAGGAGACCAAAACAAAGACTGAAAAGAAAGAGGGTGGGGGGGGTGTAGCTGCTGGGACTTGTACATGGCTAATTTCCCAGCCGTGTGACCCTCCTGTGGTCCCGCTTCGTGTGCCACCCTCTTAACTTTTTCATTGACTACACGAGGAGGGTGGACTGTATTTCTCTCTATTACAAAAAAATTCTCAAGACTGAAAGGAAGTGCAGCAGACACTGAGTAAGAGGGTTTGATCAACCACGGCGACTGGGGAGAAGAGAAAGTTGCGGGGGTGGACCATTTTAATGCTGCTCTCGTCAGCGAGTGAACTCTAAAATCTCACTGCTGAGGCCACTGCAGAAAGTCTCACTCCCAAAGCCTCGCATGTAAAAGTATGTGCGTCAGAAATGACCATATGTGTTGTCGTGAGGGAGAGAGTTACAGCGCATGTACTTCATTAGTCTCACTGAGTGCGTGTGGCGCATGGGTGTGTTGGACGGGCAGGAAGCAGTCCAACTAAGAGTTTCCACTTTCATCAACTTCAAGGTATTTCACACACCTCATCCATATTCGTTCAACAATACCGTTCCACAGTCGCACTCTGTTTATTTTCCAGACTTTAATTGGGCATGTATGATGATCACGCTATCAGAGGGAAACTATACAGAGTTATCCAAATGGAAATTCTACAACAAAAACACGACTTTAGCACTCCTCCTTTACCGCTCCCCGCCAGCCTTGCTCTGCCAACCCAAACAGCTGCACACTAATTTCTAATTGCCAATTTAACCTCTGGTAACCACTGCTTCTTTGAATGAGCTGTGACAATATTAAGCTGGAGACTTAAAAAAAAAAACAAGACGAGCATGGAAGCCGATACACCTACAGCCGTATTTTGTCAGAAGGAGCACACACCTTGACCGGATATCTAAAACATTACAGTTATATCCAGACCAAAAGCGGTGGATAAAGAGCTAAAGTATATCTAGAGTTCTTGTTTAAATTCCACAGAAGGGAATCTCACGGCGCCTGGTTTGCATTACTTGGTTTTTGAAAACTACTTCAGGGACAGTTAAATTGCCTCCTTGTTTGACATTTAACTCCTAACCTCTAAAACCAAATACGGAAAATAGACAAAAGGGGAATGCTAAAACAAACCGCTGTCCATCATCTACTTCATTACAGCCCATTAACAAGCTATAGGGGGATTTAAACATACTCAGGAAAGTGAACTTTAAACACGGACCAATCCACTTGATATAATTGAAGAGAACCACATAATTAATGAATTAATTAATGAGATAACTTTATTGGAGCTGCACAACTAAGGCAGCTAACAGCTAACTAAGATTGTTGGAAAAGTGATTGTTTTCACGTTCACTACCATGTGTTCACTCTCGTGTTGATTAGTTTCGATAAGTGATTCATTTATCATGCCAATACTGAAATCAGACACACACACACACACACACACACACACACACACACTTTAATGCTAGTAGTAAGGGGTTTAAATTAAACAAATTAAATGTTTGCCAGTTCATAAGACATGTACGGTCTTCCAACTACCATTAATGGCTGTTGGTCCTAACACTGCTGCACAAATACAAATAACTGTGTCAGGATGAGGGTTGAGCAATGTATTTTTTTTTCCAGATAGGTATATAGCACTGTGAATTTTAAGGCACTTCAGACATTAAGATTCTTATCCACCACTTGCCATCAGGGGGGGCCAAAATTCAAATAACACTTCAGCTGCATGACAACAACCCCAAACACAGCCATAAAGAACTATTTACAGGAAAACAAGGAGTCCTGACATAGGAGTGTGTGCTAGCATACTGAAGAATTGATGCTGTTTTTAAAGACAAAGGGTGGTCACATCAATTTACTGACATGATTTAGTTTTTTCCTGTTTACTGCACATTCTATGAAGTTAACTGATTAGTTAAAAACCCACTCGTTACATCATTAATGAAAGCATTATTGGGGACATTTTCCATCACACTCACTGGTTTATAAAGGCTGATATAACAAAGCCTTACTCAGGATGAGTTGCAGAAATAAAACCTTTTAGGGAAATCACTGCAGCATGATGAATGAATGTTGAAATGAAAGAATTTCATTGTTGGAGATGTGGCGGCTTTAATAGGACATGTAATTACTAGAAAAATTATTTTAAAAACTACAAAAAAAGGCTAATCCTTGCAGTTAGAACTTGCATTAAAGACCAATAATTCACACAATGAACTATTAAAATGCAAAAAAAATTGTAAAAACAAAATTCCCATTCAGGACTATTTAAGGTCACTGAGGCAAATCCTTGTTTCATTGCCCATAATGAAGCTTCAGAACATTAACAAATTATAACGGTGACAAAGAAAAGTCAATGAGGCAGAGCTGGCCCGATCAGGCCTGCGTCTAACTGCTCTCTTTTCAAATTTGTAGAGATTATCTGGTATATTATGGTACATTATGTAAGAGAGAATGGCCCACAGTGTTGTGTCAGCTGTGTTACAAGATCAGAGCCCTGGAGCGGTTTAACGTCAGTTTCGTTCTATTGTTTTTGTTTGTTATTATATGTGATTAGGGGTGACTGGAGGAGCACCTGACATCTGCTCCCTTAGCTGAGAGAGAAGCGCCACTCAGAGGGACTTGAACACAACCCAAAGACAAAGCAAACGCTATCCAAGCGCAGACTACACACACTCACCTTCTGAAAGAAATCCTCGCCGCCATTGACTCTCCCCTCAGAGGCAGCTAGAGTGAGACAAAGAAAGAGAAAAATAAATTAATGAAACCGCACAGAGCCACTCTTTTTTTAAAAAATGCAAAACACTAACCTTAACACAGCCAAATCACACACAGATTATCCGGTCTCCTCAAAATGTCACGGTATCTTCACTCAAAGCAGTGTTTATGGTGGATCTCCATTTCTTTGGATGTTGTGTTTGGCACGGCCACTTAAAGTGCTCATTTGCAGGGATGGAATAAAATGTTCCAAGTCATTTTCTATAATCCTAGAGACTGGATACAGCTTCCGTGTAACAAATTGATGGATACAGTGAAAATATTTTGGCATTTTACAGTAGCCGTTAATGGAATATCTTATACCACACTTGGATCAACTGGTGTCGGTTTCACACTTCTTAAAAAAAACCTTTCACACTTTTGAAATTCATCTGCCAGCACAGTTTACATTTCTGCCTTGGGAACTACAGTACATGAAAACTTGTAAATAAAATAAACACTTAGTAAGAGCCCTGTGTTTTAAAATGATTTTCCAAGCAGGTTAAAATGCCAAGACTCTCCCTCAACTGATACAGCATGCAGAATAGAAATGGAAAGCCAACTAGCAAAGCAAGCCGGGCCTGTAGTCACTGAAAACCCATCTCTAAGTCATTCAAGCTGTGGCAGCTCTGTTGATGTAAAATACATATCTGCTCTCCAAGGAGAATTCTCATGTTCCTCTGTCATTTGGGAGTATAAGGACGATTTAATGATGCATCTCAGCCAGCCTTCTCGATCTGTTGCTGTCTGTTGCAAATCTGGGTCAGGAGCAGAGCTGACGTGGGACAGTTCAGTCTTAAATGCTGACCTCGGTGCACAAACAAGAATGATATCATAACTGAAAAAACAAAAAGTGCTGCCGTGTTGCATTTGCAGAAGACAACTCTTTTATTTCAGATTAAGCAGTTGAACCATGTTAAACTGTAACAAGTTTTAATTTCTGGATGGAGCACAGGGATCTAATGTGACTGACTGACAAAATTACAACTATTTTGATAATCAATTAACTTTCTGAGGATTTTTTTTCCCGTAAAGCAAGAATGCCAAAAATTCTCTAGTTCCAATTCCCCAGTTGTAAGCTGATGTGCTAATTTATTTGTCAGTAAATCACATATCTTTAGGACTGCTCGCGGGGCAAAACAAGCAATGTGGAAATGTCACCTTGAGCTTTATGAAGGGCAGAAAATACTTTACAGATTAATCAGTAATTAAAAGTTAATACTACTACAAAAAATGTTTTTGCAATCAAATAGTAAGGCAAATTATTACTTCAGAGAAAAAGGAACAGACACTCCCTTACAAGTCATTTTGTTTCAAGGATTGCTAAGGAGAGCTCAATGATAATACTTTCTCCTGAAAACATGCCATGGCTTTAAGTATGAGACAGAATGGAAAATCCTTCTTTAAAATATAGCTAACCTTGCAAAAATTATATGTAAAGTGTCTCAAAACTAAATATACATTCCCCTTAAAAAAGGTACATAATGCCTGCAGTGCACACAGTTCTGCTGATCACCATGTGAAAACCTGGGCGTGAAAAGCTTTGTTATGACTTTCTCCATCAGCATTACATCTCAGAACACACAGACAAAATGAAAACCCTCATTGAGCATTTTCATTTTCAACCAGACCCAACATTATGGCCTCTGGCAATGCAGTAATGCCAACATCATGAACATTTAACACGTGTTTGCACTAAACGCAGACTGACCCGGTCCAGGCCACAGTTTATGAAGACAAGAAGAATGGCCTGCCTCAGCTCAAGGGGCAATTTAATTTCAAATGAAATTTGTGTACATCAAATGTTCAGCACTCCATTACACTGATAATAGATGAATTGTCAGAAATCTAAGAAGGATGTGGATTTGAAACAATGTAGGGTAACATGATAGTTTCACAGCATTTCAGTCAGTTTTCATAGAGCGGTTAAAGAAATGAGAGAAATATATTCCAACCACAAACTATCACCCTTCTGTCATTCTGAGCCTACTTAATCTGTTGCATTGCCTCAGGTCAGCTTCAATTCTTCACCCACAAAGCGAAGTAAAGAAACAGACTGCCCATCCACTGACCCCTGACACATCCAATTATGCTCATGTTTGAATCACATCACCTGCTTGGGAAACACAGTAGTATAAAAAAATTCCAACCGATGTTTTACTCCCTAGGGGGAGCAACATTTAACAGATGGAAACCGTCACGTGTCCGGAAATAACGTTGCCTCAACAAGGTTGGATGCTTGTTTCAGCTGCTTCAAGAGCCTTCAGTTTTTGTTGAAAATTATATTTCTACCAAGTGACTGACGCTCGCAGTGATGCATTCCTTGTAATCATATGACAGATAATACAGATAACGGTACTGATTTGTACCAAATTTCACTCTTCATTTAAGAATAAGGACTAGAGTAAGTGGCTGAACAGATTCTTTGTTTAGTAATTTCAGGCAATATAGGTCAACAAATTTTTCGGAAGTGTACGGTGTATGGCCCAAGCTGAAGATCAACAGTCTGTGCTGCAGTCACACAAAAGCAAATCTATTTGGTTCAACTAGATGACAGTAGGTCTAAGTGTTTACATCCAATATTTAGTTTAGCAGAGAACAGCTCTGATAGAAGTGCTCAGTTCTTAGGTGGCCTGAAGTTATCCAAGATTATGAAAGACCCTGTTACTGGAAATATTTCCTGTGAGAACTAAGACAAACAAAAGAAGTTCAGTAACATCCAACAGCCTGTTTTCTTCCCCCGACTTGTCTGCTTTAACAGTTTAATAAAGCAACTCACTCTTTTTCTCTGTGGTTTCTATTCTTTCATCAATTAAAAAAGTAAATCCCAAGGGAAGTCCTTGTCAGTGGCAAATTAATGAAACAGGGTGCATGATAAGTCAATTAAAGTGCTACTTACAAACATGTAATTTGCATGAGTAAGAAAAAGCAACCTCTGCTCTACATCTGCCTGACTCATGGGGATTGCTACAACAGCTAGATCTCGTAATTGCACAACAAAGGCCACGAGCGGCACATTTTAATAATCAATAACATTTTTTTATTCCATTTTGCCTAACTAAAACTAGGCCTAATGGAATTCAAATTCCGGAGAATTGAATGAATGAAGATGGATTTTCCATGCACTGAATTACATGCAAGTGCCCCTTCTCCAAAGAACACAAAGATGCATTAGGTGTCAATTTTCACACTTTGCTCCTGTACGCATTTAATTTAACATCAGTCTCCAGTGATGCATGCACACGTGTGCACATAAGACATGATGGTTCTTTCCTTTTTGCTCCACTTGCATTAGCATAAGATGCCAGCTGAAATATTAAATCAACACAAACTATAAGAGTTTGCTGTGGTCCTACTCAGTTGGTCTAATGTCAGAGTCAAACAAGTCAAATGAGGCCTAATGACATGGTTTTGGAAAAAATATACTCAATTTCAATACAAAGTGTTTGGTTGTTAACAAACAAAGACTAACAAAAACAATGCAGCAGCATGTTTGGCATGCGAGTGTACGGAACTGAAAGGAATCTGATATGGAACATGAGCGAAAACATGAGCCTTGTGCTGAGAGCAAAACATCCTGTTGGCACACGTGTGGTGTGTAAACTGACCATGAGAGAACCCAGAGCAGAGATGGGAGGGGTAAAAGCAGGGAGTCCTATGAGCCCCGGGATACAGAGCATACTGTGATATGGAAACCTACATCTTCTACATCTGTACTGAGCTATCAGCGGTTAAAAAACAAACTTGCCTCAACATGAATGACAACATTTGACCTGAATTCGGCATTCAATTCTCTATAAGGCTGAGGGCATTTGCGGCTAGAAGAGTTTGTTGGAGCAGACAAACATCACTACCCTACACACTAGGCTGGTTCAAGACCTCTGCTTATAGTAGAAGGCTGAGTGTTGCGTTCACTGAGGAAAGCTCTGTGGGTGGGATTAAAAGTGAGGACGTCGTCATCCTGTGCCATAGGCAGAAAAGCGGTGACAAAGATGAATGAAATCATCAGTTACATATTGTGGGGTGTTGGAGGATGAGTTAATGAAAGAACAATTCTTAGGTCAGTCTTTTTTTGTGATTAAATTGACTAATATTAAAGGGGAAGTTCCCAAACAGTAATCCGCTAATATGAACATGATGTGACTGAAAAGAAATGCAGTCCAGTCTGATTATGAGGCTAATTCAGAATTCAAAAAAGGCCCATTATGGTTTCGCATATTTCAATCCACTGAAATTGAATGACTTCAAATTGCATACATTTTTTGATCCCTGCTGGCCATTCTATCAAAGTTACTGTTGCATTTAAGGGCATACTGACGTCTGAGATTTGGAAGTCAGCTGCTGACTGGCAAACTTTTCAATGCTGGAAACCACCACATTCAAATACGGTGGTCAACAAATTCACGTTCCCTTTCTTCATGATGTCCATGTTTGCTTGTAGATTGGGTTTGCCAACAACAAAATATTAGAAGGGAAGAAGCAAACCAGAGAGATCCTTTATGTCTTTTGCCCCTATTCTCAAAGAATTGACAGGAATTTGGCCACAAAAATGCATAGCTCATGCCTCATTACTTAGATTACCACAAAACATATTATTTTGTCTACCAACCAAAAAACCAAGTTTAAAATTATAGGCCTTCCTAAGTAAAATCGACTGAAGTATTGGAAGAGTTGAAGAGCACATCCCAAGTTAAAAAGTAGATTTCTCAGCGTTTCGCAGCTCTGGTTTGTATCAAAGAGACTTTGCTTCATTTCTTTCCCAAGTTCTAGATGGTTCTAATAGTGTTTTGTTTTGGACCCAGGTTATATGAGGACAATGCAGTGCTCCTCCCTCCAAGCACAGCAGATTGTAAAGGCATCACAGCTGAAAAGAGACCCCTGAGCACAGATCACATGCTGCAATTTTAAATATGGAACAAATAATGTGACAGTAATGTAAAGCAGCCATCTCAATTGTCTATTAATCTGACAAGGTAAACATGAGGGTTGCAGTAAATCAAATCCACACCCTGTAATTCCTGCCACATAATTATTTAATTTATCTAATCACTGTCACAGCATGTAAAGAAAGGACTGAGAGAAGTTGCAGTGGAAAGGCATAAAGTACTCAATGCTGGCGGATGGAACTGGGTCTGGTATCCATTATTTTGTGGACAGACTAAATTTCTGGGAGATTCCGCTGTTTTGACACTGAAGGAATGTAAACAGCGTTGATTTCTAAATTTATGGCTTCAATCTGCACACAACAATCAAACAAAGGGACATAGGCCCTAATAAATCAGAACCTAAAGGCATTGAATGATATGAAGGCTTTCACTATTCGCTAGTTTCAGTTTCTACATCATCCAGACTTAATGGAGAGGTAGAGAATGAGAGCTATTAAATCCAGAGTGACTGTTCTGATAACAAGAGGGCAAAAACCTCATAGCTCAGACAATATGCATTTTATCGTAAACAGGCAATATTGCTCATTCAATAATCATCAAATAGTGAAAGGGGAGTTCATACACCTGGTTTCCTTGATACCTATGCTGTGGAAAAACTACCGAGCAAAATCTTTCATGTCAAAAAGGATCTCTGTGAAGGCTGGAGCCCTTCAGATTACAAAATGCAGAAAGCCCCTAAAGGCACCAGCTAAATCTCAAAAATGCAGAACTGCTTCGACAAAATCCTTTGCACTGGCAATAATCACACAAGGACTTAAGGTGAAACTTGGGACGCTCCCAGAAATGTCTATGCTAGCATTAAAACTCTATTTCCCCTGGATAGGGTTTCATAACAAATGACAACTCTAATCTAGAAGAAGTTTGACATCTCAGTCCACCGTCTGAACACATGCCTCTGAAGTGAGACAGATTAAAAATTAAAACCAGACTTATGATCCCCACCCACATCCCTGGAGGTGAGGGGACAACTAGTACAAAAGGATCTACATTTCCCATCTTTTTTTTTTTTTTAAAGAGCAGAAGAGTGCAGTGTCCAGCTCTTCACCATCCATAACTCCCTCCAGTGCATGCAGCAGCTCTCAGGTGATTCAACATGGAGCTAATGAGAGGGCCTCAGGGAGCAGCACGATAACGTGAAAATGCATGCAATGCAAGAAACTCAATGGTTAAGCAACCATGCTCCTCAACTGGTATATTTCATACTTTATTGGCTTGCCTAAGATAGGATGACAGTTTGAGCAATTCAGATCACTAAAGGAAAAAAAGCTGTTTTTAAACAAATGATTTTATAAAACATCACCTGCTGCAGCCTGATACAACCAGAGGAACAGCTACCTCACTGGCTGTTCACATGCCCACACAAACACAGAGTGCCTGTTGCTGAAACCTATTTGGTTGAAAGGCAAATAAGTTTCAACTATAAACCAAACAACACATTCAGTACATTCAACAGCATTCAGTCAGGCAATTTTCCAGTAATGCCTCAATTCAAAGACAGGTTGTTTCTACAAGTGAATCACCTTGCATCTGACAAGCAATTGGCAGTGATGTTGGAGATCGACACGAAAACAGACGAGAGCCAAAGACTGAGTCTCCCTGTGAACTGCTCTGACATACCTTAAGCAACCTGGCATGTAAACGCAAAAAAGACACGTGAGAAAACTTCAACTGCTTCTCCAAGACAACGGTAGTATCTAATTGCCAATGCTGGATCAGGGAAGTACACAGCTAAAGCAGAACCGTCTGTCTGCTTCATGTGCTCTCTTAAATCAACAATGCCAGAGAAGCACGCAGCGCTTTCAACACTGACTTCTTTATCTGTGATAAAAGAAAATTGGGAGGTTTTTTAATATTTTAGGCCAGACATATATTCCTCCTACTACAAATGGTGCTTTTGGGATAGAACTGTCATTTATCTATCATATGCGATGACTTGTTTAATAGTTATTCGCTTGGCACTTGTAATAAAAGATGTGATGCTTTGAAGTCTGAGCAGAAAGTTTTGAACAATTTATACAGATATCAATGAGACATATTTTGTTATTGTACACAAAATATCCAGTTATTAAATCTTTTCATGAATTCAAACCCCATTTTTGATCTCTCTTACTATTGGCATTTTTTCAGCAATGTACAACTTTTATTGTTAGTGGCATAATCTGCCATTCTGCCCCCTCTGAATTCAAACTGCCTTCCAGAATGCAGCATTTAAGTTAGATTTCTTTTATCTCATTGATACCAGTCACAGTGTCACAGTGCTAACAACCTTTAACTGTGCACAAAATGATATCACGACTGGAATTATTGTTGACTGACATCTTTATTAGAAAAACATGAGTTTGTTCAAACAGACTAAAATGGATAAACCTGTTGCTCTTTTGTTGAATTTCTGATAAAGCAGCTGTTCAACATTTGTTTGCTCTCGTACTCACTGCACTTCCTTCCATTAGTGGCCCAGAGCATCACTGAATCAAGCTGGACTGAGGGATTTTTTTTGAAACTGTGAGCATTTCTCCAAATTACAAATTGTACATTTTTGAGAAAGAAAACTAAATATTCCCTAAAAGAAGCACATTGCTTCACTTTGCAGAGTTGGACCAACCTCATTCCACCACAGATGCTGCCAATTTGCTGTGTATTATATCTGCAGTGGATAAACTGTCAGATTTAGTGATAAGGAAATACTCTGATTTTATCCCAGAATCACCATAACATCGTATATATATATATATATATATATATATATATATATATATATATACACACACACACACACACACACACACACACACACATATATACATATATATATATATATATATATATATATATATATAAAATTTACCACTTTGATCTCAGAGAATATCCATTTCTTTTCTTGTAACTTTATAACTTTAAATCTAAATGTTTTAAATCTAAATTAAATTAAATTTAAATTTCTAAATTTAAATCTTTTGCTACTATCAAATAAATCCACTTAGCACCAGGTGTTGCTTTCTGGCAGATAAATATGAACATCTGCTAGCAAAACTTGAACTAACTGACCCCAGGGTCATGCAGATCACACAGCGAGAGATAAGTGGAAATAGACTTAAAGTCATAGTGACATTCTATGGCCTTTGTTATTTATCATGTGCACCAGCAAAAGTCCATTATGACTTCACATAAACACAGGCAACCTCGCATCCAGTCCAGGAAACAAGACATCAAGCATCAAGCCGTTGTGGTAACATGTTTGGGTTATCGTCTCCTCCTTCATCTCCCTTGTGTTAACGCTGCCAGCCAATTACACAACACTGTACATTCCTGGTGCCTGGTATCTACTGTCTTGGATCCCCCACAGAGCATAGGGAGTCAGTCTCACATTGCAGATCAAGAGTTGGACTACAAACATTACATTGTACTATTGAGAAATCGCTTGCGTTTCACATTCATCTGCATTTCAACCATAGCACCATGCATCTGTGCTTTAGAGACACGAGGAATCTGTACAGGATGTTGGAGATGGATATTATTTCCTCGATTACTGTACTTGATACCTCAACCAGAGTTATCTCTACGATATGTCAAACACAGTACTTTATGCATAACAGAACAGCTCTGAGGAAAGGATGATTCATTTATGGTCTTTCTTTAAATGCCTGCTCTTCAGCAAATTTCAACAAAAATGAAATTTCCTTTTCTTCTCTCTCCCCGTGCCCCCACCCTCTCTCTTTTGTTCAAATGGAGAATACTCTGGCAGCAGCCAGGAGTCGCTCCAAAGGGTACTCTTATAAAAATGCTTTCTCCCCAATCAGGCCAAGTGGAGAAAAGGCAGATTGTGCTGGATGTTGAATGAGGAGAGAGAACAACAAACCAAAATCTGAGGTTCTCCAAAGATAAACACGGAAAGCTCTTGGGGGAGTGGTTAAGGGCTGGGTGGCGTGCATGCGTGTGTGTTTTCTGCATTTATGTGTGTGTTGTGAGTGCGCACGCGTGCGGCGTAAGTCAGGGCTGCCCCCCCAAGACACGTTTCTAAAATAGCAACCGCAAACCAGACAGAATGTAAATCTGCACTTTGAAAAGGGTTGAAGAAAAAGAGCTTTGGGGGACGAAGAAAAACAGGTATTCATTTCAGCCCATTTACAGTTCCAGAAGCAGAGAAATGGGTCATAGCACTACAGCTCCAGTCGGACTGTTGAAATAGGACTCCTGGTTTTATTTTCTTGAGTAATGAATTACAGGTTTTTCCGCAGACTGAAGGTGAATTATATTACAAGCTCCTGAAAGCTTCATCATGCCCAGGATGAAGGAATTCAACGCGTAAGCAGAGTTGAATAGAATTGCTTAATTGTATCAGCATGTTTCAGTAAAATCTGCAAGAAAGCGAGAGAGGCGAAAAGACACAAAGAGAGAGAGGGAGAGAGAGGAGGTGGTGAGAGGCAACTGGGCAAATCCATGTGAAGAGTAGAATTCAGCAGTTAAATCAGGTGACGCATCTAAATTAGAGAGTGATTGTTCTTTGAATTGTTATTCATTTCTACATTTATTTTTTATGACTAAGAATCTAAATAGATAATGAAAGAAGGGGGCTTGCCATACAACAATGATAGAAATCACAATACATCCATACATAGGATACAGCAGTTAACTAGTATAAAAAAACAACCTATATCTGTATCAGATGACACAAGTTCAGGTAACAGGATCAGTATCAGAAAGGAGTAAAGTACTAGTGTTAGAACATCTCTAACAGGTCAATCGTACTCTTCGCTGAAATTGACATCTGAAGAATCAAGGTCAAAGTTCAATTAGACTGCACTCTGTGTGAGGCAAATGAGGCAGAACCTATTCCTGCCAGAAGCAAAAGTGTCTGGAAGTAAATGAATCTACTTTGCTGAAATGAACCAGAAGTGTCCCAAGTGGTGACTACAATCATAATGGTGTTTCACAGCTACAAAATAGAAACAACTTCTGCTTTGGCACAGTAACAGCTATAACACAATCTGGTTTAAACATCAAAACAGATGACAGATGATAACCTCATCTGAGGAGAAAAAAGGAGTTTCACATCGCAACACGAGAGAAGGATTTTCCTCTCAAGTGTTGGCTCTATCTATTGTTTTCCACTCTTTACTGCATTTTTTTCCAAAGGGTGGTCTGTGTAAGGTTTCTCTGCTTCTCCATCTTTACTTGCACTTTAGACTAGTCAAATATAATAGCCTTACATGTCATACAGCAGTATATTTGCAAGTCAAAATAACTTCAACATTGCATGCAATGATTAGTTATGAAGATCATGATGTATGATTACATACAATGTATTGTGCAGCCCTACTATTAACCTTTTAGCTCGAAGACAACTACAAGATACATAAACATAAGTGCTTCTGATGTTCAATGAGAGTCTAGTTCAGTAATATTATTTCCTGGGTTTGGTTGGGTTAAAGGGTTAGAGTCAGGATTGCGTTGTAGTGTAGGAATAATGACCCGTGAAAGTCTAACGACTCCATCGTGGATCTGATGGAAGCTGCAACAACAGAGCAGTGTTTGAATGCGCAAGAGGGAGCAACAGAAGGGGGAAAACGAGGGAGAAGAGAAAGCCTGCAGCACATTCCCCGCAAGACACTCACTTCCTGTCTGTGAGTCTTACTCAGCACCCAGGAGGAAGAGGAGGATGAGGCCCTCACACATACTCCCCTCATTATGTGGGCATGGGACTCAGAGAAATCATTATTAAAAGAGAGAGGAGAAGAATATTGAAAAACATAATAATCGCATTTACACTTTCTCCAACCAAACATTAACTCCAAATTAATATCTCCATTTCAATCTGTGGCCAACAAATTAAGTTGTGTGTGAGAAAACATTTCAGCATGGCTATTCAGAACAGCTCTTGGTATAGGCGTCTCATATCCAGAGAATATTAGTTGAACTAGTATATTATATTATACCGGCAACATTATAAACTACACACCTAAAAATATCTGTAAAACCCTTGCACTTTCTATTTGCCATATGCAACAGTTTTTCTGTCCCGACAAAGCTACCCAATAACAGTCTGTGGTTTAGGAGCAGGAAAACAAATTAGTTCAATGAAGAAAATGAATCACTTAGCCTAATTGCAGGTTGTTGTCGCAGCTACTCGGCAAACATGTTGTTAGGATGTGTGCACACACTGGCCCACCAGTGGGCTATACACAAACACCACGAAGCTCTGAGCAGTGAAACCCACAACAAGAACTCATCAATCTGACCCGAACACATTACATCGGTAATGTATGCTTAAAAAATATCCATGGAAAACCTTGTTGCACATGCAGACACACTAAACTGGGTAATCAGGGTTAGAGAAAATGTTACCTCTTTCCCACACTTGCCCCTGGTCTCTTAACTTCATAATGAATGTAAAATAGCACAAAAGTTCTCTTACACTGTTCCCTGTGCACATAAAATTATCTTTCAAGCTTTCATGCCTGTGTCAAGGTATCCAAGCCATAAACTTGGGAGTTCTATTCGACGGTGCCAGCAGTACAACAGTAAACCCAGATGGCTGTCAGGGTGAGATTTTGTTGTCACTTTACACTCTATTCACTGATCAGAGCCCAGGAACCGGTGTCCCTGCCAGAGTGAGACACAGTAAATTTGTAATTGCTGAACATTTAATAATTTCCATTTTCTCCTGATGCAAATTGTGCTTGAATGTGGGAGTAAAATATGACTGATTCAAAGTTAGAGGTAGTTTTATAGTGTGTACACTGGGATTTTTCTTCAGTGTGGAGAAATGCTGGCGAGTCACTTACATGTATTAATGAGCACAGTGTGCTATGCTATGCAAGCCCCCTGACTATATGTCTCTCCACCAGTCTGATTTCCCACTCTGATCCTCTTCACTTACCTTTTAAGTACAGGCAGATTTATTATTAAGGAAAACATCCTCCAGAATCATAACCGATTAACAGTCAACACAATTGCTAGCATGACGCTAAACTTCAGATAAACAGAGGGGATCAGATTTTTCTGACTACATCTTTAGAGCTGTGACTAGTCTGTGTGCCATATGAATGGTTCAATTAGTTAAAGAATAAAATGCTGGTAGAAATCAACTGAATAATACACAAAAATGAAAAAGAAAACAGTAAAAAGATACTTTGAATTCAAATGCATCAATGGATGGTTAGTTATGCCTATTTCAGAAAGGAAAATTCACACATATGTGCATCTATAATATGCATTTGAAAAATAAATACTATTCATTCATGTATTTTGTCATCTGCCATCTACTATAAGTCCATGGCTGTGGTGTTTTAAGATTCAGCTCTGCTGGTGAAGATGCAACAACTTCCTGGAGTCTTTCAAGAGGCTGCATCTTGTACCCAGGGGGAGAAATTGGGAGAAGAGAGATTTCAAAGAAATGTCACAGCTCTCCATCTGTGGAGCAACTTGATTTGAAGTGCCTTACAGTAGAAGGGCTGCCTCTGTAATTCACTGAAGAAGTTAAACTGACCAAACTTGCAGCCAAGATTTCCATGACAAAAGCAAGTCATCTGACAAACACATACTATCAAGACTAGTTCGTTTCTTATCTAAACAACACTACAATCACAGATCACCCATTACATCACGTGTTAGTTAACATGGACACCACATAAAAGGGTTTGATGATTACAGCCTAATTGTCATTTGAGGATGTCACCTTGGGTTTTGGGAAATTTACATTTTTTTCACAATTTTGTGACTTTTGAAAAGAACAATTGATCCAGAAAATAATTAGCAGATCAATATTATTTTCAATAATGAAAACACTGGTCATTAGCTGCACACCCTATTGAAATGCAATGAATTGGTGAATTTTCAACTCATTATTAATTATTTGATATCTATCATAGCCCTGTTCTTTGTGCAATTAATTGATCAGCTCCAAATTTCTATGTCATGGTCTTTCACTCAAAACCTCTAATGAATGCGTGGGGCAGAAATGTGTTATCCATATGCAAGAGAGTGCATGAATGTTTAACCATGCGGTATACAGGCAAGTGTAACACACAGCAGTTTTGTTAAAGAATAGCCGCTGACATAACCATTCATGGGGGATGCTATTTCCAAAGCACCGTACCACTCTGACTATCTATGATGTTTAACAACTGCAGACTAAAAAACAAAACAAAAATGGTGCTATGGTATTGTTGTTTGTGAAGTGATCACGGCATGACTGGACCCGCAGCTTTTTGATGAGGGTCAAGCACACTTTATTTTCCAGTAACAATGAAACCAGAGATACCATAATGGCCAGTAAAACATTGAGGAAAAATACACTGGAGTTCCCATAAAATGAATTCATCATAGTCAAAACTCAAACCTTCAGAACATGATGTACCACGTTAAACTCTCCAGTTTATCCAATCAAAACAAAGCCAGATGTTAACACAGCTCTGACCCAACTGGATGAGACTAAAAGAGCCATTTATTAGGATCTGAATTTAAAGTTAAAGCTACAGAACGAAGGGGAGATCTGATCCAGTGAGTTGGAACAAATCCAGACCATAACTGTAGCTTTTTGTGGTTTCAAAACTCAACAGATGCTATGACTGTCTACTAAGAGATAACCAAGCTCCATATGATGTAAACAAACATCTTGGATTCTTCCTGAAGGCCAGAGGTCAAATGGTTTCACAGTTGAGATGGTGTGGTATTTAAACTCATGCCAATAACTGACCAAGGAGACTAGGATACAAGTGGAGCACTACAGTTATTCCTATTCTATAAACCAGCAGCAACGTCAACATGAGCAGTGTCAGCCATAATGTCATGAAACAAGATTTAAGCAGAGATACAAGACTAAACTAACTGTAAAGACCCGGATAGATTATACACATACAGATGCATAAACAGACACATTTAGATGCACTGTGTGACGTGGCGCACGGTATGTCCGGGACACTCTGGATTTAGGGCCGGCCCCTGGTTAAGTTGTTTTCCTGGAAGAGTTTGGGATGACATGGAGCTTTGAGGAATGTACTGAGGAGCGAGGCAGCCACCAGGACACCCTCAAGGGGAACTACGTGTGTGTGTGTGTACGCGCATGTCTGTGTGTGTATAGGATGAAGGATAAACTTACTTCAAGACTAACTGCTCGATGTGGATTCCTCTCAAAGTTAGTCACAAATCTACATCAAAAATAAAATACTACCGGATGAGCAGCTCTCACCAAGTTCCAGTGATAGAATCTGAAGCTATACTCATCAAGAATGTGGACACAGCAAATATCATGCTTAAATTACAGCATGTTAATGCTAATTTCCTGTTTGACTGCTTCCTGACCCCGACTTATTGTCTTCCGGTGATTGAACTGTTAAAGATTCCAGCCAACTTACCTAATGCTAATATTATACTCAAGCATGTCCAGGGACCATTGAACAGAGACTGGCCAGGACTCCCTTTATGAGCCTGTCATCACATGTTTAACTGTTCACTGTCACTTGCACGTCATTAGAAAGAGAGATCACACCCACAATCAATTTCAACATCAAAAAGAAAACGTGCAGTAACACCACATGCACAGGAAACGTCAGCATGGTGGTGTACAACAGATAGTTGTTTGAAATCTTTGAGTTTTGAGGCAAAATGCATGAGACACTCATCAAAATACGATGAATGTAATTTTATAGATTTTAAAAAAACTTCCACTTGTGTACCTCTGCATACCTACTTATGCGATTACTAGTCAACTTTTAGTTCCCTTTGATGACATTTTTGTTGAAGTGAAGGCCAGGGCTGCTGCGCCAGTTGTTTCTGTGTGCAAACTGTTTTTACAAGAGAAGTTAGTGTGCTTCACCGTTCGGGTCAATTTCAGTTTAGTCTACAAACAAATGGACGCCATGGGAGTTTGTGTAGCGACAGCCTGTGGACGGGGCATGTTACTACCTCCATAGGCACAACACGTCTACTATTGATGGTTAACTCGCTTGGCGTCTTTGACCCCCTTCAACCTCGTGTGCAAACTTCAGTTTTAGACAATTTGCTCGCCCATGTAACTGTAAAACTCAGCAACTTCTGCCTGTAGCCAACACAAGATTATTTAGTTTTAGTTCGAAACGAAATGACACTAATTGATGTTCCTAAATTGACTCGGGCCTTAATTCCCCTAATTGATTCGTTCCGGTTCACACGCGCAACATGCTCGGGTTTGCTGGCCATGCTTACGAGCAGCCCTAAACTTTTAAAGTTACCGAAAGTCGTAATTGTGTGTTCCAAATGTCATTTTACACGTCCAGGATAAACAGAGGGCAGGCAGGGGTTTTCTCGGAAAGGACGACAGACAACAATGAGATGAAACGTGGACAGTTTCAAATGCATTATTAAATGAAAATACTATTATGTGCTACTATTAACGTTGTTGCTACACTTTTTTACCTAATAACATGACTTCCAACTTCTTACGGTCCACCCGAAACCTCTCCTCGGTCCACTCCGGATCTGGCAGCGGAAGGGGTCCGCTCAGATCCTCCTCCGAGCCCGGGAGAGGAGAGTCGGTGCTGCGCTCGCTGTTGGAGCCCTGGTCCGACTGCTGCAAGTATCCGCTTAAAGTGTCGCACTGGGCAGCCATTGGTGCCGCGCAGCAACTTCTCCAGAGGCCACAGCGTTTGACTCAGAGTTAAGTTGAGCTGGAGCAGAAGCGCTGAACTTCAGTAAACTCTTTTTTCTTTTTAATTCCGTCACTTCGAGGTGTTGTGCGAGCTCATTGCAGCGCGGTGGAGACCTTCCTCTGCAATTTCTTCTTTAAGCCCCTTCGTTTTCCCCCATTAGGCAGACTTCTAAAAATAGGCAGCAGCACACTGGTTTGCTCGCTATAGATTGTCTCCCGAGTTAACGGAGCGCCGCTCAGCACACTGCAAACATACCGACCAACTCCTCGGGAAAGTTTCACGTGTCATCCTGCGGAAAAAAAGCGGGACTCCTCCCAGGAACCATTTTTTTAGCATCTACCTCCCCCTGGGTTCCTGTGGAAGTCTCCAAATTCAGTTGTGAGAAACTCGTTGAAATCAATTTGTAGCGTGCACAACTTTTGTGTCTCATTTATGGCAAGCTGTTGAGGGACTGTGACCAGAAAAATCATTGTTATTAGGAGCTGAAAAATTATATTACAAGTCAATGTAATACCACGAGATATCAAAACAAAGTAAAGGCTTTATATTGCTGGGTCATTTTTTTATTTTTTCAGTCGTGCTGGCAGTTCATAACACCCCATGCAACCACTTTATTGGTTTATAAAGGAAACACTACACATCCTGATGAGGGTAAAAGGAAGCAATACGGGAAAGGGAAACCAAAACAATGTGGTGCAAGCTTACACTATGTAAAACGGGACACAAAAGGGACCACAATCCAAAAAACCAAGACGCTGTATAAAGTAACACAAACCCAAGAGGTATGATATGGGTCCCTGAACAAAGTAATGTTTGCAAAAAATGTTTGGAAGTGTTTAGATAATATAATTCTGTGGATATGCTCAGGTTGTGGTCATGGAATGATTAATGACAGTTTCCACTGATATATAGCCTTGTTAAATGAGGTTTTCCATAGATTTACATTTTCAAGGTCCAGCTCAACGTGTGTGTGTGTGTGTGTGTGTGTGTGTGTGTGTGTGTGTGTGTGTTCTCCATGTTTTGTATTCTTTCACTAACATTTTTGTTCTGCTGCATCTGTGATATGTCATCCAGAACAGGAACCTGCCCAAAGGCCAGTGGTTAGTGATGTTTTTCCCTCGTCGGTGTTATTCTTGATATTTGAATGAACTCAAGTCAGGTGTGGATCCCACTCTACAGCCACAGCAGACTTCAGATGACCCCAACATCAACAAGCTTATGGGGCAGCTGGGGCCCTTTTTATCTGTCAGGGCTCATCCTGCTCATTTGAAGTGAGAAACTTCAAAATTAAATCTGTGATTAAAAGTAGAAATTACCATACACAGTACTTGACAACTTAATCTCAAGGAAAAACACTGACAACATTTTTAAAGTGTTTCAGCTTTAGTAAACAGACTGCATTTATATAGAGCATTTGTAGCCTCAACGACTCAAAGTGCTTTGCACTGCAAGCCAAATTCACACCCACATTCATAAAGAACTTCTATGCATACGTCAAGTGCTTTTTCTATCTCTCATCCACCAATGGTACATCAGGCGCAGTACCTTACGCAAGGACATTTCATTCTTCATTAGCACTCCAACAATTAAATATGTGTATTCCCATATTTACATTAATATTTGTAGGAAGAGCATGTTTGCATTTCTATCATAAACACCTCTAAAGGAGACACTAGATCCACCAGTGTGCAGCAACTGTGCTGCAACCAGCAGGAGCGATGATAATAGGAGAGGTTAATTTCAATAGACAGAAAATGTCCTCTCATTTTCATTTCATTACTAAAGCAAGACATTGTAAAAACCACTATCCACATGAATAACCATTTATCAAATGGGCCCAAATTGGATGTAACACAAAAATGAAAATTAAGTTGTCTAGGGGGCTGGCCCATGTAAAAGGTCTTGTGCAGTAAAAAGTAAAGGCTTCCACCTAGTGGTCATGTAAATAATTGAGTAATAAATGCATATGATTTGTTAGATGAAAGAAACTAGCTGATGGTAATAGTGTAGCATTTGGCAGCTAAAGAGGCAGATCTTTCTTTCAGGACAAAAACAGACAAACAAACACAATCAAATCAGAACTAAAAGAGAAGGAATATTGGATTTATATTCATCAGGTGGCCAGAAACTTGACTCTAAATGTAAATATAGATTCATATCTGGAAGTAGGAAGAAAAGGGGCATATTTTTTAACGTGTTATTGCTTAACCTCCTTTTGCATAAAAGGGAATAACATTTTATGTCGCAGGAAGATACATGATGTCAGTTTACTTGTGTGTTGCAAAGAAACACAACGCAATTAAATTTTGATTGATGCTTTTAATGCAAAACGATGGAAAGAAAAGTCAGTACAGTCTTGTACAATATACAGTAATTCCCTTAAAAGAAAAAAACAATCAGCCCATCTCACCACTAATAATAATAATGAAAATAATCATAAAAAATTTATAATAATGCCAATTTAAGGGGAAAATAAACAGTAAAAACAGTTAAGTCAAGTAAAATCTGAGTAGAGAAAGTGCTTCAAGCGTATAAAACACCTCAGCAAGAACCAGTGTGGATGAGAACTTGAAACAGTACTGTTTTAGTTTGAGGTGTTCAAGGATGCGTCACTGTTGCTGAACTTGAGTTGTTCACATTGCATACTTTTGAGTCCATTCTCTGGCTGTTCTGTTGTACCTAAAGAGAAAAGAATAACAGTATAGGTTTCTTCACAATAGATAGATAATGGTTTTCCTACATGCAAATGTCAGGCTTTCTTACTCACGTTGGTCTGTCCGATTTGTAGAGTTGTGCAATCTCTGGGACTAATGGATCATCTGGATTTGGGTCACACAGCAAAGAGCATATGGATAGTAAAACTGGAAAAGATATATAAAGAAATCAGTATGTACACAGGTTTCAAATAAATTAAACATGACCTTTTCAAGTTCTTAGGTCGAACTCCATATGCTATTTAAAATGCAGAATTAGTGATTTCACTGACCATCATATTAAAATCCTGTTAGTTTAGGTCATTGAAATCATTTTTTTTTCCAAACATCCACCCACCCACCCGAGCCACTTTGCTCTTCTAATTGTATAGCAAAAAATCTACAGCTTTGGTTTACAGCGTGTAGTACATAGGATATAGTGGTTCATTTTTGCATAATCAGCCCTGGAAAAACCTGTTACCTGTGTTCCTGAGGCTGAAAATTGATTCATTTGGAAGAATCCAGATTTGGTGACAGCATAGTAAATGCTTCACCAAATAGGTTTCACTGTCTCACTGTATTTGATATGTACGATTTGGCCCTACATCCTAAATTACCCTGAAGTTGGTTGAATTACACAATTAAAACATTTTAACAAATCTGTTTCCTTGTGACTTGAAATTTTAGGTACAAACTGGATCACATGCAATGCTGCTGTGATCTACTCTACTGTACTGTACTTCACTTGCCAAATGTAGACGTTACCTTTTGACACTGTAAGTGCAGGCGACCACTGTGTCCTCAGGATGTCAAGGCAGATGCTACCATTGCTGTTTATGTTTGGATGATATATTTTTGTTGTAAAGGCAACCTATGGAAATAATAACCGTGAAGAAGAAAATTGACAAATAAAGAGAAAATAAAAAACAGAAAACTGTGAAATGCCCTTTATGATAAGTTGGTGAACTCATCAGTGTTTAAGATAAATAATCTTACCCTTGGTGGTTTAAAGGGATAGTCAGTAGGGAAATGGACAGAAAGGAAGAACAATCCTCCATAATACGGACTGTCATTCTGAAACCGAGTAGAAAATTATTGTTCAGTATTATTGTTAAATTATGTCTTGTACTATATCATCACCAGTGAAAAAGCAACCATAATTATTACTTGTTTAAGATTTCCTTTGTTTAAATTACGATAATATGGCATTATTTCCCTTTTCCCTATTGTCTCAATAACACCATGGGCTTCAGGGAATAACACTGGTATAGAGTTTGCCAGTCTGTGCTCTCCATACAGAATAGAAGGTGCTGTAAAGTGAACATAAAACACTATTGTCTAAAGATCCAGAAGCAGCTTGGTTTTCAAAAAAATCCAGAAAGGCTCACCGGTCCTGTGATGGTAGCTTGCCATTGAAACACTAAAGGGAAGCAAAGACAAATTAACAATATCAAGACTTTACACAATGACTTTACATGTCGTCAACTTAAAAGTCTTAACACTTACTGTCCTCCCCCACTGGCCCAGCTGAACATGAAGCAGGAGGATCTTTCTGTAGGTCTTTTAACTCCTGTGCGAATAAGCAAACAACGTAAGTGTCTGACAGCTTCCGCCCCACTATGGTGCATAACTTTAAACGCAGAATACTTTAATTAACAGTAAATTAATCCATATTCCAACAGTGGTGAGTGCCTGATTAAAAATTCGGGAAATTAAAATATATTGAAAATAGGGCAGAAAGTCAACTTCAAGCTCTCACATTACTCATTTGCTAGGCCAACTTTAGCTGCAGGCGAAATTAGCTAATTCAAGTTTAACTGCTTTGCTAACTGGCTTTAGATTTATGTCATCGACACGGGTAAGAACAATGGACTCGCTGGCAGTAACAGCGGTGTAAAATATTAACCTGGTCCCTCGGTCATTAGCAAAACGTTGGTACAATAATCAGCCACGTTAGGTTAGCAAAGCGATGCTATTAGGTGACTGACTGGCTAACGTTAGAGCGGCGTTTCCGTGTCGGTCCAGCCTTTTCAGTACATCAAATAAATTAAGAGAGCCTGAATAGTCTTACCTTGTTTATTCTTTTCAAAGCCATGGCGAGTCGTTCACGCAAGGAAAGAGGAGTTATAGTGTTAACTTTGACAGCTGTCAGCGACAACTACGTTCACTTTACGCCAACTGGGTGTTATTTGTTTTGACAAACTGATTATTTCTTTTGTTTCCGCGTTTTTGTTTGATGACGCAGAATAGGTCGGTGCATTATGGGACTTTGAGTTTTTGGTCAAACCTCTTAAAGGGACCGTTCACTCTAATATATGGCCACAGCTCGCCCTGGTAAACGGGAAACAAAATGAAAACTCCGACTAACAGGCTATGATGCTATATTGTAGGCCATTAGATCCCAGCAATTATTCGGAGTGTATCTTTAGGCCTACTTCAATTATGCATATCCAAATGCCTTGAGTGTAAATCATATAGTGTACTAACAGAAGAACCCACTTTGTAACATTTACTGTGTATTATAGTTAACTCCAGCTAAGATATAATATTGTCAGTATTTAAGTGAGAAATAGGAAACAAGGATGTATTAAAAATAAAGATTAGGCTTTCTGTTCCCTTGTTGTCTACAACCATGGTCTGAATTGTTTGGCAATAGGCCTGTTTACTACCCTTTATTCAATTCATCTACATCTTTACAGTAAGTGGCATTCTGTTGAATGAGCAACACTAAGGTTCCTGTTATGAGTGATGTCTGACCTGTTGAAGAACATATGTATTTGAATTGGACATATCTGTGATGTAAGCTTCACTAATGAGATGTTCTTGGTGCCCCGGGTATCACAACCATACATTAAAAAGAGTGAAAAGTCAGCTGTTAAAAACCAATGATGACTTGAAAGTATCCAAAGGCTGTTTAATAAGTTGTTTCAGACTATGGTACTTGAGTAATTGCTCCCCCATAGAAGCTAATATAAAAATGTAAGAACAGTTCTTGGTACAGTAACCTGAACTGGCCTTAAGGGGTTTGGTGGGAAAACCAAACAAAGGGCATTAAGTCAGTCCTGCTGAGAAAAGCATGGAAAAGAAAAGCATTCTTTACAACCTCTATGAACACAAAACTTCTAGTTGTTATTTGTACATAACAGGCTGATGCAATTAATACCCTGATGTGACTACTGAAGCTCATCTCTAAATAACACCAACATTTTTAATTCTCTCATTAGTTTTGTAGTCCAGCTACATGCATGATGTGAATTTGGAGTTGCTGCAGGACTACAGAGTTTGGACGAGAGGTAGCATATAAGGAGTTAAATGAGAGTGGTTCCAGATCTGAACCCCATGTGAATTAATTAGCTCAGATTCAAGACCGCGAATGTCAACAACACAGCCCATTTCTTTGTTTCAACCCATGCTAACTGAAGCCTGTAGTACCCTTTTTCCTGTCTATCTAAAACTATTTTATGGTCAGTGGTAACATAGGATTGTGGTTGTTTCCTGGAGCACAGCCATATATTTTTCTGGAATCACCAAGACCTATGTATTTTTGTATTTTTATGCATTGAGCCTGAGAGAAGGTTGTCAAAAACTCAACTTAAGTTTAAGTTGTTGAGCAGAAAAAGAGGAACTTTCTCTACTATTTCCCAATAAAATAAAGATTTGAGATTGGTCTATATTTTGCATGGAAGAATCCAGGCTGTACATTTTTGAGGGGGCATTATGTGACTTGGGAGAACTGGCCGACCTATTTGCAGCACATCTAGTCCAACAAAATTGGCACAAAACAGATGATTATCATAGTAGATTAAAAGGAAAGGAAAATAATGCAAATGGAGAAAGAAATATGGATGTCAGTTGACTCGGTATCCCCCAAGGATACATGGCAAACAATCATCCTTACAAAATTATTATAAAGACTCCCATGATTGTATTATTGTAATTCTGATGTTGAAACTTACAGGGAGACTGAGCGGACTGAATGTTAAGGTCCGTCTTACGGAAAGCATCCTGAGAGAGCAAAGGGGATGGGGAGGACAGAAGATAAATTGAAATATACAGACACATATCCTACATAAGGAAAAAGGGCACATCTGTCATCTTTCATGCCTGGACTGCTGCATATCTCAAAGCCACAGATTGCAGCAAAATGAATAATCAGGATCATGCCCATCTGAAGAGTTTTGAGTCAGAGAAGAATTAGAAGGGGTCTTCGTTGCTTTAATTTGACAATTATCAGCAAAATGAGCCTACATAAAAGTAACATAGGCAAAATAACCTTACAGTTCTATAACTATATAGCCCACTATTGGATTATCATTACTGATATAGTAACATGTATAATAGTTTAATGTATGGTGTTTTAATATGCTGCACAGCATTGTAAGGATAATTATTTTTCTTACTGGAGTAGACAGCAGCATAACATTAAAACACACAAGTTAGGTATTTGAGTTAATGTACTTAGTTACTTTCCATTGCTAATTAAATCAAATTTATCAAATTAAGGTTAAATAGGAGCACGTCCCATAAAATTAAACGGCGACAACAGCACTGTATTATGCTACGTATTCAAGACAGTTTCTCCACTTCCACTTCCACTTCCACTTCGGACACACGGAACATGATATCTCTGCTATATTTGTTCCTTGAGCTTTGATAAATATTGGAATTGGTAATATGAATATACTGCAAGTCTCTTTTGTCTTGGTCCATCTTTCGGAACGAGCATACCACTGCAGTGCACAGCAGCAGTACAAAGTTGAGAGGGAAAAATAGCCGTATGTCTCCAAAACGGGTTGTAATTTATTCCTCACACGCAATTGGTCATGGATCGATGCGCGTTCACGGCGCTCCGAGGTGGCGCGCCCGTGCTTTCTGAGAGCATCGTTCGGAGAGGAGGAGAGATAGAGACAGAGCGCTGTAGCCTACCGCACCAAGTGTCCGCCGAATGTCCGTCTCCTCACGTTGCCAATGAACGATCCTCGCATTCCTATGTCTGCCGGTTGACATACTGAACGCGAAGGGCCAGGCTTCCACCTCTGCAAGGATTCAGGAGTCCTACAGCAGGCTGCGCGTTTTTTCAGGTAAGCGCCCCCCTCTTCTCCCCTCCTCTTCTCCTCCGGTGACCGATGTCGCTGTGTTGTCTGTGTATTTACGCGCTATTCGTGATTAAGAGAGGGGGTGGGTGTGGGGAAGATAACTGGCGCGGGCGTTTTGCGGTAGCTGTCCGAGGTTCTGAAACGGGGCAGTGGCTTGTGGTAAGAAAACACAGTATAGTACAACGGCCTCATGTTAAAGAGCAGGTTTCATGACTTCGCTGTTCGCATGCTATAGGCTATTTAGTGTTGCAGACTAAACCTCCCAAGGATGTCGTGTGGGTGTCACAAGGGGGAAGAAATAAGGATGAAGACGTAACACTCGTCTGATATCTGTTACATTTGCACAGTCTTTGCACGTTTTGGCTGGTGGCTCTACCCGAATGAATGTATCCAAGCTGCAATGTAGAGTAGCCTACCTCCTCCAGGGACGGAGTGTTGTTGTTTTACTGCATTTACCACTGACAGGGTCCAGGTCTTCACCTCACCTCATCCTGCCAATGCAATCTTAAAATGCATCCATAGGTGATATGTGGGAGGTGAGGACTGCAGCTGGATCATCTGTTGTCAGGAAACAGTAAAAGGTTATCAATATTTCACACACTGATTTTTGCACACATTGATTCCATTCAAGGAAAGAGTAGTTCTGCATGGTGTCTATCATTGCATTTCAGGTTGAACTTTTGCCCCATCCACTGGGAATTCACATGGTACCATTGACCATACCTCATGCAAAAGTTCCCCACCCCTCCCTTCAAAACAGAAAATGTCCTTGTGAAGACCTTGTGAAACAACATTTTGGCCACTTGAGCATGAGTAACCAAACAGGAGCTCTGTACATCTGTTCCATGTGGAAATGTCAATATGTCGAAAGGTGATCCAGGCTATAAGTTATGTAAATTGTTCTTCTTCTTGGAGAGGTGAGGGCAAGTCATGTTCAAGCTCCATTATTCTTCTGATGGAACCAAAATATCCATTCTGTCCACAACAGGAGCACCTGACATTTCCTGTGGCAGATTTACGTACTGGATCATGGCACAGACCAACAGCGGTGGGCAGGGGACTAACGGGGTAGCGGATGAGTCCCCCAACATGATAGTGTACAGAAAGGTAAGGCAGCTGCTATTTTTAGTCTGCACGTGTGCCTGTGTTTGTGAGTGTGAGTATGTGTGTGTGTGTGTGTGTGTGTGTGTGTGTGTGTATTTCTCTCTTGCATCAATTAACTTGATGATGGGCTGTGTGATGGAAATTACTAATACTAATGGCAAGGCTGTGTTCTTCTGCCATGGTTGACTTAGGGTTGCAAGGCTACATCAGCTTGAAGAGAGCACTGACAGAACATGCATTTATTATCTCTCACAACATACATGACATGCAGTGTGGATTTTGAGCATGCTTACACACATGTACAAACACACATGCATGATGAAACACTATGATGTGCATGCACACATTTTCCAGTTCAACCAGCTTTTATTGTTGGAGCATGTTAGAGGATGGATTTTTAACTGGCTGACATTAATGGAACCGAAAGGAAGACAAAGGCTCTTGAAACATTGTTCATTACACTGCTAGTGGTGTATTTCTCCACTGTTAAATCTGTTACTGTAGAGAATTCGAGAAAGGGAGGAGTGTGAAATGGCCTACTGCTGAGACACCTTAATCCAGTACTGCTCCAAATATCAAATGGATTAATGAAATAATTATCTGTAGGGCAGATAACACTTGTTTATTTTGTGGTTTGGGGTCCAATTATGATTCCTGATAAAAAAAACTTTAAAACACGTAGTAAGAAAGATATATGTGGATATGTGCACTATTTTTTTAAATTATTGTTTTGAAATATTTTCTTCTCTCTGGACAAAAACAACTACATTTAAGGTCAACCTACAAACAAGCCAAAATTTCTTTTCTTACCATCAGAAGCAGCTTCTGTTGCTCAGTGGCACTATTGTCTAAACATTCATGTTATATTCTTATCTGTTTTAGTACAAAACATTGATGTGCATTTCTTGCACCTAACCCAAGTATCATTAATCAGTAATTAAGTGCAACTGGATTCTGTCTTATGGTGTCCTGCGAATGTATCAAACATCAGTATTACACCACAGTAGGAACAGCTGCACGTCTCTGAACATAATATTGCCCGAGTGTAATGTTCTACCCAAGTCCCAGATGCACCAATGAAATGATCATTCTCTCATCTTACTTGTGGATGGCTTGAGCATTGAGTGAATTTCTTCATTTCATTCTCTTCACCCCTCAGCGAATGCTCCCATTCCATCTGCGGTAGCTTCTGCACACCAGGAAGAGGATACGCTTAGCATGATATCATAGATTGACGGTCTTTTATAGCACTCACAGCATGTTAGGCAATATCACTGCCAGTATGGGACAAGATTTGCTGAAAGTGTCGCTATGCTTGTAGCAGAGGAGAGATTTTTTTCTCCAAATCACAATTTTCAGGATTTTACCAAGGCAAGACAACAGCATTGTAAACCAGATTGTTCATAAAGTAGGCCAATTATTGAAGATAATGGAGATGAATGGGACTCATTTTGACATTTGTATAACTTTTATTTATGGAGAAGAAATGAAATCATGTCTTTTGTTATATTTAATTTTAATATGTAACTTTATCAAATATGCTAAGGCATGAAAACTAGTTGCATCCTGTTTAAGAGCATCAGATATTGACCTGAGGTCATTCCAGCTATTAAATTACATGTGATGTCTCTTCCTCTCTGCTGCTATTGATCTTAAAGCCCTTCTTTTTTCGATCGTGCTGTTAAGGATCTGTTGAACTAAGTATGCAAATAAGGATAACGTCCTTAGCCTATTTATATATTTGCAGTATGTACAGAGTTAAATGTTTTTTTTATTTCTTCAGAATTAGTTCTCAATAATGATTTTACACTTGCTCTAAAATGTTTGGTCAGATTAATGTCTTACTCATAAAGCTTTCATACATCATCCAGTTTTTCACTTCTCACCACTTGACCACAAATGGCCACAGCTTGGCTCTGTATGCTGACTGACCTAGATACACTGCAGAATGAAAGAACGTGGTGATGGCGGCGAGGATGAAATGGTGTTTCTGGAGTGGGTTTCACTCAAATTGCGAGTGAAAGAGCACAGTCTGCAGACATGCGGATGCCGCCCAGATGAACAGGTGCCCCAAATGCTTTTCAGAGGGAGATGACTTGGCAGAGGTGTTGCAGCCCACGTTGGCTGGGCTGCACTAAGATGAGCTGAATTCTCAAGTGGAGAACATGCTTTAATGGTCTGTTTTGCTGCTCAGACCTCTAGCGCATCAATACCGTAAACAGACAGTGGAAGCGCTTTGTAAAGGTTTGACATTAAGTAACCACATCTACTCAGTAGCTGACAATGTGCTAGTAGTGTATAGTAGTAGAAAGATTATGTAATATTATCAGAGTGAGTTTTATGGTTGAGGACAGCAGATAGTGGTTTGATAGTCTTTCCACTGGGAGCATAGCTATATCCTTTTACTCTCTCAATCTTTGTTTCTCTATGGCCCATCCACCCCTCCACTCCTGTCATTAATGTCTAATGAAAATGGATGGGTGAGCTGAGGTGTTGACCTGCTTGCTGTGGAGATATGTGCAGAGATGTCTGTTTCCCTCAAGGACTCATGCACACGAGCACCTTGTTTGAATGCATAATATACTGTGGATGTGTCAAAAATGTAAATGCACAGGCACGCACGCAGTAATTGTGCAGTCACGTGTGCAGAAACACACGTACAAACACAAACACGCTTTGTGCTAAACTGATTTACTGGCAACAGCCACTGATGACGCTGGCATTTCATCACCTCTGTATGAATCCAAGGAGGATACTAACAAGTAGCATGTTTCCCAGTGTATCAAGAAATGACACTAAATTGTGCCATGGATGGATTCGGTGGATAAGCAGGGAAAAAAGTCTTGAAATCTTACTGCTCACACATTAACCATGTGAGGTTTATATCATCAAGTGTACCACATTACATTGTATGTGTGCATGTTTCATGCCTGCTCACGTGTGTACCATGAATAATGCTGTGATGCGTGTGCAAGCATGTGTGTATGCTGTATGTAGGGCGAATGTTGCTGAGAGAGAGAGAGAGTCCTGAATTTTTTATGTGAGCCTAAAACAGCTCTGGCGAAGTTCATAGCCACTCAGCATGAGAAGGGAACATCTTCTCTCACCAGCGAGCGCTTTGTGTGTGTTCGTCATGTGTATGTATGTTTGCATCTGATTGGAAGTGTGAGTGTATGTGTCTATGTAGGTGTGCATGCTGTATCTTATTAAGTGAGAGGTAAGAAAGGCAGTAAAAAACTAATAATGATGAGATGTAACATCAGTACAGATGGACAAAGTAAAATATTGATGGTTTGACATTCACTTCATCCTCAGATAGTGAAAATCAGTAGTACTCACCAGTCTCTTACAACTTTATTCAGTCAGTAAAAAGAGATCTAAAGCTGAGCACCATGGCTGCAGACACAGTCTCCCAACTGAAATTCTCTCACAGACACCCAGCTTTACAACCTCACATATTCTCATATTTTTCTGACACACATTTCCCCTTAGAAAATGATCAAGATTTTAGCTTTTTGTCCCACAAGTTTCCAATTGCACAAGAGAAAATGTAAGCTATTTCTTAATTGGAATATTTCTGCTGTGTCTTGCACCACATGCAATTGACAAAGCTTCTCAAACAGTGCATCACAAATGCTCATCTTGAAGCGTTATTTCGGCTCCAAAAGTAAGAATTCAACGACCCACGAGTGATAAAAATTCCACTTGCAGCTTTTACTTCACAACAAGACTTTTTTTTTTTGCAGAGAAGAGCTAATGTCACTTGAATGCAGGGAAAAATTTTACAAATCAAATCAACTTAGTTAAGAATACATTTTTTTGCTGTATACTGTAACTACTGGTATCAGGTCTTCCTCTGTGGTTTAGTATCTGACAGCCGAAGCACCAGCCCACTCTTATTTACATCTGAGCTGCCGATGGGTATCCAGTAATTGTTCTTCCAGCCGGCAGTTTGGCTTCTGTCTCTGTGCAGAGCCATTAATCCTATACTGTATGTTTACTGTTTTTTTCTCTGTCCCCCCACCCCACCCCACCCCCCAACAAGCACATACAACATTGGATCACACTGTTATTGTTATCTTCAGCCGATGTGGGAGAGTACTGTTTTACATTCTGCTGCTTACATGGATGTCAGTACAGTGTAGCTTTGTAAGTAACTGGTCCCTGGTGGTCTTTTCTGCAGATGACAATGAAGTACAGAGTGTATGAGTCTGTGGTTTGTATTGTCCTTGCACATTTCACAACTATGTGTAACTGTAGGCTTTACGGCCAAACAATGTCAGATAACTGAATTTAAAACCTCACATAAATTATAATTAATCTGACTTTTCTATTTTGCATATTGTAGATGTAGAAAGATTATGAATTTCATGTGTTTTTCTGATATTCTCTGTGTGCATTCAGCCTCAGGGAACTGTGTCCTTCACACTTTTAAAAAGGGTGTTGTTGTTGTACGGTGAGATTTGAACCATTTCTCCTTAGTGTGACTCAGTAATGAAGTAATGAACAAACACAAGTAACAAACAGGACAAAGGTATTAGTGCATGCTATTGATTTGTCAGTTGATTAAGTGGTTGTGTACAAGAGATCATTTTGCTAGGACAAGACTTTCACTCTCCCTTTGCATCACTGCAATACAGCAGTAATACGGCATTATTAGATGATGCAGAAATGCATTATTAACAGCAAGTCTTGGTTTAGAGTGCTACAAATTCAGCAGAGATCTCACTGGGGAGCATTTTCCAATTCAGGCCTAATCTGCGTCTGTTAAAACCTACCCTATATCAGCCTGGCCTGTTATCAATACAATTTCCGAACCATCCTACATTGTTCATGAGTCACAAAGCGGATGGAACTGAATACATTTTCAGCTTTCTTCCTCAGTTAAGAGCCAGATTGAAGGGTTCTTGTGCTGCCTGTCTCCCTCAATCTGCAATCAGAAGATCAGTAAAACCGGGAGAAAGAGGGAGAGAGGAGGGGTGAGGTGGGATGATCTATAATTGCCAGATCAGAGAGAAATCTTTGTGTGTGAAGTAGGGCTCTTTGTATGTCAGCTTGCCAGCCAGGCGATTTCCCTTCCTGTGTATGAAAACATGCATGTTCTTTTTTCTTGCATGCACTGTTGAGGGAAAGTGTGGTTGTTTGGCAGACACCGTTGGATGGAAAAGTGGCCTTTATGGCTTTGTTCTAATCCATTTGCCTGTGTTTGCTGACGTCAATACCTTAACGCCAATTAGGCATTACTGACACACACTACAGTCAATAGTACTTCAGGGTACCTCTGGTATCTCATCATTTTACTGCGGGCTAAGATAATCCATTCAGCTATGCTACATTTTGTTTCATTGCAATATATGACTGATACATTCCACAAATACCATAAGTATCTCGACACTTTCTTGGTGAAAAGAAACTATTTGAGAATGCATACAGTATCGTTGAAGTGGATAATTAATTCTCCTCAGTCCTACTTTTAGTTATCAGTATGAAATGACAGGACTAAACGGAAAGCATAGCACACAGAGACTAGTATGTACAGAGGAGGTGGCACTATCACATGCAAATTATAACCGTTACTGTATCTTTTACCACATCCGAACACTCATTAGTTCTCATTAATTCTGTCACTGGTAGCTTAGCAATTAGTGAACATTAGTGGTTATTGAACTTGTCCCCACAATACGCATTTATATCCTGTAGCTTGTTTTGGTTGGCACACTGAACCACAATATCTTGGCCTGAGAGCCAGCACCAATAAAATGGCATTCAGCAACAATTTGCATAGAATAATTTTCATACAGTATACACTTTTTTAGTGCTGTCCAAAATGCTGTCTGCATTATGTTTTATCAGATAAAACATTAAAGTCACTACTATGGCAACTTCATAAAATGGCCCTGTGATGTGCAGAAATGCCACACCGCTGGCTACAACACATGCATGTTGGACATACCTGTACAATATTGACTGTAAAATTTGAGTTTTTTGGTATCAATATAAGAAGCTGTAGTTCCATGTGTTCTATATGTTTGTATGGATTAAAAAGATGAGATATAATGTCTTACTTTAGTAAATTTGGTGTTGACCTGGGACATTTGGTTACCTGAATGGAACCAGAATGGGCTAGCTTTTCTCTCCTGCTTCTGGGCTTTATGCTAAGCTAAGGTAGCCATCTCCTGACTCCAGCTTCATATGGAACAGAACAATATCTAAGACCAACTATTTGCTCAAAGTATGGTTCTTTTCATGCACTGAATGTTTCTGGGTTTTCAGCATCAAATGCTAAATACATTTTGTATGAACATAAACTTTGTATCATGTATAATCATAGAAGACAAAATTAAAATGAGTTTGGTATGCAAAATCAAAAACAATGTTTCCTGATGTGTCTGACATTGTAGTGTAAAGGCAGTCACTGGAGTATCAGATAAATGGTTTTATACTGGACTTCAGTGGATAATTGTTTGGGCTGCTCTATGAAGACAGTGAAAAGATACTTAGACTTGTCTTGCTCGAAGTGCTCCCCTCTGTATGTCTGCCTGAAGTCTTTAGTCCTGTCTGTTAGGGTTATATAAGGAAGCCTAGGCATTAAGATAGAGGCTGACTCAGGCCTCTCCTCTGTCTGGTCATTTAATTCTAGCTCAGCATTTAGCCAAAGATTACAGGAGAAATCGGTGCCAGAGTTGTGAATGAATCCTCACCCATCTCAAGTGTGATGGCCTTAATGAGGACAGAGATGCTCAGTTAGGGTGGAAGAGAAGAAAAGAAGAGGAGAGGGATAACAAAGTGTGACAATTTTATCTGAATTCTTTGCTGTGTTTCCTTGCATTCACCACACACTGAGTATGTGTCTGTGCATCCATCCAAAACATCTATGTGTGACCATCCATCTTTTCGTACACCATCTGCACCTCAACTGTGCCCATGTAGTCTCTGCTTCTAATGTACTCCCTGGTTGTTTTCCCAAGTGCCTGTTTGTCTCTTTGTCTTGACGTGTTAGCCTGTTTTATTGTACAAACTTGCTATCCTCTGCTTCTCATTTTGCAGTTTGCAGTTTCTTTATTGTCTGCTGTGGCACAAACAGAAAAGTCATACATAAACACTGTACAAATGGCACCTTTAATAAGTACTGGTGGGTTTTTTTCTTTTTGCATTGCAAATACAATTTGCTTCTGAAATCTATGATTACATCCACTAAAGCATTCTGCCAAAGAAAAATGAAATAATTGGAGGAATGCCGTCCTCCAAAACAACCACTGTATATTTCATAGCAGCCTCAAATTGTTGCCAGAGCTAAAATCATATTTGCACATCAGGAGCCTTCAAAAGTAAACAGAAATAAGAAATCTTGTTATCTCCTCCGCAGAGTATTTCATGCATTACCTCCCTTCTCTGCAGTGCATTTTGGCAGCTTGAAGCATGAAGAATCATCTTTCTGCAAAACATCCTTTCACTGTTCTGTCTCTCTCTGTTTCTCGTTCTCTCTGGGTTTAGACTTGTGAAAACATTTCTCTTCAGTCGTGAGACTTTTTTCCCCTCACGGTCTGTCTCGCATTCTGGTGTTCACACTTTGCCCTCTTCCTTTCTATCTCTTTTATCCCCCCCCAACCCCCACTCTCCCCTCCCCTCCCACGCTTGTGGCCTCTTTTGTTCAGTTTCAGGCCTTTGATGTTTCTCATATACTCGCAATATCACACTAACTTTCTCTCTTTGTCTCTTTTGCACTCAACCTGACACACACGTGCAGTCTCACTCTCCTTCTCCACCCTCCCTGGCCCCTTCTCAGTGCTTGGTTCCTTACCTGTGAAGCATCCATCCACCTCTGTCTCTCTGTCCCCTCCTCTCACATCCCTCGACTCTCTTTGAAGTCATCAGAGCCAGAGTCAGAGCCCATGCCACTCCAGTCAGCTTTTATCCTCATGCAGAGAAAAAGAGAGGAATGTATTTAGACCCTTGCTGGAGCACAGTCATCTCTTCTCCTGTGTGAAATGATTCACTCACGACTCATAGCTTTATTGGGAACTCTTTCTAAACAAACAACCAACGGATGTCTAATTTTCGATCCAAATTGACTGGAACTGTATCTGAGGGTGCTGGCCTCATCGTCACCCTGAAGCTCAGTGCGTCTCTCGACATCAAGGAGTAGTTCTCCCAGAAGCAATCGTGTCTCAGTGATTAGCTCGCCATGACTAAGAGCCATTGCACAAATCCAATACCAACGAAATAATAACAGTCAAACCCGAAGGGTACATTTTCATACGTTTGAGACATAAATTTTCATTTAGCAAGCAGGCAGAGACACACCTTTGTCTAAAATTGTGCACTTCACAACTCATCACTGTGACACATACAGAGACACACAAACACTCTTGGCTCGCAGGTTGGGGTGTGCTGAGCAGCTTCCACCTGCAGCGTACTGAGGCTCACAGCTTCACACCATTAGTTCAGCTTAGCAAGCTCAGCCATCCACAGTGCAGCCTAGTCTATAAACCCCAGGCGCCATCTTGACTCAACCTGCTGCTGCGTTCTCATCTCATTTCACTGCTAAAATGTTGAAAAGTAATGATTTCCAGCCATAAACAAAATGAATGCAGCTTAAACAGCCTGCCTATATCAAAAACAAATGCTTCAGCAGACTACTTCCATAATGTAGTTCAAGTCAGACAAACCATAAATTCAACCTATGAATTGTATTATTACATGGTTAAGGTGAGATTTAATGTTAGGAGGTCAGGAAAAAAGTGTTGGACTCAAAATGTGGGGTTTAACAATCTTACAATACGAATGCTAAAGCAGCCCAAATTATTTCCATACATTTTAATATTTGGAGGTGTGCTTGAAAAAAAAAAATTATGTCAGCTGTAAAAAAAAAATGAGGAGGTAAATTAGGTTCTGGGTGGCAGAAAATTGGCTTTCAAAGTCTGTCTTTCTGTTCCAGGCAGCTATGTAAACAAGATGATTAATCACAGCTGTTGATATAGTTGGCAATGGAAATGCCTATTAATATGCATTATTCTTGAAAATGTTTTTTTTCCCATTCTGGCAAAGTGGTAGAAGACCTTTGGACATCACACTGTACATGTGGTTATAATAAAAACTGTTTTTTCAGGCATGCCAGTAGTGTGGCTTTATTGATGAGCAATGTTGATATGTTGGCCTTTTTGCCAATTTCGTCCAGACTGAAATATCTCAATAACTATTGCGATTACAATGGATTGTCATGAAAGTTTCTACAGACATTCATGGTCTCCTGAGGATGAAGTGTAGTCACTTTGGTAATTAATTAATAATTATCTTCTATGTATCTGTACTTCTAAACAAATGCTAAACATGCACAGGCAAAATTATATTATAAATTATATTTCTTGGTAAACATCAGTACTTCAGACACTGACGCCTCATTTGCTAAATGAGACCGAACATTCCCTCGGACAGTGCTGTTGTGAATGGTTGTGCTTTCCCCTGCCCTGCATTTTGTTTCTGCTGTGGTGGCTGGTGGCTGGTCTGTTGGCATCCCCATGACAACCACACCGGCAGCCTGTCAAATGCTATTATCTCAAACACTTCAACAATGTGTCCGGCATACCCTTAGCTAGCAAAGTGACAGAGCGCAGCGCTCACAGAGCGAGTGTGTTTAGGTGTGTAGAGTGTGTCTGTGCTAGTCTGTGCGTATGAGTGAACAAACATTCACACACTTTAAAGAGTGCTGCTCAGTCCATGAAAGCCTACAGTGCAGTGGCTGGAGTTTATGCAGCCTTCACCAATTACTTTCACTCTAGAGTCCCAGCATTAGCTAATGCAAGTGAATTAACTAAAACACTGTACAACTTGGAACTTTTTTGTCATGCCTGACGCTACAGGAGAAGATTCCAGAAATAACTTATGATTAGTCGTAGGTCTTGAATGATTACTTTGAATAATCCTTTAAGACACCTTTTCAGGAAAAATGCCAAAAACCTGATGGTTCCACTTTCCTAAAAGTGAGAATTTGCTGCTTTTCTTTGTGTTACTGTGATAGTAAATCTAAAATCTTTGGGTTTGAGACCATTGGTCGGTCCAAACAAGACATAGAATATATACAGCAATATAACATTTGCAACCCATTTTCACAGCAGGCTGCAAAGCAATGTTACACTTTCTCTCTCTGGCTGAAAGTTTTTGACGCCTTTGGTGTCTGTAACCACACCCAGTAGTGATGTCATGCTGCACTAACCCCCCCTGAAGTACATGTCTTCATCACTACAGTAAGGTGAGAATTAAAACCACAGAATTTCAGCAGAAACAGGAGGTTCAGCCGCATGTTAACCCCTACCTCAAAGAGTTTTTTTAATGCATTTTCCACTACTGATACCTGAAACATACTGTATATTAGATTCTTTATCTCTTCTCTGCTCGGCCTGTAAAATCAGTGACTGGACATTGTTAATAGTGCTTCTTGTCTACCAATAAAGCCCCAACACAGATCTCTTTCTTGATGTCTGTGCTGGGAAAAGAATAAACTATGTTATCTAAGCCTGAGCTCAGTGTAAAAAGACAAGGTCGGATCTAACGATACATTAGGATATGGTGGGAAGGGTCTCTCTATTCCTTGCAACGGACTGATTTGATTTGTTGATATTAGCTTCCCATGCCCGCATTGTCAGCAAAGCCATGGTAATAGAGGAGCTTGTACTGAGGCAAGATGAAGAGGATATGTCAGGGAGAGGATGGTGATTTTGACAAGATTTGCTATTAAGGAAGCTGTCCTGAATGAATTTATGAATTGCGGCAAGGCATTTTTTCCAGTGGCCTCATTTGCAACATTGCAATCCTCCAACTTGTACATTGATGAGAAGTTGACAACACTTGCCTGTTACGACACTCAGTGCTTTGCATCCAATGCAGTAATAAAGTTTTAATTTGACCTCATTTAATCAATGAGGTACCATATTACGCATCCAAATATTAATGGTTTCTTCCTGCTGGTGGCCGTTTTGTTCAAAAGTTCAACAAAGCCTATCGTCCATCATCTTCGCTGCTCCGTAGTTCAAGTGTCACTTACGTCAAACAGTGTGCCCTTATCGGTTCACTGTCTCTCCTGACTGTTGTGTCCTCTGAAGGGTGCGTGTGTGTGTGTGTGTCCTGTCAGACACCCAGTCCTTGTCTTGTCTGTGTTCTTCAGACAGGAGAAGGTAGAAGAATGTCAGCCCTGCCAGTATCCAGCTGCTTCTCTCGTATTGGTATTCAGGGCACACGGAGCCGTCCTGAGTGTCTGTTGCACGTGCCAAGGAGGAATGTGGGAAATGAGAGGGGTACAGAGAGGAGGAAGAGAGGAGTGAGGCCCCCCTCACTCTTTCTCTCTCATGTTATCTCGGACCTAAAAATAGACAACGTCTTTCCTTCTTTTCTATTCCTAGTGCATCTCTGTTTCCATACCCAGCCTCCCTCCCTGTTTTTCCTCTCTTCTTCATCATCGCTCTGTTGTTGGTGTTAGTAAGCATGTTCTCTGGTGCCCAATGATAAGACTCCTCAAGTGTAATGCCAGACAGTTTGGCCACTGCTAACAGGCTTGCCTTGATGAAGGATTTACTATGGGGGTGATTTCATTTAACACTACTGCATTCCCATGACCAAACTGCACTGTTTAAACTTCAGAAAGTAAAAGCATGATTATAAAATGCTCCTGAGTACAAATCCCTGTAGTGTCTACGCCTGGTGATTGCAAATCATGAATAAGTGCTAAAAGCTAGTGTAACCTTTTAAAACAATCACTGTTTTATTTAAATCTGATCTGGTATATGTAATTGTCCATGCATGGCTGATCAAAAGAATATGTTTTAAACTCATCTTTCTTCATTTTTTTGGAAAACTTTAGCACCATACATCTCAAAGTAATCCAGCTTTCTTCTTCCTTTATCTGCTAATTTATGATAGCATGCTGTTTGAGTGATGAAATCATGGTGGGTGGGCAGGAGGGATATTGGCTTTCAGTGGATTATGTTCTAGCACATGGCCAACCTTGGCTTAGTCATCTCGCCCACTGCCCACCCACCAAGGAGATGAGAGAGAGAGAGCGGGAGAGAGAGACAGAGAGAGAGAGAGGGAGGCCTTGCCCTAGGAACAATCTCCCAACCACAAGCCAGGAACGCCAGATCACAGTAGATTTAGAAATAGTCACAAATTAATGTCTAGAAAACAGAGTCAGCGAAAGGTAGAGACAGGAGTACTGTCCCAACATGAACCCAAAACTCACAACAGTGCATGTAACAGTCATGAGATTAATACAAACAATAAAGATGACACTGAAGACAGAAGTAATAAAGGACGAGTGTGTGTGTGTGTGTGTGTGTGGGTGGATGTATGTGAGCATGCAATTTCACAACCTTGCCAACCTTGAAGCCTTTTTTGTCAGAAAATAAGCACAGAATTTGTTACTTGTTAAAAGTACAATCAGTTTTACATTGCCTTTAATCAGAGTATTTCACTGACCATATTGTAACTGTATCCTACTACTGAAAATACCACTTCAGCTAATACTATGCTGCTGCTACAACTACTCCAATTGCTGTTACAGCTCAAAAACAAGATTAGCAAACTTTGTGAAGGTGAGTAGCCATAGGATAAAGACAATACAATTTAAAAAAGTTAATTTAAAGCAGTAGTATGAGGCTGATGAACATGGAGAGTGTGAACCAAAAAAGTAAAGTTGCAGCTGAACCAAAATGAGCTAAAAAATGCTAAAATGCTCCATAGAGATGAGGGGAATTGCAAAGTTAGACAAACATTCCCTGGGGGGTTTGTAACTATGCAAATCCTTCCACATCACATGTAGTCATTTGATCCTTTGCAGATATGAAAATATTGATGACAGCAGCTTTAATGTGATTGAACTGTTCATGGTTCTGTAGCAAACAAGCCTGGTGCTTGCAGATCACAGTGGACTGAAAATCACATCCACAACAGCACCAACATTGTTTTCACCATTTCTTTAATTATAAAAACAAACTGTTTGTGCCAGTTTACCATTCAGTATAGGCTACCATAGGTGAGAATATGATCATCTGAAAGGTCTCATTGATAGGCTAAAAGGTTTTTTGCATCCTGTCAGAATCAACTACAATGATGGTGAAAATTAAATCTGAATCTTTTATGATAAACAAAATCATCACTTAAAGCTTTAATTTGAATTGGAACATAGACTACACTAAAATTCCTCTGCAATTTTATGACACTAAAATGTGCTGTGGTTGCACAAAGCATGAAATGGCAGAATCCTACTGGCTGGCAAATGTGGAACAAGAACTGCATTAACCGCAGCAATGTCAAACGAGGACAAATGCCAGTGTGGTTTTTTTTTTCCCAGGGAGTAGGCAAAGCTGGCTGACTACTTCTCATCCATGATTCAATGCTTGTCTCTTCCTCTCTAGTAGAGGGTTGTCCCTTGGGGAGGGAGACATTGAGGAGTCAGGGGAAATATTGAACATCCTTCTGCAGCCATGCGCCAGGGATGAGGATTCTCTGGGGACATGAGCAGGAAAGAGACCGTATGCGACAAAAGGCTGTAGTTGTTGATCAAAAATCCTGCAAAGAAGGGAATCATGGATGCACGTTTCATGTGGCAACCACCTGAAAAGCATTTAAATCAAATAGCTGCAATACCATCTGTCCATCAAACTAGGTGACACTACTGCAAAAACTGTGATGCCAGTGAGTCTTAGACTTCCACCAAAACGACAAAATATCAACTAAGCATCAAATATCAACTTTGTCATCAGAACAATGCCTACATTCTTTCACTTTCTTGGTAAAATAACACTGGGAAGTGAAAAGAATAATCTAGCAAATACAGGGTTGTTGGTCTGCCAAGGTCATGCAGATTTTAACTTTGCTCAATGTGGTCATTGGATGAATTTGTACAATACACATGTCGGAAAGGCTTGAACAGATGACTGACAGTCCTCTCTTTCACTTTCACATCAACATTAACCTTTCCTGTACCTCATTAGGCAAAGGCACCACTTTCACTGGGCTGTGATGGGCCTTAACACACACATATATCCTGTCAATGGTCACTGATTCACATTATCCTTTCAGACAAACTTTGGTTTACAAATAGTGCTTTGACCAAAAAAAGATGCTATATTTAAGCACACAAAAACAACACAAAGATGAGCCACTTGGGTAACCTTAAGTCAATAACAAAACATGGGAATCAAAGATCTACTAGTTTCCCTGCAAACATCAGTCTCACTTTCATCCATTAGCAAATCAGACCAAATCAGATCAAGCCATTAAAAGGCCCTCAGTCACACCTCGAGGAGCATTTCAAAGCTGAGGAGGTATCATGGTTGTCAACATCCATTGTTGACAACATTGTAATTCCTAAGAAAGGCCTAAGAAAATCATCTGTCCTCCATGGTAATGTTGCAGCTGCTGCTGCTTCGAGCAGAGTATTTTACAGTGACATGAGGTTTTTCTTATCCCAGTACTCCATTATGGAAATAATGGATCAAGCCGTACACCACCAACTGGTACATTATGAAACACATTAACGATACAAGGTGTGAGGGGAGAGAGGAGGCATCGAGGAGGAGTAATTTTCATCTGAAAAATTCATACATCTTTGCAGTTTGCTGCAAAGACAAATATGTGAGCTGGAAATGGCGGTGATGAATTTTCCTCAGATTTAGTCATAGTGTACCTTCTAGGCTGTGATGTTATTACAAATGACATATATGAAGAATAAAAACGACAGAGGGTACAAGTGTGCAGACTGAGAGAACATCCTGAAGTGTGAAACAGTGAAGTGGCATTCCGTGAAACAGATGCCCATGACTGACTGATGGCTCAATGAGGCTTGATTGTGTACACAGAGACAGAACTGAGCATGAATAAAACCAAACGCGAGGCTTTATCCAGCGCCACACTGCAGATGCTGTAAAATGGCTAATCACGGGTTTGCAGAATCCGCCTCAAGAGTGTAGAAATAAACCTTTAGTTTGGATGGAGTAATTGCCTTCTCTGCAGGCAGCGTTGTCACCTGGGCATCTGTTCCTCTTGTTCTGTGATCCTGGCCTGCTGTGAAACAGACTGTTGTCCCTTCTACATAAGAGATCCTCAGTCACTTTGCCTATCAGAATTGGAGGGACACATAAGCAGAAGAAGAGTGTGAAAGAGACAACGGAAAATGTACAATCAGCAGCCCCAAGTGTGAAGAAACACAAAACTGGGGCATAGAAATCCATTTTAAAAAGGATGGATTATAAATCAGGATGGTTCCTGTAAGATTAAACATGAGCAAAGCAAGCAGAGCATGACCATCTGTTGCCAAGGCTAAGGGGAAGGGTTCTTGTTTTTTTGGCTTCTTGCTTTTCCCTCATTGTACATTAGACCTTTTCCAGGACATAATCCTCAAGGCAAGATGGTTAGAGTACTCTAGTCACTCTGGGATGTGGGTGACAAGGTTTTTTCTTGATCCCCCAAAGATGATATCTATCTTTCTCTTTCTCTCCATTCTGTACAACACCTACCCCCACAACCACCCTCTTCCTTTCTCTCTTATGAATGGATGATGGCGAGCTGCCAAAGATGTCCTTGTGATAGTGGTTGCAGACTGCGTTGTTGTTGTGGTAAAATCGGAAACGTGAGGTAACCTCGGAGAGACTTAAGATTCAGGGCATCTATTCAATAACCTTGTCAGCATGAGCTCAATAACTTCCCTCACCTATCTGCAGGGTTATTTCCTTTTGAATGTGCAAGTGGTGCAGTGCTGCACAGATGCATCCTGAAGTGTCTGACTAACATTGTTTTTACTTAGCAAGCAATACAACATTTGTTTTGTACATATTAACAAACTAGTAGCGATCAGCCAAACTAATATGTTTATCTGACAGTTGTCAGTCATATAAAAAAATCACAGTTGTTTGTGGGAGCAAGGATATCAGTATTTTGCATGCAGCTTTGAGGTAGTGTGTTTATTATGAAACATTTGTACAAACATTTGTAGTGCAATACGTGTAGCCAGTATTTAAAGGTAGATGGAAACAAAGATAACCAAAAAGGTCATTTTCGGTTATGAAATTTTGGAAATTAAATCTTCTGTCACAAAGATTACATCAATAGTTTACATCAGGCTTTTCATGGTAACAGCTAAGTAATGAGTAAACTATCCCTTTAATTTTTTCACTCAGTCATCATATAGATTTTGTCTCACAGACTAAAGACTTAACCTCATACATATACAGTTTTTATAGCAAATATATATCGTGATAATTAGGTTCTTTTCATTGATCATTACGTTTAGTTTGGACTGGATCATTTACAGCATAATAGTCTGTGGGTGAAATTGCACAGCCTTCCAGCAAGCCCATTATTAATGTAAAGTTACAAAGGGTTATTAAACCCTACTTCAACAATGCTACTGATTGATTTGCCAGACACTCTGCAATGCCTGAGGGGCATACATCATATCTACAACACTGTGACGGAATGAGAAGCCTTTTCCTAATATAGGAATTATTTCACTTAATAATGGAGCTTGACATGAGGATTTTCTCTTTTATTATCGAAAAGCTGCTTCGCATGGCTGGACATGTTTCGTAATGCATAGGCCATGATCGATTTTTTTTAAAGGTTTTCAATGTATATACAGTAAAAGCTCTATAATGCCCATGCAAAGTGCTCTTGTCAACGGCTATTACAGTATTAATGCCTTTGGTCAGCATATTGTCTCTGTTTTTGGCAGTAAATGAGCAGTTGACCTCTGCACTCCTGTGAGTGGGGGCTAAGAAATGTGTGCATTTGTCATTTAGTTTGTGTATGTAATGTCTCCTGGTGGGTTAGGGGTTAAAGGAAAACCTCCTTTGAATCTCCTTTGAGATTCAGAGCTCATATAAGAAGACATAATCTAATTAAGGATGTTTGAGTTCATCAAGTGCTGAGATTTCTCCTTCTCACCTAAATCTAGGTCACCACTGAAGAGGAATGGCATCATTTGAATATGTCACCTTTATATACAGATGGCAAATGCTAGACAGACAGGGAACCATATATCAAAGAGAATAATGTCAGGAAAAACAATACATCTCATCATATGTAACTCAGCACTGAACAACACTGCACTGGGAGTGCAATTCTTTGAGAAATTATTAACAGTTTGCTTTGTCTGTATTGTAGCCTATCCTCATTCCCCAAAGTATGGTAGGAAGAACATTGTGTTTTTGGCTTTGCTCCAGATGCAAATGCACCAGGCTGTCGAGAAGAGATGTGTGATTCATTTGTGGTGACATTGCATTTGACTGTGATTTAACACAGCTGTAGCATAGACCTTTCAGGGCTTCTGTTATCATAATATTGATTATAATAAAAGTAACTGACCTAGGATCTGTTATGCATGTTGCATTATTATTATTTTGTAAACTACTGCAGGTTTTTGAGGGCCAACAAAATGGTGAAATATTATTGCTCAGCCTCCACCACAGGTACTGCCTAATTCGTGGAGCCGAGGACTGCAGTTCAGAAGGAAATGAGATCAACCAACTGCAAAGACTGTTTTATCTAGTAGAGCTGTCATGCTGTGTAGCCACAGGTTCTATTCAGGCTGCTCTCGCACCGCCTCAGGCAGCCAGACTTGAGCTGGGTTGCTCACCTATTTTGATGATGTGCGTTTTGAAATATAATAATCCCCAGCTTCTCGGTTCATAAGCCCTCATAATGTGTGTGTGTGTGCGGGCACACAGTCTGTCAAATGCTCTGTTTGCAATGTGTCTGATAATCATTGCTGGAAGAAGTATTCTGATCTTTTACTTAAGTAAAAGTACTAATACAGCAAAGCACAAATGCACCATGACAAGTAAAATTCCTGCATAATAAATGCTACTTAAGTAAAAGCACATTATCATACATAATGTCATTAGATGATTAATACTGAAGCGGTCTGGTGTGGATGCATGTGTTCCTCTGAGTATGATGCCGAGTTGGGAAGAATATCTGTTCTTCTCATGTAGACACACACTTTCAGAGATAACACTGTCAAGGTAATGCAATTCCCCCTTCACATCCGATGCAGTAACATTCACCCACCACACACAGGCAAGACAACCAAGAGGGAGGGGGGAGATGTTTAATTTCCTGCAGCAGTTCGTGATTTTTTTTTTTTTTTTTACTGCAGACAGACAGAAACTAGACTGAAGTCTGAAATCTGGAATAAAAAGCCAAGCTGCATTTGATAGACTGTGCTAAATAAAACAAAATATAGATTACTTTTAGAAAACATATTTTGAGGTTAGTGGCACATTTACAGTATGTCATCAAAACAAGTGCATGCATCTGAATTAAAAATTCGTTAGTGGGTGTTGTGAAAAGATTTTTGATATTAAAGATATTTTGATGCATAATTCAGTCTCTAATAAATGCTAGTCTCTCTTAAGGGATTAAAAGCTTATGTAGGTAATGATGCACTAATTAAGACTGTAAGTTTGAGTTCATTGAGTCGTGAGGATTTATTTACATCATTAAAATCTAGGTCAATACTAGGGAAGAATAGCATCATTTGTAAAGAAACTATTACATCCCACTACTTTAGCACAAGTAAGGCTTTGTGAAGGCTCTTTGCCTTGCATGTAGTAGCTCACTTCAAGATGTCAAGGTCATTTATGGCAATTTTGAGCCATGTTCTTTCAGGCAGTCTGTTCACCTGCCTCCAGTATTCCACAAAGGTGGCTAATGTAACTCAACCCACGTACATATCACTGTCATTTAACCTGAAGTGACTGAAATCTCTCAAAGACAATTACCACGGATATCAAGATCGAATGATGAAATTATTATTTTTTTTTGCCCTTTTAACTTGCTTACAATTGCGGGTTGGGAAAGAACCTATTTACATTGTGTACCCTAAACGATGCTGACCCATATGGACATAAAAACTATTTACGTTTGATTGCACTTAAGACAAGTGTGAACTTATTTAACATTCACACCATCCACTATGATCACCAAGGTTGCAAAACAACCTGTTTTCCACCCTCTTCTTGCTGGGGTCCCTTTAAAATGAGCTGCCGTAGAACATAAAATAGTTGGTGAGTTTCCCTACAAAAACCTCCCACATTCTTGATGTGCTCAAGATAGAACCTTTCCAATAACTGGCCCTTTTATCAGCTTGCTTTTCTTAGAAAGGGCCTGTCAAATAAGTGGACTTATGGTGCACTTAACAATGGCTAAAAAGAAATCTAAGAGGCCAGTATTGATTTACAAACCCAGTTTGAAATGTTTTTTGCTCCAAATGGTGCTTCAGAACATTCTGATTGCACCCTGAGTGCCCTCAGTGATAGTCTTTGAAGCACTGGGAGCCGTGTGCTGAAGCTCAGTGTGTGCTTATATCCGGAGCTTTTGTTAGTCACTTCATATGTACTGAGTCCTGTGCCATCATTATTCAGTGATTCACAGTGTACAGCCAAAACACTCACTCTTATCTGTTAAGAGGCTGCAGAGATGCAGTCAGACAGCTCCGGGTGGGTGGATGGGATGGGGACAGAGAAAGAAACAGAAAGTGAGACTCCTGCACTCCCTCTCTCTTGTGGGAAACGACTTTCCTCTCTTCCTCACAACATGAAGCCAGAGAGCATCCTGACTTCAAGAGCTTTAGATCCTGAATATTCACGCTGGTGGCATTTTACCATGTGTGGGCGTAGAGGGTTTGCAGAGATAGGAGCGGGTGTGTGAAGTATTGATCATTGCTGCTGTTGTCCTTGTTTGCTCTGTGTCTCGCAGACAGTGAGACTTGGATGGAGAGGGTTGGCGTTATAAGGCACACTTATTCAACAATGATGAGCTGAAAACAATAATTTAGGGATATATGTTTTAAAACAACAAAAGGGATGATGTGCACAGCACTTTAAAGAAGGCCACATAAATACTGGTCATTTTTTCAGTATGCAAGCCTGAATTATATAATTGTATTAAATTACCACTGGAATGATTTTTGCATTGATTTTAGCATATTGACTTTGAATACCACTTTCCCTAGGAAAAGAAAAATCTAACCATTTGATACTTAAGTGTGAGTTGTCAAACATTGTCAACAGCTTCCATTGTGCACTTCTTTCCTTCAGCCTGCCTCACTGCACATTAATTCAGTCAGTGTCTTCCTACATCTCACAGCACATACTGACATAAATAATGTGTATTTTGGGTACAGATTCTGTTTTTCTCTTAAACCTTGTCACTCAGTATTGCCGACCCTTCAGCTCTCCTCCAGCAGCTCTTTAGTTGCAGTATTTGCCCGTGCTCAATCATTGTCAGTTGGGCCCCAAACACTGACTGGGATGATTTTTAGCTCCAGGATATTTGACTAGCTACAAGCTTTCATTATAACATATGCTGCAGCACTAGCTCATGAACTGCCAAACCCAAGCAGTCACAGATTTACATATCAAATTCAGCTTTTTTTCCTAATCAGAACTGTTCCTTCTTCAACAGTAGAGGCAAGGAAATTCATTTTTACCCACTTTATTTGTTAAAAATGGAATTAGCTGCAGTCATATTGTGTTGCCTTTTCCAGATAAGCTCCACTGATAAGGTGTGTGTGTGTGTCATACAAAGATGGAGAGGAAACAAAACTTGCTTTGTGGCTCATGATTGGTTCGTCATTTACTGTATCTTTCTGTAGAAAGTTCCTATGTTATCTTGGACTGTGTGTCTTTTTTCTTCAACCCCCCCACCACATGGTGTTCCCCAGGGATCTAGTGATGATCTTGTTTTTTTTTAGAAAAGGTTTGTCTAGATGAGGAGCAAAATGAATACATGTTTATTTCAGTACCTGGGGAAAATGTCTGAAATACTATATGTGCTTCGGACACATTTTTGCCAATTATTGCTTCTCTACGCTGGGATGATTAGAATTGATTTTAAAAGGTTATGAAGGGAACATTTGTTTGATTCAGTGATTTACAGGGTCAAACTCAGCAGTTAGGGAGGCAGCATGAATTACTGTCAAAATAATAGTAGACACTAATTATAGTGTCTTTTGTGGTTTCAACACAAGACTGTTGGCCAACCATTTCATTGTGAAGACGGTTTAATTAATTAAGTCTGAAACCTGAGGCTAATGATTACCTTTTTTCAGAATAATTTTTGTGTAATTATGCTATCATCACTGGCTATGTCATTACTCTTTCAACAGAGTAATGGACAGAGGTTAAAAAATAATTATAACATTTTATATAGTTGGTTAATGTGTGCCTATTTGTGTTGCACACATCGTTGCCAAGCCATTGAACTCTGTGTACAGATTTTCCATGTGTGTATTTTTACACTGAGGGAGGAGGTTGGGGAGATCTCTTGGCATCCAGTCTGGCTGACGTACTGTATTGGGGCCATGCTCTACTCTCTTGCTTTGCTCCCTTCTGTGTGTGTTCCTGGAAACCTGTTTGCCTCGCGTTGCCCTGCCAGACCCTTGGGACAGCTCACAGTACATTTCTGTCCCAGTGAGGCTTGCAAATGTTTGTGTGTTTGCATGTGTGCTTATTCACCTGTGCATGTTATTTCTGAGGGCAGCTTTTGGTTCAAATTTGCAGCTCTGTCAGTACTAGACACAAAGCATTTGGGTCTAAAATGCCTTTTGAGTGTTATTTTCCTTCCTTGCTCTGCAAAGTTTGGATGTGTGGCTGTTTTGGAACACAAATAACTGGAAACTTTACTGCTAGCTCCAAAATTCAATAACTGTGGCAGAACTCAATAAGTACAGCTTCCTGCCAGTTTTTATGTGACAAATGACACAAATCAGGGTGATTTGTCGAAGGAAAAGCAGAAATCTGACAGCTATGATTGTTAGTCACCAACTTCCTCACCTCACTCTCCTCTGGAGACATGGCTGAACCGCATGGAAACCTGTTTGTATCTGTTTACCTCTGTCTGGCTTGCTCACACACAACCTCCATTTACTAAGGCAAGCACATTAACAAAAGTGCTCAATCTCTCCCCCTCCTCCTCATCTCTCCCACTGTCTCTGTGTTGTCCAGATGGAGGAAGTAATAGCGCGCATGCAGGATGAAAAAAATGGCATCCCCATCCGAACAGTGAAAAGTTTTCTAACCAAGATCCCCAGTGTTTTTTCAGGTAAGGCTCTCATCTCTTTTCCTCACTTCTCTTCGCTGCTTGGCTCCCACCCACTAATTAGTACTTGGTTCGTGCCAAACAAAACACTGAAAGTATTTAGGGAGTTGTCAGTTTTGCATTTCACACCAGCAATGCCAGAATGTTGAGGACCACTTTGGATTTTCGAGCTGTGCAGCACAATACATAAGAATCCATGGAGAAGAAGTGAGGACATCATCACCATTATTTTTACTGTATATGGACATAAAAAATGCACTGTGTACTATGAACTTACAGTGTTATAACATCATATCTAAAGCCATATTAGGTAATAAAAGAGCTTTACCAATGCATACACGCAAAAGAATGTGGTGTCAAAATCCTGATAAAATATAAAAATATTATAAAAGCCTGCTGATGATTTCTTCCTGGCAATTGTGCATAAATCGATGTTTTCCGATTTTTTGGCCTCAGGGCATCAGCAGTGCCAGAGCCACCACTGGTTGCCATCACTGCTAATAAAGAGCCACACTTGGCTTGTCACAACCTGTGTCATGTCCAGGGCCTTTTGACATGGGTAGCTATGTTGAGCCACAGATTTGTAAAAAAAAAAGTTTGACATTGAAGACCCATATATGAACACAGACAGAGATAAATTTGAATATCTAAGTTTAGCTGTAGTGACGTTGGTGAAACAATGACGAATGCTTTGGGCATGTAAAAAAGGGCAGCTGATGCACAGTTCTTTTTTTGTTTGTTTCCCACACAGTGTTTGTCTTTGCTTACAAAAAACTTACTTAAAAAGACACTACTCCCCTACTCCCCTGGCAGTCTCTCAGGCTGTAACAAGGACACAGTCCCTCTGTGAACACTGCCATTGTATCCAATGGAGCACTTGGCCAAGCTGTAGGCACAGTGTATCCCAGGATGCTGCAGCTTGTTTTGACCCACAAATTGTGATAAAACATACTGATTTCTTTACTTATCATTTTATTCACTTGTTACAGTAACATCACTTACTCTGAAATGAGTGTGCTGCTGACAGAACACAACCTTTCAACCTTTCGTTATATTGTTGCCATTATGCATCTAATATACGCACACACTTGTGCAACTCACCCACACACACACACGCACACACGCATAGCCCAATCTATGGGTGTGATATTAATCGATTCTGAGAACAGCCTTGTTAGAGGATTACCTTACACATCTCATTTAAGCACTCTCTTAGAAAGTGGGTCAACTTTGATAGTGTGAAAATGGGGTTGTGTTAATGATCTTAATCCATGGAAAATCTCATCTGGCTTTGGGGGCGCCGAAAAGCAAGTGGGTGCAGTGATAGCGAGGGGACAGAGAGACAAGACACAGACAGACAGAAAGGTAGTTTGATGGACAGAGGGACAGCCACAGGGACTGGCTGTCTCAATGCATGAATTCCCCCATGTCTCCATTTCACACCTTTTTTTCTGCCTTCTGTGGCCCTCGTCTTCTCAACACACCTTCACCTGTCAGCATGACAGACAGTAATAATAGCATGGAAAATATATATTTAGTTAAAGTGCTAAAGTCACATGTTGCAGTGGGGTGTGAAAATGCCCAGGGGGCAGAGGATGCTGTTATGTTTTTTTCTGAGATGTGAAAATGATTCAGTTGCATTCTCAGATGGAAGAGTTTATAAAAAAAAAGCTTGTTGTACATTATAGGAAAATTGAAACAAGTTATTTACTAGTCATCGCTAGACCTTTACTCAAGAATAGTTTTTGATGACTGCAACATCTATTTATAAATCGATAAATGCAATATGTCCTGCCTTGTCTTCTGCATAGTTTCTGACCTGTTTACGTCTTATTTTCTGTGACAGTTGAGAATTTCCTGTGTGATACATAGACTTATTAAATGAAACAATTGCAACTGCAATGTTTGTACTGTGACTGAGTCAGATAAATTGCGTTGTTACTGTACACAATGGACGCTTCATTATGCCATTGTACCTCTCTGGATATTTATATTAATGGACTACAGCCAAAGAGAGCTGGCTTGGAGAGGATGTCAGAGAAGAATATTTGGTAATGGATGGCCCATTACCCACCCACGTGGTGCAAGACAAGTGGAATTGGTATGCACTGCAATGATGATGGGAGGTGGGCAGAGTTAAGAGTGTCATTGTTTTCCTGTTCATTTGCATGTATATGCAAAAATGTGTCTCATCACATTGGGAATACATTAGATGTGTCAGTGACTTAACTATTTTCATATTTGTGTGCTTTCTCTCATTTCAGGTTCAGATATTGTACAGTGGATGATCAAGAATCTGGACATTGAAGATCAAGGTAAAATCAATACTGCTCTAGCAGAGTCTTTAAAGTGCAAGGTAGTTATTGTGGGTTGGACACAGATTTGGCCTCTTGAAACATGGTCAGCTGTTGGAGCTGCAGCAGTGGATGAACTGTACCCATACCTTCAATGCATTCACAACAGCAAATGTAGCTAGTACAAACTGTGGAAACAATGTAAAACTACTGACACATGCCAGGTATTTCCTATGATGATCTAGAAGTATAACCCAATTTAACCTCATATCTGCTACTGACTGTCTTAAGACTAAAAGGTAGGATATCATTGTTACAGTCATTAATACTGTATAATTTCAAGCTTACCTTTGTGGGACGTGTGTACCATTACTTAATATATGTAAAAGTCTACAGCATTTTTCTTTGATCTTTCTTTCTGTGTCCTTGAGCTACTGCACATCAGACACTGCAATTCTTGTTCTTATTTTTCTTTTTATCTCCCTTCTTATTCTTTTTTTATGGCAGTGTGATGAAGTAGAACAAGACTGTCTTGAGGCAGTTGCCAGATCATTAGCCGAGCCCCTCGCTGCACATAAAATAACTCAGAAGTGAGCAGGTTGAACTGTGATAAATATGGAAAGTAAAAACAGGTTGCTTGCTTGGATTAAAGATGGCGATAAAGAAGCATAGTTAACATGAAAAATGATCTGTTCTGAGCACTAGGTGTGTGTTTACTGGGCCACTGGAGGTCTTATGTGCGTGGGCATGCATTTGTCCGGAGTTTGTCTGCACGAGTGTGTGCCTCTGTGTTGTATAGCCAGTTTGTAGTTGTGACATAATCAATTGTTCACTTAGCTGACTCATCAACTCACAATTCCTTTGTGTGTTGTTTCATGTCTATGCAAGGATCGTCCCCTGTGTTTATGCGTTTGCTTGATGTGCTAAACTGGGCCAAAAAACGCTCCTTTTTGTCGCATTATGACTGAGGTCTGGAAAAATACGTACGAGAACAGAGTGTCATGCAAAATCATGCGAGTGTAGCACAGAGCAACTCCTGGTGGGACTGACAAACACAGCAAAGTGAAATACAATTAATTCGGCTCACAGCACGATAACAGCATGTTTATTATATAAAGGCAGATGAGCCTATATCCAAGTTTTGGGATTTAGTGTTTTTTTCACTAAATGAACGCCACAGATAAAAAAAGTGACGCACTCCAGATGAACTCATTATTGTCCTACTTAGCAATCTCTGTAGTCACTGATCCTATTTCCATTCATTACTGCCTTTGATTAGTGAAACACAACAAATCCTGCCTCTAAAGTTCCTTTCAAAAAGTTTTAGATGTCTGGGATATTTTAGCAGAAGGCTTTGCACTTATTACTCTTGACCATGCTTTCCTTACAATTCAGAGCATTACCGATCATCATCATTCATTGTTCTTCGAGAGCCAATTGGTTTGACAGGCACAGGGACTGTTAGAATTAACTGCCTACCACATTTAAGGTAACCAAGACTTGACTGATTAGCATGCATTACAGTGCAGCCCAGTCCAGACGGATCACACAGGGATTAGAAACGAGAATGTGGAGCCACAGATTGACATGATTTACAACCTTGAAATTAACTCTCTGGTGTGGGATAATTGGTGCATCTAATCCTTTAGTTAAACATGTAAACATTTCAGTTATAGATCAGTGATGTCAAAATTGACTAACGATCTTCTCTTCTGAAAAATGGTACATACAGATTTCAGCAATGCACCAGCATTATTTACTCTTTCCAGTAATGTGTCCATGATCCATTGATAATAAATATCCATAAATCCACTTTACCATTACAAGACACCATCGCTCTGTTTAACTGTGGGTCTTGCCTCCTAATCATCAAAAAGGAATTCAATGGGTTGTTGTCTAAACATCTCTGTTACAGAGCAAACTAGGACTGCTGGCAGAATAGTCGGCATGATTCTTCATGATGTGAAACAGAAGTTACAGTTGATGAAGTTCATGAAAATTAACCTTTTTTTGTTTCACACTATCATCATACTGTAGGGAATTATAGCAACTACACCATAAACCTGTTAACAAAGACAGCAGAAACAAAGCCAAAACAAGGCCTCAAAGGGGTTAATGGAATGAGGACTGATTCTCTCACAGAGTCACTTCCAGTATGAATTAGCTTTGCCGAATTATCATTTCATTAGCCTGGGGGGTTGTAAAATCCCAATTAGTTGCAGTGACATTGGTCTGCAGCTCTTTTGACCTCTGACCCATCTAAAAAGAAATCCCTGCAGGGCTATTTATGGCCATTTATTGCTGGAATAATTTCTCTGACACTGCAAAGCTCTTACGTATATCTGCACTGTCTGTAAGATAAAATAATGGCATACTAATAGAGAAATAGTGTAGATAAAATACTAACATAATTCAAACCTAACCTTTGACATAGTGGTTTTTATTACCAAATACAAAGCAAATCCTGTTTTGTACAAAACTGCAACATAAAATAACATCACTTTTTACATCTACTGCAAAAGGCTGACACATATTCAGTTCATTAGCCACATATAACAGTTAGGGTAAATGAATCTGTGGAATAAGGAAAATTGTAAATAGGCATGTGTGAACATCTGTGCTTGAATGTATGTGTATGTGTATGTGTGTGTGTGTGTGTGTGTGTGTGTGTCAAGAAGTCCTCCAACCTACAGCAAATGACCATCTAGGTGGCTTGCTCCGTTGGGAGCGTGCAAATGACAGGCGTACTGGGTCGTCATAGTAACAACAATAAACATGTAGTCAAGGTTATGGAACCATCATGGTTTACAATACGTCACCCTTTCTATGCTGCCATCACACTTAATAGGGCTGTCAGAGGACACCTAACCAAATAAAATAATAAAAAATAAATGGGTCGTAATAAGCTGCTTGCAAAGGGGGGACACTGTGTGTGTGTGTGTGTGTGTGTGTGAGGAAAAAGAGAATAAATTGAGCTGAGCTGCATGTAAGATAAGAAAATAACACTGTCGCTTTCTTTTACAGAATCTAAATCATTCCTGCAATACCAAGTGAAATTTCTGAGGGTGATAAAATCTCACCCTCTAAGGATAATGTGTCATTCGACTGACACATTGTTGGCACAGAGCTGAAGTCATTGCCTCTTTGTGTGTGTGTTTAGTGTGATTGCCCAAACACAGTCCTACCTAACTACTGGTTTAGTATATTGTAGTTTAGATCCCTTGGGGGTAATTCAACATAATTTAACAACGCTAGATCACCACACCACAATAAGACATCAGTCAAGCTGTCAGTGAGTTTGCACCAGTGTGTTAATAAGGGTGCATGCACATTGCATATGAAAGAGCAGCTTATCCCCTCTGTGGAACATCAGTAAAATGATCTCTGAGAGAGGACATGTGGCTCATCAGAAAAGCATGGAGAGGGGCGTGTACTGTTCTGCATATTGGGCCCGGTCTTCTCCTCCAACCTTCTTTAAGCCCGCTGACCATCAGACTCGAGAGTCACTCCTGCAGTGGAGCACTGTAGATGAGCTTTCTTTTTTTAGTCTCCTGAGATCTCCCCTCTGTACACTGCCACTGACATGTATAAGATGTCACTGGCAGTATAAGAGCTTGTGTAATATGTATGAGCTTGCAACTTCATTCAAAGGAAAAGCATGGATTTATGAAATAACATCAGTCCCGTTATAGTAGTATAGTAAACCTACAACTACATCAATTAAGGATCATAAACTAATAAGAGTCAATTAAAAAAATCTCAATCTGCAAAGTAGGAGTAGAATAAAATGGAAATAGCACCTTAAAACTGCACTGAAGCACAGTACTTGAATAAATATACTTAGTTTCACGTTTCACATTTCACATCCACTAACCAGTTAAAACAATCTTCATCACCTCAACAGCTCTACACAGTGCATCAGTAGAAAAGCTCAGCTGGAAGTACTCCCACACTCCACTTGGCAGGGCTCCAAACTGCTGGGTGCTCTGGCACCGAGCTGGTAATATGATAAAATCAAAGGGTGTTCTCCCCCTGGACGCAGAGGCCAGCCTTTCTCCAGAACTTGTCTAATTCCAGTCCAAGGTTTAGTCAACTATAAAGCTTATAGAAAAGCCTGCGATATGTTAAATGATAGCCAGAAACTCATCTGCTGCAAAGAATCTATCCATATATATACTCTTACTAAATAAGTAACAACAAACTTGGTTAATTTTTCATTTATCTGCATAGACATCTCTTCGTCACAGCCTTCTTTGTGCATTCTTAGATTCATTATTTTCTGCCCATCATACCATAGTTACGCTTAAATAAATTAAATCTGTACTGGGAACTAAACTAGCACTTAAATTAACCTAGTATACCTAAATTATTATCTGCCATTCAATTTGTGTTGGAGGATTTCCTAAAAATGAAATAAATACAAAAAATACAATATACAATGTAGGGATGACATTCATGCATAAAAAACAATCCCTCTGCTTCACTTCAATGAAAGCAGAGAGACTGAGCAAACCACTGCAGGTGCCAGAGACACTCAAACAACAAATGAGAACAGATCAGCCCTGTGGTTGAAGAGCAGGAGACAGCAAGCCTTTTGGGGGGTTTTATACTTTGCTGATTTTACTTTCATCTGACATTTGTCCTGTCTGAGATAACAATCCAGAAAATGACATTTTGGAATGAGTAATAAGCAACAAGACCAGGTCAAAACCTAGTATGTGGCCAGCTGACCAGTGGTGTAACATCGTCAGGCAGCCAGTGACAGAGTTCATGTTTATAGGGCAGACCCTGCAGTTGTCCAGCCAAAAAAGGTACATGAGTGGATTTTTGCACATAAATGTCTTCTCGAATTCCACTGCATTTCATGGACAGATGCAGCTGACGTACATAAGCTTAGTCTGTCCCCGCAGCTCTCAAAAATAAATCAACAATTTCTCCCCTCAAATTAATAATACCACATATAATATACAGTTAATGTATACATATTGTAAGATGTGAGACAAAGTGACTATAAGAAATAGTGCAGTGGATAAGAAGGAGGGGATGTGCTTATAAGTAAACAGGCTTAAATAACTTATGAGTCATAATTTATTAATATATGGAGCGCACTCACACATATGCATGGACACCCACACACATGCATACACATAAGCATCATGGTGTCTTAAAGCTACAACAGTCACCTCAGTGGTAAAGGAAAAGCCAGTCTTTATTTATCTCTCTCTCTCTCCCTCTCCCTCTCTCTCTCTCACACACACACACACTCACACACTCACAAACTCAGAGCCAGTGCGTGTGGATGTGTGTGTGTGTGTGTGTGTGTTTTGGAGAGCAGGGGAAATGTGCATATTTTATGTATGCATACAGTAAGTTCTCGTCACAGCATTCATAACTCTGCCTATTTAGAGCATGCTGAGCATTTCAACCTTTGTATCTGTTAGCGTTATTAGTGTGTTAGGACAGTTTACTGCCAGCCTCCCCTGGGCCTTCTACAAAACATCCAATAAATATTCAAATTACATGGCAGGACACCACTGTATAGAACAGCGTGTAGATAAACTGTATCATATACTGACCAAGAAGTGGCAATACTAACAGAGAACTGTTGAGACTATCCAGAGCTGGTGAATAATGTACATCAACATCATGAAGAGGTTACAGGGTGAGAACAGCAGGGAATAACTGGTGATGATTGCATGCTTTCATTAGCTAATGGTTTTAAATCAGGGACAGTCAACCATGTACTGTGGAGCACCAGAGGGAAGCAGGTATTCACTCCAACCAAGCACAACACCAAGTGATTTTGACTGATGAGCTCTGCCTCTCTGGCTGAAGGTGGACTAATCAGCGAGACCTCCTACTGGGCTGTTTGGTTGGAGCGTTGACCTGCCCGTCCCTCTGTCAAAGCTCTGTCAGAGTCTATTAAAGCAACAGTCACTAATTCACATCCTGGTGTTCTTTCTGGCCATTTTGTCAAGAATTAATTCATACCTGGGGATGAAAGGTGAATAAAGTTAATCTGGTGGGATGAAAAAAACAGCATGCTGGTCCAGGATCTGTGATGAGAAACTAGTGATTGTAGCGTATTCAGAGAATCTTCTTTTAATGAAAAAGTGAGATGTCAAGGCAGATTTATCATCTAATGCCAAAGTATAGCATGAATAAATAGTAGTTTATAAAGAAAAAGGCCTTATCCCCCTGGTCCTTAAAGCCAAAGTATGACATTTTGAAAATGACACTTATTTGAGTGAGACCACTCTCATATCTGTCTGTTAAATATAATGCTTATCTAAGCAGGAAGACTGGAAATAGCTGGACACAGTTAGACTGGCTTGGTCAAATGGTAAAAAAAATCCACCCACCAAAGCCTGGAAAGCTCATAAATGAACACAATATATCTAGGAAAAAAACACAGTGATAAAATAACAATATAGAGGTTAGGTGACAGACTATTTCTCAGCTCTGTGCAATTATCAGGGAAACACTTGTTACCAAGTTACTGATCATGGCCAAGAACTAGCCTGACACTGAACCACTGCAGAAGAGAAAATTGTCGTTTTCCGCACACAGCAATTTCACAGAACACACTGTGAAGACAAGCTGATACTAAGGTGAATATTTTATATGCTTGAACGTGAAGGTGCACATGCGGTCGTTTGTTATTAAATTGACTTTTTGTCTTTGTTTCTCATAGTGGAGGCTCTTCACCTAGGAACTCTGATGGCTGCACATGGTTATTTCTTCCCCATCTCAGACCACGTCCTCACTCTCAAAGATGATGGCACTTTCTATAGGTTTCAGGTAAGAATAATAACAGCAATTATTTGTGTTGAAGGGTCCCGTTATATCTCTATTAGTACCCAGACAATCAAGAGTCATGCATTAAGCTGACAGGAGAAGATATGACTACACATGATGAATTCTTTGTTTTATGTAGTCATTTTTTCAACATAAAACATGCTGTTAAAAACAAAGACTTTTCACATGGCAACTCTAATTGCTGCAGTCATGAGAATTTTGGAATCTATAAGTCAAGTGGCAGGCCAAAGAAAAAGTGGAATAATCTTTTAATCTGTTGCCTCTGTATGAGATGCTGGAGTCCAACAGTTATTAGAAATTGTTGTACTCCATTATTCTTACAGGATCATGAAAAAGAGAAGGAAAAATAAGCAAAAAAACATGCTCTGCATGTCAATACTGGGATTGGCAGTTTAGCGATTTTCCATCCAGTAAGCTCCCCCAAGTGTGCTGCACAGGACTGGCCAAAGTAAATCAATGTCTAAGGCTGTGACTGTGTTAGTAGCAGGCTTCATTATGTTCCTTACATGCAATCAGTTCTGATCTGAAACCAGTCCATACAATGCTGAACAAGAAGGGTCAAGATTCATGCTGGTGTCTGCTCTCGTTACTCGCTGAAAGGAGCTTATGTGCTTTAGATGTTGTGCCGACCCTATTATACAACAAAATCTTTTATTGTGACAGATGCAGCACTATGACTGCATGCCCACCTCGCATGACAGCGCATGCTTTGATTCAAAACACCATGTGGTTATTTGCACGCTGTCAAAGTGTGGTTTCTTTTCGTTTTGTTTCTTAATGACCTGTTTTTGCCTTCAGACTCCATACTTTTGGCCATCAAACTGCTGGGAACCAGAAAACACAGACTATGGTGAGAGTACTGTTCGGCTGTCATCTTATTTCTACTGTGTGCATTGTGCAGTATGCAGAGAACATGCTAATGTTGCAGACTGTTCATGTAGTGCATAAAATATATTTGTCCAGTAGATATGTTATCGCTGCTAATGTTTCCAAACGTTCAAAAGATGAAACAAAACTGTTACAACTAAGTATTCTGATGCTTGACAGAAATCTAAAATCACATTTATTTCTACTCAAATCTTCAGTTACAACAGAAGCAGTAACAGGGCAGTGTGTTGTGTGGGTTTGTATGCAGGTATCTGTTGTGCACATTCAGCTGAACATTTTAATGGTAATACATGGAAGGGCTTTTTGTTGTTCGCAGCAGAGCACAGTGGAGATAAACGTTTTATAATGCCAAAAACAGTTCAGGTGAATAGCTGTGGCCTTGCAGGTCTTTCATTTGTTGTTTCAGTTGTGGGACAGAAAAGTGGCTAATGCTCGCTGTGGGAATAAGTCTGCGAGTGTGGCTCCTGTGAAGAAGTGGGGAAGAGTGTCTTGCATGCAGCAAATGATTCATGTGAATGATGCCCTTTAATGAAAACAGTGTAATGGCATAATGAAGCCTCCACATAATGGTCAGTTAACAAAGGGATGAAGGCAACATGATAGTACAGAAAGACATCAAAAGTCAGGCATGCACACGCACGCACACACACACACACACACACACACTAACAGATGCTCACACACCATGCACAGTCAATGACCTTTGTGATTTGCAGGCCAGTTTAAATGTGCAGTTGAGAGGATTAAATGAGTAAACGCAGGGCCACTTAAAGCTGTTAAAACCAAGCCGAGATCCTGTTCTGCCTCTAATACCAATCTCTCTCTGTCTCCCTCTCTCAGCTGTTTACCTCTGCAAAAGAACAATGCAAAATAAAGCACGTCTGGAGCTTGCAGACTACGAAGCAGTAAGTGAAAGTGGTCTTTAATGTCAGCACTCCCCTCTTCACCTATCTGTCCTATTCCTGCCTCTGCATTGCTGAGGGTTTATTGCTTGCCTTTTTGTTCATACTAACACTGAGAAAAAAAAGGTTCCTGTGGCACAGCAACATTTTTTAAAATTCCTTTAACCAAAGCTATTAAATGAATCAGAGGGTTGGTTATGTTCAGGGTTTTTTTTCCCCCTCTTGTATGTGTGCAGGGATCATTAAAGATGGTATCCAGCCGTGCACTGTACACACCATGTGCAGTAAATATAATCAGCCCAGATCCCTCAAAAGCCTTTCTTTTCCTGTTTGTTCTTTGTTTTACTTGCAGGAGAGCTTAGCCAGGCTACAGAGAGCTTTCGCCAGGAAATGGGAGTTCATTTTTATGCAAGCAGAAGCACAAGCAAAGTAGGTTTCCACACATGCACTGAGCTGCTATGTGCGAGGCCTCATTATCACATGATTGAACTTAATGTTTTACTACAGCTTTCCTGTAATTTCACAGCGCACAACTTCACAGATGAACTGCACTTTAAACGTGTGGTGGATACATGTCTTGGAATGGGCTACACACTCTGTCAAAACAGTTCTGAACTCCTCCTTTTTTCTTAGAGTGGACAAGAAAAGAGACAAAATCGAGAGGAAAATTCTCGACAGTCAGGAAAGAGCATTCTGGGATGTGCACAGACCAGTGGTGAGTGAAATTACTGATGCTGTTGTTGTTGTCGTCACAGTCACCTTTGCTGTTACTGATATCCTTGCTGACAGTATCTACATCATCTTAATTGTTCCTGCAAAAGTGACCAAACTGCACCCCCCACCCCCCACCCCGTCCCCAGAGTGAAAAGAATAATTACATAGATATGGTAAATCATTTCTGCTCTCTAGGTTATTTTAGTCTATCCCACACATTTCACAGGTAGTAGGGATGCGTCAAGGCGTGTGACCAAGAAATAACTTTCATAGATTGTGCCTTTTATATATGAGCACATCATTCCTGTGACATAGAAATGCTGTAAAGAGATGAACAGTGTAAATACCTCCACCATGTATTCTTCTGCCATACACATGCAATGTCACATCAATAAATGTCACAACACATCAGCCTCACCGCCGCTCTTTACCTCGTTTTCTCACACACACACACTTGCCTAGCGTTAACATTTAGTTTCCCCCCTGAGGTTAAAGGGTCTGCTCTGCTGTATTTCTCTAAAAGCCACTGCTCCGTGCTTAATTGGAAAATAACAAGTTCAATTTATGCGTCCTTGGAGCAACATAATCAATATTAATTCAAATTTCACAGTGACGCTGTCAAGGTACTTAGCTCCGTTCTTCTGGAAGAGACCTAGATTAGACCACTTGTTCAATCAGCCAGAATTTGCACACTAAGACTTTGATTTCCCGCTGGTTTACTTGTTTTGCTAGAATTGGCAGATTCCATGTTTAATTAACCAGCATCTGACACATTGTCCTGGGGACGTTGCAGAATCACTTCACACCCAAGCTAAGCATATTGGATTTGATTTACGGAGACTCACATAATGGTGGCAAAGAATGCACCTCACCCCCGCGTCTGTGGTGTCATCCTAGAGGGCATAGCTTAAGTTGTGAAAATTTAATTTAAGATGAATTAACTTGTCATCTTCTGATTTTCACTCTCACTCTTCTCACAGCCTGGATGTGTGAACACAACGGAAGTCGACATAAAGAAGTCCTCCAGAATGAAAAACCCCCATAAAACCAGAAAGGTAGGGAACATTTTCCCACTGATACACCTTTCATTTAAGGTCAGGGTTGATAACTGACACTGAAACACAGACATGAGCCGACAGGCTTATTGCTCCTTGCTGTGCTTGTCAGCAGCTGTAAGGCCACTTTTATTGATTGTTATATTCTTATGGGTTTTTTTGTCATCTTAGTCTGTGTATGGGCTGCAGAATGACATCCGTACCCACAGCCCAACCCACACCCCTGCCCCAGAGGCCAAGCAGCCCACAGAAGAAGAACTGCAGGAACAGGTTAGACCTGCAGGTGGCACTCTACCATTAAAGACAGGATCTTTATCGATTTAAAGTCAGTGCTAGCTCTCAAATTGTAATTTTTCATTTATAACTTTACACCCTTACCTCACTTTTGGGAATGGTTAATAAAGTACCAAAGTATAATATATTTGCATAACATTACAATATGTACATAAACAAGTACAACGTAGCCCAGAATTTAAAGTGCAAATATGAAGTCAATATTTTTCACTTGCTATCTGATTATATACTTCTTGTGAATGCATGTAGGCTGATGTATTCTAATTGTTCCCTTCTATGGTTTCAGATCACCTTTTGGCAATTGCAATTAGACAGGCATCGACTGAAAATGTCCAAAGTGGCGGAGAGGTGAGTGATGTTCTTTGTGTCTTTATTCAGTTTAGCCATCGATCTGTTTATTGAGCTGTTAAACGGGCTAACATGGCATGGAATTAAGAGCTCCGATGACCTTAAGGAGTGACTGGGCCAAGACAATGCCATCTGTGGGCATTATTGTCGACAATGCCAGATGCTGGATGGCACACAAAAGTGTTGGTTTGTCATTTCCTTCATGATAAGAAAAGTACATTCAGCAAATTCATCAGTTCACTTCAAGTATGTGCTCTCAGTAGGATTTTATTTGTCCTTTTGTCAATTAAATCATTGAAATCATTATCACTAAAAAAGTCTGGAGCATAATTTCATCAACCATAACTAGATTATTAACATGTCAAATCAGTGATACAGACTGGTGCTATTGTTCTCTTTTGTTTCCTCACAATAGTTTGCTGGGCTACACAGAGCAGTACGTTGAATACGACCCTTTCCTCACACCTCCAGATCCATCTAACCCCTGGATCTCAGATGACACCACACTCTGGGAGCTAGAGGCCAGGTGGGTAGACCAATGTATGTCTGTATGTATTTGGGTGGACACAAAGAACAGTTGACTTCTTTATGTTTCTTTTTACAGTTACAGAGTGTTTTTTACACATACCCCATCAGTGAAAGATGTTCTGCATGTTTGTATGTTTTACTCCAGCAAGGAGCCATGCCAACAGAGGGTAAAGAGGTGGGCTTTTGGCATTGACGAGGTTCTCAAAGATCCTGTGGGGAGAGAGCAGTTCCTCAAGTTCCTGGAGTCTGAGTTCAGCTCAGAGAATCTCAGGTACATGATGAAATACATTGAACATGCACGCATGAATCTGCTACAGCTGTTGAATAAATGGAGTGAAAAGTACATTTAAATATTTAAAATAGCATAAAATGGAAGTACTTCGAACTGTTCTTGAGTAAATGTACTTACTTTCTGCCACTTCCTGCCAATCAATATAGTAGATAGGATTATGGACTGTGTCTTTAACCGTAATTAAATTGTAGCATTATGTACTGCTGCATGCTTCATCCTAACCCTCAAAGTTGCCTTAACATTTGCAAATTGTAACCTCAACCACAAACCAAGTCATAAGCCTGAAATAAACAGTTTAATTTAATGGGACAAGCTTTCTGTTCCCACACTGACCCTAACAAAGCAGCTGTGTGCAAATATTTTTCGCCACAAAATCATTAATACAAGCGCATACACATGAATGCACATGTGAGAGCTTGTCGAGGATTAAATTCACACATTGCTATGCTCCTAACACACACACACACATATATACAAATCAACTGTTTCACATACACCATGTGAAAACATGCAGTATATGCATTGCAAGACTCTTGACTGTACATACATTTTCTATGATTCTTTGATGATGAAAGACATAGCCAACAATATCTCATTTGAATTGTTTTTCTTACTGACAGTACAAATGCTCACATAATTATGGATACGTTTTCATGTTTTCATGTCAATAACAGCTTGGAAGCTAACAACAGTCTGTTATTACTGGGGGTCACTGCTTCTTTGCATGTGTAAAAAAATAACCTACAGTAATGTTGTTTAATCAAAGCAGGGATAGGTGGTGGATGCAGCTTTTTTAAAAACATGCACAATTGTAACTGTGGCTAGAATAACACAAGTGGGCAGGGATATTATGTTAATTGGTTTATTCATGGTAAGAGGAATACTGCAGAGAATACTGCACAGTATTAAAGGTGCACACAAACAGCTAAACATGAATAGATTACCCGCTGTGCAGATGGCTCCCTCTGCTCCCTCTGATGGTACATGCCTGTATTGTGTTGGCCCAAAGCTAATAACATGGTCAGTTTAATTAAATTAGAATTTTAATATCTCAGTCAGTTGAGCATTGTTTTAACTCCCCTGTAACTGACAAAAAGCATGCTACTGTTCATGGACATACTAACCTTGTCAACCTTAACTTTTTTTAAATTAAACTTGGCATGGCGTGGTGCTCTGCCCATTCCCTATTTAAAGTCTGTCTCTGCTGAGGTGTCCCTAAGTAAGGCAAAGATTAATATTCTTCTTGTTACAGTTGCTGTTACACATTTACCACCATGTACTTTTCTCCTCTGAGATAAGACAGTGGACAGAAAAAATCAGCACTGTGATATGTATGAAATGGTGTAGCAATGCTCTTAAAATTAATAATTGAATTATGAATAATACCCTGTACAGACTGTAATTTGTAAATTTAAAAAAGCCCTCTGAAGTATTTTAGTGAATAAGTGCCTGATATTGTGACAGAGTCTCAGCTCCAGCACATCCAATATGCTGTTAACTGGTGAACCATGATCTTTATAAATTAGCCACTGGGTCCCTTGCCAGGTTTGTCATGCCGCCCTTTTTGAGTTTGGGCATTTATGTCGAAAAAAATAATGTAAATGATACATTCTATAATAATGGTTGTATATGTATATTATTTGCAAGTGTACTTGTGAGAGTACTTCAAATATTGATATATGAGAAATATGTTTTTTATTATTTTAAAACCCAGTGCAATATGTCCTTTGAAAATCTGCCAAGACTCAGACCCAAACTCAAGTCAATACTGACTCACAATCAATCGTAGAATTAGTTTGACTTCTGACTAAAGAAAATAAATGACTGTTGAATCTCTAACCTACCAACAAATCAACTGATGATATTAACAAACACTGCAATTATGGATCTGTTCTATAGTCTCATCTTAGCTAGGAAAACTTTGGATTTTTGGCCAGACCTACTATATCAAGATGCAACTATCTTACTCTTACCTTTGGTCTGCAGGTTCTGGCTAGCGGTCCAGGAGCTAAAGAAACGTCCCATCAGAGAAGTTCCAACTCGGGTCCAGGAGATCTGGCAGGAGTTTCTGGCCCCCGGGGCGCCCAGTGCCATCAACGTGGACTCCAAGAGCTACGACAAAACAACCCAGAATGTCAAAGATCCCGGACGCTATGCCTTTGAGGACGCACAGGTGCATTATTACACAGAAGCGAGTAATACAAATTGAGTAAATCACATTCCTGTAAAGGTTTGATTAACATTTTTCACTGTACATAAACTGAAAAGTTCAATTTCTGTCTGGAACATTGCTATTGATCTAAACAACATTATTAACTTTAAAGTGCAGCTGATACAGCAGAGGGTTCTGTTGTAAGTGGCGCATTGCATTTCATAACATCTATTCCACAGTGTTACTTTGACCCATTATTTTCCTATTATTTGTCTCTTCAACAGGAACACATCTACAAGTTGATGAAGAGTGATTCTTACAGCCGTTTCATCCGTTCCAGTGCCTACCAGGAGTTATTACAGGCCAAGAAGAAGGTAAAAAAACAAAACCCAAACAACACTTTGTTTGCAAACATGCACTGTCGATTACATGGACTGCAAGGCTCTATTGTCCTTTGTACAACACTAACCAGACTCATCAGTCTGGTTGGTGCTGAAACCTATCCTCTTGGCAGCCCACGGCCAATGCCAAAGTCATACTTTCAATCCATTCCTAATAATCTGTTCACATACAAAACAAATAAAGATACAATACATGTACTGTATCTGAAATGCACTTAACATTTCTGAATACAGAGACAGTGTTGCTTAAAAGGTGCAAACCAGTTCAAACCAAACGTGTCAAAGAAAGTGGCACCTGCAAGCCAGCATTACCAATGAGAGAGTGAATACAAAGCATAAATAAAGTCTGCTAAAGGTGCAGATGAAGGCGTGGCTGATCGGGGATCCTGACGGACTTGTAGAAATCATTATGAATAGCAGAGGCACAGAGTTTGCCATAATGTGATGAATAATTCAGAGTTACACAGGTGTATTTATGTGCTTAAAACCTGCCCTGTCACACACCTCCCACACTGTCTCAGCTTGTCATTCTTGTAAAGAAGATTTTATTATTATATTATAAGGAAAACACTGCCAGCGTTGTGGATTACCAGATCCAAATGCAGATGAGAGACAGGCAGAGTGGTGCAGTGAGGGGTTTAATAACAAAAAGCTTTAATCCAAAATGAAAAAAACAAAGGAGCAGATGTGAACCAGTGAAAACCAAAAACTTACTGAACTGAAGAGACACTCAATGAAGGCAAGCATGTGATTGAGGGCATAACACTCAACAAACCAACAAAGATTTCTTCACACAAGGGACAAAGGGATAACGAAACACAGGTGAAGCACAGTAGGGCAAGTCAGACAATCACAAGGACAGGAAGTAAAAACAGAAGACACATGACGAGATAACTACCAGCGTAAAACAGAAAACACTGTTTTGGTACAGCTTTGTCTTTGGTTCATGCCTCTACACCGGTGGCAGCTATGGCCGGAGACATGTTTCCAGATTGTCTACCCGAACGTCCTGATATTTGCAAACATGATATCACAAGGACACCTTGAGGGAATTTCTTCAAATTCTGCACAAACGTTCACTTGGACTCAAGGATGAACTGATTCGATTTTGGTGGTCAGAGGTCGAAAGTCAAGCTCATTGTGCCCTCAGTAGACAGGTTTTTGGCCGTAACTCCAGAATTCATATGTTAATTACAATAAAAGGGACTGAATATAATTTATTGAATTCCTTCAATGTCTACATATACTACATGAGTCTGGAAAGACAGACATGGATGTAAAATACAACTTGACTGGTTTGGTGGTGGCATACGACCGGGAGGCAGTAATTCTAGTAATGGCTTTATAATGATAGCAAAGTGGTCTTCTCCCTGGATCCTCTGCACAGTAAAACTACCTCACCTAATGTGTCGTTTTATCTGTCCCCACAGAAAAGTAAGAACTTGTTCTGAAGGCTCTTGCTTCCAGGTAATGTCTCATACAAAATGTCGACCGAACGTTCACATTGGGTTGTGGCATTTGCGGCAGAACCACTGTAGATATCTTGTGAAATAAATGTTTTTTGTTCTCTCTCGCTCCCACTGACATATTAACATCATTCTCTTTCCCACTGGTTTGTTCAACCTTCTTTCCTCTTCTCTCAGTGCAGGGGAAGCCACGAGCATTCAAGAGGCTGACCAGTCGTGTGCCATCATGCTAAAATCAATACCATCTCTCTCTCTGGGACATGGAGAGGGAGACCATGTCATCTCTTCATCATCATTGTCTGTCCATATGCTCTTGGCTCAGCCGGGCAACGAGCCGGGCCTTCTGTTCGTCTGTTGTCCACCGGTTGTTGCATGTCCATGGAGAGGATGTTCTTTCTTCTCTCTCCTCTTACAATACCTGATATATTTCCAGTATTCTCAGAAAGAACTGCTGGACTTGTGAGGACACTGACAGACTGGTGAGATGAAAAATGTGGTTGGAAAAAAAAAAATCAAATCCAGTATTCCAGTTCTTTCCATCGTAAACTGCTGGATTGGAGACCCCCCCCCCCACCCCTCAATTCCAACTGAAACAAATGATGTCAGAGAGAAAAAAACACAGAAAAAAATAAAATGACAGCTTAAACTGAAATCTAACCAATGTCATTGCTTTACATGATCTGAGGTCACAGATACTTTGTCACGCTATGGGAAGTGTTGTGCAGAATGAATATACAATATATATATACACATATATATTATTATTATTATTATTATTTATTGTGCATTTATTTTGCTTTGCATTATTTTATTGCAATTACTACAATAATTAGTACATATGATTTTCATTGCACTTGTAAAGTCACATTCAAAATTGCAAAAATGCTGTCTCCTGTTTTATGTAGAACATAATTCTTTGTTATTCTCTCCTGCATTTATTTTTATACCATATTTAAAGACACTTTTAATTACTTGTATTATTAAAGTTGGCCCTCTATCTGTTACAATGGCCTGGCCTTTGATTTTATTTTCATTTTCTGGATGCACAAAATGCCACCATAGTGACGAGTGTAGCATTTATTCTGCAAGGTTTGAAAGAATCCAAAAACAGTAATTGAACAGTGTATTTTTGATTTCTACCACTAGAGGGTGATAAATTATTTCCTACAGCAGGTATCTGCCTCCGCCAACACAGAGCAGCAAAATGCACCACCAGCACTTTGCAGACAAATGAAGTTTTGTCATGCAAAAGTGTCATCATCCTCTGGTCTGTTGAAGGGGTTATTGTTCAGACCGGACCCATTTTGCAGAGCCTGAGGTTTTGCAGGGTCTGTTGATGTTTCAGCTCTTTGATGGCAAAAGTGACAGTCTTTGTGCCCAGTGGTCATCTTAGCAAACGGCCACAAAAGAGACAAACATTATTGTCTCAGTTACATCAAAGAATGCAAGTTGTGGCATTTTTCAAAGCACACTGTCACTGTGTCTGGGTATATGCATAGAATGATTTGTGGATTGGGGTGGGTGGAAATGTAATGTGGTTACAGTGTCAATAAGAGAGGATAATTTAGTGTTGTTTTTTGTCGCTCATGGTTTCTCTACATGGTGGCAAAATGTCTTACACTTCCTAAAATGTAAACGCCAAATGTTAAACGCAGGGGAACAGGGAAAGAGAATCTACAATGGAAAAAGCTGTCAGTTTGATACGTTTAATGTATCATGAATGGGTGAACATTACAAAAAAATATAAAAATAAATAGCAGTAGACATAGAGACACAGGCAGAGGGAGAGACAGACTTAAATGAAAGAAGTGAAGCTTGGTTTGATTCACACAATGACCAGGGCCAATAGGAAAAACCCTCCCCGTCTCGAGGAGGGAAGGGGTGGTGTGGATTCAAACTAAGGCAGGCTTTACAGTGAGTCAAACACTCTCAAAGACAGACTACAGACAGTCTCCACAGCACTAAGATACAGGCTTACTGTGCCTTAAACCTGGAGCTCCTCTCTTAAACCTGAAAACAAGAAGACTAAGAAAAACAGTCAGACTGAGAGAGGGGAAGTGAGAAAGAGATACAAATTTTCCAGGAGGATGGAAAACTGATAGCGACTGAGATTTTGATTCTTAGGTAGAGGGGGGAAAAGAGGAACGAGGAAAAGCCTGAGGATACTACAGATTATGTTGCCATGGAAACCAAAACCTGGAAGGGGACGCAAGGATCACTGAAGTCGGACAACCATCCTTGACTGCATCCTCGACACATTACTGTTCCGCTGAGCACTGTGGTGAGAGGTACATAAACCATGCTTTATGCCATACTAGGCAACACTTATTTAACACTTGATCAAAAATACCTTTTCAAGTTGGAAGAATTTTCTAGAGTTGTTTGAAAACTACCATAACATACAGTATGCACTACCTCCAAATGTGTCAAATTAAAGCTCTTGATATAGGATTATACACATGGACATAGAAACTTAACTGGCCAATTTTTCATTTTGAATATTAGGATTTTAAAAATACAATAAAAAAGACCCTTCCAAGGTGCATAGTCTTTGCAGTGCATGTGAGGGAGCAGTGACTTTATATGCAAAAGCACCATGTGCTGTTCGGAGTTACTGAAAAAAGCGCAGCTTAGTGAGTGCTGCCTCGACCTATCCCACGTGAGTGTGAGACCGAGTGACTCAGTGTGTCTCTGAATGACTCGGCACAGAACCAAGTAATTCGAACAGCAGTAGTTGTACACAGCTATTCAGCATTTCTGCCAGCGCTGATGGTTTGATTCCCACTGGGGCCACCCATTGAAAAACTTTGCGCCTTCAAGGTACTGCAAGGTGTTCTGGATAAAAGTGTTATAGTAAATTACTATAATTAGTGGCTGGAGGTTCCAGGGAATTAGTGTTGTGAGTGAGAGAATTAGTGAGTGATGACAGTAAGTTGTACTGTGTGTCTCAGTGGGATTACGAGTCAGTTTGTTTTTTCCAGTGTATATGAAAATGACAGAATGAGAGATAACAATGTTAATGTACATGGAGAACCTGTGTTCTGTGTGCACAGAAATTATACATCTATTCTTTTTCTCTCTGTACATGTGTACGGGTGTAGCTACATCCTTGTTTGGTGTGTATCTTCACTTTTGTATTTGTATCAGTGTACATGTGCGTGGTCATGTTTGCGCTGATGTGTGAACATGTGTATATCCCTACAGTATCCTGTTAATGCTGTGAAATGTACAGTAACAGGCTGACAGCAATAAGCAAGTGAGTTGCTGTAGTACATTCACAATGTGCCTACTGAAAAGCTTCTGACAAGTGCTGAACGGGCAAACAATCTTTTCCCCATTCCTAACAACGCTCACAGAAACTTGAAAATGTAAAGATTTGAAAGTGCATTCCTTAACCTGACAAATCAAATTTACACATTTAAATGGATTTGGTTTTATGCTCGAGAAATACCAAGGGCTGAAAGAGGAGATAGAGAAAATGTGGGGTGTGAAGGCAACAGTGGTACCAATAGTGATCGGGGCACTAGGGGTGGTGACCCCCAAGCTGGAAGGATGGCTCCAACAGATACCAGGAACAACATCAGAGATCTCTGTCCAAAAGAGCACAATGCTAGGAACAGCTAAGATCCTGCACAGAACCCTCAGACTCCCAGGCCTCTGATAGAGGACCCGAGTCTGAAGGAGACACCGCCCAGGTGGGCGAGAGGGAGATTTTTATTTTTTAAAAAATATATATACAGTGATTGTGTCTGCACAGAAGCAACACTTTGATATTGTCTTCTCTGCCATGGAGCTCTGAAAAAACACGAACCCTATCAAAATTGTTGCGCTGTTGAAAATGGCCTGCTGTATTACCTGTATTACTTGCAATGGCGCTCTGTTTCGGGGTGGTACCAACGCCTCGCGACGCAGTTACTAGCAAGAGAAAAACGAGTGACAAGCTAACCTTCCTGGAGCTAGCTAGCCAGCGCACCAACAATCACACAACTCAAATTCAGCCGTTATCAAAAATGTCACTCCTACACCAAACTGATGGCAAACTCTCCCAAAATATCAAGTGCAAAAACTTTATTTTGATAATAGTGCACACACCACTAGCTTAGGAAAGTGTGTTTTCTCTCCGCCTGCACCCCTGAAGTTACTCACTAACACGGGTAACTTTACTTAACTCACGAGAAAATTGCCTAATTAACGTATAATTGCAAAAACAACGAGTTAAGTTAACTTGCGGTACTGAAACCGGAAGCTGAAAAATCTGCGGCGCCTTGTCAGTAAGCTCCTGCGACAGAACTGTGTAGAGAAAAGCCGTGGCTATCAACATAAGTTATAGTTGTACTCACTTGACGGTTAACTTTTATGAAGGATCATGAAAGATGTCCTCATGTCTGCCTGATGGCTAAAACTAGAAAACATCTGTGTTACAAAATTTACCTCCAGAAAACACAAATTATTGTTCCTACTGCTGCAATAATATACAGCTAATTGTATTGTGATTCACAGGATACATATTTATTTTTACAACGATGATTTGATTATAATATATATTGATATACAGCAACATGCTGTACATAGGTTGTATAGTATGGATTTGTTGATTAAAGGCTACAGTAAAAATGCTGTGAAAACTACAGAAAGTTGTTAGTGTGAGAGTGCATTCTGCCTTCTGATCCTTCTTACAGCTCCAGTGACTGCACCACCTTGTACTGCTCTGATGTCTAAGAGGATTTAGTGCACAAACACATTACAGTTTCTTTAGCAACATAATACACTTCATAGTAAGCCTCTAAAGATGGTCAAAATAGTATTTGATAGAAACCTTCACAACATTCTCAAAATGTGCAGATATCGCTGTACAAATGAGCTAGTACTAAGACAACAATCCTATCCGGAAAGTGAATTGAAATGGAAGAGAAATACTGCCTTTTTCTCAAGCCTGTGACAACATTTTAAACTAACAAAACATTCACCTTGCTCATGAGCATAATATGGCTTTAAAGAGCTACTTTTAAACCCTTTAACATGCTGTGGCCTGCCAGTTTGCCAGACATCACAAACTCATACTGTAGAGCCAAACATTGCTCAAACCCGCAGAACGTTATTTCAAATAGTGGAGATCCCAGAGTTTCCAAAGACACCAAACATATTTCAAAATAACCCTCAAGATATTTAGAATATTTCTATTTAATGGAATGATGTGTGATGAAAACTAATACAGCTTCACTGAAGATCTGGAACAAGCTGATACAGCAACTTAAAAGTTACTAAAGGGGAAACAAATGGGCAAAACTGTGAGTTAAGGATTTAATAAACTTGCACTTTAAGTGCAAGTAGAAAGTGGAGTTAATCACTGCAGCTAAGTAGTGTCATCCAGATCTGGAATGAGAAACCCTGACTATCATACCATCTCTAATTGCTCCTCATCCTCCACTAAAGCACTTTATGTTGCTGAGGTGAAGGAGTTGCCTTACATTCTTGCCAGTACTTAGCTTGGAAAGCATTATATCTGGGCTGCTAGTCATTATCAAGATGGATTGTGGTGACAAATGGCTGCCCAAACTGCCTAAAGCAGCCTCCTGGCAATGTTGGCATTAGACACATTTGCACAGAAAAGCCCCCAGAAGGAGCCCCCACCAACTCCCCAACTGTTAATGAGCCAACAGCAGAGCGTAGTTTGGGAAAATACAATCCGCAAATGCAGATAATGACATGGTTCCTCTTTGTGTAATTGGCTCCAAGTGAAAACATTTCATTTAGCTCTCTTTCTCTCTCTCTTTATATCCTGTAAGTGTTTGTGTGTGTGTGCACGTGTGTGTGCATGTATGTGTGTGTGAGCACATGTCTGAGGTCACGTACGTGTGTGTGTGTGTGTATGCGACTACCCGTGTGTGATTGAGGTTTGAGCTTGCACGGTGAATTAAATGCAGTTCTACTGTAATTAACTGCACTTACCAGTCTGTGTATGAGACTTTCTGACGCACCAATAATTGAGGCATCAGGTTTTGTTTGTTTTAACCTGCCTTTGAAGACATGCTGGGAAGATGTTTCACATGGTTTAGAGGAAGTACATCTGTGTGTACATGCTTTGAATCTTGACAATCATTGTCATTTCTTCTTTCAATTATTTGACAAATGAATATCTGAAGTGCAGCTAGGCTGGAGATGTTCCTGACCAATTATGTTTTTCATTTCACTTTTATATCTGGAAAAAAGAGCCATTGTTATGCAGACAGAAAACAGTACCATGGTATTATAATGCCATTCTGAAAAACAAAACATAACAAGTTCCCACTGATGATAATAGCTGTTTTCAGAAAGGTTTGTGCCGAGCTCAGCAGTTTTGCTGGTATTTGTAATTTCATTAGAGGTCTGAATTTTGGAACCAAGGTCTGCCACAGTTCAGCGAAGCATATCCCCCCAAGTATTTGTGGTTCTGGTAAAACATAAAGCTGTGCTTGTGGACAATATTAGTGTTTAGCAGACAGAAAGGTCCGGTTCAGCTCTGTCTCAGCATTAACACACAAAACCACAGTCTCCTTCCATCTCAGGGACTCTGTGAGAATTGGTGCTGTATGTCAAGATAGATAGAGTGACAGACAGAGAGACAGATGGGTAGAGAAAAGAACAGAGACACAAAACTTTTGGAGAGATATACAGTTGTGGAAGGAGCACATATACTGTGTATGAAATCTAAATGTAGCTGGTTTTGTTTTCCAGTAGGTCATTTGTCCCAAAACCTATCATCCTCTCCCTCTTTCCTTCTATCTTGTACCTCCAACCCCGCCACCTCTGCGCTCCCTCCCAAAGCCCCTGAATGCCAAACCCAAAACCACAATTTGTCTTTGAGATTGATGAGGATAGCTTGGCAAGGGCCGGCACTATCATACATACACCCAAGTTCGGGAGGGGAGCGGGAGCACGGGTGCTGACTGTAGAGGCCATCCTTCATGCCCTGTGTGCACAGTCCATCGGGTCCTATCTCCAGAGTCACCGGGGTTTTGCAGACTGTAGCTCTCCAAAGTTGCAGGGTGCCTCTTCAAGCGATGGCTAGAGGGAAACAGAGAACAAGAGCCTGCACACAAAAGCATAGCCTGTTCCCCTCACCGGGGGTTTTATGCATTTGAATACACAGTCAGCAGGAATAAGACACTGCAGCTAAAGACAAATGAGACCATGTTGCACATGGAAGGTAGATCATTGGAAGATGGAGTGGGGTCGTGACTCCCTGATGCAGTAGGTGGTGGAAGGACCCAGCGGGAGTCTTTGGTTTAGTTATTCTAACCTTATGATGAGTGTGGGCGTGTGTGCTGGCTTGTGTGTGTATGCAAAAATATGTGGCTACAGAAGAAGCATAGATCTGAGCTGCTTATATTTGAGAAGTTAAGTTTGGCAAATATTGACCAAATGTTAACATTAAACATGATTGTAAGTGTAGAATACTTGCACCTTGTGGAGAGTGCACAAAAATCCAGAACAATTCCTTCTTGTGCAGTTTTTATAAGGAAGACAAAACAAAAACAGATAAGTCATCAGACTTGTGTACAAAAACGTTATTTAACTTCTGTGTCTATGTAACTCTAATATATCCTTGAGAAAAAAAAAGTCTGGTAAGAATTCATGCTACATATCAGGTAGATGGACAAACAGCTGCTGTCTAGCTTATGGCAAGTGCTGCCGGCACAGTGATATACAGACCCGAGTGCTCATGCAGCTTGGACAGAGCTGCCATAACCTCAAGGTCAAGGGCAGAAAAAAGGAGGCAAAATACAAAGTGGATTATGATAAAGTAATTTGTTCCATGTCAGAGTGAGTTGCAGGTCCAGGAAAGGAAGAAAGAGAACATACAAATTTGCACAGCAAAGAAGAGTCTGTGAATAGGAGCAGCCAATGGCCTTGAGGCAGTTTGGTTCTCTGTCAGAATTTCTGACTTGATGTCATGCAATGCTTGTCAAGAACAACATCTGCTGAAAAGATGCTTGAGTGATGGTCAAAAATGTGCTGGCGCAAATACTGACAGCATGCACATGGGCGGATACTCCATCCTGACCAGCAGAGAAATAATTTCTCTGGATCACACTATCCTTCTGGTGCTAGCATGATGTAGAAGACACTACGGCGATTATGGACACTGTGGGTCATTCTCAGTTCAGTTTGCTCCATAGTATATCACCAAAGAGCAGAAGAGTGGACTCCCAAAGGGTACTGTAGAGTTCCCCAACTCTTCCCCTAATAACATGCAGATGGGCCTCTCTAATGCCTGTTTACATATCTGCGGCATAGTTCATGAGTAAAGTAAGCAAAGCCCTAATTATTTTACCCGGCGACGGGACCAATAAAATCAACTTCCCCTTCTCGTTATGGGTGTTTAAGTGTATCCTTTGATGGTAGGGCTTTGTTTATTTTTGGAAGAGTTGCGTAGCCGAGAGGAAAGCAAATAGAAGTAATGACACAGAGATGCTGACAAATGGGGCCCTGGTGATGGATTCATTTCCTCAATGATGCCTAGAAGGCTATACTGCAAAGGTGGTTCAGCATGAATGCACATTAAGAAAATTGCAAACATGATTGGCAATATTAAAAATATGTTGGCTATTGTATAACAGTTGTGTCCCATACTGCCTGAATTAGGTTCAGTGTTAATAATTTTAGGACTGCGTTCATGTGACAACAGATACTTCATTCTTTTCATATTGTGTTTTTCTCTCTCTCGCTCTCTCTTTCTTTAGAATGTTGTGGAGAATAACTATCCCAGTCATACTGGCTGGGGTGCTCTGCATCACTGCAGAGACCAAAAAGTCTCGTCCCCAGGGATCCATCCCGTCCCCATACAAAACCAAAGGGAATCTGTCCTCAGAACGTCACCACCGGCTTTTGCAGCAGAAACCAGAGGTACTATCCTCAAGTCGAGAGGCCTTGGTGGTGACAGAGCGCCGCTACCTACGCAGGGACTGGTGCAAGACCCAACCCCTCCGTCAGACAATAAGTGAGGAGGGATGCCGCAGCCGCACTGTGGTCAACCGTTTTTGCTATGGCCAGTGCAACTCCTTCTATATCCCCCGCCATATGGGCCCCAGCTCGGGTCAGGGCCAGAATCGAGGCCAAGCCTCAGGTTCTGGAAGGAAAAACCACAACAAGGTCCAGGAGCCGTTCCAGTCCTGCTCCTTCTGCAGGCCACACCGCATCACACAGCTCACAGTGCAGCTAGACTGTCCAGACCTGCAGCCCCCTTTCAGACACCGTAAGGTACAAAGGGTTAAACAGTGTCGCTGCATGTCTGTGGATGTGAGCGGCCATGGAAAACTGTGAAGTTGGACTTCAACGCTTAAATGACATCTGAGCACTGTAAAAGGCAGATATTCACAAACTCCGCCAAATAAAGACTGGCTTCAAGTTGAACTATTCTGCATCATGTTTTACAAATAATGGCCTGTCTCACAAAAAAATGACACGAAACACGGAGCTAGTATTATTAAACAAAAGCCCAACACTGATTTAATCAGAGACTACAAGCCATGCTGGCAAGCGGACGCTGTTGAAAGAGACTGAGTCACGTGGCTGTGCAAAAGACACTGATTATGAAGCAGCCAATTTTCCTTCCTAATATTTCACAAAAATCCTATCTACCTGTTATGTGTACATTTGTTACGAGGTTCCTTTGGGATAAAGGTGATAAGTGCCTCTGAGTTTAAAACCACAGAACATTATGGGCTGCAGGAGAGACTGCTGATAATGCAGTGCCTTTAAGAATTAAAAGCGAACCCTGTGACCATTTCTGTAAAATGACATGTTTTTCTGCTGGTGGAACGACAGTAATTGCAGTGTACCAGCAATGTTTTTACAAGTGACTGTGTTTTTTGTATTTGTTATCCCATATCTTTTCCTTAACTTATATGTGCCAAATGATACAAATGCTGATTTCAAGGACAGGACACAACACACACAGCACAAAGCAACACAGCGATGACCAGTGGCATCCACCTGCTTTTACCCAAGTCTGGCTGTATTCTGTACATTTGCCACAGCATGTCTAATAAGGGTGCAATGCAATATATGCAGTATATATGTATTTTATGTATTTGTGTAAGTATGTATGTGAAAAATATATTAAATCTATTTCATATAAAATAACAATGGTGTTTAGAGTACATGTAGTTCTGTGTGATTCAATTGAAGAAATCCCTAAAAGCAGAATTTCTATTAAAATTGATGTAATTTCTTTTATTTTACTAAATATTTTTTCACGGTCAAGGGTATTCAATCAAAACATATTGTTGGCATTACACATGAACGTCACATCACATAATCCTATTGCTCAATTAGTATATGGGAGTTCACGCTCTCACATAGTAGGGAAGGCAAAACTAATTGCATAGGATTTAGCTTAAAACATAAAGCAAGTAGACAATACTGCTGAATAAGACAATATTAATTCACACCATTTAGGTGTATGCATGGCCATACTGGGTATTAAACCACAATAGAGGAGGTGCTGCATGTAAAACAAATGTAAAATTAGGTCCTTAAACACATTTGATAAAGAAAAGTAAATTTGCCATGTTTCAGTCTTTGTGAAACGTTTTTTTCTTCATTACATGTAACAATTAATTACAAATGATATGTCTCAGAAATAAGCTCTGTTCCACAGAACTTATTTGACCACTCCAGTGTGCGATAAGGCACTTTCTGTCTGGCAGGTGCTCCATACCTACCACATAGAAAGGTAATAAAATTCAGTGCTTTTCACCATTAAGGGAGATATAAAGAGGAAGTGTTCATTGCCTTCCCAGTAAAGTAGGCTTGGGAATTGTACTAAAAAAAGAAAATAGGCTTCACATGGCTTATAAAATACTGAAAAAAAACATTTCCTGGCAAATGACTCAACTACATTTAATCATCTCAGCTTAATGATGTCTTTTAGTAGCAATATTTCATTTAATTATGCAGATGAGTGCTATCAAAAGCTGGCCGAGAGTGTAATTTTTCATCCCACTTTTAAACAATATAATTTCCACATAATATCCACTTTGAACCAACTCACAATAAAAACAGTTCTAAATCAACTGAAAACAAATACTGGAAGCAAATAAATGTTGTAAAAATGACTGATGAGTCATGTCAGATTGTACAAACAGTGCTTGTGCAATAGGCTTGATGATGATAATTTTCCATTCTCTGCTTCAGATCTTCTGACCCAACTTTGCTTTCTGTGAAATAAAATAACAGGTCTGAGTTATTTACAGCTGGCAACACTGGCACTCATACACCAATATGCTGCTGTTGCAAACAGAAGTGTTATTTCATCTACATCCTAGGTGAGGAGACTATGTGCACTGGGGTTGAAAAAAGGACAGGGCAGGCTCCGCTGGATCCAAATGAACAAATAAAAGCACACATGAGACCATGTATTTGTAAATGCAAAGACATACTATTCCAGTTGCATGTTTGGGTTTCACATTGTAGGAAGCCTTCTCCCTGGCTTGTTTGAAGCAGTCCTCAGCCATTTTGACCCTGAAAAAAGATTGGTCACGATTATTACCCTGTGAAAACCTTAGGAGCAAATAACACACACACACACACACACACTGCTGAAATTCACAATTTCACCATTAAGAAAATGAAAGAGTCAAAAAAAATTCCAGCTTGGATCATCCAGACTATGGCCATGTGGTATTCGGACACAATGATTTTGGTTTGCCACAAGGCCAATCTTCCTACTTCGAAGTGAGTCACTCTTGTTTACTACAGCATGGAGTGAGCCAGCAGCGTCACTACTCATTTGTGCTTCAAAATGATCAACATGTTGGCAATGACTGAGTACAACAATTTACACCGACAGACATGCACTTTGCCTGCACCCATTACATGGGTACTCTGTGTGTCAGCAGTGAATGTCCATAAAGCACAGGTGAGGAGTAATATCTATATTTCCACTGGAGTCTAAAAGGAAAAGCAGCAGAAGGGGGTTGGGATGACTGCCTATGGCAAAGGGCAAAGAGTTAATGCTTTCAAATTTGTTTTTATTCTTTCCTACTGTATAAGCAAAGCTTGTGACATTTTGCTTCTCTTACAAATACATATCACAGTTCAATCTTCATTTGGCATAATGGTCCAATTTGCTTTTTGTTGACATATGCAACACTATCTTTATATTCATCAAACCACTGGAAGCTAACTGGATGCTGCATGTGTTTTTTTCATTACTAGGGTGAGGACATAGATTTGGGTCATTTAACTTCTTTTCCCTTCATGAATTTGAATGAATCTGATAGGATCTTCAGTGAACACGAGATGTACTGCAAGTTGTTATTGGTTAGGAGACTTACGCTTAGGGAAAATGTGAAATATAGGAACACTGGTGTTTCTGTAATGACATTATAAAGGTCAGAGACTGGTGTACCCTTCCATGAGACAAAATAAATGAAAGGCCCTTGATATCTCAACAGAATCAGATTTTTGGACAATAGGCTCAAGTGTCCTCTCAGAATAAGGAATCTGTAGCAAGTATAATGTCACATTCTGAAACATGAAACTTGTTTCCCCATCACATTCTCACCGTTCCTGTAACATCATCTTATTCTGCTTCTTCCAATGGTCTTTAAAATCAGTGGAAAACTCATGCCAAATGGAGAAGAAAGTGTTGGGAGAGACCTCTTTCTCGCCTGCCTTGGGTTTAACTGAAAAGGACATGCTCAACTCCAAGAAGCTGAGGAAAGAGAACAAAAACATTACTTCAAGACCAAACTATTACAACATGAGATTACAGAAACCTACACCAACTGTTGTGAAATCTTGCAGTCCCACACAAATATGCAAAATATGAAAGTTAATCTTGGAATAATATGCTTTTTTAGAGAATTTGCAGCTACGTAACATAAAAAACAAACCAGTGATGACTCTGCATTTCAGTGAAAAAAATACAATTACTGACACTAAAACAGTACTGCCTGTTTTCCTGATGGATTAAATTCTTTTATTCATCCCAAATACAGTGTTTAGTTTTGTCACTCCTCTTCCTGGTATGCATAATCCTCTATACTGTATAGTACTATACTGTATATGAGTGTAAGCTTGAGTGAGGAAAAAGGGGTGAGAAAAAAGATACACAGCTTGGAGACAAAATCAGATCTGGCAAAAGAGGAGTGTACACATGGCAGGGGATGACACATGTAACAGCATTGAATGTAATGGCCATTTGCACTGGATCAATACAGTGGACAGGTTGGGGTCTCTTTGTTTGGAGTGTGCTATAGGAACACATTCCTGGCCAGCAGTAACAGAAGCCTGGAGCCAAGGCTGTCTACTCTCGCTCCGCTTAGATAAACAACGCAGACACCGCACATGGGGCCTCCCGTCTACTGAAGGCCTGGCATGATGGCCTGCACCTTCCATGTAACTGAAGGAACTGGGAGTCCTAAATGTTGACAAAGCAGCAAGGTTATATTTCTTCACTGCAGTGAGAATATAACACTGCAAACTGCATTATCCGGTGTCGCCTTTGCTTTTAAATTCAGAACTGATCACAGCTGTGATGCTTGTAAAGAGACAAAAAAGGGGTCCAAAAGTGACTGCATTTATTTTTCAGGTGAAGAAGCTGTAGGGAAATGAAAAAAAAAGATAAAAGAAAGTTCTTACATCTTCTGAGTGTCTGCCAACTGCTTCTCCTGTGTTTCCAGTTCTGTTTTGGCTGTAAATGGAAAACAATTTTAAAAAAGCAGTGTATAGGGTAAATACATAGAAAATACATCTTTCACCTGCCGTGCCACTTGTATGTATGGGAAGATTCCACATGTCACCATTACTTAAACCAACAGTCACCTTCAAGGTCAGCACTGTGCCACCAGGTTATTAAGTGTTGGACTGTCCACTGTTGCACAACTGACAAATGAGCACCACAGTCCTCGGGACAAGTGCTTCTTTGTGCAGGCTTACTTCGAATGGAGACAGATGACCGTGTGTGTGTGCATGTTTGTGTGAGAGAGGCGTGAGAGAAAAAGACAGACAGCGAGAGGGTAAAAAAAGTGGGAGTTGGGACACCATGGTACACATTAGGAGGTATTTCCAGCAGGCCACAATGCTTATCTTGGTGAGCCATCAGGATCACTTTAACTGTACTATAAATTATGATATAAGAGATCAGCAGTGAAATGTGACAGCCTCAGTCAGGAAAATGCCGCAGGTTACTACTGATCAAATTTCAGATCCAGGGCTGATTTTTAATATATAAAAGAGCTGCAGTAGAGTCAATCCAGCTTTTTTTGCTAGTCTTTATCTTCACTGTGCTGCTGGACAATTGACAAAACAATAAAATTTTCCCACACAGCTTCTCTGCCCCCAAAGGTCAATCATCTGTAAGTCGGTTCGGCCTTAAACTGTCAAATGACAAGAAATGAACTATGGCCTCTTCATGGCTTTCCAACACAGACATGACAGTAGATGGGACAGGGAATCTTTCCTGGCATAAAACTGTGTAATACTCTTATGTTGGGGAATATCTGGTTGCTACGTGTAATTGAAGCCAGAGCCACATCTAAAGATCCCAGACAAACCCACTGAGACCAGCACTATGCTTTACCATTCCACAGTGCTAAATCACTCAGTAAGCCCACAATCGTATGTGTCTCTCGGCTGACGGCTCATCAATAAAGGATGACATATTGATAAATAATATGAATGAGGCTTGCTAAAAGCATCTTAATGTCAGGACTGTGCTCCATCCTTCGAGCAAAAATGATTTAATATGCTACTTACCACTTACTATAAACAGTGAACTAGAAGACTGGAAGATGTTGTGATGTAAAATCTATTTCTAGCAACATTGGAATTGAATATCAATTATGGGAGATAAACTCTGACACTCTTAGATAAACCTTCCCCTGATGCTGAACGATTCAGTAGGAATCCAGTATATGATTGATGAACTGTGTTCTTGTCTACTTGTCTAATTGTGACAAAATGAACACAACTTGGCATTGCAGGGCAATTTAGAATAAAATAAAGGATGAAAACATTTCAAGGAATGTTATGTAAAGATGTTGGTTCTGTTATTGCGCCAACGTCATCATGTGGTTCAACATGATAAAGATCAACATGTCTATTTAATATGTGATTTTACAATGATGTGGTATACATAAACACGAAAAATGTTCTAAAAGTTTGGCACTTAACCACATCGGCCTGCACGATGTGATGAGTTGTAGTTGGTGGAAAAGGGAGGTGAGTTTGACAGCAGTCTAACTAATCTTTATGTCCATCAGAAACAGATTATCACATGGCCAGTACTCTCTTGCAAGTCACACTGACTCCATCAAAGGCCTGCATGCATGAGAATTTGTGAAGCGAGCGGGGAAAATCAAGCTAGACCAAACAGCCGAGCTCCAACAAGTCCGCTCCCACTGTTATTCTGTGGTTAGTTTCATGGTCAGAAAATAAACAAAGGCGGTTTAAACTGTGGAGCCAGAAACAGTTTAACCTCAGGCTTTTTAAAAATTACAGAAATAACAAAAATAAGACATTTGGCTGTTGTTCTTTTTTTTCTCTGCCGCAGCGGAGGAACCCCAAGAATCCCGTCTGGAGCCTTCTGAGTCACATGTCCATGTTACGGTGCTTACATTCAGCTCTCAGAGGAAAAACCTCGTCATTTGCATCAAAGAGAGAGCTCCCATATTTCTCTCAAACGCAGAGGGAAAGGAAAAGAGAGGAAAGGAGAGGGGGAGAGGTGGAAATGGGAGACTTGCTTTCATCTGCAGACTTCCTTTAAAATGGACAGTGAGCATTACTGCGGAGGAACATATGCTATATATTATCCTCTCATTTGAATACAAAAGCAGTTGGTGAGAGGCCTGCGAGCTCGGTCCTTCAGAAAGATTGGACACAGTCAGCTGAATGTAGTCAGGGTCAAAGCCATTGCAACATAAAGAATGGCATTTGGCTTGTTACGTTAAAACAAGGATAACAAACTAAGTTTTACACCTTTGAAGTGGACCACAGTATCTCGATATTGTTGTCGATGTCAGATTGTGGAGATAAAAGCACAACTGCATGACATCTGGCAGGCATGATGGAAAAACATGACTACATTTTCAGTGGATTTTACCGAAGCAACACCTTGAACAAAAATGTAGTACTAGCTGTTAGTGTCCTTTAGAACATATTGTTTTTCTGCCATCTTTAGTTTGCTTTAATGGTGCAGCACAGCACTGGGGAGAGCACTGATGGTCTCAGCCAACCACTTTGGTCCAGACTCAATTAGCTCAGCATCTATTGGGTAGATTACCATGAAATTTGATACATGACTCATTTGATATCTAGGGTGCCCAAAGGATGAATCCTAATGACTTTGGACTTTTTTTCTGGATTTTGGCAGGTCAAAAATTTTATTTATCCAGTGAAATATCTCAACATCTACTTGGATGATTGCCACAAACCTTTTTGTCTAGGGGCACCATGAGGTGGACATTCACGTGAAATGCCTCCAACAGTATTGGATGGACTCCCATGAAACTGTTTGCATGCTAATTTACCAAACTGAAATGATGAACGGTACCTGCTAAACTTCAACATGTAAGCATTGTCAACGTGAGCATATTAACATAAGTATTCAGCTCAAAGCACCAGTGTAGCATGCAACCTGCACAGAGCCTCTAACATGGCTTTAGGTGCTTGGTCTTGTTAGAATAAAAGTTCAATGGATGAGGAGGTACTCTTCATAACCTTAACCCTTATACAATGAGTTGATCCTAATTCTTTTAACAGCCCTAACACACCATTAGACCAAGCATCTAATCTCCCTCGCCGTGCTAAGCAAGAAAGTTTTGTTCCAGTTTCTCAGGCATCCAAGTTCTGTTCTCTGCAGTCAATTTACCAGGCTGCGTGACAGGTTCACTTTTGGCCATCCTGAATCTTCCTTTGAGGCTGAGCAAGATATACTCTGTTTTATAAGGTGGAGATCAAGATAAACAACCCAGCTACCAAGCGCAGTCATAATCTGTCAAGGTAGATAGGCAAACTTGAAACAATAGCTGTGAGTTATTCAATACACCCTGGAATAAACACACGTCCCTATGGAAACGACACTGAGTGAACCCTTGTGTGCGTATATCAACCAGAAACAGCATGAAACAGATTTGGAGATGTGACTGCAGACATAGAATACCTACATCATTCTGACTGATGAGCTGCTTCACTTGCTCTCACACCACAGAGGAATTTTATAGATTACTCAGACATCCGAGGGGTATACCCACACAGAATACTTCTTCAGTCAGGAAGCATAAATTATTTGCCTTCAAGAGTTTAACCACCTTGTATGAACAAAGATGCTTTTAATTGTTTCTGGACGAAATTGGTGCTCAGGCTTAAGATACACATACAACGCTTAGGTGGATTTGAACCAATTTGTTGGTTTAGACTTTTCCTGGGACTTGTTGACAAGAATTAATCAATCAATCAACAGTTTCAACTGAAATGGAAAACAGATTCACCTTGACTAAGAAATTCATCCATCTTGTCCTTAAAGGGTTGTAGGTTCTCCTCAGAGGACACTTTGCAAACTTTCTCCATCTCAGCCGAGCATGCTGAAACAAAAAGAGATAATTATGATGAGAGGGACAAGAGAGTGTCTTTCAGAGCAAGAAAGCAATAATATCTTATCCAGCAACTGTGTTGTAATTACAAACTATGCAGCTAACTTCACTCTGGTTGAGCTTGGTTTGATAAATCTCTGCTGAATTTCTGCTGAGTAAGTGTTGGCAAAGACATTATGACCCTTAATGACTAATAAGGTACCCCCAGGAGCCAGGAAGGCCTGCGCTCTGATCCCAGGAGAAATTTATTGTCACGCTCTATCTGCAAATATAACGGCTACACAAACTCAGCTCAAGGCCTTAGAGGTGGAGAGGTCACAAGACACATAAGAGAATGGGAAGACTGGGACTAGGCAAGTGGTAATTCATAGACCATATGGTGCCTCAACCTAAAAGGTACACAGTGAGCTCTCTCCACTGTGCTGCTTGATGATGTCCTTCAGGCCAGCCAAGGCCATTTCTACGCCGCCTACCTATCGGAACCTCCCTCTGGGAACTGTCATCGAAGCCCATGTCTGTTAGAGCACTCAGCTGGCTCTGCAAGGTAATGAAGAGGTCTGCAGGTATAGCATGTGATGATGTATTTATGCACGGACTGCATGTGCCACCGCCACTGGGGTCGGAGCAGACGCAAGTCCATTTCCCCAGTGAGCAACTCCATCTTTATGAATTGCAAATAATGAACAGCCCAAAGAATCATTACGGCAGAGGAAAAACAATATTTGGCAACACAGATCAGGCACCTGATTGGTTTAGCAGCAAAGACACATAAAACATGATAGAGAACAGACCAGGTTTGGGGAATTGTCGATCGAGCTGCAAGCACACAAACTAATACACACACATACATACTCACATGCGTGCACATGCTTGTGCAGTAATACACAGTCTTTTTTTTTACCAACTGTTGGCACTTGAGTCCTTGGAAAGTGTTCTTAGTGCTGAGTGACTTGAGACAGAGCAATGAAAGGGAGTATTTCCCCGCTGCCTCATTCATTAGGACCCTTTTTCACTCAACCAATCAGTTTGGCTTGTCAAGCATAATCCAAATGCCACGCTTTCAAGTCTTGATATGCAGTAACGTATCACATTCATTCTTGCACATTTTATAAGCTTCTTTTGTATGTTTACAAATTGTAGATAATTTATATGCTAACAAAATGTTTAATACCAAAATGCAACACATGATTTCCCTACATGAGGTAAGACTGTCATCATGTGCCTCATCATTTTGTTGTGTTTTGACCTCACTGAGAGCTTACATAAATGCAATCTCAGCTGAATGGAAATTCTGGCTCCCAACTCCTTGGCTTGTGAAATCCACTAAAAGTCTTTTTTTCCAATGTTGATGGGAAGTGGTGATAGTGGTAGAAATAGTTTTTACGGAATAATAAAGAAATTTCATGACATAAAAGCACTTTCTATGAGAAAGTGCATTGTCATGAAAAGTTATGTAATAGATTAACCACATGTATTGGTTGAGGAACTGACTGAAAAATTGACTGAGGAATGAATGAAACAATGAACAACTTAAAGAGTCCAAGAGTGAGTTATTAACCAAATCAGTTAATCCGTGAATCATGTTTAGGAGCCCTCTGAGCAAAGTGATGTATAAAGACATGCAGGAATGTTCTGAAATTCTCATTGTTGTGCATTAGGGGTTTTGTGGCTTGCAGGGTCAGTGATTCAGGGCTCAAGATTCTTCCAGTTCAGTAAATAGCTGATGGACCTCTGATAGTGTACACAGGTAGTAGAAGTTCCCTGACCTTGCCCCCTCTATATTTTGATCTCTATTTCATGAAGACAGTAAAGGCACGCCAGGTCCAACAGGAGTCTACATCTGACAAGTCACATCTGCTTCTGGTTAGCTTGTCTGTACGACAAACAGATGCTATCTCTCTGTTGACCCGCCCCTATGATCCACACATGACCATAGCTGGTCAGGTTCAGGAAATTATTTTCCATTGTACTAGGAGATGGGCACTTTGATTAATACATAATTTATTGCTACATGAATTTCCATGTGATGGTATTCTAATCACCTGCTATATTTGCTGGATATGGCTTGGCATTTACAACTTAATAAGCTTGTTGTAAATATGCTATTTAAAAGTTTTGTGTGTGCTCAAACCAAGGGAAAACTGTGGAATGCAAGTTTACGAACATACCATTGAGGTCTTTCCTCAGCTTGCGCAAATCTCTTTGAAAGTCCTCAAACTTCATCTGGGAGGCCTGAAAAAGGTCCTGGGGCTCAGGCAGAGGGTAGACACACGTCTCTTTGCCAGCATCCTGGTGAAGCACAACATACAGTACATTGGTGCACAAAAACCACACACACACCAACGTCAAAGTCAATCTCCCTCAAATGGGAGAGGGCCTCTCTAGTATATACGGCACACACCCGGCCAGATTGAAATAAATGTATTCAGAGCCCTACATGCACCTATTAGCAATCCAAACATCCCAGAGAAGATATGGTTGAAACTACAGCAGATAACGACCATTAAAGTTTAGTGCAGAGAGCAGTTCTCTCCTTCAGAGTGACTATTATGAGTGCTCGAGTCATGTCATGCAGGTTGATTTTGGCAGGCAGTACTCTACTGAGTTCATCTCATCTGGAGAACCTAATTATTTATACTAGCGCTCTTTTGGATGCTGTGCCAATGAACAGGCTGCAGGTTTGAATGAAGCCAGACCAAAGCAGAGCAAGAGCGGGAGATGAAGAGTGAAAGACAGAAAGAGAATTATAAGAGAGAGCCAGAGAAGGAGAGAGATTTGTTTCTGCCGTAAATGAGGGAAGGGAAAATAAATAATTTGATAAAGGATAAGCCACGGTATCCTCTGGCAAGAGAGGAGATGAAAAGAGGGCTCTGGAAGGATTTCTAAGCAAATCAGACTAAAACAGAAAAGTGATTCAAATAAACAGGAACCAAAACATACCTCATCAAAGTGCCTTAGATAGTAAGCAACAATGTAGGACAAAAGACTCTGGGAGTTATCCTGAAAGAAAGAAAAAGATCCAAATAAATAAACCAAAACCCCTTTATTTATTAATTTAATCATTTTGGAGCAGGACGTTTTAATTTGCACGGGGCAAACAAGAGTAAGGACAGCGGTCTTAGAAGTCGGGGATAAATCACGACATTGGAGGAGCAACACAACAAAACACAACTGTGCTAGGCTGGCTGTCATAACTCAGAGTTGGTGGAAAGTTTGATGTTCTTTATGGATACCTTACTCGGTCCGCCACCACAAAAGCACAAACCACTGTGTCCTTATATGGCAGTGCCAAGGGTACAACTGAGCCCGTTGTGATATTGAATAAGAACAGTAAACAGATTGGTCTTTCCTCTAAATCTGCACGGCTATGGTTTTCATGTTTGGCAGTGATGAAGGTCTCTTTCAACTCCTAAACTCTTAGTTCACCTCCTATTTTCTAGTATAATACTTTATTACAGAAGCTGTGTGGTGGTGGGTTCACATAAACTACGTAGGCTTGTCTCCTTTACTCATCTTCCACAAATTCATACATACACTTCCTGTTTGCCTCTGAATAACACTTGACTGAGAGTCTGCTCCTGAAGTGTGAGTGATGTTTGCTTTTAGCCCTGCAATGCGCAGACCCACACTGTTAACACTCACACTGCTCTTAACATCCTTCAGTTTTGGCAGGATGTCCAAGGTGAAACCGTCGGCCTGCCCTCGAGACCGATTACCTCCATTCATGAAGTTGCCGAAAGCCAGCACCAGGCCAAGCACCTGCAATACGCACTTACCACTCTGGAGAATCTTATGCACACACACACACACACACACACACACACACACACAAAGACAAACAGATGAGAAGAAGATATGAAGGTTAAATTGAGTGACAGAAAATGCAACAAAACAAGAAAAGTTGCTCAGTGGCTCACCTTGCACACTCTCTGAAGGATTTCTATTTTGCGGAGGACTGAGGTTATGCATTCATGGAAAGTTGACTGGAACAGGATGCAGAACACCCGTTCGGAGAAGTTGGAGATTTGGGATAACTGGAACAGAAACCTGATGAAGGGACAACATCAGTCGGCATAGAAACACTGGTTTGTTTCATGTAATGATTTTTATGATCAGAAGGTAGGGTTTGGTGCTTACTGCTCAGGCTTGTCCAGTGGCTTGGCATCTTCCTTGTCTTTGGATGATTTAACATGCTTTTTAATGCTATCCATCTCATCACCTTGTGCTCTCTGTCAAATGAAAGTACAGATTAATTAAGGCAATGAAAGAAATGTACTGTATATAAGTAGTCAGCTGAAACCCAAGTGCTTAATAAAAATTACGCAGTGCCATTTTTTTTTTACATAGATCAAGGCTTTGTAAAGTTAAGACCTCTTAGTTTCTAGTGTCACTCAAAGAATATCATATATATAAATACAGAGTCTAAACCTTAGTTCTTGAAGATCACGTTATTTGATCGACAGCACCAGAGCACTTAGTAAATGGACCTTGAGGTGATGTTGATGTGACCAACAGCTCCAGACTTCAGCTCCAAACACAAGGAACTTGAGGTGGGTTTGTTTAGTCAACTTAGTTCTCTATTTCCTTGTTGACTAACTTTAGCGCACGTGTAAAATAATTATGCCCTTTTGTACTCGGACTCGTACTGTATGCCAGCCTATACAGTATAACTTTCATGAATGCTAAAGAGTTGCTTTCAGAAGGCCAACATTCCTGACTATTATGCTGCTGTCATGCTCTGGACCACAGCTTTATACAAGGTGGTTTAAAAAAAGCAGGCCAGAAATGCCCCTTCGTTTCACAAGAGGCAAAGACAATAGATGTTAATGTGTCTGACACAGACGGGCAAAACAATAAAACCATCCCCAGGAAGACAATGTAAACTCTCCCTCAGTCCCTCTAGAGCCCTTAGACCCCCTAAGTCGGAGGCTCAGCAGTCTGGTCTCTCCCCATTTCTCTCCATCCTTCTCTCCGGGCTTTAGCCTCGGCATGGATCCGTGGAAAACATCAAACGCCAGCATCAAACACACTGAGAGCCCGATTAGTATTCTGCACACCACTGCCTTCTGTCGACGAGGGCAAGCTCTCCTTCGCCTTCTCTCGAGATGTTTTCAAGTGTAAATATATTTAACACAAAGCAGATCCCTTTCAAAGGGCAGCATCGAAGCCCAGCAGTGTTTGGTGTAATTGGGGACAAGTAGGCATTAGCGTGTGATCTTTGAATTGCTAGGGCATGTTGCAGCGGTTGTTAGCATGAGAAATACAGTCCCATGTGGAATATCAAATGCAAAGGAAAGTAGGATGATATTTGTGATGCCAGAACTCTAGCGGTAGCCAAGTGGTATTCATTAGCCTGGTTTCTAGTAAAGGACTAAACAGAGCCAGCCAAGGCTTAATGACTATTTATGTCAATCAATTTTCAATGAAACACCATTTATAAGATTTTTTTGTACACTCAACTGCCAAAGAATAGTCTGTACATGACAACTTGTATCATGTAATAATCATGTAAAGTATATTTAGATTTCACAAGGCCTCACCATGTAAAAAAAAGTTTATAGGAGGGACTATGACTCTGACCTCCATGACATTTAGCTACTGTCAACTGAAAGGACTCTGAACTTCAACTTTAGACAACCAGTCTCAGTCTGGGCCCAGATTATGGCTTGTGATATTAGGGGGGGGTCCCACTATCACTGTGACCCTTTTAATGGCAGCGGCTTATTGTTCAAAGAACAGGAGTGGCTATAATCCCACCGCTCATAGACTGAGCAACTTTTGCCCTTGCTTGTGTGTATGTGTGTGACCTTCTCCATCCACATACATTATGGCCTGCACGCATTTGTACGGGTCAACATGGTTGTTTATGAACATGTTTGTGTGTGTGAGAGGGAAAAGAGCGAGGGAGAGCAGTGTGTGATCTTGCTCCTAGCACAGTGAGTGAGGGTGTAACCATTAGAAGCCCCTCACATTCCTAAAGACAGGCTGACTGTGCTGCCAACTGTGGTTTAGGGGGCTGGAGACCCACAGACAGGATGGAGTCTCGCAATACAAAAGAGAAACAATTTGGCTCCTCAACCCAATAACATAGCCTTAGGCCATAAGGGGGAGAAGGAGTGAGAGGGAGAGGGCTTGAAGTCTCAGGGTGAGTGGAGAGGTTAAAAGACTTTTGATCCTCAGTTATGACACATTGGTTCATAACTGCAGCTTGTCTCAAGCCTCAGTCTCATTCCCATGATCAACATTATTAATATGCCTCTGGCAGCCAAAGGTCCAGGCCTCTCCTGTGTAGTTGTGCCAAGAAGCAATTCACAGGAATTTCACAGCATCTTAAAACTGTATCGCAGTTGAAATGTGGAAAACATGCCCCGTTTTCATGTTCCATTATTTAGTGACCTAATTTTGAAAGGGTCCTGAACCCTTTCCACTAGGTGGGGCAGATTTTTTTTAAGTGAAAGTTAATGAATATGTATTTGCTATATACAAACAGCCCTTTATAGCCAAAATGGAGACATATTTGGAAATGGTGATGACAGCTCTGTATTTCATTTCATGCTAATATGATACAATATGGTGTAGTCATTTCAGTTTGCAAAGCTCAGTGCAGTCTCTTCTTTGAAGAGGAGCTGTGTGACATAAACACTGCTGTTTCTCAGCTACTATTTCCTTTGCACGGGGGGCATAACAAAAAGGGAGTCAATCAGATCCAGTGTGAAAAAACATGTTTACTTTATGAAAGTGTTGGTTCCCCCCTTCCAGGCCAGCAGACAGACTTATACAGGACTGATTCTGTTGCCAAACAGCACACATACCAGTATGGTTTGTGGCTTGCCTGTTTGTTTTGGTATCTAATGCACACTTCCTTTAGTTCACTCTTTCAAGTAGGACATGCAATAAGAAATAAACATGGAGTGATATGTACGAAGAGAGTTGGATTCTCTGAACAACCATGCTAATAGACATACAAATATAATTCAACAGTGGAATTTTTTCCCACCTATGCTGTATACAAAAGTTCAGTTTCTGATAATCTTGGAAAGGTATCGTTTGATGGATGGCAGTTGATGTTTTGTGGTTTACCGACAGACAAGTGCCAAATAAAACAACACTAACAGCTGATGAATGATTTCTTGCCATTTTTTTGATATCATGGCTTGTCAAGGTTTCTTAGGTTTCATTCTATAATAAAATGATTGCCTGTTATTCATATATGGCATGAAATGTGTGACCATAAATCATTCTACTTCTCACACGCAAATCTGTTCCAAAATAATACTTTTACTGCAAACCACAGAGGAAAAGAAAAAAAAGACTCAGGTTTTCCCAGACTGAATCCAGCAGTCAAGATCAGCCTGAGCTGTCAGTGGTGTTACTTTGTATAATTGTACTGGGTTTGTTGCTCAACACTGTGTATTTATATGATTCAGCGTTGGCAGGAAAGTACAGAAATGAATTTCACTTTGGGATATTGTCTTTTCACTGGTCGGCTGACATTACTGAAAACCACTGTCCACATGAGACTTCATCAGCCCCCTTCAAAGTGAAAAATTTGCAAGATTAAAAAAAAAAAAGTTTATTACTGTTGTAACCATAAAGAGTCCAGGAAGCGCTGCAGAATGTTGCTATACTCACATTTTCATAAAGGGCTTGCAGAGTCTCCAGATCAACGACAGTGTTGTCCATATTTAGGACGGCTGTGGATGGAAGGAGAGGACGACATGGTTAATGTTAACATTAACACTAAAGCATGTGATGACATTTCTCTGTTACCTTTCGAGTAACACAGTTAACAAGTCAGAAATCAAACCAACACAAGCACGCCTTCACTTTCATGAACTCTAGATTATTACTTTTTTCTGTTGGCTGAAACAGCAATCGCAAACAGTGATAGAATACCTTTCCAAATCTGAGTTTTTAGCTGGAACAGAAGGAAGCCAGCATGTATAGCCCACACAAAATGTCATGTGCCGTATGCTGCGAGTTACATAGTTATCAGCTCTCATCACGATAGCATGCAAGGGGCCACAAACTAAAACATAAATATGAAGGTCTAAGAAATCTGTCAAAGGTACAAAGATCTGTGTTTGAACTCCTGTGTTTGAATTCCTGGTGTCGCCTTTTTGTCTCGGCGCAAGGACCTGGCGCCCGTGAGCATTAATCCTTTGAAAGTAAATGTTTAAAGACAAACAGAGCCCGGGGGTCTGCGGTGTTGAGGCTGAGGTGTTCGCACAGTCACCCAGTGAAGCACTCGACACCTATATATGTATTTCACTATGCTGTGGGTGTCCAAATTACTCACATTGTTTTGATCTGCTGATTTGCTGTTGAGGTATGATGGGGGGGGGGTTGGGTGCGTGTTGGAGGAGATAAAGGAGCGTGGAGTAATGGATCCAGTGTACAATGCTCACTTTGCATCTCATTTTATGCCTGGACACTGAATACCACTAGATGTCTTGTGAGCTTCTCAGGAAGACAAATTTAAGAAACAAGAATAAAGAAGATGATGAACAAAATTAGAGAGTGGAAAAAAGCCTACAGTGATTGTTGTACTGATCCAGTCAGGTTTTTAGCTTTCATACTGCTTTCTCTCTTTATGTAATCCTGCAGCCTTTTTAATCTCTTCACTTCTGTGCCACAAGGGCAAATCCACTCCTTCTCTGAAAGTTCTTTACTGTCACTCTCTAAACTCCTCTCACAGTCTCCTTTTCCAAAGCCACCACAGAAATAACTTCCTTCTCTCTGACTCTATTTTGCTGTTTCTCGCACTCTTCTTTTGTATCCATTTGGTTTTCATTACAATCTGAACCGGAGTCTGGCTGGCAAGTTTGATTGGAGACGGGTTTTTAAAGACATGGGAGAAAGCCGTATCATTGCTCTGACAGACCTTGTATGACCAAAAGCCAGCCCCATCTGCCTGGGTCTACCCTGACTACCACATTCAACCCCAGCAAGGCGCCAGCAACCACCATCTCTAGTACAGTGACTGGTGCTCCAAACCCTCACAGGAAGCAGACACGGCGCGGAAGTGTCCTGTGAAACAGGCAGAGTGTCGGCCAAGTCTGAGAACAAACAACAACAGCTGTGAGGGGGGAAAAAGTGTTGACTCCTGACTGAGCAATTGGGCTGTCATGAAACAGACACCACCTAAATCAATGATTCAGAAGTTGTTTTTCTTCAAGTCAGAGCTATCCAAATAATGAGGGCTGCGCTCGTCATCATCTTCATCATGGAATCGAGAGGAAATAAAACAATGATTCACTCCATTGAAAGGGACAATTATAAAAGTTTTGAGGAATGAATCTTCCTCATGTGTAAACAAATTGTAATTGGATTCTTTAATCATCTTAAACCTCTGAAGGCACAAGGGAACATGAGATCATTTCAAGAATGGGAAAACAATTTTATTGCTAATATACGGCATTGGGTTTTGCTCTTTGTGTGAAAATAATTATTATTTTAAGGCTATAATTATTCATGCCTAATAATCATTCAATTAAAATGCACAACAGAGAAAATTTTTAAAAAAAATTGCGCAGCATGTTTTTTTCAGGTTTACTGTAACAAGCACATAACACTGAGAAGTTTTTCACCAAACCACTGAGATATCTTTTCTCTGATCTTACCCTCCATGATATACTGAAGTTTCCAATCAGGGCTAATTATGTACCATGGCAAAAACTGTCCTAACACTGGAGATGAATGACAGTACTGATGAGAGTGGCCCTCCCTTGCCCTCCTACTCTGACCTGAGATGGATGCACCAAAGACTGAAACACAGACGAATTAAGATTCAGTCCACAAGATGCTTTGAAGATACTGGAGATGAAACAGCCCCACAAAGTAACAGTTTCTTGTGACAAGAGTACAGTATGTACCCACCATTGTTTCTGCAGTGCACATTTATTTTGATGTAACCTACCCAGTTGCCATATGCACTGAGATAAAAAAAAATTGAAGCTGCAATAAAGGCTGGACCATACGGAAGGGTTGAATAGGGCAGAAGAAAGAGGAAAAGTGTTTAGACACATGGATGAGCGAAGACTGGCAAGCAATCAGAGAGTAACTAAAACAGGAAGACAGTCTGTTCCCATCAACATCTCCTGAATGACTTCACTTTAACAAAGCCGTTTAGACAAGATGGTGACAACTCATCAGAGGAAGACAGAGAGCCGCCGAGAAACATGATGTGGATATTAGATTGGGACAGATTATGCAAAATGAAAGCAAAGAAAAGCAGGCAGGAGGAAAGCAACAAAGGAAAAACATTTCAGATGCCTTGCAACATTATGGCTTGTGATGAAGTTAACTACTAGAGGGGGTTTAAACATTGGCAGTGACCTCAGCCAGGAGTCAATCTTACTCACTTCTTAGAAGACTGAGAACAATATGTATTTTATGAACTCGGACAGCAGCAATGAAATGACAAAACAGAAAATCTGAACACTAATGGCCTCCATTCTGTACATAGACATTGTTTTATAAATTGTTTTATGCTTTCAGAGTGGGATTTTATGTCAGTATTCTGTGTGTATGTATGCTTTTAATGAAAAATGTCATTGTTTATTCCAAGACCGTGGCTCTTCTACATGTGGGGATGGGTATACGGCCCTGGTGGTGATCTGAAGAAGGCCAGCAGCACAAGACATTGAATGGGAAAATAGTAGTTAAGGTTACAACTGTGTATTAACTTTAGGAGATTTCTGTTTCATGTTTGTGTTTTTTGTGCTCTGAGTACCGCTCTCCAGAGCCATGAGGTGTTGTCGCTTTAGTAATCAGAGGTGCCCCTGAAAGTTTCTAGCCATGTGAGCTGCTCTGTGGGGCTGTGTTTGTGGTGTTTTTCACTAAATACAAACATCAGCATGCTAACATGCTCCCAATGAAAATTCTAATTACTATAAAACTGTGTTTACCATGTTCAGTATCCAAACACTTAACACAGCTGAGACTGATGGAAGAGTCATAAGCCTGATGATAGTTGTCGCTGAAACGTTAAGTTATTATAATTCAGTGTCAAGTATCAGTATATTTCATTACAATCTATACAATACTAATTGAGATATTCAGGACCAAAGTGGTTGGCAGGACCAACTGACTTTGCCATCCCTAAAGCCACAAAGCAGACATAACACACAAAGAAGCTTTTTTTCATATAGAATACAGGCACACTGAATTTCAGAGCAGAATTACAGTATTATTATTTGTATATTTTATTTATTTTCATTATTTAATGTTCTGTACTTAAATATCCATCTTCCCATACTGACCATTATTGTGATGCTTTAAAAATCACCTCCATAGTGATATGCAGGCCACAACAGTTACATTCTCTACTGTGTAGACATGTTTCCACAGATGTGTCATTTTACAATCACCTGTGTCACTAGTTCAGATACAGTACATGAACTCGTGATAACACTCACCATTCTGGATGTCCTTCATATCAAGATGAATGCTGGACATCAGAATACCCACAGCCTGCGAACGCTTGTTGCTCAAAAGCTTCACCACCTAAGAGTTGGAAAGAACAGAGATGTTAATAATCTACATACATATAACATATGCAAATGTGCGCATGCACACACGCACACACACAGACAAAACATTTAATAGCCAACTACTAACAAAAGACAGCACTCCCCTTTGATTCCTTCAGTCAGAGGAAATCTTCACAAGACACTTCACCCACAAACATTAGGAAAATTATAATGCTGTCTCGGTGAATTACCGTGATTAATAATTTTTCCTTTTCCTACAGTTCTCCACATCCATCATTTTTTAGTCTGGTGATTAAAAACTTACTGAGACAACAAGAGGCTTATTTGCTAAACAGAGCGTGATGATTTAGGTCGACTGATTAAACATACAAAGCATCTGCAAGGTTTTTGTTTACATTAGAGTTAAAGGAAGACAGGGGTAAGACATCCATGAAAACTTAACATTGAAATATACAGTTAAATTATTGAATTCCCAGGATAAAACTACCCCCAAATCTGCAATATTATCAAAATTGCAAAGGGAACCAAGGGGTACCATTATGAATAACAGCTCGTCAGAAGTGCACTGGGTAGCAAAGTGGTAAAGGGAAAGGACAGGAAACCCATAGCCTACTGCAATCCAGACAGAATGCTTCCATCTAAACCAGATCACACAGACCACAGACCTCTCAAACACACAGGAAGTTATATCAGCAGGCCCCAACTGTCTGTTTTCCTGGCTCAACCACAGCTTCAGGGGATAGGCCGTGTGAGATATGATGCGTGAGTGGCTTCCACAGTGAGCCTATGATATGCACAAATGGCCATTTAGAAAATAAGTCATTAGTCATGTTTTATCAGCTGACCTGAGTCTCCCAAATGCACAAACAAGTTTAATTTACATTAAAAAGAGTTCAGTAGTTTAGTCCCTAGCAGTGCTGCCTGATATTACAGAGGATCACTTTACTATTTTATTATTTTATAATGAAACACAGCTGGATCCATGAACCAACCATAGTTATTGAAATTATTTTCATGGTGAACATTTTCAACAATAACCGATTAGGGTAACAAAACAATGCTGAAATTTAAACTCATACAATATTTTTCTAAACAATCTCATGAGAGCCATGTGTCTACATTTTTGGTTTAAAGAACTCCTTTAAGTTGCATCAATTACATGTTGATCTGTTGATCCATTTATCATTTCAGGGTTGGCCAATATGGACATTCATCAAACTTTGCCCTCATTGTCCTCAATAGTGACATAAACACATATTTAAACTTTCCTGAAACTGTTGGGCGCAGCAGACTTCAAATATATTTTAAATATACTATATGCATATCTGAACACCTGATAGTCTGGGTTAAGTGTTTGGTGAAAACTACTGAAACTACCTTGATAATTAGTTGTAAAAGAATACTTTACTCACACATGCCAAACCACAACAAGTGCCAAACAAGTTTCGACTTCTGTGAGGTTTTGTAGCCTCTCTCTTTCTGATCATAAACTGAATACCTCTGTGGTTTTGTACTGCTGGCCAGACACAATAAGGGCTTTTTATACTTTCTTTCTAACAAGTTTCAAAACAAATGAATAAAGGATTTGCCAAGAAAGTAATAGCAGATTAATCAGTAATGAAAGTAATCATCAGCTGTTGCCTTACTGGCATTCACATATCCTCTTTTAAACTCTTCAAAAGAATTATCCACTCTTGTGGGATGGAACCAAGCATTGAGGAGATGTAAACTGTGTGCTGTCATTTATTTGAAGAACTAGTAAAAAATAATACTGGACTGCCCCTGAGTGCCATGAAACAAAATCCCAAATCCTCAATTTCAAACAGCTGCACATCACATAATCCACGTTCATATCCACCATTCCACTGTGCCTCCATATGAAAAGGACAGCATCAGATACTGCAAAATGGCCTCCTTTTTTAACCTCTCTGCAAGGGAAACGATGCAACACTTGACACTGGATTATAGTAGTATTTCTTCACCTGATTCTTCATCTGATACTGATGTCACCAGGGGCCTTCAAACTGGCCTCTGCCAGCTGATGTCAAAGCTGCTCTCTAGTGGTAGCTCTGGAGAAGATGCGTGTCTCCTCTCAGCAGTGAAACAGTTGAGCTCACAACACACAGGGGGATGGGAAGAGCTGCAAGTAGCAGGAGATGTGCTCGATCGTGGTGAGGCCTTGGGCCGGGGCTGAAAATGTCAAAGGTTGACTCTGAATTGGGGTTTGTCACAGTTTTAGGTATTTCTTTATTCTATGCCATCATTGACTTCAGTATATTTAGCATCACTGTTGTGCTGCAGAATATCCACAGCAGTTTAATGCAGGGATTAGCAACTGAAGTGAACCCACACCCACCTCAGTTTGTCACTCACAGCTCAGCAATATCCCAGCAAGAGGTGCTTCATGCTGTGGTAGCATATGTATTCAGAGCTCTATCAATCAAGAAGATCACAGAAAGGAAAGTCTGCTTTAATTGAGTATATACTCAATGCTGCTTGTTCTCCATCTCCTTGCCTCTCCTCCCTTCTTCATCTCTCTGTAATCAGTAGCACTATATCCAAGCCTGCAGGTGTAATGCTGCTCTTTATCGAAGAAAATCCCTCTACTGCGTCTATCAGGAGTTGAAGTAATCACCTGGCAGCTCCTGGAGTGTCAACATGCTTAAGGACGGCTAAATGTGTTTGAAAAGGAACTCCTGTATGAAAGTGTGGTTTTTACTGTGAAGGGCAAACTCGCTCAGCTTATCAACTTTTTCTCATCGCTGTTGACTTTTGTGCTCTATTGGATCAAAGCTGCAAGGTGAGTTTTTTGTCCCTGGGTGTTTTGGGTGTTAAAACTTATATACTGTGTATTCAGCTTCAGTTCGAACAACATTCAGGACTTTCTTTGTGATAGGTTTATGCCATACACAATAGACAGAAGTGAATAGAACTATATTAAAAATGAAAATGATTTTTTTTTAAAACCCTACATACATAGGAGCTCTAACTTGGCTTGCACAGTAATCAGGTTGCTTCCTGCTATGTGCAGATTCCTTATAAAAACATAGAAGTAGCTCATGCTTGTGGTCGTTCTTATATACAGGACTCTCAGGACCCTTCGCAGCTTGAGGATCACATAACTCTCCAAAGCACTGAGCACTGCAAAAGTGTTACACTCAAGTGAACCACAAAAGAGGAAACCAGTAAACACAGGCTGCAGCTCAGATATGAGTTTCGATCCTTATCCCTCTGACAAATTCACGTATTTGGTTATTCAACTTGACAATTTTGGCATTTTCACCACCTGGTCTTGCTGGAAGTGCCTTCTCAATCATTCCTTAAACTATTTGGCAGCATGTAAATGCCAGCCACCCAGGTGTTGGACAGTAAGGCCTCTTCACCTTATTTAGAGTACACTGTTTTCAGATGTATGCCAGTGGGCATCAATTAGTCTGCAACCTGAGATGTATCATGGGGCATGAGCAAATACAGCACTGGAAATTGAGAAATTTCTAAAGAAGTTGTGTAACATGGCTTTGGAAAACACTGGACCTATACATTATCATTATTATGACTTTTTTATTATGTAAAAGGTGAAGAAATCAAACTTTAATTCAACAGCAAACTTTTCATATTGGCATGCTGAGTTTCACCTCATCACTTCCCATAGACTTCCCACTAACATATGTATCTGAGACCAACACTTCATCTCAGCAAGGACTGTCGCATGATTCTACTGGGTCTCAATTAGAGGAATGAAACCGCCTTCCCTGGTGCAACATCTTTTGTGATTTGGACACATCGTTGGGGTGAACACTACATTAACATAAAAATCTTGACTAGAGCGACTTTAAAATTGTAGATAATGTTTGACTTTCAGATTGATGGAGTGTCATAAAGGGCATTGGGGAGGGGAACTGTCTGACTATTAAACTAAGTCATACAGAAAGCACAATGGGAGGAACCACATCACGAAATACAGCTCCCAGGCTTCTCTCTCCCTTTTTTCCTCCTCCCCCCTCCTCCCTCTCAATAGTCATCACTGTCGTGAGGTTTCCTCACCGCACGCGAAACATTGGCTCAGTGCCATTGGATGGTCACGGGGGAGTCGGGTGGGAGCCAGAGCTCACACCACATAATAACTGTCTGGCTGTGGCAGTTCCTCCTGTCACTCAAAGCAACTCAGAGACTGACAGTGAGGAGAAATGGAAAGGAACAGGGCATCAGAGGAGTGAGAGTGAAGATATGAGAAGCCCTGAAGAGTGTCATACTGGGTGACTCACAATGATACATTAACACCCACCCACCCATACACACCTACACACACACAAACAGCAAAAATGTAGTATAATGTGTGTATTCTGTATATAGAGAGAAAAACATACAAATACACAACCATGAAATGAGCTGTACCTGCTTGGCCTTGGACTTGCTGATTGTGTCTGAAATGGGCTTTTTCTTCTCCTTAACAGCACTTTTGGAGAATAGCTCCACAAATTCCTCAAAGTCCAGAGTTGGTTCCTCGATTTTCTCCCACACCAGCGAGCCAATTTGTCTTAAGACAGGACAAAGAGGAATTATTTACAGTGCAAGTAGACAAGCTGTATTATATTGTTTGAAAAAGAAAAGTGATGGCAACCTTTATACTGTAATTTATGATGTTATTTTACCACAATAGGTATTTTTTGACAATTCTAGACTGTCTTCTGCTGAACACTCATTTGTCATCTTTTGCAGAGTAAAGGTCCATAAGTTATACACTTGTCAAATCTGTTGGCCAACAAAATACATTCAGAATTCAGTATCAAGTTCCTCAGTAGTAAATTAAGTGGTGTATCTCTAAATGTTTATTCAAGAATAATTTTCCAAGCCCTATTAAGGAAAGAAAACCTGGTTCAAGTCAATTCACTGCTGACCACAATGCCTGGACTGCATCACTTTCATTTTCCACAAGGTTAGCATCACTATTGCCGTCACAGCATGTGGCTGATCTTTATCTAAAGTGGACAAGCTTCCTCTCAATTCTCTACTGTTCAGAGTGTACCTTAGTGCAAATGATCCATGTCTATCTTCACTTTATACAGCATATCCTTACTTTTTAGCATGCAGCTGTATGCGTGTCCAGTAGAGTGGCTTCATTGGCTTGGGGGGCTCTATCAGAGCCTTGGCAGGGGCAGCTTCCTGGCCCATCATGGAGGGCATGGGGCCTGGTGGGGGTGGAGGCCCAAAACCTGGGGGTGGAGGTGGGAGGCTCATTCCGGGTGGGGGTGGTGGTGGAGGAGGACCCATACCCGGCGGCGGTCCGAAACCAGGCGGGGGAGGAGGTGGTGGCGGCGGTCCGAAACCAGGCGGGGGAGGCGGGGGAGGAGGTGGTGGCGGCGGTCCGAAACCAGGTGGGGGAGGAGGTGGTGGAGGTCCAAACCCTGGTGGTGGAGGAGGAGGAGGGGGAGGCGGTGGTGCACAAGGTCCCAGACCAGGCAATGGTGGCGGGGGTGGTGGTAGTAGTGGTGGTGGTGGCGGTGGTGGAGGAGGAGGAGGAGGAGCGGCACCCCTGGTAAAGGTGGTGGTGGAGGTGGTGGGGATGGGGCAATACTACCAGAAATTGTAGGAGGAGGGGGAGGTGGAGGTGGAGGAGCTGAATGGGAGCTGCTCTGTGTCCTTTGCTGGCACATGCAAACAAAGCTCTCTGTAGATTTGGGGCTGGAGGAAAATACAGTGGATAAGATGCTGTCTGATCCTCCACTGAAAGGCACATCAAACTTAAACACCTCCTCCACAGGTGAGGTCTGGACAGACACCTCCTTGCTCATCCTCCCCAGTCTATCTTCTCTTTTCGTTGAGGCCTTATGGTTGGCAGGAATTTGGGCTCCCATATTATCCCCACTGTCCCTTGCCAAAGAGGCCTGCTGGCCCTGCAACACAGCAATCTTAATCCGCAGGTCATTGACAGTCTTCTCCAGATGGGGGATGAGACAGCTTTCATCCTCTGAGGATGACTGTCCTGACTTCAACCTGCTGGATTCTGTCTGTCAATGAACAAGAAAAATAAAATCAGGATTTATGAATGTGACTTTTTTCTACAGCAAACTGTTTTTAAAAGCCAATAATCAAGCCCACTGTTGTCCTCTAAAGGTTGAAAATTTGCTGGTAAATCTTGGAAAAATTATCATTCAATAAATGGTGCATCATAAACAGTAGAAACACCAACAACTAAAGGAGCTTAGTGACAGAGCTATCAGCTAAAGAAGGGTCAAGAAGGTCCATTATGTCTAGACACCATCAAAACTCTGGCTCCAGACTGGATGAGGGGATACCGAGAGATTTGACCCCAGAGACAGCGAGTCTCGATGGGCCTCACACAGGAAGGGTCTGTGTCTGCTTGTACACATTCCCCAGTTGTGGTCACAGCGTTGACTCTTAAGGAGAATGTTCAGTCCATATGGCCTTTGTAATTTATTAACTCTTCCAGGAAGAGGGAGGTTACAGCAACATAGCGAGTCTTTCAATACAAGCCTGACCTCTGGTGGACAAAGAACAAACTGACTCAGCTGCTGTTGATTCATTTAGCTGATGCAGCTTCTTAAGAGCAAGGTGTGTGAATATGACTTCACTTCAAAAAATGTTTAAAATATCTTCAGACAACTATGTAAATAAACAAAAATATTAATTTAATGAAAAAGCGCATGTTGAAATCCATTTTACCTATTCCTCACATTGTATAGAACACATTTTCTTAACTGTGTGCTGAACATGAAGCAGTATTTTTTTGCCGTATGTTTCATGTGTGTTTTTACAGAAAGATATATTATACAGAATTTTTAGTAATTTGCAAGAAACCTGTGAAGTTTTCATTTTTAATTTCATTTTAATGTGGATAGAGTTAAAAATGAAAATAGGAGGCACAGACAAATAGCCACAAAAATAAAAACAGACAAAGCTAAACACAGGACTCTAGGCTCTACCATACAGTATATCAAAGCAAGCATTATGCAGTGAAGACAAGACAAACATACAATAACATATTAATAGATGAAGAGAGGATGCAGCCAACCTGAGACTGTAGAACCCCTGGTGTCCTGGTGGGTGATTGATTCAAAGGGGATCTCCAGCTCTGTGCTCTGCCTTTGCTTCGCCCCCCATAGAGTTCCCACAGGTGGGAAGACACTGGCAGGCCTACAGACGCCCAGGTGTACAGCTGCTCCTCCTGCACACATTTTGGAAAATAAGCAAGTATAAATGAGATCAAATTCAAGGTCTGATGTTTGCGCCTAAAACAACTTGCTCCACCAAGGACTATTACATACTTTATATGGCATACAGTATGTGTGAACACGGTGTGATGTGCTGTGATTACACATCCACCTCCAACTCGGATGAGTGAAGTAGTAGCTCTTTCTGCAAGCTTCCAGTGTGGAAACACTTGACGATCATAAGCAGCAGTAAAATCTGTTCTTTGCATAGCCAATTCAATACCTCGTCCAAAAAAGCGAGAATCGAATTCTTGGCCTCTAGCCTCATGTTGTTTGCACAAATTAAAAGGTACAATAATTAATGACTACAACTGTCTTTCTGGCTTTCAACGTGAACTGCCCTGCCTGTGTTTGTCAAACAAAAACTCCCCTGTTCTATCATTAAACATGACATCCCCACTTGACATTACTAAAAGATCTGGGGGTGCTGTTAGATCAAATTTGCTGAAGGGCTAACCATCAGTGGTAGGAGATAAAACACTGAGCCAAGGAACACACTGAAAGAATTATTCCTACATCCCTTCTCCCCCTCCCTCATTCTTCAAATGGTCCACTACATAACTACTTGGACATTTTTATGCAATACTGTCTTCAACACAGTATGCAACCACACAGTTTCTTTAGCAGCAGGTTTCTTAATGTTCCTGTTATTTGTCAAAAATATACCATTCCACAATCACAGCTGCAGGGAGTTAATGTATGTCTGTCAGCATAGCAGAATGCTGCAGACGCTGAGCTAGAACTGCTTGTCAGTCAGTGTTGTTGCAATATCCTCCTTGGTCAGGGTGAAAACCACTTAATCCTTTTAACACAGGGAAGGGCATGTTTCTCAAACAGTACCTTGTTAATCACCTCAAACAAACTTGCATTTAAGTTACAGTATTTATTTTAATGACTCTAAAGGCAATACCAGACATGGCAACTGACACCTACATAAACTGCGAGGCTCATTCATAGGACCGAGTTATTGAGTGTGCTCTACCCATTGCAGTGAAAATATTTGTGTCAAATCTTAACTATGCATGTATCTTAATGATATGCTGTGACCATTTATGTGAAAATATGTGAAAAAGCAAATCAATGAACAGTTAGATCACATAATCTTGTGAATCATGTTTGAGCATAAACATGTAGAGACATTTCTCCATGTATACTGATATTTTATGGGCATTTCTCTCTGGGTTAAAAATAGTTAGCTGATAATTAGCTGAACTTTGGTAACTATCTACTGCCAGAAATAGTCACACAGATAAGGTACAAAAAGCATGCCACAATGATGTAAAATGATACCACTCATTGTATTTATCAAGTCAGCTATGTTTTGCCAAGAATAAAGTGGATGGCACTTGATTTATACAGCGTTCTAAGATACCCATACTCCCCAAAACCCCGTTTTTGGACTGAATGAAGCTGATGGGGTATTTAATTTCAGGCAGCATGCAGAATAAAAAACAAATCACTCACATTTGTTCATGCCAGCAAAATACACTGGTGAAATTGGATACAATGCCATATTTAGGTAGCAAAGTGGAGGACAAGTAGAAGATGAGAGATGTGGGTAGGGAAAAAAGGAAAGCAAGATTGAGAAAGATAAGACAAGTGATGCAGTGAGTGATTAATTTAACAAGAGAATTTAACTGTAAAAGGGAAAGATTGTATAAGAGTTTGAGATATTAAAGGGGTTTGAGATAAAAGGTTGCAGAGAAGCAGATGGACTAATGATTTACTTTAAAAGGGAGATTAGCTGTGAGACCAAAAGCAATAACAATGAGATCTCTACTTTCAGTGGCAACAGCAAAGGTTGTTCTTGGTCAGGCTGAATAATGCAGGACCTCCAGGCCAAGCAAAGAGAGTGAGGAGCTTTTTTGCTTGGGAAGAGCAGTCTGAGCCCAGGGCACGTGGAGCTGTTATATAACGTGGTCAGCAGATGGTCTACGCAAGCACAGATGTGTGTGTGTGTGTGTGTGTGTGTGTGTGTGTGTGTGTGTGTGTGACTGAATGTTCGTCGGACTGCTATTAATCTAGCCATGCGAGGAAATGTCTGAGCATGTATGAGTGTCTCAGGCTGAACCTTTGTCTATACGAGTGTACATGTGTCTTTAACATACTCATGCAACTCTGCCACTCGCCCACATTGGCAGAGTATATTGTTCAGGTGTACGTATGAGCCTGTATACTATACCGTATGTCCATGCATCTGTGGGGGGAGGTGAATTGTGCACAGACCAACACTAATCAGTTGACATTGTTTAGTATTCAAGAGGAAAAACAAGACGACCCACAGCCAAGCTTGCAGCAGTACATTGAGGAGAAAGCAAATGTCTTCATGCTAACACGCTAACAATGACAATGCTAACCTGTTAATGCTCAATATAATGTTTACTATGAACTCCAGCTTTACTTAGCATCTTTGCTAATATTTGTCAACTAGCACGTAACACAAGGTACAAATGAGGTTGATTTTTTTTTTTTTTTTTACAGGTCTAGAGTTAGAAGTGGATTTGACATAAATGTCTTTGACAGTGGCCATGGTGAACAGTGTACAGGAATTTGATGCACATGAGATCAGGCAAAGAACTTGTGGAATTAAGAATTAAAGATTCATGAAATCAATTTTCACATGGTCACCCTGACTGTATGCCCCACTGCTCTTCAGATAATGAAATGTCTCTGGGATGAATCACAGTAACACGTATGTATGGTGAAATAGATTGGAAAACCTTTGTATGAGTTGCAATACACGGTGATGACTACTGTATTCTTCGAGCACTTCATCTCATGAGCACATGTTGCCTTTTGCATACTACTTATTGTTATATCATACATGAGAAATGAAATTCACTTCATTCTCAAGCCATTTCTAAGTCATTTTTGTAAATTACACATGACAGAAGTGCGATGACAGGCAATGAAGAGACAGGCCTTACGTTAAAGACTGCTGAGGCAGTGCTGTCACAGAGGAGCTCTCCGGAGCCATTGCTGAAGTGGTGCAGCAGACCCTGGACCAACATTCGGTGACACAGCTCCTTTGCCTCCTCTTCTGCAGAACCATCTCCCTGATGCATACATATCCTGTCCAACAGAGTGCGACCTGAGAACAGAGGAGAGTTGAAGGCGCAAGAATGAAACTGACCTGGAGAAACCAGAGCCCCATTTTCCTTCCATGAAGAAGGATATTCAGATAAATTAATCCTGATTCTGGACTCTAATTAATACTTTTTACACCACTTATTTTTAGACAGCGTAACAATGGGGTGATGAGAGATGTCTCAGTTTTAGATGTGATAATTAAACACCTAACTCTATTTACACCTCTAACACAGGGGTGACAAGATGGTGTTAATTGTGCAGCATAAATAATTAACAAATGTTAAAATGATAAGATGCAAGTTACCATACACCACATCTAATAATATTATGCTCAGTTTTGCAATTTTGATTTTAAAACAGTGATAGACAACCTTGTAATTGGGCAAAAGAGAGAATACACATGGCTTAACCTTTGGCTGTTGGCTGTGAAGAACAATAACAGATTGTTTTTGCTGTGGTAATCATGCATGCAAAGAATAAAGTTTTTTGTATCATGTAACCAGAGTAAGGAAGAAAAGTGAGTTTGAGAAATATAATAGAAATGTCATAATCTGAAAGTCTCATAGCAGTTGTAGATCCTAGGTAAGGGTGAATCCTGTTTCCTGATAGCAGAAGAAAAAGTAAACATTCAGGGTTGCAAACAATATTGACATCAACAGAGTTTGCGGAGCCACAGCTCTATTATTTACCAAAAAACTAACTCTTACACACTGTGCCATTAGTTGTTAATGTTGTTAGACCATTTTAATATTTTTAAACCATGTGAGTCAGGGAACAACACAAACTGATTTAATTAAGTCCCATGACTTGTGGTCCTGTGGACATTCATTTAAGGAACTTGGCGATTTGCTTGACAAACACCAACAAAGCTAATGTTGAAATTTGATTTTGTTCTGTACATGATTACAATCCAGAATCAAAATGGTTCAGGTTCAAACATTTAAATCAAATTTTGACAGTTAAATCAGTTTTCATTTTTCCTTTTTACTCTGTCTTTCGTGCCCCTCATGAGGAACAGAACATCAACATATCCTTCATTATAAAACGCAAGATAGGTTATTGTTATTTGTTTGGCTACAGTCAAGTCAATTCACCTGATGAAATGTGAAGGGATCTCTTATCATGGCTTATTTTTTTCATCCAGATAAACTGTCACTTGGGTTTAGCATCCACAAGTTTGTACTCTTTATGTGTGTGTGTGTGTGTTTTTTTCTGTCTAAGTCAGTGGAATGGGAGGACGGCATCACTGTGGGTGGGTGGCATTGTTGTCATTTGGTCCTCTGATTTATGAGCACAGGCGTAGACAGTGGAGAGCAGCTGAGCACTTGAAAGACACCACAACAGAGAGGAGGACAGAGTGTCATTGTTTTATTAGAGGGAGGAATTTGTTCTGAAAACACTTCTGAATAAAGAACCACCTCCACTGTTTCATCATGACTTTCATGAGCTCCTGTGCTTTTAAATCATAACCTTAGTGTTTCCACAGTGATCATTTGTATAATGTGATAATTTGTAAGTCATTAGGATTTAAATAACCAGGCAATTACCATAATCATTTCACAATACCATTGCATGCGGATGAGGCTTGGAGAAAACCTCCAAAGTCTTCCCCCTCATACATGGTTTGCTCAGTTGCTTTTGAGAGAGTGTAGGACTAAAGAAAATGAATGACAATAATATACTACATAAAAGGGTCCTGCAATAGTCTATATTTCATTATTGATGTTGGAAAATTAAATAATATCGTCAGACTTACTCTTCATGTCTGATCTATGTCTAAAAGTCAGGAAAATAGCTTTGTTCCATATTGTAGGGCTATGACATAAACCACCACCTGGAAGACTGTTTCTCCATAATCCTTTGCTAGCTACCTCTTTGGCCATTATTTCCTCTGGATGGACCCGGTGGTTCTTGTTCATTAATATTTTAAACAAAGCCATGTATCATCCAGTTGGTTCAAAATTTAGGGTTCTACTCCTTCCTGGTTTCATAGCATTCCATCAGGTAACCTAAAAACACCTCTCCTTTGCTTTTACCCAATCAGAGAGGTACAACTAATCACTACCATCCCTTTTTAACAAATAAACCATACCCGTTTTTCACATATCACATATCCAAACACTACCATTGGCATCATAATGCAAGCCATAATCAGTGCAATGATGGCTGAGATGTTGGGTTATATTGCTAATGGATTACAGGGGTTACTTTACATAATCAAGCAGTAATCAGTGAGGGTTTCTACACCAAAAACACAATCTATTTTCTGTTAACAATACTCTTTTATATCGACCCTGACTGAGCTTTATGCATGCCAACAGTTCAATTACTTTTTTCATGTGAAACTCACCGGAGAAGACATCCAGGTAAGGTACTGTAGTAATGGAGGTCTGCTGTCCATACTGTGCTCTCCTGGAGCCCAGTGTCCAGTAAATCCCACTTGTGTGACTACTCTCTGGTGTCTCCTGCTCTGGGAATTTGGCCCTTCCTCTTTGCATATCCAGGTCTGGTGACCAGTCTGCAGGCACACTGAGAGGCCCGCCAATGGAGCAGGACCTCTGCTTGCACCTCCTGAATCCTTGGGCCCAACTGGATTCCACTGTGGCATCTGTTTTCCTGGGTACATGGGGGCTGGTAATGGGGGAGCCAATTGGAGAGGTGAGCTGCCTGGTGGTGGTCTTAACATAGGAGGGATGGACTGGAGGATAGAGTTTGACAGTGGAGGGGGGGCCAGAGCATGACGGTCTAGGTTGAGAAACAGGAGGGCTGTCTGTTGTTAGCTGGCTAAAAGACATGCTGCTCTTCCTCCTGTTCAGGGACAGGAAGTCCCACCTACCAGTTTCCTCTCCCTCCTCCCTCTCCACAGACAGGTCCATGCTGCTTGCACTTTTGTGAGCCCCCATTGGCCCTGCATCTGCCACCACTTGTTCCAGGTGAAAACATGGCACACCTGGGCTTCTGTTCTGTGCAGCCTGATTACCTTGACACTGCTGTGGGAGAAAAACCGGGCTCTCCAGGTCTTCCTGGGGCTCCTCAGCACTCTCATACGAGGTGGTGGTGGCTGTAGTGTCAGGGAAGCTATAGGTGCTGTTAGTCTTTGGGAAAAGACTGCCACTGCTTCTCTCTGTATCTGGGGCAGAAGATGGTGGACCGCTCTCACTTGGAGACCCTGGACCAGATGAATTTCTCGATATGGGTATATCACGGCTTTCGTTCTCTAATTTTTTACACTCAGTAAATATTTCTTCAGTTAAATTCCCACCACCAACTTCTCTATCCACATTAACAAGCTGGTGAGATATTACCTTCTCAAGGGCTTTGTTCCCCACAGAAGTCGAGCCATTTACCATTTCAAGTACCATGTCCACAGCCACACACTGGTCTTTTATGGCCTGCTGGATGTCAGAAAGCAGGTCTTCATTTTCAGCTGCTGCTGAGTGAAAACTGTAGAGGTCAGCATCTGACCCTGAGCTTGTCTTCTGGCCAGTCTCATCCACCATGGATTGGTGGCTCTCTGCAGTCAAACAGCTCAGATCCCCCTCAACATCTGATGGCATCCCCCTTTCATCAGCTGACAGGCTTGCCTCTGCACCAGGTTTGAGCTCTGCTTTAGCAAAGTGTGGTGACCTCCCATCTTCCAACATGCCATCCTTAGACAACCCTTTTGCCTTGGATAAGCTTTTCCTGATCATTCCAGAAAACACAGAACCCTTTGACTCTGACTTTGATTTCTTCTTACCACTTTGCTCTCCTCCCCCTTTACTTATCTTGCTGTGGGACTTTTTAGATTTTTTGTCCACTTCCCTCTCATCTGCATCAGCATCACAGGAGACATCCCCTGGTGTTGCTCCACCACCACTTCCTCCTCCTTTCTTCTGCTTTGTCTCCTGGTTCCCCATGTTCCTTAGCAGGCGGACACCCTTGGCTAACAGGCCATGCTGCTGGGGTCGAGACTGGGCATGCTGGGCTTCTTCCTGTGCTGCTATTAATGTTGGTCCTCTGTTGGTCAGAGCCTGTTCAGAGCTGCCTAATCCCTGCTGTCTGCCCAACACAGTCGAAGGCAGCTGGGAGGATGATGCTGCTTCCCCTGGCGCCGCTGATGCTGATGATGATGAAAGGAGGAGGAGACTGGCACTGACAGCCCCGGGCTTGCTACCACTCACTGCTTGCTCCCCCCACCTCCCCTGCACTGCCTCTTTCACTCTCTGATCCTTCCTCTCTTTTTGCCCCTCCTTTTTATCCCCATCTGCTCCTGCACGCTCTGCTATCTTGCATAACGGGCTGCTGGTTGAGCGAGCACGCTGCTGATGCACTGGAGTACGCTGCTCTTGTTCATTTTCGACTGATGGGGAAAGAAATTGCTTGGATTGCTGCTCTTGATGCTCTAAAATGCACTGTTGTTGCTGGTGTTGATTAAGGAGTGAGTGCTGTTGTTTACGGAGGATGTTGGAAACACTGCTCTTCCTCCTTCCTTTGAAAGTGGTTGTGAAGAAACTCTCTTTCAGGAAGGGCACTTGGGTCTCCACTGTTTTAATAGTCTGCATCCTGGTCAATATGGCTTCATCCAGAGGGGAGAGGATAGACAGGCTGAAGTAAAGACAAAACATCAAGTTAATCTTCATCAAGTCTGAAGATAAATTCAAGCTGTTAGAAGTCATGTGTCTCTTACAGTGTCCACCTTTGTTTTGTTCTTTGTTTTTTTTTACATACACCATTTCTCTCATATTGATTGCTTCTTGAAATTCTTAAAACCATCTTTTACTACAATTTCCATAGTATATTTCATGCACTAAGAATTTGTGTGTCTTACATAAAGTTTGTATTTTCTTTAGAAACAGATCGTGATCATGATTAGTTGATTACAGACAATAAAATATCAGCTGATCTACACACAGTTTACCAGAGACAATTTTGATATCACCATTACTAAACTAGATTACTTAGTAGTTACTAGCCCTTTTTTTAACCAAAAATCTCATGGCTTCAGCTACTTTTATGATAATAGCTTTGCATTTTGTGCAGCTCATTTTTCACTATTTTTGAGCTAATCTATTATATATATATATATATATATATGTATACACAAGATCAAACCAGTAATGGCTCATTTGAGAAACTAACAGCCAGACTTTCAATAGTGGTTGTAGGTAGGCTCTTTTCAATTAAAAATTCTTGCAACACATTTAACTTACAAACTGTCAGCTTATAGTGAACCTTTATTTAATAGTGTACTGGACTTGTGGACCTGTACCAAGGCATGTATGAGAACTTATGCGTGTCTATGGGTGGGGTACAAAGTGAAGTCTTGTACATTAAATACTCCCTCCCATTTTTTTTACTTAAAGAGAAAGTAAAATGAAAGTGGTTTGAAAAATTTAAAAATCTGTTTCTAGTTTCTTCTACAGTACTTCAGAACACGTCATGGTCTCTGTTCTTTGTAAAACTAACACACATTATGTAATTACCTTGTAGCATGAGTAAAAAATGGATTATTTGACTTGTCTACAAATTTAACACAGAACTTTGAACATACATGAAACAGTAAATAAGCTTCACAAATATGTCTTAATAATCTATATGATAAATAAATCTACTTGCCTGACTGGCGGACTCTCTTTAGCAGTTGCGCACTGACTGGAGAAAACAACACAAATGGGTATTTGTTTTCGTCAATGAGCCGCTCCTTAGCCATGGGTCACATGAAGTTGGTATTTCCCTCATCACATGTCTGGTCTCCTTGGCCATCTCCCATGAGCACTGTCTGACACTCCTCTTACTAAGTTCCATCAGGCCTCATCATGGGCACATACAGGACTATGTCATGGTGAAAGAACACTCTTTGTGTTTATTTAGATTCAGACAATCAGTGGTGATGTCACTGCAGTATCAGATGGTGATAAGGGTCATATGTAACAGAAAATTAGACAAACCATCCCCTCTTCAAATATACTGTTCAGTGATTCAGCTGTTTTTTGTACTTTCGGTTGGGTGCTGATTCCACTTTTAAGTCCGTCCCTCCAATCAACAAATGAGCTTCAGCTGTGAAGTGTCTGTGACCTTAATCTCTGCAGGTTTCTTATCACAGTGGATACACTATACGGTTTCATACAGAAAGTTAAACCTGAAGACAATGAAAAATGTTCTTACAACAGAAAGATTACAGCAAGAGCCAAAAAAGTGGCAACTGATTCAAATAATTCCTTACAGACTTAATATTGCACAGCTGGTGTAGAGATTAATTTACACCTAATTGACTGTGACATTAAGTAAAGGTTTCAATATCCCCCCTCACATATCTGCAGCTGCTACAGAAGATATGATTAATGGCTCACAACAGTGACTGAACTGATGGCAAAATGCTGACTTCAGATAACATATTAACTTTAAAAATATATATTAAGACATTGAGAGACTCACTCAACTTTCATTGTCCACAGCCTTAAACTAGTCTAGTTGCCTGCGTAAAGGCTGAAATATAAAAACTGGTCTCCAAATTTGTAATAATTTAAAAAAAAAACATGACTTGTGACACAAAAAACAATTTCTGTCAAAAAGTTTTTGTTTATTGACTTAAAATATGAGTATGATTGGCATACTTGAAATAACAAAATGTTTGTGTTCACCATTTTGCCAGTTTACATTCTCAGTATTTAAATACAAAAATCTCATTGTTTTGATGAAGAGTGTATTATGTCACTGGAGCACATTCTGTTGAAAGCAGACAAAATATCCACTGCTGACAGGCGTGGGATATTTCTTCACATCTATTTTGCATAAAGCACATAAATCATACCATTATGTATGACCACTGTATCAACATCCAATCTACTCATTCTACTCATGAGTATGCCAGTTGTCATGGTACAGTTTATCCTTTGCCTCCAGTACCGTTTTACACAATATTCATACTGAAAAATTGGTGTGCAGCAACAATGTAAAAACATCTACTTAAGATTAAAATAACATAACTGTGCACTGCAAATAAAAATGAAAATAAATCCTTGCCTTAGCTGGCATCTTGGCAAGTTGTCTTCTGTTGGTATGTGGTGTTTCTATTTAGAAAAACCTGATGTACTGCACACCAGGACATGTATCAGTTCTATTTACAAATCATTTGCTAAAAATCTTATTAATAAAATTTAAAAAGAAATACTTCACCCATAAATCATATGAAATTGAAAAAAATCTGATAATGACAGAAAGTCAAATATTGTACCTCCAATGACTGAGGCCATTCTTTTTCACATGCCAAACTGATATTTTAAATCTAAATTTAATAACTGTAAGCACATGAAACCAAGCAAGTATGTGTAACTGCTGCCCGATTATGACAAACATCCTTAGCTTTGTCTATATATAGGCAGAAGGGGAGTTTGATGCTGCACTGTCAAAGTCAGACAGACAGCAGGCCTTTCTCAAGCCACTAGAGGCTGCCATTGCTCTACTATATCAAAGATAGGTCACCTTTTCCAAAGAGCATCTTAGATGAAAATTTAAATGATAGTGTAAAATTAAAACACACTTTTATAAATGGACATCTTTGTGTGTGCAACCAATCATTGTGGATCAAGTCAGAAATATCCAAATGTACACAAACAGAATATCATCATTGTATAGTCAATACTCGGGACAGAAAACCGCAAGTACATAAAACACCACCAATGTACTTTGTCTCCACCATAAAAAACCACAACAAACACATTGAACACAACAGCAGTTCACTGACTGTGGTGCCACACAGAATATTCACAACTCAGTTTATCAGAAGAATCATTTTCAGACTGGCTCAAAATCTCAGGAATATCTAGAAACCCAAAGATGAAAATCACAAAAATAACAGATCCGTGTTGACAAAAAGTAAGGACACAATTTAAGAATCTTTTTATACTCCATCGGACACGGGAAAGCTATATCCACGTAGAAAGGCAATGTACAAACGTTCTGAAAAAAACACATGCCACTGAAGAGGAAGGCATGTCAGATCAGTACAATGTAGAAGCCTGTGAACACAAAACTTTTTTTGTCTTGGCTTTCAGTGACGTATTACAGATACATAGTTTTGTTAGAAATGCAAAACCACTCTGCACATTATACATCTAGCTACCCACAGAGAGAAATGATAAGAAATGAGAGTCCCAAACCCGATAACAAAGATATCCTTTCCCCTTGTGTCAACTGCACTTTAATAATAATTCTCCTGCAATGCATTTTAAAGCCCTTTTCTATTATTTCCACTCAGTTCATTTTCTGTCAGCTGTGCTGGCGTGAAATCATTCTTCAAGGACAGAGGGAAAGGTTTCATCTCTGAACCTTACCATATGCAACCCTTCAGGCATACACACAGCTTTGCTAAATGGATGCACTGACACAAACACAGACACCTGAAGACCGCCACATAGGATTGCTGTGTTTGATGCACCAGCAGTAAAAACAGGATCTTTAAGGAAAGAAACTTCACAGAAACTACATGGATGCTTCTTCCTGTTTCTTGTCCTGTGTTAATTGTTCAATTCTCTGTTATCAATCTTCCAAACATTATGTCTTTTACGTAGACTCCCTGGGAATCCTCCTATGGAAGACCACTGATTGCCTCTGCTGAAACTGCTGCTTCCTTCTTTTTTTCTGGTCCCAGCGACACAACAGTATCATCTTAAAGGTTGTGCGGAAAGTCTTGTTGCACAGGGCGTAGCACATGGGGTTTACTGTGCTGTTGACGTAGCACAGCCAGTACCCTACTGCCCACAGGGTCTCTGGGATGCAAACTTTGCAGAAGGCATTGATCAGCACCATGATGTTGTAAGGTGTCCACGTGATGATGAAAGCAAAGAGGATGGCACTAAGAGTTTGAGCTGCCTTCTTCTCCTTCACTAATGACATGCGCTTCCTCTTGGTGATCTGAGTCCGAGCTCGGGCTGCAAAACGCTTTGCCAGAGCTGCCTCTTTGAAGGACATTGGGACAGAGGTGGATTTGGTGGCTGTGCTGGTGGTAGTACTATTGGTGGCAGTGGTAATGGTTGTTGAGGGACTTTCCAGAGAGCCTTGGTTAGATGGAGCCTGGATAATAGGCATTGACTGAATCTTGCGTGAGCAGAAGTGTTGGTGGTAGCTATTTTCTAAACTGTTTGCACTGTCGGGAATAGTGGCAGCAGTGGTGTTGGTGGTGACTGTTGAGAGACTGTCACGGTTATACTCTGCTCCCTTGAGGGGATCCTCCTCTGTGGCTGCATCCAGATCCTCACATGAGGTGAGCTGGGAGTTAACAGCTGCCTTTATTCCAGGCAGGCTGAGAACAATGGAGAAAATAGCATGACTCTGGGAAATCATCTCTCTGCCCCCACAATCCTCATCTTCTGAAGACCCAGAGTGGTCCAATGATGCAGCTACATCATTGTTGTTCCAGCTGTCACTGCTGCTCTGATCTGGATCACCCTCCCCCTGCCGTGTACTACCAGGTCTCCAAGAACGAACCCCAGGCCAGCAGTGGAAGCGACCAACCAGCTCCCGGCACGTGCTCTTTCTCTTGGACAACCTGGTCAGCTCGTAGCTGCTGCAGCTTCTAGAACTTCCCGTCTGATGGACAAAACGGGTTCTTTCATCCCCACCATTCCCACCTCTTCCTCCCATACCTCCACGACCCCCCGAACCCTGCAATCCAACTAACTCCTTTGAACGGTTCTGGGTCTCCTTGTAGATGCGCCAGTACAGAACACTCATTATCGTCACAGGCAGATAGAAAGCTGCCATGGCTGTGCAGAAGGTTATAGTGGGCTCTGAGAGGAACTGAATGTAACACTGATTTGAGGGTACTGTCCTTTCACCCTCAAAATACTGCCATAGCAGAATGGCTGGGGCCCACAGAACAAGAGAAACAAACCAGGCAAGGCCGATCATGATGCCAGCTCGCTTTGTGGTCCGTTTGGCCCGGTAAGTCAAGGGCCTGGTGACTGAAAAGTAGCGGTCAAAGCTGATGACTAGTAAGTTCATAACTGATGCATTGCTGGCCACATAGTCTATGGCGAGCCATAGGTCACAGGCCCAGTTGCCCATGGCCCAGTAGCCCATCACAAGATATGCTGTGTAGAGGTTCATGGAGATGACCCCAATGATGAGGTCAGCAACAGCCAGGCTCAGCAGGAAGTAGTTATTAACTGTCTTTAGCTGGCGATTAACTTTGAAGGATACTACCACCAGGATGTTGCCGATGATGGTGACCAGTGACAGCATGCCAGTCAGCAAGACAATGAGGATGACCTGCCACACAGCATGGCCACCCATGGGATCCAGGGCTGCCGTTCTGTTCCCATTTTGGGATTCAGTGGTGAGGTTTGAAAGTTTGCTGGTGGAAGATGAATTATCATTCAGGGTATTCACATGAAAACCTGTCCAGGAGGCTCCTCCAGTTCCACTTTGGTGGAGAGCATTGGACTGTGGGTAGGCTCCTGCCACTGGTGGTGAGGTGATGGAAATCAGGAAGAAACCAGGGTCTGTGCTGTTGGAGCTCATTGTTATGTCCTTGCATATTCTGAAGAGAGACACAGAAAGACAGAAAAGGTAGGTAGGAAGGTACAGAGAGAGGAAGGGAAGAGGGACTTGGTACAAAAAGAGAATTAGAAAGGGGGAGAGTGACACAGAGAATGAAATTGAGAAAGGACACATGAGTAGTTGGCATTCCCATTCATATCCAGCAGATGAGGCTAGAAACCTATTCTACCATGCTGGGTGTCTGAAAAGGCTGAAAAGACGTTTGGGTCTTTTTTTTGTATTTCCTGATAAACCATCACTCATAACTTCATTTCGATACGAACTTGATGTATACTTTAAATACACTGCAAGCCATATATTCAATTTAAACTTGAATCGACAAGGTTAGACAGTCAACACTTCAAGTGAGAAAGAGATGGTTTGAGGGTCTGTTTCTTATGACACCCAGCAAATTTAAAAGACATTTCACTTACACACAGCTAATGTATTTTCCCACATGGTTGACTGGCCTAAGAGGTGACTGCATTGTACCTTTATTTAAAATATAGCATTGGTGTCAGTCTGTCTGTCGATCAACCACATGCACAGTCAAACAATTGTTTTCAACAGTTGATTGATTTATCTAAAATAGGAACATGACAGACAACAGCAGGTACAGTACTTGTTCAAACACAAAGTCATAGACTAAAAAAAATTACCAATGACATTGGCAGGGTATAACATTACACAGACAAGTGTGGGCTTGCAACATGCTGAAACAATGCAGGGATAAATGAATTGATGAAAGTGCTTTAAAACCTTGGGTGGTATTCTGGCAATTCTTCCTGCCTGAATACAGAGGTTTTGGATGTCATGTAAATTCATGGTGCTATAATTAGTCACCAGAGTTGGCCTCATGTTTCATAAGACCCCACCCCCCAAGAAAGACAAGGATGAAGACACATTTTAGAAAAGTATAATAAAGAGACAAACTGAGAGAAAATAGCACTGCATGAATACCGAAAAGGTCCTGGAGAGTAGGAAGTGCTATTTGTTGTTTGATTAGGGATCACTTGATGATCACATGAGGGATCACATGATGGGAATGCAAACAATAAAAAGATGATCCTACTGTTTTTGTTCTTGGGAGTTCTTGATAATTGAATACCAAAACGATGAAGTGTCATTTTGTAAAGACACATGTCTGATCTGATTCAAGATTTGCTGTACAATCATTTATTATTACTGTGGTGTTTTGCATCCAGGCATGTGCATATCTGTGTGTTTGTGTCACAGGCAAAAAAGAGATGCTTGACAACAAATGTAATAAAGTGAGGAAGATAGAAAGCTTTCTGCCAAAACAAAAAGTCCAGTTTCAGTTGGATTCAATTAAAATCAGCTGTGGGTGATTGTACTGAGTGCCACACACTGTGCTATGTTTTCTTTTTTACTTTGGAAGCCATTAATGTGGTATTCTGTCTCTGATGTTTAAGACAACAGTTCATTTTAAACATTACACCTGAGCCATCCTGTGTTAAGGGAACAAATGATCATGGGGGATAAGTAGGGACATCAAATTCACCCTCTAACTCACCAACTGCTACATACACACAAGCCATTTACACAAATATCCTGACAAATACATGTGCTGACAAACATATGCAGGCGCAGCGGATCCAGTCCCATACTATTTCATCCCGCGGGGAAAGGTATTTGAAGCTGAGTGCTGCACCTGTGCCTTGACAGAATCTCAAGACCACCCACAGAGCTGTTAAAGGACCCCGGTAGCCGAAAGCAACTCACAGCCGTTTGTGACACCAAGCACACAGTGATACTACTATTAGTATAGCAGGCTCCATGCTATCTCCACTGTGGACACATATTACTTCATTCATGCACATGCAGTACACATATGCAGTCAATATGTTCTCATATTTCCTGCCTATGCTCTTTATGTTACTGCAGCTTGCACAGTCACATACTGTACATGCACCAGGTACATTATATCTGCAGACAAACATACAGTACATGCACATATACACCCACATATATATGAAGAACATTAAACACAATATATTATGTGAAAAAAACGAAACCAGAAAAAAATAATCAACTCCTAACTGAGTATAAAACAAGGCCTGCAAGAACAAATGTAAAGAAATGCAACATTAATGGCAGACAAACTCAAAAGCCTCTGAAGAAAACAGTCTACTTTTAACTTTTTACAAAGCAAAATCTTCTGTGCATGTGAGACAGCAATGTATTACTAATGAGTGTTAAACATCTTTTAATTGGCTCATGGGGCAAAAATGTGTCTGTGTGAAGATAAGGGCTTACACAGTGGGGAAATCAAATTTTTAATCTGCTACCTTGACTGACCAAAAACACAATGGAAAGAAAAAATGAAATCAGAAAAAAGTAATAAAGTTTTAAAAAGGAGAAACGGACAAAATGAAATCACATTAATATCCTGTGTGGGGAATAGATCACAGGCTTGTAGAGCAGAGGAGGAAACATTGGATCCTATGGGAGGAGGCCAAATGTTGGACTCCCTGAACTTGCTCTTATGCCATTTTGAGAGCCACAGGATAATTTGGTGTAGGCATGGGTGGGTCAGATTCCTTCACATGAAGGATGTACAGAATATAAAATGCTAACATGACAATAACAACACTATGCTGTCCAATTTTGTATACAAGAAATATTATGCAGTACATGACACCCTGTATGTTTCTGTATATTTATACTGTTTATTCATGCTTAATTTTCATCCACAATATTGACTTGACCACAGCAAAAATATTTATATATATATATATATATAAGTGGAACAAGTAAGCTTTTCTGTTGCTTCAGATTGTAGTGGTTAACTACCATGAATTTATATCCATAGTCTCCTGGGAGCAGAAATTGGCTGTACAACACAGAGAGAGTAGTTTTGTGTTGTTTGTTTTTCCCTAAAATTGAACCTATCAAGCCTTTTTAGATTAAAAAAAATCTGTATGCAGCAGATGACAACATCTTTTTCCAACATGGGTGGGCTAGCTGGACCTTTGACTACTGGCTGCTACTACACTGAAGCTATTGCGGTGTCTATTTCTGAGCCCACATTAAGCCCTGTTTCTTAAGGTTGACTCCCCAGCACGTAGGTGAGAGTGAGAGAGAGAGAGAGATAGAGAGAGAGAGAGATCGATACTCATTTGTGGTGTCGCAATACAATGTGTTCCCTGACATTTTGAAGCATTTGTCCCAGCAGGGTTGAACATAAAAATTCAAGTTGGGTGCACGGATCCATTTAAACAATGGGGTGACTAATACATGGCCATTTCAGGCTTCTATTTTCAGCAACTAATCTAGCAGAGCAATGATACAGGCAGAGGATATCCAGCAAGGATGAGTCATGTTGACAAGTACTTTTTAATTGAGGTTAAATCTGCTATAATTTGAACCTTGGTCACTTTGGTAACTCCTTGACTTATAGGGATTCTGTTATACAAGCTGATTGGTATACAGTCAAAGATGTTTAATCAGCAGTATGTGTTTGAAAGGACATTAAAGTCAATTGTCTGCTTACTTTTTATGTGGCTATGTCTAAAAATTTACAATTCGGTCTCCTATTGCTCACATAGTGCCGTATGTAATAATCACTTCTGTGCTGGCATCTAGTGCGCAGAGACATCTGGAGGCAGAGAGGGGTTTTAAAAGTTTACTAGAATGAACCATTAATGTAAAAACATAGAAAAGGTTACTGCCAAACAAAGCACAGCAAGGCTCCACAAACCACAAACTCAGAACAAACAAAAAAACACCCCTGGCTGTGCAGGCGGAGAAAAACTAATCAACAGTTGGAGAGCTAGATTAAACTGACAAGTTGTGAGGCATTGGCAATTCTGAGAGAGTAACTACAGACTGAATGCATTCATATTTAGTCAATCTGAGCAGTGAGTGCCATCAGTGGATGAGCAGTGCTTCATTGTCACACACTATGCAAATTGCTGCTTGTGGCATGAGGATAGACAGCAAGTGTAGGAAAGAGTCAGGACATTTTCATAGTGATTCACTCGCCATGCATTCAAAGCAATAATACAAATAATCCACTAAATCATTTCAGTAAAGCCGCTGCTACACCTCAAAGCAGGATAATGTGTTACCTTGCACGCTAAGGGATAACATTCAAAGATATTCTAAACCCAAACCAGATCATACTGAGCAATAAAAGGTGGTGAGGGTGGCTTGTTTCAGGGTGAAATGAGATAAGGCAAGTCAAGCCGCTACACCGACTGCTGCTGCAGTTATTGATTTCCCTCTATTGAGCGGTGCAGCCTTGCTGGTAAGCAAAACCCAAGTAGACCAACTCTGACCCAGAAGTTTTATCTTACATTTGCAAAAACTACACCAGCAGATGATGTAACCCACAACTGCAGTGCTGTTTGCTGAAGAGAACACAAACACTGCACAGTCTACCCCGGCATCACAAAAAGGCTCTGACTTCTAGGAGGCTAAAGAGCAACAACATAACTTTCTTAACGTTTGTACAACCAGTGGAATATATTGAACTGTGCAATTGTATTTTATTCATATTTAACACACGGCTCAAAACCATTTTAGGGTTGATGGTAAAAAGTGTTTAACCCAAGCCTGACTTCAAACCTTTATTTAGTACAGGCAGTGATAACAGACACAGATAAACCTGTGGACCATGTAGGATGGCTGATAATGCTATTAACATGAATCATTTTTTGTGGTTAGTTATATAATTGTTCTTGTTATAAAGATATGAGAGAGTTAGTATCATATATAATTAATATTTGAAATCATAGTGATACATTTAATAATGTTTTTTTTAACAATTACATCAGAGAGTAGGAAGAAAGAGTTAGCGTGTAGTGAAGCAGTCCTGGGCCTGTCCTTCAAAAACGAAAAGGGACTTTGTAGTTGCACAGGATGAGCTAAATCTATCACAAGCTGTTGATGATGGGGCTGCTGCCAGAAGATGGTGGCAAGGGTTGTGAAATAACACAAGGCCATCTGTCAGGTACTCATTACTGACAGGAACAAGCATTTAGTTCCTACTTGGCAGGAGATGGACTTGCCGGAGTCCATCAGCGATGCTCCGTCTCAGCTCCTAAAGTTCACAGATTTTTTAGACAGGCAAATCCTAAGTGAGCGTTCCATTATGTGAAGCCTTGATGACACCGCTCACAAAGGACATCCATCTTCAGTCCGTCTCAGTGAGAAATATGACAAAGCAAAAGGCACAATGGTATCAAGACCAATGCTATCAACATGAGGGCGGCCCTGACCCACAAACTTCAAAAGCAGTTAGAGGAGAATTTGTTGAGCAGGAGGTAGAAACAGCTGCTGTAGCTCTACCTGCCAAGTGGTGCAGGTAGTTAGAGCTTATTTAAATAGTGATCTCCTTTAAGTGATTTCAATCTGTGCATTTCTGCCACCCGTTCAACCTCTCGCAGGAATTCAGGGCAGAGGGAAACATTGTGCAACATTACTTAGGAGACTATTTAGTTTTAATTTATAAATTTTAAGTTGCTTCAAAGTACATTTTTGCTTCTGCTGTTTTTCTGCAACAACCATTCATTGTCATTACATTTAATATTTACTGCACTATATAGGAGTTTTCATTGTTATGCCACTCTGCCAATCTCTCCCTCGATTTAAACTGCCTTCAAACACAAGAGGGGTTCACATGAAATGTATGTATGTAAACCAGCATCACTAGTGACAGCCTCACTGTTGTTTATCCTCCTACAGCCGCACAGCTATGAAGTTACTGCTTATGCAAGACAACATTCCCTACTGTTGCTGCCTAACATCAAGAGCAATGAACTAGGGAAACATGGGGTGGCTCTCATTGTTAAGTCACAGGAATTGCAAATGAACTTGTTTCTGAGGTTAGCCCTGACAGTAATCATTTGGCTTAAGTGCATCTGCAAAACAAGACATGGTCTAGTTCAGCATTGTTGACAGTGGACCAGTTATAAATATTATAGGGAACAATGCAACAAGATGGAGCTGCCACAGTGAGCTATTCAATGATGTACAGTAAGCCCATGAAGCATTGACCTGTCTGCTTGATTACATGCATTACATGTCCAAAATAGTGTTGCGTAGTGGCAAAATTACGCAGCAAAAAATGTTTGTCTTGACACGTTAGCTTTGTTCCCAACATTAACATGGCATTTAGAACGGGGAACACCTCCGTCTACTGACATCATGCTTGTATTTCAGACGTGTTGATCCCTATAGCTGTCTCTAAACCACTCTGGTTCAAATATGGGTTGTGGTATAAACACAGACCATGTGGTATTAATATTAAATATATGCATTATTCATCAAGGAAGTGTCAGACACTTTGCAGTTATGTATGTGCCTTTTGCAAGGAGCCAAGAGTCAGATAAGGACACACTCAACTTCACATCGTCTCTGTAATTCATGGGAGGCATCTGTAAGGCCCCATCTTTTACACCCCACCCATCCCACCCCCCACTCCCTGAAATACAGCCAACCATTCATCCCTTATCACAAACAGTGCACGGGAGGTTCTCTGCATCCAAGTAGCAAACATTAGAGGATGCATTGTGGAGATAATGTGAATTAAAAAGGCAAAAAAGACAAAACAGAAAAAAAACAATGGTGAGTTTATGCACTTCATGTATGGGCAAGACCTACTTGTGAGCAATTATCAAGATGAAGCTTAGACAACGAAGTTGTGCCAAATGAGAAAATCAACATGCTAACACAATCCCAGCAACGCAAACGTGCAACATGTAATGCTTGATGGTGGCACAAAATTCTGAGGCCAGGTGTCACAGAAGATCAAGTTCTAGCTGAACAAAGCACTGTGGAGTCTAGTTATTTACAGTACAGTATATGTTCATACAAATATCAATACTTTAGTCATCAAGTGTGAATCTTGCTCTTCAAATGGAAAGTGTAAATGTGACCAGTGTAAACACTTCTGCCTGGAGAGCCAGAAAAACAGGTCTAGTGTCTGTACAATGGAAGAAGTCCCTTCAGTCCCTTAATACCAGGAAACAGCTCTGCGTAATTATTCTGCCCTAACCTTGTTTATTCTCCTTTATGACCGTGGGCAGCCAGGAGATCTGCTTTTATTGAGATGTTGTTTTTTTTGCTGCAATCCAGATTACTGCGGCAGTGAGTCCTGCTTACACTGGCACCACTAGGCATAAACAGACTGCAGTTTGACGGGAGCTAAGTCTGATAAAATAACAATGAATGCAGGGAAGTGAAATAATAATCAATGTGAGAGGTTATGCTGTTTGCCAAGGATGACTGTACAAGGGTTCCAGCCAAGGTGTTGAGTACTTGGAAAGATCTCTGTTGTATCGAGAGCAGGTAGAGGGACAGTTATTTACAATTATTTACATGGTCCAAAATGTAAGCTTAGTAGGAAATCTCTCTCTTCCAATTGTCACTTTGGTTCTTTTTAATCAGACCAGGTACGTTTTATTCTTCCAAATCTGAACATGTAGCAGATTTCATATTTCGCAACCCTGTCCCCAATGTTCATACACAACTAATTTGTGATGCTGATTTACATTGACTGGAACATTTAGTTCTAATGCAGGAAGTAGTTCTACATTCTCACACTGCAGCAAAGGCACAGAGAGGAGGCTGAGAGAAATTACAAACAGATTTGTCATTTGAATTAGAGGGATTGTTAAAAAAAATAAACTGAATCTCAGCAGCCCTAAATTTTCTGGAAATGTATGAACATAACTGTTTTTTTTTTCAGACTTCAGCTATTGTATTACAGTGGCGAGAGGTGAGGAGAAAAACCTACATGTGGAAAAAGAAGAAGGATGTTGTTATGCGTCTGACCAGTGCAAGAGGCTCATGGGAATTCACACACATCCTCACCTCAGTGGTGGGTCTCTGTGCTTTCTGACAGCCTCAGTAACAAGCTGCTGGAACTCTTTAGACATGGCACTCTTAAGACACTTAGACATGCCTATGTAGTATATGTGTATGTGAAAGCAAGAGACAGGAAGAAAAAGAGAGGGGCAAAATAGAGACAGTGGAGGAATGGCTCAGGAATATGTCAAACCAAAAGCCTGCGACCACTTGAGGATGACGGCGCAGAGAAGGCTCAAGTTAACCTTTCTTTCATTCTCACAGTAAATCTAAACCTGGATGAGGTCCAATGCATACCTTTTGTGTCTTTTAAAACAAAAGCAGCTGCTGTCACTGAAATTAGGCTGAGTTTTATGGTGAATGTCAGACATGGAACACGGCAGGGGAAAAAATTAACTTGTGCATTAAATTTACAGTTGTGACAGTTAGCTCCTAACAATTCTCTGAGAAACAATGTCATTTCGTGTGTGGCTAATCCCAGGCTTGACCCTTTGTCTCGCTCCTCATGTCTGCACTTCAGTACAACCCTGCACAGATGCTATACACATGTAAGTGATAGGCTATTGCGATCAATCCATAAAAGGAAGTGCAACCATCTGCCTTTTGAACAGGCACTTGAAAGAGGCGGAGCGGGAGAAACAACACACAGTCACTCCTATGTAAACACGCTTCAGCGGGAGGAGAGAGGTGTCTTTAAATGCAGGAGGCAGAGATGCAGGGTTGCACAGGGGGTATGGGAGTATGAGGGAGGTGGGTGGAAGGAAATTTGGGGTTGGCGGGGGGGTAGGAATGTGCGAAGAGCCGTAAGTAATCACACCTCCTGCTCGGGGAATGTAAGTTATCCAGCAGCGGGATGTTATGTGTTTATGTGAGAGAGGGGGAATAAAACAGACTTCTCATCTCAGGACAGAGGGCTGTCAGATGATGGAGTCCATGTCTACCACTGTGCATTTCTCCACCACATGCATACATGCAGAGAGGCTGATATACAGGAGCACAGATGGACCCACACACACCCATACAAACCTCGAGTCTATCACAGAGTCAGGGTTTCACTAACACACTTGCAGGTATGCAAACACACACATCATCACCTGCCAAAGCTCAAACACTTGAGGGGGCAGTGAGTCAACAAGGTGATTACAAGGGAAGTCTTGAAAATAATCCAAGAACCATAATGCCAGAAAGAGTTGGTGCTGACAGGCCTGGTTATAATACAGTCCAAACACTTCTGGCGGATGCGGACAGGCTTCCATAGACAGTTAACAAAGCGATAACTGTATTACAAACATGAGCACTTGAGCACGCAGGGGTGTGGAGAAACGCACATAGAACAGACACGCACATGCACACACACACACACACACACACACACACACACACACACTCTGGCTGCCCTTCTGCCTCATTCACTCAAACACTGCTGCTGCCCCCACCATCATCTTGGCAGAGGGAGTATCCTATTTCATCCAATAATTTCAACCCAGGTGACGTGACTTTACCTGGCACTGCAGCCTGAAATAGCGTTTGAATTTGATTCCCTAATCTCTGGAAGCCAGTGTGGTGGTGTCACCTGTCTCTCTCAGTATCAAAAGCCAATTCTCTGTTAACCAGCTCCAGATGAACCCATTGCACATATATAGATGTGGAAAGACGTGACTGATTATAAAGGGAAAAAAAACCCCATAAATATACACAAGCAATGTGGGTGGGCTTGTGCATATGGTTGTTCTACACATACATGCACACTCAGAACCTGAACTGGGCAGCATATTCAAATAAACAGACTGCTGTTTTTTCAATACAGCAATCTAAGCAGCCCTGGTGTATAGCATCATAACATTATAGATTTCATTGAAGAAAGTTGCTGTGTGGGAGGCTTTATTTTATCTGAAGTGATTGTACTTCACTTTCTTTTTATCAATATTTAATGGCCTTGCCCACCCAGCATCTTATACAAACTATCTAGCCCACTGGATTCCGTTATTTGTGCTTACCTCTCTTCTATTATTAACTGCCATTGCTTCAGTTTAATTGTATTATATTTAATTCATTGAGTTCAAAACAACCTTGGACTGGGTAGTGATCACAGGAACATACTCCACACCGAAGTTACGGCTGGCTCAGAGTTTTGTGGAAGTTTGTTACAAAACAAGAATGATGATGAATGTAGAAGAGATGAAGCTTCAACTTCAGTGTATTTGAAAGGCAAAACACATTATAGAATGGTCTAGTGAGGGCTTGGTCACATATGATATGACAGACCTGGAGTCCATATATTGAGAACAGAAGCACCTTAACCCTTACTGTGAAACTGAGTGGTTGAGTGACACCACAAAGTTTATAGTCTGCAATTATGTTTTATATTGGGTGCTTACTGGCTAATGAACCTTGAATGCTAATGGTGACAGACGAGTGATGGATGAGCCACACTGACAATTGGCTTTTGCTGCAGAGGCCTGTTGTTATTGGTCTGTCAGAAGACATCTCACAAAGGAAGGAGATGTGAAAAAGAGCCCATTCGTGGCCAAGGGCTTTGCATTGGTGGGGTTACAATAGAAGCCAGAGATCGGGAACTGACACATTGTAAAATAAATGTGGATGGTGGAGAAATGTAATCCTTTTGACAAGAGCTTCTTGTCTTCTCCCAGCCTGAGAACTATAATGACAAACCACATGAGACACATTCTGAAATTAGCATAAAGAGGAAAACCACTGAGCTTATACACAAATGGACTAATATCCTCCATAATAAAACTGCCGGCATTTATGGGGGTCCCCGCATCTATTGAATGATGATCTGTGGCATGTAATGGTTCCCATCCGGCATACTGACAGGAACATTATGAGGATGGAGAGTGATGAGATCCTCATAAGTCTCTGATACTGTATGGAGCCATGCTAAGTGGAAAAAAAGACTCTTTAAATCCTATTGCACTTATAACACCGCTAATGTGAGTGGGAGCGCTCACTGCAAGAGACAACACAGGCCAGAAAAGGCTCCCTGAATGTGACGTGGGTGGCTGAGTCATAAAAAAATTATTCTCAGGCTATAAAGGAATCATACCACCAAATAACATTTTGGCTGTAATGACTCCAGGAGTATTCAATTGTTGTTGATTTTCTTCTTCAGGTGTCATCAGTTTTAATGTTTTGATATTGCTTTCAAAACCCTCTCTTGTTAGGACTGACAAAAGACATGATGTACAGTGCCACTTACACTATAATAAATGCTATGTCTATCAGTAACCCCACCACTATTTGTCACTAATAAGCCACAACTTGAGAACTTGAGTTTTTCATAATCACATTACACCTGCAGAGTTGTGTAACTCTAAATGCTGTTGTGCCAGACTGCTTCCTGCGTAAATCACAGTGTTTATTGATACTTCATGCATGGACTCTCATAATAATAATATGTGATAAAAGCAGCCAAATGTCAGCAGCTGTAATGACTTCCTGCAAAAAGCAGCACAGAACGGCAGAGGTTTTTAAATTGTTAGTCAATTATTCCTGAAAAAAACTGCCTTTTTTTGTTTGTTTGTCTGTTTTATTTCCCTTTCTTGCCTCCTGCAATACCAGGAATGAAGCTTTCTGCTCTGTCTGCTTTGAACTGCCTCTCTTTTAATCAACTGGACCATTCCTCTCACCCTGGAGGCTCTTGTGTGCTGCACTTTTTGGATGTCAACACCAAACGAGGAGGCTCTGAGGCCCTTAAAATTATTTAAACAGTCCTGAGAGTGAGTGTATTACTCAGTGTTGAGATAGGTGGATGAAGATAAACACCATAACCACCCAAGTGTCATAGTCATTCTCCAGGTTGTGGGATCCAGAGGTTGCAGCCGTATTGCAGCCTTAAAACTTTAATGTATAATCAAACCAATCAGAGAATACTGGAATATAATTCCTCCTGTCATCTCATCCTCTGTACAGAATATCATCCTATGGGCTAATGGTTTTATCACCTGCAGATATATGGACTCTTGAGTGTTTATAGGGACAGGAGTAGACAGACATGGTGGGAAGCAGTTAACCAAAGGAACGCATAAGCTAAGACAGATACAGCAGGAAGGAAAATCCCCCAGTGGCCTGGATTTGACTGATATTATTCTATTATCTCTCTCTCACTTCTTCTCCACAGTTGATCTTAACCTATATGGTTTGGAAATTAAAGTCACACTTGGTAGTCATCCACGGACATGGTATCTGGGGGAGCTGCCACAACAGCAGCACCTGCAGTATTCTAATTTTACAGTGTCTTAGGGACATTTCTGCATTATTTAGTAAATGCTGGCCTTCTGCTTGCTGGTTATCACTCCTGCAGTGCATTAGCATTCATTATGAAAGGATCCAACCCTATTGAACAAATGCCAACATTAAAGATCAACTTGATGACACACGAAATGAGGCCATTGTAAGTATCACTTGCCATTAATATGGTATCAAAATCAAAAGGTCAGACTCGAGTGAGAAACCTTGGAGTAATTTCTCATTTAAGAGTTTGCACACTCCTCAAAAATCACCTACAATAGCATCTATGTTATCAATAATTCTGTGAACGGGAGAACAATATTCCTGATAAATTTCTAATTTGTGCAGAGTATACTGGTGTAATTATTGATTAATTATTAAGAGAAATGTGTTTCTATTATTGATAAGACCTGAAAGATGTGAACTGAAGGGATGAATGCGGAGCTTGAGCAGACGGCCGCCGTGTTTGGATCACTGGACGGGATTGATGTTTGTTGAATCAGCTGATGATCATCTGGTGGGTACACATGACTTACAGTACATGTCCCGCCTGACTGACGCAACGCTTCATTAACTTATGTTATCCCAGGTCCCATAATGGTCAGAATCATTCACTTTTACAACTCTAAGTCACATTAAGTGCCGTACTCCCCTCATGTGCAAACACAAATCCCAGAAAATATTTTGCAGAAAGTGCTATTTTTGAGGAATTGATTCATCGGAACAGACCAGAAAATTGTAGGTTGGGGGGGTAAAAAAAATAAATTGGTTGTCTGAGTCTGAGGAGGCTTATGTGCAATTCACACGTTTCATACTCCTGCATAAACTGAAAACTCAGTTTCCACTCAACTCAACTCAATAAGTATTAGATTGCTTGTTTCACTCCATTGTTGGGTCACAAAATTACTGTACACCAAGATCAATAAAGGATTTAAGGGAAGAAACACAGTGCACTTCATTGTAAAGTTTTAAGGGCTCACATGAGTTTGAACCAGGAATTTCAGGGCAAATCCATGTCCGGGACCTGTCATATTGATGTATTGTTGGCTTGTTTGTCTGTGTGACACATTGCTATTCTGCCTTTCATGCCTCATGTAGAGAGAGAGCAACCCTCTCTGTAAACACAGGAAAACCCAACAAACAAAACGATGAGAATCACGTTCCCTAATCACATGGACTTATTGCATAACAAATTATCCCTTTTTTAGATATAAAACAAATCTCCCACTCCCTTCTCCTGATCTGGAAAAAAGTAATCCATGCCTTTACTTCATCACGCTTGGATTACCACTGCTCTCTTTTCCCCTGTCTGAGCACAAGCTCCGTCAGCCCCAGGGAGAGGGACCGCGCAAAATAACACTGGCTTCCCCTGTAACAGCTTCCCTTTAAATTTAGAATAGAATTTAAGATCTTATAGTTAGTTGTGTAAATTTCATCCAGGCCTGGTTTCAAATTAAACTATTTACGTAATGACCATGTACATGCTTGAGCAGCAAAACTCCTTGTGAGATCCATTCTTTAACCTAAAAATGGCTGGGCTTTTTGCATCCAGAAAAACATGAGTGTCCAGGTCATCCTTTTAAATCACTGCTTTTAAAATATCTTTGATTGAGCCACAATGTTTCACCCTGGTGTATAATTTATTCTGTGTTGTATTCTCTCTGCTTTTATGTCTCTTAACTCCCTTTGAGAAACGTTTCTCTCTAGTGGTAAATAGAACCAGATAGAAACAGATGCAAGTAGCATCAAAGTTTTCTCTTGGTACAGAATGATAGTTCTCTTTAAGACATTAATGAAAGTGCAAGTAAGCTATTTTTTTTATCTTGGTAAGAATGATTCACCGGGTAGCATACGGTACTACTTTCCACTAATGAGTCTAGTTTTCTATCAAAATAAACTTGAACCAAAATGCCCGTTCTGAGCATTAAGCACACAGTAGATGCAGTATATTGGCCAGACGCCCACAGAGGGTTATGCTGATATTTTGCCACAGATTCAGTGAAATGAACATTTTCCAGTGTCATGGTAGTGCTAAATATAGAGCCTGTTAATGTACACTTACCAAAAATACCATATCTATGACTGTCAGTGCCATGGACACTTAATGAATAGTTTTTTGTGCTTTTTCTCTCTCTCTCTGGGGGTGGACAGAATGTGGTTATTTTAGAAATGCAGTCTGCTTGTTGGTGGAGATCCCTGCGTCGACATTCATATTAATGCTCTGATTTGCCACCTGTATGTATTCAGTATGTTACGATCCTAAGAGTTTCTCACAATGCTTGCCAAACAGCCTGAGCTTATCATTCTATTTGCGTTCAGTATGACAAGATGCTGCAGAACTCAGGCTATTTGTTCCTGCCAAGATGAAAATATTGGCATGAAGTGAAAGGGACACCTGTCTATTCTGTTATACAAATACTGACTGCATCCATACCCTGATGTGTGATGGCGAGGTTATACATCATGTGCTCCTACTCCCAGGTTTGACAAAAAAATGTGGTTATTCTGCACTGGAATTAATGTTGCTGTACTAATGTAGAGTATATCTACAAGGCGAGTTTGAAATCATACATCAGAATTCATACCAGTAAGTTTCAGCTCATCAGTCCCTGTGGGTGGAAATGTGCCCAGTGAGACCCAACTGCAGAATTCAATTTGAGCAAGGTAGCAAAACTGCAGGATTTAAAAGAACGTAGCCCCTACAACAAAATTAGCATGCTGCATCCAGCAACATCTGAAATATCTCAACCACTTTCTTAAGTTGTCTGATATTAACGCAGCCGAGCAGGTTGCGTTGACTGTGTGGAATAAAGAGGGGAATGGTGACAGGCTGCCTTGGTGGACTGCAAGAGATACGTAGGCTGGTGCGAAACGACAATAATGCTGTTATTTACTTTCTCACATCTCTCCTTCTGCTGAAAACGCATATTATCATTATTAGACTAAATATAAGTGCCTTGTTCTTTCTAATTGTCTGGAGTTTTGACATGTAACATCTGAAATATGCAATTATCATCACAGTGGGTGATTTCTTTCTCCTAAAAGGGAGCTGACCTTATGTTGAGCATGATGCAGATGGTGCTAAGCACAAGGATAGAGCAACTTAGAACAAACTGGCTAAGAAACAGCCACAAAAGCCATCACGAAAGCATTTGCTGACGGAACTCCTTGTATTTCCCTATGGTTTTAAAAATATATACATAATAATAACTGCTTATAAAGCCATCCTCAGGGAGACAAGGTCTTCGTAGAGTACAGGAACCCGAGAGATAATTAACCACTTTGATACACTGCAGGTGGTGTTTCTCCATTTCACTGAAGCTGTCACCCCTGCACATAGCCTCCATTGACTGTCAAGTTTTTTACATGAGTTGGTGTTTTTAACCACCACATTTTCTCCTCAGGGAAGAAGCATCTCAGCTCCTCCGATGCATCATACATGAAGACATTAGAATAAATCTTTTGAGAGCCCACATTTATCGTACTGCTCTTCAATTTACTATCTACACCTTTCAGCACACAGAAACTGAGGGAAAGTGTGAGGACTCCCAGAATAACATGTAGGGATATATAAAAGAATCTTTGGTCCCCAGAAATGCAGTCTCATCCATCAAACAGACAAAAGTTAACCTGTGGGCAACATACCTTACCAATATAAAACTGATGGGGACTCATAGGATATTATACAATTAGAGGTCAACAGCACAACAACTGTAGCCTTGAGGTGGTCTCCTGCCATGCAAGCCATGCATACTTGGAGGCCTCACAGGCTCGCTGGAGAGATAAAATTAGAGAAATTCACGAGTGAAGTCTCATCTATCAGTTTGTGTTTTGCCAAACTTGATTTTAACCTGATGCATTTTAACTTCAATTAAGATTAGATGCTAATGCTCTGTTTATGTGTCTTTGCCAAAGATGATTCTGTTCCCCTGCCAGTGGAAAGTAATGGGATGTTATTACAGAATGAAAGATTTTCAAGCAAGTAGATGTACTGAATATTCCAACTTGTTATTAATATTTTCTTCTCTGACAGATGCAGCGTTTTGTGTGTGTGTGTAATGTTTGGCACATCTTTGCAGGGAGAGAAATCTAGCCATCATGCAGCACTGAAAGAAAAGCCATGCTACATCATTACATCTAAATTACTTAACATGTTGCCTCATCACCCAGCATTATCATTATGAAAAGTAAGCAATATTGCTAATCATCCCACTATGATTCAATTAAATCATAAGTAAATGTTTAAACATTCTTATCTCCAAACCCCATGCAGTATTTGTATTTATTCTCTTAAATTTATGGATTTCTATTAATATCAAAGAAATCCCTCATTGCTATGTAGATGTACGCAGCAATGTCTCCCAAATATAATGAGAACATCTATTTTATCAAAGGAGTCCGCATGGATGAATTACAGAGCCTCTTTGAAGAGGGACTTAATAGTTTTTATTGAGTCAAAGAGCTCTTCCTCTACAAATGTCTTCCAGAAATAAATGAAACAACCTTCACATTCACTTCCAAAGATACCAAAACAAAGAGACCATCATGACAGCTCCACAGGGGGTATTTGTCCCCTCAGGTTTTGTGGAGGACTTTATAGCACTGCGCTGACACCATGCAATATGGGCCCACCAATTCTGGGGATGGGGTGCTGAGAGGGAGGGAGGGAGGACAGGTCTCTTCAGGCATCTGTGCCCAGGGGCCAATCATTTCATAGTGCATCATCAGTCTGTGGTGGTTAGTATGCAATTATTGTTACCTTATTCTGTTGAACAAGGGAATTTAGGTAACTGTGTGGTGATAATCACATGGTGATAATCTTCTATCCAGCAGTTTCAAAAACAATCAAATGGGAAATGAGGAGAAAAGTTATAATTAAAAGGTCTAAAACAAAATAGGAATGTGTTTCTAGCCACTTGTGACAGTTACATCAATGATGACCATGAACAAGCCCATACAAATTTGATTATTTTAACTGGCCTAAGTTTCATCTCTGGTTAATGTCATCCATTTACAGCATGCATCAGTGTGTTAGTCAAAGAAACTTGATAGTTTTCTCTGACACAGTAATAGAACCTTCATTCTGGTCTGTATTCATGAAATGAATTATTTTTTCCCCAGACTTTCTGACTTGCTTTTCCCTTTTGCCCATGTCAAGACACCTGAATGCAGTAAATACTTGTGAGTTGTAAAATGAAGCATCATGACCCTTGTCTTTTCATGTTCTGCTGTTATTAGTTACAAAGGAAAAACTTGAGATATATTAATATATATTTAGATATATCTACAATATACTAAATATAACAAAACAATATATACTAGTAATTGTAAGACAGTGTTCCATTACAAATTCAATTTAAATTACTGAGCTGTTGTTAGCCTCCAGGTATCTGTTAGGTGCATCGACTTATGAATAATATGTAATACCTAAGCTTCAACCTGTGATCCACAGTATATTTATATATTTTATTCTGTAATTTATGATCTTGCACTTGTCTTGCCAAGTTCAGTTGGATGGCAAAGGCATTGTAAACTGTTTGTTTAATCCTTTTGTGGCTTCTCATTTGCCTGCTCCTGTCTTCTGTACACTCATCAGATGTGACTGAATATCGTGGATTCCTTTTTAATCGGGGCTGTGCTTCAGCTGTGGGCAGTATCAACCCATCTAACACTACGTATCACATTCCTAATGACATTCTTAAAGCATTTCCTGTATAGCAGGAGTCACAAGTTGAGAGTCACAGTGACCAAAGACTTATTGGAAATGTTCGCAGAGCTGTGCACATGGCTCAACAGTTGCAGAATTTATGGTTTCTCAGGGATGTTAGAGTATTTATCTGCAGTCTGGAGGACAACCTCACTGTCCAGGTGTCAGTCTTCCTTTCTGTTTTGTTGGTATTAATAATTCCTGTATTGTGGATGAATGATGGGACTTTATCCTAGTAAACAACAAGCACACAGAAGGTCACTTTTATGGTTATGGATTTAGCCTCAAAACATTCTCAAAACAGCTTTGAATAGCAGAAACAATTCTTAGTCTTAGGCACTATGTTTTTTGCAGAAAGTTACTTTAGTATGCACTGCATTTCTGTTAAGCAAAAATGACACTTAAGATATTTCACATTTAAAATGCATTATCTTTAAAACCCATGCCTAAAAGGTGTCTGTGTGGCAGTGATAAAATCATGTGAAAGGAAATTAATTAACTTCCACTGACCCAGCCAGAGAGTTAAATGAGAAAAGCAAAGGAAGACAAACGTTCAGTGGACCACAGTTCCAGCATTTATTCAGTGTAAGTTACTCTCCTCATCATCGCCATCTTGTTTATCGGGCCAATCAATCCATGTCGCTGGGTTTTCTTGTGCAGGGTTTTGTCACGGTTGATGGAGCGCCTTCCAATTGACCTCACCCCACAACATCATCCACAAACGGGTGAGGGAGAAGTCAATGGACCCCGGCAGCTCTCTCCTGGATACTGCTTCAAAAATATTTTTATCCCTAAATCCAATGTCAGTCATCTTTTGTCCACTTTTCTCAGTGAAGGAAAAACCTGAATGACAAGTGTTGTTCTGTATATTAGTCACTCAGTTCTTTCAAAGAAATGAACGTTCGTGACAATTTCCCATTTCTACCGAGGAATTTGGTACTGTATTCATCTGCTTTCAAGTGCTTATCTATTGCAGAAAAAATATGTTCTAAGGATCACATAATTAATTTGATTCAGCTGAAGAAAACATTTGGGATAGTTAATTCATAAATTTCACTTCTTCTTTATTCCAACTTTGCATTGGCCCTTGCGAACGAAGCAGCAAATTCAAACAGCATCTGCAGGAACTCTGCTGGTAAACTTGAGGCTGGGGTGAATTGGCGACCTCAACACTTTTGAAATATCTGAAAAGAAAAAAAGAATGCCACATGCCAAATTAAATCACACCAGCCAAGATTTGTCAAAGCGAGTCTCTGTCTCTGTGTCCCTCTCCTCTCTGCTTTTGTCACACTCCGACACATACTGACAGGTCCCAGCTTGCCACTAAGTCTTACTCGGATGAAAAATCAAATTTGATGCGACAAAATCAACAAAACCACCACAAGCGTAGTTTAACAACCAGCTTTAATAAATTTATGGGTATAACCCTAATACATGCTACTCTGATTTATGCAGAAAGAGCACTTGTTGTGATACGCAGGCTTTGCTTATCAAAACAATTTACCAGTGACTACATAACTTTTAACAAATAAGTGATATCACTAAAAATACTACATTACTGGAAAAAATTAAATGTAGACACGATGATAGTGCTAGATGAGAAGAAAAGAACATGTTTTCATGACATTTGGTGTATCTTCTGCTTCTTTCCTCTTGTGAGTGTACTGTAATGTACTGAGCTAGAGCAGCAAGGCCCGTCTTCTTCAATATTCATCTGCAAATGAATTTTAATCCTAATACTGAATGCTGAAATGGAAGCAAAAAAGGGGAATTAAAGGATACTTGGGTAAAAACTAATTTGATGATGCCTTCAAGATGATGCAATTTGCATGCAATTCATAATGCAGTTTTAGCAAACTCCACAGGGTCGACTGGAGAGCAAAACGGAGACAGAGAGGAAATTGGCCAAACTCTCTTTGGTTGGGTCTCTTTCATTCATTCAAGAAACAGATCTCGGTGAAGTAGGCCTCATTAAAAATCTGTCTTAAATTGCGCAGACTATCAAGTATAAAAAAAAAAAAAAATTGCTCAGTCTCCATCTCTCTTCCCAGAATTTCAGAGTTAGGGTGTTTTCTTTTTAAACAACCGACAGCAGCATCAGCACAGTAATTTCCAGCGGGATAATAAATCACCTCTACCCCGGAGACAGACAAACACGGCATGTTTGATGGATAGCCAAGCTGTTAAAATGTGAAAACACAGTTTGGACAGAGACAATACAGCGCCATAGTCTATGCCAAGAGGCATTTTGCCAATATGAACCTACCCATTATCATGAAAAATAATCTTTACAGAAAACGGTGATTTAAAACTATGTTGCTCAGGGTGACGACAATGATAGTACCATGAGCGAGAAAAATCACTGCAAATATGTTGGAGTACACAGTGTGTGGCATAAACACATAACAGGGAAACTATAGGAGATCACAAGCTATTTAGCTGAATGCCGGGAGGAAAGACAAATGGAAAAGAATAAAAAAAAGTTGTAAGTGCAAACAGGTTGCAGCAGCTGAAAAGAGATATATTACAGAAGACGATGCCAGGGAAAACACAGGTAGGTAACAAGGCATGACAGGCCTTGTGTGAGAGGCAGGTCAAGGAAAGAGGAAAAATATAACCACATAAAAACCTGTTATGACCTATAATGGAGTGAGGTGATTATGTGGTTTTAACATGGGACTGAGGTGGTGAAGTTGTGGGAGGCTGCAGTGCAGGATGGGGCTGTTGGGGCGGAAACGGCAGGGAATGTATCTTCTCTTCTGGGGTAAATTGTGTGTGACTGCTTTGCGTGTCCATCATTTCTCTCTGCGGTCTAATTACAGTCAGTTCCACCTGGCTACACCGCTCTGTCCTCCTCAGTACAGAAAGATGGTAACAGAGGACCACACTGAGATTCAGACATGGTGAGTTAAAACTGGAAATAATTGCTGTTTGGAATGCGGCAACGTTTAATTTTTTTTTAGAGTTAGCAGCTTTCTCCTACTCTTTACTGGATTTGGTCACGTTTATACTCCAGCAACTCCTCCTAAAAGTTGTTAGTCCCCATCCTAAAGGCCTTTTCTTTGGCAGAATAAAGTGTAACTCTAACCTGCTTCTTACATATTCAAGTACATAAGCAGAGCAGGCAAACAGGGTTGAGAAAGGAAAGGAATTTCTAGCTCTCTTTCTAGCTATTACTTGGATCATCAGCTGGTAAATGATACTGACTTTTTTCTTGGGACAAGAAGCTTTAGTCTCCTTTTTTTCAGTATCAGCTATATAGCCTGAAAATACTTACGTATGTACAGTACACTGAGCTTGAGAGATGCAACAACATGACTTAAAAATCTCTCTGTTCTCTATACTAAAAATTCTCTAAATCTCCAGCAGCAACAACTTTGTGGTAATTTGTTTTTCTTTTTTCCCCACCTCATTATCTCAGAGCCAGTGTGCAGCATCGGCACCCTCTTTTAAAAAACTTCTGGAGATCTAAGAGAACTACTCCTACGATGCATCATAATGAAAAGTCCCTGCCGTCACTATCTAATGAAAGAAATGCTCTTCTTTCCTTCTATCAATATAACAGAGTCCTGGAGAATCTGAATAATAGAACTGTGAGGCTCTCCTCATCCTGCAACAGCTCCTACTCTCTGTTATCGTTACCCCTGAAACTCACTTTAAAGCTGTCATTCAGAGTCATTAAAAATAATTTAAGGAAATAAAGATGTCATCATTACAAACGGAAGAAAAGGTCTGTGGGAAATTGAGATTTGAATAAAAGGCCTTTGAAGTGATGAGGCTTCCAAAAACAAAAATTCAATGTTGCTTCTCTTCAGGAGTTAATTTTCAGATTTGTTACATTTTCAGAGACCCACAGAGTCATTCAGATGGCAAGTGCTGGCACATGCTTACACATACAAATACTGTGGAGAAAAAAAATTAATCACTAAAGCAGGATATTATTTTCAGATTTTAAGCCTAATTACGCAACAGGGGATGATACTGAGTATTGCCCTGTCTTTTGTGGGCTCATTAGAAAGAGAAGGTATTCAGTTTAGTTGCCTATGAAACCCCTTGCCACCTCAGTTGAATGACAAGTGGCCCACATCAAAATGCATGGTGAGCATTTGCTTGACATTACAGCGGCTTTGACATCACCCTTCAAAAATAATAATCAACTTATTACAAATCATGATAATTAGGACTGAGTGTACCAATTAGAGCAATGACAGCTGCTACCTTTTAAAATTAAGCGACTAATTTAACAAGACAAGTACATCTTTTATATGGTATACTTAATAATCTGTCTAAATCACTTTATCAGTTGTCATTTGCCACATAAAATACATGCAGAAAGCAAACTGTATTTTGCAGCGCGATAAAAATACAGTGCAAGAGGCAAAAGAGACGACATAAATGAAGAATGGCAAGCACGAAGCCTTCCAACTGTAGCTACCACAGCCATCTATCAGAAGAGGCAAATGCCAATAAATTTAACAGCATCCTGTTCAAGTCATAGGCATCTGTTCCTCAAGGAGATAGAATTACTAGCAGCTCTGGGTTACACCCATGTGCCAACAGACACTTTCATGACAGGAAACTTTTTTCCTGCCTTCAAAGATTGGACATAGTGAGCAGGGGCTCAGTGCCGAAACACCACGAAACTCCACGCCATGTTTCAGCAATCCCAGTCACTCAGGGAGAACAAGGTAGGGCTTTCCCCAAAAGTGTCTTCACAACATGGTGTCACTTTAAATTCAGACTGAGACCCTTTCAGGGCACTGGTGAAAATCCATTAAGGAGGCTTGGCTGAGGCTATTCTGAGGACAGATCAGTCATCCCAGGCAGAGCTGCAGAGATTCAGGAGACTATATGCGCACTGTACTAAAAAAAAATGCCACTTAATATCACTATGCAGTTCATATTATATCTCTTTTCTGCTTTGCTCACAGTGCTGTCAATCTCAGTCACAGCCAGTCACTTTCCCAGCTGGTGGTTGCTGTGTAGCTTTGTTATGCTGATTCATTTCCAAATCAGTATGAGGTGAACATACATTTAAGGTGCTGAGGACAGACAGAGATAACGTTTCATGCGAGAGATGAAATACCGTTCTAACGGTGGGAGGTGAGACAACAGACCCAAGTAAGCATTTTATGGCCCGAGCACCTCGCCTAATGAAAAACTGCCATGTGAGACATTTATTGCTGTGAACCTTAAATTATCCGTGGAGCCATTTGGAAGTCAGATTTCCGGCCTGCGTGAGGAAGGACATGTTTTATGGCTCTCTCTGCAACTTTCCCGCTTGGGAATTGAATTTGGGGATGTTACACAGAACATGTGACATATTAAATTTACGAACAAACAAATGACATGCTATTTATGGCTACTGGGTCAGGTGTCGGTTACACCACTGCCCCGGTGCTGTGATTGTGTTAGCGCATGGAGTGACTTTGCTATGTAACTGTGATGACAATCTGCAGAGACTACAGAACCATTTAAGCATCGGTTTGTTTGGAAATATGTCTTGGCTTAGTCATGTCCAAATTCTGCCAAATACTGGCCACCCAAACCCTGGCTTAAAATCTGTGGCTCATTTTAAGATTTTATGAAATTTAAAAACAATAACAAACTAAATTATGCCTGTAGTCACCATGGGAAATTGTACTTTAATATTGTGTAGTGTTCAAAAGTACTGATATACACTAGCAGTATGCATTGGTCAAACAATTAGCAACACAAAGAGCATAAATAACAAGCTAGTAGGTCACGTCGGTGGTCACTTGAATCTCATTTGAAGTCTGGCCACATTACGTAAAATTTCACGCACTGAAGTCTCACGTCACGCACAGCCTTACAGATTAAGTGTGATCTTGAGGATATGACCTCCAAATCTGAGCAAAGGGGAGGGGGGATAATACAAACAGACTGCTATACATTACTATGTCAGTGGCAAAACAGACCTGTCAGGCATGTCATACTGCAGTAACTTTGAGCTGTAACTAACGTGACTGTACAATCCTCTCTCCGGTCAAGTCCAATTAATGCCAGTGGATGTACAGTTGATCACCATGTGACAGAGCCTTTGCCACAGAAAGATTATATCTCTAAGACAAATGGCTATAGATTTATTTATCAGTTAGTCTGACTGCAAACAGCCAGCTGGACAGCGGACAGCTGCAGCTCTTCCAGCAGTACTGAAAGCTTGCTCTCCTGTTCTTATGTCTTCTCTGATGAACCTACGCTGCCTCTACCTTTAACTATCCTCCCTTCTTCACTTCTAAGGCCTGTGTTCTTTACTCTTACCATCATTAATCTCTATCACTCAACTTCAGTGTTCTCTTGATCTGCCCCTGCTTTTCCACAGCCCCCACCTGTCTCTGCCTTCAAAGTTGCACCCTTCCTCACAGAACTATAAATCCCATATCTTTTCACCACTTCAGTCTTTCAGTTTTGCTGTGGTCCCACACATATATTATGAGGTTGGTGAATGGAATTATAAGTTTAGACATTTAGTTTTGCAGAAATTATGAATTTAAACACAGATGGTCGGGACTGTGGGGGAATACTTAATGACTCATTTCTGTAACATCATGGAACAGGTTTGACCAGAGTAGCTGGACACAAATCTGAATTAACGTTAAAAACTCATATAATGTTTGTCATTCACTTTCCTCTCTGCTGTGTCTTCACAAGGACAAATGCATAAGCACGGTTCAGTCAGTGCCCCAGGGTATTGGCTTTTGCATTATGTTGTCCAAGTGAAGCTATTAACACCATGTCACCACAGCTATTCTCTGTCAATGGCTACACACAGAGGCGGCAATCAGGATTCTCATCAGACCAGAGCTCATTGTCTCTGCTTTTGTCTTTATCAGAGGCAGGTGCAGGGGCAGAATCACCCAGACACTACTCATTGCTGTCGGCCTCACGAAGAGATTCTCAGTCTTATTGGGTCCACTTGTGACACATTGCAGTGAAAGCGAGGGGAATGCACAGACAAAACAATACAACCTGGAAACTGGGCTAGGCAGGAAATCGAGACAGAAATCCATTATCCAGTTAGTCGTATGGGTTTCTTCATTGATAGTAAATTGGATTGAATGCATGGTGCAAATGAATGTGTTCTGCACTTCAGAAAAGGTGAACGTACCTTTATAAGGCAAATTTGTGTTGCGCCAGAGCTATAACCAATTCTTTTTTACAAGAGCTTGAATCGAAAGACTTTACACTTTCATTTAAACCTGAAAAGGGGCGACTTACTTTGTATCATTCATTGCAGAAAAATGTGCAAGAGGTCATCAGCAGTTGAGGTAAACCCTGACCTTCTATCCATGCAAGGCACATGATCAATGAGGAATTCATTTCCTGAAGAGGTACAACACCAGGGAAACTCAACAGATGAGCAGATGCCCAGCAAGTTTGTCAGCTGTGAAAAGCGAGTCATCAGCAGTCTCAGCTGCAGCTTATCCCTGCTGGATGTTTTATTGACTAAATTCTGTAAAATATTTATTTGATGGATTTCAGGTACACAAACACTACTAGTTAACAATTAGAAGTTAGAACTCCAACATTTTCCCAGTTTCTATTGAATGTTCAGCAGTTTAAGTCCAGTGAATAACCTTAAATGTACCTTGCAAAGGTAAACAGTAAACAGCCCAAGTGAAGTGAAAGTGCGAGTCACCAAAAACTGAAGAATAATGTGGATTTCATAGAAGTCAGACATTTTATAAGGATTAACAAATTGGTTAAGTTGCAGTTTTCCTGCAGCAAGGGAGGAAAATGAAGCCTTAAAATGTTAATGCAAACTTCTACAGTTGCATCAATACCTTTACAATAGATGGCACAAAAATGTATATATAATATAAAGCAGTATATGTGAACACAATTTATACAAAGTTCAATCAAGGTATATGTTTTTCATGCTCCATGCCACAACTTTGGACGGTTAGCAGTTTTATAGCTGAACTAAAACATTCCTCCTTTATCTCTCTCAGTAAATACGAGAGCGCTTACTTTCCTCTCCATCTCCTCTGCCTCACATTTCAGGGTCTGTATCACTCAGGACTGGACACTGACCAAATAATACAGTCCCTACTTCCTATGATGCTGATGGAAGGCTTTCTGTCCCATCTTGCAGCCATGCGAATCTGCATGTGTGGATGCAAGTGCATCGGTAAGACTATTTCTCACTAACAGGAGTAACAGGGAGTAAAAAATCACAAAAGAAAGAAAGACAGGATAATGATCATTTTTCTTAACCTGCTGCCATTAATCTAACAATGAGAGAAATAGCATGAGACGTCAGGGAGCGCTTTCAGGCTTCCTGCTGAAATCCACTGGGAAGAGAAATAATCCACACAGCTATTTAAATCATGACTTTCCATGGAATCAAATCACATGACTACTTCTAAATGAGCTGAACTCCAATGGTAGAAGTGAATTTTTACTCCATCCCAACGGTATTTCAGACTGAGCATGAATATTCAGCCATGCTCGGTCTGACTTCAGTCTCACTAGATGAAGTGAAATGTTGAAAAGCAAGTATGTTCGCCATAAAAACCCACTTTACCAAAACATTAGCTTTACAAATAAACCAGGAGGCACTCACCTGTAAATCAAATATTGAGTGGACTCTTGATTAAGGGTCCGTTAGGGTTAATATTTTGGTGAAGCTCTTCAAGTTACATCCCCAGAGCAAAATTTAAACTAAGTGCATTAAGCTAAATAAATCTGTGACAAACACAAGGATCCCCAGGGAAGAACAACCCTCCAGAGAGCTTTTCTTCTATGCCTAAAGGGAATGAGCTGAATCAATGGAGTGTCATTAATTGCAGGACAGGGCGGTATTCTTGGCTCCAATCATTCAGAGGAAATGGCTGTGAACATTATTGCAGCACACAAATCACACTGGCAGTTAGCTTAGCTGATGGACAAGGGGTAGTTGGGCTCGGATGTTCCTGAGAAATGAACCAGAAATTATAAATCAGAAGTTTAGCGCCATTAAAGTGACACTAAATCTGGTCAAAAATCTGAGATTCACCTCCCTCCCATTCTGTCATTGTCACAGGATTTGGCTAAAGGCAAGAACAAAGGCAGAGTGATGCATAACCTGCCAAGACGAGAGCAGTGAAAGTCTTGAATCAAAATGTTGAACTCTGTAATCACCATCCACAAAGAAGGGTGATATAGATGAAATCTACTATCAAAATGTGTGTAAATATACAGTATATTTTAATGTCTGTAGACAACAACAAAGACGGCAACTATTTTTTTTCATTGTTGGTTAATCTGCTGACTATTCTCTTGATCAATCAATTTTGAAAAATGTTGATTACAGTAACCATTTACCAAGGGGCCATCACTAATTTGATTGTTATGAACCAACATTCCCAAATCCAAACATATTCAGTTTACTATCACATAAGGCAAAAAAGGGAGCCAGCCCTCACATCTGCGAATTTGGAATTTGACATTTTTGTGTGAACAAGTTCTTGAAAGATTCATTTTTCAAAAGAGTTGCAGATTAATTTGCTGTTAGTTGATCTATTTGTTAGAAAACAAATCCCTTTGGCTCTGCTGCCGATAAATGGTTAGTGAATAAAATACCACACCAGAAAGTCTGTTTTTAGCTAATCGCAAGAGTTAAATACCTGACCAAAAAGGTACATAAATCACATTAATGATCATGTAATAGAAAAAAAAGTACTTTATTAATCCCGGCAGGGAAATTATTTAAATAAATATAAATAAATGAACAAGGCCCTTCATTTTTCCTGTTCATGTATTTGGAGTATTGCCAGCAATGATCTTAAAAACATTAAACATCCAGATCATTAAATATAACTATGTGTTTCATGCTACTGAACCCAGCAACCACCCCATCTCCAATAACTCAAGTTTAGGCTCCCTCAGTGCCCAGGCAAATTTCTGGGATTCCAATTTCATATCATGTGTTGTTGTCTTGAGTTTCCACAAATGAAATGTGAAAATAGAACTTGTGTTCAAATTTGTTTATTTTTTGCTGCAGGCTATGATGCAAAATAGAGAAATTTTCCCTCCCAGCCTGTTATCAATGTTTGGAGACATAGGGAGAGTTGCTCAGCATGTGGGATCGCTCAGGCACCCACGCATATAAGCGGGTCCCTCGTAAAGTGAGGCAGCTCCAGAGCCTATAGCTGTTCAGGCATAACACTTTCCATGCATACAGTTTGGAGAAGAGGGAGGTAATGAGTCAAATTACACCACTAAATGGAGGGGCCTGGTGTTCTGGAGTATAACACCGTGGAAAGGTGACCTCAGGAGGCCCTGCACTTTACTCTCTCTCTCTTTGCTGATGGGTAGGACTGAGCTGGGATTTTAACAACAAGGTTAAACAAGGTTCATCACTGAATGATGAATTACAGGTGACAGATTGACGAGGAATGTCAAAAAGTCACTAATATCTTGAATATGCAAGCTATTAAAATATTACAAAGGCAGATCTATAAAAAAAACACATGGGTTATGATTGTCTTTGTATTATATCTAATATTATATCTATATAAAAAAAAACTGTTTTACTTGAAATTAAAACCCACGTGAGCAATGAAAAGAGAGTGTAGTTACTACTTGATTATTATAATTACCCAGAAAAATTAGAACATTATTTCCATTGATAAGAAATTGAGTAGACAAAAAACATTCAGGGATAAAAGCCCAACTAAGGAATAGATAATTGAGAGCACTAACCTTATTGGGCCTAAGTTGATGTAAGGGTGGGGAGTAATGCAATCATTGGCTTTCTGTAAAGTCGAACGCTCTGAGGGTCTGATTTAAAGAGCCACATTAGGGATTTAAACACAGTTTGAGAAGATGGATGGAATCTCAAACATGCTAGTTAATTGCCATTAGCCATAGAGACAGATGATTCATCAACACAGATGTAGATAACATGACATGGTGGGCAGTGGAGTAATATGCCAAATACCAAAATCAATCACCCCCGAGTGTCGAGCATGTTGCGAATTTCAGAGTAAATTATGTGGATGCATTTGAGCAAAACAGAGTGACTGCAGAACTTGATCATGTCCCCTGTGAAAGTGAAATAATGACTTATGGCAAATTGCTTAAAACATTAAGCTTTGAGGGTCATACATGAGGAAAGCTCTTGGGCTGATTATGTTAATGGGAGCACATTTCCCTTCTCAGCTGCTTCATAATGAAGCCTACACAGGTGGATTGGTATTCCTGCTTGGAGACAGACAAAGCAAAGACGGGCTGCGGGGTTAGTGTCAGGCCAGTTGCACTCGTGTGTGCATGCATGCGACTCACATGTGTTCATCCATCCGTCTCTGTGTCTCTGTGTGTGTCTGCATTTATTATCAGGGTCTGATCCAAGTGCCTCCAGATGCTGGTGCCATTTGCTCCCCTGCCAATCAAAGGCCACAGCAGAATGCCAGTCCCTCAGAGCCCTGGTTTACAGGCAGCTTACCTGTATGTCAGTATTACTCAGATACACACTGTGCTCTACCCCTGTGGCAGCAAAGTCACACAAAGGGAAAATGGGCATTAAATAACCCAGCTTAAGTGACTTTTGTATAGTGAAACCTCTAATCAGAAAAGCATTTGATAAAAATTAACGAGTTACAAAAGAGTTCAGTCTTTAAGGTCTTAATAATACAGATCTCTCAATTTCCAAGATCACACATTCATTCATCACTGGGGGCATGAAACATACTGTGCGCAGCTATTCAGATTGGCCATGATGAAAATTTGATATAAACTGATGTACTGCACCTATACCAATTATATACCTATTTCCTCTACATACAGTACATGCGTGCACACAAAGTTACATGTATTTGCACAAGTGTGAATACATTTAATTACATTTAATAGCTGAATAAATGCCAGTCATAACTATCATCAAATCTGGATTTAATACAATGAAAGAGGATTAAAACTGTCAACAGAAATCGTCCAAAAATGAAATAAAATATGAGTGTGATAGGCTAAATCATTTTCTAGCCATTTTCATTGGGGACATATTTTCCATATGTACATTTACCACCACATCTATCATTAGAGGGGTCAAACGAGCTCCTGCAGAGTTAATGACTTTTTTTTAAGGACTGGCATGCTGTTAAATTACATGTCTACAGGCTAGGGGCCTCCAAAATACTAGGTTAACAGAAAATACACCCAAAGCACAGTGGCAGCTACTGGAGCCAGTGTTGTCCACACATTTTCACACCAGTAATCCACCTCATCCAGCAACAATGGTGAAGCAAAAACAAGTGGAAGGATGAGATACTGACATCTTTGACATTTACACTCATCAAGTTGTAGCCCAGCAGACGTCTCAGGAAAGGCCACTTGATTGCATCACATAAGACATATAGGCCTACTGTACAACTGTACACCAGTATTTTTTCTTTCAAGATATGATTGCAAATTATATCTTGTCTGCAGACCTGCACCTTGTCAGAGGGCCTTTATCAACTTCCATCTGTCTTGCGGAAGTATTTTTCTTGCTCTTATTATATTTCAAAACACTGGCTCAAAACCAGCAATAAATTAAAATGAGAACATTCGAGGAATGACAACCGTGCAATAAACAGCCTTAATGTACGTCATGGAGAAATGCATCCGTCCCAATTGCATTGCTGATTCTGGCACAGATTAGCATAGCCTGTAAAGAATTGCTGATATCACTAAAACAGGCTATACTAATTAAAGCCAGAATCATCAATTCAGTTCTTCAGGCACCTTGACCCCTAGAAATGAAAGAGAAGTTTGGTCCCAAGCGAAGTTAAAGTTGGAAACAAATCAAACATTAGCATCACAAGGTGAGTAGATGAATGGGAGATAAGAGAAAAGCACATGAGAAACTGGATTTTTCTTTTCTTTTGCAAAAATGAAAAGAGGAACAGGACTTCACGTAAATGTGACAAAATACATTCATTACATTTTCTTATTTTCCATCTAGTTAAGGGAAAAGGGGAGTAACAGTTTTTGTTTTCACACCACTCAAGCTGGGTGTTGGAAATACTTCCAGTTTGCACATCCATTTTTTTCCCCACTGTGAGTGTTCACCGCATGGTTCACTTTAGTTCAGAACAGCACAGTAGCAGAAAACTGGGTCCACAGGACAGATGTCCCCCACGTGCTATATACAGTCTTTATCCCACAGAAGCCTGAGCTGTGAATTATACCGCACACAATGCTTCACACCAGGACAAGCTTCTCAGCCTGTAATGAATAGTCAGGTGGAGGGGACACGAAGGGAGCATAAGAAAGAAAGGGAGAAGAGTGGGGAGGGTGCTGGTGTGAGACAGAGAAGGAACAACCAAGGAGAGAGTTAGGGAGGTAGAGTATGACAGAAAACAAATGAACAGAGACCTGCGTTTTGAGATAAGGAAAACATACGTTCTGTTTCAGACCTCGGCTCAACTCAGTGAAAATTGCCAAGTATAGACTAAGCAAAAATACTGCGGAATTTTCCACACCAAGGAATTCAGCAACGACTCCGAAAAATGAGTCAACAGGTCCAATAATGAAGATGCTTTGCCATCTCTGACTCTCAGACCTATATGTCAAGGAGATGACATTCCCTGTGTTTGGTTTGGTGCGCTCTTTGAAAGCACCGTGAATAAAAAACTGGAGAATAAGCCTGTTTGTCAGAATTGTCCAGCAGAAAAAATTGGCACTCGAGATGCTCTGCTCATAAGTCCCAATCCTTTACTCTCTATCTGGGGCTCGGCGAATGTGGAAGCTGTAATAATTTACCATCATAATGATACGGACCTTAGATACAGTGTACAGCAGATACAGCTCACCAATTTATCACTACGCCATTAATGACGCATGCCTAGATTTCTATCGCTGCCTTTGAAAGGAGAAATTCCTGAAGGGTTGTGTAAACCAAATAACTAAAGTGGTATGACAGAAGGAGAGACAAAAGGAAGAAAGTAGGTTTTGCTTCTTTTCAAAGTTGTGTTTCAAGGGTTACTCATGAAATTATTCAATAAACTGAGAGCTGTGAGAGAACATGGAAGCTTTACTTTCTTTCTGATGGTCTTATTTTGTTTTGGTCTTTTGCCACTCAACTGATAACGATAGATTATAATAGAAGAACAAACTCAAACAAAAATATTGTAAAAAATATAAGTAAGCATAACCCTTTTTAATTTGCGGATCTGTGGCTTATGCAGTTTGGTTTACTGTACAAACTGTAGCTAAGAACTCCTGTATACTTCCTCAAAGGCCTCACTGACATTTCTATTAAGTAGACAAAGTGTCACAATGCTGACATGCACCAAATTTTATTGCAATCCATGAAATGGTTTTGAAGACATTTCACCAAAAATGTCAATGTAATGGTGCCACAAGAGGAAAGTCAGAGGGTCATCACTGTCACTGGGATTCACTGTCTGGAGACCAGATGAAGGTCAAGTCCAAAATTTCATGACGATCCACAGTTGTTAATATATTCCAGTCTGCCACCACGGTGGCTAAAACTCACTTTCTGTGCAGGCATAAGACATCAAAGAATTAAAGTTTAAAGATCACTGAATAAACAGCAACATTTTTTTTCCTCCCTCAAATAAGGAAATGTGGCCTAGCCGCGTGTACCACCAACTTGTGCTGCCTTGTTCCAGTCAATAACTTTTAGTGCTAAAACAACGCTGTTAGTGTGTAGTCATTGTGAGCTAATATAATTTAATTTAGAGTCCTGACTACACTATGCCCTTGCCTTTAAATGGACTCGTTTTCCTCAGTGTTTCTGAGTGCTGGGACCAGAAAAACATTTTGTTATTTGCCTGTTCTGTATCTGTATCTGTTTGTACTTCTGTTAGATTCAGTTTCTAACTGCAGTGTACATTTACTAACTAGCCACACTAGCCCCCCCAAAAAAAAAAAAAAACCAAAAAAAACCAAAAACCAAACAACACTATGTAGTATGTATCCATTAAAATTCCTGCAATGCCTCGAGAGAAGTGATATTGTATTGGATGTATTGAATATTGCAAACATGTACAGAGGTTACACTATGCTGTGCTGTTTCCACCACTGCATTCCACGTCTACAGAATAACAAGTCCACTGGTTGACTCCAAAAGCTGCATGCATTGAAAGCAACAACATAAAAATATATTTATGCCACAGGAGGAAAGTTGGAGAGATACATCTGGACACTGTCTCCAGCAGGTATGGGACTGTGTGTTCTCGTAGCTGAAGTAGGAGGGATAATAAAACCAGGGAATTTCGTGGCGGGAGGGAGGGAAAGGAAAAAAATAAAAAAGGAGGTCAGGGAAAAAATTCAAAACATCAGTTTTCTTGCTCATGTTTGGGTGTTGTTTTTTTCAGATTAGCAAAGAACCTAATTTCCACTGGAGCTTTAACTATTTGCATAATATAAGGAAATTGATGTAATAGCCACGACATTAAAGTGGGTGTTGGCAGTAGAGAAGCTTGTTAGGGCTGCTGTGCCACACTTGCTCCCATATACAAATTGAACAACACTTAACCAGCAGATGGACATGTATTCACAGTTAAGACCTGGCAAGCAAAAGGCACTCCAACATCATTAGAGCTCAGGAAAAGGTTTTGGAAGTTGTTAAGATGCAGCTGTAAATGACGAAGATGATTTTCAGTAGATAAGGAAGATTAAAGGGTACGGCGAGCCCACGGTTTATATATGATTCCTAAACTAAAGGTTTGGTGATGAAAGTTGGTATCTTCCCTGGCTAATGTAGTCAAAGGCAGTTTAGAGGTCCAAAATATCAAAGCTAAAGATGTTGGAGAGGATGGAAATGGCTCAGAGTTCCATTGAGCAATATGGCTTTATATGGGAAAACACTTTGAAGTGCCTGTATCAACTCCACAGGCTGCACAAAGGCAAGGGAAGGAGTACAGAGCTAACAGTGCCAACAGGGTGATAATGAAATTTAAAAGAAGCACCTGTAAGGTGTAATAAGTGCCCAGACATTATAGGAGAGGTGCAGCCAAGGGAGCGAGGATCAGCGCTGAGCACAGGGCAAGCCTTTTTGCAGCAGGATAAACTCAATCACAAAAAAGGCGGATTGTTGTGGAGCAAACATATTGATGGAAGAGGCAGCAATTTGAGCCAAAGCCGCCTTCGGAGAAAGCATTCGGAGAATGGGCTGGTAAAGTGCAGGACAGGGACTTGGCTAACGGGTTGAGCAATATGGCGGGAAACCAAATTAGACTCATTATGTGCAACATATTGTGTCCCATCAGCACCCCGAACCACAACGGAGTGAGGGTGAGAAGACTAGAGAATACTTGGAGAATAGTAATACAAGTAATAATTAACAGTTATTATTAAACATGAAAAAAATACCAGTTTCATAAAAGCAGCACAGCAGCGTGTGTACTATATAGTACATACTTGATCTATCACTTGTGTTTTGTACCAAGATAATAACAAAAGTGGAGCACCGATGATGATGAACACTTGCTACTGGTATAAAATCGCAACTATCGTCACAACTATCACAAATGTTTGCCATGCCCCGAATATCTCAGTGGGAATGAAACAGCATTGTGTCTTAACATGGCAGCTCCTTTCAGTTGTGTGGCTCCACAAAAAAAGGTTTTCAGAAACAATGTCACAGTTGTGGATCCGGGTTGTTGTGAGCTGTGGTGCTGTTCCTCTCCTGTTAACACCCGTGACTTCTTCAGTCTGTCCGCAGAGGCTTCACCTCATGCCCACAGGGCCAGGCTTCATCTCAGCACCCCTATGTTTTGTGAAGTTCACCACTGTCCCCTTAAGCAACTAATACTTACGACACTTACATGAACAGCTCTATGCAGAAAAAAATGGATTGGAAAAGACAGCGCATTTACAGAACACAGGAGATTTCTGGCTACAAGTCGTACACACACAGGTTTTTGAAGTAAATTGTGGTTTGATTTAATGCTTTGTAAAGCTATTCCTTTTTTGTTTAGACAGAGCACTGTAACTCTATCTGTGTGATCACAGATTAATCTTTTTGTTTTGATACTCATTGGTCAGTATGCAAGTATACTATATATAAAGATTTAAACAGCCAGGTATTCCAACTCTGGAAATGTACAGTAATTACTATTGCAATAATCCTTGCAATAAATTTGCTGGAAATCTTAGTGATGTCAAGCATGTAAAAAAGAGTTCTTACTCTTCACAAGAATTAAATGTACCAAGCTGCTCAGTGACATCATCAGATAACTGAAGAAAGGCATCTTTTTAATTAATGACTACCCGCTGTATGAAGGCTGGTTAAAATCAGATCCTTTATTCATTGCAACCCTTTGTGCTGCATGTATACCAGTCAAACGTGTGTCAGAATTTCCCATTTAGCATCATTAAGACACTTACTGTTGTAAAAAGAATTGGTTAAATGAACAAGAGAACAACAGAGTTGCACAGAAAATGAACAACAGTGAAAAAACATGAATAGTGCATTCCCAGAAAACACACACAATTGCTTACATATTTGAAACTGAAAAATGATTCATGTACTATTCTCACTGCAGTTTTTAAAAAATCTTATTATCTATACTTTCATTAAAACACTATGTGGACAGTAAAGACTTCAGTAGAGCAAGCTTAGTACACAGTAAGTATGTGTTTGGTATGTTTGTGCATCCGTGTGTGTATAAATGGACTCGTTAGATGAAAGATTTTCCAACTTAGTCAAAGATTATTCTGTAATTGCAAGTGTGAGCCCTTGAGAACTGCATCTGAATACTAAATAGCTTTTTTTTTAAAGTTTGAGGTATTATATGCTGCCTAATGAAGTCCCACTGGACTGGTTGTCTTCACTATCATTCACCTTTTGTTCTTGCAAACATTCCATCGTTTCGACTATGACAGACATGGCTGGGAAGATCCAGCAAGAAATAGCGGGCGGGACTGTGACAGAGACTGACAGCTTGTGGCTTTAAAAAGGAGTAAATGCAAAAATTCTGTATGTAGTTCTGATGAAAGTGCAACTTCTGAAACCTCATGTAAATCTAGCCTGGAGAAATAAGTAAAGTAGTAAAGTAAACCTCTCTTGCACAACTTGAGGATTTCTTTCCAAGAGAGCCAGTAAAGTGTAGGACAAATTGCAGGTCCAGTGAGTTAGTCTTCATTTCTGAATGATAGTTTCCTGGACTGAACGATGTATTTTACATCCTCAAAGGAATTCAAAGTAGCCTTGATAGTTATTGTACAATTATTGTAATTTCTAAATACAAAGTCAACTTCATTAAGGAACCAATTAGGCCGAGGAATATGTCCCATAATTTCAGGATTGGCAATATACTCCAATGTTGAAAAGATTTCTCCAGTGACCTCTTCAGATAAACAACATTCCACGAAAAGCATTTCAATACTGCAGTCACTGATTACAATCTGCCACTAACCTCCTGAATGTCCAATAAAATCTAACAATAGATGACACGGATAAGATAGAACAAACGTGGGGTAAACATATTAGTTTGGACAGGTAATCATATTCTCAGAAATGAGGAGACAGAAATGGTTTATCAGTCCCACGCTCACACCCCAAATGTGCTCATCTGAGTCTCTGGTATATCCAAGTCTGTTCCTCCTCTTACCACAAACCCAAATTAAATGCATGCTGACTGAATTCTGTCTGTTGCTGTCACACTTGTAAGCACTTCTGCTGCTGTAACCACCCTTACAGATACAACAGGTGACAAACTAAAAACATATGGAGTAACAGCATTTTACACTCGACATATATGCGCCATTTCCTCCATGACAAATGAGCCTTGCCTTCGGCCAGTGAACGGAAATTATTTTTTTCGATGTTTGTTTGATTTTAATGGGGTTTTCTGTGTGTATGTTAGTTTCACTTACAAAGAGTGTGCTGATTATAGCCTGAGGTGTTCTCCTCCAAAATGAATGAAAGTCTGCTATCAATCATCACTTCAGTGCAAGACCTGATTTCATTAAAGAGACACTCTGGCTAAGGGATACTAACTTTTCAGAGTAGTTGAAGGTGATGTTCTACCCCAAATGAAGTTTTGCAGCATGATGCACCATGTGGACAGTACTATCGCACAAGGTCATCCCCATGTCAGTTACGCTCAGGAGATGAATTTTATTACTTTCAAACAAGGTTATAGTTTCATAACTCTTGGCATTTGTTTTCATTTGGGAGAAACAAAGACTAATGTGAATGTAGAAGCTGTTTGTGTGTGGCCAGGATTACTTTTTTCATATTTTGTTTTTTAAAGTTTGAGGCCACGGTTCATAAATAGAGCATAACATACACAGTGAAAATAAAAATTTATATTATACTGGAGTTTTTTGTTTTCTTCTGATTATGATTTCATGCCAGCTGAAATCAGCTCTCCACATAAGGTTAACATTTCTGACAAAATAGCAGAGTAAATCACAGAAATGCCTGTATTTCTGATAGTAGGTTACAAGCAGAAATTCAATCCATACAACCAAATTTCTAGCCTTTCCAATCTTGGACCTAATGCACATATCTATTTCAGTTGCTAAGGAGCTGCCTGTCCTCCTGCGGCGCCAATACTTTGCCTTCAACGACACTTCCAGGGTTCTCATTTTAAATCAAACCACTTGTTTCAATCACACCACGCAACTATATGCTGTGCTGTGCTTTCTATATCTCTGGGCCTCTCGCAGAGGTATTAGCATTGGAGTTTTGGTATTGTGGTTGTTGTTGCTAGGCCATTGTTATTATGCTTGTTTATTTTTTTGGTCTAGTGTGCGCTGGGATTTAGTTTCCATTGTTGATAACTTACAGATGGCTTGCACCCGCTGCTGCGTGCTGCTGCCCTATTTGGGCCTATACTTATGCTAATAAAAAACTGCCTGGAATGTGCATCCAAATTAAAATCAAACATGATGCAACAATATTTTCACATGGGTACTATAGCGGGCAGGAATTGTCAGCAATGAGACATGGGGTTTTATTTTTTCTCTTTTTCAGATTTGACAAATAAATAAAGTCTGCTGATGTGTGTTTTCCTTAATGTCACCAAAGTCCATGAAAAGTCCAAAACCAACAATGCACTGACTCCAGTATTACCTCTGCAGCCAAAGCCTGAGATACAGTATCTTGTTCCTCTGTGTCACAGCCCTCCAGTGTTACCCAACAATTATTAAGAACACATCAATGAGCCACACCCAGCACCAGCAGATGTTTTTCCTTATGATTTACATGGGCATCATCCTACTGCCAGAAATACTCATGAGCGCATCAAGTGTCTATTAATCGGCCACCGAAAGCACATCCACATCAAATCCCCAACAGGCCAACATTGTTGCACTTGCTTCTTTTAAGGTTTTTTTGTGACAATGGCAAAAACAGAGAAACAGAGTGGCGGTCATTCAGCGTGTCGTCACGAAACACAAACATGCAAGGAGATAATTAAAGTCTTTAAAGACTGATCAATACCTATCCGCACATCTTTGTCACATACGTGTTCATTCATACATACAAACACACACACACAGGCACAAATGGGTGCATTCTTAGCAAAGGCTTATTGATCCTATTTAAGGCTATATCAGATAAAATACTAGCACATTCTTTGTTCATTAAAGAAAAAGACATACCCTTATTAAGAAATAGTGATTTTTGCCACTCAGGCCAAAGGGGCAAAAGGCAATTCTTAAGCATGAATGAGTTAGTCAATGCTTCAGGAGGGGAAAAAGTAAAAGGAAGAGAAATAGAATATTTTTTTCCTAAAATGGAGCATAGATAAAAGCAGAGGAAAAGACTTAGGATAATGTGTTCCGTTTTAGAGGGCTTCATTTGAAATGTCTAACATGAACATTAGCAGATGGCTTTGGGCTGCACATCCTGCCAAACGTTGATGAGGGGAGAGGAGATGGTGTCATCTGTGAATACATGGGATTCTCTGACTCTTGACTCACCAAATGTTTTGGGGAGGTGAAGTGTCTGGAGGTCACCTTTCAGCAGAGTGCCTTTCGGTGTCCATGCTGTCTACTGGGTGTGTGTGAATGTCCTCCTCTGGCTGGACCATGGCGTCTGGCGGGCAGACAGCGAGGGGGGGTGGTGAGGGGGAAGGAGAGGAAAGGAGAGAATGAGTTAAATTAGGATGTTTCCAAATTAGGGAGTGGAACACCTATAGCATACTGACTTTTTAAGTATTTGAAATAAATGGCAGGCTTCAACAGGCGGGAAAGCCAAAATGACTGCTCTGTTTTCCTCTCCAGATGATATAAGTTCTGCATCTCAAAGGAGAGCCAAAGGTCTTTAGTCGGCAACTGATGTGTACATCTTTTCATATATGTCACTGCCAAACATCTGCAACAGTGATAAAATCATTCTTTATGCTTTATTTGTCCAATATGTTTTAATCAAGGGTCTACTCGAGTACCATGGCTACCATTCCCCACTGGATATTATCTGTCAAAGGGAAGAATGGCATGTCTTCATGTCTAGGGAAGTGTTCATGCCTTATATAGTCTTGGTCTAGTAGAGTTGCCTGCTGCACATAGCTGGATCTGGCCAGGGGCTAAGGAAGCAGACCTTGTGAGAGCTCATTAAAACAGTCTTCAAGTCTTAAGAGACAAATATGAATGTAATATGAAAAAAGAGATTGTCATTAAAAATAATCAGAAGTATTGGAACAGTTCCCAGACTAAATAAAAAACATTTATTAAAAACGGAAGTCGCAATGGGCCTGGATGGGTAAATGAAAAAGGGTAACAGGGAGTGTAGAGTGGTCAAGGCAAGGTCTCGATTCTAATATTCAAACAATTCATCAACGCCTCCGGTACGGTGGAACAAATGAGTCCACTTCTCTCGTTTTCGTGTCACATTTACAAATTACACCTCAAAGGTCAATCAAGGAGGCTTCTCTTCTAATGGGTGGTTGCATGACATTTCCAGGCGAGGGTGATTCTCTTTGCAATGACATCTATTTTTAGTAACACTGACATTTTTCCCTGGCTGCATGCAGAAATAAGCACACAAATGTAAATATAAATCTAAAACTGTCTTTTATTGTATAATGTATTGTATGTATTTTAGAAAAAGGCCCTCTAACAAAATGGAGTACTTCACCCTGATACGTATGACCTCACTTGGCCTATCTGCTCCACATTTTAGCAGAGTGTGGAGGGGCGTAAAGTGAACCGTAAAGAGGACCAAACAAGACAATTACCATTTTTCAAGTTTCCACTTTAATACTGTAACGAGACTTGATCCCAGTCTCAATTTGCATGAAATATCCCATGAATGCAGAGGCTTTTCCCACAGAAATACCAAATTGTAATTGTCCAGATAGACAATGTAAATGTACAATTGCTCATTATCAATCTGAGACAGAAATGTTTCGTACAGCACATGTGTAGGCCACTACTTTAATGCAACTGATAAAAGGTCAAGTAATTATATAAGCTCCAGTTCTCGGTCTCAAATGGATGAATTGATCTGCAGAAGAGAAACATTTCAAAATGCAAAAGTGAGGAATATGAAAAAAGAAAGTCATGTTTATTCAGCAAACTTTCATTAAATCTGAGAATATCCACCCTTACATCCAGTATCTGGAGGGCACAGGGGCAGATAACAAAAAACTGCGATGACAAGTTAAACTTGTGGTACTTGTGAGGCAGCTCTATCACTCAAAGTGGTGACATACAACAACTGAATGTTAGCTTTTATAAGTATCTTCAGTTAGCCACATCATTCTTACACCTGGAAGCAACTGGGTAGAAAAAGTTTGTAACCACTGTTCTCTACGCAGTAACTAGTTTGCGGGGGTGCCCCGATGGTCAAGAGGTTAGGATGGAAACCACATGGACGTCTCTGGTTCAACCCCCTGCCAGCTGGACTGTTTGCTGCATTCCCCTACTCTATTTCCCCACATCTGTCTTTGCTATCAAATAAAGGCATAAAATGATCAAAAAAGCAAATTAATTAAAAAGGAAATGGAACTAATTTTGTGTTGCTACCTGTTTTATCTTAGTGATACACAAATCTCCAAACACTTGCATTATACACTAGGCTAAATTGAATTCATAAAGAGCTGGTGCATCCTGCCCCAGATAAAACTTTGTGGTTTGTGCAAAGAACCCACCTGGTGACTTCACCTGCATGTAAAGGAGAATCATGAGTCCGCAGAGGGAACTGACATTTGCCTCACACGACTACAACGGTACACACAGAAGCCACAGTGGCAACAACTAAAACACGATAGGCTGGGTTGTGCAGATTAAACATAAACCCCTGCAAATCCCACATTGCTCTTCTTCCTAATTCAAGCTTCTTATTGCACCTTGCTATGGTCCAATGTAAATCTACCAGCAAATCTCTTCAAATTTTTGGGCCAAAAACACATTGCTATCACCTTTCGCTGACTGTTTATCCTCCACTGTGAGTACAGCACAGTGAGAACAACTAAAAACTGCCCATGATTAATGTGTTTGGGGGTTTATGTTACACGAGTCAAATACCCAGTGTTGGGTTGATTTAAGAGCTGCGAGTTCTGTTGGGGCAGGGTAAAACTAAGGCTTAAACTTCATTGAATGTGTAGGTGAAAGAGAGAAGAATGTTTACTGTGCCTGCTTCAGATATTTAACTACCAAGCCACATCCTAACCTTGCAGCAATTACTTCATCCCGCATCCCGGTAAATGCTATAAATGACTCTGTATCTAACCACCTGCTTGTAAAGGCATCGCAAGAGCCCCTGTGCCTCAGTGAGTGTTTTACAAATGGCTTTTCTTTTTTTTTTTAGATGAAGTGATAGCGTGGAGGAGTGTATATTGTCTCCAGCTGCAACACTACATGCAGGAATGTGTAGGAGCAAGGCAGCTTGTGTGTATGTGTGTCTGTGTGTGAGAGAGAGAAAGAGAGAGGCATACAGAAAACACAGGGGAAGAAGGACAGAAAAGGAGAGAAAGCGTGTGTTTCTTATGGTTGAACCGAAGTTAAGATTCAGCCAAGGTCATCCTCTTAACTTCTGACATACATGGAGCCAGACTGAGCCTCTCACTTGGACGCTCTCCATCTGCTACCACTGATAAGAGCGGCCATACTTAGTGCGCAGCAGATAGACACCGTTGCTCTGTATTGCGTGGATTTGAGTGTGATTAAACCACATCAAGAGTCTCTTGGATGGCCAGTAAAGAGGACATTATTCTCACGCATAAAATAATCGGCGACAGTTGAGAGGAAAAACTTCCTTTTAACGGGCAGAACCGGACTCAGAGTCTGACTCAACTGGTTGAAACCTGAATTCAAGACAAGGGCTCAGTTAAGGACAGCAGCTCTAACAGAAAGAGAACTATGGGTGGTAATAAATACTGTACGGATGAGACATTACTGTTTAAAGAGATGAGACAGTCGCCAAATTCATGATGATGGTAACTGATTAGACAATGTGAAGAGAGTGGCAGCAAAGTAATATAAAAGTCATCTTTGCTGTTCTGGGAGGATGGGTGTATTTTTGTTTGTTTGGTTTTTTTGCATGGTTTGGCAGTTGATATGAACTGACAGTGCTCTGTATGGAGATTACAGTCAGTTGTCTGTATGAGTTTGAGCTTGTGGGTCAAACAAATTGTTTATTTGTGCATCACACTAATAGAAACCAGGCTCCTAGATCAATAAATCAAAGAAACTTTGACAGCAACCTGAAATGAAAGTAAACCTGAACTTTGACATTATTAAAATGAGTAAAATTGTACCATTTACACACACACAAACACGCCCCCCTCCTGGGGTCTCATAAATGGCTATGTCCGCAAACAAATGCCCAACTCCAGGCAAGCACCTGTGCCTCCAACAGGTTGATCACCATGACAACAACTGACTATCTCAACTTGCTATGCTTCCTGTTAAATGAACCTTACTTCATGGAGATGGACCAGTTGGCAGGAAATGAGACCAAATTGATTGGGAAACAGATGGAAGAGAAGCATCCGCTATAGAGCCCACAAGGCTGTAAAGGAAGGCAAGAGATGAGGGGTGACGATGAGCATGAGAGAGGAGATAAGTAATGCTTATTAAGTATAGCACCTTTTACAAGTTACAAAGTGCTTCAAAAAAGGTAAAATAACAGAGATAACATGAACTATGATATATGACCTTTAAAAGTTTGGTAAAAACCAAAGCAATTTCCTCTTTTAAATCAATAAAGTTGAAGCTTAGATCTATATTTGTCTGGGTCTCTGACACTTTAAGAGCAAAGAGTACAACTTTGAAAAGTGACACTCAGATCTATGTCAGTAACACATCAAATTAAAACTCAATTTTATTGCAATTGTTCAGAGAAGTTAAACACACTGAAAGAGATCTGTAACATTGTTATTTCCTGTGTAATCTTATGTAATCTTTCCAAGAAACAACAAGAGAGAGCGAGAGGAACAAAGAGGCCTTGAAAATCTGCCAAAAGCAAAAGGATTCTCACCCGCTCAAATCTGTTAAAAAGCCGTCTCTCTGAAGAGTTCAGCACAGAGACAATATCTCAACTGTCTTTGCTCAAGACAGATTCAAAATTCATTCAGTCTTTGTTTTTGAGACATGCTGATGGCAGAACAGGTTACTGTGACCTCACAAAAGAAACAAATGCTCGACAGTTGCCAGGCCATTCAAAATGATGATCTAAATATAAACGCAAAGGTCACCCCACCACTGACATTCAAATGGAAGCTGCTTGGCACTCTCACATTGAGAGATCTTTTAATATATGCTGGCTAAATCAAAGCTATTACTGTTGTCGGATGCTGTTCATCATCATTAAGTCTTTCAGTTATTTATGGATTTTTTTTCAATTTACATGGTCCAAAAGGATTTTGTCATTACAGTAAGTTTATGTTAAATGTGTGTGAAAGCACAGGAACATCACTGTTGGATTTCTGATAGTAGCGCTACAGAGCAATAACTTTTACCAGGTCCCTGTTTTGCCTTTACCACGCACGCGTTCACATGCAAGTTTCATGCTATTCCGCCGACTGACTAGCCAAGAAGCGTATACCACTGAGCTGGCAACATCAAGAAAAAAGCAGACTGCAAACTAGCAAGTATGGATGTTAACAAGGCATGGCAGTTAAACAGATACATTTTCAAAAAAATCTCCTTTGCAAATGAAATGGTCACGGATACACTGAAGGCCTCAAGGATACAAGTTTTGGCGAGTGACACTGAATGTAAATGTAACTTCTTGTTCACAAATGAAATCCAAAGGTTTCTTTGAATTTTCTCTAGCATTCTCTCTGGTCTTTGCATCCAGGTCTTTCACCATGCTATGATGGTTTATGGCTTTGATGGTGCAAATGATACCAACATTTAAATGTAGCTGAATAGTTCAATAGAAGGGTCCTGAAAAGCCCTGCAATACCTGCTGGGTTTATACAGAGTCAATGCTGAATGGACCCCTTCAATTAAAAGAAAAAAACCCAACCTTCTCTTACCTACACGAATGCCTCATGGCCACAATAATGAACCTCCTGTGTTGAATGTGGGCAAACACACACACAGCCAAACAGCTGCTTATCTAGCTTACTTCACACCGAGCATGTCAGGGATCATATAGTTGAAGTAAGACGCAGAACTTTTATTATAGTTATTACATTATGAGAGCCATAAGAGAAGAAAATAGAATTTGCACCTCGCTGAACTGATTTCTGTAATATGCCACTTCACTGAATTGAGTCCAAAAAGTCTGCCACAGACCTCCTGTCAGCTGTCATTAACAGCCTATTGAGCACGGTGAGACAGATAATGTCAGGATGGTGAAAAATCTAAGCCAAGCCATGTCAAATAACAGTCAAATGTATTCATATGAAGCGCTTTAAGTAAACAGGTTGTCCACCAAGTGCAAAATGCATGAGCCATCAGTAGAAGGATGAGATTTGAATGGGTTGAGGGCAGTTATCTGCCCAGAGTGTGAATTAAAAACCCGAGCACATCATTAACCCTTCAGAGCTGCTCTGACCTCAGATGTTCATTTGATCTCATCATGTTTTGGCGAGTGTGAAAGGATGGGATGGGGATGGGGGCGAGGGTACAGGGGGGAAGGTGCCCCCTTTGATGTTGTAATGAAAAATGTGTTTTATCTCTCGTGAAACGTTTGAGACCGAGCCGGCTGTCCACAAACTCAATTAAAGCTGCTGCTCCGAATGTGAACAACAGCATGTGAGGAGGTGTGAGGCACGGAGGTGTGATCGGCACAGGGGGAAAAAAGGAAACAAACAAAGGCGACTATTAGGACAAAATGTGACCAAAAACTGGTCAACACAAACAAACAACAGATTTTTAAAATGGAATGTGCTCTGTTTTTAACTGGCGGGGAGGAATTATGAAGAAACACCAGCTCTGTGTCTGGTAGCAAGATGAGTGAATAACAACCGCACTCCTGCTTACCAGTCGCTCTGAACGTGTGAGATAAAGCTGGTGTACAAATAAGCCTTTTTCCACTGAAGTTCAAGCTAGTGGTTAACATTGTGTTCGATGGATGATTGAAGACAGCTTGCATGACAAATGATGTGTATCCCTTCTGCACGGGGTGAAATTCCTCAGCCCATTTAACCAGCCTTCGTCCAGGGCTTCATCACCACAAATACTGCAAAGTAGCATAAAAGAATTCACAATCCCAAAAGCTCCAAGCTTTTAGCGTGTTCACTCAGCCAAAACTGTGTGGGCTGTTTTCTGCCCCCATCAAGTATATTGTACCCTAGAAACAAGGCGGAAAGAGAGAAGAGGTGAGCAGGGAGGAAAGAGGAGAGGAGAGGAAAAGAAGCAGAGGCACTGCTTTTTTTACGTCAGTCCTTTCATCTCTCCCCTGCCATCGGTCATCAGAAATGGGAGAACGCCGACTCCCAAACCTGCGCTCTCTTCCAATTCCATTTCGCTCAGGACCAGTTGAGACACGAAAGAATGAGAAAATAAAGAAGGCTTTATTACAATGTCCCAAAAGGAGCAAGATGAATTATCCATGCACAAAGGAATTTAACTGCATTGTCCCAGTGCCAGTACCAACAAAAGAATATTCTTGGTTGTGAAATAAAGATGGTCTTCCATCAGGCAAAAGATATTCCTAACCTTCATCCTGCAAGACCACTAATAGTCATGAAATACTTCCTGTGGACTCTGTGGTCCAAAAAAGAGAACTGATAAATCCAGGCTAAAGGTGGACAACATCAGGAGAACAAACTTACTGTGAAATCTAATTCCCTTGGTATGTTAAATCAGAGCAAACTGTATGTCTCACAAACAAACACAAAGATGAATACAAAGTCTTTTCTCACACATCAGCGGGACTCAGTGCGTGTTTTTTTAATACGTTTCGACTTGCATAATGCTGAGAAGTGTTTGTGTTTTCAAGGAATCGTTTAGAGAGCATCATAAGTTGACCAGTGATGTGAAAACTTGCCTTCAGAAATCACGGGAACATCATCTTTGGGTCCATTTGTTTGCCTTTTCACAAGTTATTTGTGCAGTTTGACCTTTTAATGCTGCACAAACAGTAAGTCATAAATAGTGAGGGGCAGAGCCAAGATCTCCACTCCGAGAACAAGCAGTCATGGAAAAGAGATCAGAGTTGAAAAAGTACAATATTTAAGCTCATACTTGAGCAGAGAAGTGAAATACAAAATACCATGAAATGCAATGGAGTGCTGGGAACACACATGAAACACACACAGTACTCTTGGAAACGAGCAGCGATGAAACAACAGACAGTTATTTCTCTTTGAAATAACTAATAACTATTTCATCTTTTCTATGAATTGCAGATGTGAGCCAAAACTATGACAGGTGATGAGTTAGGGCTGACCGGTTGTATGTCTATGCCTGTATGACTTTTTGTGTGGGGGGGGCAACTAATGTGAGTTAACGAGGTATAACATTTTTGAGTACCAGGCTACCAGGTGACCGGTGTTGAACAGAGAAACGGAGCAGTCTTCCTCAGAAACTGCACATTTTCTCTGTTTTTCAGAAACATTTCAACACAACATAAGAAACATTTACGTTAAGGAGACACTCAGTGGATCTGACACATGCGTTTCAAGACATCAACAGCAAGCTGGAAGGAAACTTAAAGCGTTAGTTTTTGATCACTATTTGGTACAACATTACAAAGTGCATCCTTTATATGATTTACTTCATTTTGCAGCTGTGTCGTCGTCCCGTGGGACACCAGCGACCCCATCTGTGGAGCACAGTTTATTCTGATGTTGAGGTATATGCTACAACTACTCTGATTTCAACAGGGCATTAATGAGGGATTTTACAAACGAAATCCAAAGTGAGTACAATAGAGTCAGTATCATCAGACAGATATTAGATGGATATACTGTACTTACACTATGGATGATATGAAACTGGATATTGTTATAAAAACTTTTTACAATATCTTCTTAACTGTCAATTTCTAAGCCAGTCTGGTCAAGTGTGAAATACTTTTGGCACTTTAGGTGGCATTTATCCATTACTTTTAACTGTTAATTTTAATAATTTATCCTTTTCCTTTAGTTAACAATATCAACCATTTATTCATTGCTTTCGGCTGTTTCAACTGTATAGCCATTACTTTAAATTGTTTAGATTTCTCTGCTCACTCTGTAACAAGTTTTTATGTATTCTTTTATGTATGATAGAATCTGAATCAATAAATGTTTTTATGATGTTAACTCCATTTTTTTTATTAGCTGAGCTACTCCACAGTCTTTCTGTGGTTAGGATGCACTGTGTTATACTGTACTGTATATTCTTTATCAGAATTCAGAGGGAATTTTATTTAAATGAAAAAAACTAAAACAGATTATCACCTATAGTAATGCTCTATCACCCACTGTAAAAGCGAAAATAATCTGTTGATCAATGTCTGAAAATACCTACAGCACAGATGAACAGGAGGTCAGGAAATAATGAGAGATAATAAAATTATAAAGATGCAGAACACAGACAAAACAACAGGCATCAGAGAGTGCAGCGTCGCAGCCTTATTAGAAAACACTCATCCTCTCAACACATAAACTGTTCCGTAGTTTAGTGTTGGGAGTGAAACAAATATAGAGAGACTCGTGCTCCTCAACTTCTTTATTTCTTCTCTGCTCTGCTGGATCAAGAGTTAATCCTAATCAGAGTGACTGTGGGCTGCAAGTGACAGTGGTGAATTAATGATTCATTATGCCCAGTGTAAGCAAATAGTGAGCCGGTGACGGAAGAAAATGGATTTACACACATCCAGCGCCAACCATGACATCTTTTCAGCCATTAAAAAAATATTCAGATACCCACGTAGACGAATTTAACAGCAGTGCTGCCTTTTAAAAAAGAACAGGCCAAATTTTTTGAAAGCTCCTTCTTTAGAAGTCTGAAACCCAAAAACCTCAACGTTCATAATCATTCATTATAAATGTCTTTTTTTTTTTTGCTCAGCCTGGGGCTTTCTTCTAAATTAATTTTCCATTTTCTTTTCATTCAGGCCAGTCACTTGAATCCTCACTACATCTTAGCCTCTGTATATGTTCAGCAGAACAAGATGAACTTAAAAAAAGAAGAAGTTAGGACTCTGCATGCTGCTTGATGCTGGAGGAGACATCATAAAACTTTGATAGACCATGTCAAAAATATTCCTCCCATTTAATATTATTAATGCAGAGAAAACTGCACAACTGCAGAACGTGTTGTACATGCATATTCCATTAAGAGCCACACCGATGACGCGCTTCAGCATAGTTAGTCCCTAACACATCAGACTATGTTTTTCTTGTTTAGAACTCGCAGCATAGCTATAATTGAAAAGTTTTTTTAGTTTTTTTTTCTTAAGGTTCACACATGCGAGTCTACAAACCTTTTAATCTCCTGTGTCCGCTGATCACCTCCAGGCTGGATATTCAGCCGAGCATCACAGATAACAGTCTTGCTTCTCTAGTTTCTATTTTAGGGAGAGTGTTGTTCAAGTTCAGAAATGTTATATCATCCCTTCCTCCCCTACCTTTTTTCTCATTCCGCCTTTTCCTCTCTATCTCTGTCATGACCCAAAGGAATAGCATGTGTTAATTATTGAATTAAGTAGAATTCAAGTTTAAGTCAAGCGGAGGAAATCTAAGACGTGGCTAGCTTGTAAATTGCCAGTGAACCACACAGCCATCACTTTTTGGGGGGGCCTATGAGCTTGTGTTAATGTATTAAAATTAATATCAGTGGTGACACTGCAAGGAAAAATCTAAAACAACACATCACCACATGCTGCAATCTTTCAATCTACAGATCCTGAAGTTCAAAATGGACGGTCTCATTCAAACAGGAGTTATGAGCAGGTTAAATATGGAGCCACTGATGTCTAGAGGCCTTATGGCTGCGCAGAGAACCATCTGCATATATGTCATTCTGATGGATGAGGGAGGAGCAGAGATCGAATGACCTCGCTGTTTAGACAAGCCTTGTGTTAGGTTGGGTCCCGTCCTGTCACATCTACTGACTGATGGGCGCGCTGAATGCAAACACGGCCGTACAATCACGATGACAAGGCTCCGATAAGGGCTGGGGGGGTTAATCAATGTGAAGTGTGCATACATATCTGTCAAAGAGCGCATAGAAGAAAGAGTAAACGCTGTGAGTCTTCTGTACCGCACACGTGCGAGGACCAGCAACACTCTAGCTAGCAAATAAATTCAGTGCATATTAAGAGGGATTTCTCATTTCATTCCCCTGCAGTCCTCAGAATTATGTTACTATGAAGGAATTGATTTTTTCTCAGACATTCAGACCTCCAAAGACTGCAAAAGTCATGACACAAGTAAATCAAATAAGGAGGGGAGGGATTTATTGAAAACAACCCCCTAAAAGAGAAAGAATCTCCTAATAAGGGCAAATTCATAACTGATTCAATAACAATATAGCATAATTAAACTTTGATTTTTATGTGCCAGATACTTGCACATGCTATCATTCATGGCAGACTGTTACTACAAGGAAGAAAACTAAAGTAACACAGTAATTAATTATTTTTCTTTATGGTACTAAATTGTTACCATCACAAAAGGTGGAAAAGTCATGATAATAAACTTATATAGCTGAACTGATCATGTTTATGCTTTAGAAAGTGTACCATTTTCCAATTTGTTTTATGTTGAGAGAAAGGCGACAGCAGCTCTGTTGGGAAAATGTCTGCCTCGGACACAACCAACTGCCCCGCAAACTGTCACTGTCGCTTTTTTATCATGGCTCTTGGAACCATTTCACAAAGGCACAAATTTATTGATTCGAAAACTGAAAGTGAATTGAGGGAAATAAGTTTGAACTGTGACAAATGAATGTTGAAGTATGTAGAGAGACATCTTCATAGCAAATGAATGCCATTTCATAATAGTCATCATTTCAGTTTCAAACTAATGAGTTCAATTTCAGATTATGCTATTCAGATTCAGTCCTTCAATGCAGTTGTTCATGTTAAACTGGAGAAATTCAAATTATTTGATTTGAATTCTGTTTCTGGTGCATACTTTTCTCCCTTCAGTCGCTGTTAGATATATTCACGGAGACAAATAAATTTTGGCTGTGGCGCTGCAAAGACTGAAAAGAGTGTCTAGAATCATCTGAATCTGATCTTGGTCTCATCAGTATTCTTCCCTGCTAATGTTACTATTCAGTGACAAAGCATTCTATACAACAGCCAAGTGCACTCAATCCCAACTTCACCAAGCCGCTAGCAATTAAAACAAAGAGATTTGGCAGTAATATGATTAACTTTCTTCACACCAACACAAGTTAGTGCTTGGAAACTAACCATGGAATTAAGAAGGAGCCCTAACACTGGATTGAGTACAATGTAAATAACCTCTGCCACATCCTGATTATGATATATGGAGAGCAAAGTGCTGCATTCAAACTTACTGCCAAAGCTGAGATACAGTAAAAGGGTCATTACCAAACCAGGGAAATGATTCACACTCTGTTTCACTTGAGATCCAAGACACCGTCGATCATTGTTAGGTCATTATATCACCTCAGATCCTGATATCTAATGTACAAATAACCAGAGACAGCAAAGAGGTCAGAGGGTTATCCCGCTCCCCTGGTGGTTCTCAGCAGTTTAGGATTAAGCAGGATGTGACTGATGTAATGACAGGAGATTAAGGAAAATGAGGCAGATGAATACAAACTGTAACTGCCCCTTCATGTCTGTGTTGAAAAAGATATTCAATGAGATTAATTTAAAGAGCTTTGGCGCGACTAATCTGGATAGAAAAGAGGGTGGTTAAATAAACATGGATAGCAAAGAGAAAGTTACAATGAGGTGGCACAGTGTGAGAGAAAACTTCAGGAGCTTACTTGGGGACAACACGAAGCCTTTTTAATGGAATATCAGAGAAGAGCCGCAGCAATTTATCCTACCAGCTATAAGACCTCTGTAATCACACTCCTAGTATACCGTACTTATTCCAATGGAATGTTAGGAGGTTAAATTATTTAAAACCACTATGTGCAGATTTATTGTGTAATTGTGGCATAGCTGTTAAATTGTGCTGATGGTAAGTTTTTGTCTGTAGAAGAATTTAAAAAATCCTAATGTGCTTTTTGCCTGCAGGCATTTCATCTCAGTGGCCACAGATAAATTTGTCTGCTACATATTTATATACAAAGATAAGTTGAGTAAAGACATTCGTGGTCCTTGGAGGACCTCACTATTTTCATCAGGTCAAATTGTGGAATTGCTCGTTGATTACTTGTGATGAAATAACTGCAAAATTAAGAATTTTTCCATCAGCCTCAGCTCTACCCTGTTCCTAGTGCAAAATAGCAAATATTAGCATGCTAAATAAAAACAGCTGAATATGGTTAACATGGTGTCGTTAGCGTTTAGCTCAAAGCACCAGCCCCACATGTACATGCTGTTAATGGTTTGCAGATGGATCACACATTTTAAACCTGCTGCTGTTTGCTGACTGTAGATACAGCACTGGATGGAATTCTCACTTCCTACAGGCAGCCATAGTTCTGACATTCAAAATCACTCATATAACCAATCATTCTTCTGCAATAATCACATTTAGAGTGTCATCTATAAATGGACATAAACGGACCAAAAAAGGAGGGAAACACCCTGACATCCGCCCACTGTGTATACACTTGTGAAGAGGTGGTCCAATAACTGCAGGCACAATTTCAGGTTTAAAAGGGCTAACAAATCTACACTGCGCCTCCTAATCAGTATGAACACAACATCAGCTGTGCTTCATCAGCCTCCTCTGGTTTGACTGAAGCAGCAAAATTCCCAAACCCAAACTAAAATGGTGCCTTGCTTTGTGCCTCTGCCAGCTTCGCTACTGCTCGAGAGTAAGAGTCCACAGTGTCTTTTGTCTTCCTTGTTTGCCACTTTCATTTGAAGAGATTTAAACTGAGCTCTATGCCAGGAATCCAGACTTAATAAATCAATCTGATTCAACCATTGTATTTTCATATTTACACTATATATTTAGCTGACTAAATATTGATAAATAGTAAGCTCCTGCAACTCCAGTCTGTTGTCTGTATATGCAATAAATATGTCCAGCTCAGGTTATGATTACATTTAAAAGAAACACAGAGGGTACCAAGCCAATAAACAGTTTCATTTTTTTTTCTATCAACACAAACCATGCCAAAAACTTTTGCATGGAGACATGCCAGGCAATTCCATCCATCCTCTCTAGCGTCTGGCCTGCTCTTCATCCCCAAAACACCAGCAAAGTTAATGTATTCTGGCTTTCTAATCCCCATCTCCTCATTTTCATAATAGCTCACAGTCTGTTGAGGTTGTTCTACGCAGATTTGAAATTAGATCAAAGGCTACAAACATACTTCCATAACCTTCGTTTGACAAAGCTGTTCGATAAGGGTTTGCGCAGCTTATACGGACAAACACAAAATAGATGACCGGTCCCAAATCCTACAGTCCAGTGATTCGTTCCATGGCATTTATCCCTCAAAGCTTTCATCTTGTTGAATGTTACACGCATTCCTGTGATGAGCTCCAGATTATTATCACTTTGCTAAATGGAAGTATTCCTTAGGGAGATATTATAGGTTTTAAAGCAGTCCAGCCACAAAAGATAGAGGAGTGAAAATACCATGATCATGAGAGGGAGTGTTGACCCAAGGGACTGAATGAAACTTGCTGTTTTACATTACTTTGATTAGTGGTGGCACACACTGGTGTTAAAAATTTAGATCTCATTTCAGTCATTCAACTTTTGGGGGTTGGTAATCATGCTGAATACTGCTAGCTTTATATTGCTGGGTGGTGATGCTGCCGTGACTGAAAAGTTCATTTGATTTTATGTTGTTGTGTTTAGAAGGCCAAGAATCACAGTGAATGGACAGTCTTGTGTGTTGTTTTTTATTTATTTTATGCTACTTGAAACTCTACATTAATCTGACCACAACAACAACAATATGAATTTGTGTAACTAATTGTAAAGGGTCAAATCTTAAGGCCAAATTTTTGGGTTTGTTTCTTCTTTTTTTTTTTTGGGGGGGTCACTTCTCTACCTTGATGTAATCAGGCTGTTGTCTGCTTGTTTCTATTGAGTAATGCTTCAAATGGCCTGAGAAAAAAAATGCACATCTGAGGCCCTGTTGCCTAATTTTGTCTCAGCTTTCAACATGTCCAACCAGAGTACACCCCTGTGCACAGTGACAATAAGGTACTGAACCAAACGCTTCTTTAGATGCACAGTGACAAGATCGCAAATTGGAGTAAAATTATTTCCCTACCTTTCTGTTGCTTTGAACTCATGTAAATGTCAGCTCAGGATTTGATTCACTGGCCCTGGGACTGCGGGTCTTGTTGGCCTGGATTAATTTTCCTCTACAGAGTTTAGCCAGAGGGCTTGCTCTACATCTCGCCCCAGCCTGGTACAAGTTCTACAACCCCCTGTCTGTTTCTGAGACGTCAATCAAACTGAGGGAGGAGAAAGACTCACAGACAGGTGCTGGTTTCAACTCCCTCAAAGAATGGGGCAAATTGTCACTCTTGCACCTGCTCCGGGGGAAAAACTAGTAGAATGAAATTTCAAGCAGAGTTGTTCGTTCGACTTTCCTTCGAACGCGTCATTCTTACTTTGACATTAGGAGCCAAGTTGGACAGGTGTTAATACGGAGGCAGGCTTAAAGTTACAGAGGAGGCAAACCTCAAGCATCACTGAGAGTCCAGCCAGATCAAACGAACTTTGGTTAGACTGGATGAATCAGGTGAATTAAAAATGTGAAAAAAAAGAAATAAAAATGAATAAAATGAGTTCCATAGCTGCAAAAAGGTAGATGTGTTGCATTTAGAAGACTAGAATTATCCTTAAACCCTTGGACCAACACAAACAGGCAATGTCATGAAATGAAATCAGCAACCTACTGGGACGTCAACGTCAACACCACTCGTGCCTCAGCAGCGCATCACATCACATCACACATGAAGCTGAGCACAGGTGCATCATTTTAAACCGCAGCGCACACTGAGTACGGAGCTTACAGACACACCGCTGCTTTGCACAGCATCGCCGCCCAAGTCCTATCAAAAACACAGTTGGCTGCGATTCAGCATAGACATTAGCTCTAACAGGTTGGCACAGCAGCCAATCGGCAACTCCAAATCCCCTTGACAAAGCACTCGCTCACCTTTTCAGAAGTGCGTCCCATGAGCTTGGCATTGTGCAAACATCCTCAACAGTGTCCTTTATCTACATCCAGAGCTGTAATCCTCTCAGCAGACAAAATGGCCAGCCCATTCAGTATCTCTTGTACCATATGCTGCTCCTGGAGTTGTTTTTGATTAGGTCTTGATTTTGAAAAAGATCCACTCCTGTTGTTTTATTTCAATATCAGGCATGGCCCAAAAAGGCCTATACTTCAACTTCTATATTAGAGAGGTGGATTACACAGAAAAAGCCAAAACAACAGTAAACACATTGTTGACGAGTAAACCGAGAGATCACCTGCAAAACTCAAGAGATGGTGTGAAGTGATCTCAATTCTTAAATGTCTCCAGGGGCTAAATCTTTCTGGTCTGTCCACGTCTCTGTCACTTCTACCAAACTGAGGTTTAAAAACCAAGGGCTGTATGACTTGGTCTTCCATTTCCTATGGTGGAAAACAACAAACAGAAATCCTGTGAAATGAAGAAGGCAGAAAGCTGCGGATAAATAATTTATGTTCTTCAGTTCTTCAGCTCACTACAACTTCTGACAGGATTAGGAAACCCGAGACGAAAGATTACAAAGCACCCCCCCACCCCAAAAAAGTGATTTAGTCAAGATATGCGTTAAAGCTCTGCGCTTGACACACAATTTGACTCACTTGAGAAGCGCTTGATGAGCTGTATTACAAAAGACAGGGGGGAGTCAGGCAGAAACAAACAACAAAAGAAAGAAAGGTGTAGCACAGTGGTAATGTGCCAAACATTTCATGGTAGAATCCTAAAAAGAACTGATAAATTCTGACAAATTCATTTTGACAGGAACCAAATCACACAGCAGCATCTAATCTTACTTTAAGTTGAGGTGATTAGACATCAAACACTTTCCATTTAGTTTTCAATTTGGATGTTCTTGTTGTGACATTAGTAAAATATGATTCATTGGCGATCATCTCACGCCGACAAAGAAAAGGTATCCTCGTTAATCCCAGAAATATATGTGTCTGAGTTCATTAAGTGATATGTCATCAGATTATACGCTTACTGGAGCTTGTATACAAAAAATAAAGAATAAAGACGTTTTTGGTTTTGTTTTTTGTTTTTTAATGGAACTAACAGATGTTTTATCCATCCCACTTAAAGTTACCATCATGAACTATGAGTTATCTGTCATCTTAATATGTAAATGCTCTTTTTTGCCTTGCAGGTGCGATCTCAACTTTATGTGTAATGGCATCGCTTTAACACCACCGTGCCATTACTTGGTGCATACAGTGCGGCAGCAGTAGGTGGTATTCTTTCTACTGATATAGTTTGAAAAGTTCAATCAAATACCCTGCTGACACACATCATCATCACTTTCATGACCCATATTTCACAGTGTATAGTGTGTCCTCAATGCCAAGACATAACTTCCTTGTGTGTATCAGACGTAGGATTAATGACTGGAAGCATTTCTCCTCATCCTCAGCGTTTATCCAGTTGAACAGAAATGGTTGTGCTCTGGGTAACATATCTTTTTGGTTGAAATAAACATTGAATGCTTCGTTCTCAGGACAACGCAAGCTGACGTGGCCTTTGGAGACTTCAGCAATGTGGAAAACAAGAATCAGTAACACTCAAAGTAAACTATTCTTATAATAGTTACAGTAAACAGTACAGTATTTAAAAAAGAGAGAATATGCATTATGGCAAAGCATCACTGTGTTTTTTTTACCTCAATTTTCAAAATGCTTTAAAGAGCAACTTATCTTTGAATTTTTTTTTGTTCCATCTGTTGTTTTTCTTCCCCAATGGCAGCTGGAGTATTTGACAGCTGTTCCTCTCTGTTTTCTTTGCTACATCCAGCTTCCCTTCACTAACGTGTAGCAGTTCACAGATATTTACAGACGTCTTGTCACCGTTGTCGAAACATGATCTCGTCGTAGCTATTTTCAGAATTATTAGCAGTAGCGCATTATGAAACTGAAGCCATGATGTGTCAACAGAGGCTAATTGCTGTCTTATTATCACTTGAAACTTGCAGCCATCAGTCCCTATGTAAAATTAAAGTGGAGGGCCAACCACAGAGGACTAAACATTCAGCTTATTACCTCGCAGTGTTTACGAAGAGCACGTTGTTGTTAGTATTACATAAACCTCAACATTCCCGAGCTACCGTGGACAGTTTCTGAAAGACCAGTGTGCCACGGGTGGAAAAAGAAAGCGTACAGTATGTTGTTTAATCTACAAAGCAGTCTCTAATGTAATCAATACTGTGTGGAGCTACATTAACAGAATACATTATCTGAATAATAAACAATAATAAATAATAAAGAAGCCTTCAATGAGGGCAACGTTAATTGGAACAAAGAAACATATGGCTGCATATTGAGAGTACTGAGAGGCCGGTCAAACATCCATCATCATGATAATTTCCCCCTTTCTGTGTGCTAACACCGGTCTTTACACTCTCCAAAGTGTGAGCTGGAGCTGGGGCACATTCACTGTCTGTTGTAGTTTTTGACTCAGCAATCATACATTCTCACGAGAGCTCTGTCATTCACCATTGCCTTGTTCCCGTTGTCTTTTTCTCACTCTCTATATGTGCAGTACAGGTTTCTTTTTACCTTGAATCCATCCCTCTGGACCTCCACTGAAAATGATGGAGCGCAACTTCTTATTGATTTATTTGCTAAGCACAGGCAGAGAACGGACATGAAACAACAACAAAAAAAAGCGGTCATATATTAGACATGAGTCTGAATTCCCACAAGTGAGGTTTACGTTTGTCAAGAGAGAAGCCATACAGAGAGTGAGACAGTCAGCGAGGGAGCAGTGACACGTGACAGAGGGGGTGTGACAGAGAGAGAGTGAGAGAGAAAGGGTGAGTTGAAATTCAGACATACAGAGACGTACAGAGAGCACGCCAGAAAATGTTAAAAATGCAAAAAGAGAAAAATAACTCAGAACAAAGATCACAAGTGTGCTGCTGCTAGACATTTTTAGACTGTATGGAGATGCCAGTACGGATGGCAGCGCTGCAGGCTCTTCCTTTACAGTTCAGGCTGACAGAGCCAAATGTGCACTCACCGGAGAGTTTATATTTCTAAAGGACCTACATGAGCCTATGTACATAATATTACTGACCTCCACTCTGCCACTATAAATCTCCCCTTCCTTTCTTGGCCAATGTGTGACCTTTGAACCATAACTCACTCGCATTATCTTGATTTGTGTGTGTGTGTGTGTGGATTGCTGTGTGCTGAACATACACAATATCCGAAGGTAAACATGGGGCCACCAATAAGGGGCAGCTCCAGCTCACCTCTCATCAACTAGTAAAGGCCACTGAGTGATGATTGTCAGTTTGACACATTTGTTACGTTAGCTATAAAAGCCTCCATTACATCTGCTGCGCACCATTATTGGAAGTAATATAGGAAGTAACCATGAGATGACAAAAAATTCCAGTAAGCAACCTTATTAAACCTCTTCTCATGCACTGACTCTCAATTAATGGCCATTTGCGATGCATCTTTGCTTAAAATGTCCAAGATGACAAGCTTCTTATTAGCCAGTAAAGTCTGTCTGTGTCTTCCCGGCACTGTGTCTCTGAAGCTAAGCAGGCACTATGGACTTGGGACAACAACAGCGGCTGCTCAGAGAGCGCAGACAAAGACAAAGAGGCAAAGCGCTCACCTCATAAGGCTTTACTGCAATTGCACCCTCAGGCAGCATGTCTAGTTCCTGGAGAAACAAGTGGAGACGGGAGAAGAGGATGAGTGCAGGGCTGCATAAACACAGCCGCTTATGAACAAGTTAATTGAGCAGATGCTGATTGACAGCCTTCTGTCTAATGCTCAAATAACCTTTTCCCATCGGATCTGGAGAGTCTCAGCAGCGCAAAGTTTGCTCCTCAACAGAGACATTTAAAAGGGCAGCCACAGGGAATTTGCGTTATTGTTTTAATAATTGAACCGGGATGGAAAAGTTTCTGCCCATGTGCTGTCTAAAGATAGCCACTGTGCACTTTGCTCTGTTGTGGTCTGCGCGGCTGTGAAAGTGGATTAAACAGGCTTTAACATCAAGACGAGCTCTAATGAAACCCAATGGGGGAGTTAGCCCGTCTGTTTGGCCAGCTGACTCCCGTAAAATACCCATCACTGTCTCCTAATGCCTGCTCTAAAAGTAGCCTGGTGGTGCCAGTCCGTGTATGCCGCGGCCTGGGGGTTAAATTGTTTGATGCTTTTGCGTGGATCAAACAGCAGCTGAAACTCTTTATTTCACCTAATCCTTAATCTTGTGTTTTATTGTGTTTTTATTCAACTTGTCTTTATTAAAGAATAACACACTACTGTCTCTGTCAGTCATTCCCTCAGACATCTGCCGCACCCTCATTAAAAACTGAAAATTATTGGGTGAAGGGCGGCTGACGTACCATAATCACATTGCTTTAAAGGAACTGTCTGACATTTGGGGAAATGTCAAACAGTTCTTATTCCCTTTCTTGCCGGAAGTGAGATGACAGCACGCCACTCTCATGTCTTCACGGTGAATATGACGCCACAGCTGCAGCCCATTAGTTTAGCTTAGCACCAGCACTTGGAAGCAGGCTAACAGCTAGCCGCTAGTCAACATAGTTTCTGTTGCCATCGGACAGACTCGGGCTACCTGTTCTTTAGCCAATCAGCTGCTGGCTGTAGTTTCATATTTACCATACAGGCATGAGAGTGGTATTGATTTTTTCATTTTCCACTCATTGGGAAAGCGATGAGCGTGAACTAAACTGGTAAACTGGAAAAAGCTTGACTTTGAGTTCCAGTGAACCACGGTATAGTAAATTACCCAATTCCCTCAGCAGTGGCTTACAAATGGCAAGTTACCTGTACACTTCTCAACAGTGTACACTATTGTTTCAACAGCATCCATACGTACCAAAGAGCTGGGGACTAATGAGTCAAACGTGTCAGCATCTGCCAACGCAGCACCCACACAAAATAAGTGAAGCAGAGGGTAAAAGCAAAGACATGTTCATGTCGTTACTTGGAGCCATCTACAACTCTGTCACCAGTGCCAGTACTATCAATGTACCATCCTCCACCCCCAGCCCATTTGGGAAAGTCATAATGATGATCAATACAGCAGAGACACTGTGCACAACAAAACCATCTATCAAGAGAGGAAAGCCTGAAAAAATATTAGTCAACCAATATCAACCGGAGCTCAAACAATGCATCAAGCTGCAAACACTCTACTGCAGTTCACCTTTCTCCCTCATCTTTTCCTTCAGTGTGTCTCTTTGCTGAATGTCCTCCACTGCGTCCCTCCCAACAGCAGGCAATGGAAAGTCACAATCATCTAAACACATTCCAGCTCCACCTTTAACAGACCAGTAGCAGACTGTGCGTTCACCGTGACACAGAGGCACTGTTCCCTAACAATGCCTTTGTTGATATATTGATATAAAAACATGCAGGTGGTGTTGATATATGCAACATATTAAAATGTTAAGCTATGGTGGAATAACTTGTGATGCGTGCACGGCTACTGTACTGTCAAACTCACACTCCGGCTTCTGTGTGATGAATAACTGCAGCCGTGGACTAAAAGGAAAATATTTGCACCATGGCACAGATGCCATTCCCTCTGCTCTTACTCATTATCCAGCACAATGTCAAAGTACCCCCAGGTCAGTGAGAGGGAACATTCCTTCACATTGCCATCTATGGACAGCATAAATAAACAGTCACCCCAATTCATGAAAACCCCCCACTTGCCATGTAAGGACACAATTAATTTTCTTCTATGTCTACAGCAATGCAATAGCAAGCACTTTACATCTGATCGCCATGATAATAATAATAAACGTGCCACATGAGGGAGAACGCACAATAAACACGAGCCCTTTTGGTGACAACGCTTTTATTAAGTTAATTCATTTTTAGTTTGAGGAAATACAAGCCATGGGGGAAAAAAAATCGGTGTTGTTAATTTACTTTAAAAGAGCCTAATTGCTTGAGAAGCGCACAGTCTTCCTAAAAGGGGATGCATCTGAACCGTGAGGAGCAGAGAGGGCAGGGCAGGGATGCTGAGCCGGGCAGCGTGGGCACAGCAGCAGCACTTATCTGCCAAACTTGCATTCAAATAAAAACACATCTAACACGCGTATCTAACACTATACTGTATGTGATATATGCGCTATGGAGGCGTCAGTAATCAATATTATTCTGCAACTTCAAAGTACAGCGGAAAAACGTTGCACAATAAAGCGACAGTCATCGGTACGGAGATATTTCTAAAACTTTGCGTTTTCGGTCTTATTTCTACATACCTCATAACATTCACTGATGCGCGGGTCAAAACGCAGCGCAAGTGGCCGAAGAAAATGACAAATCCAGTCCAACTTGTCACGGGTCCATGTTTGGCACAGCGGCGGCGCGGCAGCCCAATCCAGTCACATCTGAGGCGCCGACGGTGCACGACTAACGAGGCTCGCCGCCTTCTGCAGTCACCGAGCCTTAGATTAAGACGGCGACGTGAGGAGCACCGCGGGATCTCCAAGGGCGCGCGGAGAGTCACTGCGTCAGGATTGGTCAGAGCAGCCGTGACGCACCGGCAGGTGGCACACCCGGCGAATTAAAAAGTCGGGATTCATTCATAGATAATAGCTTCGGGAAACTATAGGAGGTCATTGCGCGCGCGCGCGCGCACACACACGTATAACCGAAACATTTAAGGGGAGTGATACAACATCCAAAACCGTCAGGGTCCTCCAGATTTAATCTTTGTCTCTGTATAAAATGAGTCGATGCCATTATCCCCATTGTAATTATGACGGATATCAACCAAAGCTTCAAGCTGTTTCCTTTGCTACAAAATGCTGAGCACTTTCATTTGGAGCAAGAAATGTCCTGCCTTGTTCTCTAATTGTACTCTGTTTCCAGAAGCGATTCTGCTGTGAATTTGGACAAAACAAGAAACAACTAAACAAGATGAAAACAAAACATATCTTCTATTTTTCTTTCAGCATGTAATGTATTTCACATACAACAAAGAAGTCAAAATAACTACAATTGCTGCAATTTCTCAAAGGAGATTTACCTCCCCATGGGGCCGAAGAACTCTGAAAACATGCAAATAAAGAAGGGGAAAGAGAGCAACAAAAAAAACAAGAAAAAGAAAAGCAGCCAGACAGGTAGACTCCACAGAAATACAATAGAGAAAATGTAAGAATGTGCGTTATCACAATTGAAGAATAATAATTTCACTTGATTATTTTGTCCAATGTGGAAAAAAAAGGCAAGTGGAAACTGGGTGTGTTGTGACACTTTTTTAAGTGTAATTCAAGTAGCCAAAGCAAATGTTTAAATCTTTTTTTTAAATAAAAACAAATAAGAAGTGAGTGGTAATCCTTGGAGGAATGTGTAAGCCAATTACAGCTGGCTGCTGGGACTTGTGGGATGGAGCCTCGGAGCTTCCTGCTCAGACTCACTGCAGACCCTCGGACCACATTTCCTGTTCCCAGCGCACGGGCAATACTTCTGTGAAAATACAGAACGGCTAGAGACGCAAATAGGATACGGTGCAGACTTCCTCCAATGTTTTCAGCACTCATCATCCTAATGCCTCATAGGCTATTTGACACTCTGCCTTGTGTGTGCTTTCCCATCAGTGGCTTGTTTGCATCCTGTGAGTGGGGAACCAGTTCTTTCCGTCTGGATGCTGCTGTACGTGTCTGTGTAGGCTTACATAATATCGTGTCTGCTGTAAGATGATGAGAAGGATAGTTTAGACAGCTTGATCTGGTTAGTTCATGTTCTGGAGCTCATATTGGGTGTGCTGTGTTTGCTAATCTGTGGGTATTTAAAGAATCTCACTTGATGTAAAGTAAAGAAGCAAGAGACAAATAAATCAAGGTAGAATGAGGGCAAATATTGACATAAAACCCAATTTATTTAATTCCAATGTTGACTACAACTGGGCTGGGCTGATAGAGCAAATATTGCAAATGAAAGCTGTAAATGACATCTGGGACAGTGCATGGGGATATCCTACAGCACAGTGCATCACTACATTATACACTCCATACCTGAGGTGTAAATAGCATGCTAATAGAAAAAATGTCATAAAAATAAAGTGCCAGACATGTACAAGTAAGATATACATGTATGGTTAATCTGGTGTCAGTATTTATTTTTCAGGTCATAAATAATAGAATGGTAAAGAGAAGCCAGTCAGGGGTTCTAGTCCAGCACACCTGCTATGTGGGCCTCGATAAACATCCTCTCTAAGCTGAGCCTCAACATACACCTTCCTGCAATTTCACACTGTCTGATTCCCGGAGAACTGCATGAACACACCGATAACCAAGGCACTGTAGCCCGCTGGTCTACAGAGGCAGCTTTCACTTCGTAATGGCCTCCACCATCCACCTCCCTCTCGCTCTCAAGAGCGTCAGCAAAATAACCGATCACAGAAATAACGTGGACACATTGAAATAACTTTTAACCTACGTAATGCCTGAACAAAACTCACTTCTGGTGACAAAAGATAATCAAGGTTCTGTAGACAATCGGAGCTTGGGCTTTGTTCTCACAAAAAAAAATTATGCGTCTCCTATTCCGATTTCTCGTACAGGAAATAAAATTCTGTGAAAAAGGCTTTGTGCACGATGTGTACCGCAGGGCAAGAAGAGCTGCCAACCGCAAGATGTAGTCAGAAAAAATAAACCACAAGTATTCGTGGCTGTAAAAAAAAAAAAAGAAAAATAGATGAAGAATCTCAAAGGCTGCCACGGGTCTGAAATAAATTCAGCATGTAAATGCTACTTGGATGAATGTAACACATACTGCAAGTGCAAAGTAGATTTAACAGCGCAGATGTCTGTAAATACATATTGACTACATACTGTGTCTATATGGGCACTTTTATTTGAAAAACTGAATGACATGAATAGGACTAACCTAATAAATAAAATTCAACACACTGGAATAAAGTTGATATAGTGCTGCCAGCATAACAGTAAACTCAAGATAAAAAAAATGCTCACAGCTTCTTACACATGAAGTATGACAATAGCATGAAAAACAATATGATTAAAACCACAGAGGTTTCAGAGAAGAAATATTCACTGGTGATTTTCTTATTTATGTATAAATAACAATATTTGATGGGGAAGATATGAAAAAAGAGTAAGTGATTTCAACCACACAAAAATGCACTGGGTAGGGTCTATTTCATTTCAATAATTTGTCTTTGATTTGGTCGTTAGAGAGAGAGAAAAAAAAGAAGTCACAGTTTGAAAACATCATGCATCACTGCTTCAAATCATGAAATGTTTTATACGAACTGCAGTTGGGGTTATTCAGGGCTGTACTCGAAAATTTTTATCCTACTTTTCTGACTTCACAGCACGAGTAATTTCCACCGATGATTACAGCTCAAACATACTGTTTGTAAAGCTACAAAACCTCATGTTGGGAATATTAAAAAAAATCTGCACTGATTAAGACAAGCAGCTTTTACACATAGAAAAAATGAACATCATGTATTCTCACTGGTTGGGCTCCGGTGCCGATGACATGTCGAACACCAGCAGCTCTTGATTTTCACCCTCAGGGTGTTTCCTGCATCTGTGTCCTTCCTTGAAATGTGCAATGAGAGATTAGCATCGGAATACCAATGAAGTGGTGAACTAAAAAGGAATCCCACTTTTGCGTTGCTTTGTCAACTTCTCTTCCATCCAACTTCAAGTCCAGTATTTTTCCTTTTATAGGTATCCCTCCAACCCCACTCTTCACATGAATAAAAAAAGCCCAATCCCCTCACTATGTCCAAAGAATTGTGCATCTTCATAGACATTTTAGCACTGACCTTGATCACAGCCCGACTTGTCATCTCCACTGTCATCCCTGTCCTTTGGCAAGTTGTTAGGAGAATATACAAGTAGGCCCAATATCTCTATCTCTGCCTCCCTGCAGAACGTATTTGCCGTAAACCCTGTCAACAGGATTCTCAGTCCTTTGCCATGAAAGCTCCTCAAAGTGAACACTGGTACACAGACTATCTGACCGCAAATTCCCCATTACCACGCTATGCATGCTCCTCATACAAACCCAGATCAAGCAGAAATCACTGGTAACACAACCAGCAATTGCGTAGCGTCAGTATGCCGTGACTTGAGTGCGTGTGTGTTTGTTTGTTTTTTTAATGGAGAAACCACGGGGAGGGCAATCAGTCAGTAATCGCTCAGAGGTCAACAGCCTGCGGTTGGAGCTGCTGCCATGTTGTGACAAAGAGTAATCACAATCAAGCCAAGTTAAGGAGAGAGAAAGTGTGAGAGGGGTGACACATGCTGACTAATGGGTGGAGATAATTAACTCTCACTCGGCTCTGATTCAGCAGTGGGCTGGTTAAGGTTACAATCAAAAGGACAGAGACACTGCATAAGTTTGGACTGAGAAAATTTCTTTGTAATTAAGAGACAAATGCTGATAAAAAAAGATGAGAAGTGACATAACCTCACATAACCTCATAAGCAGTTTACAATGATTAGTGCAGCAGATCTACCATTCAAAATTCTCTCTAATTTTTCAAACAATGGCTCCTTGATTTCACACCGAGATAAAGGCAGCCTCTCGTTCCTAGCTGGCATCTGTTTTGCCACTTGAAATATCAAATGTTAATATCAGATTTCACTACCTGCAGCCAGCTCACTTGATTTAAAATGAAAACCTTGGAAAAATATCAAGTAGTGGGCCTAATACACAACAATACTGAGCTAAAAGACAGAGGCTAAAGCTGCAAGTCTCAGGCGGGGGAGGTGTTAGTGAGAGGGATTAAAAAATGGCAAAATCAAAGCAGCAGAGGTCGGCATATCCTGACCCTGGATCCTTCACTTCTTACAATGCAACTTGATGGCAGTCCCCGGCTGGCAAACGCACAAACTGGCAATCTCTCCACATCTATGGTTAATAGCACAGGCCTGTTGTCTCAGCTTGCTGACATCCTGCTGACATTATCAGGGTTATCTTTTCAGAGAGCTCCCCCATAGACCACAGGAGACATCTGGTTTTCACAAGTGGGGTAGTGCTCCTTATGACAAGCAAACTGATCTGTGTTAAACTGATGGTGCGTTCCTTTAAAACAACTCATGCGTCTGTATGTTGACTTTCCACTCATTCAGCATGACTCATAATATGAACACAAAACCACCCCGATCCAACAGCACCAGATAATGCGAGGACGTCTTAAAATCAAGGTGAGGAGGCTGTCACCGCTGGTTCATTGTGATGCATGTTACACAACGTCCTTCATGAAATGTCACATATTCTTCTCAGTGCAATCAGATAAAATTAAAATAACGGCTACGGCAAATTGAGGAGCAATTCTGCTTCGGGACGCATCAGTGAGAAGCAGCATACAAAACAGACTGCAAGTTGACAAACATAATCAGTCACCCCAGACTTCCCTGTTTCGCCCTCTCTCTCCATGTCCCATCTGTCACTAGTCAGCAGCCATTCAGTCAGAACAAAAGTCAGATTATCGAGGGCTTTAATTACGCCGAAGGCATAAGCTAATTAATTATCACTATCAGCGGTATGGAACATCCCTTTTGATAAAGAACATGAATCTAATTATCTTTTGACCTCTCGCTCTCCCTTCACTAAGCTCCTCAGCAAGTGTACGGTCAACACGCCACACACAGGAACCTGAAAGTCAAACATTAACGTTCTGCAACGAATCCTGTTCGCCCCGCGTCCATTGTCCTGCAAACACACAAGGGATAGACTGAAGCTTTTCCATGCTTGAGATAACTTACCAGCACAGCTCAGAGCTTTGACAGACCCAGCTGGACTAATTCCTCCTTGAGCCACAAAAACCGGGTTTTCCCCACATGCGGCAATGCAAAGCCCAACTGCATGAATCACTTATTTGTATCAACATGCTGTGGACCAACCACTTGTTCACCATAGGCGGCTTTGTCTCTCTTTCCCGAGACTCAGCTCCGATTCTTTTCTAATGATTTACCAACTGCACACCTCGTTAGTCAAATACTGATCTCCCAATATTCATAGAAGAAAGAAATCCAGGGTGGGGGGTGTTACAGGGTATAGTTCAAAATGCAAGCACTCGTGGGAGTGTGTGTGCGCTTGTGATAAGCACTGAGAGAGTGGCAGTGAGAAAACGAGTGATAGAAGAACAAGAAGTGAGAGGATGGATAGTAACAGAGTGCAATTTCTGGGTTTTGAACCCTTTCATGTAGGGGATAATAGCTGGATCTCAAAGGCCAAAGTGAAGGTGCTCATTCTTTTTGTCTCCCAGCAGATTATTGGCTTGGTTACTTAGTCGATACAAAACAACAGGACAAGCAAAGGCAAACAAAGGGACACAACATTATAACAAATTAGTTTGTGCCACCTGCCCACACATACAGCGCATGTCCTAAGTGCCCAAATTTACCCTGTTTATCTCTTTGAACTTCTACAATCAGGTTAGATGCTCATAAATATCCTCCTCCTCAGTTCACTGAAGAAAGACCACGTCTGCTCCGAGTTGTTAAACTCATATTAACTCTTCATGCAGGACTAATCAGAGTCATCTGAGCCGGGCCCACAGGATAATGCGGGATCATGCTGTTTTGATGGACTGAGAGACAGAGCTCTGCTAACAGTTCGTCAAGTCCAATTACCTAATGAGGAGACGACTGCGGACACAGATATCTGTACTGGGCTAATATGAATGAAAAATCTGCAAGAGCTTCGACATGACACCTCTGACACACATACATATTGTCTACATTGAACAAATGTAGCATACAGCAGCATATGTTTTATTAGTCATACGGCTCTTGAGCATTTTCGTTATCCATTTAGTGCAGTCCATAGCTAAACTAGCAGTTCCGCCTGTACTTGGGCACAGCAATGTGTACAGATGAGGTGGATGGGAATGTGTTTGCAATAGACCAAATATACTCTATAGTGTTCTGTTGTGATCTTCCTTGTAACTTAGCAAGGCTCCACATTTTAGTGGCCCCCAGCAGCGTCTCAGGTGAATGTTTTTATGCCTCTGCGCCGCTGCATTCATCCACACGTACAGTGGGGTCTAAAAGTCGTCGGCCAATCTCAGTCTCGTGAATTTGATATCTCAGTAACACTTTGAGGGCAGGAGATTGCAACCATACTTCCTGCAACTTGACTGGTTGGCTGTGGCACACTCATACTACCAGTGGGTAATTGCAGTCATTGATAAATTATTCAGTGCTACACACTCATGTTTTCAGAATAAGAAATGTATGCATCATGCACGCACTGCATCGTAGTAGAGATTACTCATCTCGCAGCTGAGCTGAACGGTCCATTCCAGTTGAGGACAACAGGCAACATAACGCAGTAAATATACACATGAATTCAGGTTATTAAAATTGATAGACTGTTTATCGTAACCCTCTGGGTGATAAACAGAGAGAATGGAGAATGGAACAGATGCAGAAGAGGGAAAAACAACAGAGAATGGAAGTTATTTTCACTCTACAATGCATCCAGCCTCTTATTTACATTTTACAGCAGAGATTTTTTTTTTAAATCCAGTGGTGACACAAGTGACACACACTGTATTTCCAACCAATGTAGAGAAACTCAGAAATTCAAATTTAGCATTTGCACATTTGGAAACTGGAAGGCCATGACGTTTCTTCTCTTAGGTATCTCCAAAAAAAAGTTTCTACCTAGAATGATAAATGTGACTGTATTTTCCTCAGCTAATTCCACCAACAGCACCCATCCTTCAGACATAGCAGTTTGATTAAAAAAGATTAGAAAAGCTCCAGCCTCAGATAATGAAGACAGTAGATTAGATATTTAAGTAGACATTTCTGCCTCTATATTGCTTCTGAGCTTCAAATATGGAGTTAATACGCTGGCATATTTTCACTTGGTTTTTAGTCAAATTAAGTCCATTTACATACCATTAAGTCAAAGATGCCATGTAACAAATGTGCCACACCCAATTTAGACCCAGGAACAAGAGGCTTGCAACATCCCCTGTACACTCACTCATGTGGCCATAATCAACGTTCTTTAGTTATGGCTTAAAAATGTGTTTTGGGAGGTCACAGTGACCTTGATCTTTGACCAACAAAATCTAATTAGTTTTTCTTGAGTCCAATGAACGTTTGGGTTAAATTTTAAGAATGCCCCTCAAGGTTTTCTTGAGATAGCCCAAGGTTAGAGTTGATAACTATTAAGCGTCCAAAATTTCAATTTACTGCTCACTATTGAGAGAACTATTGTTTATTACATAGAGAGCTGTGGATGACTGAACAAGGGAGTAGATTTAGATAAGGCTGATGTTTTTTTTAAGCTTTCAGCTACATTGTGTGGAGTTCAGCTCAGCTGATAGAGCTGCTCAGTTGTCATGAAGACAACTGAGCTTGAGTCCTTTGAGTCAGTAGACATGGCCAACTGAGCCGAAAAGGACTCTGTCTTCAGTTTGACAGCTTCCAGCACTGCTGCTTTCCACGAGGGGGTTCTTGGGTCACCACCATAACAGCCAGCATTCCATATCTAAAGGCAGTGAGACCCCCTTTGCAAATACTCAACTTCTATGTCTCCAAAATTCCTTCAGACATGAAAACTTTGAGGAAAGCAGCTTCATCCAGGTGTTTCCACTTCACTCTTTATTGCATGTTGGGCTGTCTGGCAGCTTTCTCTGCCACCTAAACCAATGCACTACCAGTGGTGATGAAATTACAGCTTTGCTCTTCTCTTTATCTGAACTTTTGCTATGGCATTCAGGAACAAGGTATACTAATGAAGTTCAAGCTCTTTCTTAAGAAGAGCATTTTGGGCTGAGTAGTACAAAATTACAGGTTCACCTTACAATATAATATAATGCAATAAGAGGGCATCACAAATTATGGGCTTAAAGTAGGGTAGAACCAGATATTGTACTGATTTAACCAGCTATTGTTCTTGATTGCTGCACATTATTGCGCCCATCTGAGTTTAGAGTTGAATTTGCACAACTGTGCATAAAGCACAGGACTTGTTTGGTGCATGTTTTTCATGTTGAAAATATATTCAACCCTACAGTAATCAACTCTGAGCCAGATTTCAAAAACATCACTTTATATAGCTGCTAATTTGAACAACTCTCAATAGAAGTGAGCAGCTCTCACCACTGTGTGCATGTGTGTACACCTTAAATAAACAAACAGGCAGGGTGAAATGTTTGTGTTCCTTATTAAAAAGACGAAGGGTCGTGACGTGCCGCTTGCTCACTCTAAATTGGGCTGGGTGAGGAACCAATTAGTGCTGCCTAAAACTGTTAGAATTCTCATCCCCTCCTGTGCCAATCATCATAATGCAATTTCAGCTGACAAATTAAGTCCAATTTACAGAGACAATTAAAGTAACTAAAATCAGAAACTAGGTTTGGCCCCCCTTTTCCACCCTCGGGGAATCCAGTGATAATATATACATATATATATATTGCCAGTTTCTTTTCTTTCTTTTTTTCTTTTTATCTCAGCCACACTTTGTGATGCGTGTCCGTGCAGTAGCCACTTAGACAGAGGAGCAAAAGGAGCAATTGAGGGAGAGACACAGTTGAGGGAATCACAATCGGATCCAAAAAGGTTGTTTGGGAGATGAGCAGCCACAGGTCAAGGTAACTGCACAATTCCAGTAGCAGAGTGACTGTCTGTCTACTCTGGGGCTTATTTACACCATACAAAGGATCCAGATAAGAGACATAGTAAAGTGTGTGTGTGTATGTATGTGCGTGTGTGTGTGTGTACGTAAGACTGATAAAGGGAGGGAGGGGACATGTCCTATCAGAATGGAAAGCTGACAATGAAAGGAAAGTGCTCAGGACAGATAATAAGAGCAATCGATAGAAGTCTGAACGCCAGTGTGGAATACCCACAGTTAGATAAAGTATCATGAAAGGACAAGGCAACTAAACCAGACCAAGTAAGGATGAATCTTCAGCCACTTCTTCGCAGTTTCAAAAAAGCTCAGAGAAACAACCTCTACAACTGTACTAGAGCCAACAGATCATTATCTGAGTCTTGTATTTTTTTGGAGCCACGCTAGCATAGCTCTGTGGATGGTAACGTTGGTCTGTTGGTCAGTCAGAGCACCATTTTAGCCCAGACTGAGATATCTTGATCAGATATCTATAGGGTCAATAAATGAATCTGATGACCCCCTGAGTTTTCCGTTAGTATCACTCAACAACTATTGGATAAATTTCCATCTAATTTGGAAACAAGCAGACGAAATCTGCCTGCTACCTCTGAGAACAAAGGTAAATTCAGGACTAGGCTTTACCTGTTCGTAATGCAAACAAAGTCCCACTTGGATTTATTTTTGCCTGGAAAGCAAAGGGGAAAATTAGCATTTTTGATGGACTTAAAAGGGCCAAAAGTTGCCTCTTGTAGAGAGGAAGGGAGATGACCAGAATACAAATTTGGCAGTTGGCGCTGCACCGTGTCTCTCCTAATCTATGGAGCCAAAGGGATTACAGGGGAGCATTGCCCCAGCATTTTAACCTGACATATTCACTGACTGCTACACTCAGTCTATCTGTCGTACACACTCTTCCTCTCTCTGACTGTAGGCAAAGCCTCATTCCTCATCTGTCAGGGGGGAGTGGATAGAGACAGATGGACAGACGCATAGACAGACAGACTGACTGAGCTAGCTGCTACAGTAGTCTGGGAACACTGAGTCCAATGATGACAACACATTCTTATCATAGCCACGCGATGTTCTCAGAGGCTTACATCACATAACGTCCCTGAAAAGCACCCATGGGCAAAAAATATTGAAACTTTTCCCTGCCTCTTTCCAAAATATATTAGTATTGTAGAGCTGCAGAGTTGTGCTCCTCATAACCACAAATCCCCCCAGGAGTACAAATATTGAAAAGGGAGCAGCTTTGAGCAATTGGGTTAAACACTGAAATGTCTGAGTGGCTACTCGCTGGAAACGTGAACACAGCGTCGTTGCATCTCATGACGATGCTTTTTACAAGTCAGGGTGCATGATCGCACAAGCTTTTCTCAGATCACTTGCTGCTGAGAAGATGAAAGAGTTCAACTTTATTTGCTTGAATTAATTTATGAAGCTTATTACACCTTGTGTCAGATTCACTCTATACTTAGAGATATGTTAGCTATTCAACAAGCAGGGGCAGCCATTCGGAAGCAGTTTCCCCGTCATTTCAGGTGCACTCTGCACGCTATCTGTGAAGTGCAATGCTCCCCTTAATCCCTGTGCATTTAAGGGCAAATCGTGTAAAAGAAATTACGTGAAGTGTGGTTGATGGCGTATTCTGCTCGATTTATTAGGGTTCGTGCAATTTGCAAGGGTCAGTTTTGTATGGAAAATTACTTGCCTTGAAAGCAGGTGCTGATATGTGCACGTACTGTACGTTAATGGAAAGTTGTGATGGGGTAGAGAGGTTGTAAATTGACTTTGTTTCAGGGAAATTACAATGGGTCAAAAAGCGAGCCGCACTGAACTAGTTCAGAAATTGTAACGACCTTTTAGATGAGAGAGGGCACAGGGGTAATAAATAAACACATTGTCTGACTATTAACCCCGACAGGGAATGGACAGAGAGCTGTTGTTGCGTGATCAGACTTAAACTAGACATGATGATTAAACCACAAATCAGTGTGCCAATCTTAGACATTCTACCACAGAACTTACATTATTAATGCACCTAAGTTCTCCCTGTTGCTTTGTTGCCATACCTTCCTATAATTTCAAGTCCTGACTTGCTAAAACCCAGTCTCTTTAGTCACTAATTTATGCCATAAAATCTTTCTGCAAGTGGCAACGATGAACACAAAGCTGTTGAGTGTCATCTTTGACTTGACGCAGAGTTTACTGACTTTAATCACCCCCTCGCATCTGCCTGAGAGTGATAATTTGTTGCTTGACGTTACTAAAGACCTTGCTTTTCCTCAAGTGTGTTTTCAGCATACTTCCTCTAATGGTTTTTTTTTTTTTCCAAATGCCTGAGTGACTGAAATGTTAAGATTGCCTCTGATGGCCATTGATAACTCTGACACAGTAAAATGGCTGTGTATTATCACATGGATATGGCATGGTCACAATGACAGAAATCTGGCTTTATTCTGAGTGCCACAGCCCCATATTCATAAAGGATTAGTCACCGAGCTAGAGCAATTAAACTAAACTAAAAGGAATTAAATGAACACAAAATTGCAGATTACTGCCACCTGATCAAGACAGCTACTACAAAGCTGTCCATGGCACCATCTAAAACAAAGGTAGCCTTACGATCTGAATATAATGACAGAGATAAGCAAGAGGAACAGACAGCAGCAGTCATCCATCCAAATCGTAAGGCAGTACAATGAGCCCATATTTATATTCAGAAACCTCCGTAGGCCAAACACACACACACACACAACTTAATCAAGGACTATTGAGAGAGGGACATCTCTGCAGACGTGTGGAGTTGAGATCAACCGTGACGATGACTTATGTTCGGTGCGTTGAACTGATGTGATGAGACTTTTGTTCTGCAGTTACATAAGTGGACACAAATGTTCGGGTTGACTGATTATTGAAGCATCAATTTCTTTTTCATTTGGATTCAATTTGATGCCTTCCAGTTAATCTGTGCACATTGAGCACAATCTAGTCACACGACGCAAAACAACAAAAAACAAACAGAAAGCAATCATTAGCATAATTAGTTGACTATTACACAACATTCTATTTGTATTGATAAAGTGTAAAATAGATATTGATCGTGTAGATTACCGGAAAACAATAGGTCTCCACTAGCAAACCAATGTGAACAATATAAACACTTCTGTTTATTTGCTGGATGAGAGGCTTCAAATGGAAACCAATAATTAAGCATGCTTCAGCATGTCAAGGCAACCAGCCTGAACTCTGACCCCTTAGGAAATCATTGATTAGCTTTAGTTGGTAACCGCGTCAAGTCCATCTGTGGTGGGCGATAACATCTCTACAATAACATTCAGTCAAGCATTTCTACCGGCAGGGAAAGGGGTCTTTCTATGACCTTGACCTTGAGGAGCAGATTTTATTCCTCCACTACTCTCTGTGACTGCATGCAAGAGACTGCAAGACAGATGATGATTATCGCGATCAAGCATGGCAGGTGTTCTGAGCCAACAGGCTAAACGATGAAAGAAACCCAAACTTAGAAACTATGCTGGCTTTTAAAAGTCAATACTGCGAGATGTTTTCATAACCAAATTTTGAGGATTTACTGTGAATCACACTAGCTTCTGCAAAGTATGTAATTGCCTTGAGCCATATTTAATGCAAACAGAAGGGAGACACACAAGTATTTTTTACCCATTAGATGACTTAAATATTAGTTAGTGGGCTATCAACACTTAACAGTGTTTAATTGGTTCACTCAGGGAAAAAAAGGCAAGTGTGTGTGTACTTAATTGTACCACTACGATTAATTACAACTGTTTGCACACATTGGTTCCCCTTGACAATATCTGGGTCATTCTAGGAGACAAGAAAGAAGCCCGTTTGCCAGCAGTCAGGCCACTGACACACACCATGTTCGCCCTCATTCAGCTGTGTCGCCATCAAAGCCAGCCAGAGCCATCTGCCACCCCGCACCATACCGTGCACAGGTAGGGCAGATTCAGTGCCAGCTTATCATTTATTCCCAAACCGTGAGGGCACCTCTGTTTTAAAAGAATTTTCATTTCTGCAACATGTTTGTGCAGTGTGTCAAATATAATAGAGATATGTTTTTTGAGCAGCACAGGGACTATTGTGGATATAAGGATTCATCACATTTCTATACAAAACTGAACCTCCGGGCATAATGAACAGGATGACTTCTGCATCCATTGTGTTATCAGGTGGGAGCCCCTGTTCTCAAGCTCAACTGATTGGACCTCGATACTTTTAAGATGTGTATCACTTTGCTCCTTCTTTTCTTGCTATCCATCAAAGAGGTTTTCTGTGTGAAACGAGGGATTTTCAAATGCCTTACTTTATTGGCCAACTGATCAGAATATGGCTCAAGAGGTAGGATTATGGGTTTAAGTACCAGAGAAAATGGAACGCTAGATTTGAATGCAGATCACGGGTACTAAAGATCATTTTCAGTTTGTGCTTTCAATGGAAGATCTTTGTTGAGATAATTTGATCAGCTGACAGAGAATTATTCAGCAACAGTTTTTGGTCAGTTAATCGCATACCAAGAAGTTTCGCAAGAAGAAAATTGTGATGTGCATTTTTAACTATTCTCAACGTTGACAAAACAATAGATTTATCTAGAAAAGGAATGCCCAGTTATATAAGGGTGAATCCCTGAAGCAGTACTTTTTAACAGAATACACAAAAACAACAAAGAAAAACAAAGAAAAGTTTGATCCAATAGGCTGTGACCTTTGTAAAGTGTAAAGACAACACTATGAGACTAGCTTTGGTAGCAAGCTCGGCTTGAATGACTGTGGCTGTGAAAAGTGATTTATGTCCCCGAAACGTGAGTAGTACAAGTACACACACACACACAGATACACACAACCAAAGGATGGCAGCTGAGCAGGCAGATGTCCAGACAGCTGTGGACACAAAAACTTTTGATGACTCTTTCCTTTAAACCAAGCCAGGCTTGAGACTCTAGATTAAAGTCTTCAGAGACTGAATACAATGATGATTAAGAATGATATTGATATTCAACTCTCTTGGCTTCAGGTCTGTCAGCCTATTTCTTTGCATAAATTGAAGATAAACTGGTGCAAAATTCCACATAATTTCTGCCAGTAAACAAGGGCTACTCAACCGTGAGTTTCTGAAATGCATATAATTCCACTTGGCCGGAAAATGGGTCATTTCCCCAACTGCTTCAGCTTACCTTAGAGCGAGCCAATTTGCCAGTTTCAATTATTAACGGCAGCACCTGTCTCCTTTCAAATTTCAGTGGCTCAGAGAGAAGCAACATCTACTCTGTCTGCAGATTTTTAAAGTAACCAGCAGTGAAAGGAAACAAGATGTTGGTGTGATATGGGATTCAAAGAGGAGTGCTGCAAACGGACCTCATCTGCTGGGATATCTGCCCACTCTCCAGCCTTCCTCTGTCCCTTTTCCTCACCAAACCCTCATTGAGTAATTGGCTTTCTCTTGGCATGGAGGCGTCCAATCTAAATGGTAATCTGGAAGGCCCTCTTCTCATCACTGGTGGTAGTGCTTGATTATGGAAGGACAGTTACTCTATAAGAAAATTAGAGTTGTAATGAGAAGACAGGGGTCTGTCTGACTGTCATGAGACAATAAACATCAAAACTGAAAAAAACGGGTCACTTCATGTGATAAACTGCATATTGCCTCTCAGAGGGAGGAAATATGGGCTAAATTAAAACATCTCATTTTTCATGATTTTTTAAAATCATGCAGCTCTCTCCATGCAGAGCGTGCATGCCCTTTCCTTGTTTACAAAAGTTTCCCCCAGGTGCTCTGCTTTCATTCCACATTCAGAACACATGCAAGGCAGTTGCATTGGAGTGTCCATAGATATCAATTTTTTCTAACTTTGTATTAACTCTGATAGATGTGACCTGTCCAAGGTGTTTCCCTGGCATCCCACAAATAGATGCTGTGTTAGCACCGAGTCCACCTACAAGTTAAGTAGAAATAATGGAGTAAAGACAGACAATCAATTAATGTGCTGGAAAGAAAATGAGGGTGAACAAATAACAAGAGCAAAAGGACTACTCAGATTTTAGATTCTTCTTGGTATATCAGTGTTTCCACAAACAAAATGCTGAATTTGCATAGCTTTAATACAGACATAGCAGTTTCAATACACTGCCAACTAGAACATTGTCACCCTTTCACACAGTGAACTATGTCAGATGTGCTCTCTGTTCAGAAAGTACAGCAAGTGGAAGTTCATTGATGTGAATTTGATTTTAAAGTACTGACATCAAAGGCACAGCCATCTGGGGGGGAAAAATCTTTTGTCATATCCTCTGTGTCGTGTCTGTTTGTTTTCTGACCTTGCAAAGGCTGAAGCATTTCACACCATTTTTAAAATCTTGACATCTGGATAGCATGACAGCATGCCAAGGGCGAAAATGATAAAAAAAAAAAGTGGTGAAGAAAGGGAGCAACGTGATTTCAGGGTCCATTTTTGCAAAGCTAACTAAAGCAGTGTGTTGATTATTCCCTCGATTTGAATGTGTAGTCTGATAACACTCGAACTGGTTGGATTATTTTAACTGGTCAATTTAATCTATAAATATATGGCAGCTCAATAATGCTCCAAGGACTAAAAAAGGATTAAGAGAGTTGCAGGTGCATAATAGAAAAAAATAATATTTGATCACATGCAAAATGGTTGTTGTGGGTATTTAATCTGCCTTAATCAGGATTTCATGGCTACAACTTTAAGGGATTAATAAGGCATTCAATTACTTGTGACAATAAAGCTACTGGCATAAGCGATTGAGTTTAAAAAAAAAATCCACACCATGGTTGCATAAACTGCGCCTCCCAGCTGAAAATGATCCTTTTCACGTGACTACCTGGTTAGTTAGTAGTTAGTAGTTAGCAGATTTTCTGTTCACAGAAAATCAGACTCACCTGTACTAATTTAACAAAAACATTCAATGGTTTAGCCAAAACTGGCAGAACACGTCCAGACCATGTCACAGAAACTCACAGATGAGCAGCCAATGATGATATCAATATAACCATGATGGCTCAACGTTCATCATGGTGTTGTGTTTTGGTGGAGCACTTTTTAATCAATTTAGAGGCTGTACTGATGATTTCTGCTGGGATTTAATCACTTGAAGGGGCGGCATTTCTTAAAGACTCAAGATGACAGACCTGGGAATAATAACACAAGTTCTCAGTTCATACAGAGTGCACTGTATCTCAAAAATTTGGGCTTTCTGTAAATGTGAGCAACAGAAGAAAGCTGAGGTTAAGTGATTTTCCTTTCATTATTTCATGAGTCCCCTATCCCTAAAACAACTTTCTGACTTTAAACCGAAAAACCTGCCTCATTGTGAATGCATGACCAAAACTCAACTCAAGCCCTCATATGCTACATGGCAGCAGGCAGGCTTCAAGTGATTTCCTGACAGGTCAGTGGAACTGAGACAGAAAGATGACATTGGAAGTGACTTTAGAAAGAGTGTCTGGGGGTGACAGCGTGGATGAAAAATAGATCATTGCTAAAGTTTAATCTCAGAAGGTAGACGGGACTACACCAACACACATGCAGCACTCATACTATATACTGGGACGGATTAAATTATCTTTTGTACATATTACCAAATATATCGTTATATAAGGAAATACCAACACCAAAATGAATGCAACTTTTATAAGCCTGCAAAAACAAGCAAGCAAGCAAGAAAGGATGGGCTGCTCAACACTGACAAGTAATAAAATAAAATAAATAAACAGATTCATAACGCAAGAGTCGTATGTGAAAAACAGTCACAGCTTGAGGCAGACAAGCGCTCCAAAACTGAAATCAGAGGCAAGTAACAAAAAGGGAGTCACTGCTCATATTTAATTCAGGGTACTTGGCCTCAGGTATGAGTAAATTCACAGCTGCACTCTCTCCCCCGCTCTCTTCCCTCTTGTCATCATTTATTGATTTACAACTCAGATTACATTTCCATGATATATTCGGGTGCGCAGGCATTGTCTCCCAAACACAGTAGCCAAGTATCTGGCGCAATATTCACAATCATGCAGCCACATGCCCCTCATATCCATAATCATTTTTACAATGCCCTCTATGCATACCCAGCTGTTGTGTGCCAACCTAAAGCCATCTGCCCATGCATAATTCCTGGATTCCTTCTTGTGGGCAACATGCACATTACTGCACGCCACCAGAATGTCTTTGAATAATGCAAACCTGGAGGCCATGCATGACGGATCCATATCTCATTGATTTCCCATTGAAGACTATGAGAAATATGGCTGGATCCATTAGTCCCTGCATATATTTTGCTTATGTGTCACAAGGTGAGATCAGTCTCTATTATTTCTGTGTCACTGTGACGCCCACAGGCTTTTTGCGTAAGATACAATCACAGCAGCTTACTATACAGAAACTCTGCAGTGTGGCATGTGTGTAAAAAAAGGGAACTAATTCATAGACATAAACTCTGCACACTTTGTATGTGTAAAAAAAAAACAAAAGCAATTGCACAGGGTACATAAAAACTGCAGTAGCAGTGATCTTTGGAAGCAATAGGAACAGCATTCCCTCTGGTGGTGTAATGCTTGTCATATTCTGTTATGGCAGTATTTACTGCAGGTCTATTAACTGAAATTGTACATGCCATTACTATACCTACGACTATCTGCACCTACCACTGTGGAAAGGAAATTGCTTTCCCCTGTACATGTGAAATAAATCTCAGGAAAAATATGTGCAAGTGTTTAATATCAGTATGCCTGGCTGGGAGTGAGTGTTGGAAGGTCGTTATGGAGGGAAGTGGCAGTCAACTTAATGAATAGCAACAGTGATGAGGCAGCTCCATTGTCCTGAAGCTGGTCAACCAGCCTGAGACTGTGACGCACATCAGCTGCAACACCAGATCGAACTAAAGTTTCTTCCCCTGCCTTTTGGAAACCTGTCTGCATGTAAAACATCTTCTTGGTCAGCACAGACCTCATCTGTGTCACAAAGCGCTACCTACGGCTATACTACCACTCACGCTTGGAGCAGACAGTGTAACTTCCACCACTGAGTCATGCTCCTCAGCCTAAACTATATCCAGACCTTCTGGCCTTGGAATTACTTTACCACCGGATGGAAAGATCATGAAGACTAGACGGGGAAGCTTGGCCGTGTACAATCGAATATCCATCTAATCCGCAGTATCTTTTGATCCAGCGGATGTGGCCATTATCCACCGAAGAAGTCAGTATATTTAATTTGGGTGTTTTGGTGGAGTTTGGTGACCTGCTCGGATGAACGTAGGGTTCTAGTAAATCAAGTAGTGAGAGGCAACTCCTTCAATTGTATCCCATGTCTCCTGTGGATCTGTGTTGTGAGAGGAGTGCAATGAGGGTTTAGATTTCTGTGGGTTTGATGTTATGACGGTATGATTGATTTTTATACACACTAGAAGGGGATACATTTCCAGATGAAATAGGTTTTTGATGAGAGGTTTTCCCCCCAATTGCTCAACCTCCGGACTCGGGCTAATATGGCATCTGATCAGCTATGCTGTCTGTCTCTGGCAGCTCATGAGCTGGCAGCTATGATCCCTATGAATCTTCAGTAATAAAGTTGTCTTCACGGTGCTCTTATTTAAAGATGTAAAGAAAGACAGCACTGTATGAAAATTGATATGATATGCATCCAATTTGCTTCATCGGTGCGATGCAGATGTGGTTTGACCAGAATTGATGCCGCATGGAAATGTGACGTCACATCTTTGGATCTGAGCTCGGCCCACTTTACACAAGCCAATCACAGAAATCTCTAATGTGGAATTAAACTCTTCAAACTTTGGCAGCAACAAGAATCCAAGTGAGAAAATAAGTTTTCAAGGCTTTTAAATCATATTTCACACAATTTCCATAATGTCGGTCACACTTGGTAGATATACAATTTAATCAAAGTACTGCTCAGCCCCAGTGGTGACAATTAATACCACCATAGATCTTTAAATGGGGAAATTGAAGCAAGTAAGTGTCCTAATTTTTACTATCTCAAATAGAAGCAGCTATGTAACTATTCTATTAAGCCTGATTTTAATTACAGCATTAGCCACATAGCAAAATTGCTTACTAATATTATGTTTATGCTCTATCATGTTACCCAAAGACCTTTTTTGTGGTCCTTCGATAAATTATGACCATATGCTCACAAGTCTTAACACAGAAGTAACATGAATATATATCAGCATCAGACTTGCGTTAGCTCAGCGTTCAACCTTTGTATAATGAGGACAGTATCTGTAGGTGGCCCTCCCGCATCTGTCATCCCGCTGTTTAGGGTACAAGTTTAGCAAAACTCGTCACGCTCTTTCAGTCCAGAAGTTACGCCCAAGGATTCCCCAAAGACTGCTTTAGCCATCGAAGACAGCGGTCAGTCACGTCGTCCAGCTCAGTGATCCATTTCCATGGCAATGTTTCAACCTGAACACCGGGAGGCCTGCTGACATGTTACATAGTGGCTGATAATGGGAAGGAAAAAGAGCTGAAGATGTGGGGCATGAGGAGAGCAAAGAGAAGAGGGGGTAAAGAGAAAATAAAAGGCAAGGACAGGAGGAGGAGGAGGATCCTGGAGAGATGAGCACAACAGACAGAAAGTGAGAGAAGCCTCGGTAAGCAGAGAAGAGGAGGGTAACAAGAACAAATGCCAGAGGGAGAGTGTTTATCTGGATGTCACACTGGGGAGAGGGATGGGAGGGATCAGAGAGACAAATCACTTCATTCACAAAACAAGAGTGGAAGTGAATTGGGATTGCCAGCTTTGACGGCTTGAGTGAGAATGATGTATATAACAGAAAAGTGTCACATCCAAATACTTTTGTTGCAGACCGAAGAAACCACTGAAATGATAAAAACTTCCTGTTGACAGCAGTCTAAAAAACCAACAAACAGCACATTAATATTGTCTCTGAACATAAACAACTGGTCCTCACTATAAATAATTAAAAAAACACTTGTGCATGTATGTTTACTTTTAAGGGAACATCACTCCAGAGTTCAAAATCAGTGTAGCACAAACACACAAAACTCAAGGTAATTTAGTGAGTACAAGGGATTTTGATCGCTCAGATTTCCTTTCATCCCAGTTGATCCTCATATTGCTTACGGAAACAGTCTCCCACAGGAAAGAATTCCCAGCAGCGCTCCTGGTACATTTTCCAAACATAGGATTCCTGGCAAAGTCAACAGAGTGGTAATATATCTTTACCTCATTAATAATGCCAAACGCAGCCATTCCTTTACTGTGAGCTCACTGGATGAGCAAAATATGAATCTAAACAGTGTCCACAGAGAATACATATTTTAAAAAGTTAACTTCCTCTAACGTTTGTCAGGCCCGATGGAGAAACATTTTCTACATTCCACCAAGCAGCTCCCCCGATGACCTACACTTAAGAAAAATACCATGCTGAAAGGATGACTGCCAAGACCCAAATCAATTTGGAAATGGAAGATATTAAAAAAAAGTAGCATTTTCTTCCTTCTATCAATTCTCAAAACATCGAATTCAAGATGCATGCTGTGCTGCACAGATAAATCCAAATTATGGCAAATAAGAATGGATCTATTATATTTCTATTGCACTGTGCAGAATTTAGAATTAAACATGTTCCCATCTATTTTGATGCAAATCCCTTTCACACATTTAAGTGCAAAAAGTGAGAGACAAACGGAGGGTCTCTAAACACAGTGGAAGTGGTGAAAATATTTTTTGCTGATTTAAAGCACTCCTCTTTGCTCTATGGACCAGGTCATGTAAAATACGCTACAGTGAAAAGATAAGAAGACAAGTAAATTAAAATACCTGCCCACTTCTGAATCTGAAGCCCCCTGACCTTTAAATTTATAGCTTTAATACTGTAATGGTTTACGAGTAAAAAGGAAAACTTTAATGGCACGTACTGTATATTATCATAAAATGTGTGTGCCAGGGCTGATATGGCTTTTGAAGGACAATGTGAATGCAGATTCTGTCTTAGCTGAAAAGGTTACATTACAGCTTTGACATTACCATAACAAATGCTGGAATTAATGTCACTGCGACATAGGGGAGCCGTCGAGGAAGGCTATATTAAAGTGTGAGATTTGGCAATTACAGTAGAATTGTTTCGGAGCGGTAAGAAGTGTACACCTTGTGCTTACTTTGAATGGATCAAGCAATAAAACATAAGAGGTGACTATTATACCTGCCCCGTGTGTTCAGTTTCATCCTTGTTAATGAGGTGCATCAGAAAAAATCTGTAGGGACACAGAAGAGCGATTCATGTAGCGACTAACCTTCCACACATACTTGGATTCAATATGGATATATTAACACTCAGGTAGGAAGTCGTAGCATTAAATTAAGAACCCGTGCACAAGCCTTGGGATTGCGGTGATTTGGGAAACAGTTAGTAGGTAAGTGGAAGTACAGATATAGATAAAAGCTGTGTTTCCACTTACATGACAATCGGGCTAAATATTTATTTTAAAACTTAAAATCTTTGATGATTGGCCATAAGCAAGGGATATTGTACACTACTGATCAGTCATGTTTATTTATTCAAGAATTATGATGTTTGAGACACTCCGCCTCTATCAGGTCAGCTCAAATGTCACATGAAGCACTACTTTACACTTGACATGAGCAGGGAAGAGTCCTCCAGCCAGGGGAAGCAGATGCATCGAGTGGGATTCATACTAATTAGGCTAAATCAGCTCTTGCCAATGGCAATTACTGATGTGGCAACAGTGCCCAATGCAACAATACCTTCCAAATAAACATTTATTTTAACTGTCAACAATGGTAGGAAAGATGTTTTTAACTCATTGGTCAATTGTGCAACACCACAGGTGATGTATTCTTTTTGTGCAGTTTGGGTTACATGGGCAGAACCACTACAAAATAACCTTAAACTGTGAGGTGATCTTTAAATTAGTATTTCTGTTGGTAAGATGACTGACCTGGGTAATTCCTTTCTACTTTTAGTGCCTTAAACCATATATAAATATTTTCATCCTCCTGTAATGATTTGGTGTTCTTATTTGTGCTGTGTCTTAGTTGGTTCCTTGACTTTTGTGAATTAAACAGTCAACATAGTAAACATGGATTGTTGTACTATAGTTTTACTGGGTCATACCATTATCAACAGTGTCCTGCTCGTGACTTTATGTCTGTACTTACATGGTGGTGGAGCTCCTAGATATTTTTAAGTTAGCACGCCAAAATGCTGGATTGTTTTGGGCTCTCCTCACTTCATAGTTCTATTATTTAGACTGTGAGGTGAGCAGCTTTTTATCTGGTTGTCATTCCAGAACTCACAGGGAGATGAAGTGAAAATGTATTAGTAAAAGAGGGAAATATGAAATGAGACAGGAGTTTGAAACAGAATTAGAAAAGCCAGTGCTGAGTTGGTATTTAGGGGAATACAAAGCTGCCTGGAATATTTTAAGCCAAGAATAGTCCTTGAACCAAAGACATACAGCATCAATTTATGGCAGTAACTGTTTATAGGGATACTGAATGAGTAACCACTAAAGAACAGTGAGGAAGGCATAGTAGTAGGTATTTTAATGTTCTTTCTTGTTTCTCCTAAAGTTTTAGCGATGGGGAGCATGCAGAATATTTATAATTCCCTATATCTGTGAAGGGTAAGTGTCATCTTTTTAGTAGCAAATATCAAGCTGTGAGTTTTGGGGATTTGTGAAGTTATGGTAAACCCAAGGCATGAGAGCCGTGACCATGAAGAAACTCACAGATAGTTGGCCAGGTTGTGCTCCTGTAGCGTGTGAGTCTCAAAGCCATGTGGGACCATATCAAAGTATTCACTTCCTATTCCACATATAAAACATTTGGTCTGCAGGAGAGATGTATGACATGTGATGAGTCATGAAATGGGCTTGGAAAAATATTATGTTCTCTAGCGTAAAAACAAAACATAAAATCTGACCCTGAAGACCAGAGGCCTTTTGTTTTAGCATTCTGTGATTTAAAAGTTGTATAGGTATTCCCTAATACAGCAATTTGAAACCTTGTAAGATGTTTCTGTTTTCAAAGCCATTCAGTGGAAAATACAAAATGCCAAAAGACTGTGAATAACAGCAACTAAATACTTCCAGGATCACTCACTGCCTGGTTTTCATAAGACATAGAGCCAAGAATGTGTTTCATTGTAAGGGTGCTAAACACTCAATTACCTTTGCCCGTGTTTTTGTGCTGGTACAATAACAGAAAAGAAGCAACACTGAAATGTGCAGGATATAAGTTATGGACCTGACGGCTGAACCTGGTTTATTATTGCTGACAGCAGCGCAGCAATCCCCATTGGGGATTGGGAAAAGCAGGTGTAATTTTTTGAGACACATAAAGTGGGCAAGAGAGTTTACTGTACAGTGACTAAATCAATGACAACAATGTCATTCACTGTCACCACATCTGTATCCTGTGTCAAATGTGTGTGCTTACAGGAGAGAGTGTCAAATCTTACCTCCATATCCTCTTTCACCTGTTCCTGCTGGTCACGGAGCTCCCCAAAGGCATCAATTATCAAGCCTAAAAAGGACACAATTATGTGCATCTGTTTGAGCAGAGGTTCGTATGTTCACTGATGCACTAAATCCAGCTTGTGTATGACTCACCCTGAATGATGGCCAGGAGAATGATGATGACGAAGAAAAAAAACGTGATGTCGAAGATTATGCGCTCCACCTCAAATTCATCTCCAGCGGGGTCCTTGATCTCGTCACCAATGCCTCCACCCGCACGCACCCCAACATACATGTGGAACATGTAGCACTGAAAGAAAACACATTTTCACACAGGTATGAGGTCAGGGGAGACAATGTATATGATGGGCTGCTAGAATTTTGTTTCCAAGGACAAAACTGTACAATGAAAATTCAAGATGCAAAAAGAAAATCAGAATATGTGAAATGCATTTGTATGCTTCCATTATCATTGCTATTGAGAGGTATTCTAGAGTTTCAAATGGGTAGGTTTTAATGCAGTTTTACAGAATAGTGGAATGTTTTTTCAATCAATATTCTTTGCACCAGACAGTATTTCCATGCAAGTAAGAGTATAAGGTAAGAAGAATTAAAAGGTTGTTAGGGATGCCAAAGAACTTTAACAAAATAAAAACTGCTAAACTTTCACAAAACATTCAACCAATCAACACATAATATTCAACACAATAAAAATTCAAAAGCGGCACTTCTTTGTTAAAAGTTCAAAAGGAGACTAAACTGTAGAAAGTGAGATATTTTCTGCATATCTTTGTGTCGCATTCAGTGTCTCTAAAAAGAAAAATTGTTGTTGTGGTGTTGTATTGATGAGAAAGGCATAGAAAGTTACTGTTCCTAAGGTGCTAGTTAAAGTCTGGCATAAACAACAACAACACAGTGAGTGTGACTGAGGATTTAATGTAATATCTCCTGTCTCCTATAACAGCGGGGGTTTATTCAACTGTTATCACTAACCACTCGCCTGCTTATGTGAGTGACAGTCCAGTCCACAATAGAGCGGGTAGAGGGCTGTTAATGTTGCGAGGGGGGCCAAACACAGGGCTATGCTGTGGCTTGAGGAGTTGTTTTCTATCCATGTGCCCATCACTTTATGGAAAAGTAGAGGAAAGACTGGGGCTGCTCTCACTTCAACAAAAGGGATCACTGTCAGAATCCTTCTCAACCCCTCTCAATCTGAGCCAGTAGGAAATGAAGTGTGTGGCTGTGTTTGTGTTAGAAAGATAAACAGAGAGATAGAGAGGATAGATAGAGGTACACAGATATACGTGGAGAGGCAGACTACTCTGGTGTGAGTGTGTGTGTGTGTGTGTGTGTGTGTGTGTTTTCTCAGCGTGCATTTTAACTCACAGTGAGCATGTCGTTGCACTTCATGTCTTGGGCGTCCTTGTCCTCACTTTTGTTGTAGAACTTCCTGAAGAAGTTGAAGGCCACAACAGTGTAGAGATACACCACCACTGCCAACAGGCCAACAGTCAGGACCAACTGAGGGACGCACACATAATTAGAAAAGGACAGGCAGAGACAGATGGGCTTTAAAACACTTTTCATCTTAGAAAAGCCTCAATATAACCCTGCAGCGTGAAAGCAAACATCACATGAATGTGAACTGCGCCTATGAACACACACACACACACACACACAGATATATGGGAAGAGAATTAAAGACAGACTCCCCCCCAAACACACACACACACCTGTTTCCCGTTGTGTGTGACAGAGGAAAGGATCGTACGAAGTGTCTTGAAGCCCATGGCGATGTCCAAAAGGTGGGCAGCAAAGAAGAAGTTGTTATAATGGCCCAGAACGGACATGGCCATGTACCAGGCCAAGTACAAGAAGGACTGTGGGCACACACGGAAGCACATACACATAAAAACAAGAAATATAGATTACCATGACAGATAGTGAGACAAATGTGTATTTTAGATAAGGCAGAATCACAGGATATTACCAACGTCACTTCGGCAGCATGTGTAATTGTATCAGACAAAATCTTAGCACAGTACAAAAGATTAAACAAATTAGTAAGTCATAAAACATCAGATGTCTTTTGCACGCACACCTCTTTCATATTACATTGTCTGTTAACATAATTTGCAGGATGTAACACCCTGATCTTTGCTTTGTAGGAACAAGAGGACACACAAACAAACCAGGCAGAAGCAATAAAATATATGACACAACTGAACTCACATTGTCAGTGAAAACCACTCCTAGTTTCCAGACCTGGTACTTCATGTCAATGGAGTTAAACCTGAAATAAACAGAATCATCACAGATACATGGTGTAAGAACCAGGAAAATGAGGTCAAAGTGTCCATGGCTAAAATCAGACCATTGTTGCTATAATGTCCTGTCTAAAAGAGCTGATCTGTTATGTGGCCCCTTCACAGAATGTCCTGTTCCTCCCCGAGTACTGTTATGTACTCAGTAATGTTCGAGGACCTTCTTTCGTCTGGCCACCCCACTTAGATAACACTCACATACACACATCCTGACAATCACGGACACAATTTTAGTAATATAGCTATTAATAATGGCGCTGGCTATCAATAATCAATCATCTGAAATGTCATTTGAAGGTGTCCCTAACTAATGAAACAAACATGATGTCTGCGTTCACGGGGGGGGGTTAATTAGAAGTCACATTCACCTCATTTGAGTGCACCAGCGAGAGCAGCATCGATTGTCTTATTTTTTTTTTATATCAATACCAGGTTCCCTGTATGTAAATATGCTGCAGCTGTACCTCCAGAGAAGGATGCAACATCGCTATCATCATTTCACATACAGCAAAACACTCTAGCAGCATTCTATATTATTTGTCAAAGTACAGGATTATTTATTATTTATAACACAAACATAACAAGATTTTGCTCTTCAATGGGTTATGCCTCAGTGTGTGAAAAACAAAGTAGAAATTAACTATTTAGAATGCTATCCTATTTAGGAATCCACCATATTTCTATCAGAGACGGCATGCAACTCAAAACAAATGACAGACTTAGATAGCTGCACTTTCATGCGGGTGCTTTTACGAATGCAGAACTGCAAGAACTTGGACTTTTTCTTTTTCATTATTACTTCATCTACTCACTGAGCACCCCAGGCAGTCTCTCCCTTGAGCCACTTCTTGTCTTTTCTCTCAGAGCTGAAGTCTAAGGCACCTTGGTCCAGACCCAGGAGTTCACTGATCTTCTCACAGCCATAAAACTGGCTGTACTTATCCATCACCTGACAGGGCAAGAAGACAGGTTTACACAGTGACTGAAAAAAATGTTTCTTCAGTGTCTTTTCATCTGAAATAGAAATGACAAGGTATAGCACGAGGTAACGGGCTGAATTCTTCTGCACAGTCTGTGCCATAATGAGACAGCAGCTTTGTTCTGTTGACAAGATGATGGTGCTGCTTATAACAGGTACTGAACAAAAGAAAAGAGAAAAAAAGTATTTTCTGATACCTCTGTTGCCAGTACATGATTTTCAGGGGAATAGTGGTTGTGCCTGCGTAATGGCATGGTGGATGACTGATATGAATACATACCATAAATAATGATTATGCAGTACAGAAATACTGTGTACTTTGAATCTGGCTTATATTTTACTCTGTACCTTCGGGCTAAAATGTCTAGGTACAGTGAAACTAGTACACATTTCTTATAATTTAATTTGATGCAGTTTCTCCTTATTGTGCTGCCCTGGTGCTAAGAAACTTTTATGTCACTTGATTTATTAACGTAAAGCTAGAGCCAACCAAAGTCTCATTTTATTACTACAAGCATAAGCACTTCAGCTTCCAAACTCAGAAGTGGATTACCAGAACGCACTTGAAAGCATTATACAATCTATACCATCAATTTTACTGCATGCTCTTAAAACAATGCACAAGAGTTTTAAATGCCAAGTGGCAGCGCCAGACTTACTTTGTGGAGGCCAGGTGGCCACCCCTGTAGTAAAAGGTCAGAGCCCATGAGGAAGTGTCTTAAAATGCAGTGCCAGTAATGGCTGCTAGATGCTGGCTCCAAGAAATTCCCCAGCCCCGTGCAGATGCATTCAAAAACTTGTCTCAACAACAATGACCCCTCGCCCATATTAACAGTAAATGCTAATGCATTCCTGTAAAATTCCAGTACAATCAAAGCTTCAAAAGATCCCTTCACAAGTCAGTGAGTACCATCACAGGTACTACCTTCATGTCTCCTTGAAACATATCATTCTTCAAATTAACAGTGTACTCCTATTCACTATGTATAAAGTTTGGATCAATACGAACAAGACAGTTATAAAAGTGCTCTTTCTTTCATAATATCATTTTATATCATTATATCTCTCCAGGTATTAGGGCAAATGCTGATAGTCTGAAAGCTTCATTGGGGCTTTGGAGAAATGCGCTTCTCTGAAGACATTTGAAGAGTTTAGGATTGTGATGGCTGGATCTCCTGATTTCATGCCTCTGTGAACTAGCAAAGCCAAGTAAAATACACTAGTTTGAGTTAAGAAACCCAGTTCTCTTTCCCTAACTTATCTACATCTACACTTATTAAATTTAGTTGAAAATTCTCCAAGACAACTAAATTGATAGAAAAAAATCCAAATGGTTTCTTGAAACAGAATAATTTCATCTCTCTTCTTAACACAAGAGACAATCTCAATGAGGAAGCTAAGAGTGCTGGAATGTCTCTGGAGGCAATAAAATTGTTTTGTTACCTGACAGAGGAATAATTACACTTGCCATTAAATGCTTCATTAAATTTCAGTTAGCTTCTTAATGTAGTGTCACTGAATGAAATATGCACACAATTATATACAGTACACAGATAAGCACATTCAGAGCAGGATGTATAATATTTTGCTGTACAAAATCACAGCTGCAGATCTTACCTTTCTTTTTACAAATTTATCCCAGTAATTACTTGGAAATGATCTGAAAAGACAAAGGAGGAGTATCATTATGTACATTAACTGGGAGTGAAACATTTTGGTATCGTACAACCTATGACATGACTAAAAACAGGTGCCAGCAACGACCTGATAAAACCTTAAGATTAAAACATGTTTGAATTTGTGGTTACTATGACATTAGCCCAGTTGATCATGTGACTGTGAACGTACGGCGTGTTAATGACCAGTCGGTCCCATTGCCCTTTGATGTCCTCCTCAGGGGGCTGCTCTGTCACATATAGCCCATCAAACTCCAGCCTTCGTGCCACTTCCTTCTCACGTTTGAAAATCACCAGTGGTACCTGCCAGTCAAAAGCACTGGAGCAATCACTTGTTTCTTTGAATAAAACAGATCAGTAATGCAAAACCTCCAATGTCTGAAAGACTAGCTGCATGGTTCAAAGCTTATCTAGTATGAAAATAAATTCCCTGTCAATAAGATGGGAAGATAGTGATTCAAAGAAGTGAAAAGCATTAATTATTCATTTGAAAAAGTACATGCCCAAACTCATATACCTTGAGGCAGTAATAACCAATAATACAGCAGAAGGCAATGACTGTGTGTGCAACAGCTAGGAAGCGGAGAGACGGCTCCATGTATCCACTGCTCTCCTCCAGTACAAAATGAACTCTGTCCTGGCTGTAGTCTTCAGCAGCAGAGTTGTTAAGTGTGATCACTCCTTCCTCTCGCTGTGATGCAGGCAAAGATGCCACCTGGTAGGACAGTCAGACGCTGAAACAAACTTCACTTATTTGACAAAACATTAGAAACACTGTTCAATATCACGCAGTACAAGTCAATAACATTAAACGCTACACCATCCAAAAATGTCAGTTACACGTAGATCAATTCCTCTCTCTGGTGTTATTTTTTAATCTTATCAAGGCATGCTCATAATTTAGTTCCATTCATCACAGTTGATACCACTGCAAACTGGATTTAGAATCTCTCACACGAGCTCACTCTCACCTTGTAGAATAGGAGGATGAAGTTGATTGCAAAGGCAACAAAGAGAGCCAGCAAGCGCATATTATAAAAATTCCTTGCAAAGCAGTTCTGGAGGAAATAAAAAAGGAAAACCATTCAGGTGTCTTTTGCCTTGATACAATTGTGCCCGTGCAAGCAAATTGAAGTGGATGTAAGTGTGCATCCTTATCTGTGTTTGTATGTATATGCCTAAGTGCACAAGAATGTGGATGTATTTGTATATTACCAGCAGGCTCTTGTTAGAAGTGCTTATCATCTCAGAGAGGGCCGAGCGTCGGCTCTCTGGTTCCTCTGACTTCTTAGAACATCTCTTGGCTCTCAATCCTGCCTCTGCGTTCTCGTTCCCGGTTCTGTTCTCAGATTCCTTCCTTCTGCAAACAGTTTTATTTTGACAAGGGAATATAAAAAAATATTAAATCAGACATTTAATTCTTCATCATTTCAAATTATGAATAATAAGTGTGAGATACTTTTACTGGTTTGAAACCCACCGTGTAGTATCATCACTACGGTCATTATTTTTCATACCTTAACTGTCTCACCATCTGGTACTTACAGTGTTATGAGGAAGTTAAATAATCCTCTAGAGGAATTAACGGGGAAACGAGAGACTCACTTTGTCATGTACAATTCAGGCATTTCCTCATCTTCTGCCTTTTCGTCTGTGGCAGTGTCTGCCTTAAATTGCTGTCAGTACAATTTATGACAAATTAAAAATCAATATAAATCAATATCAAAGCAGTGCAATTAGGAAAATGAGGCTGCACAGAAGAAAAACAACAAAAAAACATGTGTAATACTTGAGTGTAGACACTGAGCATCAAATGATGTCATCTTATATACAAGATATACAAATGATTCCATACCAGCCTCTGACGCGTTTCAGAAAATTCAGTTGTTCTGGAGGTTGTGCTGAACAGGTTGGTCAGACTGGCAGTAAGCTCTTGTGTCATAAGTCTGTACTGACCTCCCTCCTTCTTTACTTTCAGGCCGAATATGTCTGACATTACATCACCATCCCTGGGGGAGGTCACAGCTGCCACCGGCCCGATTTCCCTCAATTCTCTCTGGGAAGAGAAACTGGCAGAGTACTTCCTCAGCCGATCCACACCACTTGGCACCTCCATGACCTCATCAAGAGTTGGCTCAAGGATACCGCCAAGCAAGTCTGATATTCTCATCCTTTTGGCTTCCTCTATGAGCCCACCACTGACAAAGGCGATGTATAATACATATGCGATGCCACGGATGACAACACAAATGCACCGGACCTGTGCCATAAAAATGAATCTCAGGAAGAAAACAGCTGATATGACGATATCCTTCAGAGTCATCTTCATCAGTGCCTTCAGGTTTTTCGCAGAGAGTACAGATGTCAGCAGTAGCCAAAAGTGATACATGAAAAACATTCCTTTTTTGTCCAGGCCTCCGCCTTCACTCCCACTCTTTATGTCTGCTTCTTTCCCAGCATGCCTCTCTCCAGCATCAGATATCTGGGCTGCAAGCTGCATCTCAAAGATGGTGTCTTCACAGAAATTGACAAACATCTCCATTTTCTCTTTCTCTCCTCCCTCATTGATCACATCAAAAATGAACTGCCTCTTGGACTCTTTAACCTGGGGCTTCTCCCACTGTTTGCGGCTAGATTCACTGATCTCAAAGTAGACACGTTCAATGCGCTTCCCACTGCCAAGGATCTCAATTCGTCCCAGATAGGGCTGGAAGTAAGTCAGGACACACTCCGCCAGTTCCAAGAATGTCCTAAGTCTAGAATCATTGGGCATGTGTTCGGACAAATTGGTGAGGAGAACGGCGACGCTGAAGCCAATGTCTTTGGCTGGCTCATGGAAGCGATCCACAAAAACCTCATAATCAACAATTTCACTGTTGTCAGGCTCCGTACAGGAGAGGAGGAAATTTGTCTCAGCTTGGGAGAAACGCTTGCAATTTTCCATGGATTTCTGGAAGTCTTTCCTGGATATGCATCCCTTACAATCAGGGTCATACTCTCTGAAGGCATCTGAGGAGGTGAGGTCTTTAAGTTTGAGGAACATGTCAAAAAACCTGAGGATCATCTCCACATTGCCTGTTGATTCCACCAACATATCCACCATCTGCTTTCCAATAGTTCCATTGACAACATTGCCTATAGGGAAGAGAACAGAGGCAGAGAAATATAATTCTGGACTACTGATACCTTTGAGCCCAAACAGATGGATACATAGATATCTTACCTTCTAACATGGAAAGCAAAAACACAACCATGTCCTTTTGTAAATCCATCAGCTCCTTCAGAAGCTTGATTTGTCTTGAATCCTGAAAAACACTGACAGTTAACATCTTTACTATCCATTTTGGATCTTACATTCTATGCACTTATGATGACACTGAAGAATTTTAGAAGGAAAGAAGCAAATCAAATGTGCTATCAATGTGCTGTACCTGAGAGAGCTTCATTTGCATGTGGGCAAAGACATGAAGGAATCCCACCACAGCATCCCACAGTCGACTATGAGCTAGACTCTGTTGGTTCCCGGTACATGGGCCCTGGATGAACATATATACAGTATATATAGACAGTATATTCAGACAAAGAGCCAGAAAGCAGATGTGTTCATGCCTGGCAGCTAACAGCCTATGACACTGCAACATGGAATGGAAACTGACTGACCTGTATGTACTCAGTGAGTGTGTTGAAAACCTGTTTGGCCACTTCGATGGCCTTGGAGAAGTTTCGTTGGCCTTGTGTATCGATCACATCCTTCCCTGAGTAGTACCAGTAAAAGTCGCTAATAGATTCCTACAGTATGGTGAAAAATAGGAATATGATGAATTCTGGACAATAACTGGACCAGCTGTCTACCAGTTGTGTGTGGTTGGTTAATCCAGCATCACAGAGGAAAACTTAAACTTACCTGTACTCTTAGTAAATAGTCCACAGTGGATATAATGATGTTGACAGTGGTGTTGTTGCCTGATTGTGTTCTCAAGTAATTCTGGAACTCTAACATATGAAGAAAGTAAGAGTGTGTTGAGTGCAAAGTGAAAAGAACATCATGATGTATTTCATCCTGTGTGTACAATGTAATTAGACAATGGACATCAACTAGAGAAAAGCCAATGTGTTCACTCATCACAATAACGTTCAAATGCCACTGAAGTGAAAAACAGAGCCTGTTTTCTTTTTACGTTTTTTCCTCTGATTATTGGTCAGAACATTTGTCATTTAATCCATAGACGTCAACATAGTTGATGTGAACTTTGTGACAGTGTGTAAATGGCAAACATATAGGGCAAATAACCTGAGTTGTGCCCTTCACAGAGCAGCTGTAGAAACCGGAATAGGTCACAGGTGAGGTCTTTGTCAGGCATCACTTTCTCTCCTGGGAAAAAAAAAATTGCAAAAAAAGGCAAGAAATAAAGGGAGATTAAGGAAAGGAGCGACACTGTAGGAAATGTATGAGAGAGTGAATGAGAGGGAGAGAAATCAGGTCACAGTGGAGTAAAGGGAGACATCTCACGATAATATTCCAGACAGACAAAGGCAAGGGGAAAAAATAGGAATTTAGATTTTGAATTTAGAGTATGTTCAAGGCCAAGGATCTCACAGCTGGCTCTTTTGCTATGACATGGCTTCACAGAAATGGATATCCTTTTTTTTATTTCCATATGAATACCATACCTGAGCTCTCGTCCATGGCCATGCCTAATCCTTCTGCTTTGTTCTGCCTCTCGAATGCATTCAGATCCAGAACACTGAATAGCAGAAAACCACACACATACATGCAGATAAGCAAAGCTTTTGCATTCTTATCATTTTTATCAATCGGTATTTGTAGCCTGTTAGGTATTTTGTGACATTTGACAGAGCTTGTCAGAGGATCTTTTCCTCTTTACTCACCTACATGACCGCATGAGTCCAGCCATGCTGTGAAAGAACCTGACATCTTGCTTGTCTCTCAGATAGTCCAGCATTTTCTATTAAACAAAAGCATAAGAAATAGACATGGGAAGTTTTTGTTCATTAACATATTTTTAAAAACAGAATTATTTTGCTTATGTATCATGTTTGTTTCTTCTCCTAAATGTAATTAATCTAGCAATCTAATGTGGCTGATGTGCTTAACTTATTTCTTTAGTTTTAGTTTCTTGGCAAAGTTTGCAAACCTATTTTGGGGAATCCTAGAAATTTAAAAAAACTGATACAATTTTAGGGAGACACCAAGGCAGTATTGTACCTGTTGGACAGTGGCATTCCCTCCATTAAGGACAGCGATACCCAGCTTCAGTGTAGGGGCAATCATGGAACCCATGGTCCCTGATAGGATTTGAAATTAATCAGAAGACGTACCACACTGACTCAAAAGAAATAATGCTGCATGATCACGGTGCACCTTTGAAGGAAGAGGCGAAGCCATTAAATGGCTTAATGACTTAAACCTCTTCAGTTCCATCTCAGGAAACAGAACATTACCTGAATCCCAAAGTGAAACTTCAGTTTAACCTCAGCTATTGAGTCTGAGAGTCCGCTCAGCTCAGTTCACTGTTCAGCAAACTTGGTTACGACTGGCTCATCTTAAGAGAAAGCCCTTCAACTACAGAGCAACAGACCAGACGGAGCATGAGTTATTTTCTTCAGTACCTTTGCTGGCACTAATAGTTTGCAGGACCATCTCAGATGCTCCACGAAGATGCAACCTGGCTTGCTGGTACAGCAACTTCTGTTTCTCCATCTCTTTCTCCTGAACCACAAAAAGGTTTCTATGGGTTTTTTTTGTTAACCAACAATAGGCAAAATGTCAAATATTATTAATTTAGTAAGTTATTTGTTAGCACCAAAAAAGTAATATTCAAAAAAATTAATTGAATACTGTAAGGAACAACATCAAACATGAATTTTAAAAATGTCAACTCATCCACTCACTTCAAAGCTTTCCAGCTCCTGTTTTTCATCATCCTCCTCTCTGTGGCAACTCTGCAGCAGGTGTTCAATGCAGGGTGGTGACCAAAAGAAGAGAGAAATACTATAGTAAATCAATATACAAGGGCAGCTAGCTTTCAACCCAATATAAGCAACCTGCAAGCAGTGACTGCAAAATCTAAGCTGTTTTTAATTATGTGTCATGCCTCCCTACCTGACCTCCCCCACTGAGCAATTCTCCAGCACACAATTAACTGACAATGTTAAACTATATATTACAACCCAATCAAAAAATGAGCAAACATTATACTTACAAGCACTTAACAATACTTATTTTCTCACCCCATGTTCTATAATTACCTTGGCCATAATAGCAGCGTAGGACTTATAGAGATGGTCTCTTCCAAGCTCACTACGAACAGAGACAGGTGAGATAATATCACTGTATGGCAAGGTATGGACAGATTCAGTATTCTATAAAAGGCAGGTCAGTGGCAGCATCCAAGCCAGTGCATAGCTGGTCCTCACTGGATCCATTCACAGTGCGTAAACATGATCCCCTTGACTGCATAACTGCATGCACCAACATCTCAAACCTCCCCCAGGCACTGCATGTGGATCTAGAGTGTGACTGTTTGCCCCGAGGCATTGAACATTTTTATTGACCACACTGGTAACACCTGGAATCAGGGCAATTTGATCACATCTCTGCAGGGACTGCATGAGAGGGAGTGCTCCCTAACCCCCAATGACTTTAGCAGTTAATTTAATGTTGTGGTCTCATATATGCGAGCATATCTGTTATGTATGGCATGTGAGCCTCTGTAGGGATGTCATGGGAATAACACAGCAACACCTCAATGGGACTGGTGGAATAAATGATGTATAAATATGAAGAACACCACAGGAATACTATTAACATATTTTTTTTATCAACACCCAGCATAAGAGGAAAGTAAAACACCAATGATGATTTCATAATCAGCCAACAGAGACACAGATGAAACTACTGGAATACTGGGGTATTATTACAGCTTCTATTTTTCAAAGTATCTAAAATGAAAATGCAAATAATTTGTACGAGTAAACATTTCTGCAGGGTGAACTGTTTCAAAAATGAAACCTTGTGCAGTTTTCAGGCTTTCAGAGAACAATGGCCACAGATGTTGGACAAAATAAATCAAGTTTCTGACCAATTCCATATCGACTTTCCCGGTGATGGGTGATGACCAGTAATAAAAGTAGAATGGGTTTTTTTGCGCACATGATCTTTTATAATGAACACACACACACACACACACCTCCTCTCTGTCAGCGCACTTCGACTGAAGAGTGTAATGAGTTGTAGGAGGGGATCGATTGGTTTGGCACCTTCTTCCACATCCTTTTCTTCCCCTCTGTCGCCTCCACACAGCTCCATCACTCCTACCTTCTGCAGCCCAGAGAGAGGGAGAGAGAGAGTAAAGCTACTAATGTATGCTCTTAAATAATGCCACACAATGACCATCTGCAACCCCTGGTGGCTGTCTTAAGTGGACACACGGCAGGCGCGCACACACACACAAACATACACACACAGTATCATGTGAAGACAAAATTTAAACACATTTTTTAAACCCACTTTTTGTACATACACCAAAAATCAAAAGGTCTGGACATTTTTACTTTCTCAATGAATTATAAATGTTTAGTGTCTTATGTGGTCAACTTGAACACAGTTAAACATTTAAGGGACTTTCATGCCAGGAAGTTTCTCCTGCAGAAAGTGCTGATGACAAAATGACAAAATGCGTGCTCTTTTATGGAGACATTTATGCACAGACATTTCCTACTGATGTCAACATGTGCTCCTTTTCCACTCACAGCTAAATCCTCAACAAGTTTCTCCTCAAAGTGGTGGTCCTCAGCTGATATCCAGGATTTATTGTAGCCTTGGAGGAACAGGTTGACAGCTCTGTGCCTGAAAAGGAAGAGTGAAGAGACAGCGAAAGAATTACATTGTATTTGTCCTTTCTGCATCAAACAAATGCAAATAGGAGCTTGAAAAAGCCAGTACAGATGGGAACTACTAAAATATATATATATACACACATATATATATATAAAACTTTGATTATACTCATTATGACTCATTCATCAAGCACACTTAGGCCTGTCTGAGGTGATGATTGTTACATCCACCAGAGAGTAAAGAGTGCCACACCACAGCTATAATTCACAACACACAAATACCAAAATAATATTCATAAATTACCTACAAACCACACACAGCCACAGGGTTTTAATATGGTAATGGATTTGCTCCCTTTGGACCTGACATGACTGTGACTGATAGCCTAATTAGGTTTTACATTACCTCTCCATCACAATAGTGTCTCCTGCACGATGCAGAGATGCAATTTACGCACCTGAATAGGCTCGTAGTCCTATGGCGTTACTGTATAATTTGATCCTCAACATTTTTTGATCTGAACAGTACACAAAAGTTCTTTCTGGGCAAAAGAAACTAACTGAACAAAATAGGATGAAACTGTCGACTCTTTCTGTGCCAGTGGGTCAAAATAAGGTCCTAATTGAAAGGATCAACCAAAAAAATTACTGTTTTAAAAACAGCAGGACTCAAAGGCAAATTTGTCACTCACCCTTAATTTAATTATTTTCTGTATCTCCTTACACTCTTCATTTTCAAAATCAACTATAAAAAAATGTATCATTTCAGAGGGTGGGAAAACACTGCTCCCTCACAAGACCAAAAAAAACCTACATGGCATATCATTGTTCACCAAATGTTGACCAAAACTGAATAGGCTCTTAATCTATGCGCTAACAGCAGCTATATGGGAGGGAATTATCCATATATACAGTGGATTATGTGTTTGTACCTGGGTAGATTGTAGAGCGGAGCCATCCTTAGGCAGGCCACCACTGCTCGTTTCCTCTGTTTAGATAAAACCTTGTGCCACGCTGTTTTTTTATTTCTCTGCGGGTGTTCCACCTGAACCAAAAAAAACGGTAGAAAATGTAACAAAGAAATGTATAGAAACCTCCAATGACCTGAGGGGTTTTAGGGATAGTTGTTCTCCTTCATAAATCCTGAAATTGATTATGAAATTGCCCTGCAGGCATTATTTTCCTTGAATGTAATATATTCTACAGAACAGAGTCATGTTTCTTGTCTCATTAACTCCAAAGCCATGTAATATGAAACAGCTGAAAAGGAAACAAATGCTACCTTGTAATTAACAAGAGATGGAAAATTAATCCAAAGGGCAGCAATGTGGTACAGCAAGCAAAATGAACCTCCTTCAGTTTCCTTAAGAAATTATTATCACCACTCTCCCCTGTCACAAACCATTTGGCCTTTTTTACAGAAGACATTTTGACATTGTCATTGTACAACGAGAACAGCTGTTACTATGAACTTGCACAATGGTGCTGTTCTGTCCCGGTTACCCATGACAGTGAGTCAGCGTGCACAACACGGGGCCCTGAAAACTAAAGTAGCTATATGGAAATAATTGTTTTTTTTATTTTATGCAAACTGTATTTTTACCATTGTGACAAGTCTTCTATAAAATAGGCCTACAAAAGAGAGGTCAAACATTGAATGCTGTAGTACCAGTACACACTTACAATGGTGAGATCTAAATGTATTACCAATGGTGTTTGTGTAGTGCTTTTTAAAGCTAACCTGGTCCAGGTAGTAAAGGACTCGAGCTATTCCCACAATCTTGTCTACAGTCCTTTGTGCATCAGTGATGGCCCCTAGCCGGCTCGGGTGTTCAGCATAAAGGCTCTCCTGCTTCGAGCAGTTTGACATCTGTAAAGAGAAGAGCACATGTATTTCATTTTATTCACAAGTTGCAGGTTTCTCAGCTATTCAGTCAAAAATATTTTTAGAAAGGCTGCCAGAGAAGTCCTCAATCCATCGTAATATGGTTTATGGCAAAAAAAAAATAGAAGAGAATCTGCAGTTCAGAGCAAACAACCTTAACCAGACAAAACACACAAAAGCATGAATGTATTGGGCGGTTTGGTTGGAAATCGGCGGGCCAATAACCATCATGATGCAATAAAGTCCTGAATTTTACTTTCCCCATTTCTCTCAATTTCCTTGCTTGATTTCTCGCATGATCAACAACAAAGCCTCACTGCAGACAATTCATTTCGAACAGCTACCAAGGGAGTGCTGAAGGGGCTGTGAAAAAAAAAACTAATCATATATCAGTTCAAGAGGTTTATGCTAATGACAAAGCAGAATCTGTGTTTTTTTTTTATCACTGACCTACGAATAAACAACTTTATCACTGACTGATGAACAAACAAATATTGCACATGCATATTTCCAACAGCATGGTGAGCATGTCACGATGATGTCTCTGGTAAACAATGAGTCATTGACTAAGATTATTAAAAACCAGCTTTGGGTTTTAAAGGCAACGAGAGCCTTCATCAATTTAATTTACCACACACTCGCTGCTTTCCACAAATTAAAAGTCACATGCACTCAGGCATGTCAATGAATATGCAGAATGTCTGCAGAATGTAGAAAAGATATGCACTTCATTTATACTCTAATTATAATCCAAACAGATATATGCATACAACCTATATATATATATGATTTTTCTTTTCTTTTCTTGCACATATCATTCTTGATAATGTAAATATGTTGATTACACAAAAATAATAGACAGCCTTTACCTCACTCTGCAGATGTATCAGGCCATGGAAAACATGCTCTCGAATCTCATCTTCATTGTTCTTCTACGAAAAGCAAAGACCAACATTTATACTGCATATACTGCAGAGATATTTCAAGACATTCCCCCGCCATCATACCACATTGCAGATTATCATGTAAAAACACTCACTGCACTGTGTCTCAAAAGGTTTTGTCATCACGGAGACTACATTAGCGCGAGCATTGTTTGCATTTCCAACCAACCTGAGTGAAGCTGTTCTTAGCCAACATGATAAGGCTCTGGTCGTTTGGAGAACAAACCCTCAGTCCCACAGGAAGCAGTCTCTTCGTGGAAGCCACAATGAGAGAGGTGTGTGTGGAATACCGATCCCCCTTTCTCTTCATCCTCCTCTTCTCATGGTTGAACTGAACATTTAAAAGCAGTGAGGTTATAGTAGTAGTTGCCTTTTCTTGTGATAATCATGCAAATATTGGTAGGGCCAATGATGTAAACAGAGGCAGTTCTTACACATCAGTGCATGCATAATGTCATGAGCTCAATTCATCAACATGGCTGACCTTAGACATTTTGTCGTTGACCAAGAAAGCCAAGTTGTTGACTTCATTTTGGACCACATAGTTCTGTTCCTCCCATTTGAAATTCTGTTGCAGCAAACAAAGGAGGGGGTTACAAGATTTATAGGGTGAAGTATTCACTTGATTGCATTATCTTAGTAACAGTGGATAGTAACACTATTATGTGTCATCCTCACATGAGATTTGGCCCAGAAAATGAAGACCTCTGCCACCATTCTGAACAGCTGCTCAGCCTCAGGGTTAGAGTCTTGCAACCAGCTGGCTCTGAGACAAGACAGAATAAAACACATCACACTGTCACCACAGTTTGTTCATGTTAAGCGAGACATATAGTATACCTGATATAATCACTAAAATAACCACCCAATGCCATACATCTTGTTCTTTGGATCTTTGAAAAATGTATGTTATGGTTGTTTAACTCAATCTGTGGGACTGATTTTATCATTTCAACAGGATGCACTGGAAAATTTGGTTATCAGAAGTGTTCTCAAAGGTGTCTTTAGAACTTCAGAGACCAGAGGATACTGCTGTGATAAGGTCAATATAAAATACAGTAAAATAAGTGTTTAATTGAGTCTATTAATACTTTATGGTACTCTTGGAGTGTTTGAGCTCGGAAAATAAGCTTGCTTCTCCGCATCTCAGCTCTGTGGTAGCATGTCTTACCGATGAGAATCCACAAATGGAATGAGGAGCGGATAGAAGGCATAGAGGTCTCGCACCAGCACAGTGAACTTTTCCTGTATCTGCAACTCTGCTTCAGAGGCACAACACCCTTCTGCTTTCATCTGCTCCTCCTCCAGCAGCACACATTCTGCCCGCTTCCTCAACTTCTCCATTAGTGGCAGGAAGTGGCTCTTCAGCAGCTCAGTGCGGGCTTTAAGTATGATTGGCTGGGAAAAAACTGGTAATATCAGAAAAAGGGAGAATAAGATGGATATGGAATGTTGAATAAAGAAATATATACAAGGAATCTATTTTACATGACAGCCACACCTGCCAACTGTTTCATCCAGTCACCCTGGCTAGCACCCACATGGTTGTGGATGATTCGGAGGATGTGGCCAAGTAGGTCGCTAGCATGCTGAGGAACGACAGAGGTGCAGAATGGGCTGCCTGACTGACCCTCAGGACCCCAGTGCCACCAACTGGGTATATAGTTGCACAGCATGAGCAAAGTGACCTCCGTGACATGGATGTAGTGAGCCTGGCGCGCTACAGCACCAGCACCTGCCAACTCCTCCACTTCCCCCAGAGCCTGTTCCAGAGAGGGCAGCAGGGGACAGATGTCCTCCACCTGATCTGGCAGCCCCAGGTCTAACAGAAACAGATATGGAGAATGATGCTGAGAAACGGCGGGGGTTAAAGATGCGTGGGTGAGAGCTATTGAAGACTATTAGAAATGTCAGTGCATATGCAGTGTGTTTATTTATTACCATCTCTCTCAGTAGCACTCAGGGTGTTGTAAACGGAGTAGGGATTGTTTTGGTTGAGGGATGGCTCCAGGAAACACACGGGAAAAGCACCAGTCAGGGCTGCCAGACAAGCCCCTGCTGCTGGCCTTTGCCTGAACAGATATGCACTGTTAGGGCATACGCACGGAGCTGACTAATGTCCACATTTTATCAAGCTCTTCAGAGGAGAATTGCTATTGTAAATTTACCAGTCACCTCCCTTCCTTTGTCTCAGACAAATGTTCTCACTTGGGTTGAAATATCTTTCCATCCAACCATTTTAGCCTAAACATTACTTGTGCTCGATAACAATAATATAAAATCAAGGTCGACAAATTATGCTCCTCATTACTTTGAAATATTGCTAAAGATTTAGAGTATAGATATTAAATGGAGAAAAAACTAGATTAAAAGTAGAAATTTTCCTCATAAGTGAAATGAGAAATATAGGCAGTACCCCTCCATGTAGATGCTGCTACTGTTGCCAAGAGAGAAGAGGCTGTTGAGAATCCTGTAACAGGATACCTGGATACCCACCACTGGAAAGACAAGCGGATGGTTAAAATTTTTCTTCTTTTTTTTAGAAACAGCAAAAGCCAGTGGGTAAGAAAGCTGGCAGCATACAGTCACAGAGAGAGGGGCTAGCTGCTGGACAGCTGCTCATTCAGGTAATGAATTCCTGAAAGGTCAGGATATTAGTGAGGGGGACAATATGCTCCTGCTGCTCTGTGGCCATGACTGAGATATTTAATGAGAGCTGGTTTCAAAGATGCGGAAGGGAGGAAGTCGTGGGGAGGGCAGTGAATGTGTGATTTCAGGGCGTGGAAGCCAGCTGTTCATCCAGCTCCTTAGCATGTGACACATGGCTGCATTTGTAACTGTGCATTTCAGCCTATAATACATATAATATATACAATGTACAATCAGTTTTTGAGAATTTCTCCCCTCAGCACTTACCCAGGAGGTCCACTCCATAGTTTTGGTTTCCAAGATGCTGGAAGAGGGAGGTGAGGGTGGGGAGAAGAATGGAGGTTGTGTAGCTGAAAACCTTGACCACTCCTCTCACTTGTTGACTCCTACCCTGAGGTAATGAGACCAAGTTCACAGAAAGGTTTTCCACGGTCATCTCCAGATCAGCTGCAGCTGCCTCAAAGAAGGAGTGCAGAGAAACTTGGACAGACTCTGGAGCTGACTTCATCAACGTCCTAGGGTGAAAGGATGAAACAAATCATTTTTGTGACCTGCAAAAACTTGTAAATCACTGTTTGTCCAATCATTTGCTTTCAACAAAAATAGATATTGTAAATGAAAAAGTTTTATGCCGTGACTTGTTTGAATGACTATAATAACAACCAGTAAAGAGGAACAAATCAGTTGCTAATCTATCTAACAGACAAGTCTAAATGACATCAATCTCTGCTGAGCCAAGATTATTCTTCTAGCGTCATGCTTCAGAGGCATTGTCCCCAGGGGCTAAAAGTGATATCAACCACAATTAGATAGCATCAGAGTATCAGTGGCTCAATTACACCAGTCATCTCATCCTCAGATGTAGTGGAGTGACACTGATTTGACCGCAGGCAGAGCGAGGAGATCGATTTGGGCAGTGTGACAGTAGTGCCATCTAGCTACCTGGCATCCAGAGCCTGAGCCAAAACACGGAGGCAGCTTGCAACTGACGAGGCTTCATTTCCTGAAAAAAACACACACACAATTCAAACTGTTACTATACATGCTGAATATGCATAAGGATAGGCACCAGTGAGATGAATCTACAAAAAAAACTACATCTAAGAAAATGCAGAGACAAAAATTTTAACAGAAAATGGATACAGACATGTACAACTAAAGACCAAACCCATGAGGCAACAAACAAGAGAAACAAATAAGCGTCTGAATAAGCACCCGCACCATCCTTACCAAAGAGAGAGAGTCTGTGTCTTACTAGGGTTGCAAGCTTACAAAAGAGGCTGGATGTGAGGAGAAAAGACAAGTGAAGCTATGAGAGGAGAGGCGTGGAAAAGTAATTACAGCACAGGAAAATCAGAAGCAGCAAAGAAGAATGACACTTCCTCTGACAAAAACTCAGAAATAAACTCATCAATTTGCAAAATGTGTCTGTGTAATCCTCACATAACAGTAAGATGTGCGAGAGCGTAACATTTCTTTAAAACTACTGCCACTGTCATCGACATACAGCATGTTATTTTGGGGGTAACACATACCATGCAATCATCTCCTTTTCTTTTTTTGAAGCATGAGTTCTGTTACCACTTGAGCAGAGAGAAGAAGACAGGAAATACAGATGATGGCTTTTCACATATTGTTCTAAAAGAGGAAGGATGACCTGTTGAATGGAGAAATGGCCAACAGTTACTTCATAAATCCACATTACCCTTACATTACCTCTGACTAGCTTCTAAGTTTGATGTAAAAAGAAATCTCAAGCTGTATAACAACATAACACATTTTGTGTTCCTTCTTATCTCAGTGCTGCACTTAAAATACATCAAACCTGCTGAGAGAAATATTTGTCAAAGCTTCAACTTTTTTATGCCTGAACCCTTACATTAAACAGATAACTTTTGAAGTCTTGTTTTTCACTTGTTCACTGAACACATTTTCCCACAATTGAGCCCGTTTGTTTCAAATGTCTTGTGACTGTGATTAGAATTTTAAAACATAGTTCTTGGGGGTGAGCGGTCCCTGGCAGTTTAACACAAGTTCATAATGATCGGCCCGACAAGGACCTGGGGGGAAAGAGGTTAAGCATTTTGCACTCTATTAGTTTTTCTTATGAAGTGCTGGCAATTCACAGACAGACACAGAGACATTCACGGTTGTGTGACTGTGTGGTTGATTGGGAGATGGGAGGTGCAGAGATCTGAGGCATGACTGTTCATGGTCTTGGATGACTGGGTCTGACTCAGGGGGTCCCATCAATGAAAAATAAACCCTTTTCATTCGCTACCTCCTCAGAGGCAGAACTGTGTGGGAAGCTTTAATCAATGTCCTGATGGCAATCGACACACCCACATGGATTTCCAAAATAGTTAAATAAATTACACAGCCACAAAGGGTTTTACTTAGGGGGGGTTGCCCATGGCAACCATCTAATTAGATGATGAAAATGAAATAAGGAAAAAGGCTAAGCAGGAGAACGAAAATGACATTGGAAAAGTGAGGAGGGGCTAAATCAATGTAAGGGGCTGCTCATAAGACGGGAGATTTCAAATGTGTTTAGATATGCATTTGATCTGGCGCTAACCTTAGGGAAAAAAATTATTGGTTGCTGATGTGGAACTCTCTCTCCTTTAGATATCTGTCCTCTGGCTTGCATCACCTCTGGAAAGAAAAACACAGTGAGACACTGAATCTTATACAATCAACACTGAAATTTCCATAAAACTATGGACAAAATAGATAAACACGAATAATAAAAGTGTAATAAAAAGGTAATTTGCAAAAAAGACAGGCTGACATACCGCAGCCTAGCCTGAACTATTTTGTGATGGTTCAAATTTAAAACCTGAGGCAGGGCTCCTGAATGTAGACTCAAGGGAGTGTTTATTATTCATGAAACCAACTGCGAGAGTTGATTCAAGGCCTAGTGATATGTTCAAAACTTCAGTGTCAGGTATGTGATGGATAATGTAGAGTATACATTATATGTATAATGGGAGAGTTTAATGATTTTTTTTAATCTTTACATTTACTGATCACTATAACGTTACCCAGCTCCAACATGTGCTCTTGGGCCTCCTCAGTGTGAGACAGGAGCCGCTGAAGGAGCGTGTAGCTGAAGCAGCTGCTCGTGGCTGGAAAGTCCATCTCCGCTGTCTTCCGATCCCTATGGATGGGAGCGAAAATCAAATGCTACTGCTTGAAAAGACAGTAAGTGGTGACCTTAAATACTTTAGATGGATTATGCTTTTTATTTCCAGTATTTTACTGCAAGACTCACAAGACAATCTTGTGCAGTGGGAAGACAAAGAAGCAAAGTAAGTATGTTATTTACTGGCTATGTCCTGCACCTAAAGCTGTGAGGAAAAATGAGACTGGGGTTTGATTGCTAAGAGTGAGCGCTGAAAGATGTTAGGTCAGCAGTATTGCGGTGCCATAAAAGACGAGCACCTCATTGCTCCTGACCTCATACACACTGCATCACATTGCCCTTTTGCCATCATGAGCTCATTCTGTGCTCACCTCCACACAGTGTAGCCATTGAGCTGAAGGAACTTTAGGACATCCTGGGCTCTTTCTCTGAATTTGGTCTTCTCCTTGGCAGTCAGAGTATCATAGGGTACAAGCATTGAATGGCCACCCCCACCTGAGAAGAGAAATAGGTCAAATGCATTCTAACAATGTTAGCTGATGTCTGCACCCTGAGGGGAGAGGAGAGGCCCTGAAGAAAATACTAAAGAATAGTTGCTGACTCCACGGTACGGTACCTTTATTCTCAAGTTCTGCTTTCTTCCTCTTGGCCCAGGCATTGTGGTAGTTTTCAGCTAACTGTTCAGCCATAGCCTGTAGAAAATTAAACAAGATAAAAGAGTTAAAATTAATTTCAACTGTCTAGTGCATGAGTTTGCCTGACTTGGTTTTACAAATACTGAGACCATATATGAAGACACAGAGCAGGTATAATAATGGCCAAACACTAACTCCTTTTTAAAGCAGCAGAGTGTTTTCTACCAAGAAAACAAGTCCTGTGTCCCAAATATGATTACACAACAGAACCCAATATGATACCAAAGGCTGATTATTAGGACTTCACATTTCAGGAGACTCAGAAATGTGTTTTTTGAGTAGTTTTGGAAAACCAGTTATGTCACTGTATTAGCAGAAGCCTTAAATGACTGCACAATCTGCTTAGATGTAAGAAAATATTATTTCGATTACCTCTTAAGAGTACCTCTTTGCCTTATACACAACTAAAAATAGCATGAGGCCATTCTTACCACCTTTTCCTGTGCCAGGATCAAAGTAGAGCCAAGCCAGAGTTGTACCTAATCGTATAAATAGGTTGTATAAAGCAGAAAAATATGTATTAATGTATTACTTACACACTGCTCCCATGATAAGGTGATGCTGCTCATGTCCATTGGTTTGGGGCTGAAGGTTGATGCACCTTCAAATGACAGCTAGAACAGACAACAAATGGTTGATTGCGCCATTACAAAAAAATTAAATCCAGCATGGGAGAAGGGGCGCAATGAATGGGATTACTTTTACTACGTCAGATACATTTGGCGCCAGGGGCTAAGTGAATGTGACCTGTGCAGTACACATACCTGCCCAGACTGAGAGACTCTACGTGTACGGGTATGCACGAATGCATCTCCTTCTTTAGTCCTCTCTATGGTCCATCCAAAGGCCAGCATACTCTTCATTGTCTCTTTAATGGCCCAGCGGTATGCCTCCTTCTCCTGGAAAGAAATATAGATAAACCTTCATGTAAAACTGCACTCAGCTGAACTTAACGTAGAGCGAAACATGCTCGAAATACTCTGACATTTCAAAAGCTTGAAAAGGAGTGCGTTGACCACTCCACACAGCAAGTTTTGTAAGGAAGGCAAGGGGGTAATAATTCAAAGACCACGAACCGAGGCGTTTTAATCTTTTATATGACATACACCACATTTGGTATGCAAGTGCCTCTGGGATTTGTCAGTTCACTGCTTTCTTTAGTGAGAACACTCACACTCACGCACACAATAACTGATTTCTCAGTCTACCTTCTCAGCCAGAGCCCTGTATGGCTTGAGGAGAGGGTGAACCTTGGTGTTCTCACATAGCTGCTCCCCGTGAACCCAGCCATTGGCAAACTGACAGAGATAACACACAGATTGAGTCAAAATCACACATAAGAGGGCACGCAGACAACACAATAGCCCCACCAGACAGCACATTGAGATGTTTTCACAATTCCGCCAGAAATTGATACTTCAGTAGTTTAGTCCAAACCAGAATATAATTCAAGTCTGCTTTGCCACTTTTAACTTCCCCTTGAGATTTAAAGCACAATTATTTTGATATTACCTTGTCCAGTGACCACTTCTCGTGAGTATGCTCAGCATACTTGTTCACTACAAACTCCAGTCTCTCTGGCAGTGACATGCTAGAGAAGGGAAGACATAACAGATTATGTAGCTCCATCATTATCATATATGGAAAGATTTAGCAAGAGCATAAAAATAAATGTTTATGATGCCGAAAAAAATGAGTCTTCTTAAGAGAATGGTCATGCAATTTTTTGTTCATAATCAGGAAAATTCGCTGGTAGGTATCTTACTTGGAGGTATCTACAGGCTGGGGGTCAAAATCTCCATCTATGTCTGTGGAGGTCTTTTTCTCCATCTGAGACAAGAAGCTGGAGTCCATGTGGTTAGGAGGAAGGGCATTAGCCACTGCAGCCAGGCATTGGACACACAGCCTAAACAGCTGAGGCTCATAAGCCTGTGGAGTGGGAGAAAAAGACAGAGAATAGGATAGGGTGAGACAGATATTCGTTAAGCCTGGTTTCGGGTGCTTTGCCACAGTAACAGAACACTATTCAGCCGAGAAAACCATCTTATTTCATTCAAATTAAATAACCCATTGGATTTAATAATTCTGGCAGCAAAGACCCCCGATGCAAAAAATACTTCCCCTGAATACCTCATGTACATATAAAGTCATGTGAAATTAGTCACTGCAAAAACAAAAGTGTGTGAACAAAGTGTATGATGGAGCATATATGTTCCAAACTGTAATATTCTGCATCCCACAAACAATCAGTGAGTAGAAAATTTAGAATACATACCCAGTTTCCATTCCCATTTAATTTGATTAAAAAGCTCAGTTGTAACCAATCCACAATAAGCTTACTAAAAAGAATAGACCAATACTGTACAGCAAAGATATTCTTTGCAATGCTGACTGTGAAATCTGTTGCTGGGGCTGCTTGATGTGGGCCTAAAATGACCCCAGGATCTTATGTCTTTGATGTTTTCATTTTCTGAATCAGTCAGGTAAGTGTTTGGCAGAAATATTCTGGTGTGCGCTTACAGTGACCTGAGAGGTTTCAGTTAGCGATTACGTTTCTCACATTTCCAACAGGTCTGTTTAAGGATGGGGATGCTTTGTACCAGGATATGGACAATGAACAATCAATCAAACACAAGTGATTGACAATGAGTGACATTTTGCTGTTTCTTCTGACTTTAAGGAGTATGTAAAATAGAAAAGAAGTGACAGATCAATGGTGGGACAACAGCGTAAAAAAAAATAATCATATATTTCTATGCATTCTAACAATGTTAGAATGTTTTTCTGCACCATTTTGGTCATTGTGATTTTTATGTGATTTTATGTGATCTGGAAATTGACATATACATTCAATATAGTTTACCTTCTTTGCCAAGGCCTTAAACACTCCCCAGAACAATTTTCTAGACAGGTGGAGCTCCTCCTCAGAGGCCAAACCCTGGTCAACCTGCCCACCAGCTAGCAAGTAGTATTTCCACCTCTGTTCGTAGTGACTGGTCAAGAGCTAGCAGATGAAAGTATCAAAGTCAATATAGCACATCATGTTAACTTGGTGTACTAATATAAGTCAGCACATACTGTGGCAATCTGCAGTTTGTGTCCTCACCTTCAGTGGCATCTGGCTGTGGTCTGTGAGATGGGGAACATCGAAGACAAGACGACAAAGAAGAGGCTGCATCATAGATGGTTGGAGTTTACTGAGGACAGCAATGAGTGCAGAATTAGTCACACAAGCAGATGTGTACTACATCTACACACACTCAAGCACACAATGACTGATGTGGTGACTGATTATCATATCTCAGAAGAATGACGGATAATTAAGAAGATGCCACTGGAAAGATGCTCATTAGATTATTAACACTTAGACAGAATTTCCTAAATTATGTCTGAATTAGGCCAAAACAGAATTTATAGTGAATCATTACATATAATGACTGGTAAATGAGATACTGATGCATCTGCAATAATTTTTTGTTGTTTCTCTTCTCAACATATAATTATAAACAGCTATAAAAAAAGTTAAATCAATGGATATAGGAATTTAATGCAAAAATGCAGTAATCCAAAAAGTAAAACTAACAAACCATAAAATATGCATCATGTAATCTATAAGCAGCTTGCTGAAAAATCAGTACCATACCTGCAGACAGCAACAACTCTTAACCTTGTGGAGAGTGAGCCCTTAATCTGTAGGTTGTTTCATCACGCCGACCAAAACCCCTACCTGCACACAGCCAGCAAACAATCTTCTATAGTGTCCCTCTGAGCCTTGGTCAAGCTAAGAGCCCTGGAGAGGCTGTAGACTGCCTGGATGAGAGAATCAACCAGCAAGGTATGGTCCTCTAATCCACAGAAGAGAGCGGAACATTTGGTGAGCAGCGGAAGCACAGCTGTACACAAGTATCTGTTGAGGGCAAGGGCCATATCAGTGGCTCCTAAATCAGCCTGCAATAGCAAAGAGAGGTTACACTCATACCGAGTCCAATTACCAAAGTGAAACTACACAAAGAGTGAGGAGACAGCAAGAAGAAATGGGGTCATGACTAGGCATGCAAACGCTCACTCAGACTGAACATAAAGATCAAAAAAATCGGATGCATATATAAAGAAAATTTGTAAAATGGAATTCATTTTTATATTGATGTGTAGATCAAAACAAGCAATGTATAAATACATAAAAACTGAAAAGAGTACTTGGAGGGGAAACCTGCTATAATGTTTCATGTTAAACAAACCACTATTTTATTAGAAGATCTTAGTAAATTTCATAAAGTCACCTTTAAGAGGATTTTTCAACAGTCAGTAATGCTATGATATGAAATGCAACGCCAGGAACAGAAGGTCAAAGAAGTGGATATTTTTCATGGGTGACACGGTACAGGTTGGATCGATATGAAGTCACAGGTCACTCCTACAATGGTACACTCAAGCAGGCGGGCAGGGGAACAAACTAAAATGTTCTCTGCTCACAGTGTCAAGCGAGACGGCTGCCTGAAGGTCAGGCAGAAAACCAACTTCTAGGAGGTGCAGAAGAAAACTCTGGTTCTCGATGCCATAAACCCGGTCCAGAAACAGAACCATAGCTGCCTTGTGGTCTGGGCAGAAAACTGTAGAAAGGTCAGGCTCAACCACCAGACCATCTGGAGAAACGAATAATAGAAATTAGACTTCATGACATAGGTTACGTCAAAGGGACACATTAACTACACAATTCTCATGGGGAGGAGCTTTAATGTCTGATGACACCAGGCAAACCAGGGTTCTGTGCAACAGCTGAATACAAACTGAAAGTACCACAGAGATGTAAGACTGACTGATTGGCTCTCTGAACCTTTGGACACTGAAGGGATTTGAAAGGAGATGCTGATGACTCCCTCAAGATCCTGAATGGGGATGAGCGACCTCAGAATGGCCCGGATACGGATGGCTTCTCCTTTGCCTCCTTCAATTAACTAGGCAAGGATTAAAAAAAAAGTCTGTTATGTGCTGTACTGTGATGAGCATAACACAAAACAATAAAGTAACTAATACAATCAGTGATATGTATATTGTTATGTACATTGTATATTGCATCACACTATATCTTCAGTGTTAGGATGTATATTAGCGACATCTTCTTCATGTTATGATGCTGTCAAAATACAACTTATATCAGAATTGAGAAACTTGAGTTGAGATTGTTTTGCTGTTTTGTTTTGCATATTTATTGCCTGAAAGTACTGTAGTTCCACTTTGTCCTTTGAAGACCTTCTTTTACTTTTTGATAATTTTATTTCCTTTTTTATTCATTTTCAAATGTCTTAATGCATTTTTATGACTTCTGTAGAGCATTCTAAACCGTGGTTGTCCATGAAGGATGCAGTTCAATTTGTTATCTTGCCTTTTGCAATTCAATCACACTGTAATAGGTAAAGAGGAATGCATCCTCTCAAAAAGTAATTTTTTATGAGGCACTTATACTGCCAGTCAGGTACACATGCTCACTCCCCAAGCTGGCCCAGCCTGAGGTTTTACTGCTGAGAGCTTCGCACAGTGCTCACTGGTACATGCCGGGCATGATTTAGACAATCACTGTATCAGCATCTAGTAAATATCACCAAAGAGTTTAGTGTTTTGATGGAAGTAACAGTAGTGTTTGCAATACACAATATATATTAATACAATGTGGTTAGAAAAAGGAAGTATCATTGTTGTGGTTCAATGACAAGCTTACTGCAATCATTAAATTTCGCTGTTGAGCAAATGCCCAGTTATTATTGAATATTTCATTTTCTGGTTTGTGTCTGAATAGCCGTATGTCGGAGCCATTATGTGGAAAGGTAAAAGCAATGAAGCTTTTTTGGGGGAGCCCTTTGTTGCTCATTCTTTGAAAAGCAATTTGCAGACTTTCTCCATTAGGCTTTATTGTACATCGGTGGATATTGATGGGGAATGGCTACTGAAGGCTGGGAAAACACTCACATGCTTCTCTGGAGCACAGCGACCCAGCAAGTCAATAAGGGCAGAGTAGAAGCTCATGATGGCGTGCCCCATGTGAATGAGGTCATCATCATGGTCCTGGACAGTGTCTCTGTTACAGGAGATAATCATAATGGTCAGAAGCTTGTCATGAACTTAAATTAATCAATATGGATTGTTGCATGACAGTTGTCAGATAAGATAAGAGCTTTACTAATTATACTAAAATTTATTTAAAATTCTGACAATGATGACAAGAGATACAGACAAAGCAGTGCTGAACAGGCTTACACTATTTACAGTGGTCAACTACATTTAGATGACAGTCCAATGTCTATTTATTAGGGCTGTTTACAGAAAACCCAGCATTTATATTAAATCCTTCACCGCATAGGAAAACTCTTGACTCCAATAAAGATTAATCATTTTGACCTTTGATCTTATTTGCCAGTGAACTTTCAGTGTGCCACCAGTCAGATAACAAATGTGGTGTGCAAGAGCAATTTAGCAGAAATGGAGAAGACAGAAAATTAAAGAAAATGATTTTATGAGTATTTCTCTGCACCAAAAAACACATAAATAAAAAACGTGATGCACTTAAAGTATTGGTTTGTTTCAAAATTTAGCAATGTATAGTTTTGCTGAGTGCAAAAGTCAACACCTGTACAGCATCAGTTAGGCTGCTTCTTATGCATCTGCCTTTCTGTGTGTACAATATTCAAGTGAGTTTTAAACTACAGATACAAAGTAATTTTGTATGCAGCATTATCCAAATGGTGACGCATGATTTATGTCTGTTCAGATTTGAAATACTGACAGTGCTCTGTTGGACTGGTGCATGGTGCAAGGCCCGTCCATAGAGGGGTCCTCAGAGATCCTGATGGCCTCCTCCATGGCAGCTAGGAGACCATTTCCCCCATCACCTCGCAGGGCAGGGCCAAAACACTCAGGCCGTCGAATCAGCAACCTCAATACCACATAAGCATTTTCCTCTACACTCTCACCTGTGGACAATTAACGAATAGACAATAAAGACAAACCACTGGTAGACTGGGTGAAATTGTGGATTGTGAGTGAGAGAGCGCCGGGCACAGTCAGATTTTTCTGGATATTTTAGGACTACAAAGTTCATGAATGGAAAACAAACCAAGATGACACCAAAAGTAATGATAAACAAGCCAATATATGAGAGCTCATTGAGAGTATTGAAAAGCAGTAAAGCTAAAATCATTGATAGATATGGGATGCAAAAAGCTAATGCTCTCTGGCTGAACTGTCAACAGTCAAGAACAATATGAAGCAGTGCCTTCTGCTTTAGAGTAAGGGAAATCAATAGTACAAGAACCAGAGGATGAATTACATCTATTGTAAAGATCTTACTTAAGTGGCAGCCTGAAATAATGCAGCTTCTTAGGTCTTTTTAACTTAGAATTTTGCTCTTACTCTTCTTGCACTGTCACAAATTTTCACAAATGCATGTCCCAGATGCATCAAATGCAAGTATACAAAAGTAAAAGTGAATACCAAATGAAGTAAATAATACAGTTAAATAATTAAAATGATAGTTAAAAATGAAAGGCTGCTGAAAAATAAAGACGTGCTTAAAGACACTGTGTAAAATCACTGAGCCAACCACATTTTTGTAAAGGGTCATTAACACAGAATGTTTCCTGAATGGGATAAACCAAATGAGTAGAACTAACAGGTTACCATTGCAGAAGACAGCAAAACGCAGAAAATCCAGGTAACGCTCGCCCTCCACAGGGTTCCATCCGACATCAGGATAGCCTTTCGTAACTAGCATCGCACAGCTCTGGAGACCACAGCCCGCGAGGTACTGCACCACCTTAGATTACAATACATTAGATTAGACAAGACACTGAAATACTGCATCAAGAGAAAAAAGGATACAACAAAGAGAAATGAATCCAAAATGGCAGCAACAAAAACATTATACAATTCTAGGAGTCTGGATTATGAAATGTGATTTTGTCCTTATTTGATTTCAAGTAACTAGTTGTGGTTATGCAAGAAGGTGATGGGGAGTACACAGAGACACAGAGAATATTGTACCATGCTTAATATAGAGCAAAGTGCTTACCTAGGTACAGTATACATGAAACATCGGAGACTCATAAGAGCAGTACTGTGGAGGTAGGCAGAAAATACAAAGTCACCTTCTCTAGGTCGGGTTCCTTCAGTGCTAAGGCCAGTTCGTTATTATCCATTACAGAGGCTGCCGCCACATCCAGAGGAGTGGCTCCACGCATGGACGGTGAAGCTAGGGGACAAAGGCATAAAACAGAACATCAGAACACCTACTCATAAACTATACAGGTCAGGATGCTGTGGTTTCTTATCACGGGGAATAGGTTATTACAATATAAAAATTCAACTCTCCACACCAAAAGCAACTCAGAGAAGAACTTATTTCATCATTCCCTTATGTGCAAGTCAAGGTCTTAGCAAAAGCAAAAGGATCAGATCACAATCACTTATATCCATGTAATTCATTGCAACAGTCCTGCAGTAAATTTTACCTTTGTGAAACTGAAAGTTAGATGTTGAAATTTTAAAGCCATCCTTGCAAGAGCTCCACAAACTGACATGACAGCTAAAAACTGCTCGAGCTGAATCAACACCTCTCCCAAAAAAACTGAGAGTTTTTGCTAAAGTGATTTTGTAAAGCCTATAGTGTAATGGAGGGCTATTGTATTGTGATGCATTCCAGTAAATTCTACAAGAGCTTCTGTTGCTTTGTACATCACGTATACATGGACACAGACGAGAGGTGAGAGTAAGATTTACCTAGCCCCACACTGCTGTTTTCCAGCAGGTAGCTGAGATGGTCAAATAGGGCTCCTTGATTGTGACGGCTGATGCGGCAAAAATAACACAGGAATCGACAGCAGCCTGCTACCATCTTGGGAAAGGTGATCTCCTAATAAATTAAACGAATGCACGGATTAAAGAAAAAGTAAAAGATTTCACAAATCTAACTGAATTGTGTGGAGTATTGCCCATTTAATTATGCACAGCAGCCAGAGTCTGTTTTATTAGCTCTGGCTGTTTACCTTTAGAATATGTCTATAGAAACAGGTTATGACCTCCGCTCTATAAACTTAAATTTAACTCTCACCTTTGATTCCCCTTCTCCTAGAACATTGACCATCACCTCCATCACTGTCTCATGCATCCCCAATGCCCTCATCAGGTTGGGGTGTTGGTAGAAAACTTTATTATTCATGATGTCTCTGTACATAAAAATGACAAAAACAGTACAACTTTTTTTCCATACCCTGCATGTGTGTGCACGTAGTTTTAATCAATATTAATGACAACAGAAGATAACAATCATCAAAAAGCAACCCCACATTGCAAATCTCCCCCTACCCTAGTCTCCTGATCATCAGCCTCTCCTCTTCTTTCCCCATGCGGACACTGAGGAGGGAGCGGATTTGGCCCAGAGAGGACAGTAGAGTCATAGTGTCCTCCACTGAAGCCTGGCTGATTGTATAGGCTCTGCAGAGTGATGCTGCCATTTGGCCCTCGAGGCCCTGGTACTGGCGATGCAGCAATGAGAAGACAGCCCTGACCAGTTCGGGGTCTTCCATATCACTCTCTTGGGCCCAGCACACCATTGTCTCAGAGATTAGCTTTTTGAGGGACTCTGAAGAAGTATCAGCAGGTGATGTCTGATGTAGTACAACCTCATATAACAACTCTTTATAGGAGGTTATATTCTCCTTCACATATACACTTTCACCAAACTCAATATGACCTTTGTTCCTGAAGTAAAATATGTTGCATAACTCAAATGTAAAGGTAAATAAATGGGGAATATATAAGTCATAAAATGCTACTGTTTTGGAAATAAGAGCATCAAAAACTTAAAGTGAGACAAAGACAGGGCTTTCAAAACACAGACTCGCTTACTGGCACTCTGCAGTCGACCTGCCTCTGCATCTATGGACTTCTTCCTCAGCCCAGAGACTCTCGCCATTAGACCGAGAAGTCGATCTTTCACAGAGATCTCAGCATCCTCTTCATCCTCTGACTCACTGTCCAACTGAATGCCTGCAAAATAACAGCAAAATTAGATGAAACTTCCTCCGTGGCAATCATGGTAAGTGACTTCTCAGGGCTTGTTCATCGTTTCCTTGCTCAGCAGCTTAGCTATGAATCCCTTAAAGATGAACAGAGTTCCTACCACAGTGTGTGATGAGGAGGTGATGGAAATCTTTCAAAAGCTGCTGGATTTCCACTGGACATGGGCAGTTCTCCTGCTGCTCATCCTCCCTGAAGCTCAGCAGCATGTTGATCTGAAGACAGACAGAGACAGTAAAAGCAGGACCTGCTATTTAGTATTTTTACACCTTAATCCTCTCCTAACATTTCTAATTTGATTTCAGCCCATTCAACCTGCTCCTGTGGAGGTGAGCGGAACTCCTTGGTCTTGCGGGCAGTCAGGGCGGCAGACATGTTGAGCGCCTGCATGACCTGGTTGTAGCGAAAGCGCTGGTTGTCCTGCAGCTGACCCGCAAAGTTGTCAGAGAAGGCAACCACGGCTTCCACCCTGTGGCGCACCTGGCTGTCACACAGATAGGACAGCAAATGGCAGAGCTGGGAAAAGAAATGCATTCATCTTTTTTTGTGATTCATTTTAAACTGCTTATAGGAATGTAACAACAAAACATCTGAAGCTAACACAAAATTATATCCAGTGGGAGGAGAAGACATACAAACATGTCACAGAAATATGTTTATTTCCTCACTTCAAGTTTGACAGCTTCTGGAAGCTTCATCTGAAGGAGTCCTTGTTTAGGAGTGTCATTTTCGTTATTGCTGCCCCCTTTCCATTCCGTTTCATCATCATCACTCACTTCCTCTTCCGCTTTCTCTTCAGGGGCTTCAGCATTTGTGGAGAAGACTTCCGGCTCTATCAGTCTCAGAACTTTCCCAAGATCCTCATCCCCAAATACCCCCATTACCAGGAGGGAATAGAACAGTCTAATTACGGGGACCAGCAGAAGCTCAATGCTGCCTCCTACAGGATCCCTCACACCCTGACCCACAGCCCGTACCCCTGCAGTCAGCATCTCCACAGTCAGATCCTTCAGTATGTCCAGAGGGAATTCAGGACTGTCTGTGCAGGCTATTTCAAATGCACCATCTGCCTCTATCTCTTCACTCCTAACAAAACAAGGAGTTGTGAAGTGCATGCGTGGTTTAAGGGATGTACTGAGACTAGTGCTGGGAAGTCCTTCTGGAGGTTGACCACCCCCCCAATTAACACCAACAGCAGGGCCGGGATAAAGGGTGATTTCTCTGGTGTGGTCTGTCATCGGCACAATGTATTCACGGTTCATCATGAGACATGCTGTGGTGTGACTGCTGAGGTGAACCTAAAGAACATCAAAAGAAATACTAATTTATTTACATGCAGAGGTTTCCTTTGCCTTTTGTCAATAAATGCAATTCAAACTCCACTACACAATCACCTGAAAAAGTAGCTGGTAAAAGGCAGAGCGGAGTGGGCCAGGGAGGTGGGGATTCTGAATGGCATGAAGGACCTGGTGCTGGTCCACGTGACTGCATAGGGCACGGCAAACTCTGGCGTTTCCAAGGGTGCACAGAGAGCAGTAGAGAAGGAGGGTGTGGTGGTGAAAGGTCAAGAGGTCCTCAAGTTCAGACAGCTCCAAAATGTCAACACACCTAGACGTATATGTTATCAAAAAATAAAGAGGTGATCAATTTCAGTTTTGCTCCTTAATGGATAACAAATGAAAGCTCCAGTTAATAACTTGGTGCAGTAGCAGCACATGAAAAGTCAGTGTGCACTGCATTTGAGATAGCAATCCACATAAATCAAGTGTGTGCAGCTTGGTACATGCACATCACAATGGAACACAAAGCAACATTATCCACAGCACATGCATCACTTCCTCCACTTAAATCTGCAAGACCAAGTCCATATACATATTTATTCCCGCTCTTTCACCTGTTTTCATCAGGGATCTGAAGGGTCATGACTTGCAGGGGCTCAGTGCACTGGACGGTCCAGCCGTGGCGCTCATCTGGCCGATCTACCAACACCTTTAATGCACAGTCTGGCACTCTGGTCCATGAAACTGGGCTAAGATGCTGGACCTGAAACCTTGGGGGACACTGAGGAGTGGCATTTTTCCTTTGGCTGCGAAGCAAACCTGCTGACAGCGGCATTACATTCTGTGTCAAGAAGAAGAAAAATAAAAGTAATGGCATGACAGGCCATGGAACATTTATAAAGACTAACAGGCATGAAATAATGATTGATAAACAAACAGAAAGAGGCACACCGCAAAGCAGAACGACACACTCAACACTCACTAACTTGCCAGGCTGCAACCTAATTAATTACTGATCCAATCTGTCCGCAGCAGTTTGCCCAAATTCCTTAAATATGTTGCTTTCCATATATCATGCTGACAAGCACACAAGGACGAAAACACAACATAACAGTTTTGACATGATTAATGATGAAAACTTTCTTTACCTTAATGCGCCCCAGTTCAAACTGGAACATGTTGCTGGTGGTGGGCTTGACAAAAACAGCAGGAAACAGCTTTGTACTCGCTTCCACCTGATTAATGGTTAAACAATGGTACCTCAGTCAATAGCCGTTTATTCACACAGTGTGAAATACATACATTATGATGTTTATTAAGGTTAGATTAATGTAAATATATTACATTAAAAAGAAAAAAGTATCTGGACCAGTCCGATCATTTCCCATGTGACCTACTCGGTAGAAGGTAGCCATCTCCACTCCACTGGAGGTGAAGGTGAGCAGCCCAGTGGCTGTGTCGATCAAGCAGCCAATTTCCAGCCCTGCACTTCTCCGACTCTGAGACAGGCCTGTGGCTTCTCCAGCACACACCATGTAACAGTTACACCGCTTCACGCTGCGCAACAGCATAGGGGTATGTTCGCATATCAGTTTGTACTACACCACAAAATACAACATTAAAGTCCTTCAGTGATACAGGATGGTGTGTAATCAAGGCAGCAATCAACATCTCTGAAAGCAATTAACATTTAAATTCATGGTAAAGTCACCCATACTAATAATATAACTTTGCTGGTGCAGACTGACCTTTCCTGGACTTTGCCACTCTCGTCACCGAGGGTGACAGTCACGGTGTGGACATAGTCGTTGTCAAATGTCACCTCATACTGATGAAAGTCAGAGGTCACCCAGCCAACCCACACATTAAATGGTTCCTGGCCTGGAAGAACCCTCACTGAGTAGTAATACTGAAACAGAGAGGTCAGTCGGAGTCAGTGTTTGGCATTTGCATTTTGCATCCTACCTTTTTTTTTTTTTTTTTTTTTTTACTGTGGCTGGCAAATATTGTACATCTCCCAACAAAGAGCTCTGCAAAGCCCTGCAGCACAATTTAATTTGTTGTATTTGTAGGTATTTATAATGTAGAAATAACAACCTAAAAACATTTGGTTGTCTTATTAGCACTGCTTTTTTTGTATGTTCCGTTATCTTGTTATGCCAGGATGAAATCATGGGAAAAACAAAGTCTTACTCTGGAGCTCTGGATTAGGTGATCATAATTATCTTTGTCAACTACAACATCTTCGAGGAGCCGTGCGGATGAGTTGCTGCTGACCAGGCCTGGTTTAGTCTTCTTTAGCATGAACCTTACGGAACAGAAACACATTCATGCACAGTGCAGTGAACTCAGCAGATTCCTCCTGACTGTGGTGAAACAGAGATCCTGTTCAAAACTACATACATACAATACATACATTCTCAATATCAAGTACTATTATCTAAACTAAAGTAACTCATGAAACTAAAGCTTGTGCTTTTATGCAGACTCATCTATGTACCGTATTATTTGCATTTGATTAAATTTTCCTAATTTTTCTAAAGCCTACCGCTGTTTCAGTCTTGAGGTTTTGTCTTGGCTATGATCCTTATGGTTGAGCTCATCTCTTGAGCCAGCAAAGCTGTGGGCGGACTTCATCAACACTTCAAAGTCAGAATCCACCTCCTCCTGCTCTTTCCTTCCTAAAAAGGATAATGGAAATTAATTACAGAAAGGCCCTGGGGAGCTTAAGCGGAACGCCTCATCAAGGTCATAATGGCAGAATATCAGTAATGTGGATAACTGCAAACAACCACTATCAAGATCTCGCACACAAATTATTCTGTTCAATTTCCATCTTGTAACGGGGGCATGATAATGTCATTTGTTGTGCATTATGACAAGACAGGCAAATCCTTTGTGAAAGATGCACACACCACCCCTCAGCATACTGTATATCAATATGATGTAATGTTATCTGAACCTGGGGAGAGTGTGTTGGAGGCTACTGGAAGAACCCCGCCTGCAGGGCTCGTGAGGACAGCAGCACATTCAATCGACATGCTGAGCCGGTAAAAGCCCATCTCACTGCCTCCACCATGGTGTGCAAACAACCGCTGAGAGAGCCTCAGGCTGGATAAGGAATCCGTTGAGCCGCTGATCTTAGTGACCTTGAAGGAGATTTGAAAACGTCTTTCAGGATCATTACTGTCAGTTAAACAAGCGCTATAAGCAAACATGGGCCACATATAGGCCTTTAGTATGGTATTGCACAAACAGATATTCCCATACAGTACATATTAACCTGACTACTACATCATACTACATCATCAATAAGTATCAAACTAGTATATTCTGACCTGTAAATTGTGATCATCAGGCAGTATAGATGTAAACTGAGGCTGTTTCCAACTCATCCACAGGGCTGGATCTCTGGCCATGTTGACAGCAAATGGCTCATAGCCCTCCTGCAGGCCATACACAGTAAAGTACTGCAGAGAGCCCGCTTGGCGGCCCAGGTTCAGTCTCCCCATCTGGTTCACCCCAACACTGACCACAGGCAACAGGCCTAGAAAATATGGGGAGTGACACGATGAAAAAAGCAATGTATAAATACATTCAGTATTTGTTGGATCTGCCAGATTAAAAAATGTTTTCATTTACTATCTTTCAGTTTAATAGACAGTATCAAGTCTGTGCAATACACTGGATAAAGTTATAAACTCTTCCAGACCATCTCCGATATCGAAGTCCTTGGCAGCCAGCTCTGATCCTCTGTCATTGAACAGCACCTCTCCATTGAGCGTGACCACCATGGTGCGTTCAGCCATGTCCACTAAGCAACCCACTACGTCACCTCTGTGCCACGGACGTCCCAGGGGTTCACCGCCCTGATGGTACCACTGGGCCTGAGAGCAACAGGGACACAGAAAAAGTGACAAGTCTAAAAGAGCACTCTCAGTTCAGAGTGAGCTGAGACGCAAGCACGATCATCAGGCTCAGCTCAGCAGATGTCAGCGGGCTGTGCTCCACTTCGCTTCTTTCTATACCCCCCATGTTTCATAATGGTAAGTATTAAAATGTTTTTTTTGTGTACTGATTTTTAATTATGTTGAAATAGTTCAGCAAAAGCAAGCACAGTTTGACTGCGCCCATTGTTTAATCAGGGTAACGCATCTTAACTACAGCTTTGCTGTAATTGTAATTGTAACCAGCTGTGCTGCTGGTCAAGCATCAAGTTGCATTCAGATGATAAGGCATAGACGTTCATCTAATTGCTTAATTTCCGTTCCTCTCATTAGACTGTTATTTTACAGACTAACATAGGGCCACAGCTCTGTCTCTTTGTTTTTCAGCACACTTTAGTTTTATCATGCCAAAAAGAAAATAACACACATTTGGGATTTAAGTTTTATGGTGATTTAGGTTTATGCTCTTTTCACAAACAAAACTGAACATATGGCTGCATTTGGAACAACAAAACAAAACATATCTCACCTCAAATCCATCAAAGACATATGCTTGGTCATCTGAGCCGAGGTCTTTATCAGGGGCACAGCCTGGTCTAGCCCAGCCCACTCTCATATTTCCTGCTGTCAGTAATTCAAATTCAAAATACCACTTCCCCCGGGTCACAGCGTATGATTTATCTGGTCTGAACACTCTGCACTTCTCAGCAGAAAACAGACATGCATTTGATAACGTGGCTGTAAATCCAAGAAACAGAGAAAAATGGTTATGTGCCAATATTATAACTGATTGGCTTTCATGTCCCACTAAGCAGAGCAGATTTTTGCAACACAATGTTGCAACATTGCAGTATTGTCAGACACATACACCGTTCCTGGTTGAGGGGGTCCAGGCTGTAACCATAGGCCAGCAGGGTGCAGACAGCCTCTCTGGCTCTCTCCTGGCTCCCTCTCCTGCTCCTTTCATCAAGAAGGTTGTAGGGTACAAGGTATGGGCTGCGCTTCGCTTTCACATCCTATTAATACAGATGCAAAGAGTAAAAATGGGTAGCAACAGTATATTTGTCAGAGAACAGTATTGATGTTTGTGCTGACGGAACATGCTGTTACTATTTGTATTTCTGTGTTGGGACCGAGAAACTATGGACAGGGATTCCTTTTCCATACACTGTATTCTTTGTTCTATTTAAAAAAGACTTGAAGTCTAATTGAGAGTCAGGCAACATACAATGACTGAAAACACACAGTTCCTCCACAGCAGTGCCTGATCAATGCAGCAGTACAGCATAGAACAACCTGCTGGGCTCCATAGGTCCATCCTTGTTTGACACGCTCTCTGGCCCAAACATTGTGATCATTCTCTGCCAGCAAGTCAACCACCTCTTCATGGGCTGGGCTCAGAAGAACCTGGCTCAAGTCTACTGGGGCAGGTCTATAGCCACTGGGTTGCTCGTATCTGAGAAAGAGAATAAAGAATGGACAACAGAAATTGAGCCCTCCCCCAAATTTTGCCATGTGCTCCAAAGAGAATGCAATTAAACATAAACATTTACATACTTAGTGGCCAGTCTCATGTATTTGACTCTCTCCACAGCATGGTCATCGGTCAAACCAATGTGGTAGCCGGCGGCAAGGAGAGTCCTCCAGTTCAAAAATAAATAGAAGCATTAATTTACCATGAAAACAAGCTTGTACAACAGAAGCTGATTACTCATTTGTTTTAAGAGAAAATTTTGTGGACAAATCCATCAAAAAGTTTTTTACTGTTTCTACTGTATGTTACAGGTAATAGACCTCACCTGAGGATGTCCTGAGCCACCTGAAGGTTCTGGTTCCCCTCCTGCTCTGGCAGCTTGGAGAACTCCACCAGACAGGGATCATGCCTCTTAATCTCATCTCTCACCTGTTTGACAAAAGCTTAAACAGTTAAAAGTGCAAGCAGCACTGAAGCAAGCTTGATTAGTCCAGGTTTAACTCTTACATAACACACAAAAAGCATTTTAAATAAATTCCCTATTGAATAAATCCCATGATTAAATCATGCCAGTCATGGTTATCTTTTCTTACAGCTCCATGTGTCCATCCAAGGTCAACCTTGTCCATTACCCACAGTTCATGGATATTCTCAGCCATTTTTTCTCTAATGTCTTCGAGTTGTGAGGGTAAATCCATCTAAGAGAGCAACATGAGTAAATTGGTATATTTAACGTAAATGATCTTCAAATTGAACATAAAGTAGATTCGATATGTAATCTGTAAATGAAAAATAAATGAGCAATTCTTTTTTTGTGAAATAAAATCCTGTTACCTTGCTAATGTCTACTGGTGTGGGAGTGAAGGTAACTGAATTGACAGGTACTGAGGGGCCGATGAGCTCTTGTTTCCCTTCTCCGTGATCCAAGATGTATTTCTGACACGGCTCTACCTTCAGCTTGACTCTCGGGAGCAGCGCCTCAGAGCACTGAGCAAAACCTGGCGGCGGCAGGAAGCGAAATTCTCCATGTCTTCCACCGAAGAGAAAATGGACGCTAGTGTTGAGAAATAGGACATTTTATTGTATGTACAGATGATCCGTACTGAGAAAAAAAACTAAATTATCATGTAGAAAAGGTAAACACAAGTTTATCTCCACTACTGACTTGACTCCTGCAGAGAAGCTGACGACAGGATAAAGAAGCCCATCAGCATTGAAGTTCTCCAGCATGCCCTGCACAGGCAGACCGTTGACCCGGAAAGAGATGCAGGGAGCGCTGAGGTCAAGGCAGCAGCTGACCACGTCGTCATTTTTCAGCAGGTGAGGGAAGGGGGAGTTCACTCTGCGGCCCACACAGCCTAAGAATCCAAAGGAAAACCTATTTTAGTCATCCATGTGCAGATTTCTGTTTTTTTCTTAGATTCCTCTCATGTAAGCTTCACAACACATTATAAAGATTTAGGTTCACCACACTTAATTAAATAAAAATCTCCATCAACTACAATAAAATGCATGTATGTAATGCACCCTATATTGAAACAGTTGGCTTCTGAGGCTGCTGCAGAATTATGATTTGTGGACTGTATTTTATTCTATTATCAAATGCTATCAAATCAATTCTAAATTGCCGACATGGAATCACTGTACTTTGTATTTGGTGTTGTTTTCTCCTTCTGGACAAATCTAAAAGGCCGTAAGCCTATCAATTTCCACAACTTGCCCTGTTTTCTGAATTGAATCTTAATGTGGCATAAACAAATCTTAGTCAACAATAAAATTATTGCTGCAGCAGTTACACTCACTACGAGAATTACTGCTGCTGCTGATTGATTATCATTGCTCACAATCTCTCTCTCCGTGCAGGCAAAAATTGTACAAAACGATTGAAATGTGGTTCTACAGGAAATCGTATTTCAGTGAGCGAGTTCCCAGCTGCACTCGTACCGTATGCTGAATCCTGTGTCTCTCATTTGATCTCATCCTCACCTGACCAGAGGTGCAGCCCATCAAAGCCATAGGAGCAGAGGTCGTCTCCCACCCCGTTGCTTCCCCAGCCTTCTCCTCCTGTGGGCCTGGGGTGGTAGCCTTCGGTGCAAGCCCAGCCCACACGCAGGTGCGTGGGGTCAGATGTGAGGAAGGGGTCCACGTGATCCACAACCAGCTCGTAGTACCACCGCCGATGCTGGGCTGAATCTTCCCCCATCGCCAAGAAGATGTTTGGTCTCATGCTGTGGTTGTGAGGTGATCATGGGAGGCAAGATAGTGGTTCCTTTCTTTAGTAAGATGAGTTTATATCTGGCTTGGTAATGATGTTCCTCTTAAAGCCATGAAACTGTCTAAGAAATTTGAAGTACCACACTCTCCAGACATAGGCCAATCAGAAATAATATTAAAAAAGGTAACTTTTAATTTAAGCCTTTGTTTAACCAGCAATCCCTTGACTTTTTTGAAAGTGACCTGGCCAAGATAGCATGCCAATTAAAGGGAATGAAAATTAGCAAAAAGGAATACAGAGACTATAGAGAGACAGACACAAAAGACAGAAATCCATCTTAGAAATAGCATTTGCACCCTTCTGTAACAAGTTTTTTTCCCGGAGCTTTGAATTCTCACTGGGAGAAAAAAATCATTACGATGTAGAGAGTTCTGGCTGTTATTCTGTAACAAGGGCGTGAAGTAGGAGAACGCTGCTCAACCAAGTTCTGAGCAAATCCTAGGTACCTGATCTCCAGATGGGTAGGGGGTACAGATGACTGGAGTGACTTCAGCAACACTGAATTTTAAGTTTGTGAAGATTCTAAGTCAGGCCATGCTTATCCCTGGCTTTTATGTTGGTTATCCAAGAAAACAGATTTTTATATTGTACCAAAGACTATGACTAAACTGAATATCTAAATCATGTGTAGATCATCTCTGGTAGATACTTGTTTGATTTTTTTTTTACCATTGCTGCCCTGTGCAGGACCACACACTGCTTTTACTTTATGAAGGACATTTCATGTGCAGCCCACACAGAGCAAAATTGCATTTTATAAATATATGAACGAATGAACAAATACAGATCCAGGTTCTTGCAGAGGTTCTCCTTTTGACCTTCCAATATCAGAGCTGAAACTAAATTACCAGAGAAAATGTGGAATCGGTACATGAGAAACAATAACACTGAAAGGTTATGTGGATGATAAAACCATCAATATGTTGCTCCAATTAAGTCTGACCCACATGGTGTCTGGAGGATAAATGCTAGTTCATATTGTGACATTAACCTTACCCTTGACGGGGCTCTCATGACAGTGAAGACACGAGGAAAGAAGGAGGGAATGGAGAGAATGAGAAAAGGACACAAAGAAACTGATGACCTGATTAAGATGATATAAGAGATTGGATAATAATGAAGGGGAAGAATGAATCAAGAAAAAGATAGAAAAGAAAGCATCTGAAAGAACTGGTAAAATGTGGTGGGTAAGGAGGACAAGACTGAAATATAGACAGAAAACTGATGAGATAAAGGCAATGAGAATGAAAGCAGATGTACTAATGAGGCATTTATTTGAACAAGAAGTAAAAGTGATAGAATGAGAAATGACTTGAGGTGGAAGAGCGAGCTTGGGAATGGACTGAGCAGGTGCAAAGAATATGAGACAAAATAAGCTATAAGGCCCGAGGAACAAAATGGGCTGCTGATAGAGAAAAGCATGATAAAAGAAGACAGCTGCTGTGGCAGAAAGGGCAGACAATGGAAAAAAAACAAGCTCAGAGGAAAAGGAAAATGGAAACTGCCTACAAGATCAGACAGGCACGGTGGGGCAAAATATTGAGAGAGAGACGACCGACACACAAACATAAAATATGATGAAACTGACTACAAAATGTCCAAAGATTATCTCTGTTGAGCCACACCACCCCAGGCAGTGGGTAACTTATCCAAAGTCTCATTGAAAGAGGCTGAAATGAAGATGTGTACGCTCATGCATCAGCATTATTGATCTGATCTATTCAGGCGATAGGAATTAGTGCGGCACATTAAGAGACGACACTAAAGGAGATGAGTAATTCTTCAATTCACTCAAGTCCAGCAGAGAAAGAGATGAGTGCTGCACTGTGGAGAAAGCTAAAGTGTATCTTGTATCAAGGATGCGATCATCAGTGCAGATGGAAAACTTTGAGGTCACAAATGCCCGCAGCAGTGAGAAGCAAGCAAAGGAAAAGTGCTGGAGAATTCAGTCATTTTCCAGTGTAAGTAAAAGCAAACATAGAATGTGGGAACATGCACTGCATTGCAACACAATTTTCAAATGATACATTGAACACGACACACGAGATATTTCTAATTTTGCATAACTTTTGCATGAGTGATTTTTGCGAGACAAATCTAAGTGCCAAGGTATTTGTGGGGAAAAAAACACTGAAAAAGGAAAGCATGGGACAGAATGGGAAGAGGGAGAAGAATGATTCGGGGACAAAGCTTGGTGGTCCTATTAAGCAAAAACATTTAACATCGTACCTGGTGACCTGATTAACCAGACGGGTTTGGAGCAGCAGGTCTCTGTCTGGCAGCAGGTTGTCACAGATGTGGTTCTGATTGGATCGCACTGCCACACCGTTGCACACACACAGAGAGCGCAGCACCTCCAGCACCTGGAAAACAGCCTGTCAGCGCCTCGTGCAGCAAGGGCTCGATAAACACACAGTAATGATCCCACATTAGGCAACGGATCAGAACCACTATTATGGCTGAGATAACAGCAGCTCATTTGCAAGTGATGTAGTCTGGGCCAACATTTACACTAAAATAAATCCAGATTTTCTCCATAAAATTGTAATTTAAGCAAGCTACAACATTTCAGCCAAATATATATATATATGGCCATTGTGACAATGATTAGTCATTGTGCTTCCAGTATTGATACAAGTTTGTGTATCACTTCTTACAATTTCTATATCACATACACACAAAAACCTTTGCGTACACTACCTTGTGGTTGCATCCATGCTTATCTAGAAAAGAGATGATAGAATTAATGTGTCCTTCTTTGATAACATTGAGTGCTTCAGGGCTTTCCACCAAGACACAGTGCAGAACCTCCAAGACTCCTGTAAATGACAGTATTCAACTGCTAATTACTATATGAAAGACACTGTATATATAAAAAAATTAGAATTTTCTACAATGCTGGGATAAGATGATAATGTCAGAAGTGCTGTGCAGCAAGTAACAGTGTTTTCCTGGAACATTTCACTACAGTTGTAAACAACACAAACAGCAATACCCCACAAAGGATCCTTCAAAACAATTATTATTTAAAATGCATACAAATTCAACCAACCGGTGGAAGCCTCAAGCCGGTCTAGTCTGCTAATCAGCCAGTCCAGAGAGCCCGAGAAATGTGCACAGTTTACACGGTTTCCCCGGATCAAAGCAGCTGAAGGCGAAAAAAGAAGGGAATGTCATAATGAGTTCTTAACAGCTCAGTAGATATAGAGGAAAGAAATGTGTATCTGTGTCAGAACTGAAAATGGAGAAAGTGAGGCGTGTTAATTCTCACCTAGTAGCTCATAGAAACGGCTGAGGAGGGTCTCCCACTGCTCTCCCATCTCACTCTGAGCAGCCTCAGCAAAATGAGAAGCACTGCTATATTGGTGTAGACGGTCAATACAAACTAGGACCAAATCTATCACCCCCTGAGAAGAAGAAGGGGTTATGCAGTGACAAATATATCAGCTGTAGGACCGACGCGTTCCGAGATTTACCTCTTCTTGAAACATGTTTTGCCGATTCTTTAGAGCTGTCATGTTGTTCTGTTTAGCTTCATGGCCTAGCCCCTCCAGTGGTGGTTGGAAATATTTCATTAAGTCCTGCAGACTGCAGGTCACTATCATGTTGGGCAGGCTGACAGAGGGTAGGTTTGCTTGTTGACTGAAATCGTCCAGTTTCCTACAGAAAACGAAGATGCGTGAATTTGATATATGTATGATTAGTTTCTTGCCCTGACTACCAGACGTCAACATCCTCTGATTTGAAACCGAACATGTCTTTTTGTAACACTTCTTTATTGGGCTCCAAGAGCCTTAATTATGCAACTGCAACTCTTTTAAAAGCACAGTAGCATTCCTGGGGTATTTTGAAATGTTTTTAGGCATTGCTATACATCCGTATATCACAAGATATTTCGGTACCTGATAAATCGAGTGAAGAGGAGAATGGCACTCCGGATAAGTCTGGCAGTGTGAGATTCTTCCCTCTGAGAGCGAGACAGCGTCAGCCCATCGTCCATATGACCCTCGCTATGCAAAACGGCCTGGGAACGCATTGTTTGCAGTTATTGCCTATTGATTCTTTGATTAAAGTAGGATTCAATGCATTTTCGCATTCAGCATTCTTAGAAGACAATCAATATATAAAATGAGTCTCACGCCTTTGATTTGTCGATATTTCTTGAATCATTTTGAATGTAATGGTCTACCTTCCGCTGAATTCCTCCCATGCGAGAAGATTTTGCATCAGCGGCTTGGTAAGTGAGCCAGAGCCCAGAGTCGACATGCTGGACGTAACAGATGGAATCCCCATACTTGATCTCTGGGATCCCCATGCCATCGACATTACTCTTTGTGCCCGTGTCGTGCTTCTCCTAGAGGCAAAAAAACTATTATTACATGGATGTGTTTCTTTGAAATACCGATGACCTTCAAGGCACCAATCTGTAGGAACTTCCAGATTGAAAAAGTTGTTGTAAGTAGTTGTGAAAAAAGAAATGTATTTTTCATGTAACTCCTGACCTTTGAGGATCGGAAACAGAAGGAGGTTGTGTTGATGTCAGCCTTATCCCGATCAACCAGATGCAGGCCTTTCTCTTCTGTCAGACCCAGGTATCTCCCAGTAGTCACATGGCACAGTCTAAAAGGCTGCCCCCAACATGTATGCCTACCACTCCAACTGAGGAATATCAAAAGCATTGTGTTTTTGTGCTGTTTTCGCAGCCATCTGAAGGAAAGAATTTTACCATTGAAACGGCAGGGGACTAAGCAAGGGACACACAACTTTCTGGACCAGTGATATCAAACATGGTTTGGGGGCCAAAACCATTAACAGAAACAGTAATAATGCACCCTGCTCTGGCAGGAACCTGCACAGCATGTGCAACATGATCTTGACTTCCCTTAGGTCTTAACCACTCTGTGTATGTGCTTCATTTTCTTTTTGTTTCTGCAAATGACACTGTGAAAATATTTTTAATAATTTCAATACCATCAAAAGCTTTTATATGAGGCTAAATCTTACTTAAAAACAGCCCATGGGTCATCACATCCCATGTATACATACACAACATGCAGAATCTCCAGTCTCCAGAGAGAGCGAGCATGGCTGGAGACAGATCCAATCTCATAATGCATTATCCTGCATAGGGAAAACAGATATGACCAAGGAGGAGAAGGACATCTTGTATATCTGACATGAGAGGAGCTTAGTTTTTTCCTCTGACTGACCTTTGCAGTTCCTCTCCCTGCTCTGTGGAGGGAATTGTCAGACACGCGTCACTATGGCTGTGGAGCAGCCGCAATGTGTCGCCCCCTTTCAGGTATCCTACAATTGGCAAATCAGACACTATAAGTGTTCTCTACTGAAAGAGACATTTTACTGCTTCTTTGAAACAGGCCATTTGTTAGCTGTTATTAGTATCTAAACTCGGATAACTCCACTATATGATAATACAGAATGCATTCTTTATTTCAGTTGTAGGCATAGCTCTTACAGTGAATTATTATTTATTATTATATATTATTATGCATCATAAATGAAGTCTGAACACTTGCAACCTGATTTTTGCTCATCGCTAACATCTGGAATCCCTATTTGACCAATCACGTTTCTTTCACACAACAATCAGTTGGTATTAGACTGACCATTTGTTTTTCAATATGCTTAAAGAACAAAAGGAAAGAAGAAAAAAAGTAGCTTGCCTTGAGCAACTCCACCTCCAGAGCAGATGGGAGCAACACTCCAGAGAGTCTGCTGGAAGGCTGCATTAGCAATCAGACTTTCGCTCAAGCTTCTGTTGTCAAAAACTGTGCCGAAGGACAGGTGCTGGGAAGAAACAAAATGGTAATGGGAAAAAAAACAGGCTCATCAACATTAAATACAACTTGTGATTTTTCCACTACAATAGGTATCATCATAAACAATTATGCTAAACAACTCATCAGTGGCTGAGAGAACACAGCTTGCTGACTAACGAGTGAAATCAAAGGAAGTGAAACCAGTGACGCAGAAATTATAGTTTTTTGCTTCTACAAAGCGCAGAAGAAATGCAGGGGAAAAGAACACAACTCCTTTACTGTCTCACCAGATATCTCTCCGAAGACACATTGACAAGGATGAGGTCATCTCCCACGCGCACTTTTTCACCCTCTGACCTCTGTCTAGACGCTGGGTGGACAGTCCACCAACATGCCTCCCCTGAGCCACACAAAGAGACGATACAGACGAGCGAGAAATTCAAGGAAACGTTAAGAGTCTAAGTAAAGTGTTGGGCCACCACGTGCCATCAAGTGCTCCAACATGCCTTGGCATTGATAAACACCATTACAACAAAAGATATTCTGCTTATTTGGTGCTTTGATGCTTTGATAATTATGTTGGAGAGCTGACATCAAGTAACTGTATAGGATTCACATCCTATGCATCAACCATTCAGCGCCTTATAGATGGGGCATTGGCATATGCAGCTGTTCACTCATAGTGACCGTAAAATGACAAAAAGTTATCATAATAATACAAAGACAACATGAAAATATGTCATGTGTTTAAAAAACATCCAACACCAAATACCTGCTTTATCCTCTTGCAGCCCAACATCAAAAGCCAGCTTGTCAGCTGAAGACTGAGATGAAGACAAGCAGCTGAGATACTGCGAGTAGAACAAGACATATATAATATTTCAGTGAACATATGAGCAAATATTATAAACGTAAAACTGAAACCTTCAGGTTTGTATCTGCATTACACCAAAATGTCTCACCATGCCACTGTTTGTGTGGAGGAACAACACTGCCTGGCCATAAAGAAGGGTGCGATGGTTTCCTCCTGCCCCCACCTGCAAAGCACAGTCATGTAGCATATTTCACATAAGTGAATAAACTCTAAAGGAAACAAAATGAACACAAAATGGAATTAGCAATTTAAACAATGGCAACAACAGCAAATCAAACAATCATCATAAAATGTGTGCTTGTTTGCTTATTACTTAATGTAAACACCAGCTGTTGCAGTTTTACGATGGCTTATTTGTCAGCATTATAAGACTGTGCTGACCTTGTTGCATCAGATGAATAAATGCAGTCAAGTCTCAGTTTAAATCTTACTCTGTATTGCAAAATAACAAAATAATACACTTAAGTACAATAACTGGCATGGCTGATATGAAGTCGATTAACACTGGCAACATTCTGGCTGTAGTAGCTTAAATTTCCAATGAATTTTTCTACAAAAAACCTGGACGTGAACACCCCATTGGCACTAATAAAAGAGCAAATAATAATGTGGTTTAAGGAGAGACACCTCTGTAGCCAGGTGTTCACTGTGGGCCAGCATCTCCTGCAGGGCTCGGACAGACAGACACCGGGCCAGGACAAAGCCGCACACAGACAAATCCGGCGGAACATTCTGGCAGGAATGAAAGAACAGCAGAGCATTTGTCATTCAGTTAGCTTCATACATTATATGTCTACCCAATCCACAGGCCCAGCAACACATTCAGCAGGGTCAAGGCAAATTGGTAATTGGTCAGTGCAAATTTAGGAGAACTAGGTGGAAATATCTGGCACATGAAAAGAATATTATATAAATTATAAAAAGATGCTGAATAAATCAGTTCAGAAATGAGAGATATTAAACCTGGATGAAATATGTTGTTAATTTAGAGTGTGGCAGTGGGAGACTTTCAGGAAATAAACTTTAATATACTGAGCTACAGTATACACTATCTAGGCACAGTTAGCAGACAATCATTAAAACTTTAAGATGGAAGACAGATAGAGGTCAACTTACAAGTTCATGTGCAAGTTTCTGATATAGTCTGAAAGTTTGATGATCTTGGTGTCAAACCTCCAGAAGAACAGTATTTCTCTACAGGTTTTGTGAATTATCTGCATCATTTTACACATCTCTTTTTTATTATTAATCCAAATTTCGAGAGAGATGAAGTATGACAATTGAGTCTCTGGCAAGGATGAAAAACTGCACAGTCACTGAGGTGGAGCCCTTTACCTTGCAGTTAGAGGTGGACTCGAGTCTGCAGAGTCTGCTGCCAAATCCCTCCGCGGCGAGACAGAGTTTCACATGCTCCTCCTGGGAGGTGAAGGTACTCTGCAAAACCACCTCATCACCCTTGAAAAACCCACACAGAGGTGACTGCAGTGAGCACAGAGTTCCACATACATGAGGGTTTGATTCCAATGTACCAAAATAAAGACCAGAACACTCCTCAAGTGAGATTAAATTGATTTATCTTTGAAGGCAGAAGATGATCCGGGTCAATTAAAGACCCCAATCATGCCATACTTTTTACAGAAAGATGATTTTACATTGTTTTAATTTAAGTGGTATTCAGGAAAGTCCCTCAGTCATACTGACATGACTTGCAATCAGGAAAACATGGTCTATCTCTGCTGTAAAAGCATGTACTGTAAACCTCCGTCACCTAAAACTTATCTTATCTTTGTTTAAATGCCACATGGACAACATCAAAGGAATTAGGCTTTTCACATCTATTTTCGGAGTTGTAGAGAGGGACAACAGACAACTGGTCTCCAGAGTCCAGCCAGGACTACCAACACCTCTCTACCAAGGCTGCATGCCCCCATACTGGGAAGATAGGGCACTGTCTGACCCGTGATTCACCCTTCTTTCCACTCTGCATATCAGAAGTAGCTCTCAGTCAGTCAAACACGCTGCCTACCCAATGCCGAGGCACTGTGGAGCGTTCGGATGGCTCGGGGACTTGGCTCTTCTTCAAGGTACATTTGGCAAGTGACAATTCTCTGCGCCACAAGACTTAATCCGAATGTCAAAAGCCCTGGCAATTGGAAATGTTTCATTGGGCCGCAACAGGCTTTCAAAACGCTTGTTTTGAATTGGAAACAGAAACTGGTACAGTATATATTCCAGTCCGTACATTTCAGGGACTCCCATTATGTTTTATGGTGGAGCTGGAAAATCTTGCCTCCAACAAAGACTACTTTCACTACTATCATAAAAATGTATATATAATCAGTGCTGCTCTTATGTTTCCCCTGTCATCTACTAACTAAATTGATCATGTGACAAGATTGGTCAGGATGTGGGTGGCTTCCTGCCTCAGCCAAACAATTTCTTGGGGGAAACCCTGCATTTAATGTAATAATATATGACAAAGATTGCTACATTGTGGATCGATTTTTTTAAAATGACTTTGCCCTGGGTACCTGGGTGGGAAACCATCCGCATCGCTTCCTGTATAAGTATGTGTCCTATATCCACACCAGACACTCTCCCTGTGACATGCCCTTATCGGAGGGCAACGATAAGAAGCTGTGAGAGGACAGAGGTACCCATTTGAAAGAGTAAAAAAAGAAACCAGAGAATCAATATGTGGCAATCAATTTTGGCATTTTGGCGGCCACCACAAATAAATCAATATATGGGAAACGCTGGGGGAAAAAAAATTATACTGACTTTCACGGAAGAATAAAAAAAGCCATTTGTGGTTTTCCTTTATGAAGACAGTAAAACATGCATCATTATGTCATAATGTCATGTCAAGTTCTAATGACAAAAATCAGGCAGTATAAAACTGAACTGATACAATAATCTTGTGCTAACACTTGTGCAAATACTTTACAAGTATAATTACTTTCACTTTGCCAGTTCAGTACATCCTATAAATTAATTTTCATGTAAGAAAACCCAAATGTTTCATGGTTCATGGCTTTATGTGATATTTCCTTTTCATAATTTCCTCTTTTTTTTTTTTTTTTTTACAATTTTGAAGTTTGAACTATTGGTTGGACAAAGACAAACGTGAGTGTTCAACTTTAGGCTTTGGCTAATTTTGTTGAGAACTCAGTATTTTGAAAACAAACCAACCCATTGATCAGCTACTCAAGAAAAAACTCGTGAATAAAAAGATAATCATTAGTTAAATAGGTTGAAAATGAACTGCACTCATTCTAATACAAGAATAAAACCCAGAGCTAATCTAATATATTGCAGAGTAGTCTTATGGGGCAAATTTCCTGCAATGAGTACCTCTAATAGTGTAAGTTCATTTTACATAGTTTATCTTAAGTAACATTTCCACGTTTGCTGGCTAACTTAGTTTACACCTCAGGAGCTAGTTAAGTCATATTAGCAAGAAAACGTTTTTATTGTTTTTATTATTATTTTATTTATTTTATTTATTTTATTTAATATTGCAAGCTAGTTTGAATAGTTTGTTTGCTAGTTCGTGGTTGACTCACCGTTCGCAGAAACTGGAATTCGTCGTCGCCCTCTCCAGAGTCAGCCATCATTTGAAAACGAGTCGCATTGGACAGACCTTGTCAGAGGCAGAGAGGAGGACGGGAGAGGCCGCAGGGAGAGGCCGCAGGGAGAGGGTGGACAGCCGCCAGTCCACGGCAGCAGCTACGTGCGGGCGGAGTCTGCTGCGTCAAGTAAGGAAGAATCAATGGCACTAGCGCAGGCTCCACTTCAGTCCGTAAAGGCTGATGGTTCCCCTTGCTAACATTACTGACTCTTATAATGCCAAGTGTTTTATTTACCTGAAAATGAAGGTGCAGGTCCTTTCGTATCCATTGATCCCCTGTATTATAACGTGCTAAAGTTTCCAGTTAACTGGCAACATTTTTTCGCAGGAACTTTAGTCATTGCCCCTCCAGCTGCAGTAAAACTATTTGCCACCTCAAAGTCTCTCCTAACCATATAAATCGTAAAAGGAAAAAAATCTCGTTGCTTGACAATAAAAAAAAACGACTTGTAACCTGTTTCTCCAGTTTCCCACCCGGATGCTCTACGAGCTGCCATGTTTGTTTTGTCCTGGAAATAGATCCACGACTTGGTGAAGGAAATAATGTCATTGGGTTTTTTTCTTGTTGTTTTTGGATTAAAACAGATGGAATATATTGAACAAATGGATTTACATGAAACTTGTTTTGGATAGCTATGGTGCCCAAGGGATGAGTGCAAATACAAATGTTAACCCCCCGACCCCAGTACCTTTTCTACACCACTTGTACAAAAGTTCCACAAGTAGAGATAGACCTATATCAAAATCTAATGGGCAAAGAATCTTCATTCTCCTCAGAGGATCCCTGTCCGCTTTAGTTGCACGGCCTCTCCTCTATAACACCCTTGCACTGTTGCATAATGTAAAAGGTGGATCGCCATGGCATTTCCTGACCACATTCATTCTCCTCAAAGAAACAAGCCTTTGTTGTCTGATCCATTGCTCTGTTCTGCAATGCCATCCTCCGATTATATTCTATATTTCTAGCCCTGAGATGCATTGCTTTAGGAAAAGCTAAATCATTAACACATTGCTCTTTCCGTCCAACAATTTCAAATGATAGGACAGAGGAATAATTGCAGCCTCTGAAGATTACATTGCAGATATCACTTTTCTGCTTTATTAAAAAAAATCTATATTTTTCATTAGGTTGGCTCTGCTCTCTGGTCCAGCATACTGAAGCACTTCTTAGATTGTGAAACTGTACTTAAAATGTAGCTCCCCCAGCCCCAGCCTGTAACCTTTTTTTGTTAACATGCAGATTATGGTTTCAATTATTTTCCAATATGATGACAAATCACAAGTGAACAACGAAGTACAAGCATCAGGATGAAATAAATGTTTGAATCAGGCAAAAACTGTTTACTAATTAATCCATTTCCCTCAAGTACAAAGATCAACTTACTGAATTTGTTGATAATAGAGCCAACAAATGACTTCAAGGTGTCAGTGCTGCTGGAGTATCTTTATTTTCCAGCCAGAATACAACAAATCAAACATCTGTTGGATCACAGAGCTTGGTGGTGTCTGGCATAATGTCCATTAGTTACCATAAAAATAAACTTGTCTTTTACAGGAGACTGCTTGCATCTTGAGTATAAGTTATCATTGTGTTCCAGTGCCTTGGGTTCAGTTTGTTTGAATTGGCTGTCCTCTTCATAGACAATTGAATTATTTCAGTTACTTTCACAATATTTCAGCTGTCTTGCTGCATGCTGGGCATACCAAAAAAGTTTATCATTCTTGTGTGACTCCATCACTGACAGATATTGTTTAAACCATTGCCCCTACTGTATATTTGAATACTCCATTTTGCTCTGACTGACACCAGAGTATAAATGAGGAGATTCTTGAAATTCTTTAAATACAATTCCTTAATTTTATTCTCAAACGGCATATAGCATGAGTACAGTGAAAGGTAACATGTAGCCAAACAGCTGTTTAATATGGGCAAACATTGATAAAGTCCATTTTTATTTCTAGCAACAATAGGTCTTCAAATATGTCAACAAAGGAAAACTGGGGAATCACTTGACATTTGTGTTTCTCTTTCTGGAGTTCACTGTATTTATTTCTAGGCACATAAGCACTAACATGTTTGCTGCTGAGAACATATTACTCTCTAAAGCGCACCCAGTCTTCTGTGTTCTCTGCATTTAAAGTGAGCACTGAGCAATTGTAAACATTTACTTTTGCATTCATGTGGTTTCCCACTTTTCCTCTTATTGCTGTATATTTTTAGCCTTTTGGGAACCCATTTTCTACAGTGTTTGCTGTTGGATGAAAGTAGGCCTGAAAATTGCTTCCAAAAACAGTACTTCACTTTAAGCATCTCAAAAGGCCTTATCGGGAGATTATACTCCCAAAACAAAAGGCACTGTGAGTGGATGTGAAAGCAATGCATGACAAAGCCAGATAAACCAGGACTTTAATAGTATGTCTAATGTCTTCAACTGATAAACTACTGAAATGCCATGATCCTGTTACTGTTTGAGTTACCAGGTGATCAGCATTTTCCTGCCTCCTTTGTATGTACATCCATGAATGCAATATATCAGGAAAGCTTTGAAGGAAATTCTTCAAATTTTACACAAACATTCACTTGGACTCAAGGATGAAAAGTCTAGGTTTCAGGGGTCAAAGAATGATAAATGATCAAATTTCATATAAATGTTCAATTTGTACTACATTTATCCAAAAGGTTAAAGATCACAGTTACTGTGACACTTTTCTGGCCATTATTCAACTTGCATGGTTGATGAAGGCATAAAACGATGAGGCAGTAATTCTCATTGATGGTGTGAATTTCATTTCGAGCTTCACTTTACTTTTTTGCACAAATACTTTAACACACAAGATGAAATGTACAATGCATTGTTTCTCACAACATAATTTGAATATGGTGGTTTCAATTCATATAGTGGGCATCTTTAATCCTAGAGTAATCTTCATGAAGAAGAGTACCATGACACGTGACAATGCTCAGCATGAGTGTGGACAATCTAATGCATCAAAACTAATCAACAAAAACTCGGTATTGTCACAAACACATCTCATTCAACATATTTCATCCAGCTTTCTAATAGATTCCTTTTACTTCATCAAGAGATGGAAGGGAGGGGTAGTTAGGTAAATGGCCAGTAGATTAAAGGGTATTTTATGTAGTTGGGTTAAAGGTCACTTTCTCCATAGAGGGCAGTGGAGAAGGCGGTGTAGTCCAGTGCCCCTGGTGGTGCTCCATGGCCATTATAAGGCGGCATCCTCATGATGCAATACTCTGCTTGTTCTGGAGGAAGTTCTCTCCTCAGCTCTTCCACAAGAATGTAAGGCTGTAGTGGCAGAAGGAAAACGTGTTGGAGGCATAAAGAAAACATAATGCTAATTCCACTCTTTTCCATTTAAGGCCGATGAAAAATGTAGCTTATAAATCAACTTGGCATGGCAAATTCTTGAAAATAATGACTGGAACAGAATAGATTAGTGTCTACTAAGAATATCTGCCCATATGCCAGTAAGCCACAGTCACACAAACAGACACACATACCTTGTCAGCTGCCAGGATCCTGAAGGATGCCACAACCTGCTCAGCAGTGTCTGTATCAGCAGTCTCTCTGGTCATAAAGTCAATGAAAGACTGGAAGGAGACGACTCCAGAGCCATTGGGGTCCACCAGCATCATTATACGGGCAAACTCCACCTCTCCCTGAGAAAGACATGGACAGCGATTGAGTAAACAAAGTAGTGTGATGTGTAGAGTACAGCAAACTGAAAAGTGTGAAGAGCCATCCACCCACCCACCCACCCACATTTGCGACATCATACCAAGTCATAACCCATAGAGATGAGGCAAGCTCTGAAGTCATCAGTTTCCATAGCACCATTCTTCTTCTACAGTTGGAGGTTATAGGAAAGATTGATGCAAAACAGAGGCACAAGTTAATTATATCATACACACACACACACACAGCATTAAACAGGACAGCAATATTCTAAGACTAAATGCTTAAGTTGTATGCAATAGGAACAGTCTTTTTTTTACTTTTCCCAGCTCTGACACTGAAATTTAGATGTTTTGCACTATGATATTTTTGGGTGTATATTCATTCTAGTATTCATTGCCATTTTGAAAAACAGTTTGTGGAATTCCAACAGACTTAAAATAAATGTCATACTCCATTGTTCACTGTCCATTGTTACCCTTGGATCAAAGCTGCAATGACATTTTTTTTAAAATGTATAAAATATATCTAAATGTATCTTAACATTTCACAATACAATAGGATTCTTTGTGGCAATTTGTGATGGCCAAGGAAGAAATGTTAAATCTTTCATCAGGCCTCTCCACCAGGAAATGCTTTAGGTCAAATGTAGGGTTAGATGTGAAATGCTGCTCCTCAGCCTGCCAACAATTCAGCATCTTGCACACAAACGCATTCACACTAGGGGGGGACATTCTGGTCACCGTGCTTATAATTATTGGACCATCTCTAAATACTTGGCTGTCCCCTGTTCTGTTTCTGAATAGCTCAGGTTGTTTTAGAAGTTTAAGATCTGTCACTTAAAATGGACAAAAACCTCCAGAGATGTTAAATATTAGAGAGCTGTACCCGGTCAAAGTGGCTGAAAGAAGATCTGAACTCATTCATCTGCTGCTGGCTGATGCCCTTGGCATCACGGGTCAGGATCTGGGTCTCGATCTCATTGATGGTCCTGGCGATGGTTGTAAGGAGCAGCTCCCACCCAACACGGATGTGCTGTTGACGTGGCACAGAGCAGGCATGTGCAAACTTAATGAATGATGAATGTTTAAAAACTGGATATCAGAGAATGTGAATTTCAGTATCCATGCAGAGTTCAAATGACTGTGTCTGTGCAGAGTGCTAGCAAATACTGTATTTCACATGTACCTACTGTTGCATATATGTCACCACTGCCTTTTACCTCCATAGTGTAGTTGGTGTGTTTGTTATCAAACACCAGGGACTCTTGGATTAGCTGGTGGTCTCCCTCCAACTTGTCGATGTTGGGCTTGTAAGCGACGATGACGTGCTCACATTGCTTGAGCTGGGTCATCTGGTCCTCCAGGGTGCCTCCTATGTCCAGGGAGCAGCGCCCGATTTCCTGTTAGGACAACACATGCAGCAAGGTAAACTTAATGTTTGGACCAATTTTGATCATTAGAGACTGGTCTGAAGATCTGATTGTTTGCATACTGGCTACAAGCAAATCCTGTTGGGACATATAACATTTAATAAATAAAAACTGTATGTGTATGTCAGTCAGTCAGTCATTTTACATGGCATTATCTAATTATTACCATCAGGAATGTCACCATCATTATACATCTCTTATGTACAGTCCACTTGAATATAATTATCTTCCATTTTAGGTCTTTATTTGATTAGATGGAAGTAAAGTGTAATTGCTTATGAAGGCTGTGTGTCTAACCTCCATCCTGGCCTGTATCCAGGGTCCAATGAGATTAGCCTGGGCCGCAAACTGCCGTCTCAGCCTTTCATGGGCATGCTGGCGTGCCATCTCCTCCTGGAGGCCACCGTCTCTCTGAGGAACCAGCTTTTTCACCTAGAAAAACACACAACACTCAGAGGCATTGTGAGAGGCTAGCTTGTCCTGAAAAGAGTCATTCACAACATAATAATGCTAGTATATTTGGAGTATATGCTTTATATCCTTACTGGATGCTGAGTCCTTCAGCTCACTGAAAACATTAGAGCAGCACTTCTTAACTTTATCAGTAGGGTACAGACACTGTTGTCCTGGCTCCATTTTCATAATGCCTGCTTTTATATGGCCAGACAGCCACTGTCTGAATAATGGCTTTATTTCTTGATATATACGTCTGGGTTTTAAAGCTGTAGCTACCTTTTCCCACTTGTTGAGAAGCTCCTCAGTTGTAATCGTGCTGTAGGGGTTGGTAATGTTGGCCTTGATACCATAGCTCTGGGAAATTTTCTGCACCTCATTTTGGATACCCAAGATGGCCTGTCTTTCTGCATCCGCCTCAGGTAGAGTAGCTTTGAACTGCTCATGTGCTGCGATTAGGCTCTGGCAGGAGGAAAAGGGAAACCTTGGAATTTTATTACAATTTCAAATTTGTGAAAGTGATAGCATTATGTGCTTTTGTGGGTGTGGCAGATCTGATCAGATATGTGCAATGAAAAGCAGTAGTCATTCATAGTAACAAAAACCCAAACACTGCTGTAAACCTACCTGGACTTCTTCAATAGTATGCACTATGAACATGTCCTGCAGATCTTCCATGGCTCCTTCCATCCAGTTGTTGAAAGGAGCTGACCTCTTGGCAAACTCCAGGAACAACTGATCAATAGTCTCCAGTAATTTATCTGTCCGCTGAAAGGATTACAGAATATAACATGCATTTTTTGTGTATTTTTAAATCCTGACAAACTGACAATATCTACCCTATAGCTCAGCATTAGACACTTACCTGAACTAAGTAGGGGTTATCATCTTCATATCTCACATTTGTACAACTCCCAAAACAAACATTCCCTCACTATTTTGATGACTAATCCCAGGGTGCATAACAATGGCAATGCCTTGTTAACCGCATGGTTGTTGCTGACAGAGTACCTCCCCTCAGCAGAGGATGGTGGGGACCAGGAGATGGACAGAAAGCAGCCCCCTGTCCCTGTCATTCAGACTTAATCCATGGCCCCTCTCCCAGGCCCTCTCACATATGCAGGTCTGGAATGGTCAGCGTGGATCAGAGATAGTGACTATTGGGCTTTGAGCCAGTCACTTCCCTGGACAGGACTCTTACATCCATTTCCCCTTTATCCCCTCCATGCTCTGATTTGACCCTCCTATCTGGGTCAGGGATTTTAGAGGGGGTCCAATTATCCCTCTTCAAACTGTTGCTCAACTGTCCTGCTCAGATGTCAATGACAGACAGCTAAACATGTTTACACATTAGGAAAAAAATGATTTTTGGATGTACTTCATTCTGCTTCTATTGCAGGTCTATGTGGAACATTAGCACACTCTTGTGGGGACTCACTAAGCTATCCTATCAACAGAAATGAATCCTTTTTGGGAAGTCTTTGGAAAACCACTGGTTTAGAAAAACACTATGCCAATGGAAAGACAAGTCAAACTAATGTAAATCCATCTGTATCAGAATGACAGCCTTGAACATTTCCCTTACCTCCAATGCCTCTCTCCTCTTCTGAGTCAGAGTCCCCAGCTTGTCCCACAAGTCACAGATACTCTGGCAGCGCTGGTTCACAGCAGCCACATCATGGAAATCCAGCTCACTGGAAAAAAAAAAAAAAAAAACACACTTATTTGTACAGCATTATTTGCTGCCATTTGGTACTCTTGTATTTGCAAAGACAGAGCTGCTGGAGGTAAACCATGCAAATGCTACATAAGAGCTAAAATGTGTACAAATGTACATAGCCAAGACAAAGTCAATGCAGCTATATAGGCAAGTTGTGTTAAGTTCAGTGCTAAAGACACCTAGAAATTTAATATAAAAACTAATGAGCAAATTTAAGTCAGGCAAAAATGAAATGACTCAGTTACCAAGTTAACCTCAACACATCTGGTGGCTCTGCAATGCTATTCTGCTGGCATGAACAAAAACCTTGCCTCTGTGGAGGCATGAGAGAAATTAACACACGTGCACCACAAAGTGTCATTCAGAATTTTATTTGAAACATTGTCAAAAAGCACATGAGTGAACTGGAACTTGAGCTGCCTTTTCCTGTTCCAATTGTCAACTATTGCTGCTTGACATCCTGGGTCTTAGGGGGATGACTGGATTGTCAGCAAGAGGCAAGTATTTCTCATAATGAGCTTCATCCCATCCATCTTCTCCACTTTCATACTGAGACTGGTACTGCGAGACTGTGCCAGCAGGAAGTTGACCAGTTATGAACATGTAGTACAGGCTGGGGTAGCCTGGTCCAACTGGGGACACAGGGCCTCGAGACACAGAAGGGCCTGCGGGAGCAGCCAGTGGTAGATAAGGACTAGGTGGGACTGGCTGGGAGCCTTGCATTTCAGTCTCCCTCTCCGTAGCGCCGTACTCGAAGACATCTTCATAGTGATTCAATTCACCAGCCTGGAACTGAGGTCCCGGATATGGAGGAGGTGGCGGCGGCAACTCAAGATTCTCGGTTTCCCTTTCGGAGTTTCCATACTCGTAGTTCTCTTCATAGTGCGAAAGCTCACCTGCGTTAAAGCTAGGCGGAGGGGGAAGGCCAAAGCTAGAGGGAGATGTGGACACACTGTAGCCAGCCACAGACTCTTCCACAGGATTCCAAACAGGAGCTGCAGGACCAGAATGCACTCCTCCGACTGGTTCATGGTAGGTTGGACCAACAGGAATGTTTACATTGGGAGGCTGAGCAAGAGCACCATGATAGGTGTCAGCAGGTGTGGCCAGGTTTGAGAGATGGCCTGCATTAGCATTATGCTGGTTCCAGCCTGGGGGGGGGACACATGCAGGTTATCAGCAATATTTAAGGATGCATTTAAGACTGCAAGCATCAAGTTATTTAGTGAAATAGCAATCTCACCTTTTTTAGCAGGGAAGCAATGGGCATTCCAACTTAACAGGGCAATGAGGAGCAATTGACTGAAAGAAAAAAAAAAAAGTCAAAAACAAGCAAGCACTGGAAAAAAAAATTGAATAAACAGGCAAAGTTAATGAAGTACCAGCCACATACCTTGCACAATACCAAGCAGCCATTGTTCTTGTCAGTTGAAATGTGACCTTCCTTTTCCAGAGCACCGGTTAAATATGAAACAGGAAATACTCTGTGGCCAATCCCAGACTGAGAAGGTAACGATGGACAGGTGCACGTCATTGACTGCTGATTGAAAATGTCAGCATGCCAACGAACCACACCCTTCACACTTGTGTTGCGATACACTGCAGTGACATGCGCTTAGCCAGGAAGATGAGGGTTTAAGTTTTTCAAAATCACAGTTTTGAGACAGTGAGTTTGCTTTACTCCAACTTTCTTCTTCAGCTACCTCAAGTATGAACAAAGAGATTTTAATTGGACCACTGTTTCTGGATATAGTATCCAAAATGCAGTTTTAGTACTATTAGAATAATATTTACAAGAGAAACAGAAAAAAGGTTTTTGCCAGTTGATTTTGCTACCCCCGCCCTCTGATGCTGTGTTTGGCAGGAATGAAAATACACTCCTGGACCTCTGTGACACTTGATTGCAAGAATCTACAAAAGGGAGAACGTACTTTAATTCCTGTGCAATGGCAGCAATCTGCTCCACTCTGTCCTGGTGGGCTGCCAAGTCACTCTCGAAGGCCTCATGTTTTCGAAGCAATGCTTTGATTTCTGTCAGGGTGGCTCTTTCATAGTCCTTCTGGGAGAGGATCAGCTCCTTACCTGAATAACACAAATAGGCAAATGGAGAAAGAGAGTGAGAGAGAGAGAGAGAGAGAGAGAGAGAGAAGCATGGTGTAAAATAAAGGATCAACAAGATAATTAATAGATTAGATCTACACACATGCCTTATTTGGCCATTGCAGATTGAGACAAATGACCTGCTGCAGTCTACTACAGGCTGATTGCATTGTACAGTCAAAACTCATTAGGAGCAAATCTAAACAAACCCTAAGGTAATATGAAATATTTGAACAGTAAAAAGAAGGTGAGAATACAGATGCCTATAGATAAACATGGAGCTAATAAGTCAAGATCAACACACAGGCCTTTAAACATGGCACTGAGAGGTAGTTACAAAATCAACAATCCAAATGTACAACTGCAACTGACCGCAGGCCCAGTTCTCATGATTGGTGGCCTTCTGGCGAAACTTTTCAGCCAGGTGGTCCAGCCTCTCGAGTCTACGGATCTCTGTAAGGAGCCACTCCTCGTAACCTTTCTCTGCCTGCTCCAGGCCCTGCCATGCACTAGTTATGTCCTGTAAACCAAATTCAAATGAATAATCACAGTTTAAATTCACTCACTTAAGAGGTTTAGAATTGATTTTAACCTAACAAATGAGATAAACTAATAAAAAAAATGTCATTTGAAGTTGCAAGAAAGTGTGAAACAAATCACCCTCTATCAGTTAAAGCCACAGTTACTCCTTCATCCTTGGGCATTTGCCATGAGATTAATGTGACATAAAGTGACACAAGACATTAATAAATGTGCACACAATCATTAACATTTCTTCAACTGTCTCATTATAAGCAGAGATAGAATTTAGAGTCATGACTTACGGATACCATCTTCCCCTCAGAGGGCATAAAGGCAGGGCGATTACTGATGCGCAACTTGGTCTGCAGGGTGTTGAAGTTAATTTCCAACTGGCACTTCTCCTGCACCTTGGGGGGCTTGTGCTGGCGTCTGTAGTCCCTGAAATCCTCCAGCTTCCGCTGCATCTCTGCCATGGTCTTCTCTGGGGTCCGGTTCTCCAGCCAGGGAGTGGTGCGACGGATCCACTCCAGCAGCTGGGACACACACAAACAACATGTTAAGATAGTGGCGTGACAGGAAAACTGATGAATTATTCATTTTTTCAGCAGCTGGGTCACACCTTATCTCAGCAATGGGATTCATAAGTGGGGCAAAGAAAGATACTTTTTAATCTAAACTTAGGTCTGTACTTTTACTTTCAACTACGCTCTTGTACAAAAATAGGCAGAGCATCAACTTCAGGGTAATATATATATGCCCACTGTAAATGTCATCATCTACAAAGGTGTTAAAGTTAAGTTTTACTTTGAAAAACATTACACAAAGTGTCATCATCAGAATAGAGCATGTTTTTTAATGAAATTTGAAAACTTAAATTACCTCACTAGCCAGTCTCTCATACTCTTCCATCAGTTTCTCATTCTCCTGGTTTACACCAAGCACCTTACAGATCCTGTTGGCAGCCGTCTCTGCCTGAGAGCACAGGGCGAGAGAAGAATGTAATTACATTGGCAAAGTAATGCTGTGGGCCATGCTCCCATTCATCCTTCCAATATTCCTAATAATATTATACTCACAATACATTTTTTGATCACAGTGATATGTCAAAATGGAACTGAGTTCTGCACCTGACACAATTCTCAAAACACATGATGGACTTTACAGAAAAGGCAGGGATAGCTCAGTCATCTAAAAATACAAACTGGTAAGGGGAGAGGTTCAACCACTATACCTGCTCAGCTCCAGCAAAAGCGTGGTAAAAGCACGACACATAGGTCATGATAGCTCTTTCATCAGGCTTGGGGGTGTTGATAATATCTAAGACATTGAGAGGAAGGAAAAGTCAAGGTGGCAGAAAGAGGGAAAAAAGTAAAGAGAAAATGTCTTCAAACACACAGAAACAGGCATATATAATAAACACATATTTTAAACCATTATATGTGAGACAGTAAAACATTTTAATTCAAGTACTCGTATCTGGCTACTTCTATTCCATAAAACATTACCTTCTGCGTCCAGCATTTTGGGAATGTCCAGGTGTTTCTCGGCAATGTCGAATGCCAGGTTCAGGTTCCCCAAAGGATCATCCTAAATAAAGAAACACAATTCTGCATCACTGAGCAGCAATGCCAGACTTAAAATGCCACCAAGCTGACCTCCATGCTATGGTGGACACATTATTCTCCCTGATCATCTACTGTACATGCACAATAAGTTAACAGCACATGTTTTTAAATTTATACGACTTCCACACAAAAACGTCACCGTACTTTTTATTTTCTCATGTGCTGGATGCTTCTTAGGTCCTTGACATGTTGATTATTGCAGCTTGGATGGTTGGTATCTTTACTTTATAACTGACTTGAACAACTAATCTATTCTGAATGACCATCTTAAATGAATCAGATATTAAATTAAGCTACTAATATATAACTCAAGGCTACAACGCTACAAGAACATCATATATTTCTTGAGATGACAAATGTAATCTTAGATTTTTCTTTTTTTTCACAAGTGACTCTGACAGTAGAAACCAAGTGTTTTAAAGGAGTGGGTGTGGTGCATTAGGTTAACAGCTGATAGTGAACCCTTCCCTGCTAATGGAATAGTCAGTGAGGGTGCAATGGGGTAAAGGGATTGTGCGCTCATGCTACTGCTATTGTCTCTATCTCTGTAACACTGTTCCATAAAGGTAGGCGGGGTGAGGGTTGGCACACTGCATGACAGGGCCAGCTGCTCACAGATCCGGTACAGGGCAGACAGATGGATGGATAGGGTAGTAAATTGATGACGGGATGGAAGGATGGATGGAAGGATACCCCAAGGCCCCTGTGTGTCTGTGTGTGCGTGCCCCTGACCAGAGCTGGCTCAGCAGGCTGTAACACTGCAAGCTTAACGAACACGCTCACCTTAAGCCAGACTCAACAGCTGCCTGGCACACAATGCAACTGTCTCCTGGCAGCATGAGCATGAACTGAAAAGCCAAGGTGTGACTGAGTACATGAATACATATATCAGAAAGTGTGAAAGAGTGAGAAGGAGCAGTAGTAGTGGAAGCCTCATCATTCATATTTGATACTGAGTAGCCTATTCCTAATTAAGAAACACCACAGTAAGCATTTGACAGACATCTTTCTGACTTCCATGAGGACCGGCAGCATCTAACTGGGGAACACTACGTGATAGTGTGGTCAATAGCAGAGGAAAAGCTAAGCCTGAGCTCTGCAGGGACTAGGCTCATGTTTCTGTGACTATTCAGGGTCAACTCCAAGTCAGGCCGGGGAGTTGTGTGCTGAAAAGTGAGTGCTTCTGTTTCCACAACAAATGAAAATGTCATTCCTAATACCTAGGCCATGGTGTTCCCCTATTATACTGTACATACCTGTACAGTATTGGCCAAATGTGTCTTTGGTAAACAAAATTTTAAAATAAGATCACAATAAAGTCTTATGAGAGCAAAATCCCTTTCCCACTGCAGCCTTGGCCTTCCCGTCTGGCTCAAAAAGAACCTTCTCCCAGGAGGGAAAGGGTGCGTTACTTGTGCATTATTGTTTCTTGACAGACATGGGAGGGCTGTCAGCTGTGCTCTCTGGCTCTGCAAATAAGCAGCACAGCGCAACGAGTCCCTCACCTGTTTAGGCACAAACACTGGGAGTCCCTGGGCTTCCATTAAACCCAGAACATTTAAATGAGCTGCGGAGACGTTTGCCCTGAAAAACACTCAAAGCCCAAGCAGTATGCACACTCTAATGTGCTAGACAATATGTAGTGTTTTTAAATAGATGAGAAATGTCAAACTCCTGCATTCATTTGTCATATTTTGAAGCAAGACAAGCCTGGCTTTGCATATTTATCACTTTGTGTCGAACACATGAGGCCACCGTGAAACCAGATGTTGTGATGGGCACAGTGGGGGGGCACAAAAATGAGCTTAAAGACTAAATCAACAGTCTCTTTCACCCTAATTATGCAGAAATTATGTATCTAGTCAACAGCTTTAGATAAGAGTAATGAAGCATGAGGTGAGACTAAGTGAATGCACTTGTAATAAAAACCTTTAACTGTGACAAAGATTAAAGTAGCGTTATATTCCATTAGCTAAATAGCACACTGTTTGTCTACAGCAAGCCTCACTGCACAATGCTTCTGCTTCTGACAACTGAGTGGACTTCCTATACACAGCTTACTTCACCTCACATCTTTATTTATTGTAGACTACACAGAGACGGTCCTATGAAATGACAAGTATTTCTAAGCATATCCAAAAGTGCCAAACATGGTACCAACAGTCACAACAAACTGCTTTAAATTCAGTCTACTATGTTTTGCGATCATTCCCGGATCAAACACCTCTGTTTATCCAGAGGAGTCAGTCAAAATAATGTGGCATACACATCCAGCCCTAAATATAGACTGGTTTTGCCCACTGTTTGTACCCGAAAGTTCCATTATGCTGAGTTCATCGTGCACTTTGCTTCCAACACTTCACACTGTGACAGAAGTGTTAATGTGGAAAATCAGTCTGTTAGTATTTAGGGCTGAAACACATCATCCGAGGTTACAAGGGAAACCACACGACACCTTGTTGAGCTTAGAGTAGTCGAGGAGGTCGGGTCTGTGTCTATGAATCAGGGCGCAGAAGGCCAGGCCATCCTTCCAGCTTCACCGACCGATGAGCAGAGAGAACCAACATGTCAGTTCAAAGAGGCAACGGGCCAACTCAACTCAGAGATGAAGCTGCTGGAGTCCAGTTCCAGCATTAACCATGAGAGATGCAACACTTTTTCTGAAGTACTCAAACCACTTCAAGTCAACTTCAGCAGTAACTTAGCTCTGGCATAAGGCGATCAGACGGCCATATTCACTGTACAATCCCCACATTACTGTGATTTGCATTGTTATATTATTGTTATGACAAGATTGTAGACAATGAGGGGAAAACCTAGATCAACGATCAATCACTGCAATTACTCAACATTTAAGACTCAATGCACTGTATTTAATATGATAAACACTGACCTGACATGGAAGTTTTGGACATTGACATTCCTGTAGGGGGCAGTCTTTCTCTGACACCACAGGAGAAGACCTTCCTTGGCAGATGTTTCTGAGGTGAAAGTGAATTCACAGGGATTGGTCATAGTGCACTGTAATTCTGCACAGGTAACATATTTTTTTTTCCTTTTAAAACTCTCAATTTCACATATGACATCATAACATGTCCTTTACCTGTTGGAGTTGTCTATGTCTACATTCAGTTGATGCATGTCTACATATAATTAACTAGAATTTAACAAGATTTATTACTTTATTAAGGTCACAGGTATCATTTTGACTTCTTTCCCATCCCAGATGGTGCAAACAGATGTGGTGAAGTATGGAAATATTCACATTACCATATGTCACAGTATATGTGCAATGCTTTTGAAAGGCCTCATTAAGAAATAGGTTTCTTTCCAAATTCCATGCCCCCCTAGGATGGAGTAGTTACACCATCAAGAAAACACAACTACTCCATTTAAAGTAGTAGTATACTAATAGCTCCTACCTTCCACAGAAATGTCCTGAATGGCGAAGCGTAGGATAATGGTCCAGATCATTCCAAGAGTCATCTTTACATTTCCATCAACAATCTCTGAAAGGCAAACAACCTGTTATAATAATCAGTTAGTACAAGAGTGGACAACTAATTCTGATTATCACTCCAATCCACACCTGCAGGCATGCAGTATATTCATATATATACAGAGGAAGGTCTTGGGTACCTTCAGCTCCAATGGAGACCAGTTTCACTCCCTTGCTTGTGATGAAGTCAAGTGCTTTATTGACATTAGCAATCTTATGAAACCGCATCTTCCCTCTGTCAGGCTTGGGTAACCTCTCTCCTGCAAACAATACATTATGTGAAAGGCAGATATGCATGTGACCTTATTTCGTCATTATCAAACGTAGGTTAAACAGATAAGATTATATTAAAAAGGAAAATAAAAGCATGAGAAACCACATTATTGACAATAAAAAGTGAATAAAATAAATCACTGAAAGGAACTGAGGAAGCATGAAGTTACAAAGGAAACATTTTCCTTTAGTGAGCCAACCTGAGATAACTTCCAGAAGCAGCATGAGTTTTAGTCCATTCCTGAAGTCTTCCTCAATATTTTCAATTTGAGTGCCAGCTTTCCTCAGGTGGGAGTTACACCAGGCTGTGAAGGTCTAACAGGAAAGGAACAAATGCATGGGTTTATTTGGATGAAAAACTGCAGCAATTTCTGCACTTCCTGTGAAGCTCTGCAGGTGCACCACACATAAATACAAATCATCTTTAATTTATATGGGTTACACTATAAGCATGCTACACCCTCCCTCTGCAGTTAACCTAAACAAACTGGGGCAGCTAATGGCTTAACAAGTCGTCACTTTGAGACTATATATCACATTGATCCTAACCTCTTTGACCAGTGCTACATTTTCAGATTAACCTTTAGTGACCCATTAGTGTCCAGTTTCCACTTTTTCCTGCTGTAGTTAGTCCACAGCTTATGACCATCAGAACAAATGTGCTCCATATGGGGCACTGAAATACTGTGAATCAAGTTAAGACAAGCTCATTGTCTTTCTCCTCCTATTTTTATAAAGTCTTTCAATAGCCAGCAGCAGAGTTCACAGGCGCTCAACACTTTGCGGATGAAAGCTGGGAGCCGACCACAGCGCACATTCCAGTCGATATAAGGTGTTAAATTTAGACTGCTCTGCTGTGCCTCATGATAACAGACCAGGGGGGGAAAAACGTCAAAATGTCTCACCATGTCAACATGAGTGAAAATGTCACGTGGACACAGAGCAAGATTTCCCCTCATGTCACTTTCTGTCACTATTTTGCCACTTACAATATGACCAGTTGCAGCTGCAAGGAGATAGCTTTATCACAGTGCAGGTATGCTGTTCTTCCTGGTCACACTCATTACTATGCTGAGGGATGAAGTCAAGCAGGCCCAGACAAAGGATGTGTCAAAAATCATTTCACGGACAGGCCGAAATGACCAGAGTGAAAAGGGTATAGAACATTTGTGTTCTTGTCTGTTTAGAATAAAAGTTCAAATGAAACATACTTATTTTTTCTTTTTTTAAAGAGCACATTTTGAAAGATAAAACTTTAACTTGAGTGTATTTTACCTATGTAGTTTTATTGGCCACTATATAAATTCAGCAAAGTGATGTTACTTGAGGGATATATTTAACTTTTTCCAACCCTGATTCTTCGGGCCTCTCTCTCAGGCTTCCCCACTGAGTGTTGGTTCAAAAGCAGAGTATCACCAGCTTTTAAGTAAATCACATTCCATACTGAGCGAGTCCCCCGGGTGTACAGTGTGTGACATTGAACTGCTGCCCTCTTTGATAAAAAGACGTGGCCTGCTGGTCCTCCAAATTTGACTCAGACACAATTGCAGAACCCTGCTGCCCACTTTCCAAGCCCCCCACCCTCCCTCCCTCTCCAGCACCACTGACCAGTGACGATTAAAGCTAAAAATACTTATGAATCATATCCAGCCAGGACCAACCCTTCACTGCCTTTGAGCCTCAATGGGTCAGAGGGCAGCAGGCCGTGTCGAATGTTAAATGTTTCACATGATGAAATGACAAAAACTTTTGAATGGATTGTGTTTGAATCCTTTATTTCCTATTCCGCTTTGATTTGGACCTTAATTTACATGATCATATTCGCTACTTATCCATAACACTTTTGCACTTTTTTGTACCCTGGCAATGCAGACCTGGCTTAAAATATGAATGGGCACTGAAGGCTATATCAATCTTCTCAATAAACCTGTCTGAGTCAGATAATAGATTAAAAAAGGTCCCCATAAGCACTGCCACATTAATATCCACCAAAGGAAAGCTACCCCAGCTGCTAGTAGGATTTGAAATAAGCCAGCTGCACCATGGCTTTGGCTAGATAGACATTTAAAACAGTTGGAGAGAAATTATTTCTGAAAAGAGCACATAAAATTGGGCCCCTAATGAAGCAAGCAAACTCCTTATGGCAACACTATGGCTCACTGTGAATGTCAAAGGGCAGTATATGATATGAAGCAAAGCTGATCAAGAACAGACCAACTTCATTGCATGCCATAGTGCCAAAAAGAAACACTATACCAGTGTTACTGTGAGCAGCCATCAGTGATGCTTTATCAGTTCTGATCATTTTGAACAGCTGCGTCCACAACCAAACCCACCGATGAGCACTTGTCAACTCCAAATTACAATCAGTAAAAGGATAGACACTGGAAAAATAGCTGCGCATACTGTATGGAGGAGGGACCGGACTATCGCCTCACTGCCTTGTGTCGCCAAAAATACACAGTTTTGTCATCACTGGATGATGTGGAGGGGCCACGGGAGGTTCAGGGCATTGAGCTGATGGCCTCCAGGTGTGCAAAAAAGCTGCAGTTTAAGGCCCAGGCCAACTTTTAAAGCCCTCAAACCAACTGACAGTGTGGGAGGCCGATGCTATATTGAGTTGAGCTGGTGCTGGTACAATATTTCTCCGTGGTTTCCATAAACAAAAGAATTCCGCACCAAGGACACTGGATTAACCCTACTATAATGCCTTTTGGTCCCGAGGTTAAAATTAGATGCAGCGTCCATTCTAATCCCAAGAGCGTCATCATGTGTTAGAAGCATCTGTTGACAGCTCGCATTCCGCGCGTATCAGTGGAGAGGCAGCAGTCTGTCGAGCCGCTGGAAGGCAGGGCTATTGTTAGCTGGTACCCGCCGCATCCGTCCGTCAAGCCCTCACTACCTCCCTGCCTGGACCGCGGCTGCCTCAAGTCTGCGGCACGTAACTAGGACCTCGTCGGAAGTTATTCTATCCTTCAAAATAAAATTACATGACAAAATTCCGAGCATACGATAGTAGCTTGGCTTCTTCTCTCTCCATTTTTAGTTTTTCCAGTATTTCCTGCTTGAGTTCGAGAGAACTGCAAAGCTAACTAGACTATTTTATATTTTAAAAGTAAATGTGATGCAATGGAAGAAAGGAGCTGGCTACATGTGGCGAACGGCTCGGGTGTTTCAGGGTTAGCTAAGTTTTTGTTCGTCTCTTGTCCGTTTTCCAGCTACACTTACAGACTCACACGTTTATTCTTTGTTAACTTGGCTCCTATGAGAAAAGAAACATAATTTGGATTTGTTTTCTACTGACCTACGGTCTATTAAATGCGCCTGGAATCGTTTGAACTTTATATTGATAATGTTGACCGGAAGCCCAACTCTCTACTAAGGTTACCTTGACGGTAGTCCGAACGGAGCTGTTTGAACTATGTTGTGCGACAATGTACATGAAAAATATTGGCATATTTTTACATGTCAAAAACGAACAAACCCATTTTAACTTATTATATGTTATATACCTGTATATATTATATAAAATCTAATATAAGCCTGAGTCACAACACTGGCATAGTTTTCACCTTTGCACCCATCAAAAGGAGCTTTTTGAGCCAGGTGTTTTCGCTTGAACTTACTTTCCTCTGCTGTTGCTCCCAGGCAGGGTCCAGTAGCATGTCCCTGTCCCACTCTTCCTCCTGTATCATGTACTCATCCTCGTAGCCGTTATCATAGTGCACCGTGGTCTCCACCTGGGTCATCATCATTGTGCCGTTACTTTCTGTTCCCCCGAAACTCAAGTTATCCTTCAACTGTAATGGCGAGGAGGGGATAGTTTCCTGACTTTCTCTTCTTTACTCTCTCACGCTTGCCCTTGTCCTCCCGACCTGACAGACGGTCTGGCCCTGGTTGCCGCAGATGAACAAGCGACGGTGTCATTAGTACTGGACGGTCACGTGACGCCTTCATACCTTCCCCGAAAACCCCCCCATAGCCCACAACCCACACCCACCCACTCACAGCAAGTTTAGCAGGATTTAAAATAACTTGAGATCAGTAAAAGAGTCTTTATTGTAGAAAAAGACTTTCATTAGAGACCAGAACAAAAACAGCACAAAACAGGCTTGGGACATATAAATAAAATGCTTCTTCCTTGAAAAACCCATATATTCTCAAACTGAAAAGTACTGGTCAATGTTACAAACCAACCAGAATCAAATGCTTTGTTGAAAAACAAGGTATTTAAGGTATTTAAACCTGTTATGGCACAATGTAGAGTACTGAGACTATTCCTCCATTCCCTGATGTTCATGTTCTGTTGTTTTTAAGGTCCTACAAAACACTGGGACACTCGTGATGAACACAATTTGCAATAATGTGCAAAATATAAATTCTATGCAGCATATCAGATGTAACCGTGTCAGTATCCAGGTGTTAAGTGTGACCATGCATTTGTACACAACATATGCTCAAGTACAATAAATCAAACCATGTGTGATCATTCAAATCAGTTAAAAAAGAAAAACACTGCAGCTTTGAGAACGCCCAACAAAGATGTGTGATATGTGATAATGTACTGCATAGATGTACACTCAGCCATGCAACTTAAATCTCTTCTGATTAGTTGCACAGCTTAGAGGAAATAAAGTATAATTTCACCAAAAATATTAGTCTGGTCTGTGATCAGATTTTCCATTTTTTCAAACATTTTCTTATGTGCTGTGAGTCCTTTTCTTCCCTGCACATAGCGCTTACTTAGGCTTCTAATGCTAAGTTAATCGAAGCAGAGACTGTGACCACATGTAGATAAGAGAAAAAACAGTGAACCTACTGTATGCTAGTTCTTTAGAAAGTTATGTGAGGAAAAGTCCCCCTGAATGAGACAGTCTGAGAAACTTGACTGTTGGTTAGGGTGGAGCATGTCATTTCACAGAAAAATAGTTTACAGCCAATGTGAATTTTGATTGTTTAAAATGTATTCAAAAACTTTTGCCATTGTCTGAAACACCACAAGTCCATGTGCTCTGTTAATGTAATCAAAGGAATACAAGGAATCAGACAGGCCTCTTAAAAAATGTGAACTGTCCCTTTAAGGTTCAAAACGTCATGGTAGAAGCTAGTCCCTGCAGTTGCTGCTGCAGGATAACCTCACCACAGAGATAGAGTTCATACAGAGTGCAAAGAAAAACTCACGGGAGTGAAAAGGGCACAGGTGTTTCTCAAAACTATCCGACAACCTGAAGAACATGTTATCCGTCACAGCTATGCTAATCCTGTCCAGGGGCGCGACATTAACCCAAACAACCTCTGGGCTCAGAGTGTAATGGCTGAGAAATACAGGAGTGTTTGTGGAGAGGGAGTGAGCCATTTGGACCCCATGTATCTAAGTGTATGATCTGTGATCTGCATCAGTGTTCTTTGGTCACAAGGAAGGGAAGAGAGGAGCAGGGAGGGGATGAGGAGATTTTTCGCATCATTCAGTTTCATTTAGGCCACAAGGTCGCCGCCACTCCTGGCCTCGTTCGTGGATCCATTTGTTTGATACTAAAGACAGAACAAAAAGATGCCAATTATAACCTTAATGTGGCCATTTGATTACTTCAGACAGAACAAGTGTCCATCCTCTTGTCTTATATTGTCCTATTAGAGCCAGGTAAAGAGGAGCTCACCCCACTTGTTGCCCACCAACACCGGGCAAGCTGCATGTCGGGTGCTGTAGTCTCCCTCCCCGCTTGCAAACAAATTGTACCAGAATACTGCAGATCCCTGGTGTAAACACAAATAACCGGCAACAGTAGTTAGCAGTAGTGCGATACCCCCAGGAGATTTTTGACAGGTGAAATAATTAAAAGAAAGTAAAATACATATTTGGGTGAGTGGGGACTTCCTTTCTATGACAGGAACGAACAAACAATTGCTTGTAATGCATGGTCAATCATATTTTACTTCAAAACATATCAAAACACCTGGAAATCCATGCATGTTGTTATGTTGTTATGTGTTGCATGAGCGGTTGGTTACCTTTTGAGGCCAAACTGCTGCGCCAACATCTGGGAATACTGTGGCTCCACCTGCTTGTACATCGCTCATCTACAGTACAACAGAGACAGGGCAAAGTTCAGGGTTTCTGTATCAAATCAAATAATTCTACAGTCCCAATGAATGAAACTTTTATTGAGTCAATATTTTTTAATATTTTAAATAATATTTAATGATAAATGAATATTTTTGTTGATTCCATGTTGGAAAAAAACATGCTGACAGCATGGTAATGATATTTAGACTTGCTAAAAAGACCCTGTTTTTCCACATCTTTTTCATAGTCTGAGCAACCCCCTCCTTCCCATCCTCCCACTGCATCAGCAAAGCAGGTTCTACTTTAATTTACATGTTACTTTGGTGACAGCAAGGATTTTGCAGACAAGCAAAGCCTATAATCAATGACGACAGGCAATCACTGATGTATAATAATAGGGTGTCACCCTGAACAAAACCAGGGACAACATTTATAATCACTTTTCCTATTTCATTGGAAACTGGAACTGTTAATGCAGTTTTTCTAATCAAAGGAACTAAATTTTACTAAACAACCTTTTGTTCTGCACTTTTGACACATGAACCGTCATTTAAAGTGAATAAAAAATAGTTTATTTCAGACTTATGACAATATTATATTCTGTGTAACTATTAAATCCATAATGCCATGTTTATGGCTACACCATTATTAATTTGAGTCAGTTTTACACTGTTGGGAACATTGGATCTTTTGACTTTTAAGTTAACAACACTCCTCTTTGTGTGGATTTAGGAAGGGTGTACTCACATAGAAAAGCCACGTTGCTATGCGGTTCCCAGTGCCCAGCTCTTTAAAGGCATCAGGCTCATCTTTCTGTGGAGAGGAGTCAATATCAGATTTAAGGTCCCGCCACATTAACACAACTGTACAGTTAGAGAAATTAACTTGTGTGAATCACAAAGGGTCTTACCCTTCCAAAGTCAAAGTGGGGTTCGTATTGACCTCCGACGCCATAATTAGCCACCTACAGAGATGAATAAAATAGGATTTAGGTCTCACCACTGTCAAAGCAGGTTTTCCATCAAAAAGACATTTGCATCCTGAGGCTTTGTAATGATCAAGGGGATTGTTGGCTTTCTTTTTACATATAAAACAGAAAATGTTGATTACGTATATTGTAGATTCAGGTCCTGCCTCAAAGAAGAAGAAATGAGCTTGTCTTGCTTCAATGTCCACAACTTTAACCTACTTAACTAAATTACCTGCAGCTCCTCTGCGGTATCCATTTCCAGCCCAGTGAGATCTTCAATTCTCTGGTTGATCTTTTCAATCATGGGGTCTTCATAGCCAGTGAGCCAGGCACTGGAATAAAGGAGAGAAATCAGACCAGTTGAAAAGGAATGTGTCTCTCTACATCTGTGCAGCACATATTTGTCCACTAGATGGTAGTAAAGATTTCTTTAGAAACAGGCGACAGAGAGCGGGCATGCAGAAAACTTGCCAGGAGAAGCTCAAAAAGAAAGAGAAGCATTGCATTACAATCAGATGATAGAAAAGGAAAGTGAGGAAGAAAATGTAAAACTGGACAATTGCCCAAGATTCAGAATCTCCAATCAGCTCAGGAAACAGGCTTGTTCTTATTTCAAGTTGTGTGCATTTGAGTCTCATGAACATTTTGAACAAGAGCGTGGTTGGGGACTATAGCAGTATACGTTTGAAAATTATTGTCATGGATTGATGATAACCTGATAATACCTGCCTTTCATTCTCACTCCCACAACCCAGTCTAAGAGAAGGCCTCTATAAAAATAAGCTCTTGACCAAGCACAGCAATAAACTCTTTCTGTTGAACTATTAAAACCTGACAAAACACTCTGCAGACCACATTATAAAGTTTAAATTGGCAATTTTCTGGCTAGTATTTGTTCATCTAGTATCAAGATTTAAAACAAAGTGTCCAACCACACAGAGTACAATGAAAAATACTACAATTAAGTTACCATCACAAGAAATGAAGACAAAAATTCCAACTTCTGACAACTCTCCCAAATTTAGTGGACTTTTTAAGACACCACAAAGCCTATGAGATGACTTTCACCCCACAGACTCGAGGAGGTATTTGAATTCCACTCCTCTGAAGATATGTTTATGCTTGTGTGTATAATTGATGAGTCATTTTTCTTTTATTCAGAGTTTTTGCTGATAAACGAGTTATATATTTTAATGGAATGCAGAGCCACATTGAAGCCAACAGATTCTTTCCCCTTGTGTCTTTTAGCTGGTTCAGAGTCAGGTCAAACTCTTCTGAGTTTATCCATCTGTTCCATCTGTCGCAAGATGCTCACTGAATTTGGAAATGCATGCTGGCTAGCACATACTTATAAGGAACATCAAATAGCGCACCACACCCTCACACCCACGTGCTTTTGGTGGGCTCCCAAACCTACTATTTTTATTGTGGGAAGTTCAAAAAACAATGAACAAGTGAAACTGTCACTGAACCTTCATTTGCAGCTTCCATATATCTGTATATTTGAGTATGTGCATCCTGACTCAGGCCTTGAGGGTTTCTTGCTGATATGGGAGTTGAAGAGGCATAACAGAATCAAAGCTACTGTCATAGGTGCTTATCTCAAATAACCTGGGAAGGATGACTTAGGGATAGGAAACAGCCTGTCACTCCTATGCAGTTCCATGAAAATCCATAGTTAGCAAAATGAAAGGACAAAGAAAATTTCAGCTGCACCAAAAGCAACAGACGACTGTTTAGTTTGGTTTAAGCGATGTTTTATCTCATTCTGGAAGAAATCTGTTTTCGCCTTCACTTAAACCAAATTAAAACCTCATCAATTGTCAGTTTTTGCAGGCGCAGCTGAACATTTTCCTTGTTTTTTAAGGGTTTTTGCTTGGTGCAGGTCTGAATGAGTGTTTCAGCCAGGGTGCAGAGATACAGATGAAGTTGGATGAGGAGTAGGGGAAGGTGATGTGGCCCTCCCGGGGACCTGTGACCCCTTACCTCTTGGAGACTCTGTACTGGGCCGTAGTGAGTTTCCCAGTTTGGGGGTCATGCACCGTGGCTCGCCTTAACTACAGTAGTTCCCGCAGCACAAGGACATGGCAGTTGAGGAAAAGAAGATGACAAAGGAAAGGGAAAACGGACGATGGAATGTGATTCACACAGGAGGATGAGTGGAAAGTAAGATGAGCAGAGAGAGAGAGAGACAGAGAGAGAGAGAAAAGAAAGGCAGAACTGGTCACTACTTGTCAATGTTATTCTGCAGAAGGGCCAAGAAAATGTTCCACGAGGCAGTGCTACAAACTAAATTTCCATTTCAAAGTAAGAAAATTTACCAGTAGGGAATTAATAGCTGCCCCGACGCACCTCCTGGCCCACAAAAAGCAACTATGTTAATTTGAACTAGTAGAAAAGGTAACACATTTTTCTCATCCTCCATCTTCTTGTGTTACCTTTCCTTTCTATAGCAGACTCCTGAGCAGAAACACATCCACAACAGTTCCTCAAAGAACATCAGTATGATCCAAACTATTCTTTTTCCCAAAGAATAGGTCCAAAAATATATTCATGTCATTTTACTTTCATTTCCGGCAATCTTGAGGTCACCACGAGATAACTGAATATTTTGTTTTATCAACCAAATAACTATCTACATTATTTTGATGCTGTATAAAGCTGGGATGTCAGCTGGATCAAGTACTTCAGCTCAAGAGCCCCTAAGCTTTGGGGAGGGAGCAGAAACAGTGTTATGGATGGACAGGAGTACGGGGGAGAAATGGAATCGGTTACTGAGGGAAAAAGGAGAAAGAAACCCTCACTTTCTCCAGCTCAGCTCTCTCTTCTACCCTCTGTTCTTGATGGCCCCTGGCTCTGCCTTACCTTTTGCTGATCCGGTATGCAGCTGTCTCCAGCACTCCTGTGATCGGGTTGGAGATGGTAGCCCTGCGTAGCTGTGAAGCCAGGGACACGATTTACCCACACACAGGCACACACATGCAAGGACGTGTGCGCCTGCGTTGTTGTCTAACTAGTGCTTGTGTCTAACTAGTAGCATCAGATCACTGAGCTTCACAGCTTTGACGTCGTACCCTTTGACCTAATAAACCCCATAACAGAACTTGAGAAAAAACCAAACACCTAACAAATCACTCACTGCATCACAGTAAACTCAGGTGGGCAATATGGCATCATACATGCAGCACAGGAGCAAGAAAAACTACTGAGGACCACTCACTCTTGGCTTCGCCAGCTGCTTGACCCTCTCGATTTCTGTGTCTGAGATGATGTCAATATAGCGGACAATGTAGGGGCGGTCCCACTCATCTTGCTGCTTGATAGGTGCCAGCACAAACATGGGGTTGTGATTGTTGTCATAGTAACGGCAGAACAGCCGGCTCTGCCTTCGAGGTGTCTGATAGAGAGAAAATTAAGCGGAAAACAAAGGAGTTGAACGTGTTGGTTCGATGTGCATTTTGTTGAATTAGCCTTTGTGTTTTTTGGCATGTTTCTGTCTCCCTCACCATTTTGATGCCTTCCCCACGACAGAGCATCTCGTACTTCTTCCTCTCTGGGATCAGCTGATAGCTGGTAGCCTTCTTTTTGGGCTTCTTCTTCTTTTCACTTGTTTCTCTTTTCTCTCGCTCCTGCTGATTTTGTGCTTTCTCCTCCGTTGCCTTTTTCTGCTTCTCCAACTGGAACTCAAAGTACTTCACATTGCCCTTGGCGCGCTGGTGCTCTGGGTCTGAGATGGGAAAATTCAAGACCGACAGAAATAATATCACAAATTGTGATGGCTGCAGCAATGTCGCCTAAGAATATCGCACTGGCTGCAATCAAAATAACTGAGCTTCCAGCATCACATAACAATGGGCTATTTATTCAGTCTGACTTGATCCATTTCTGAACAATGAGGTGTAAAACAGGACAAATGAATTCATGGGCTCTTTTGGAAGAAAGGACAACAAGGTCCCCACCAAGGCTTCGCCAGAATATGACACCACATATACATGTTTCCAACACATAGAATTATCAAATGTATTCATGAAGAGCAAGTGCAATCGATGGACTTTTTAGAAAAAGAATGTGAAATAGGAAGTGCCACGTCCAGACTAGTTGGATGGTGTTTATCACTGTCCAGCCAATAGGTAACTGAAAAGGATAACCTTCTTCCCAGCAAAAACTAAGTTGAGGTCTATTTCAACAATCACCATCTGGTCAAACTGTTTCACCAATCTTAATCGCAAGCTTTCCTAACCAGACCATTTCCCAATATAGTCTACAACTGACTTCAGTAACAGAGCCCTCTGGATCAGTCCCACTCTATTTACATTCAGGTTGTCTCATTTCAGGGTTAACCTCACCTGTGACCCAAATCCCACAATGGAAAGGAAAAGATAATGTTGTGCAATAACCTTTGTCCAGATTACAAAACCAATGCTGTGGTCTAATCTAATCCACTGCAGGTTGGAGTTCTACTATAATTCACAGTCAAACAAACATAACACAGAAAACCAAGTCCTCCACATCTCTGAGTGGTCTGACAGAGAAGACTGCTCCATTTATCAGACTTAATGACTTCATTTTAACAATTTAGATAATCAGTTGCTTCAATCTCAAGTGCTTTATCTTCTGTACTTTATGTGTGTTGTTAAATTAAGTAAATTTAGACATTTTTACAGTCTTACTTGATTGAATGAGATCAAGTCTAAAACCTGTGCAAGTCTGGACAACAACTGATCAGCAAAGTGTGTCACTCTTAATCTATCTGATGTTTATGTGATATGACTTCCCCAGAGAATGTATTTTGCCTCCCTGTATACTGTTCTAAATAGGAAAAATAATTTATTGTGTGGAGACTCACCCAGTTCAAGCAGCTTCCTGGTGTACTCCAGGGCTCGCTCCATCTCCCCCTGCTGGTAGATGGCGTAGCTGAGGTAGTCAAGGACCGTCACCTTATCTAAAGTGGACTGCTCTCCCTGATCAAGCTGTCTTAGGGCCTGGGCCATCCACAGCTCTGTGTGGTAATAGTCGACGTCAGAGTAGGCGATTTTGCCTAGCTCATAGCAGTCCTCCACCGTCATATGGCTCTTGTGTTTCACTCCTAGGATGCAGAAGTTACAGGAGGGCAACACTGACATATCTCCATATAGACACCACTTTTTACTGTGACTTTCAGTCCAATTAATCTCTTTATGGATGTTCATTTTTAATGCTTCCTGATTTAAGGCCCTTACCAGGTAGGTCTCCTGTGGAGATGGTGTTAGCATCCAGTCTGTATGTGTCCTGTAACCGGAGCAGAGCTTTAGCAGCCCCGGTCTGGTCCTCATCAGTGGGGAAGTACTGTCTCTGGATGGTCAGGTTGGAAATAAACCCTGAGACAGAAGAACAAGGAAGGACAGGTAGAGTTGGATGATTTTGTAAGGGATATGCAACAACCAGACAAGCGCAGTAACTCTTTTAATGTCAGGGATCGTGCTTCAGCATGACTTTGACTGAAAGATGTATATGTACATAAAGCAAGCTCTGGGGAAAATTAATGAGTAATATTCTTTTCTACTGCACTAATTGCTAATAAAATATCTCGAGTATTAATGTGCAGTACAACATAAAGCACCAAAGATGCAAAGCTTCCCATTATTAATATGTGTTTTTTTTAAAAATCCTCTGCTTTAGCTTTTTGCTTTGCATGAATGGGAAACAATCCAAAATCATCTCTGCATTCCAGAGTCAGTCTGTTGCATGAATTAGTTAGTTCCAAGATCAGTCTATGTTTATTCCTCCACCAGACCAGTGCCAAATAACTTTGGGGATAATTCTCTGAAATTCAGTGCAAAAGCGAAGCTCATTGCAGAAGTGTAAACAACTGGTACTGAAACACATCTTTTTCTAAACCCACAAGACAGCATCAGCATACTGAGTTATTGCCGAGTCATTACAGTATTTGAACTGGGGTTTCTTTATCTGTACCATCAGTGGTGTCACTGAGGACAAGGCTCTCCAGGTCCCCCCACTCTGTGTTCAGCCTCTTCATCAGTTTGAAGGCATTCACAGGGTGCCCCAGGAAGCCCTCGGGGTCCTGCGTGGCTGTGGCTGTCAATGAATCCAACTTGTCAGCCCACCTATCGCAATGAAGGTTAATAAGAGTTAGATACACTGCTCCAGATGATAAAAAAGCATTAACCATAAGTACTAAGAACTGTATGTACTTGTGTGCATCACACTGTATGCCTATCTGTGTATTACTGCATGGGTTCCACTTTGTGGCCACAAACTCACCGTTTGACCTGCTCCAGTTTGCTCTCCTCTGCTCTGATGTAATCCTTTAGAGAGGTGACAAGGTCTTTCTCAGTGTACAACAGATCTGTCATCTGGCCTGAGGAGTACAAATCAGAAACACTTCACAATCAATACTGCACTGCTAAATTCCTCAGGTCATCACTGTTAAAATGGGGACAGTAGCTTACAATGTCATGACATTTTTTGCTTCCATGCGTGAGGTTAAACACGATGTTGAGGTCAGCAGAGGGACCAATTATTCCCAGCAAAACTACCATGTGTTGCTTGGTGGTTTTACCTATGGAGGTGAAGAATTCACTGTGGGCTGAGAGCGAATGCAAGCAGCTCAGCAGAAGAAGGCACCAATACGTTTGCTCCATCCTGACGAGAGAGAGAGACAGAATTCAATACAGAACTTGAAAACTTGAAAAAAACAGTGTCATCACACTTAATCACAGACTCAGACACTGTCTCATCAGACCCTTTCTTACAGCTGTAACTTCACATTGCAAGCCGTCACACTTGAACATCCCTTAAATCAGACCAGATGCTGGAAGCTGCTTTTTCAACTTTTAGTCAACCACTGTCTGGATTATTTGAGTTTACTCCCAGTGGGCCACATCAAACAGTCCAGACCTTACGATTCATCCAGAACACTGCTTACCCCATTTCACCCATCCTCCTTGGTTTCTCACATTGTTGCCTTCCTTTACTAACTCCAGTGCTGCTCCTACTGAAGTCGGAACCTGGTTGTTAGGTACATTTAGACCCACTGTGGACACTAAAATTAAGCTTTTTTTTTTCTCTATAAAATACTTTTTACCCAGTGCAAAACTGTTTGCAGCAAGGCCTGTGTCTTGTCTTTTTCGAGCAACTGGGACATTATCTCTGGAAATGCATGTTGCTGTTGAGTAAGCAGAAGTCTCCGTAGCATTTAGCTGGAAAAATCTAAATTAAAAGGATATGCCTGGATAAATATTACTAGGGGTACATGGGAAAACACATTTTCAGTAACACGGTGACCTGACCATTTCGGAAACATCGAGGCAGTATGTTAAGATTAAACAAGAGGTAAAGCAAAAAGAGTGATCAAAGCCTTGAAATGAAAAACTTGGGAGAGCTCCGTAATCCTTTTTGAAGTGCAGCCTTCAACCCACCACACAAAGCCAAATATAAGTCTGTGGTTGCTGTCACTGCGTCCGGTTTGGCTTTGGAGTTGGCAAAGCCCTAACTACCACTGGGCTTCTGGCCTGTGAGGAGTGGCACTGTGATCTTTCTGCTCATACAGACACAAATTAAAAGAGAACAACACAGACAGACGGGCAGGGAGAAATTTCTGAACTGAACGCACGTCTGTGTCACACAGTCACTGCAGAGTGCACAGCATGTCATGTGCACAGCATGTCATGTGCACAGCATGGACAATGACATCTTTATGGGTGTGTGACAAAATATAAGAACTAATAGATCTGGACTTACTTCAATAACCACACAAAAATAGACAATCATGGGATACAGGTGCAAATTTGTTTGTTTTTCCGTCCAAACACATTAATTAATGAGAAATTGTTAAAAAAAAAAAAAAAAAAAATTGTATCATGCAATAATAAGAAATCCCTCCAACACAAGTCTGACGCTGTGTATACTGGATCTTGGTATTCATTCTCTTTCAGAGGAATGTTAAACAAGCGGGAATTCTAGGTTTGTTACCAGTTCAGCAGAGGTGACCTCTGAGTGTTTTCATGGATTATGTGGTTTATATACAAGACAAGTAAGATAACAAGCTGAACGCAGCTCAGGCAGAGTGACTGTACCAGGGACGACTGTTTGGCCGAGGCCTATGTGTGAAGCTTGCATGTCTCTCCAGGTATTCCAACCTCCAAAGACATGCAGGTTGGGTTGATGGGCAACTCTGAAGGCCTGAAGGTGTGAATCCTTTTTTGTCTGTATGTCAGTCCTGGAAAAGGCTGGTGGCCTGTACAATGCCCTCGCCCAATGTCAGCTGGGATTGGCTCCAGAAAAACCGTGTAGCAAATGAATGGATGGATGGTTTGTGACTGTAAGTACTAAAATGACATGAAGCCCATTTAGCTAAGTGGTGACACAAGCATCGTACATTACATATTCCAGATCCATTAGTGAGCTTGTGTTTAAAATACTGGATGGATCGCTTCTGTTTCTTAAGCCAAAAAAGTAAGACCTTGGTGGGTTATATCAAAGTACAGGTACAATTCCTGTAATACAAAATTACTCAAAAGACTTAATAAACATACATGCACACAACCCATGTGTGCATCAATGTGGATTTGCAACAGGCTCAGGCAGGTTCTGACTTTGCAACAACGACGAGTCTTCAGTTATTATAAAAGAATGACTTCATATGGCATTTTAATTCAGGTCAGCAGTAGGCAGCATCGAGGAAGTCAAAGACGTCTGTCAGGACTCGACTTATTCAATTAAAGCAAAATTAAATAGCATTAAATTCAGTTCTAAGAAGAGGAAAAGTGCAATTTACTATCATCCTTAACTACTACTATTGTATTTCCAGAATTTGCGGTGCCACTTCCAAAATACCATAAATATGCCTTTAGCACTTAGATTTCCACCAGGATAAAAAAAATCAGTAGAATGTAATTATTGTAATGATAGGGTGACAGGTCTCTCTTGTTATAATGCTGGAGAAATGGATTGTTAGATTAAAGCTATAACCGTGACGCCTGTAATTCTGATCCACGTGTCATTCCATACATGAGAGTGAGTGGCAGGGAAAGTGTCTGTGTGAATACATGCTTGTACGTGACGTGAAGACTCAAAACATTCCTGACAGCCCATAAACCATTTAACATTTAACCTGACAGATACTTCTGGAGCCACTGGTTTAGACAGAATACAGCAAAAACTGATCTCAAACTATGTGTAAACTGGGCAGCATTTTGTTCAAACATGTTTGTTAGGAGACCCCCCTTTTTTTTTACCTCAAAGCTTTGAGTTTATTGAGGGAAAAGTGGACATATCACAGCACTCCCATTGGCAGTTGCTCTCAGTTGTTGATTTGAAAATGTAAGAAAGAGAAAAACAACAGCTGCTGGCCCGTAAATATTATAAAGTCAAATTTCTAGCTCCTCTTGAATTGATTTCTCACCGTATGATTATTTATTTTTTAAAAACTACGCAACGTGGTAAATGCCTGAGAAAGCTTTGCTCTTTGCTTTTAAAAATATATATACAGTATATATGTACAAAAACCTCAGATAACCTCAAATAATTACTGTCATATTACATCATAAACATTCATATTTACAGTATCTGGGGGGAAATTGATTTTCCAGTGGATAAACATCAGACCATCAACAAAATTTTCAATATTATTTTCCAAAAATATTAATTGTAGAATTAAAATGACTTTCTGCTTTTACACCGGCATCGTATACTATTCTCTATTACACTAGAATGACCGTACTGTATGAAAAAAGTACAGGGCTAATAAAAAAACCTTCAGCCTGACTGCAGCACACTGCACTCTGGCACAAAATGTGGGACGTCTCCTCCCGGTCTGCAGTGAGAAAGTGCCTTGATCGCAGCTACCTCCTCCGAAAGGTTTTTACTGGGAGCGGAGCCGTGGAGTCAGATAACACAGGATGTGGATGGAAGACGACTGCCACGTCTTCGCCCCTCCCCGCCGGGAGAAAACTTCATGTGAGGACTGCACACTGCCCAATGGAGTCTGATTTTTACCTGCAATAACCCGTCAGTAACCCCCTGTTAACCAACTCACAGCATGGTGTCTGGTATTAACCCTCAAACTACTTTGGGTGGAGCTTTATTGCAATTAGCCAACAAATAGAATAAGAAAGTTTCCAGTGAGTGTTAGCATTTAGCCCCCTTACCAACCCCATTACTTTGCGTAAATATGGATGTATGACCGTCTGTGTGCAAAATGTAAGCTAATAACAAAGAGAAGCTGTATCTGCTGTTAAATGAACGCAAACACAACAGAGATGGAGCTAAGTGAGCATCCCACGCTGCATTGCAATGGAATGCCATCACATAAACGCTGGGTTTACGAGCTGAGATTTATTTTCTCGTAGTTTTCTCACTCTAAGTTTTGCTCATTTTAGCCCCCCTCCCTGAATCATTTCAAGCTTGGCATATTATTTGCTGCTGCTGACAACCATCCCAAAATATCAAAAGTTTAATGCGACTTAAGCCAGATTGCAGCTAGCTAGCTATCCTAACGTTAACATTAATGGAAGCGTTTAATGGTCGCTGCTGTTGCTGCTGTAAACGGAAACCAGCAGTCCGCAACTGTACGGTCGACATGGTAACTACACGTAAAACCTCCAAGTTGGTTTTAGTCTACGTTAGCTGTGGTCGTCTCATCCGCCCAGGGAGTCGGCATTTACCTTAGCGAGAGCATCCAGCGAATTTCGCAGAAAAGTGTAGTCCCCGGCCGCTGGGTCGTCTGAGGTCTCCCCGTGAAACGGTCCCGGTTCAGCTAACGGTGAGGAGAGATGAGCACGGAGTCTCTGCGCCGGCTCGTCCTATCTGCGATGATTCGGTGCACTGTTGGCCATCTGGTGGTTAGGGCTGGATTTCTGCAAGTCTCAGTCTGAATGCTACGTGCAGTTTCTCACATGCATTCAGCCTCCTGCTACTAGAATTTAAGGGGCTGTCGTTTGTAAATTGCTATGGGAGGTGTCTTTAGTTGTCTTGACCCGTGGTGAGGCAGATCCGCGGATGATGCATTTATAGTTTTAATGTTTAAAAAAAAGTGTGTGTACCAGATATCGTCACACTTTTGCCACGTGTTGAAAATGTAGGCTAATGCAAAACTCTGAGGTACTTTCTTCTCTTTCTCTGAATGAAAAATAACTATATATTTTAATTGACAAGGCACGTGTAACCTAATCTCAAAGGTTTTGATATATTAATGTATTTATTTGTTTATGTTTTTCCCCTCTTGCCATTTTAACATACATTCTTTTCTCTTTCCATTTCTCCCACATTCCAGAAAATTTCTTCCTCCCAACCAAACAGTGTGACTGGAGGGAGGGAATTCCTGCTGCATGCTACTGAGTTCAGCAGGGTGGAGCTGTGTGTGTGTGTGTGTGTGTGTGTGTGTGTGTGTGTGTGTGCGCGCGCGCGCGTGTGTGAGAGAGTGAGTGTGTATGTACGTGTGTGCATGTGTGCGCTAAATCACCTGTGTATACAGTATGTATGTGATAAACACTGGGGGTATTTGCAAGCCTGCATGACTCAGAATATCATCACCTCAGGGGATAAAACTGAAGAAAAAAGACACCCTTTTAATGTAAAACGTAATAAATACACTTTATTCACGTACATGTTCTATCAACTATCACCAAGCAGAATGTCATAACAGGGATTATATTTTAGTGAGTCATACAGAGGTCAGAAATTGAAGCATCTGTATGGTAACTGTCATTATTCAGGCATAGCACAAGAAACACCGTGGCACTTTATGGTGAAGCAAGATTCATGTCAAACATGCAGGGGAAAAAACTCCTATCCAGTCTTCAAGTCTTTCCTGCTGTACAGAATCCACCTCTGATCAGTCTCAGCGTATTTCACCCTTTTTTCCTCAATGTGAACTGAAAAAAAGAAAATCCCAATTCCAATCCCATTCTTACTCCAGTCATCGGCGGATGTCATCTAGGGAGGTGAGCCTGCTCCCAAACAGCTGCTCCTCATAGGTCAGCAGCTGACGTAGGAAGTTCACGTTGGGTGCCGTGCATGCCCTCCTCTCCTTCAACCAGCGCACGGCATTAAGCAGCGACCAGCGCCGGTGCTCCATGAGGAAGGCCAGCGTTAGTGCTGAGCTGCGACTCCTACCCAGACTACAGTGGACCAGGACACGGCCGGCTGGCTCGGACTTCAGAGCTCTGTCAATGAACCTGGATGCCAGCGGCAGTGCCTCCACCAGGTCCTGCTGGGCATCATCGCTCAGACAAAGCCTCAAATAGCACAGGGTGTTAGGGAAAGCATCAGGGCAGTTGGCAGTGGCATTGACCACATGTGTGATGTGCAGATTCTTGATGATGCGGTAGTCAGATGCCTGGTAGGCAGAGCCCTGGTAGAGAGCTCCTTCCAGGATCTCTGAGGGGTAGATGGTGAGGTTGTGCCGCTCAGGTTCAAGCAAGACCATATGTGGTGTACACAGGAAAGGGTAGAGGGCATAGAAGGAGGAGAATCCCCCCAGTAGGATGACAGGGTCCATTCCCAGAGTACTGAGCTGGAAGAAACAGCGCTGGAGGTCTGTGGGGTCCGCCCTGGCCCTCACTCTGCCCACTGAAATTTGTACAGAAATAACCCATAGTGACCGGAGAGAGAAGAAATCACAAGAATACATCCCGAAAGCCAGGTCGACACATGAAAGTGGATTGCTGACCTGGGCTGCATCCGTCTTCTGCATACAGCAGTATTATGGAGTACTTCTGCAGTTCTATACAGCTGATTAGACAGCCCAGCTCAGGATGGATCACCGTCACAGCGGCCCGCGCTGTCACCACATGGCTATCCTTGTACCTAACACACACATTCATTGATTATATGCACACATGTAATGTGCACATTGTTTTTTTTTATAGAGTTGTCTCCAAAATGGTCTCAAACAACTGTTGCATCATTTTTGAGGTCCTCATATAGCTAAAAAGTTAACAAACCTTCCAGTATTTGTACATGTTTATCCAAACAAAGCAGAGACAATTCAAAGTAATCCAATCTTGTCTCATTATTTTGTTGGAGTGCCTTTCACTGCACACATGCACCTGTCTCTGTGGAGCACCCACCTCTCTGCGCTGCGACAGTCCAGGATGAGAATATAGTGTGGATCATACAAGGCGGGCTGGCCTTCCTCTGCACTCAGCAGGTTGTACACTTGCTGTGGGGTGATGTAGTCTCGCTCCACACAAGTCATTTCTGGAAGAGTGGGAACCAGGACCTCGTCTGGCTCACACACTGCTTGCATGTAGAAGAAATACAAAGAGTACAGTGAGTCTGCATGCATGTAGTTGTGTGTGTGTACATTTGTATATACATTTGTGTGTAAAAAAACAGTCTTTCACTCTCACCTTTGTTACGGATAGGTATGATGGAGGAATGGTTACTGTTTGCACTAATGACGTCTCTGTCAGAGATGCTGTTCACTGTTTGAAATGTGGTGACAGGCTCTCTGGAGGCCGCTCTACAACTGTTATTCACTCTGACACAGAAACACAGGCACAGAAAAGTTCTATATCAAGACAGATTATATACATTATAATTATAGGAGACTAAACAGAAGTCCAGTTTATGATGATTTGCCAATGCACCGGTTTTAGATTTTTACAAAACAAAAACAGCAAGTGTTTTACCTGGACAGTACTACGCCCATCTCGTTTAAGTCATTTAGCAGATGCATCAGCTGTTCCCACCAGCCCTTCATTAGAACAACATGCTATACCAAGGAACAAAATAAAAATGTTAAAAACATCAAAAAAAATTATTCTCTCAAAACTCCAACAAGAAGTAACAAAGTGAAAAGATTTTTTGGGGAAAAAAAACTCCACTATGCACTATATGTTGTTGCTGTGATCTTTCCTATGTCCCGCTTCAGCCTTCCCCTTAATTTAGCTGGTGGTCTTGGAAACACAGTAATGGTGAAGTGCTCTGGAAGGCCACACGGTAGCTGGTTGTGACAGGTGACAAAGGAGGGACCTGGATGGGAGTTCTACTTCACCCAAATTAGTTTCCTGGTCAGGAAAAGGTTTCAACTTAATTTCAAAAACCGTATAGAGATTAGGAGGGTATTTGGATAGCAGACAGAAAGAAGAAATAAGGATGAATATTGTATAGTCCCCATACCAGAGTACTATTTACTATGCAGTATAAAGTTTGCATGGGCTAAGGTATTTTAAGGTTGCCACATCAAAACACTGAATTGACAAATCATATTCTTTATTTTTCTTTTTAACTCACTGTTCATCAGAAAGGATAAAGACAAAAACAAGTTTTTTTATAACTGACAATTTAGTAATCCTATATAAGTATGTCCAATTTGAAAACACCACATCCTTACCCCACTGTCCTCTTCCCAAACCACCATCAACTCCCCTGTTACCACCATCTTCCTTACATCTTCCTCTGAGTGTACTTTAATCTAGTAATGCTATTATTGTTGTTTATATGAAGTGATTGTGTGCTGTGTATGTAAAACATGAATCTGAACCCAACTTAAACATCCAAGTACAAGTTCATCAAAACTAAACTCAAAAACAGTGTGAAGCTTGACATTGTTTAATAAAGTTTAATAAAGCTGTGAGGCTGCCAGCACCTAAACAGTGTATATGACTGCCCCCTAGTTGTGCTCCTGACCCAGACCCACTGAAACATTTTGTGAAAGGTCAGTGAACACACATGTCATATGTGCACACATGATCAGTCACCACATTCCATTTCGATTGTTAATGTTTTGAAATGTTCAGCCACACAGAGCCACGTCTGAAAGCCCTCTGACGCCCACAGCTTATTTTTGCTGCAGTATTCTGGATCATTCTGGGGCGCTCACCCTGCTACTGTGTTTGTCTGAGCTCCATCCACTCAGTCTGATGAGTCTGTTTACTTAAACAGACCCTTACTCATGCAGCCATGAGGCTGATGGACGACACAATGCCATGACAGCCTATATGCAGCAAGAGGGATCCAGGCAGAGGGGGGTTGGGTTAGGGAAGGTAAAGCTGTGGAAGGACTGTCAGGAATGTCACAAACAGGTGCCAGAGCTTGTTTCAAGCTCTGGAACCATCTCCTTCTCCCTAGGAGAAGGTTTAATAAAGTTAAAATAAAGTTAAAAATCTAAAAACTATTGTAAATGCAATAGTGGGTCACATTCCTCCTTATAAAATGTGTCAGTAAAAAGAGATGTCAAATGAATGTATGCTCTATTCCTGTGTATCTTTGGAGAAAATTACTTTCACTAATTGTCCTCCTAAATTGCTTCTTTAACTATGAGGAAACAAACAGACCAAGACCAAAGTCCACATGGACACGGTGAGAGAACAAATGGGGTGAATGCCCTCAGCACAGGCAGCAGGTCAACAGAGGCACATTCAGCAGAATGGCAAGGAGAGAGGCATTTTTTAAGAAAGTGAATTATCAATGTCATTTTAACTGTGCTATCTATTAGTAGTGGTAGGAATGAATGTCATTGACAGCCACTGAAAGGAAATGATAAGAATTTTGACTTCATATGGATTTCCAGATGGTGAGTGAAATTTAAGTTTCTGTTGCAAGTGCTTTCGTGTTTTTTTTCTTCTCTCTACAACAAGGTGCACAATTTTTCTTTTTTCTTTTCTGGCCTTTTGACTTTTTTATTGGTTGGATAGGAGCAGTGGAGAGTGACAGAAAATGTGCAGAGAGCAGGGGAAATGACATGCATTAACAACAGATCCTTGTTCACCTGCAGCAAATTCTGCACAGAATGACAGCATGTCTTCCAGGTAAAAGTAATCTTACTACAAATCCTATATTAGTTGTGTTACTCTTGGGAAACAGGCAAACATGAAAGCCACTTTTATTATTCTATATAACTACAGTTTACAGAAAATATGCAATCTTTTAACCAAACAATCCCATCTCCCCCAGTTGGTGAGCATTATAAAACTATAAAAATGGGTCTAATGTTCTCTGAAGGTATAGAGGGGTTCATCTCTGTTGCTGTGTGTAATTCAGGGGAGAGGAGGAGGGGATGGTGTGCCTCAGTGGTAAAGGGTCTTTCCTCTAATCATGCACTGAAGCCTGTGGCTCCCACCCTCTGCCTGTTGGTCGCGGTGATATATGGCCTGGCCGACAAACTCCGAAACTTTGTGCTCAGCATCTTCATCCCTCAGTACCATTACCCGTATGCTGTGGCTCTTTGCTTTGCCCAGGTTGGTTCCTGCTCCCTCGTTTGTTTCTATGGACAGTATACTCACTTTATACAAGTACTGTGTGTTCAGTTTTGGTTTATTGTCACCTACATAATACACTTCAGCATATACAGAAGCAAGACATCATTCTCCACAGATCATAATGCCTGATGCTCTTTCCAGGTTTCGATTTCCTTGTTAATCTTAAAGCTCCTTCATGTCCTGCATCTGGTGCCTCTGAAGCCTTACTCCAGGTCCCTGGGTGAGAGGGTGCTGGTGCCTGCTATCTGCAGCAGCATCCATGCTGTGCTGGTCACGTGGGCCAAAGCAAGTGGCTCGTACGGCGGCCTCTTCCCCCTCACCCTGCCTCTGCTGCCCCTGTCAACTCTTGGCTTTAGCTTCGCCCTGAAGCTGGCGTCGCTTCCATCTATCCGCATCTCTGTTCTGATTTTCATGCTGAGTGGGACATCTCTTGTCATCACAGGTAAATCTTTGTCATTTAGAGGTGAAAGTGGTGGTTCCTCACCTCAGCAAATAAGCCTGTAATGACTTTTCCTCTCTCTCTCTCTGCAGCCTCTAAGGGTCTGTCAGGTGTCAAACCTTTGGAATATGTGTATGCACCTCTGGCCTTAATCCTCCATAGTCTCTCTCTGACCTGGCTGGCTAAAGTTTTTGAGGCTAACCAGCACCACTCCCCTGATGCCAAAGAATCTATTTTTGACATCTACTACACCCAGCTCGTCAACCAGAGCTTGGTGCTGTGCCTCCTGTGGCTGCTGCACCCGGATAGTCCCCGGCAGGTGTTGAGCCAGGGTAGCTGGCACAGCCTGCTCTTCCACGGATACCTGCTCGCCATTAACCTGCTGGGGATGGTACTGAACTTCCTAATGAATGCATTGGCTCTGTGTGTCTCACCGCTCTCTGCTGCACTGCTCCACTCAGCAAGGCAGGGAGTACAGCTATTCTTCCAGCTTCTGTAGATTCCCTTTAAAGGACTGTACTGCTGAAGTGTCTGAAATCAGTATCACTGACAAGTGTTTTTTGTTGATTCTGTGGAGAATAACAACTTACCTCTTGACTTTCATCCTTTCACAGTCCCATGACCTGTGCTACTTTGGCTCATACATAATATGTTCAGCTAAGATATAGAATGTAGAATGTCATCAGAATTCAGAATTCAGTTTGAGAGCTGGAACAACAAGCAAGTTTTTTCTAAGGTATATTCATGAGAAACTTATAAGATTTAGATAATATCCAGAAATGTTGTCTGAAACAATGGAATTGAGAATTCTTGAGGGTAGTAGTAGAGTCACTTTGTTATTTTTACTTCTTAGAGGTTACTCATTATTCATTAGAGGTTAATACGGGTAATGTATTATATAGAGAGGTTAAATATTTAATTTTTAACCATAGGAAGTTGCCCTTGAATGAATTTGATTACTAAGGTAAGTCAGATGAGGAGTGATTTCTTTGGGTCGACTGTAAGTTATTTTTAGAAGCTAAATTTTGTAATTTAATTTAAGAATAAAATATTGATATGTAATACAGTTAACATAAGTAAATGTTTTACAATTCCACATGCTTAGAAAAATAATGTTATTTTTCTGTTCAGGTGTGGTGAAGCACAGAATACAGACAGTACACCTTAAATAAACTGGAATGACACAGAATTAAATTTATCTGCAAAAATATTTATTCTGTTTGTAACAACCAAATATAAGTGCCGTTTAAAAATCGTTTATCCAAAAAAAAATTGTTTATCCATTCAAACAAACATGGACTTCAAAAACTTACTGGAATTTCGACCCCAACTCTGTCAGAGTTTCCATGATTAAGATTTAGGGCAACAAGATGAACATCTGTATGTACAGGTGAACAAAAACTATATGATGCCAACATGGATAACTGATGGGCATAGGAACTGAAATGTTATACATTTGAAATAATCCAAACTGCAAACAATGCAGGCTTCAAAAACTTTTAAAAAAGATTACTGCTCGTGTCATAAGAAATGTCTTCAACTTGTCTGCTAGTCCTATAACAACACAGTTTTACAGCAAACAGAATGAATGAATGTAAACAAAGCCACATTAGTTATGAGGAATCAGAGTTGGGTGGTAAATGTAAGCCCAGGCTCTGCAGCAGGTTGGAGGCCGGTCCAGCCAGCCCGTCCTGGCAGCTGAGCGACTCCAGCAGGTTTGTGACCAGGTTTAAGTCCACGTCAAGAGGCTGGATCTCCTCCTCTGTCTCTTCCACCCCTCCCTCCCCTGGTAGAATTCCATTGGCAGAGAGATGAGGGGAGCCATTGTCCAAGTCTTCCTTGTTGTAATGCTGCAGAAAAGACAAATATAGTATAATATAAAACAAACTGTTTATTCATTTGCATTCAGGATGATACATGTGCATTATTTCAGTTATTTTAATGCATGTGTTCAAAGTTCAAAGTTATAAATGACGAGAGGTTGAGGCAGAGCAGAGGGAAACATATGGTGTGCAGAGGGTGTAATCAATCACATCTTACAGTTTGATTGAAGCTTTTCCCTATGTTAGTGCTCATCAGCTCCTGATCCATTTGGTCCATGTATTTTCTCAGACCGTCCAAAGTTTCTGTCCCACTCATCTCTATATGACCAGAGGACCCCTCTTCTTTCACTTCCTCTGCCTCTTCCTCATCTTCTTCATCGTCATCCTCATCATCTAGATCGTCTGAATCTAGCTCTTCTTCTTTACTTCCTATAAAAATGAAGAAAAATGAATGATTCAGTAAAGAGGAGAGTAATCAGGTTTCCCCAAGGTATTTTTACTGTAACATATTTTCATAACTTTCACATACCTAGCAGTCTGTCCAGGGCATTGGAAAAAGAGTCAGGCTCAAAACTCAAAGGCTGAGTGGCGCTGCTCCTGCAATATAAAGAAAAACAACGTGATATCTGGAATGAAAGACTGTTGGTGGGGCAATACTCACATACATAAATTACGATTTCGAGATCGAGAGCCAAAACAATCTTATTCCCTTGTTGATCATGATTAAATATTGTCAAACTCAATGGGATATACTGGACAGATCGCCAGTCAGTCTCACCAGGGCAGTTCAGCACCCTCATGCGAAGACATTGCACTGAGGAAGTTCTTCAACCCCTTACTGACTGCTACCAGGCTGTAACCGGCCTCCTCTTCCTCGTCCTCTACCTCTTTTCTTCTCTCCTCTGCAACCTTGACACGCTGCGTCTCTTTGATGGAACTAGAGTTTTGGCTGCCAACATCAGCCCTCCCCCCACTCCTCTCATGCAACATACGCTCCAAATCCTGAGCTGTGATATCCAGCCAGCTGTCACCTGGAGAACGACATTAAGAAAAAGTAATTATGGGGAAAGGTTGAAAGAGAGAAGGGTAGAGAATGGAGGATGCAAACCAAAAGGACAGGAAATGAAAGGAATTGGCAGGGAGCAGAAAATCACATGTGTCTGAGACATACAAAAGCGATGTTTACTTTCCAGCAAAGTCATATAAATGGTGAAATAGGTTTTGTCATAATTTATGCAGCAGCAGTGGTTAAGTCTCTAAATTTAGATACTTTATTTTTGCTCTCAAAACTGGTCATCGTTCTACCTAACTGTACTTTATCTGAGATAAATTCATGATGAAAACATCTGAGATGCCCTTTTTCAAATGCCTGATATGTCTGTAAATACTGAGTGTTTTATAGTAAAATATGAGCACATTTTCACTTACTGTCCTCTTGGGGGAGCTGCAAATCTTGTTTCTTCATCTCCTCCAAGCTCAAGGAACAGCAGTTGTGCAACAGCTGAAGAACCTCCTCACCAGGGGACAAAGCACTAACAATACACACGATATCTATGTTCAGACACACACACAGTTTGATGTGACAGGCATGTATATTCAGAGTGCTCGGTTATATACGCACACGTGCAAACACAGCCCTCACCTCGATTTTGAGGCGACAGACTGTTTGAAGAAGTTTTCTGCAGATCTTGTCAGTTCTCTGAAACGGGCCGAACCTTCCAGTTCTCCCTGCATTTGGCAACAACCAAATTGAAAAAGATTTCTACAGTAGAAGAATTGTATCTTCAACAATCTGTCCTTTTATGTTTAACTTAATATTGCAGGTGTCGCAAACTGTTACTGACTCCTGACCACTGACCATTCAATCAGTTTGACTAACCCGGAAGTAGCCGTTCCTTTTCAGACTGTCCATGAAGCCTTTCCACTGAGGGTTGCAACTGACAGGGGCACCGAGCTCTGATGATGGCAGTCTGCACTTTGAGCACAGGATCTCAAAGCCATGTGCCTGGGGGCAGGGTCACACACAGGCAAAGACAGATATTAAATCAATAACAAAAATAAACATTTCTCATTACATTCATACTCTTACTGTGCATAACTAAAGCATAATTGTAGTCATCCAAAAGACAGATCAGTATGAAGAGGAAACGCTAATGGTGGCTCACCAGTTTCATGCCAAGGTCATGGGCTTTGTACTGGGGATGAGCGCGAGGAGGCAGGGTAAAGCCGCTCCTACGGTCAGGGGTGAACTGTTGCTGCTGCAGCTGGGCATACAGGCAGCGGGTGAATGTCACCTGCAAATACAGACAAAAACGCAAGATTACGGTTTGCATCAAGATTCTGAAGACATCTGACAACAACAGAAACGTACACATGAAAAACTAAAACGCAGAGTGATTGCAATAAGCAATAATAATTGAAATAAAACTGAAATAAAAATAAAAGTACTTCTTTTGAAAGGAGGTCAGCATCTTTTCTTTAACCACACTGCTACAATCATGAATACTTCAGTGTGTTTACCGAGGTAAGGACTCTTGTATCAGGAGGAAAGGTCTTGAAGCTTCGACACGCCTGCAGATCTACTGGATCCCGCAGGTAGAAAGCTGACACTGCAGGGGCAACCAGGTCTGGTCGCTGTGCCAACACCTTGGCAATACCTACAGGTATGAAGCAGTGGGCATGGTGGAGCCCCATTTTAATCTTCTCTGGGTACCTAAGAGGAAAGTAGATATGCTTTTCATTTTGATACATTCAGATCATCTGTTGATGCCAGTCAGTTTTTTATTATAAACAAATTTAGATTATATACATTTACGAGGCTGTTAATAAGATGTTCTCACGCATCTGCGAGTGCTTTATCATGTTTTTAGCGTATCTGACCATCCAACACTGTCCCCTCACCCCTCGAGTCGTTTCTTCAAGGCTGAGCAAATCTTGGGACATGCTCGACAGGCGTCTGGGTGGGTGGAGAGAAGTGCTAAAGCTTGTTCCACACTGGGTACCACATCCTTGGAGATCCCCACTGGGCTGGATTTGGAGGGACAGGGCAAGATATGCAATTCTCCTTTGTAGAGGAAGACCTGCAAAGAAGAGTGAGTGCCAAGATGATGATATTTAAAAGAGCAAAGCAATCCATGTATAAATCCATGAATAAGACTACCATCATATCCTCCATCTCATTTGGACATCTCACCCTGAGTTCACTGGTGTCTGGATTCAGCCACTTGGGAAGATAATCAGCTGCTTCAATCAGAATAAACTCCCCATCGTTATCCTCAACTCTGCTCACACAAATGTGAAAGAGAGAGAGAGGGAGAAGCAGATGGCTGACAAACTGAAGAGGATCCATGTTTAACAACTGGTAATACAAATTTTTTTAAAGGTGAACTCAGAGCACTTTCTCTCCCACCTGGCTGCGAGCTCAGGGAAGGCCTCTGTGATTTGCTGCAGGAGGTAAACGATAAACCACTCATCCTCCACACTGTCTCCAAACTGAGTGCTCCCTCCAATGTGAGCAGGGACTTCTCCTGTCATTAGAGAATGCATTAGTCTTTGGTGTGGGCAACACTGAGATCAACTGCACCTTTACTTCAATCAATCAATCTATACCTTTCTCAGGATGATACTTGAGGTTGAATGACTGATGCTGCCAGATGTATTGGATCAGGAGTGGGGCGACCTTTGCCAAAATCTCCTCTACGAGATGTGAAAAGTGTTCCTCAGTTTGCTGTGAAGATGAACCCTCTGGCTTGATCAAGAAGAGTTTGTACTGGACCGTGTCCTCAAGAATCATTCTCCTCTGCAGGGCGTCCATTGTAGTAAGAGAACTAACAAAAAATTTATTTCACTCGACTCAGTTAAAGTACCACTGAAGTATTGGTTGAAGAAACGTGAGGCTATCGACCACGCGATAGTTAGCTAATTATAAACAAAATACTGTGATGGTAGTGTCGGCAAGCCTTGCCTCGTTTCGTTTTTAGATGCTGTGTTATGTCAGTGTAAGATTCCAACGCAAGAAAAAAACGAAACTGAACGAAACTCTCATGTCTGAGTGCGCTGCTATCACGACACTTTAGGTCCTACTGTAAATTGTATCCGGCTAAACCAATCCTGCAACAAATAACAGTTCCTAGGCTTTATATTGACCTACTCTTACCGCACTACGTATAAAATAACACAACTCTCAGTCACAGTTTTAATGCGAAAAAAATAAATGTAATTAATTCGATACAAACACTAATCATTTATTTCATAATAATTATAATTATAATTTGAGTTTAGTCGACAACGACAAGCGGATACATTTCGGAAACGCAATCACGTTGTTGCAATGAATTCTGGGAGTTTTAGTCATACAGCCGGAGATGTAATGGCTATTACGTGCGAATCCGAAATCGATTTCCCGTGAGACCACGGGAGAACGCAGGTGCGTATCCATGACAGCCGTGTTGTTGTATTTGGCGGCGCTAACGCTAGCAAAGAAACTCCTCCGTGCTAACGGCAGCTAGCTCCACTGACGTTATACACGCATTATTTCAAGATAAACACCCTGTCGATATGACGTTTCTACATCACAAAAGATGGTCATTTGATGTGGCAAGATCAATCTAAATGGAAATGTTTTTGGGGAGAACTGTGCAATGCTGTCCGTGCCTTTTTGCTGTTTTATCTGTAACAATTTAAGAAAACAACGTCAGCATCCGTAGCCAGAGCCCTGGCCAGCGGTCTTCTGCTACGTGTATTTATCTGGGGACTCGAGGAAATGTCAACCATACCTTCTAACTGTTCTCAGCGAGTCCCGAAAGCGGAGGCAAGAATGAGAGACGAGGTCTTGATCTTATAAAACGGAGACAAAGGAGGATGATTTCTCGATACAACAGGAGACCTGTATCGCACAAGCTTGAAATGTGAGTACGAAAAACGACAGATCTCCAGTAAACTGAATTCGGAGCCCGGGAAACATTAGATTAATTACTTGCGTGTCCAACCCACTCCAGGATATCAGCAGGTCTTCAAAAACATTTTTTTCAGTTTTTCTAAAAGGCTTTCATTTGCCCCTTATTTAAAATAGTCTAAAATATTTGTCCATCCAGCCATAAGCACTGATGGTAGTTGTACGTGTTTGTAGTAAAAAGGGCAGGAAAAGTGTCATGACATGTACTAGTACTGTTCTCCCAGACCTCTAAAGTAGGATTCATATGTTGTGGACTAATTAATCCATGCATTCCTCCATTCATTTTCTGCTGCTTATCCAGATCCACGTCATATGTAATGGTTTATGAAAGATATGATGAATTATTTTTACATACTGAACATTAGAACATGTTGGCAGGAACCTGAAGTATACATTATTTGTATTTCCCTGGTATTTCAGTCAGTAACTCTGCATCATATTTTCATGAAGTTGTGTGTCATGATATTGCAACCATAAGGCCATGACTGACATTGAATATGCATCACTGGTGTCTTTCCATACCATCAGCGTTCTGTTAAATGTTTTTGCTCCTGCTCTCATGCAGTCGCGGGCTGTCTCGAAGCAGCCTCGACCACCACCCTCTCCCGGAGGAAGCGGATGATAACCAAACCCCTCAGCGCTATATGCATGACCTCCAGGAAGCTGTTTCCACTCACAACAGGTAACTGAGTCCTGGTCCTTCTATAAGCGGACACGCCTGGGTTGTTCTGCGGGGACACGAACCTTGGCATGCCAGAGTAAGGCCACGATCAAACTACTTGCTGCTGCCATGCAAACATTCTCTTATCGGTGTGTTTTGTAATGTTACACCATCTTGAGTGGACAACTAATTTTCAAGGCTCTCACTATGTGAAACCAGACACCCAGAAGCAGTGGACAGATTGATATCACATTGCCTTCTCCAGATGAGCAATTAAAAGAATAAGTAATGAGAGGCAGGCCGTTAGAATATTCAATGACTTTGACATTTGCCCTTTATTTTCCACTTTGAAAGCTTGGCCATCATTATTTAAGCAGCCACCACTAGTAAGATACCCTCAGCCACATAATATAAACCTAAAATTTATTGTGAAATATGGAGTCAAGGTGAATATACTCATTAAACTCACTTGGTATTAGTGAAACAGGTGAAAGCGGACTCTATCTCCGACATTAAACATGGAGAAACATTACTCCTCACTGTACACAAACGTCACAACTTTCTTCATCTGTCTGCGTAGCTCAGAGACGTCTGCTGCCTCAGGCCACTCTGACTGTCCCACCGTCATCTCGGTAGACTCCAGCCAGTCCTGGTCAGGTATCCACAGCTCCACGGGCACTGGTATATCCACTGAGAGGAGCTCTGTTTTCTCCTGGGGCTACGATGTAAGTATGTCCCTGAGAAAACACTCTTCATGTGAAGTAACGATACCAGCTTTGTCTGTCACTCAAGAAATATATTCAAACAAGCACACACACCACATTAGTTTGTTTTGTAGCATTTTTTCCTTCATTTTTATTATTCTGTTGCAAAGATGGATCGACAGACATTCTTTCATGCATGGTTTAATGTCAGATTTTTATTTACTTTCCAACATTTGTCAACTTTTGGCAAACCAGTGGGAGACCACAGTGTCAACATACAACCAGTCACTGTATCATATGGTAGATGTCTTCTGCTACTTCTTTGTATTTGAGTCCACTGGGTCTTGGTTTGTTATGTTGTGTTTTCTTGCCTTAGCTGGCCCTGCAAACTTTTCCATGACTCATTCATTTATTTAGTTTGTTGTCCTCAAGCTGCTTCTGAGAAAAAACTCCCTCCTAACCCATCTCTTTCTCTCTGTCCCTCTTCGTTTTTTTATATGAATTATTCTTATTAATTTCTTTATAGCATATGAATATTCCAGCTTGACCACAAACACATAAACACATCCCAGGGGGCTGTAGGAGCTAATTATTATGCACAATGAAGCTTGCTGTGAGATGAAAAAGAAAAAGAAAAAAGAATGGCGACGTGTTGCCAGTAACTGATGAACAGACTGAAAAGCTGCAGCTTTCAAACATAACGCTGGTGTATGAGAACAGAGGAATGACTGGCTTACCATCCTGTGTTTCCATCTCTTTGTTTTCCGCCCCACAGGAGTTCGACAAGGCAGCGTCGCGACAGGTGCAGCAAATGTTTGAGGAGATTGACAAAGAGCTGTATGAGGGGAAAGGCAGTGGAGGCGGGATACTCCAGGGGCTGCAGGATGAATGTCAGCAGTGGGCCACGCGTTTCCCTCATCTTCGGTTTGATGATCCACCATTTCCTACCAACCTTTTAGTAGAACAGGGCAACAGTGGGATCAAAGCTGTGGAGACTGATCTGAAAACAAATACACATTCCTCTCTCGCATGAACACACAATTATTTCACTTATTTATTCATTGTATGTGTATGTTTGTCACGTAGGATCCTGGGGACTCAGCTGGTGTATCCCTGTGATGAGGGCTTCCAGTGGTACGCCTCTTCAGGGAAAGACAGCTCTGCCAGCAGCCCACCAGCAGGCAAAGAGAGCAAGTGCCAGGAGGAAGATGGCACGGGTGGCACCGAGTAAGTCTTAACTGCCCTGACTGTCATAACATCCAGGTTCATTTCCCTTGATTTTCAAAACCTATAATGCTGCCTAATTGAGGCCAGGTCTAAAACATATAATTTGGTTGTGATGTCAACCCTCTGTTTTAGGAGATACAAAGGTGAAATACATTTTGTGATATTTCATAGAATGATGTGAAACATACAGTATATACAGCAATCAGTCACTGGAATTTCAACTCAGGTCAAGTTTATTCCCTCTCATGTATTGATTTTAGCTAATTCTGCCATCAGAGAATACTTGTGGACCCATCTACAAAGTCTGTGTTTGAAACTGTGCTCTATCAGAACTAGTGTACATTGCTTTATTATTCAAAATAATTTGTAAGATATATTTTATATATATATATATGTCTCTCTGTCTTGGGTTGCTGTTGGCTGGCTGTCTTGATCTCTGGTGTTGGTGCATCAATTATAGAAGAGTGCTGGCCGACTTTGTGGTTTTGTGACCTAGATTTGCTGGCTTGTTAGTCAAGTTTGTGGGACAAAGTCATGTTGGTTGTAGTTGTCAGCTCGATTTTAGTTTATTTATTATTTATATAATGCAGCGTGTGTGGGCCCGTGTCTGCATGTGTAATTTCATGTGTACATATTATGCTTACCTGTGTGCGCTCATGTCTTGGCGGAAAGGTTGAATGTGCAGGGCATGAGAGCGGCGCTGATCGAGTCCTCCTCGGCAGAGCTGGACAGGCCTCCTGGCGCCTCCAGTGGCTGCAGCAGTCATTACAAGCCAAGGGTGATCGAAGTGGAGGGTCTGGTGGAGGAATACCTGGCTTTTGATAGCAGGGACTTGTAAGTTTCTCACTTTCTTTGTGCTACACAGTGTTTGTTCTTTGTCCAGAGACTAAGTCCAAACCTCAGGCATTATACATGTGTTGTTCAGTCAGATTGTAAGGATTCGCCACATCTGTCGCCAACAGGGAGGACGAGTGGGATCAGGATTGTTCACACTCGGGTCGGAGGCATCGCTGTCTGCCCCCCGTGTCGCCATACCGGTGCCGCCGCCAGGCTGTCCTTGACCTGCTGTTTGATGACGTGTGGCGGCAGCTGGTTGGCTGGATGAAAGAGCTAGTTCAGCGCCAGTGGGAATGCTGTGACACAAGTAGAACTGATTTTCACTTTTTAAAAATATTTCATACATTAGCCCCAAGATACATTAACAAATGTCCGCTCTTATGCACAGTATCTGGATATGATTGCACATGTGTGATTGGCAGATGTGGAGAAGATTTCTGTGAACCTGAGCCCTGTGCAGCAAGACTCCCAGGATCCCCTCATGCTGCTCTCCACGCTGCCCACGATGCTGCCCAAACTTGGCCAGAGCAGGGTGCCCCCGCTCACAGCTGGCCTGCAGTTCCAGGTCAGTGGTCTGAGGGGGGCTGAGAGGCTCCAGTGTGTGTCTGTGGGAGTAGACTGGCAGCCCTGTCTCACTTCCACCACTGTCATCAGTTCAGGAGGTCAATTCAAAACTCATAATCAATTTTTTTCTTTTTAGAAATTAATCTATTGCAACTTTCAAGAGATGTGGTGAAACATGTTCATTAATAATAAAACTAAGTTGGATCAGTGTTAAATACAGGACCAGTGCAGATGAGTCAAAAACGTGACCGTCTCAAGGTTTAATCCCTTAAACCTGTTTGTAGCAGAACAGATGGTTTTCTCATTGACCTTCAAGGTGAATCATTTTATAACATTTGCTCTGCTTCCCTGACTGTGAGGGTTTAGCAGACTCTGGAGTCACATGTTTGTGTTTCCATCCACACCTGATTATCACCTGTTTTTCACTCCTGCCTGTTGCTCTTTCAGTATTTCAGTGCTTCCAATTCATTAACCTGTGTCACTGTTCTTCTTTCCTTCCCTTTACTCTCTACCCTTCACCTTGCCTCTGTGTTCTGTGTACCTTGTGTTACTTTTGTCTTCTTCCCTTCTTTCCTTTTGTTCATTCGTATATGTTCCTTCTTTTATTTTCTCCTTTTGTGTTCTTCTTCCTTGCTTTCTTCTGTACCCTGTGGTCACGCCTTTTTCCCCTTAAAGAACACAAAGTCAAGAGGCTCAAAACACAAATCCAGACGGAAATCCAAAAAGCAGAAAAGGCCGCCCACTGTATGTAACTCCCTCACTTAGAGCCAAAATGGTTGTGTGCATGCCATTCATGGCGGCTCATCATCTTTATCTGTAGAATAAATGTGCTTGTGCCTGTTGATTAACACAAAAGCATCCTTTTATCTGTTACCGTCTATCCTTTTAACTGCAACCTATTTTCAACATGATTTGATTTTCTTTGAATTTTCTTTTTCTTTGACATTGAGAATGTGGGAATGATTTTTTGCATTTTAAGTTTTGTGAATGTTACTTTTGGTTGGTGGCATAGCAGATATGGGATCCTCCTGACATGACTGCATGATAAATAACCATCTCTTGGAGATGTTTGTATTTTATGTATGGAAATAACTAGATTTGGCCACTGGCCTCTATAAAATAAAAATTCTTTCTTATGTTTCTGTCTCCTTTTGCTCTTTCTGTCCTTGACCCCTAAACCATTCCTGTTTTTTTTGCCTCTTTTACCTTTCATCTCTCTCCCTCACACCCAACCCACCAACCCCGCCAAACCTTCCTTCTGTCTTTCCCCAGCCTGGAAGGATCGCAGTTGGAGCAGTGTCAACGCAGCACAACCTGAACGACCTCATCATGATCCACAGCATCCCCCTGCAGCAGAGGAACCTCACTATGCTGGATAGAAACCAGTAATAGACACATTTTCCGCTTCTAATCATTGAGCACTTGTGCCAGAATGGAAAAACAAAAACAATGACATTCACCACACATTTGCATTCCATTTACAGATAAACACGTTGTATTTTGCAAAACGAGGTGGACATAGTCTAAATCATGCCATATTCTTGCCTCTGATGTTAACACCTTGCTTGGCTGGGCACACAGCCAGTGGGCAGCAGGTCGAATGCACCATTCATCAATTGTGCTCCACTCTCTCCTCCCTGCACAGGGAGCCAGAAGAGCGGGCATCCCACAGGCCGGGCTCCAGCGTGGTCCCCTCCAGCAAACCTCGTCCTCGCCGAACACTGGAGCAGAGCTCCTCGTCGCTGTCTCGCCCGGCGCAGTCGGCTCGCCGCAGAAACCCTCCTCCCCGAACTCTCCAGCCATTGGTTCCCAGTCTGAGTCAGTCCAGCACAGCCGTATCCATGGATGAGGTCATCCGCGGGACACGCCTGTGAGTTTTAGCATCACAGGAACACTGCCGACTCGCTCTAAAGTTGTGAAGAGGCAGAGAGAGATTACTTTGAAAACAGACTCCCTTTCAACTTGTGCCTTATGGCCCCGTGTGGTAAAAAAGTGGGGGTGGGTGGTGACAGAAGCTCCATGTGATATGTGATAACTTGCCACGAACCATAAGTACATGAATAATCATGTGAAGTTGATTTTCTGCAAAATAATATCTAATGATATGGCTTTTATTTCAAAATACAGTTTGACATGTTATTAAATTGGGGAAATTTACTTTATTTTCTTGCATCTTCGTCCACAGACCCACGGCCAGTGACCGCCTGGCGTCTCCACTGTTGCCCCTGAGCAGAAACACTCTCCTTCCCCCAATCAGCACTGGGGACCCAGATTCATCTCACTCAGGGCACCAGTCCAAACTTGCACAGGTATAAAACCATGGAACCACAACCGCACTGACAATGAAGAAATCAGTGGAAGGTTTTATAATTAGATCAACTAGTAAGCCCAAAATGTGAAAAAGTACATATGCAGTATAGACCGATTTTTTTAATGCAGTATAGAACCTGTGTATTTGTCATTTTGTGCATTTTTACTGTCCGCCCAGCGTCAGAAAGGCCTGTCCAGCCGTGCCCACAGTGCTATAAATGACGAAGCTGGCAGTTCAATACCAAGGGATCGTCATCACCTACTGGATGTCTTCTCCCGCCCTAACACCACTCACACATACCGGGTAAGATGCTCTTTATCGTCACACAATGCAACAAGTACACACACACACACACAGCATATTGTTACAGGTGGAGCAGTAATGATTCATGTTTTTGTAATTTGAAGAACCCGTCATGTTGTTTTAATTTAGGTCTTCATCAAGAGGACTTTTATAATTCCAAGTTGTTTGCTGGTGTGGTTCATGTTATGAATTGTAGCATCAGTACATGTGACAGTATGTTTGACCCTGGGCTGTATTTTCAGTCAGACACTCCGTACCGTCGTTCCTTCACTGTATTGGACAGCATTGGGCAGGGACGCCCAGGCAGAGCCTCGGTGGCCACAGGTCAGACATTTAACTTGAATAGTTGAACAAATAAAAATTAAAGACTGTGCTGCTGAAAAATTAACCTTTTTTGTCAGACATTTCCCCACAAACTCGCCTTCATCACCAGCACCTTTCTTGCCTGTGATTGTACTGTACATACATGGGGAATGCATGTAGATGTTGTGGTACATCACTTATGCATTTATTTATTTGTTCATTCTGCCAGACTCTCTTGGAATCGGTGTGACCGGCGTCAGTCTTGGAATCAGCAGCTCATCTTTCTTGGACTCGTTTTCCCACCACCCCTTGGGGCACTCGCCCATCAAAGATGAAGAGGAGCCAGACCCGCAGGCCCATGTCCCTGGTCAGTAGATTAAAGCGGTTGATGAAAATTCTTCCAGACTTAGGCCTTAGATAAATAATGAATTTGAGAGGTTGCAGCAGCTGGCTCAACTAAGATTTACCAACTATAAAATGAAAAATACATTTTTTAACCCCTTAACACCTATTGTCGCGATTTAGCATCAAACCGCTTCCCCTCAAATGCAGCCAAAATAGCGTCTGTATTAGTATTGCTTTGTTACATTAATAAAAAAAAATCTTCATACCTGAGATGGGAACAGGTTTTTTTTTTACCTTTATTGCCTGTTGTTGCTAATTTGCATCATAGATAATAGATAATAATAGATTTATATCTATTTTATGTGCTATATTCAAATTAACACTCAACTTAATTTAGCATCTACTTGAAAGCAAAAACACACACCAAATTTTTTTTTGATAATTGGAAGTAAATTCAGGCGTTAGGGGGTAGAAAGTTAAAATAACACTTTTTTATCCTTCCTCTTTCCCCTAGCTTCACTGGTGCCGGTGTCCGTCCCACCTCGGTCATACTCCCGGGGAGGCATTTCATCCAGAGCCGGCAGACCCGGCCTGTAATTTGCCTCCGACCTCCAGAAACCTTCAGCCATTCATCTTCATACAACACAACACTTTGCAGCATCTGTGCCCACTTAACATTTTTTTTACCCAAGTAGCATAAATTTTTTTCATGCTGCTTTGGTGAAGTTTTTGTTAAAGCCTATTTTTGTATTTCAGAAATCAGCTTATGTGGCTGCCAAACACAAATAACTGTCAACAGCAACTGTCTCCACATATGGCATGAGCTGTATGTGCAGGCAATTGTACAATGTATGTATGATCTGATTGTGTATATATTTATTCATATGTGAATGTACTGTATATTATCCTCTGCGATGTGTGTGTATGTGGGGAACACATCCATCCAAACAGGGACAGAGAGGATAAAAAAGCACTTTACACCTCTCTGATGCTATATTAGAGAGTTCGGTACTGTATCTTCAAAGGACACAATTTTCAACCACCCTGTGTAAAAGAAAAAAGACCCATACCTTTGCACATGGGAAAGAGAACAAAAGTTTTGAAAGTTGTTAGTTTCCTTTCTCCATTACAGCGCAGTTCAAATCATAAATCAGAAGAGGGAAATGTTGTGGAGGTATCTCTGCAGCCCATGTGCTTTCACTACAGCACTTCAAAATGATGGAGGAAAACAAGAGACAGTTAAAAAACCTTTTGTAAATAACAAAAGGAATCCATTCATCATGTCTACTGTATTTGATGTAAATGTGTCCTTATTGCCTGAGTAAAGCCAAGTGGGGGATGCTTTGATCAGATAACATCAGGGTAACTTCACAAAGGGTATCGTTTCCTTCATCTGTCATTAAATTGATGGATCCGACAGCCATGCTACAAAGGTGACAAAGCTTGAAAATCTTAATCTTTGATTCTATTTTACACAAAAGGAATAAAAAGCTCTGTACAAACGATAGATATGAACTTTATTTGTGTTTAGGGATACTGACAACACAGGACATAAATGACATAAGAAATGTAAATGCATCTTTTATTTTTTTTAAGTGCTGCATTAAAGCTACTGAGGCCACATGAAGGACAGTGTTATGATGCAGAGGCATTCAGAACCAGGGAGCTCAGCAGCTGTTTACATATGTAATCAACTTGAGTTTAAAAGGTGTTTTTTTTTTTAATGAATGAAGAAAACTGCTGCAATGTACATACACATTATATGCTATAGAAAGCGCCCGTATGTTTTTCACTTTTTTCTTCTTTTTCCTCTTTCAGATTTCCCACATTTTTTGGAATATTTCACCTCCAGGTCAGACAGGAAACTGTTAAAATTCTGTTGCCTGGACTTCTGTCTTTGCTGGAAGGTTTAAAACAGACAAGGGAAGGTTATTGAGAGACAAAAAAACTCCTTCCCCCCATTACATGTGCACATGCATTCGTTACCTGGACCATCATCACAAGACTGTCATCCTGATCACCGAGCCCCATCTCTTTCTGCATTTCTTCTGCCTCCTGTCGCTCTCTGTCAGCCTGGAAGGTAAATAAAACCGCATGGCTATAAGTGTGAAGGTTGTAGGGGCATATTTTGGCTATCCAACAATCGGAAGAAGGAACCTAGAAAAAATTTAATTTAAGTGGGATTTCACAGCTTTAATAGCAACACGTTTCTCACCCTCTTCCTACGAGCTCGCTTCTTCTTCTCGCTCTCCTGAGTATATGCCGGGTACTCTACAACTTCTCCGCTCTCGATGGCAGCCTGGATGATGCTGCAGAGCCTGGGCTCATCTTCCTGAGTGAAGCACATAGTCGAGATTGTGATGATGTCCATGTCTCCCTGGTGCTGCTCGTATAGCCGGATCACGTCCTGCCGCTCCTCTTCGGAACCCTTATACTTCTTCTCAAATTCAATGATGTCCTGCACTGTAATCTAGAGGATGGATGCAGAGGAATAAAACAATAACACATTATTGCATGTATAACACAAACAGCAAAGACAAAGAGCTGATTTTGATAGTCATTACTGAGACATGTTATTAAAAGAAAGACCCCGTCCCCCGTCTGCTGTGCTCCAATACCCGAGGGAAGAGCTGTCTCCAGTAGCTTTCCCAGCAGCGGTCTTGGTTCAGGACGTCAGACTCTTCATCCACCACTCCCTGCTCATCATACACAGCCCTCTGCTCCTTGTCACACAGCACCGCATACAGCTTCCCCAACACCTGGAGGGGGAAAGAAAGAATCAGGTGAGACTTGAGTTTACACACATCTCCAGCCCTTACTGATCTGGAATATTTACACATTATAAATAGTTACTATCATATTCCAGAGTGATTAGCTCTTTCACTAAAGGCTGATTTCCTCTCTACACTTCTCAGGTTGGTTCATTTTGATGACTATTTATGGACAAATATTGTACAATCTGATTTATCTTGTGACCATCTGGAGGGGCAAGACCCCTTGGTTGGGAACCACTGGGCTAAACTAACCTGACTGAATAAAACTAGCTCTAGTTTCAGTAGTAAAACGCTTCATGCTCAACTAATAATACCAGTCCATTTTGCTGCAGAGCGAGTACTTTTACCTTTCATACATTCTACAGTACACTGCTTGGAATACTTCAGTGCTTTTAACGTAAGTAGGATCTGAATGCAGTACTCGTAATGGAGCATGTGTACATCGGTGTACTGGTACTTTTACGTGTACTCAGTATGAGTGCGTCCCATCAAACAGCTCACCTGGAATTTCTCTGTGGCCAGCGGGTCCGTAGGAGCCCGGTCCGGGTGGACTCTCAGCGACACTTTGTAGTAGCTCCTCCGGATCTCGGCCTCGGTTGCCTCTTTCTCGATGCCCAGCACCCCGTACAGGTTTGAGGTCTTGAAGAGCTCCTGGCACTGCTCGAGCAAACCCATCGCGACAGCCTCTCTGCTTCGAGCGAGTACGTGTCTCTGAGTTGTGGCCGGCGGTGTCCAGACGACGTTTCGCAGTGGCGTTTTTGCGCAGAGGCCCTATATTTTGCTTTTCTGTTGTCGAAAATTAACTTCGCGCGCTGCGTTACCACGCACACCCGTACGCACAGAGACGTGCTTACGTAACAAACTAAAGCGCGATCTTATTGGTTCCCACTTTCGAATACGTCAGACTATATAAGAACGTACAAAGGCATGTCTTTTAATGTAAATAACCCCAAGATCGATTTTATTGTAAATGTGATTATCCTAATTATAATTTTTTATTGTACCATTATATATTAAATGTATTTATCATATGGTTAGGATTATCGATATTATTTTTTACATACCGTGCCTATAAAAAGCCTTCACCCCCTTGGATGTCTTCCCATTTTATTTCTTTTATAAATTGAATCATGATCAGTTTACATTGTTTGACAATAATTTACCATATCTCTTCAATGTCAAAGTGAAAACATATTTCTACAAATTATGCCAATTAAAAACATAATGTATGTATATGTACATGTAAAATCCTTAAATTCTTCCACAGTGGCTGTCTGTTTGCCATTCTCCCAAAACGCTTTCAGCTCCAGGGGATGTTTGGTGACTTTGATTTTTTGTATCTATTTCTTGACTTGTACGTTTTAAGTACAAAAATCAACTATTTGTCTGAGATGCTTGGAGTGTTCTTTTGTCTTCATGATGTAATTGTTGCCAGGAATACTGATCAAGCAGTGACTAAACCTTCCAGACACAGGTGTCTTTATACTAAGATCACTTGAGACACATTCATTGTACTCAGGTCTCCATATCACTAATTGTGAGACTACTAGAATCAATAGGATGGACCTTTGTTCCAATAGGTCAATCAATTTAAAGTGGGTGAATACGTATGCAATTTTTTCACATAATTTATCTGTAATTCATTGACATTACTCTTTAGAAATCACTTTGAACTTGAACTTGAATAGAACCTGGTCTTGTTATGTATTTGAATATAGATGATGTAACAATCCTAAATCTTTCCAATGCATCCCAGTTGAGTTCCCAAAAATGCCACTCAACAAGACCTTCTCTATTGAAGTCAATGTGGAAGCTATCCGAAAACAATTTTGTAGCAAGAAAACCTCATTTGAAAGTCCTCTTTTTATACATGCAATCCTGAGTCAAGAACATACAGATACCCTAGTATTTATTGGTGCGTTTGAAGCAGCACAAGAATACATCAAAGACAATGAGGCAAGTCACTAAGTATTTTTTCACTGCTTCATGCGAAAGCAGAACACAACAATACACACTGACTTTGAACTAAGCATCAGTAGATTGCACCCATCTGTGTTTATAAGCCTGTACAATATGCAGCACTGGAGATATACACTGCAAACCCCCCTGTCTCAAATGTTATCCAATTATTGCCCCATCTGTTTCTGTTACATCTTTTGGCACAGTCTCTGTTGTTTTTTTTAATGTTGATTTCTGTCATCACAAACCTCATCTGTCCTTTGTACTCAGATACAAAATAAGCACTTGGACAACTGGCACATCATTATCATGATCGGCAATGAATGAAAAACTAAAATGACAAAGCACGAGAGTTGTATCATAAATGTTGAACTTTTGCTGGTGTGCAGATCCCTCTCATGTGCTTTCTGTCCACCTGCATGGATAGTGCAAGTGGAGTTTGAATCCGACATAGCTCCTCCTGGGAATATCTCTTTGTTATGGTAACAGTCTTTCCACAACAGTCAAATGGCTTCATTCTCATGGTCAGTCTTTACAGCATGTCCATGACTTTTTTCCCCTAAAATGGGACAGTCTTTAAAGGAAAAAAAACTCCTGCAGGGGGCAGCAGCTCAGCATTCCTTTCTGGTCTTCACTATCTTGCTGGTGTACTTGATAGGGATCCCCCAGCGTCTCATTAGATAGACATCAAACACATAGGCCATCCCTGGCTCCAGGCCCCCGATCACAGCTGTAGTGACGGCCCGTCGGGGATTCAGCTCCTGGAAATACTTGCAGAGAACCCTCTCGGTGTCAGAACGGGACTCTGGCCCCAGACAGGGTGCAGTTAGAGCTGATACCCCCCCAGCCACTGCTTCACTGTTTCCCAGCTTTCTGCGGTACAGGCAGTACAGGCTTCTTTCTTCTGTGCCCATCCATGCCAACGTGACACTGTTGCAGCCACGCAACCGGTTGAAGGATTTTATCTGCAAGGTGGAGGGCAGAGATGGTACCCCTCTGCGGTGGTAGGCTGAGGAGGTCTGCATTTTGACTGATGCCATCAAACCTCCTGGTAGAGACAGATCTGTAGCAGAAGTTCCTTCTCTCTCCAAGTGAATTAGATAGGAAGGACTTCCCTGTAGCCAAATGTGAGCTAAATCTCCTTCGACAGCCTGGGAGGTCAAAACCTGACCTTTACTTGACACAGTGACCCTGATCTTTTCACCTCCAAGACAGCTTTGCAAGGTGAGGAGACCACTCTGCTGCCAGCCCCGAGGGCGGAAACTGAAGAACTGCTCTGAGTTAGAGCTCCTGTCGCGGAAGGTCACCCACCTAAGCTCCCCTTCTCTTAGCGTGGTGATTGCCGGCCGAGCCTCCTCGTGTGTCCGAGCAAATGTCCCCTTGTATGCCATGCTGGTCCCATTTAGCCTGTCCATCACGAAGACGTCAAAGTAATACTGGGTGTCAGGCAGGAGCTCAGAGACAGTGCAAACACTCTCTGTCCCCTGACACGCACACTGGAGATCAGCATTCTCATCAGTGAGAGAAGTAGTTGGACTCTGGGGTTCAGTATATCTGTCCCACTGCTGCCACCACCACTCTTTTAGAATTGGCCACACTGTCACTCCCCTCCTCTGCTCCGTCTTGTCTTGTTTCTGGTCTTTCTCTTTCCTCCTGCTTTCTTGGGCAGCACAGAGGCTGGGGTAGTTTTTCTGAGAGTTTACGAGGACGCAGTAGTCATAACTTTTCTGCGTGCGTGGGAGGCCGGTTACGGAGGTGCTGGGCGCCCAGCTGAGGGTGACACTGGTCATACCTACACCCAATGTGTGAACTCGTGGGTCAGCTGGGAGCAGAGGGAAAGTGCCGGAGGGCCCCAGACCTTCATGGAGGTACACTGCAGCTCTGCTGTTATGCTGTTTGGAGCGTAGCCTCAGGATGTAGATGGAAGCATGTGGATTGGAGGGACCCTTGTAGGTGTCCACTGCATTGCCAGTGAAGCTGTGAATTTTCTCCTCAGTCCCAGGACCTCTCCACCACACCTCGGGCACACTCTTTTTGGTGCTCCCTATGAGGAAAACATATTTATTGGCACATAATTGATCAGAGTTGAGGAAAGTATAAGGTTAAGGATGATGGATGTTTGAGTGAAGTAGTACATTTTTCTCCATAACACAAGGAATAAAATCTTTGGCTGCAGCTGGAAAATCATCACGCTGTTGTGTATGTGAACACAGAACACACATACGCACAATGACATGCTGTATTTTACTTTAGGATTTGGGGTGTTTAAAGATACATAAGCAATACAAAAAATAACATAGAAATAAAATGTCAATTGCCACTTCACAAATGGTTGCCTGTATTTTCACTCATACCTAAAGTGTTTTTCAGTCTGAAGTGCATGCTCTTCACTTGAATGATGTAAGTGACAAATAAAAACACAAAACCCTCCACCCCTGTCAACCTCCCATTGTCACTGTTCATCGCTCCTCGAGATGAGAAATTGTTCCTCAAATGACACCAAATGTTACAGGATCAAAGTAAATAATTCAGGTTGGGTGGGTCCCTATGAGCTCAGGGCCTGAATGATTCATGTGTCATTTTATAACTTCATAATGTTATTTTGCTCCGTAGAAGAGATCATTTAACCTAGAAAAGGGCTTATGAAAAACTCCCAGATACATATTATCCTGAAATCTATGTTTTTCACTTAAGAAATGTGATTACTGTGGTTTACTTTAAGCTTTACTTTAATAGTAAAGCTTAATAATTTGATTATTATATTTTTATTTTGCTAAGCACAAAATATCGCTGACTAACAGTCAAGAGTTGGCAGTCATTTTAGCTTTATGTGTGTGTGCATGTGTGTTTTGAGATTTTAAAATTCCAATACAAATGGGAGGTGAGGGTGAATGAGGGTGGTATTTAGAAAAATACACTTCGTCTTTTTTCATACTGATAAGAAGACGTGAGATAAAAAAAATGATATGTCTTATCTGCCTGAGAATTTGTGATAATGAAATTTGCAGACAATTCACAATCCAATGCTGTCATACGTCATTGGTTGACAGAGTTAATTTATTGGCCTGTAAGTATGATAAAAGAGTAAAAGTTCATTGCAGCTATGACCTCCAGGCTACAAGAAATAATGCAAATTATACTATCACTTTTTTTTATCATTCCTCTCAGTTCTGGTCAATAAGCTGTTTCAAAAAAACTTTCTTCTGCCAACACAAAGTTAAATCAGATTAGAGTGTTTGCCCTCCTCTAATCCCCTGCCTGTGATATAGTGGTGATAATATCTAATTGATCGTCTTGGCTTAGTCTGATGTGGTGATGATCTTCATGGTAGAGCGGGTATGTAAAGGTGCAAGTTGTGGTGGTAATGGTCCACTCACACTGCATGCTCTTTAAGGGTTTGTCCTTCAGGGTGCGGGCAGCCAAGCTCCATTCGATGGGGAGGTCACAGGGGCTGACGGTCACTGACATCACCCGAGCCTTCTTATTCTTCAGGGTAAAGTACAGCCTGCAGAGGAAACACCAGCGATAACCACGTTTTGATTCATCACAGGGAATGTCAAAAAGATAACATCCTGCTTCCATTCAGCTGCAAGGTGATGGAGGGGAAGACAAGATATCTCCCAGTGCATACTGTGCAACATTCTTTCATTTTGTGGGATGATTTGCAGATACGGTGGGCTGGTTATAATTTTCTTTCCTAAAACTTAGCAATTTTAATGGTGCAGCTGTTTCAGACATTTGACAAATGCTGTCTTTACATTTGCCTACTTGCTGATCAGTCATTTGATAGCAGACTCATGACCTGGGAATCAGATGATAAGGCTGCATTGGCAGTTTCAGATGGATATCTGCCTGTTTGTTTGTAACTATCTGGGATCGTGCTTGGCATATAAACTATTATGTCCCTTACTGTGATGTGATAAGATTTAAATAATGACAGTTCTTTTTATGTCAATGTTAAGGTGTTTACTACAAAGAAGACGCCTGAAATGCAGAAGTCTCTGAAACTGTTCTGTAAAATGTCATTTCCACGCACTTAATTGCACTCATGAAAGTGCATGGTTATTTGTTTATAAATATTTGTTCTCCTTCCATACAAACACCATTATTCATGATTCTGTGCAGATGGCGTTTGTTTCCAAACAGATGCACGACACTGTCATCCTCAAGGGCGCTTTGTGCCTTATTTAATAGAGTGATTAATTTCTGAATCAGTGCTTTCTCTCCATTATTTGCCGTGTAGTTCTGCCTGACAGCACTCATGGACAGAATGCAGCACACAGAGAGATGCATTTCACAATCTTCAGCTCCCAGCTTCAGAACGCAAGCACTGGCACTGTGATGTAGGGTTCAGGCCAAATGGGCTGCACTACCTCCACTCTCTCGACAGTAGTGCTGGAATTAGCCACTGTCTCCAAAAGGTGGCTGGTGACTTGTTATTGAAGTGGGAACAAGGGCAGGGCTGATAAGCAGGCTTCAAGATTTATTCATGGGTCTTCAACTGCAAATGGGGGAAAATCTTCACTTCACTGTTAAGGAATCAGTTAAATTTGAAAAAACTTATTTAAAAGGATTTGGCTTTGTGCTGTTGATGCACATGATGGTCAAGAGTTACAAGTGACTTGATTAAGTGATTTTTTCCCCCAAATCATGACTTGTTCTGAGTTGGAACTCGCTGAACTAGATAATTAATCGATTGCTCAAGAAAAATAATCAGCAGATTTTATTAGTTCATTAATCATTATTTGCCCACCTAATGGCAACATGCAACTCAATTGGATGTCATAAATGTGTACTGCTTCACATCTTACCTGCGAGTTCGTCCTTTGGGGAGCATGACAGAGGTGATCTTTCCTTCTGGTAACCATGTAGTGGGCCGAAGTGGTACCTCATTCTCAGGTGCCAGAGCTGACTCCACCTGGGGCCACGATGAGACACAAAGCAGCACCAAAGCTGCACTGAGACACCAGGACAGGGGCATTAGTACCATCATCGGGGTTCTTGCTCTATGTTTCTTTCACTCTTTGACTCTCCTCAGTCACCACGTCTTGGATATCTCCCGGGCTCTGTAAATGCATGATGGAAAGGTCAAGAACATCAGTCAGAGTCCCATCAGCAACACACACACACACACACACACACACACACACACATACATACACGCACTTCGTTAAATTTCTACAGCACCACTCACACAGACACTAAAGAGCTGTAGCAGCTGATGATTCACTGATATGAGGAAACATCCTATCCTATTCAGACAGAATTATTCATGCAGGGGAGAAGAAATTGCCATGCTATATTACTAAGGGATGTGTGTAGCACAGCTTGACACTCACTGTAAAAAAAAAATCACCCATCGCACCACTTTTCAAAGTGTGAAGTGGGTTGCTAATATCAGTCTGAAGTCGATGCCTTTACATCTACATCTCTATTTTTAGTTGTGGGGGGGTGTTCAAATGAGTTTGTTCTCCAAATATCTTTTATCACAGGTGTTTGCACTATTTTCTCATGAGAAAGTGACGCCATGATGATGTGGAGAAAGGTACACAAGCAACACCTGGAGGTGCTCTGATGCAGTCAAATCCACTCAGCATACATATGCCAAGCAAGAGATCGTTTTTATTAGTTTGTTCTATGTCTCTCTTTTATCCTGTCCTTTATTTTATTTCCTTTACAGAAAGTTTCTTGTCTTTTTTAATGTGTATATTTATATGTGGCCATGTAATTGTGTATGTGGTTGTGATCTAATGAGAGTAGACGGAAGGATTACAGGTCTCAGTGTTTGTCTTATTCCCCAGAGAAAGTGCATTTGTTCAAAGTCACACAGTCTTCACAAACACATGCCCCGCTCTCCACTAACAAGGTGTATTATGTCAGTGCTGTGCCCTATAGATCAGATGACAATCACAGTGGAACCATGGAGGTGGCTACAGAAGCTACATCTGAGTCGTCTGGGCCCCGGGACGCTCTGACATCCAAACTCATAAACAGTTGTGCAGCTACAAAGTCACAGGAAGGCGCCTGCTCATTATCCCTGTACGGAAAGAGGGGAGTGAACCACCCATAAAGCTTTAACTGAGAGACATGCAGAGGGAGAGAGGCAGATTGAAATGGGAGGGAGAGAGGGAGAGAGGAGAGAAGGGGGATGCTGACGAAGGGGGGGTGGCTGTGGAAATGGAGAGCAAGAAGAGGAGGGTGTCGAATTCTAGAGTAATTAGAGGGAAGGAGACGGAGAGCAGAAAAGAGGAGAAAGTGCAACTGGCAAAGAGAGCACACATTGCCATGCATGAGATTGCAGTGAATTTTGTTTCTGTTTATCCAGACACATGAAGCAGATTGGTGTTTACTTTAGCCCCGTGTCAAATGGTTTCTAATGTGTCACATATTACCAGATGGCAGCACAGCCACCCCCCCATCAAACTTCATAAAGATGAAGACACAAAAAAGCTTGGCAGACTTGTTTCTTCAAAACACACCCGCTGATAAAATATGCATTCAGCTCTTCAGCAAATTATGGCCAATTGAATTTTCATAAGGCAAAAGGCTGGGTCTTACGGAGAGAGAGCTGAGTGAACTTAACTATGGCCCTCAATAAATAAATACACCCCCCACACACACACACACACACACATGCCCGTGACTTGTGACTTTGATGGTCCTGCTCAGCTCTTTTTTTTCTTTTTAGATGTGTTTCCTAATCCTCTAATGTTTATCCCAGATGGTCAACTAACTGGATTTATTCTGGATACTGTTTGGGCAATAATTAAAGACACTGCTACTTTTTCACTTCCTTTCTCTCTTCTCTTCTTTTTCTCTCTCTCCCTTTTTCAGAAGCTGATTCAGGCTGATTCAGTTTCAGAGGGACAGGTTTGAGTGCAATGTGCTATCAGTCCATTGTATTAGCTATCTTCTATCTCTCTGTACTCTGGCAGGACCATCTGCCTTCTGTTATCTGTGGGCAGGGACAGATTAAATGGCATGGGGTGGTCCCTGCAGGATTCGTTGCCCCCCCCCCATGGGCAAAGAGCTGGCCTGTGGTTCTGGCCTGTGGTGGGGGGTTGACGAGATGATGGCAGAACAACATGCAATGACCATGGAACTTGATAGGATTTTATGGCTGATTTTCCACCTCACTGCATGTATATTCACATACCTTAACCCGTCTCCTGTCTTCCTTGCTTTCATTGTCCCTTTGTGCCTGCATTGTGCCTGCATATCTCAGTCTACTCGTCTGGTATTCTCTGTTACACACCTTCATACAGTATAAATGGCCTTTTATTGACACATACTTTATGTCTACCTTTTCAATCACTGCTCTTCTCCAGAGTCATACTTTTCTTTTCAAATGACAAGGCAATTGTTGGCTGAGAAGATAGGCATGGTGAGCAATTAAAATACACAGGAAGCAAGCAGATGAACACAGCCTTCAGACATGCAAAAATGTGATGTCAAAATTAAAACCATCCTGCAACAAATCAAAAGTGCCCTGCATCTGTCTCAGCTTTTTAAAAGCCCTCCAGAGACGAAGCACACACTCATTCTTTAAAAAGAACTGATCCAAAGAAACAAGTTGCTGACTTCCACATCCAGTGGAAATTTGAGATGCGGAGGCACTCATATGCACACACACACACAGTCTGCAAGGACAACAACAAGCATGCATGCATCCCCCTTACCTTCTCTCAGTGCATGCTCTTCCTCCTCTCCAGTGCAGGGAAGTGAGGGATGGGACGAAATGAGAGAGAGGAGTGAGGATGGAGGAGGAGGAGGAGGAGGAGGAGGAGGAGGAGGAGATGAGAGACGGTTGTGAAGAGAGGAGGGGCAACAGCAGGTTGTTGTCGGGTGTTCTGCGGACTCTCCCATGAGGTGCTGCTTACTCCCTACTTCAGGTGGTGTCTCTTCAGGGCTGAGGTGTCCCTACAGGGCTGTCCCAGCTCCTATGTGCTCTGGTGCTCCCCCAGGTGTTATCTTTACTTTCTCTCTGTCTTCTAGTCCTTCACATGTGGAGGCTTGTCCTGCCGAACACCGTGTGAATGTCATCCGGTCAGTGGAGCCTGCATCCCCTCTTTTCTTCTCTCCTCTTCTTGTTTGGCCTCTGTCACTCTTTTTCCAGCTCCTGTTCTTTTCACTGGCTCCCTCTGTTTACCTGACCTGGTGGTGAATGGAGCTCACTTGCAATTCAAATGGGCCCATGTGTGATTGTGCGTGTGTTTGTGTATCTGGATGTGCAATCTGAGAGCGAGGGAGTGGGTGAGCGTGAAGGGGCTGACAGAAAGGTGGCTGAATTGGGGGTGGTGATGAGAGGAGGGAGAGAGAGAGAGAGAGAGAGGGTGTGTTTTCAAGAACACCATGTGGGGGTTGATGTAAAAGTTAAATACATTAACCAGTCTCTGGCTGCTCTGATAACATCTGTATTGGGAGAAGGCTTTAGGCGGCATGTTAGAGGTCACGCTGTCTTTGTGCCCTTATCGCTTGTTCAGTCAGGGGCTTTGACTGCTTCTAAATGAATATGTTTAAATTAAAAAATGGCCTCTCTGCCACTTAATGGTTTTATGCAAATATTGGGATGTCTCCTTTTAAACAAATGAAAAACTATTGTATGACAAATAGAAACAGTAAAACCTGACTTTTGGCATGTTTGGCATCTGTACTATATTGTTGTTCATATTTTTATGACCTTACATTGACAGAATGACAAAATTGTGTTCTCTCTTTAAAGATATAAAATTCAAAACAATGAAAAAGAATGCAGTCATCAGTGCTCATTCGTGTTACTATAGCATGTTCTGTTTATTTAATCAAAAATCAAGGATAGAAATACATTATGTTTTTATGAGGAAGTGGCACTTTTTTCAGGAAGTGACAGTTTCCCATTGTTCTTGCCTTTGTGCTAAGCTAAGCTAACCATCTGTAGATATTTAGTTGCTGTTCATACATGTGTCTAAATTGCTATACTCTATTGAGTCTATTTCCTAAATAAAAGGAAGATTTTCTTGAAGGTCAAACTATTTCCCTTAACCTTCATTCCCCTCAGTCTCTGTAAATGTTTTTACCTGATACTTTATATTTTTGATTTCAGTCTTACTGACATAAGGGGACATTTGGGCTGCTGTGCACAGTCGCTAGTCCACAGGCCCATGGAGTTGAAATGAATAACCTACTCCCTTGCATGCTACAGTGCATCAAAGCACAATGAACTGGAAATTTATCAGACAGACACTATTTATTCTGTCTGTATAAAGGACAGCCATATTGAAGGCTTTATGTCCTCCACCTATGGGTCAAGTGTAGATCTTGGAGGACTGGGGGTGCATTCATATCAGTGCCTCTCTAACCCCACCCAGCCCTCTCATCTCAACACAATGGTGGGCCTCATGTATACTGTGCTCTCCCCTCATCTCTTTAATCAATATCATTGGGGAAAGAGAGGGAGGCCCACCACATTGTGTGCTAACTCCCCTTCTTCCATTCTGCAATGGGGCCTTTTCTCACTCATTCGCCAGGTACTTCAGTGTAGGGCTATTGAGGTCGCACTGAATGGGACCCACTCCACCCAGAGGGAATATTGTCTGACCACAGGCTAAAATCTGAGAAACCTCCTCTTTCTCCCCTCCTCGCTGCCTCATCTGCCTGTCTCTGCCTGCGACATCACTTCAAAGAAAGAATAAAAATGTGCCACATGAGTGCTATTAATAAATGTATCACTTCAGTGGCCACAACTGGTCTTTTTTTATTTTGAGTGAGGACCCTTTACCGCGACTGGACTCTCTTTCAAAGCCATCAGCCTCCCTCTCTGTATCCCTCCCCATTCGCTGGCCCACTTTACAGTCCCTAAGAAGTTCTGAAAGTCGGCAATCTGGCAGAGCATGATACGGCGGCTGCTTTTTGAAGATTGGATGGTGATTAACCTTAGAGAAATTACTGCGAACATGCAACTTTGTGTATGAGCTGCATTCTGACAACTTTTATGCTGTGTTTTTTAGGGATAGTTTAATTTGAAAATCACGTTAGTGTGTTTTTCTAAGACTCTGGGCATCTGTCGGACATCTGTCAGACCTGGAATTGATGCAGAGGCTTGGGTGACACACTCACGATCTCTCTCTCTCTCTCTGACACGCACATCCTCTCTCTGTTTCATCATGACTGGCCTGAATATGTCTTTTGATCCTACAGCCCACCCACCCACCCCTCTCCTTGTGTTGCCGTTTAATAATTTATCAGCATACAGTCACTGGACAAACTCCATCCTCAGAGAGAGCGACAGAAAAGTGAGAGTAAAAATTTCATTTGGTATAAATGCATGAAAAGAAACTGCAAAACTGGCCTTTTCATCTATTATTGACGTGCGCTTACAAGCCATACATAATGCAGGGGGGGCGTCTTTATGACAACCATGTATTAAATATCATGTTCTGGGGTCGGGGGTCTCAGGCTGTGTGCTTTGAGGTGCCGCAAACTAGCCTGCATGGACAGCAAAGGGAGAAAGAGGGCTTGATAGGGAGAGAAAACGATGAAGAGAGATTGACAGGGAGAGATGAGATGAAATAGGGGGGACATGAGGGAAGACAGGAGGGTGTGCTAGCTGACAACGGGTTAACAGGAATCTTTATTTTTAACAACATGTCATCACCAGCCGCCCATCTGCTCCTGTGCTGTCAGTGTCCCTTGGGAGTGTGTGTAAATGTGTGAGAGAGGGAGAAAGAGAAGGATGCAGGCGAGCCTTCCCAGATCAGATCTCTGATCAGTACCAAAACAGGAGGAGCAGGGGAGAGGACAAGGTTAGAGAGGTGGGTGGCACATGGATATCTCCCCTCTCTAATATCCAAATGAGGTGTGACAGGAGGGGTGGGGACAGTGGGAGTGGAGGTGAATGGTGTGATGGGAAGGTAAAGTAGTATTAGGTGGATCAATCTTCAGCTGCCCTCGCTGTGTTCGGATAGGTGGGATGGATGGAGGTGGAGATGGTGGTCTGGAGGTAATGAGAGGGAATCTATTAACACAGGGGGAGGTGGGCGGATGGGGGAGAATGAAGACACACAAAGAAAGAACAACAGTGAGGAGGAGGAGGAGGTGTGCAGGCTATGCCAGACCTTCAGGGGTGGCCCCTACAACTTATTTTTCTTTCCTCCCCAGATGAAGGGAAAAGTCCCTAGGGAAGAAGGGTGCGATTGAGGAGAAATGTGTTTTGGTGGAGGTAGTGGGGGAGGAGGGGGTGGACTTTGTATTCAGAGAGACACGACCAACAGCTAACTGTTCCACAGGTCACTCATCATTAGCAAATACACTTTCATTTCAATTCAGTACAGTTCATCTCTACACTTTTGTTCTTTCTTCATATCTGCCCCCATCCCCCCAGGTTAGACTTGTTTTTCACACTGTGTATGCCAAGGCAAAATACGGTCTTCCACTGATCTCTTACACTTTTTCAAAAGTTTTGAATGAAAATCTGATGGAATGAAAAACATCTTGTTCTGATATTTATGATTTCTTTTTAGCACCACAATTAGAGGAAGCAGTCCTCAGTCCTCATTTGCCTCATGTCTGCACGGAATCTGCATCTTACATCAAGAAATCGAGAAGTCTCTCCCTCTTTCTTCATCTTCTTTCCAGTGCCCCCCCCCAATCCTTCAGGCATGGTAAATTTGAAGGCTAATTAGTCCAGAGAAACCAGTCATACCAAAGAATCCACCCCAGGCCACACACACATCCTCCTATTGATCTGATAGCACCAAGCACAACCACATTCACGCACAAAACAGAACAAAACAAATAAGATGCAACAAGAGTTTTTAGAGCATCATGTATTATAGATAATGCAAGCTTGTATTATGCAGGTTTTTTTTTTTTACCTTAACAGAGGTCAAGTTTTTCAGATATTCTGCATCATGATCCAAGATGCTGTTTACAGAGCCCGGCTGTAAAGGAAATGTTTTGCAGCATCAAAATCTTTTTTCCTGCTTTTCCTCTTCTCCTCAGTTACTCCTGCTTTCTCAGCCATCCCTCCCCCCTCACTCTCCATTCTCAGTCTTTCCCTCATTTCTGATCCATTTTTTATGCATTACTCCATTACTCTCAACTCCCATTTACAATGCATTACCTCCTCCTGTCTTTCACAAACACACTTTGTTCTTCTCTCTGCTTCCTTCAGTCACTTTGCTTTGCCTCTTGCCTCCCTCACTCTCACTCTCTTATGACACTTTCCTCTACTTCTCCCCTTCACCCCCTTTATTATCCCCTTTTGTATCTTCTCCAGTCATGTCATCTCATACTAAATGCTTCTTTTCCCCTTATCTTTATTTTCCTCTAGTTTGTCCTTCTCTGTACAGCTTGTGGTCTTGCTGCACTGATGCCATTCCCCCCTTTAATTGGTTATTCAAAGCATGCGATCTAAATTGGGAGTTAATATTGTCTGTCGTCAAATGTACAAATGTCAGCTAATGTAATCAACAATATTGGCAACCATTCTGTCCAGAGAGCTATTTGTCCCACACACACATGAATGCACCAGAAGACTTTTGATGACACAATAAATCACTATATTATAAGTTGCGGTGCAGAGTGAAACAGATGTGTGACCAGTGCATAGAGACGCCGTCCTGCAGCTTTTCAATCCAGTAATTGTGATGATGTTGCCTTCAGCAAATTCTCTACAGCACAACAGGAATGGGGTTTAGGGGTGTTTCTCCCATGTCAGAGGGTGTTTTCTTTGATCGTAGGACACAACTTGCGGGAACCCATTCTCATTGCTGTGCATTAAAAAAAAAAATTAGGTTTAGTCTGTGATGTAAGTGAGACAAATTAAAAGTGCTGCAGGCAACTTGCTTTACTGACTTGGAAAATAATAATTCTGAAATATGCCTTGTAGATATTGTTTGGATCATTCAGTCAATTTCTCCATTCATAAAAATATTAGCTGTTACCTTTAACAACTTCTATCTGTGACGATAAGACAAAGTGCAAAAGTTGTGACTAACACATGAAATGAAAGAACCAGGCCTCAGAACGATCCACCAGACAGGTTGTCCATTCTCGCAGGGTCACCTTCCTGTTCCTGTTACGGTCACATGACCTGCAAACACAGCAGAGCATAGACATATGGTGACCTCACAACATAGCACAAGCAGACAACCAAGCAGTTGCACAAACAGATGCATTCACTCATGTTTTTATGAGCATGTGCTTATTGCATACACGCACCATCTTGCTAATACAAAGTGGATTTGTGCATGGCATAAAGACATATCCATAGGTACAGAAACAACTACACTGGGGTTCCTCAGCAGTCACTGTCTTTCATTTCACCCTGCAGCATTATCTCTGAAGGGTACTCCTTCAATTTGTGTTAATCCATGGGCAGCGGGAGACACAGTGGGTAATAAACATTATCATTGCTGGGAATGGCTTGACATTGACACAGCCAGCTCAACTCCCACTAAAACCTGTCATTGCAGAATGACTGAGAAATGGAAGGTTGGGTGGGAGAAATGATGGAAGAGAAAGGGGGAAGGATGGAAGACATCACAGGATTGACAAAGAGGGAGGCTAAGGATAAGTCTGTATCTGAAAGGAAAGATGAAAGGGGAAAAAGGGAAGGACAGAGCGCTCCAACATGGAGGAGGAGTACAATGTTGGAGAGATGGTGTGGTCACAAGATGGGAAGGGAGGAGGAGAACAGGAAGCAGGGATTTGCACGGCGGATGAATGAGGAGATGACATGCAGAGAGAACAGCATGGTGGGAGGTGCAACTTGGTCACAGAGCGGGGGCGAAATGTATCGTGGTGTGACATTTTTAACCCTTGGTGTTTCAGTAATTAGCTGAAAAATGACATATTGCAGGAGACAGAAGGTTCACACTGAGATGCTTTGTGTGACATGAGGTGATGGTGTTCTGATCATAGTGAACAACATCGCCCTTACCTCATTGACCATTTAGCCACCTTATGGTGAGCAAGACTACCTCTCAACAAATAAGCCATAATGAAACATTATTGTCCTCCTGCAAATAAATGCAACATTAAAAAATGAATATACATGAATGCTATTCCCTGCTGTTATCCAATATCATGGGGTCAGGGGGGTTGGAGGGACTGACTGAAGGAATGGTGTAGCACAGTGCTCCAGTGGCATTCTCTTGTAACGCAGCTTTCGCAGGTCTCTGTGGCTCAAATTGCCATCTTTGTTCTTGTCCAGTATTGTGAATCTTTGCTACAGAGAGAGAATGGAAGAGAAGTAAAAGTAACGGTAAGATAGTATATATACCACAACATGGTAAAATTGTGATTCTATTTTATTGCTATAATAAATATTACTGATAGACAAAAGAGATGCATGAAGTAGTAAAAAATTGTTTTATACCAAAATACCATACATTGTTTTTCATATTATGAAAACTTTGCATTGGCTTTCTTTTATTACTTTGAGGTCAAGATGGGTGGACGGCAGATATTAAGTTATCCCCCCAAATTCATTCACCATCTTACTGAATAATTTAGTGATTATTGACCAAGTCCTATTTATACATGTGTTCTTGAGAGCCGCCGTCTCACTCTGTGGATGACCACACCTTGAGCAACACAAGAACTTGCCACTTACAGTAAGTTGTTAACATTGATTTCTCTCCAGGCCACGAGGCACAGTTTGTGTGCTAGCATGACGACTGGTGTCTAGTGTCAAAAACAACTTTATGGTCGGTGTTAAGTTGCACTGGAAGTGAAAGTGATCCCTTGGTATGTTTTTCTTATGTCTACATTATATTTTCTTGAGCATTTTGTTATGGCTATTGATTACATTTACATTTAGCTTTAGCTGAGGTCATCTTAGCACATAAATAACTAGCCTCCAATCGTCTTCTTTCTTGGATGTAGTCTTTTGGTTTTTGTCACCCTGCTGCTTATAGCCTTACTTTAAGCCTGAAGTGAGATTTCCTGTACTACCTGGGCAAGTTGTATCCTAAGGGTGTGGCTGAGGCAGCTCTGTGGCGGTGCAGCAGGTGCGTAATTCTCCCCCATGCGACTCAGGAGCAGAAACCAGTCCAGGAGACGATATGGAAACTGGCCCAACTCCTCCTGAGTGCATTTAGCCTTGGGTACTGATCAAGAGAGATAGAGATGGTTTGGAAGACTGCACTTACAGTAGAAATTTTTGATTAACATTTCATGCTGTTTGTTTTACCCAGACAGGGTCCAGTGTGAGCCAGCCCAGTGCGGCGTCTCTTTCTGCAGGCTTCTTTATGCAGCAAACACTCATTCCCATAGGTTTTCCCCAGAACACTGCACACTGGTGCCCTCTGCCTGATTGCATGAGCCAGTGCCCGCATGCAAAACCATATGTCAGGATACAAGGATCATACTGTGTGCACAGCTGGTTTAGTGTATAATTTCATCCTAAACACTACACTTTTTTCAGTTGATGAGTTATAAATCCAAATAATAAACTTTCCTTATGAATTAAAATGTGTGCAAAGGCTTGTGAACATTTGCTGATAAGAAACAAAAAATGATCAAAATCATTATTAGACTGTTGGAAGGTTTAAATTCCATGAGGTGTTTACCGTGGACAGGACTGAGGACAAACACACTTGGGGATCAGGACTCCACTTTCCTGAACTACCTGGCACCAAGATCCCACCGGACTATGGCATTTCAACAACTCACAGAGCTTTTCTGAAACATGAAGCAACAACTTTGTTACATCACATTTCAATCCACTTGTTCAACAGTATCGATTAAAGGTGTTTTGGATGAGAGAAATGTACAAAGTTGTATCGTCATGTTAGAATGTGTGTTGACCGACACATGTCATTTGAATTGCTACTGACTGGTTCAAACAAATGTTATGGTTAAGAGATGTATGACTGGCATGCAGTCAGAAAAACCCTCTACTGTATTGGACATTAAAGGATTACCTGGCTCCACTCTGCCAATATATGGTCTCAGGCTCTCCTCTGCTTGTCTCTGTCTGCGCTGGGCTCTGCCTCCCTGACACACACAAACATACCCACACATACATTTTGGTAGTGGACTGTTGAACTACGTTGATTTCATATTGTTCATATATTGCTTTTAACATTTAAACCTCTTTGGTATGTATTCTGTATTCTTGTTGAAATCTATTAGCACTTCATTTTATTCTATTATTCTAAAGTTTTGAGGTTGTGGGTTCGATCTTCATGCCACTCATACTGTCAATTTTTTATACCTATGAGGTTGGAATGGCTAATATTTTGCTGCAACATAGAGGTGGATGAGTTGTGTATGTGTAATTTTGCTATCGGAATACAGTGTATCCTGCACTGTATCTCCACCATGGACTGTATATACAGTATATACATAGCCGCTGCCCATGCAGGCACACCTGGACATAGTTTTCTAAAAGTTGCTCATACCAAAGGTCTGCCAACAATGTTCTCAGCAGAGGATGAAAGGATCATATGTTTCCATGTCATTCCAAAGGCATAAACTGAACTCAGGTATGAACTTTTCTTTCATTGTAAAATTGCTTTGTCAAACTGTATCCTTGACCAGAAGTATCCCACATGGCTATAATTTCTGTTTTCATCAGCATGATGAAAGAATAATGAAGGGACTCATTATATCCCTCTAATCTAAATCATCAAAAGATGGATTTTTTATTTAAAGTCAGTTAGCTGGAAATGAATTATAGAGTACTATATAAATGGAACCACAGTTAAAATTGTACGTGTTCTATATCACACCCATCTCCCCTCATAAACCCCAAATCTACACTTCTGTTTCCAGAAACTTTGTAGTCTATGCCAGTTCCACATCTGCCCCAAAAATCCCTCCCAGATCAGATGGGAAACAGGTGTACTGCTGACCCATAAATAAGGGAGCCACACTTTCTTCTTATAGAAATTACCATTTAGAGATTGTGTGCAAAGAATTTTCTATAAAATATCAGCATGATCTACTTGTTTAAAGTTGCAACCCTGGTCTTGAAAAATTCTCAGATCATAAATCAATAATATGATTCTCCTTTATGATGGTTTGTACCCAAATTGTTGGAATTATTTATTATTTATTTAATACATATTCTACATCACTGCTCTCATATCCACATCTCACATCCAAATAAGTGAGTGCAAGTCTTTCGATGGACTGTCAAATTCAGGAGGAAGCCGCAAAGTTGAACTCACCATGACCGTATGAGTGTGCAGACTGAGGAGCAGTAACAAGGCAAAGGTCATGATCAGGTTCATGGTTGAGGCATCCAGTGTGCTAAAAGAGGAATTTGATGGATATTCCCTGCAGGAAAAAAAATACTGGACTAAATCACTCTGATTTTGCACATGCCTGGATGTTTGCTGTAGAGGATACAGTATATGAGAGTGAACGAGAAAAAGAAAAGTCATACCTATTTGTATCTATTTTTAGCAGCAGCATCCATTTACCTTTACATTTCTTTTCATCAATCACATTTCAGGTAAAATCTGGAAAACAAATAGCACTGAGGGACTATCAATTTACTGAGACCATGCTCTGTTCATAGATGCACCCCCACCCTATTTTTTCTTTCTTGTCATTTGTGCTATTTACTGACTATTACTCAATTTCCAGTTGCTCATAGAATGTAGCAGGAAACAATGAACCTCACTGAGTCTCAGGAAAACAATTATTTTCCATCACAGAGGAAACAGAGGGTTGAATTACACAGAGAGGACATTCATTTCAGTTGAAGAAACTAACAGGTCATTTTCTATCCCCTGACTGTTTAAAAAAACAAAATGAAAAACATCTTACCAGGGCCTCTGCCACTCCTTTCTTCTGCTGTTAATCCCCTTCTCTCCTTTCCTTGTTTCCAGATACCCTGTTTCTCTCTGTTTCACTGACTCTTGTGAGGATGTTTCCTTTTTTCAACCTCCTTCAGCATGTCTGTACTTTTTTCTTTTCATTTGCATTTTTGCCTTGTCTAACCCCTCCTCTCTGCTTTTCCTTATCTGTCTAACTTTCCTTCCTTTGCACAGGTATCTGAAATCAGGGTTAGCATAAGATATTGTGCGGTTGATTTTTTGATCTAGTGAGAGAGAGAGAGAGAGAGAGAGAGAGAGAGAGAGAGAGAGAGAGAGAGAGTGTGAGACAGAGAGAGAATAAAAGAGAGAGGGTCAGTTTTTTGGGGTGGGGGGTGTGTTTTTTTCATTGAAGTTGGCACTGGTCCAAAGGTTTACAAGCCAGAGAACATATGGTCACACTCTTCACACTCCCATTGTGTGTCAGACACTCAAGCAGAGCGTGTAGGATATGCGCCTGTTAGTCAGCGCTCCCTTAGCTTCAGGTAATGTGACTGCACTGAGCTCGCACCACACCGGCTCGCAGGGCGCACTCCCCTTAAAACCTTTAAGTTTAATTCAATAATGTTATACGTTGGGCGACGAGCCTGCTGGGGACTGTTGCGTGTGTTTTGAGCATGAAAGTTTGCTTTCAGCATATGTGCACAAACACTGCTTAGTCATTCTCAGTCGCCATGTGTGACCTGCTTGTAATTGCATGCATCTATTCCAAATTCACAGAGGAAAAACGTAGGTATTTCACTCTGGATTTGATGGTTCAGGGGTCGTGCAACGTGTTACTCATTACTTATGTCCCAAATATGACATTTTGCATGACAGACATATGTATCATCCTACATAGACACAGTAGATTTTGATTGTGTTATGGTGGCTTTCTGTCAGTTAGGGTATACAGTATCAAGCCACAGCCAGTGCTCAGTTTATCTCAGAAGGCAACTGAGGTTAACTGAAAGCTCACTGAAAGCTCATGCCATTGTCCCAGCCTCACTCAAAGTGAAGAGAACGAATTGTGTTCCTCTGTGTTTAGACCAGGGGCACCTCTGACAGCGTCGCCTGTAAAGGCAGTAACATGGAGAAGACTGCTCTCTGGTGGTCATGGTGCCCAATAGCAATGTCACTTCATGGCCACTACAAACACTGTGAAATCACAAAATTAGTTTTAAATCATTAGTCTGTTGCATGTCATGTTAATGTTGTTTGACTGCTTATTATGCAGAGTGATCAACTACCTCAGGGCCCTACACCCTCAGCACTCTCGCAAATATGATCATAATATCAACCAAAATGCCTTATATTTAAATGACCACATCTCTTTGTATTTGATCTGCATCTCTTTGTATTAGGTTTTTGTATTAGTCATTTTGCGCCTCCATGGAGAGATTTCACATCTACATGTAGATGTTTTGCATCCCCTTCTGCTGGTTTCTTTAGCTGTACTTGTTTTGTGTGTCTTTGCGTTTCATTGTGATAGTTTGGCATCTCTTTGAGGTTTGTTTTCTCTTTCTCTGGGATATTTTGCAGGTGAAGCCTGCAGGGGGCCCGGGACCTGTGGGTCGGCCAAATACATGAATGACTCACAGTGGTTCAGAGAGTACTACCCAGCTTTTTATTAGTGGTACTATAGGCTAAAACTAACCATTAAACAATAACAATTCATATTCCACAATGCTATGAGGCCACAACTCTGCAGACTCACCATGGAGGATCCATATGATAGGAAAAATATCATCTCTGAATAAATGAAATGAACTGACTTTAATCATTCAGACGCAGATGCAAAATAGTAACAGAAAAGCACGCAGATGTAGGCGGACAAACACGTAGAGATTAGCGCGCAATGTCACCCTTTGAGACCCAGGTGACATCTCTTCGCTCCGCCCCGCTGGAGGCGAGAGGAGGTCGCCGGAATGATGAACTGCTCCCTAGGAAGTCAGTCTGTGCCGCGTCGCTCTGTCCGTCTCCCCGCTGTGGACAGTGTGTTTACGAGGACTAGGTCAGTCTTTCGTTTCGTGTGAGCCATTCACGTCGTTTAACGTTACCGGGCAGTTGTTTACGTCCTCTCGTCGCTTCACGGACCGGGTGTTGAGAAGGTCGGTAACGCTCAGTTATCATCAGTTTGGTCGGTGTTGACATTGTGTCGTCGTAGCCGAACTAACGGCGCGGTGATCACTGTAGCTTACGGGGAAATACTCATCAGGAAAAGTGAGGAAGCCCCCAAATATCTGCGTGTTTGCTCCCAGTTAAGCTCCTCTTAGTTTCCCGGGACTCCGCGTAGCTAGTTGGTTTGTTTGGTACCGAACCGAAGAGCTTTTCATTGAACTTGTGTTTGGACTACTGGCCATGGGCTCGCTACAAATCCACCAGTGCATCTCTGCGTCTAGAGACTGGTTGTGAGCCGAGAGCAAAGACTTTTGCTAACGGGCTAACGTTAGCTACCCCCCCCAAGACATGCTGTCACTGACAAGGCGACGAACAAGTGGATTGTCAGCTGAGCCATCGTTGAGGCCACAAGTGATGCTATAACGGCTTAATTCAGGTAAGTGTCATCGCACAGCACATGTGTCATGCTACACAAGTCCTGTTGGAACTGTGTGAAAACAGTTGACCTGTATTTGCACTATTGCCTTCAGGTGTTGTCAGTGATGCTGTTCTGTGCTGCACTCCCTGAAAGAGTCACTGCACCATGAATGATGCTGGCCAGGCCTTTATGTAAAGGACATATACAAAGTTTTTTTTTAAAATTATATAACAGAAAGTGTGCACATTGGCCTCATTATGTATATTAACCAGCAAACGTCTCATCGCGTCAAACAGTATCTCGTGCAGTTAGCACCTGACGGGAACTCAGCCTTGTGTGAGACACGCGGCCAAGATGTGTGTTCCTTATGCACGTCTGGATTAAAGGGTAACCATAGATGACTCATGTGCCCCTACGTGCTCCACTCGTGTCATAAAGTTAGATACAGCAGACGGCGAGTTCAAATTTACCCTGGGATTTTTTACACTATGCACTGCTGTCTCACATATTCATATTTTTATACCACAACTGAAGTTGCTGTCAGTCAAGCCTCATAACTGTGTGTGTGTGTGTGTGTGTGTGTGTGTGTGTGTGTGTGTGTGTGTGTGTGCGCCATTTAAGGCTCTGAGCCATTACAGCCCAGACAGTGCAACGCGCCATGGCATCGACGCGCCAGCACACATTAGGATAAGGCATGACTGATGCCCTTAGTGTAAGTGAGATGGACCCTCGTCTGGCTGGGCTTGGGTGGGGTTGCATTAAATACACACATCCACACACACACGCACATACACACACACACACACACACACACACACACACACACACACACACACACACACACACACACACACACACACACACACACAACTCTATGTGTGTTCCTCAGGCACCTGTTGGCAAGGGTCCTGCAGCGCCACCTTGGCTGAGGGTGTGTTTACAATCTGTCCCCCCCTCCCCAACAACAGCTGAATGTCTCCACTGGGCACCTGCCTGCTGAGGACCCCCCAAACATCAGTTCACCATCTGAAGGTTTTTCCAGACTGTGTGTCCCCTAACACAGCGTCAGCGTCAGTGTTTTTCTTTGTAATCTAGCAACACTATACGTGAAGATACAAATTATACTCATTACCCGGCGCATAGTTGTCATTCCAAGTGGTGCCCATGACGGGCAGCCTTGAGGCTGAACGATAAGTGTGTTCCTGCTTACAGCACAAAGAAGTGTTGAGTCATTTGGATGACAATGCCAGAAATGACAGACTGAAGGAGTCAGTGTAGAGCAAGGTGAGTGCTGTTGCTTTTCAGGCTGTCAGACATGAGCAGTTTGCAGTCATCCTTTCCACTGTAGGTGTTGCATTTGCTTTGTACTGTGGTTTTTTCAGCCCCTTATTCATAGGAACAAAACAGACATGACGAATCTGTCCCTGATTGTTGTTCTTTCCTGACCCTGAAGACTATAGTGAGGGGATCTAATAGCTGAGTACTCCAAATAACTTGAGATGAGGTCATTCAGGATGTTACACTGTGGTTATACTTTTCATGTGTGTGATGTGGTGCTGTGCTCAGAGCCTTGCGACTGGATTTGACTTTGACTTTTCTCAGAGCCTGTGCCCTCTTCTCTGTCTCTGTATGAGGCCTATCATTAGGTACTATACTTAGCCGCGCTTATCAGTTCCGTCGTTCCCTCGGTAAGACCGCAGATGTTTAGAGGCTTTTAATAGCTTGGTGTGTAGTAGAGCGTAGACGCAGGATCTCAGATACACTGTCACACAGGGTCACAGATTGACAGACGGGGAAACGTCCTTGGAATAACTAATACAAGCAAGAATGCTAATATATAGCAGCACTCTTCACCTTACCTAGTTATTTTATATTTTACTTCTGTTTCTCAGTTGTCTGTGGCATCTTTGGCAATGTGATTGGTTGTGTAGAGCTCATGTTTTCTGTTCTGTACTTTCAGCAGTAGCATGAATGAATGAATTAGTTGAGTGCATGTTTTTTTTCGCTCCACTTAGTGTGTTTACACACGTGCCATTCTGACAATATGAAGGTTGGTTGCAGCACACGCGTGACATTATTGCCTCGATGCTGACATTCGTTGTCAGGGCAGAGTGAGCAGTTGCTGTCAGTAATCTGTTACTCGTAGGAAAAGCGCATGTGATAGCGTAACAGTGAGCCAGTACACACAGGTACCACACGTACCAGGACCCTGATACTGACGCAGCTCCACTGAATTCAGCTTTAAGTCTTTAACTTTATTATATGGATACATGTTCTTTTCCTACTGTGACAGGTCAAAATGTAGGTTGACTGCCCTATTCACATTCTACAATATATATTTTGCTTTTAAATAGCTTTGACTATACTGGAAGATTATATGGTAATATATCCTGATGTATGGCAGTCATTTGCTAAATTGAAGAATAATAATGTGCATAATCCAAAGCATTTACTTTTCCATTTGACACCCACACAGGTGTCACTTTCCCTGATTAGACAATTGTACGAGGTGTGTGGGCGTCTACACACAGACTGTGTTTGACTGACATCTTCCATCTTCCCACACAGGCCTAATCAGCCATAAGTGAAAACACCTGAGTGAGTGCGTGGGCCCTTGAAGTAGAAATGAATGTGAGAAAATTTATTTAAATATGCGTTACGTAGGTTAAGACTAGCACTGGGGTCACAAGTTTGTTTCCTGTCATTATTTCCATTGACAGTGCTGTACATGATGCACAAACAGCATGCTATTTCTGTATTGTAAGAGCAGAGGCCTGGCATATTCTGTACCTGCCTCATAAGGTGTCTGTTCACTAGCATGACAGCTGTTATGTGACCGATATAGAGCGCGTAGGCTGTGCGCCTGTTACTCAGTGCTCCCTTAGCTTCAGGTAATGTGACTGCACTGAGCTCGCAGGGCGCACTCCCCTTAAAACCTTTAAGTCTTGTTCAATAATCCTGCAAGGCTTCAAGTCATGTGAGTCTTTATGTCCTTGAGACGAGACGCTGGGCGACGAGCCTGCTGGGGACTGTTGCGTGTGTTTTGAGGGTGAAAGTTTGCTTTCAGCGTATGTGCACAAACACTGTTTAGTCATTCTCAGTCGCCATGTGTGACCTGCTTGTATGTGCATGCATCTGTTCTCAGGTATGAAGACTTGATTCCAGGGAAAAGCCCTTGAAATGAAAGAGTGTATTCATGTTAGTGTACCAGTTTTGCTTGGTACATTGCCTTCTTTTGGTATTGAAGGTGTTGTATCTTTGCCAGTCCCAAACGTCCCATTTCACCGAATAAAAACTTTCACTTGAGTATTATTTTTCATAGTGTATTTCTTGTGTCACTCTGGATCTGATGGTTCAGGGGTTGTGTGACGTTTTTACTCATTAGTTATGTCCCAAATGTCAGTCTGTGCGTCTGTGCGCATTTGTGCAGATGTTGCTGATATTCAAATATGACATTTTGCATGGCAGACATATGTATCATCCTACATTGACACAGTAGATTTTGATTGTGTTATGGTGGCTTTCTGTCAGTTGGGGTATACAGCATCGAACCACAGCCAGTGCTCAGTTTATCTCCAGGGTCACGCCATTGTCGCAGCCACCGGTTCCCTTCCACTTTCATCAGCTGATCTAATAGCTCTGAACTGGAAAATCTGGACACGAAAGAAACGGACGTTAATCTCCAGCTGTGGCCTGATTTGATGCAAAGGTGCCTTGTTCTCTCTGCCCTCACGTGAGCCTGTTTGCTATCTACTGTACAAAAATGTGATGCCTAAGGGAAAAGAGAAGAGAATGGGGGGTCGGGCGTTTGTCAAGAGAGACAGCCTGATAGAGTGAGTGGAAAAGGAAGGAGGCACAGGAAAAGAGGGGAGTCGGGCATAGCGGAAGCTGACCTAATAGCAGGGCATTGTCCATTCACAGAGGATAAATCCATCAGGAACGTGATTAAAAGCTTACTCTTTAGACTGTGCTTCATACTTGGGGTTTATTTCATGATACGCTCATTCACTTATCGCCACATCTCTTGCCTCTCATGACACAGCGAGTGTTCCACTGTAACACAGCCATACCGAGTCGAGAGTAAACGGGTTATGTTGAAACAGATGTCTAGTAGAAATGCATATATTATGGGAAACTTTGGACACAGCAGAGAAAGTGGTATTGTTTGATTAAAAACAAATAAAAATGCATTTTATTACACAAAAGTTGGCAGTCGTAGAAAAATAATTAAACTGAAGGTCAAGTGTGAGGGAACAAACAGTGACATGCTGTGCACATACACTGTAGATAAAGCGTGGCGTTAGGAGGAAACGTGACGTGGACATCTGGGCTGCTACAAGAGTGAAGATAATTCAATTTTTAGTCCTAACAAGACATCTGCCGCTCAGCTTCACACCCCAGGAAGAAGCACAGCACAATTACTCTGAAGGATGAGCCGAGGCAGATCATGAAGACTTGCTAAGGAGGATTTCTGGGTCGTGATTCGTCAGTGGTATGACTCATTTTTGGTTCAGGCTTTTTCTTCGCCGCTGTTTTGGTTCTGTACCTGCAAAAAAGTATTTCTTTCTGTCTTTCCACCATTCAGGGTCATATGGTAGAAAATGTTGTCGGTCTAGAATTAGCCCTCCAAATCATCCGCCAATACAACAATGCAGACGTGGAACAGCCGAGGGACATGGTGGAAGCATTGCATGGAAAATTATAAAAGTGTAATTAGGCTTTAGAAACCCTGCGTTTGAGCTTCGTCGTGGTGTAATGTGGCATTGGGCCTCATCTCATGCTGTGATTTATTAAGGCACGTGACATCGTGGGCTCGTATAAACAGGAGATATTGAGGAAGTGGCAGCGGTCGTACGGTTTTACTGCTGGCACTCAGCAGAAAATGGGTGACAGGCTGAAACCGTGATGCTTTCAAGCATGAGATGAGAAGGGGAAATTGAATTCACGCTGAACTATTATGAGAACCTCGACAAATGCCTCTTTACTGGAGTCGCTTTTCACTCGTGGCTGAGTGCTGGGATCTGTTTTCCTTTCTCATCCCCTCTGCCGATCTCGTGACATTTCTGGGCAGCAGTGTGCACACTGAAAATTGCTACTTAAGCTTGTAGATAAATTTTCTTGTGTCGGAAGGTTTATGTGGCTTTAGTCTTTAGACTTTGTACCACTGTATCAAATGATCAGACTTTTCCTGCTGCAAGTAATGTACTTTGTTCCGGAAATGAATCTTGGTATTGTTTTTCTTTTCTTTTGGCATGTTTTCCCAAAAGCACCATTTCTGCTCTCTTCTCCTCTCCTCTCGCGGCGCTCTGGGTGGGGCTCCTGAAAGATGCCCTATCAATTATTAAAGGAACCCACTGTGATCTCTTCACCCACACACCCACCCACCCACCTACACACACACACACACACACACACACACACACACACACACACATCGCATTTCACACACAGGCACACATGCGAGAGAGTGCCAGGCAGCAGGCAGATCGACTTCTGAAGAGTGTCTTCCTGTTCTCTCGGGCGCTACCGCACTTTCAGTATAGATGATGGAGGAAACAAAGTGCAGAGTGACTTGGCTGCGTGGTTTTGCTCTTCTATTGATGGTTGACTCCGGGATGGAAATGACTGGCCACAGTCAACTTTAGTTCACTGGGTTAAGGTAATTTTTTTCTGATGTACTTTTTCATACAAGCGAAAGATCGTAAATCCAAGTGAAAGGTGGATTTGTGTGATGTTGTGTGTGTGTGTGTGTGTGTGTGTGTGGCTCAGTTATAACACAACATGTGATGTAGCTCTTAATGTAGCAGGCTGCCACTCCTCAACTTTCTCCCCTCTGAGCTGTTCATTGTTTCCTCTGTTGGTCATTCGATCTCCCACAGTTAGTATACAGCATGACCGAACCCTCTGTGCAGTCTCACTGGATCAGCATCATGTAACCTCAGTGCAGCCTGGCCCGGTATTGCTTTCACTCAATACACATTAGCCCAGCGTCAATTTTGCTTTCATCCCTGTCTCATTCTATTAGCCTGCTCTAATGGCACTCTGTTAATCTCTTCAGGGACAGAGCTATGGGCCACTACCTCCCTGTCCAGAAGACTGGCCTAGTTATTTCTCCACTGAGACACTGGGCTCCGTCAATACATGTAAATGAGACTGGTTTGGTTTAGTAGCAGCAGGGAGGGAGTTTTTTCCCCCCAGATCAGATACTTGAATGAATAGCATTGGTGATGTGAGTGTGTTTTGGGGGTGATCTGTTTTTAAACAAATTTAAAACAATGGGTCTTAGAGCAGAGACATACTAGACTCTTCAGACAGGGACTACATATTGATCCATGCAATTGATTGGTTCTGCACTGTGGACACCAGAAATATTTAGAAAGAAAGAGGGAAGTGCAGAGGATATCTAAATTGCAGCTGTTGTCCAAATCACGCCAGTGTTCATCTTTTCTCGTTCCCCATCCAGCCCTTCCTGTCCCTCCCTCTTTGTTTTCCCCGCTGTATCTTCCCTTCTTGAGTTATCTTCATTATATACCTTCACCACAGTCCACATGGACTTGATTTGCTCAGACGTAATAATACATTCCACAAAGTTTATTCAAAGAAAAAATGCTTTACTTGTTGGGTCTGGCTGAGGCGATTTTTTTCTTCACATTTTAACGTCTGAATTTAGCCGTGAGAGTCACAGCTTCCTGCACACATGTGATGCACTGCTGTTGTGTTTACGAAGCAACTACTAATCTACACAGGAAATGATTAAGAGACCGCTGAAAAATATAAAGGTTAAGGCCACTCAGCCAATGCAGATTTTTTATGTGATAACAGCATCTTTCAGATTCTTGATATGATGAAGAAAACAGTAAGTTTATACTTTGTACTGTAAAAATAATTGGTTTTGCTTATGAGGACACTTTATATGTACATACAGAAGTATATATGACTCCCAGGAAATTCTTATCCTCCTTTCCTCATGCCATGTCCTTCTCTGGGGTTTTCCACAGTCTGATGACAGTCTGAACTCCTCTCAGTAATCTTTCAGTGCTGAAGGAAAGGTAAGAGAGAAAAGATGGATGTAGCCCGACATGATGCGGTGTTGAGACACAGCGCTGTGGCTTTGTAATGATAGGGAACTATGAGCACTGGGAGATGGGGACAGACCGGCTGTGGGGATAAACAGCAGGATAGGGGATTTACTGTGCATGTATAGTGGAGCACCTCCATTCATGCGTAGCCCCAATGACCCAATAGATCGCAGCCCTCAGGCTGTCGCATCCGATCTGCATCCATCCTGTTACTCCTGAAGAATGCATCTCTGTGATGTCTGCGCTGCACACGTGTCAGCCAAAAAGTGAAAGCTTTGCCAGAAACGTATGTCTACCAGGTGCTTTCCGTCTGCTGTCCTCTGAGTCGGAAATGAAGTTAAGGCCAAAGAGCATCACTGGCAGAGAGACAGAGAGCTCCCTTTCCCTGTATGACAGAGAGGAAGAAAAGATGTCAGCTCACTTTTCCTGCTCGTTTCACACACGGGGACGGCTGCTGAGATGCTGACCTGCAGGTTTAGCAGAAGATCTCTCTGTGGGAAAAGTCTGCCTGGAGTCACACTTCTCGGTCTCCCCCCTCTCTGTATCCTTATCACTCCCTCTCCCGCTTACTGTTTTGTCTTTCGTCGTGTTTATTCCTTATCCTCTCTTGGTTGTGTGTAAATTGAGGGCCGTACACACCGTACACCCACTGGATGAAAGTAGATGTAAATCCTGCATGTTAATCTGCTCCGAATCACAGACATAATCTAGAGAATAGTAAGGCTTTGGGACATTGAAACATAACTTTTTTGTTGCTGTTTACTTCTCAGTAGAAAACTAAGATAAACAGATATTTATTTGATTTCCTTTTCAGTTGGAAGTCAGAATGTGTCTTGCTGGACTGCTTTCTTTACATTATTCATCCCTTCGCACCACCAAGGTTTCATAAGTTGTTTGCTATGCAGTACAGAGCCACAGAAGACACATTATCGGCCTTGGTGAACATGGGTTTTATTTTATCCAGGCCTGGTGGTATTGATGTTAGTGAAGCTCCCTGGGACATTTATTCACTGCACTGTACTCTGGGGGGAGGGGCAGGCCTTCAGATATGACAGTTTGACAGATGGCTCGCACGGTTTACTGCCCTACCTCTGAATATGTGTCAGTCCATGAGGATCTTGTTTATTTGTGATCCTCTCCAGCTGACCTCTGTGCCTTGGGAGTAGGAAGAATGTCAGATTATTTCCCTTATTTTCTAGTTATTTGACAAGATATTTTACTGGTTCAAATAATCATTTTCTAAAAACCTATTTTATTATTATTTGAGCAAAGTGCATCTATGGTTGTCACGTTAAAACAACGATACACTGATGCATATTGCGCTTGAGAATATATATATATATACACACACTATACACATTCCAATTCGGAACGGAAATGTGATGTGAAACCTTTGCAACTGATTGTACATGCAGCAAGTAAATCATAATAACAAAAATTACAATATGACGAGAACAGAAGTTGATAGAAGTGGATGGCAATTTCTTAAAGGTGATGTACACATAACACAAACTGAATCAAATAAGACCAGCTGCTGCGCGGACAGAAATCCTACAGCAGCGAGTGAGATGACCCAGATGAATGAACATTTGCCACACCAGTGTGTGGATTTGCTGCTGTGCAGTAGCAGTTTGTCACTCTGAATATGAATGAAACATGAGATGTTATGGGGCCATTGACTGTAGCAAAAAAAAAAGACAACTTTAATTGCTACCCATTGAACACACAGACACAAACAGTTACCACCCATTCCCTGGGGCAAAGAGGCTTTGGTTTGCCCTGCTTGTACACGCTGACCTGATTTTGTGTATGTGTTACTGTGTGTTTTTGTGCATGTGCTCATGAAGTAGATCAGGGCGGTGGCGTGGTCAGCCACTTTTGTGGAGAGTGGTGTATGTGTCTCTGATTGTAGACACGTGTGTCTGCATGCACGGGAATGTGGGGCAGCGTAGTGCTTTTTTATTTTCATTTTTTTTATTTTTCAGAATGTACCACAGTACCCCTCCCCCAACCCTTCAGAAGTTGAGTGGATTATTGCTGCTCCAGTACCTGCCTTTGTGTCTTTGTGCCACTCATATGGGTGTAACTGCTTGATCTGCCGTGATGCAACAACACAGCAGGCAGTTCTTCACAGTTAATCAGCGGCTCTGAATATTAATACTGATTGATGCAATGGTAGCTTAGTTTTTAGAAACTGCTTTTTTTCCTCATGCAGATGGGTCTACTCTCTGCTAAACACATCAGCCATCTGGACGTTAGCAACTTTTCGATTCATAATGATCCAGCACTAGCCAGATGGATCTGGCGTGCAGGTGCACCACCAACACATGTACACTTGTCACATGGCTGATTGGAATTGAGTGAATCTAACAGTGAGTGAAAGGAAACAGCTCTGTATTCTCCCTCCAATGGCTTTACATGCTGTTCATCCTCCATTCACTATTCACAGTATGCTGGCCACCTTCCCAGCACTGGTTTCCCCCTGTCCCCCAGGGGTTGTCTATCCGTTTGCCCACGCTTTTGTTGGCCAGGCACGTTGGCGCCACGTCCTCAAACAGTGCCAGCTACAGGTTGTGTCATGCATGAGACCCTCTGAAAACTCTGAACGTCATTATTGTATTAACTTCTCATTATGAACAGCCTTTTTGTTCCTGTAATTTACCTTTTGAACATCGGGAGTTTATGTGCATGTTATGTGTGTATTACCTGGCTTGGAACAGATCATAACAAACAGGGCTACCTTTTGTCTTTCTGTTGCCCAGGGCGAGGTTACCAGTTCAGCGTGCACAGGACCATTGCAGAGCAAATGACCAACTGAGGAGCAGTTTTTATTCCATCATGTTGTGGACTTATGACTGATATTTTAGGGGGATGCATTATGTTTATATTGCAATTATATAGGCTACTGTAACCATTATTAATACAAATATGTTAATGGCATCATTAAGTTGCCCCCCAGACATTCAGTGCCCTAGGCAGCCACCTATGACATCTGTGCCATGAGCCGGCCTTGATAACAAGTACACATTTCTATTTGTTCCACTAGATTTAGTTTTGTATGTTTTTCGTTTCGGCTCTGAATGGAGTCACAAGTACTTTCATCAGACTTAAGTTGAGACTCATTTAGCCTTTGTGTCTCTCTCATGCGGTCACATGAAAGCATCAAGACAGACTTGCCGTGACAAAGTCTCAAGTCATCCTCTAAGCCTGCCAGACTAATCCCTAATGCTACTCACACTCAGTGATCTTTGAAAAGGAGACAGACATGCAACCACTGCAGCAGGTGGACAGGACAACCCTGACTGTTATTACTGTTTTCCATTTCAGATAACTGTAATATCATATACTGACGAGGGCGTGTGCTCACGTCTGGATGTGTTTGTGTGTCTGACTGCATTTGCTAGTCAGTGAAAAGGTACACAATGTGGCAGCTGTGGGCATTAATGAAGACTGACTCAGCCTACAAAGCTGCCTCTCGTTGTTCCAAGTCAAATCATCTACACTTAAATCTAATCAACTCTTATTTTGTCTTTCTATTTAATCTTTACCCAGTTGTGTGCAAGTCCATGCTCCTCCATGCCTGTGTCGGCATCTAATGGAAGAAAAAGCACCTGCCAGGTCTGCCATGGTTTCCAGACTGCCTAAGTTCGGTGGACGCTCCTCGGCTGGTGGCACTAGCCCCTTGTCCAATGGTTCCACCCAGCCAACCACCCCTACCCAGGATGGCAAGGCCGCTGTCCTGGGAACACGACCAAATGGTGTGATCCGTACCTCTCCATTTTCCCTGAAATTGAAGAGAGATGAGGACATGACCCCAACCAGCCCCACCACCCCCACCAGCCCTGGGGACGTATGTGAAGACGAGCCGCAGACACAGCTTCCCTTAATGGCAAAGGAAGTAAGGAATGGTTCTCCAGGGACACCCAAGATGAGGAGGTCAGGTACTTTGATGGTTGCTGTCTCAAGCCCCAAGGCCATCCCTAAGCAGTCCACTAAGCTGAGTCCCAAAGCAGGGACCAAGCTCAGCCAAAGCCCACTGAATGGAGGTTCTAAAATGGGCCATAGTGGCTCCAGCATTCCTGCTCGCTCAGGAGCAGATTCCCGCCTTGTGCGACCAAGGTTAGGGTCCAGCTCTCCCAGAAGCAACTCTCAGGACAGCTTGTCCCAGTCCAGTGACAGCCTGAAGACCTTGGCACTGGACAACATGGTGCGTTCGAACAGCTTCACTCACTTCAAACAGATTCCATCGCCAACAAGCCAGCCTATGACACGATCCTTCTCCTTTAACCGAGCTGTGGAGCTGGCAAAGCCTCTGGCCAACACTCAGCTCCGGCCGCCTCGGAGCACGTTCCTCAAACCGCCTCAGCTGAGCAATGGAAGAGTGGGTTTAGGGCTTGGAGGCCTGAATAGCAGCCTGGGAGGTTTGGGAGGTCTAGGTGGAGGGCTTCAGTGCAGCAAAACTCCTTCAGCTGCCTCCTCTCTGCCCACACCCTCAGTCCCCCCAGCACCCAGTACTCCCAGTGCTCTGAAGAAGCCTCTGCTCCCCAGTTGTGTGCTGACCAAATCACTAGGCAGCAGTGGGGGGCCTTTGGGCTACAGGCTGGCTCGTCCAGGGCAGGCCAAGCAGCAGAAGCCTCTTTTTCCAGGTAGGGTCAAGGGGGATACCAGACCTTCAGCTGCTCCTGCGTGTGGAGAACTCCTCGACAAAGCAGCAGACACAGACCCGACTGGTGAGGCTGACAAAGCAGAGTCCAACAGTGACAGTGATGGAAGCTGTGGAGATGGAGGAGGCAAAGGAGGAGAAAATGATGCGCCCAGGCAGAGCTCTGGACAGGCAGCAGGCGAGACTCTGGAGGACATGTCCTTATCTTCTGCCTCATCTCTAGACAGAGTTGACACCAGTGAAGAGTTTCTGGATGACTTTGGCAGTGTGGGAGATGTGCTCAGTGATGGGGACATGTCTGACAACAGGAAGACTGGCAGCACTACCCAAACCAGCCTACACAGCTTTCTCAATGAGACCATTGACTGGGAAGCTATAGATCTGACAGGTAAAAGAAAGGAAAGGAAAATTGAAAGGAATTTCCACTAAATTTTAATGTGACATTTTTTATTAACATATATCTTTCACAGGACATAAAGAAGAAAGCCCTATGCAGGACTCCCAGGGACCACTGGGCTTGTCTCCAGAGCAACGTGATGGCCCCCAGGCTTCATCTGTGGAGATGTCCCCCTCCAACAGCTCCGGTGGAACTTACATGTGGGATGAGGAAGGTCTTGAGCCTCTTGGGGGACCTCTGACTCACGTATTAGACAGCTATGATGATTCAGAGCTCAACAGCATGGTGAGTCCCAGTTTCCAGCTTTTAAAATAAACAAAGAATATGGCATTGTTTTGCTTGTGAGTTCTATAATCTGTTTAAAAAACAGACAAACAAAAAAACTATTCAGACACAGGTCACACTTTTATTTGCATCTGTTTTTAGGTTTCAAAGAAAAGAAAACTATAAGGAAAATATTAAGCTTATATTGACAAAATTCCAAAAATTCTGATATGAGCTTAATCAATTTGCAGTCTGACAGAATATCTTATTAAAGAAAAGTAAGCATTGATAGTGATAAATATCCTGTTGATTGATAGTAAATCACTGCATAATTTCAACCCTAATTTGTTCTGAAGTATTAAAGCAATGTGTTCTTAAGATGAAAATCTTGTCGTAGCCTTTGCCAACAAGCCCTTGTGCCCTCCACTCCTCGTCCCTTCATGCCAACTGGCAGACTGATCTGAAGCATATTTCAGTAAGGGAAAGGGGTGGAGAGAAGCCAAAACCCTTTAGCAATGATACAGTTACTTAGGCTAAAAACTTTAGGGAACATTCAAAGCTGTTGCAGCTTTAACTGATTGAAAGTTGCCAACGGAAAGGCTTGTTTGAGTGTGATGTGGGTTGTGGGACCTCAAGAGTGACCTGATGGACTGATGCAGATCACATCTTTCCAACAATATCATGGGCTTACCATGGCAAAATGTTTGATACTTTCTGGGATACTAATAACATTCTCTTACATGCAATGAGTTTACAGTCAAAATATATCATGGGTGTAACAAAATTGCTGGTTTTATGTCTTGTAGTATTACTATTACCACACTGTGGATTTATGGCGTTTTTGTCTGTGGAAAATTAAAAAAGATGGAGCATTATCTGACTTCTACATTAGTTTGTAGTTGATTACTTCACCCAAGGTAGGTGATTAGTCAGTTAGGAAAAGCTAAATTTGCCATCCGTGTACAGTTACACTGTTGGTGTGTAGCTACCAATCAAAAAGGAAATTAGGTATGAGTCCGCTTTAACTCATTTTGACATAAAGAAAGAGAACACTTATTTTCAAGTATTACATATCACGGGTCTTTGCATCATTGCTTTCCGTGTCATGAATAGATGACCTTGCTCATCAAATGTACTTGTACCAAGCCTGCCTTTTTAGCATGGCACACTGATACTGCCTTGGTCCATTAATCGCTTTTCCTTTAGATAATCCCTCCTTCCCTTTTATCATTTCGACTGAAATGAGCAGAGCAAAGCTGAGAAGGAAACAAAACTGTCTTAAGTTTTCTGCCAGCTCTCTCTCTCTCATTAAGAGGAAGGCTAACCTGGCCACCAACTGTGTGTTAATAGCATCCCTGACCCTGCTTTGGTTCTCTGTATTCCTGTACCATGGCAGCTGATCACAGGAATGCACTAAAGAGCTTAAAATGAGCTGGATTGGAAATGGTCGAAAAAAGCTTTGACTGTTTACTACTGTTACCATGTGATGTTGACACAAGCTTCAGATTACTGAAAGTATGTTGTGTTTATCTTAGAATACTGGATCTATAGCAGCTATCAAACCACTAAGAGAAGTTGGAGAGAGCAGTGTGTGTGTGTGTGTGTGTGTGTGCGTGTGCTTGCGCAGTTTGTGTTCATTGCTGCTGTCAGCACATGCACACGTGCTTTAGCCATGTGTATCTGATTAAGGGTCATTCAGCATGTCTTAAAGAGTGTGTGTGTGGTGTGTAGTAGATTAGTCCAACTCTCGTCATGTGGGAGACTTGTTTGACTTTTTGCAATTTCATCATCGTGCCATCCCCCTAAATCGACACTTACTCAGACTGTACCATACAAGAGCACAAAGAGTTCAGTTGTACAAGGTGCTCTTCACATTACACACACTGCAGTTCTACATTAGATCAGGCTATTATCGCTGTATGTCATTTTGTGATTATGATAATCATGCAAAAAGTGGGTAGGAAATTGAAATCGAGAGATCCATCCATCCATCCTCATCCTCTGAGGGTTTCTTGAGAGCTGGAGCCAATCCCAGCTGACGTTGGGCAAGGGTGAGGTGCACCCTGGTCAGGACGCCAGTCTATCACAGGGCTGACACACAGAGACAAACAACCATCCACACTCACAGTTACATCTGCGGACAATTTAGAGTCACCAGTCAGCCTAACCTGCCGGTCTTTGGTAGTGGGAGGAAGCTGGAGAACACTGAGAAACCCCACGCAGGCATGGGCAGAACACAGAAAGTCCACAGTACTAACAACTACAACACCACACCACATACTACTGTATTGAATCAAAATCACTCCTTTTCCACCACAATAGAAAATAAAGCTGCAGGATTTTGTCTTTAACTGGCAGGTCGTTCCCCCTGTGAGTGTGACTAAGGCTGTTGTTTCATTTGGCAGTTATTCCCCCACATGGCCAATGACACGAAACCCAATGACGCTGTAGAGAAATGACTGAATTCATGTTTGGAGCTCGTGCGGAACCTTTCTGCTCATGAGCTTGGTTTGAATGGACTCTTTCTGTGTGTATGTGGTGCGGGGAATGGTCAGAGAAGAAGGCAGTGGCACTAGTCCTTGCTGTAAGAGAGGGGAAGGACCGATGGTGGCTGTTGAACGGGTGGGAGCCAGAGGGAATAAAAGACACGAAGAGGAAAAGGGTAGAACCCGGAAGAGAAAGTGTGTGTGAGAGAGAGGGAGAGACTTAGTGACTGATTGCTGATGTGTGAAGATCAGCTCTATGGGGAATCTGCCTTTGAGATATTTAACTGGGCTGTTTGATTAGAGGAAATGGGCCCACTTACTGTAATTGGATACACCAAGCTCCCTCTATCCCACCCCTTCCTGCCTTTTTCCTTTCCATCTGTTGGCCTCTCTCTCTCTCATTCTTGCTCATTCTCCCCTTGTTCGCTGAGTAAATAGTTCCTCGTAATGAGGAGCAGAAACTCATGAATATAATCCTGTCACAAAGCAGTGTCTGTGTCCAAAGTCATTAGTTAATTCTTTATCCCTGCATAATCTATGTGGCGTGTAACAATGTGTATCGCAGTTTGTTAGCAGTTGAATGAAGTGCTTTCTTGGTCTTATCTCAGAAAGTAAAGCCTTCTGCTCTGAATTAGATGCTGGAGGAACATAAATGCAGGGTAATTAAGTCCATTCTTGATGACATACAATAAGTCAAAGCATAAGTCATGCTCTGAATAAAGAAAAAAACGTAATTGGTGTTTATGGCATATATATAACTGAAAGCTGCTCTTTCTGTTTCTTGCTGGTATGAGAGAACAAACAGGACACTCAGTTCCCGGCAGGTTCACATTGCCGCTCTGCAGTGGCGTGCTCAGTCCACTCGGGGGCACTGTGCATCCTTAATACAACACGGTGTACGTGTGCTTGCCGGTGCTCCAGGTTTGTGTGTGCCAGTATTTTTCTGGCTATATATGTCGCCATCTGCATTCATATGCCTCTGTGCGAAATCAAGGAGTGGGCTACCTGAGCTCATAATAACATTCCCATGATGCACCATGCAGTGCGGCACAGTACCAGCTTGTCGAAATTGGCATTGTGAAATGGAGGGCCACTTCTCACCGCGACTGTTAATGTTTCCCAGCCTCGGTGCCATTCATCATGCAGTGCAACAGCATCAGTACATCTGGGCACAATTTATGATTGGTACGGTTTAAGTATTCTCGAGTACTTGAGATTACTTATTTTGTCAGGCGACTGGCATGCAATCGTAAATGCACAGAATGGGAAGCTGAAATGGAAATGTAGTATGCTTGCAGCCCTCTTGTACAGTGTTCCATTGTATTACATTATCATCACAGCTTACTGTCTTTGAGGTTTCACCTTTACATCACATCAAACTTTGTGGTCACATTTAAAAGGGTAAGATACCCTGAGCACTAAGTCAGACTAATTTTTCTCCTGTAGTGAGTTTTGGGTTAGAGCCTTGAGAACTGAAGTTCTGATGATTTCATTAACCATGTGTTAGGGGGTTTCTCTCCTTTAGAAGAAATATATTTCCCTTGAAATTACAGTCCAATGTCCCTCCTCACAGCATGAAACCTTTAATCTTAACTGCCTAAATGCTTTCCTTTTCCCTCATGTAATTCTAGTAAGTTCTAGCCTCCTTCTTTTATCCTCTTTTCCCTTTCTTTTTTTCTTCCAACCAAATCCTTGCTTTCTACCTTTTGCTTCCGTTTGCAGAGTTGCTGCTGCCACTTATCCCTGATTTATTTATTTAGCCTCTAATTTTAGGCCTGTGTGGAGCCAGGTTGAGACAGGTCAATTCATTAGTGTTTGAATGAGTGAGGTGCTTAAGCCTTTTGTCTGCAGAGTGCCCAGCCATTTATGGAACATGCTGCAGTGAACCGGCTATGCTTTTGCATTAATTAGGCCTATAGCTCACCTGCTTTTGTTTGTCTTGATGTTAAATTGACATCAGGCGCGCTTTAAGGTAAACAGGGGTTGTATACCTTTGTTTGTACATTCAGTGCTTTCTTTAGAGCTCGTCACACACACACACACACACAAGACAAATTTCTCCTCGTAAACCACATTCATTCCCAAAATTATAGCCTATACTTCTATTAGTATCAGTCATGATTCGATTTTGTTTCCAACCACAGTCATGACCTGTTATTTCACTCCAGATCATTACCATGTTGCTTTTTATAACCACTTTATTTCTCAACTGGCTCCCACATATTGGAAATCTTAAATTGGCTGCTTATTGGGTCCCTCCTGAGGTAGATAAAGACAATAACATATCAGCAGATTGGCAAGATAAAAGCAAAACAACTTTCACTGACAAGATTGGGTTGCATATGAGTAATCAGTCCACTGGCTATAGATTTTACTGGCAGCGGCATTTGACTTGACCCAACCCTTATTGTCCTCCCAGTGCATCTGTCTTACATAAATGTTTTCAAGCTGAATTTGATTAGAACATTATAATATGATTAATGGGTGCATAGCCTGAAACTACAGTTAACTTATAGACTGAATTTACAAAAATTCATATCCCAAGTCATCAATTTTAGCAGTCCAAGAGTGTGCTGCTAACTGAGTAAATCAGGGTTTAACTTTTTACTTTTTTGTCCAAGGAGATATTTTATTTTCAACCATGTCAGAAAACATCTTGAGGCAAGTTTATAATGCATATGTACTCTAATATGAATGCTTGAACATGGTCATTGTTCAGATCTTGTCCAAACAGACTTAGCAGTAGAGAATGTGCCACTATAAATGACACTTCTGAGCAAAAGTTCACATTTCATTATATTGCATTATATTAATATTAGCAGTATAAAACGCCTGCAGAAGATACTGTTTTATAGTGCAGATTCATGCATTGCTTATGTCGACAGCACTGACATTTGAATCACATTCACATCCAATTCAACTTTCTGTGGCCTGATTTACATTTGATGTGCTTTATCATATGTTCAATTCTGGTGATGTAATTCAGTATGGTGTATGGGTAGTTTTTGCTTTTGCTAAGGATTATGGGAAATGAAAACCAACTCACCTATCTGGAGAAGATTTAGTTTAAGTTAAACATAAAATCTTTTCAAAGTGCGATCATCTTAGAAAACAGCATTATGTATGAACAGCACAGAAACCAGAATTATATGCTTGTTTGCCAATGGATACATCACGACTCTACTGTCACAATCTGATTCTTTTAAGGTCAGTCTCTGTATGACTAAGATCATGTCTATACTGTGCATGGCTGTGTATACAGTTGAAGAATGTAGTACTCTATGGCACACTGTTGTTATGTTGCCAGCAATATATACATCCTGACCACATAATTAAATGGAGATAGAAAGATAAACCTTGGAAAAAAACATACTGCGGATTTGAGGGTTCACTTTGCACTCTGGTGCAGCTGCCATCACTCACTAAACAATTAATTTAAAAAAATCCCTCAGTGTGCCTCCTCCACACCGCCTCTGTTTCTTTCTCTGAATGTCCCAATGACATGACCCAACAGAAACACACTGTTAAGAATATCATTCGCGTAGGTTTAGCAAATCATCTAAATCTAAAATAAGTGGGGCTGTAACCCTTTACTTCATTTCTTCTGTAAATTCTACAGCTCAGGCTTTCATTCACCCCAGCTCAGGGGATGAGCTATTATTTTGGATGGATTATAATTAGCAAAAAACAATATATTAAAACACAGTTGTAATGAATTATGATGCATCTTCATAGAGAAGTTATAAATGTTGATTAATGCTGTACAAAAATACACACTTAAACTTACCTTATACCAACTTATAACTACAATAGTGTGTTATAAAGATTACTTAAATTTGACTTGCTTATAAATGCTAAATAAGACTTAAGTAATGTGTTGTAACCACTTGAAATAATGCTGTAGGAAGGATTTACCATTTGAGCTGTAGGCTGTTGGAACACAAATGTCTAATTACACCTAATTATTCCTGCAAAAGCCAGTAAGACTAATACCGTTTTTACTGTGGGTGCACTAGATTGAGATCATCCTACACTTTACATGTCTTACAGTGGTCTTTCTTTATGTCAGTGAGAAAGACACTAAGAAATTACTTTTGTTGAAAAACCTGCTCTAGTTCAAGAGCTGCAAATGAGTCAGGTTAAATAGATTACAATGACGTGCAGAAATGATGAGGCTAAAACCACTGGCAGGTCCTGAGATAGAGAGTATAAAGTATTACACTGTTAAGTGGGAGCGCTAATGTCACAAAGGAGATATATAATCCTCAGACACACACACACAGTAGCCGAGAACATCATCCCTAAACCCAGTCCATTTCAGTGAAAAGACACTGCATTAGTTATTATGTATTATTTGAGTAATTCTTATTTAGGAGAAAAGTTTTTGACCTTCACCAAACTAATGATCCTGGTAAAAGATATGTTTCATGGTGAATTCTACACCCTTCTCTGGTAGAGTAGCTCAACAGAGATTTCTTGAGAAACTAATAGAGAGGTACTTGGTTGAAAAGAGCGACTTGCTTTGTGTGAAAGAGAAGAGAAGAACAAGTACAGTCAGTCCAAAAAAACTTCTCCCTGGCACTTATTGATTTTACAGCCTTATCTAAAGCTGAAGATTGTAGTTTTTTTTGAAGATGCTTGATTGGACCGAAAATGTGCTGCCTATTTGCCTTTTTGCCTGATTGTGTGCCATGACTCTAATTTACTTTTAAGCCACAAAAACCCAAATGCTACCAGAGATCCCAAAAAAGATAACTCTTGAAGAAAGCAATGGGTAGAATTAAGGTTTCTGTAATGAGATTTTATTTCGCTTTGCAAGTCTGTCGTGCAGCCGCCCAGGTTGTTTGAGGGTAAACTGTCAAAGTGAGAGGAGTTCAGCTTCAAAACTTTCCAAGTGATTTTGAAGTTTTAATCAGTGTTTGATCCAGCCGTTCTTGTTTGAAGATTCAGCTGGCGTTACGGCGGGAGCAGAGAGCGAACCATGAAGCAGAGTCGGAAGACCTTCCAGTCTGATTCTGGATGTTGCTCATGCCGCAGGGTGCCGATTGACAGACTACCTCTGGGTGTATCAGGATACATTGTAAATATGCATGTCATGTGTCAAATACAAGCCAATTTATTATTCCCTCAGTGAGAACATGTGCACCTGCTACAATTAAATTGGCTCAAAGCTGCTTTTCAGATGTATTTTGATCATACTTAATAACAGCTCAAGAGGTCCATAGCTTCATTGTTAATAGCAATATGCAACAATAATTGTGTAGTAGAATTGTTTCTCTCTCACAGGTCACTGGTCACAGTGCAAGGTCATAGCAAGAACACATGCCTTTCTAGCAGGTATTGGTTAAACAGCAATGCTTACACAAAGTCAAATATTACATAAATGCACAGGACAGACTGTTGATGGGTCATTTCAGTAATTAACCCAAGCCCATGTCCTTTCCAGAGCGTGATTTGCTCTCATAAATGATCACTTTAGACTATGAAATGACTTGTAGACCCTGGTTTTCACACACACACACACACACACACACACACACACACACACACACACACACACACACGTGCGCCTCTACAGAGAGATGATCCAGCTTTTCAGTGCTCTAAGCTGTTGTGTCCTGCCAGTGTGAAATTTAATTTCCTCTGGATTCTACACGTTGAAACAAAGACAATCAATTAAAAAGGAGGGGGGCAGAGACAGAGGGTGAATTGTGAATGTTGTTGAAATAATGAAAAAACTTGGTGGTTCCATCCTGCCTTCTCATGTCAGCATGTAGGCAGTTTAAGTTGCTTGAAACAAAATGAGATACTTTGGCATCATATCATTTTCTGACAGAAATGCTACAATTTCATTTTAAGCACCGCACTGGCAGCGTAACTGCCTGTGCTCCCTGGCTGGGAGTTTGACCCATAGACTGGTTTTGAGGCTTATTTTAGTCATGTTTTCACTTACACACCTAAGTGTGTGTCATTTTGTACCGAGCTGTGAGTTTTGTCAAATGCGTCACAGTGAACGTTGGTTAAGTGCTGTCGCTGAACGAATACGGTGTCCGTCACTGATGGAGGACCTGCAGCTGCTGTTGCCCTGCTTTTGTTGCGTTAAAGTGTTTTTAAACACATGCAAAACTATCACAACACCTGAAAAGTTCCTGCTGTAAAATGTCAAGATCCATTGAAGGATGTACTTGTAGTCTATTTTTATGCTAGTATATTTGTTCAACTTCACTAGATGTGTGTGATTGTAGAACAGGCTGTTCCTGAAGAAGAGAGCATCACTCCCAGTGCTCCCTATGCTGGTTAAATAAAAAATATCATGATATATTGCTTTGTGTAGTATTTGTTTCCCCCCAACATTAAAATCATAAATAAATAAATTGTTTTCTAAGGGTGGGAGGTGAGAGCCGAGACAGCAGCACAGTGGAGGAGGGAGTGGAGACAGAAATCTGAGGACAGAGGATGTGAGAGGGAATAAAACAGATGAGACACGTTTATTTGTGCACCGACTATTTAAGCAACAGGGATTGCACCCACATCCTGGTTTTATCACATTTGGAATACTGCAGGAGTATTTTTCCCTATTCCCTTTCCTTCATTATTCCTTGTTCATTAAGTCTGAAACACTGACTGCCAGTCAGTTATCGTGCAACACATGAGATTTTCAATAATGAGTAATTTTATGCCTGTGTCTTGAAGTCAAAGCCCTGTCAATTTAGTTTCATGAAGCGCAAAATTGCCTTGAAAAATAAAGCTTTGAACTATTGATTCATTCCTTTGCTTTTGGGTATTGCTTTGAATTATTGTGTAGACGGCAGCACAGCAGTCAGATTAGCTGCATATTCTGAGAAGTGTTTTGTTGGGATTTCAAAGCTCTCTGTATAAGCACTAACAAATGATAATTTATCCCCAAAACTGTTTTGATATCTTTGGCTGGATGTATGGAATAAGAGTGTCCTCCCCCTGTTGTGCAGTCAAACAGTTTCATAAGAAACATGCTTAATAATGCTCCTTAAAGTTGTGCATTGTGTAAAGTGTTGTTGTTAATGATGAAAATATTAAATGATACATAACATAAAAATGCATGTACAAATGTCAGAATGCAATTAAAACCCCCATCCAGGATAATTGCAACTGAGTATAATGTATGTATGCCACTCAAACTGCTTAGTAAAGAATGAACAGGATCACTTTATCTCAGTGAAATGAAATGAAACCTTGGTGTGCAAAAATAAAATAAGGTCTTTGTTCTCATAGTATATGCTGGTGCATAGCAACAAAAAGATGATGTGGTGCTGTTAAAAATTGCTACTGCCAGACCAAGGACACAAGGATCACGATTTAAGTCCAAACAAGATTTACCAGTAGTAAGTGAACATCCATTTGTGGCGAATCAGAGGTGTTAGATACCAGATAATTTGATAACACAAAATGATGTGTCACACAAAAGTATACTTATAAAGGTTTATTTATGTATATTTTTGTGTTTTTGTTTTTAAATCCATGTTGAGTTACATGTATATGCCTCTGATGTCTCTTCTAGCAGAGAAAACAATTTTGCTCAGATACAAAATAATAAAAGGACTCTAATGTAGTCATTATGTGCCTACAATTTGCCTTTTGATGTTATCTAATGCAATGACATGACCTGTGATTTTTTTTTTTTTTTTCTCAGGATATTCTGAACAACCTGGACCCTTGGGGAACTGGAGAGTTGGATGATGATGACCTCATGCTGGATGTGGACCTCCCCGAGGACGGCTTGCATGGTCAGTGCATACATTACACACACATAGACACACAATACTTACATTATTATGATAATTATCAATTCAGTTATCCTACATGGGATTTACATTTGTGGGGTTATTCTGTGGCTGTGACAAATGCCTCGGTTTCATTGGCTGGAGGTTGTCCATTATTTTTGTATAAGCAGACACCTCCAGCAAAACTGTAAGATCATAATTGTAAATTAATACACTACCAAGGTTGGGAGCTTTATATTTCCAGTAATATTCCTCTATGGCATATAATGGCTTGAATAAATTGAATCCTGCCTTGCCTTGGGTGGAAATTTACCTTTTGCACCATCCATTAAAATATTTTAATGGACACCTTGTTGTCTATTGTGTCCTGTTACTCGTGTAGTATCCAGTTGCTGAGGAGTTATTAAATTACAACTCCACTACTGCCACACAACTGGCTTTGAATGACAGCTAGGCAGCTGACTTGGAGAAGTATTTAGCCAGCTGTATGGCTCTGAGGGAGCTCGGTATGTGAACAGATGCACACACACATGCATACGGTACCAGCACAACAGCAGTGCACATACAGGCTTAGTGGAAGCACAGTTTACATTTCATAGCCTTGACAGCAGCAGTGTGACGTCAGCACCATTATTTTAACAGCCAACATCACCGCTCCCATCTTGATAAGTCATTTTCTGTCATCCATTTTCACTCTGTAAATGTAATTTAGTAGTAATCTCATTTAAACTGTGTAAAATGCCTTCTTTGTAAATGTCGGAGGTAATCAGGACACATTATTAACACATGATAACGGAGTTGATAACGTCTCTAGGGATTCATCAGTTAGCATGTGTCATGCAGCACACAGGAGGAGGAGGGGAGAGGAATATGGACCTCACCTTTCATGAAACATAATGGATTCCAGGGAGTGAAATTTCCCTTTTCAGTCCCGAAGCCAGTCCTGTCAAAGTACCATCCATGGATATTGTGTTTAATGTGCCAGTTAAATGACAGGCTTGGCAAACAAGGCTGCCTTCAGCAGAGGGCGGAGGGCACGTGCTGCATGCTGACCACACATTTACACATTCAAGCTTACAGATAGCCACGAGCACACACAGCGCATATAAACAGTCGCCGGTTTATCAGGTACACATTGCTAAAGCTAATGCAACAGCCCTGAAGTAAATCCCTCCTTTATGGGGACCATAATGTTCAGCTTCTGTTGAAACTGTGTTTGAGTGGTATTCATTCAACTTTATGGCCGTTTTGGAGGCTGTAGATTGTGATGCGGTTGAACTGTGTTATCTTTCACTGAGAGGTGTTTCGAATGTTTAGTCTGCCCTCACTGATTGAATCAGCACTTCTTGAAAACACCTTAAAAAACAGAGCAATACAACCTTCTTGAAAGGAAGATTTATAGCTGGCCTGTCGTGTTACACTGCATTAGTTTTTAGCGAGGTGTAACTATAATTTTGCAACCAGGTCTAAGCTGCTGAGGCAGCTTTATGTCCCCTGTTATCATTCTTTAGTTTGGAAACAGTGATCTCCTTGTTTTTGAGAGAGGGAGACAGAGAGTGAGAGAGAGGGAGAGGAATGTTCACTCCAGAGGAATGCGAGTTGAAGTGTCATCCCTTCCTACTCCTTTTTGGGCAGTGACATATTTATAGCGCTGTATGTCATGGGTAAAACTAGTGTCACAAGAAGTAGTGTGAAAGGGACAGGCTGAAGAGGCCAGTCAGACCCAGCCCACAGGGCAGGCCCTGAGACGTGGGATACGGAAGGGTGTTTCCTCAATCCCAAAGACACCCTGGCTCTGCCACAAAACAGGAAGAGGGGAAAGGGAGAAGAGGAGTCACAAAAAGAGAAGGGGTCGTGTAGCATTTTCATCCAGCTGTCAGGTCCCTTGACGGCCGAGAGGTCCCAGCTTTTCTCCCTTGTCCTCCTCAGCTTGTGGCTTCCCAGCTCTGGACATAAACCAGTTACCTCAGCTGCTCTCTCACCACCAACACCACAGTCTTCTCTGCCCAGCTCCAGTTCCTAGGGAGTTCCCAGAAAAACAAGGCTGTCAACAAACACAGAACCAGACAGTGTGGAAGCTGGGTTGACTTTCTCTCCCTGGCCCTTTAACTGCACAACAGCTGACTGGACAAGGAGTCATTCCTCTCCTCTCTGCATCTGCGTTTCTTTGTCTTTATGGATTTTTCTTTTCCAGGCGGAATATATTCCCATTGTATGACTTTTTAAAGGCCTTTTTTCAGAGCTGAAAAGGAGTTGCTTCCTGTAATGTAACAGTTGAGTGAGAAACAGGCTGTCTGCTCCTGTGCTATGTGGTAAAGTATTTTAACCAGCACTGCTAAATTTCTTGAATTGGGTCTTACAATCTGCTGGTATTTTTTTTCTCTCTCCTTCCCTTTCCTGCCCCTTCTTCTTTTCTCTCTGTCCGAAGACTGTCTGGAATATAGAAAGTAAAGGGTCCTTTTGATTTCTTGGGGGTCGCGCTTTGTTAGTTGTCAATTTTGTTGCGGTCATGGTTCATTTCACAGGTATATGCTATTGAGTGTTGCCAAACACTGTGTCCTTTTACCTCGTTGAAAATGAAATAGCCTGTCACTGTGTGTGCGTGCGTTTGCATCTGATGGTAGAGATAATGCAGAGAAATAGAGAATGAGATAGATCAGATCATGATTTCTATGCAGATATTCAAGAATAGAGTATTTGAAAAACACACTGCAGTATTCATCACCACAAGGTTTAGAAATTTGACTCATAGCCGTTTATTTTGTTTGTGTGTATGTACCTCTGAGTGGTAGGGAAGGACACGTAGAGAAACTGAGAAAAAAACTAATTCTGACCTTTGCATAATACCGCTCATCTTCAATCACAAACATGTACTAGTTTAACTTCAACAAAGCTACTTTAGATGCACTACTGCATCTGAAGTTAACACAAACACTGGATTTATAAATTTCAGGTCAGGTAGCACAGCATATGTTTTTTTTCATTTCCCTTTTTCACACATGCACTGAATTTTCTCCTCTGGCTCACTCTGCTCTAAATTCTTTATATCTATATTCTATATATCTATATAGACACTGACAGGATGTCCCACTTTGATCGCTCAGAGAGGGCCGGTCGTCAGGGGCAGCGGCGTAAACACCACCGCTGGAGTGGACCAGATCACTTCCAAAGTGATGGCAGGTTGGTTGAGAAAATGAGTGAATGTAGAAATGAAAAAGTAAAAACACTATAAATCCAGCATCATTCTGTTTTTCTGTCTGTCTTACTGTCTGTGGTGGTTTCTCTCTCCGACTGTTTGTCTTTTTTCTCAGGGCCCATGTCTTCCAGCACTATGATGGGTTCAGGTCTTCAAAGATTTCTTCACGACCTGCCCCCTCTGAAGGGAGGCAGCATGGCTACATGGCGATGCTGGATGAACTCACACTCGAACACATGACTCAAGACTGTAGCTCCCTCAAGAACCAGCTGCTCCGGCTCAAGACATTACTGCAGGTTCGACCCACAGTTGCGAACAGATGCAAATAAACACATATGCTTTATGTTTGAACATGCCAGATTATGCACACATAAATTGCACATGCACATAAAGTACTACAGGACAGCAACACATTCAATACATGGTTGGTACATGCACAGACACACGTGTTAGTATGCACTACTCAATACAGTACAAATACAATAACTGCACCACAGTTCTCAAATGTATTTTCTGACAAACCCCAACTAAGCTAGTTTTTGTTGTTAATGTTGTCCCACTTAAAGTATTTAAAGGGTTTTAAATATTTCATTGCATTCATTAAATAAATCCTTTCATCAAGCAGTGCTGCTGCCCTGCACATAGATTAAAAGTAAACAAAGAAAGACGTTAAGACAGATGTTTATAAGAAAGGGAAGCCTTTCTAGTGGCGTGAATGTGCTTGCACCACTCTGACAGCAGTTTTTTTAATTGCATGCTCTAGAGCCTCCTTTTCTCTGTATGTACAGTCTTAAGAAAATTCATGTTTGCATCTATTTATCTGTGTTTGTGTGAAGCTGATCCATCTCTGTCAGTAGGAGAAATCTGTTTAGAGGGAAGGAGAAAGGTGACAGGGAAGGAGAAGAGAAAAATAAAAGATGTCAGCCATAGAAATATGTGCTTATATAAAAGATGAAGACACAAAACACACTCTCCTAAAAAAAAACAAAACAACAACCCAACACACACACACACACACACACACAGCCCCATCAAGGCAATTGCAGAAAGACATAGAAGCACAAGCATTTCACACCACACGCTCTGTTAAAAAAATCATCTTGAATGCCTTGACTCAATTGACCCTTTTCAGCATAAAAAGTGATGCTGCCTTTGCATTTAAATCAAATGTCTCCTTCAGGTGTGTTCATTGAGCTCATTGCAATTACTGCAGCTGCAGCGCTTTGGCTGTATACCTTCCAGAGGGAAAATATTTCTGTTGGCCCATTACTGACTGTTCATTTTTTTGTAATGATGTGGAAATCAAAACAGCAACTGCTTTGTTGTGCTAACAGTCAGAAATCCAGCACAACCTGCAACAACAATTTCATAATTTTCCACAAAATTACAATTTATGAATCTTATAACCAGTAAATTCTAAACAATAGTGTAAAAGAAAAAGAACATATTTTTCTTACTGGCCAGATCATATCGTTTACATTTTCAGTAACCATGTCATTTTCATCATTTTTGATTTCTTTTTCACAAAACATTTAAATGAATTAAATTATAATTTACATTTAAATTTAAAGTAATCTAAGAATGTAACTGTTAACTGTTGTAGTAATTGTTGCACTGAATATTCTGTGTACACAGGATGAAATCTCACCCCGCTTTGAGAAAAAAAATGCACAACTTATTTAAGTAGGCTTTAAAGTGAGGACATTTTTTGTACTAGATGAAATAAATCTATTGAATGTTCAAAACAATACTCAGCAACTCTGCCTCCGGTATCTAACAGCAACGACTGACAGTCCAGGAACTGAAAAGTATATGTGCTAAAGAGTAAAATGTTTCTACCGTCGTGAAATATTGCATGTGAGGCAGGCCTAAGGCAACTGTCATTGATCCAGCTCACTGTGCACTGTGTGTTTGCCTGTTGTCTGTCTGTGCATGTGCGTTTGTGTGTGTGTGTGTGTGTGTGTTTTGTTTGTTTGTTTGTTTCCAGCTTGAGGATACGGACTCTCCCGCAGATGCTCCTGAGGAAACTGAAGACAATACCACTGCATCACAGGTAACTTTACCTTAGTTTTACTGCAGAGATTCATTGGCTATGCTGGACATACGTATATATTTATTTTTTCCCATTTTCCAACTGAGGTAAACTACTACTCCTTTAGCAGACTGTGTGTTTGTGTGTGTTTTCAGTTGAAAGAGCTGATTAAGGAAGTGCAGGTGCTCAGAGAAGAGCTGAGGGGTCGAGACAAGACCATTGCTCAGCTCACGTTGCAGTGTCAACAGCTACAACAACAACACCAGCGGGAACAAATGGTGAGTTGGTGTGAACATGACTGATACAATTGAGAAATCTGAAAAGGTTGTTGGACCCCAAGGATTGGGGGAAATATACTGTACTTGCAGTGAAACTATTTGTAACGCTGCGTTATGTTTGGGAAACTGCACCAGACAGTCAGATCTTCTTGCGTGTGTATGTATGAGAGTCATTTCTGCTGTTGATGACTGATTGTGTAATGTTTTCTAGCATACTTGCTCTTAAGGGCCGTTATCAATGAGCTCAAGTGCAGAACAAATAGAGACATCGTCTTAATGACATGATGCACGGGTTGGAAATGTAGTATAAATCTTTCCACAAGAAGTATCTCTCACAATAGTCAGATTTATGGTGACTCTCACTGACGGAAAGTAAATGATCAAGGCTCTGTGAATGTCATGTGCAACATGTAGAATATTAATACTGGCTCATCTTCAGTCGGGTGTCACAGGACCCAGGTGGGTGTTCAATGAGCATTCACCAACAGGCTTATGATGGCTTCAGTGCTCCTGTTTGCTGATTGCTTTCATGTAGCTTTCAGGTGCTGCAAGCATGAGGCGTCTCTTCTGGTAGTTCACCTCTTTGGCACCAATTCTCTTCACAGATCTGAGATAGTTGAACACGTCTGGCCACATCTACTCCCCTCCATTAGCTTTTATTTACACCAATTCCTGCTTAATCCTGTCTGACAAAGAGAAAGCAGGAAAAGGAAGAACAGAACGAGGGAAGGAGAAATTAAACGTTATCACACTGTGCTTTGTAGCACATTGAAGTAAGAATGGGAGTTGTCAGTGAAGACAATGTCGCAGCCTTCATTGAAGGTGACAGGACAGTTTCTGCAGGCTATGCTGCTGGACATGCACTTTAATGTGTGTCCTCACTCACTTACGCCTGCCTACCAATAACCACCATTCTGTTTGCTCTTAGCTGGCTCCATCTTCACTCTAACATTCATTAGTGTCCTGACCAGGCTCCCTTGTTAGTTGAACAACCATGTGTGCCTGGCTGACATTATTCAAATCCCTGCCGTATCAAGAAATACCAAAATGTCAAAGCCAGGCCTGTCTGCCAGCCTTTCGGCTGCATATCCCTCCAATTAGAATTAGCCCACCCACAGCAGGTCCTTAAGTCCAGTGCAATATTGTTGCACCCTCACCCTCAACAAGCAAAGAGGAGAAAGAAAAAATTAGACATATTTTCAGATCTGTGCATGACATTAATGAGTGTAGAGGCTGAGGAACAGTGTTGGTGAAAGCAGAGAGAGGATAATGGGGAAACAGAGATATTTACAGCTGATTCCGTGTTGGAGCATTCGGTGGGCACCTGAAGTGAGGTTAGAAGGAAACCTGAAAAAGGTATTGTGTGTGCTCTCATGGCCTGTGACGCCCCTGCATTGAAGGCCTGAATGATGATGAAGCCAAACAAACCCATTTTTTCTGCTTGTGAGAAAAAACTATTAGAACAACACCGGTTCAGAGTCTGTGAAGATTGCCAGTAATCTGGTACATATAATATGTTGAAGTCGAAAGGCAAAGGCATCTCGACCTGCTGCTCATCTCTGGAATTGATTTAAAGGTAATATTGCTGTTGGTAACAGAGTCTGGTAAACAGAGAAATGTGTTGTGGAGAAACTGCTGAGAGACAGAAAAGGGGAACAGTTGACTGCATTGAACATAATGGAGTAATGAGAAAACAATGGAGGAGCTGTGTGTCGCAGCGAGAAAATCTATTGCACTATACAGTGTGTGTGTGTGTGTGTGTGCACGCATCTGGAAGGCTGACATGAGAGAATGGGAAAGAGAGAAGTGGTGCTATCAAAGAAAAAAAGTTGATATCTCTGTCCTTCTTGACAGAATGAACTTTTGGATGTTTCCTCCAGTGCTTCTGAGGCAGACTGCTCATGATTATGTGCTCTCCCTGTTTGAGCTGCAACGAAGTTTTCACCGAGGCTGCCAAAAACCAACAATTTCTGTTGGATTCTGCCGCAGTTCTTGCAGCCAAGTATGAGTTGTACTGCGATTTGTTCATGACCAAGAGAGAAGATGTGATACTTAAATTCTTACAAAGAGGCTTACAAAACAATTAAACACACCGTTAGTTGCTCTGATATTTTATTTCACTGTTATAATGGACTGAATTTGAGTTTAAAAGGACTAATCATATGCATTACTCACATTAGTTCATCAAATTTGTCTGTTAGGATGGTGAAGAGGACGTAATATTGAGTGAACATGTGCTTAAATTAAATATCAGTGAGTGTAATTTACTTGGAGGATCATTAAATTGACATGTAAAAGGTAATTCTAGGCAATTACGCACTGGTCTTGATTCTCCATGATTTGGCCATCATGTCTGTCAGTTCTCATCAAAACCGTGTGGTAATCTGCTGCTTCCCAGGTTTCTTTGCCATTTGAGTCATATCTGAAAAATGTGTAGAAAAAAGGAGATGACTTTCCCTCGCTACTGCTTGGAAATATTAATTTTTGAATTGCCTACAGTTGTATTTACGAATTTAAAATCAACTGAATGCACAAGAGACTGCTAATGTTTTGTGAAGTTAAGTGATTATAACTGACATTTTTACACTTTTATTATCTATGAGCGTCACACAGGTGGTTTCCATGCTATGGTTAGGTTGCACTTTTAATGTGAGAACTTGGAATAACTAATCTTGGAGTTTTTTTGTGATTTTTTTTCCTTCAAGAAAGAAAACGAAATGAAAGAAAAATCTAATCTAAGTATTCGTTGTAATTAATTTTCTGAAGTTCAAGCCACTTATGATTGATTAAAAGTTGATTTGAGGTGGGTGTTTTTTATCAGGAGGTGCACGCTTTCAGTATTTTCTTTTCCTTTACAGTCTGTGCTTTTTATGTTTTCCTTGCTGTGTTTAATTGGATTTGCTCCACAGAGTGAGAGTTTTTAATCAGCATAGTAGGAAAACAAATGGCCCAGTTTAAAGATTAAGGAAGTGATACAAGTGTTAATTCATATGAAGCTTTCTTTCACTGATTCATTTATTCCTTCTTGCCCACACAGCCCGCAAAAGGACGTCAGGTCAGGTGTCAGTGTCACCACCAGAGGGCTCCCTCCTCCCTGCGACAGAACGACAGACAGATGGACAAACGGATGCAGCATCACTACGACAAGGCCACCCAGACGTACTGGAGACCGCCCAGCCATGCTGTAAGTCAGCACAATCATAGCAATGTTAGCGCCCCCTGAGGAGTGTACTCCCTCAGCCTTTGTTTTCTAAAGCAGGATTTCTGAATTCTGAACCTGGTCAAATATTAAATACATGTGTTTCACTTTATTTCAGCACTTAGGGAGATGCTTGCCTGGTACAGTAGCAGTAATATTCCCCCATCAGGATATCCTGTGACCAAGTGCACATGTGCATGATGCTGAGTCGCTCCACTTACTGTAGTTCAGTCGGTCTGTTTCCTATTTATCTGCTGCCTCTCTCTAAAAAATACAGTTTATTAAGTTGTCAGTGAGCTTGTCCCTCTGTTAAAGCCCTGATGTCACCCCGGTCAGGGAGCTTTGAGGCTGGTGTTAACATCTGAGTGATGGAGAAAGAGAAGATGTACAGTAAAGGAGGATGGGAGATGAAGAGAGAAAGATTCATAAGAGGAAGGAAGCACACTGAGAGAGGTATAAAGGTGGAAAGTTGATAGATAGGTGTTTAGTGTGTGCAGTATCATGCCACAGTAGCATGCTGTGTGGCAGCCAAGTATTGATTCAATAGCTGTGGTGCCACAGGCAGGGTGCCTAGTCAACAATCCCCTGATTGACCTGCTTTTGGCTTCGCTAAAAAGCGCTGGCTAAAAGCATGACACATACACACACACACAGGCAGACACAACAGTATAAGGACATTGCTTAAGGAAAAAAATAGATTACAGAAGATTGTACCAAAGACATTTCCAGTGTCTGTTTTTATTTATTTGTATTAATAAATAGTAGAAATGAGTTCCAGCCAGTAGGGTGCTGAACAGCGGTGGAAATATTTAGTCAACACAGGGTACGCACTACAGAGGAAAAAAATAAAGGACAAAACAAGCAAGCTCAATAACTACCGTAGGTCCCTGTTCACCACAGGAGCATATGGTTTAACTGTTGCTATGGCAACTATCAAAGCAGGGCTGGCTGTACTTGGTGGGAATCGTCTATCTATGACCTGGAGTATCTGGTGTATAATAACACACTAAAGCACAAAACAAAGCAACAGCCTTCCTCTCTATTCTTCGGAACACTCACATTTTGCAAAACAAAATCCTGAGTGTTCCTTTTCTCCCTTAAATCTACATCACTCTGTCATCACGAGAGTGGGGACTATTTTCCTGCACTGTCTTTTGCAGCCATTGCAGGATCAAAGGCATTATGTTGGTGACATTTAGCTTTTCAGAGCATGCAGTCCCTCTGAAAGGTTAGCTGTTGAGTTTTGCGTCATGTTCATTGACAAGGCGACAAGAGAGCACAGCGTAAACAAATAACACAGGGAAAGGGATGTTTCTTTCTCTGTCTTTCTTAATTTTAGGTCTCGTCAAAGCTCCCGCTGTCACACTGACAGGTTCAGCACCTTCAGTGAGCACAGTGTCCCTCATACAGTGCTTTATCTTTACCTGTCGTATTTGTCAGGCAGTCTTTCAATGTGTTTTTCTTTTAGTTTGCCTCTCGGCTTACAGCATTTTCTTTTTAACCCTTGACAATTCTTACACAGTCTGTCTTCACTTTTCATTACAGCAGGCACATAAGTACACAAACTAATACTGTGATTTTGTCTTCATTGTTTTTTCCCCCTTTTCACTTTCTTCTTTTGATTTTCCTCTCCTCTGACTATTAAAGAGCTGCCGTATCAGAGCACTGGAGCAGCTCCTGCCCTCTGATAGTATTTTTCAGTGCCAAGTTGGAGCAATCAGCAAAGAATAATTTTGATGTGAAAGGCCAGAAGCTACAATCTTTCTATAGCTTTAATGCTGACACCAGGTTGCCTTATCAGTGGCTCAGAGGGGAAAATTCACACCCCGGTCCAGGGAGATATAGAGTTGAGTCCTTGCAACAACCTGAACATGGACATCAGAAAAATCTCACTGTGCTTTGAATTCAGATTAAGAAGATGACAAAGAAAGGAAGATCATGGCCTATGACCCTTGGATATGGGTATTTGAAGATATTTACTTGTTGGTGTACAGTTCATTATTCATGCAGCATCTTCAAGCAGTTGATATGTTAACCTCAGACGCAAAGGAACCAAAACACTTTGGACTTTTGTGCCTGCGGCCACTTTGAGTGATTTCTGGAGACTGAGAATGTGCTCATCTCCTAACATCTTCACTGTCTGTAGGAAGGCACTGGTAAAATATCCTAACCAACTGCTTTGGGCACCAGCTCCTGAAGCGTCCCGTTTTAATCTTCTTACAATCCAATCTTGAGTCCAAAAATGTCCTCAGAAAAAAATAATTAAATAAAAGCCTGATAATGTGTATCAGTGTACAAGGTGCCGATGAATATTGGACACACTTGTCGCAGCGAGCTGCACATGTACTGTGACATAAGAAACTAAGTAAATGTCGCTTGTTGAAAAAATAATCTTTCTGAAGAGCTCCCCAGAGCAATCACAGCAGCAGCGATGTTTTCTGTGTTCCCGCTTCCTTTCGCAGCAAATAAAACACGAGCTGTGTGATTTTAGTCATTTCAGATGTAGCACAAAAGAAAACTGCGCAGCCTCGTGGTTGTGTGTGTCTGTGTTTTTGTTCTGTGTGTGTGTGTGTGTGTGTGTGTGTGTGTGTGTGTGACAGAGAGAGCGCGGCAGGGATGTACCACATGTATCTCTTGTGTTGAAGTGCAGGGCACACTCACTGTGACTGAACACTGAGTTCAGCAGACTGAGGACTGGGAGCACGACCTTGTTAATAACCCAGATAAACAAACACGCACACATGAGCTGCAGCGGTGCAACAATAGCAACACAATAGGCAGTGTTTCATCAGCAGCAGACAAAGAGGATAATTACAACTACCCTCCCACTCCCTCTCTGCCTTTTAAACATCCACTTCTTCATCTCGTCTTCTCTTCTCACACCTCCCGTTATGTCTTTTTATCGCTCCTGCTCTCTCTCTGTTATTTTCTCTCTGTCATTCTTGCTCAAGCGAAGTCTTTGTTTCCCCTGTATTTTTCTCTCTGTCATTCTTTCTTTGACAATTCCCCTCTTCTTCTTACCTCGGTTGTAATTAGATCAATTTGCTGTCAGGAAGAGAGAGGGAGAGACGGGGCGGGAATGAGAGAGAAGATGGGGAAGCGGGGGATGGGAGGATGGAACAGGGTTTGTGATCAGTGTTAAGCTGTAGGTTTGAAAGAACATGTTTCCCTCCTCTCAGATCCTGACATTACTTCTCCACCCACATCCCCTCTTGTCTGCCCCCTTGCATCACAGACACACACACATACACACACACTTACTTACACATGAACACTCATTAATACCCACTCACACACTCAAGTCATCTTGGACAGGTGAGGATTTAATTTGACAAACTCAGTGAAGTGAGACATTGTGGCCAGGCCTGAGGTATTAGCTGTAGGCAACCACGAGAAGCTCTGTGCAGTGGATTAGTGGGATTCAGGCAGAGAGAGAGGCCTATTTGCAGCATCACAGCTTCGTCTAAATGCTGTTGTTATTTGATGAAAAGGTTGCAGGATCACAGGGAACAACTTTTACGTGACTTTTAAATTCCTGTCCTTCTTCGCCAAGTTTCACCATCTGCTTTTGGGGCTTTGCACAGATGCAGGAGCTTAACAAATCCAGAGAGTGCATTTCCCACTGAGAGGGGCCTGAAGTGAACATATGACTACACGTTTCATATGGTTGTTGTTTCTGTTGAGACATTTACTTTCGAAACACAACTGTTTCGTATGTACTTTTTATTGTCCTGATTCATTTCTAAATGCTCTTTGTCATAGATTTTTTTAACCCTTAAAAATTATGTGGCCAAACTCTTTTGGTTACATACCGGTTGTCAAAAGGTGGAATTAGTTTAGAACTGGATGCTGCCTTTTAAACTTTTGAACATACAGATGATTAACTTTTCAAGTTTTTACTTTAATTTGACACTTGTCTGTATATACTGTATTTTTAGAGCTTTTTGCACCAGTTTTCTTCCAAATTTGACCACCAGAGTCCACTGCAGTGCTTGTCACTGCTATCTCTGCTGTCCCAGAGAGCGCTCCGAACTGCTGCGTCCTACCTCCGCTACTTTACCGGAAGGGTGTAATGCGTAGGTGGCTTAGGCTGTCCCCGCTGTGCAGTCCCGACCAACCAGAAGGAGTTTTGAGTGCAGCAACAAGGCAGAGAAATCTCGTTTGCTTTTCACTCGTGAACAGTTTTGTTTGTTGAGAGAACCATGCACCAAGTCCTGCTACCAGGCTTTGAACCCAGGGTCTCTGTGCTGGTGGGCGAGCAATGAAATTGATGCAATATGAAAAACTTTTATACATTCCCAATTTCTGTCTCCCTAACCTCGCGTAGCCTTTGTGAGAGTGTTTGCAGCGACGGAAAAGCTGTAAAAAATTGACAGCCTAAGCAGCTGCGGCGGTCTAATAAAGCTGCCAGACACTGTCAGGATCATTTGAGAACCCTCCAACATAACCTCTTGTTCTTATCTCTGAGGGTTTTCCTCTCTGCAAATGAAGCCTCGACGGGAGGCTTCAGCCGAGACCTCCTGCTGAAACAGTTGTTGATGTTGAAGGAAGGACATGGATGAGAGCAGATCAGGGGAACTCATTCCTCTCCCCTCTAGCAGTCGCACTAGGAGGGCTCTAAAATAGTCTGGGCTGGACCTACTGGGAAGCTGTTACCTTCCCCTGTCTCATCTTTTATCTCTTTCTGTTTTTTTCCTTCTGACAGATTCAGTGCCCATCCCTTCCATAATAGTGTTGAATTTGTGAGGCGGTCCTCTCCATGGCTGCGGACAGGGCTAGCATTTTATATTATTTTAGTCTGTCTGTCTGCTTAACTTGATGGTTCTGCCACCCCTTCACCTGCACTCTCCCAATAGGGGCCGGGCAATCCTTGAATCGCTTAACCCGAAGATACTGTAGGTGCATTTGGAAAAGGGCTTGTATTCTTTGAGGAATTACAGATGCAAACATTAGTCAAACAATTGTTCACACCACAGAATCCAAAACGTGACCAAATGAAAACACAGAGCATAATACACAGTGGGCTGAAATATACCGTTTATGTAGAACAGTCCCAAAGAGCCACACAGAATTCCAGCTGTCACATTGTACTACAGAGTGGATAAACACCCACGGATTTGCCACTTTCTGTGATTAATTATACTGTAAGTGTAAATCTGTCATCCTAGCATATCTCATTTTACCGTCTAACCCAAGACCAATGTAAGAAATGTCTACAGCATATTCATACATCAAATGATGGTGTCACAGCTTAATGAAAGCCCCAACCCCCCCTCTTCCACTCCCACTTTATAAAACTTGTCCTGTCAGCTTTCAAAGTGACGAGTGGAAAAGTTGTATGGCATCGCTTTTGGTTTGATCGACTCACCTAGGAAAACTATTTACCTTTCCAGCATCACTTTGTGTTTTTTCACCCTGCCTACAATGCAGTGTTCTACAATTGATGTAGGCACAGCAGCGGTGAGGGTGGTAATGGATTTGACTCTATATTAATGTAAAAAGTCTAACAATTATACAGTAGGGGGAAAAACGGTTTCCGCAGTGGCCCAGGGAGAGACAACATAAAGACAGGATAGGAAGTCTCCAGGTAGCAGATGTTTTATCGGATAATGAGTTTACTGTAATACTGTGTCAAACATAAAAAGAGAGAAGAAAGAATAAATAATCTCCTGGGTTTTAGAAACTCTTAATTAACAAATATACTCATTATAGTGGCAGAAGGTGTGGAAAAGCAGTGTTTGGCTTTATGTTCATGTTTATGTTTGGATACACAGCAATTTCTTGTTAAGCACAGCCTGGTATCGTGAGGTGGTGGAGGACATATAAGCATATACAGCACCCTTTATGTGGGTGTGTGGGTGTGCGCGTGTGTGTTGGAACGTTTTTCCATGCTGTGCCATTTTGACTTCTGTGGTACATTTGTAGTTTGAGGTCAGCGTGCAGAACTTTAAGACCTACCCGAAGGAATGATGCATTTAACCCTGACATTGTGCGTCAGTGTGCGTGTGCAGGTCTGCCCTTCATTTTTTGTGTGCTGTGTTATATCTATATCTATATGTTTATACTCACTAACACTGTATTTCTGGCTGCAAGTGTGGATTTTTCTGTGTGGGCTCCCTTCTCTGTGTGTGTGTGTGTGTGCTCTTGTATGTCATGGGTTTTGTCCTTTGTGTTTTTCTCCGCATAGGGTGTCCTGCCCACCCCCTTGCTGTCCCCGTGGCAGGCACAGCACCAGGGCTTGACCCGTACCAGCATGCCCCATCGCAGACAGAGTGAGTCACTAACATGCTTTGCAGCCTCTTCTATATTTTTCCATAGCACAACATATCCAGGGGTCTTTAAATATCCTGAAAAAAATAATCAAATAATTTGATTCAATTAAGTTTCAATTTTCAAGATTCAATTAAGTTCTATTAGTTACATTTTTCTAAAACTACTCAAATATCTTTGTTCCAGTTAGTGGCAGTCTTTTTCTCATGTTTTATGTTTACTTTTAGATTCATATGAACCAAGATTATTAACAGGCAAAATAGTTTTTCGTTGCTTGTTTTACTAAAAACTGTCTTATTTCATGTCTCTCAACAATTAACCTCCCGGTGCCCTGTTCCTATGGTACTTAGTAAAAATTCACTTCCCCTTTATGAGTGTTCACTTAGAAACAGGATCATCATATAAATTATATATGTATATCCACCATAACTTGCAGCAGCGATAATGCCAATATAGAATGGAAATACAGTAAGTGGTATTTGAAGATCTCGGTATCTTCTGTTCTCGAACAAATAGTACGCATGGCCGTAACACAAGCTTTTCTTCGAATAGAAAAGATACTTTTTCCGCATACTAAAACAGTTTAGCTTTATTGAGAAAGAAGGGAGTGCAGAAACAATGACAGTGCAGTCACAACAACCTCACCTCTCTCAGTGATTCCCATAGTAAAGCTGTATTTTGCTGTGCTGATGAGGTGGCAAGTAGGTGAGGCACCAGTCAGTAAATAGACTTCAGAAAATGCACATCCTGTATGTGGCAGAATAAAGAGGAAATAAAAAATAGAGAAACAAAGAAACAAAAGTGCTCCTTTGATATATCCTGGTGGGGCTCAGCTTGGTATCAAGAAGGAAGGTGAAACAAATGCGGCACAGGTGTATCTTCTTTGTAGTATCTCAGGTTATTTCAATAGCAAGTGCACTTTATGTTTATAGAATATTTTGACAAATATGTGAGGACAACTCAGCATTCACTCAAAATGCATAACATGGTCTAATTAAGAAAAACGCAGAGTATCAAAAGAAGGTCTGTACAGTGGGAGGAAACGAGTGGGAGGGAAGAGGTAATGACACTGAAGCAAGCGAAAATACAGTTGGCATGCAGTCATATTTAGACGTGAGATGAGAAACAACGGTTGGGAGGAAAACAAGTGTATTTTTGTTTTACTGGATAAACTGCTAATGCTCTGACCCCCCACTGGGAGCTCTGGCTGTAAACAAACTAGCAAAGAGTTCCTGCCAGTAATAAAGGTCTTTAGAATAGAAAATAGAAAGTGCCAGTACTGGAATTAGAGAAGAAATTGGACTTTTCACACAGACACCCATTGAATGGAGGTAGCGGAAATTATATTTAGCATTGAATTTGTTTTTTTTGTCGAGCTGATGTATGACCTTTTCTTGTGAGAATGGGCTGCATATTAATTCTGGATTTAGAATTTATTAACCCCAACAAGTGTCTGTCTTACATGTCTGTACCCCCCCATTTTCTCTCTCTCTCTCTGTCGTTCTCTCTTGCCCCTTTTTCTCCCTTCATCTCCTCTCTCACTCGACAATTTGAAAATCAATCTCCCTTGTTCTCCTTCTAACTTTGCCTCCCCACACATAATGCCTGTGGCAAGGAGTGGAGCACCTAGTGCAGTACTTCACTGACACAGCGTGGTACAGTAATCCTTTCTTTAACACAAAGTCGACGTGCTGCTCCCACCGACCCTGACTCCCGCACGCTGAGCTGTGGTTTGGTGTCACGTGACACAACAGAAGCATGCCCCTCTGCATCTGCATTTGCATGCTTTGCGTTGGGTTTTCAGTTTTGACTTTGTGTGTTCCTTCCAGGAACTTTGGTCCATTCCTCTTGGCAAATGAAAATTTTTGGCCAAAAAGCTCTCTGTCATATCTAAGCTACTCCTTCATTCTTTGTCTAATTTTGAGGGTTTTCCACTGTTGATATTTTGCTGTGGCAATTATCTGTTTTACATCAATGCTCCATCATATGAGATTGCGCATACAAGAACTGTTGTGCATGCATTGGCATAGCTCTTTGCGTGGATTTCTTTTACTGCATTTCATTCAGTGAACAGGTGCTTCATTAATCCCAGTCGTCACCTTGAGAGATTTGGATACAGTGTGTTGAAAGAAATACACTTTCCTTTCAATACTGGATGTGAATGCATGTTCCTCCTGTCCTTCTTCCTTCACTCTAACTCCACTATCAAAAGCAGTTAAACACAGTAAGCATTACACAAATCTAAGTAATTTCACATCCTCTGCTGTCGCACTCTTTCCACAGCTCAATTTCAAGTGCAATTTAAATAGCCATGCTCCTGCATTAAATGATAGTACAAAGTCGGATCTAGCTTTGAAATGGAGTGCCACCATTTTGCCACTCTCATCTGCTTAAGTGCCACAGTCCCATTGTCTTTCGTCAGACATAAAAGAGATTATTTACATCTTATCATCATGTAATTCATGTTCTCGCACGTTCCATTTCTAATCACATACCATTTTTCATGGTGAGGCTGCAGATGAGACAGGTTATGGTGCGCCCTGACATCTCCCAGGTGCCTCAAATTGGCACGCGTCTTGGTTAGACTGGTGATTTCCTGTTAAATTGATAGCTATCGTTTGAGAGTCGAGATATTTACTTCTTGGCAGTGCAGTGAAGCGCTCACAATGATTGCTGCAAATTATTAGTGTCTGTAGCAAACGGCTATAGATGAAAAGAATTATTGACTGTGACCCTATAGATACTGCATGTCGCTTTCACTGACAGAGGCTTCATCCAGTTGGGCCAGCTATAAATATATGCACTCATTGCAAACCCTCGCAATTTAGAGTGTCACATGGCAATGGATGTGTCAGTCTATATTTTTACCATGAACTACATTGTCCACCCTGAAAATATTACAAAACCATTAGCTTTAATATTTCAGTATCTTTTGTTGTGAATGAGACAGGAGAAAAACAGGAAATAAGATAATGTTAATAGTGTCATTCAACTTTTTGATGGTGTCAGATGCATATTGATCGGTCGCTATGGTGGAGTAAAGTGTAATTTTGTATTGTGTTTCAAGCAGTGGGAGTGGGAGTGAGATTGGGAGTGTTCATGCTCTCAGACTGAATCATAACAGGAATGACAGATACTGTATGTCTAAGCGAAAGACTTAATAATATGCTTGTGGTTGGAGTTGAAGCAACAAAAAAACTTTATGCAGGTGTTTTAAAATCATAAAGTTTGAAAGCCAAATACAGTATATCCTTCCTTGAAAAACATGCTGCAACAGACCGACACTGAGAGGTGGACAAGGCTTTTTAAAAAGGGATAGTGGACGTGTTGTGGCAGGGGACCAGGAGATGGAGCTGTGGCCTCGGACATGCACTCCCACTCACAACACAAATGAGTGATGGTAGAAAGAGGCAGAGTTGCTTGACCTGCCCAGATATAAATTTGCATCCTCAGAGACCCTTTTATCCGTTTCTGATAAAAAACTAAGTTGAGTCTTTTTAGTAGCTATAGATGGCTCCAGGTGTATATGGATTCTTTAGGTTTTGATCAAATGAAAGTGATAGTAAAAGGCCAGTCTTCTGATTTCTGAAGGTAAAAACTGTGTGCTGAGTGATGGCATCAGTATGCCTCAGAATCAATCAATCTCAAACTACTCAAATAAAAAATAAGTATTCTATAGATGCTGAAGTCATAAGCTATTCAGAAAATATACTTGTATAGTGGATAAGATATTCATATGAAGTTAAATTTTTAGATCTTTTCTGATCTGAGCATCACTGTACTTATTTGTGGTTGGCCTGTGGTCTTGGCCTTATATTCTGCTGCTTATCTGGAAATGTGGTCTAACTTGCTATGGCCACAGTGAAAACTTATGGCACTGTGTTTCCTCTTCTAAAAGGAAAATGATCTCGATTCCTTTTTTTCTAAAAGGGAACAATTGTACAGTGTAAACTAATTCATTAAATGAGAACGCTAACTCTGTAAAGTCATAATAAGTTTTTGCTGAGGTGTCTGTGTCAGAGGTGTTTGTGCATCTCTTCTGAAACTGTAGTTTGTCACACTGGATAATTAGCATCTCTCTTAACACAGCAAATACTGAACATGATGAGCTTCAGTGAGATGGTAATTATTGCAGGGCTGTTAAAGGATTGCATTAGATTGTACAGATGTTCATGTTTTTTGTGTATGTACAGTACCCTGAGTGTCCTCTAGTGGAGGACAACACCAGGGTTGGTCTAAATTTCACGTGGTGAGCGGCTCAGCACGTTCTCATGCAGGCAGCAGGCATCATGGCTCAGTTTGAATGTTTTGATGGCCCTCTGCAGCAGCGATCACAAAATGACTCAAAGACTTAAGTGGATTCCAGGCACTCGCAGGGCAAGGTTATTCTCCTCTGCTTGTTTTTAAGTGCTGAATCAGGGCTTCCTCTGTGACTTTGCGTCTGCCATTCTAGGAATAGTTTGGGGACTGGCAGTGGAAACAGGCTGTGATATGAAAGAGTAAACAAGTCAAAGGAAGACAGAATTTTCAGTTCTCCTTTTGATTGAGATTTTCATTTTCATATTCAAAAGCCTGGAGTCCATGGGGACCAAAGATGGCAGTGAAGGGGGAATTTTTAAAACCAGCCATTTCTAGAACATTATTCGTAACTGCTCCATGACTCTCTTATACCCTTTTTATCTCATTGATAAATCTTTCCTCTTTCCTCAGTCTCAAATACTACAGCCTTTCAACCCCTGCCTCAACGAGCACCTCCACAGGGGAAGAATAGTAAAACCTCCCCCCACCGAGGGCCACAGTGACCTCACACGGAGGAGATCAGGGGAAGGAACCTGTATAGATGTTGACCGTCCTCTTGAAAGCCTTATGGCAGATGTGTCCGGCCTGGCAGAAACCGACAAGCTGAGTCATTTCCTCAGCAACCACCTACACTGCCCAAGCTCTGAGGCTCCGCAGGGGGTAACTGCTAGAGACAGTACAGCATCAGCAGCTCAGTCTGCAGCGCAGCATGTGTGGAGAGCCCCCGCTGTGCTACTGCAGAACCCTTTCACTCCCGACTCTGCTGGTTCGACTTGCCCTCGCATGCTGCTGCCTCCTCGCCTCCACAAGCATGTATCTCTCCCTGCCCTCAAGCCAGGGGGCACCAGTGGTTTTGCGTCTGAGAGGCTGGGGTCTTCCTTAGGTCCTCCGGCTCACCGGACCAAGCAGCTGCCCCCTCCGTCGAGAGGCCTTCCCTGCTTTAACACTGGACCCCAGGTGCAGGCTCCAAGTCTACGTCGCACTTCACTGCTTCAGCCTCGCGGAGCATCAGACCCTTGCATGGATCTGCAGTGCACCAACTCCAGCCTGGAGGAGCCTGACCAGGGGAAGCTTAAAGACCCCGTGTCAGCCAAGATCCTGATCCCTTTGAGTAGATCATGCCTCCCCAAGCCAAAGATTCCCTGAGGAGCTTAAATCTACCCATCAAAACGTAAACCTGCAATCACACTTGACATTGTTATTCATCCCCTTCTCTCCCTAGCCATAGTAACAGTGGGTGTTTACCTTTCAAGTGTCAAAGGAACATATACTGAGCTCGTTAGCCCATATGGACCATTCAGGGACTGCTTGTGTTGGTGGCGCTATTGTAACTGCTGTACAGTACGGTTTTTAAATTAGCAATCTGAAGCGGTATATGACATTTTTTAGAGTGAGAGGAATTTCTTGAAGCAGAAATGTCCAGTTTATGAGCTTTGCACATGCTCACAAATGCTGCTGATGCAAAACAAAAAAGAATACTATGAGACAGGTATTAGAGAAGTATTTTCAGAGAAACTGTTCTCTTTTGTAATACCCGCTGGCTATTATGACATTTTAAAGCCCAAGTTCACTTGTCCTCACACAGCTGTGCCCTCTGACACACAGGTGCGTTTGGTTTTAAACACTGAGGTGACATGAATGTGGCCTTTGCTTTGTAATAGAAGGCCCATGGGGAAGATGGAGACGAAAACAAGAAGTAAGTACAAAAGAAAGAAAAGAATATTTTTTAAAAATGAAATGTAGAAGTGAAAAGAGGGCTAGAGACTGCAAAACAAATCTGTCTGGAGCTGTCACTTCCAAAATGAAAATATGTTTTGTATTAATGTGTGTGTATGTGTGTATGAGAGATCAAGAGATGAGAAACGGGGAGGTGAAGGACAAAGAGGAAAGCAGCTCTGCGCTGTAGCTGCATACGTGATTCTAGGTCAGCGTGCTACACCTGCACACTGAGTGAAACTTTGAACCCTGCACATATTAGCAAAAGGGGTCACAGACATTCTGTCCAAATGCAGCTCAGATGGAATTATATATTTTAAAAAAAACATGATGCTGGTGGTGGAGATACAATTAGGAGGAAAAATATGCAAGTGAGGAATTTGCTTTCATAATGTTGTGGAAAATAGCAGCATAATAAAGCACTCACACACTTAAGAGAGCTCAGGTACAATGTAGGCTCAGTCATATCCATGTGCAAACACAAAGTACTCTAACACTGAAGTGTCTGTTATTTCAAGGTTACTTTGTGCATTTTAGATAGAAACAGTGAAGAGGAACAGAAGGTATGCAATAGCATGCAACAAAGCCCATTTAATATTTTACTGGCTGTTATAGTGCTTGATAAGACAATCACGACACACGCTAACAAAAAAAATCTGCCTGTAATGTGGTGTCATTCCTTTCTAGTGCAAATAAACTTGTGCTTTGAACATTTAGAGTTGGTTTACGTTAGCTGCCTAATATTAAGACATCACGATTTGATGTGAGAATATTTAGCAAGTCAAGTGCAGGTGGTGAAAAGTCACACTTGATTCAAGAAAAGAGAATTCTGGAGTCAATTAAATAACTTGTTCAGAGGGGCGTTTTGGACATGCGCACTGACCTCCCTGAACTATCTTCTTCAGTGACCCACACATGGAAACATCAGCTAAAAGGGATTCATTAGATGTGTGAAACTGCTGTGTGGTGTATGCGTGTGTGTGTCTGAGCTGTCGTCATTTTTTTCTTTTTTTTTTTTCCCTCCGCGGTCGCTCTCCCTTTCGCTCTCTTGCACATCTCTTTGGGAACATCAAAGGTATTACCACAGTATTTTCAGGTAGGGAGCCTTCGGGGCTTTACAGCTGTTTCTCTGGGAGTTTTGGAGAATTGTGTTTATCTCGCCGTTGCTGAGCCCTTTTGCAGTCAAACGCTCCCGAAATGTCCCCTAACGGAGAGCAGCAGTGTGTTAAAAAGGCCTTCTGACAGCAACTCTGCTCTCTTCTCTGTCACGCCGCGTGACCGCTCGGTGTACGCCTCTGGCACTGTCCGGTCTACTGCATCCAATAATGCACCCTACATAGACGGAGTGAGACAGAGAGAGAGAGAGAGAGCCACACACACATATCCGGACGCACATGTTATATAGACACACATGTACAGGAACTCTGACAAAATTCAACGAGACACAAACTCAGAAGGAGGCCACACATCAGTTCTCACTTCCAAGCAGCAGCACACACATACACACACTTTGAACTCTATACCAAAGTGCATAAAAGTGTGTTTGTATTAAATGAGCTCTCCAAGTTCAGATTTATCTGTCTTCCTGCTGAATATAAAAAAAAGAGATATGGCTGTCTTTAAATTACCTGGGGATTTGGTAGAGGTGTGTCTGTGTGTTTCTGGGTGTGGATCAATGGCTGATAAAATATGTTTAACCTGCTGGATGGCTCGACACTGTGCCAAACATCCAAGCGGTCGACAGCGCTCTGTGAAGCCAAAACCCCGTAAATAAATTAATAAATAAAAAACCTTTAAATGAAAACAAAAACAAAAGACAGAAAGAAGATGAGAGAAATGCACAGTGAGAGACGATAAAAGGGAGCAGCAGGAAAGAGACAAGATTAAGAGATGTAGGGATGAACGAGTGAAGGCGCCATGTTCGAGATAAGTTGTTTTCTGGCAGTCCTTTCTGCTTGTGAACATTTGTCCAAAAAATGCCGTGAAGGTGTGTGTGTGTGTACAAGAGGAGGTGGAGACAGAATACGTTGCATAGGTTGCTGGTGTGCACTGCTGTCCAGAGAATAGCCTGATCCCCTCAGCTGTGTCACTCACTGCTTAGCAATGCCAAACAGGAAATCAATGTTGCCTGCTGTGTGTGTTTGTCTGAGTGTGTGTGTGTGTGTGTGTGTGTGTGTGTGTGTGTGTGTGTGTGTATACATCTCCAAACACTTCTGGCTGCCAGTGTTTCATTCTTGGAAGTGTGTGTGTGTGTGTGTGTGTGTGTGTATGAGAGAAAGTGAGAGACAGAGTTGTGATTTGCCCACAGGCCAAAGGCAAACCCATGCCAGGGAAAGCAGGACAGTGCCATCTTTCTATTCCTGTGCTGCATCCCCTGTATCTCCAAATCAATGTACCTGCTCATGTTAGCAGTCAAGCTGATCAGTCTTGCTACTTGTGTAGTAGCAACACCACAACTGGGGTGAAAGCTCTCTGCCCCCACTTGGATCAATTCTAATACAGGCTCCTTATTCATTTTATTTTGCAAGAAAACCTACTCTTTATTCAGCTGCAGTAGACAAGAAGAAAAACAAAGTTACCAAAAGGGGCCATGTTGTTCTATATTACTACTCTGAAGGGAACGGAACAGCATTTTTACACATAATACAGATTATCTACATAGGAAGATGTTTTCTTGCAATACAGTGACAATGCACATCAACTAAGATACAGTACTTGACTTGAAAGAAGGAAATCCACTGATATTTTGAACACATAGGAGAGTTACTATAGAGAGGCATAACTGCAGTCTCAAGCTTGGTCTTCATCTGAAGCTGCTGTATGCAATATTTCATAATATATGCAACACAAACATGACAGCGAATGAATGCTTATAGTAAATACTATAAGCAACTGTCTGCTGACAGCACTTGCTCCTGATGATGGTTTTAAGTAAAATCTAAAGCTTGAAATTGCAGATATGCATTTGTTTAACTTTGCAGTAACTCTGCTCCTATACTTGACTTTTGGTTTAGTATTTATAGTGACATGGTATACTGCAATGATGTACTATAACAGCAGCTTCCAATCCACCACTCAAGTGTTACAGTTTAATTTCCATCGCAGATGGAATTCCACTTGTGTTAGCAAACAATGCATTTGTGTACTGTAGCAGTTAAGATGTCACTGTCTATTATTACTATATAATCTCCATTATCAGCTGCTTTCAGCTGTTAAGCACTGTCAAGAATACTGTGCAATATTGTTTGAAGCAAAAAGATGAGGGAACGCTACACTATATTTTAGTGAACTTTTATGCAAATAAGAAAAAAGCAAATGAAGCTTTGTAAAGATTCTAATCTGAAGCACTTTAAATTTAGAAGCTACTTATACATCATTTGATTTTACAGTATCTGCTTTTATTTCTCTTATTCAAATCATATTTTTATCTAATGTTAATCATACCCTTCTAGGCAACGATGTGAGGCAATTATAAAGGTAGAACCAAAAAAACCTAACAAGGATGTTTTGGCTACTCTTTTGTTGAAGCTCCGTCACCTTTTTACATCTGTCTCTAATGTGTTGTTTCTATCAAAATTGCTTGCATGTTAGACCAACAACCTCCAGGCGTGTTTACCTTAAATGTTTGGTTGTGGGTCAAAGGTGAGTCAAAATGTTTACGGCAGAGAGTGTTGCTTTGCCGTCAGTGAAGAGGCCACAGGTGAAAACGCTGGTCCTGCAGTGAGGCACTGCTCTGACGGTCAGTGCTGTTCATTCACTCTGGACCACAGACCTTTAACAACACTTAAACATACAAACACAAAGCTGCTGATCTCATGAGACATGAACGTCACTCTGGGCTTGTTTTCCTGGTTTTCAGTGTCTACTGGTTGTATTTCTGTTGAAATAAAGTATGATTGTGGAAAAAACCCAATACTTTTTCTGATGTTTTGTGTTTGTGATTTATTTAGTTCCACAATTCTTCTAACTTCATCGAACTTCATACGGCACGTGCATGTGCAACAGGACAAAATCAGGCAATCTCCAGGCTCACTGGAGGTTTCCCTGAGTGAAATGCAGGGGTTGGACACATTTTGAGAAAATGCAAGATGTAAAGTAGAAGTCAGTAGACTTACACTTGGATATAACTTTATTGTAGTATCCTTGACAGGATATGCCTTGAAGCATTTCCTCTGCTTGTCAAATAAATTGAACTGAGTAGCATTGCTCATCTCTATTCATTACAAGCCATACAGCCTCTTTACACCTTGCATATAGTCCACTGACTAATGAGGTTACATGGTTCAGAGACGATGGGTGGGTAACAGCCTGCCAAGCGCAAGGAATAGTGTGACACTGTCATTAACTGGGAAATGTTGGAGATGGAGTGCAGGAGGTTTCCTCTTGAAAGGAAGCTGCACTCTTTTATCATAAACTGTCAAATAGCCTACGTGTTGAAGATCTTCACTGTTGCAATTTTAGAGTGCTGCAGGTTGGCACTCAGAGAACACAGGTTTAGTAGAGTAATTTTACAGATAATACTGAGGAATGTGAAACTTTAAAGTATATTTTTAAAAATTGTACAATCAGTCCTTCTCAACTGTACACTTTTTAAAAATGAGCACTTCTAACAGCAGGGTGGTTTACCTCAGTTTTCCCTTTTCTTTTTGTCCTTTTTCCATTACATAGCATAGTCTGTCTGTCTGTCACATTTATGTTCTGTGTCTGTTCTTTCAATCTGCTTGTGGCTTTATGATTTTTACACCGAGTCAAACATTGAAACCTAACACTACTTGATTTTTATGTCTGCACCATTAAATGTAATGGGAATACTGTATATGCTTTTCCTCCAAATTCAGCCTGACATATTTAGCATATCTTTATATACTAGAGTTAAAGAAGATCTGGGGTGGCCCAAAGATAAAAGACATTGAACACTGCCAAATTTGGTTTCATTCAGGCTGGGAACTTCTGGTGCTCTACTCATCGGCCCCTTTCCTCCATTCACTTCCTGCTCTGGAGGAAGGAATAAAACGGCAAAAAGCATACAAAAACAAAACAGAATAACTATTTTAACTCTGTAAAGTACTCCAATGATTTAGGAGTTTGATCAGAACATAAAGGGCCCTATCCACCAAGCTGTGTGGCTCCTCAGCAATTTGCAAATCCCAGTTGGCCAATTTAACCCTCCCCCATGGGCCCTTATCCACTACATGGACAGTAATGACCCTACACATCACATGTGTGCCTCACAATCTGCTTGACTTCACACAATAAGCTACCATTCATTTGTTTACAGTAATGATTTCAGTTCAGCAAACATCTTTCATCAGTTCACACAACTTATTGCATCTTATTCACAAATGACCTCACAAGCCAAGATTTTTCTGCTAATGTTAACGCAGGTCATCTCACCTGTGTTGTGCTGCAACACCTTGTGTTGGAATGACAATAAAAAGGTGAACTGACAAGAACTTAAATCACTTTTTTTTTTTTTTAAAAAAGAAGGGTAGTAAGACTAAACTTCATTAAAAAACCTTCCATTCACTTAAATTTTTAGTACGCTGTTAACATTTCTGTAAGCACTTGCTGCTGCTGTTCATAATGCAGGTTACATGCACAGAATGAGCTTGCCTGCCAATGTGTGGGTCAGGCGACTACCTGGAGAAAATGAAGATGTTTGCATCATACACTTGGTTAGCTCTAGCTTATCTGTGATTCAGCTAAGAGACACTTCAAGCCCAAAATCATGTCTTCACTCCACCAAGGTAAGTTTCTGCTCTTTGTTTTTGGTCCAGATGATACATGTAGATGAGTGTGTTGTCCTGGCTTATGTTGTTAGGCTGCTGCTCTGCCTCATTTGGCCTCTGCTGGCCTTACCTCCTTTTTCTTTTTTTCGGTTTTCGCTGCTGGAGACACCCAAATGCAATGTCTGTATTGACTCGTGAATTAACTCCCTGCACTGGATTGGTTAAATTTTTCTTAAGGGTTGTTTTCTTAGCATGTGTGTTTTTAATGCTTTCATGTTGTTAATTTACTTAATGGTGAAATGAATAGCCTATCCGTGTTGTCAGCGTTGTGAGTGCTATGGGCTGACATGGTTTTAGGGCATATTTACCCCTTGATTGGTTTTATGCTGTTGTTGTTGTTTTGGGAAAATTAACTGCAAACTCGGCGGAAGATTTATGCAAATTAGTTTTACAGATGTAAATTCTATTGTTTTCCTGCACAAAGCTCTGTCACATAATTATTTTCCTGTAATATTGGCCTCATGGCAAAATCCACATGGCTTTTGTTGTGTGTAAGATCAACAGTCACATGCATTATTTTAATCAACACACATATGCAGCTAAGCATTAGAAAAAGTATTTAAATCAGTGGGCTTCATTTCACAGCTGGCTTTACTTCTGTTCATAGTTACATTTCTGCTGTTGAATCGCTGCTCACTGTCTGGCTACTGCTTTGTATGTTAAGCACTGTTTTTTAAAGTTTGATATGCTAAGTTAATAATTACCTGCTGCACATGAGTAAGATATACATTCCTTTCCCTTCTTAATCTACACAGTCCCTTTATAAGGTGCAATGGAATGGCTACAGGGGAGCTTGTGACTGACCCACACACAGAAGATCCCTTTCAATGCAGTAGCTGCCATTGGACTCAGGTGTGTTATCTGGTTCTGTTGGGGGGTGTTATCATCACTCTTCAGTCTCGGTTGGGCTGAACTTGGTGTTAATTTGCCATTTTCGGGGTCATGGGCCAGCATGCCAAATATCCACTCTGTGCATTTGTATTGCTTGATAACAGTTCAGGCCTGACAGATAAGGCTGAACATGAAACCCCCGGGGCAACAAAGTGAAGCTCAAAGGCAAGGCCATGCATGACCTTTTTTTTTTTTTTTTTACAGGATTATATTTGGATGTCAGATTTCCGTTTGTCATTAAGGCAGGTTACTTATCTGCTTTCAGCCTTCATTATGTGGACTACTTCATCCTCTCCCATAAACAATAACTCTTAACTAATTTCTGCTGAGAGGAAAACAAATCCTCCCCTTCAATTTAAAATATATTCCCTACTGAAATCAAACACCCAAGTTTTGCTTTGAGACAAATAATCCCATATCACAGTCTGACAGGTAGATCTGTCCACTTGGTAATCCCTTTAGTTTGTGATCTGATTGAAGCTGCTACTACTTTCATGGTGGGGTGTTGCATGCTGCTAATCTTGATAAATAGTGTTAAAACAGTAGCATTATATATCTTAAATATTCATCTTAATGGATCAAATTTTACAATTCTAGGGTTTTACCCTGGGAATTTGCAGAGTGGCTGGCCACTTAGACCCCACTGCACCTTGACTTGTGACCTCTTTTTGTTAGATAGTATTCTAAACATATCGGAGCTTCTGCTTATGGCTCCGTGCGATTGCAGTTCTGCCTGACATGTGGACTTCGCTATATAACTCTGCAAGAACACCTGATACACTGAGTGTCTAATAAACATGTTGCAGAAGTAGATTTCGAAGAGTTTGCTTCAAAAAGTTTGCATCCCTTGTTGATGTGACTGTGCACAGTTTCCTGAGTGGTGCATAAAAGGTGAACAGCACAATGTTAATGGTGATTGAACATTGTGTAATTTTACTCCCTGGAGTGTTGTAGCAGGTTTAATGTAGGAGCAAGTTCGTGGTATGTGCTTGTTTGTGTGGCAGAGCATCTTTGTTGACATCTGGCATTTTGCAGCATCTCTGTCAGTTTTAATGGGTTTACTGCAATAATATAGCACATTATCTGCATATCGGGGTTTTGGTGTTCCTAATTAATTCTCAATGCGATCACTGGTGTGTCGGAGTCAGCTTCAGTGTAAACATATATTTCACTGCAGTTGCGGGTATGAATGCTCGAGATGTGTTTAAGTTAATTTCATGTCACATTAAATTTCTGTTGATTTACATTTTTAGCCCTGTGTTGACATTCTTTCTGAAAACTTGATGGAACTAGTGGCAGGAAAAAAATTTACATTTGAGTGTCTTGAGTCTTTAAATCGTCTCTACTGAATTGTCACTGTTGATTAATGTGCTCTGTCCCACAGAGATAGATAAAAAAAATACCAGATGTCTTTGCCAGATGATCTTTTAATTAAGAATTTGTTTGTATTTCCAGTTCATTCACCGTTCTGTCACTGTTACTTAAAGTCTTGCTGTGACAATGTGCAGGGGGGGGGTGATTTAAGCAGTGACATGGTGACAAAGGCACAGAAGGCCCTTTTTTGTACTTTAGTTTCGTTATGTTTTCAGGCAGACTTTATGCCTCCAGAGCACCCGGCCTCTTCTCTTGAAGGAGAAATGCCAGCCTCGTTCTCTTCCTCCGGCAATACTTTCAAATATTCACAAATGCTGCAGGCGAGGTGGCTCAACTCGGGTGTAGAGGGATGGTATGAGCGTGCACTGTGGGATGGTAGAGAAACATGACCATAATTGGATCCCCTGACAGCTGTTTGACTTGTACCTCTTCTAGGACAGGACCCTCTCACTCCGCTTTACTTCACACACAGATGCTCATTACAGCTGTCCTGATCACTCTGCGCTATACAGTGGTGATTGCCTTTAAGGACCTACAGTCCATCGATCTAGCATTTCAAAGTGCCTGCTGTCGAAGGTATTTGTTGGTTTTGTGAGATAGCAAATTTTAAAAAAGGGGAAAACATAATATCCTTGTTAAAAAGAATATGTAGGTACTTGTGGCAAGGCATTTTGTTGTTTATTCTGAATTTTAAATGTAATTGTACTCCTTAAATGTGGGAGAGGTTCCACAGCTGACCGGAAATGAGGAGAGAAAGATTATGAGGTGACATGCAATATTGGTATATGCATCAACCCCTTATCTTATGCAGGGACTACCAAAATAGCCTACACTTCATAAAAAAACCTGGCTACATTTTAGTGCGCTATATTTGTGATATTAAGCAACGTCACGTCCCTGTTAATATGCCTTGACACAGCATGCCTCTTTTGTTTGTTTTGACTGTTTGTATTTGGTTTGTTGTCATCATTTTTATTGATTTTTTAATTGATGCACCTGCAATGGGGCACAGATAATTTGACCTCTTTCGAGCTCTAATTTTCTCATGATGTTAAAAACTTGGCTCTGCAAAGACAATGACAAAAGCTGCTAAGTAACCTTCAAACTAAGTCAACATCAAAATTTGAATGTGTGTTTGGGTCTCTAAGCCCACAACAAACTCATTTTTTCCACTTTGATGCAGCAAAAACACACATTCTAACCTTTTCATTCCTACTTGGTAAACTTATGAGCAAACAGTGGTCTACACATCCAAAATATACAGACTGACAATAGCGTTCAGTCGGAGTACTTATTTTTTCCACCTCACAAATGTAAGTCCAATATTCACTGTCCTTTTAGTCCTGTTCTGCTTGCTACCAACTCCTAAGGGAAATGTCTGCATTTTAGCTCCTAAATGCCCCACTGTGTGTTCAGGTTGTGAAAGGTTGCTTTTTTGGAGCCTTTTCATTGAAATTGGCTCCCTGTGTGGAGGGAAAACCAACACAATTAGCCAAAAGACACTGTGATGCTCCAAAGAGCTGAGGGGAACTGGAGTTTTCACCATGAATGACCTCTGTAACATACATAAGAGTAGTCCTGAGATCTATTGTGATGTTCTCCGGAGTCCAACTTTTTCAGCATGATCATTTCTTTTTATGTCAGACAGCATTGATAAATCACACTTATGTCTATGTAATGTATTTGGCTGAATGAAGAGGAAGCATTTGAGTGTCTGGCACTTGGTGTTCAAATAATGGGCACATAAAAATAAGCTTGTTTTGTAGCCTATTTTCACAGTATATTAGACTTTTCCTGTCGGGACGGACGTGGATGAGATGGCTGAAGGGCCGCATGCACCAAATGGAGTCAGACAAAGTCTTTCTGTCTGCAACACTGGTGCTTGACAAACAGAAAGTGTAAAAGGGTATCATCTTGCCTCAGTTTTTACATCTGTAGCTCAAGGTGAATGAAAACAATAAAAGTATTACAAAAACTTTTTTTTATTATTTAACAAAATTGACCTCCACAACCTGATTAGGGTCAATGTCATCCTCCAATAGTTGCATTGCTTAAAACCCCAGGTTGCACTTTATTGATAATGTACTTTGCCTTCTCTTTTTAAAAGTCAGTTCAGTAAAATTCCACTTTGTTTGTTGAGATCCCCTCTGTGAGACTGAATAGAAATAGACAGGTATGCAGAAAAACAACTGAAAAAGAGAGCAAGCGAGCAGAGGAAACCTTGAGTGCTGAATCATAACCCAGATGCTGCTCCTTTTGCCTTCAGTTGTGAAGCGTGTGTCAGGAAGCTAGGAGCATTAAACAAACCCATTGTGGGTTTGAGTGCAACTGAGATGAATGTTGACATCCAGGGTTAAACCAACACTATAGCTTTCAAAGAGGCCACATTGTACACACATTTATAGAGATTGAGGGTGCCCGCCTCTATAACAGCCCCATGCCATCACTCTGCAGGTAGCGCTGGTTTAAACGATCGGTCTCTGATCGCCTCGATGGATGTGTTTATTGCTAATTTATCACCAACCTCTGGCAGATATTCATCACTTTGTCAGCTTCGGCCCAATTTCACAACATGCACACAGGACTTACTGCCCAGACACATTAAAAACACACTTACTGTGAAGAACACAATAAATGAGCAAATGCGCTTCATTAAAATGGATTAATGATTATTGATTACAGACTATTGGCATGGCAAAGGCTCCTCTGCAGTGAGCTTACCTTGAGCTTTAAATGAATTTGCATGGCAGTAATTAAGATTTTGTTTACTGGTTAAATGATGACAAGCAAATAAGGGCATCAAATCAGGCAGAGCAGTAACCAAAGATTATTGCCACAGTTGTTACAGTGTTACAGTGATGGTGGAAAACAGTGAAATGAGAAACTGGAACCACAGAATATTTAACATTTTTGCCACAATATAAGATAACTTATGAAAATAGTTGCTCCTCAATTTGCTTTGCTTGTTTTGTGTGACCAACAGCCCCAAAGAAAATCAGGGAAAATTTGGCTTTTTTGTTTGAAAAATGATCAGTTACTGTTGACAGTTTGCGATTCATTGTTTTAGTGCTTAGATCAACCTTTACATTAGTGAGACATTTGTAAATGGTCAAAAATCCTACCCTCTGAAATCTGTGAAACTCTGGGAAAAAAGGATGAGAATGACAGGCAAAGTCTTTGGCCAGTAACTGTATCTAAATCTCAGGCTTCAAAACAGTTTATGAACATAAACCTCGTCTTCTCCATTTTGAGGATAATATAAACTCACCCACGCAGCCGCCTACAAGATGGTGAAGCACACACAGACTCTGATTACAGACATGCAGACGCTAACAACATGAAGAGACATACAGTGTAAGCACATCTAAAAAGGCTTGCACATAATCACACAGAAGAACAGGCTGATGTGAAAATACCACTGTAGCAATCTAGAGCAAATGCATTGAAAAAAAAAATGCTTAAATGAGTCATCAGCCCATTGCATACTTTAATAAAGTATAGCATTGTTTGCCTTAATGACATGAGTTCATTTTGAGGAGACTGAGAATCCTCATCATATCATAGATTTTCAGTCCATTTTGAATGCAGAGCACAGTGGGCCTGCTCTCTAATGTTAAGTGCCTGAAGCCTTGAATAATTAGTTTAAGAAGAGATGAGTGCCCTGCTCCTTTAGAAATGTTTTTTTGGGGGAGAGAGAAGTTCTTCCTTTATGTTCTTTCAGAGATTCTGACATGGACTGACACGGAAATAAATTTTAGTTTCTGAGGCTGCTGTCTGTCTGTGTGGGAGAGCATGAGTCCTCTGAGAGTCCTTTTTGACTAGTTTGGATTGTTATATTATTTAAAGATTTGTAAATATGTGAAAATATGTGAAGGATCTTCACTGTGGACTTTTGATTATAGAATTGGTGAAAGGAAAATATCTGCAAGTTGTGGCAGAAGCATTAGAGTCATTTATGTTATGTTATGTTATGTTATGTCATTGGCAAAAGTGACTGAATTTAGCACACCCTGAGCTTCATCCTAGAATTTGCAAACTGTTGTGTGTATTTTTTGATGAAATGAAAGCCTAGTTCTATATGGATGGCAACGTCTGGTCACGACTGACCACAACTATTATTATTATGGAAATCCATCATTATGGAGAACATATTAACCACTTTTATATAGATTTGTTATTTGTGCATTTTTTTGATTTAATGCAAATGGAGGCATGCTATTGGCCTGGGCTTATTATTGATTGTCTGACAGTTATTTTCTCACTGATCTCATCAACTGTCGAATGGATTGTGTTGACATTTTTTTCTGGACATTCATGGTTCCCAGATGATGAAGTCCAGAGATTCAAGAGATTCCCTGACACCATGGAATTCATTAAATCTCATTTGTGCTTTGCTAATTAGCAAATGTAAGCATGCTAACTAACTAACCTGAGATGGTGAACATGGTAAACATTATACAGTTTCCCAAGGCTGCTAGAAGAGCTGTGGATGTTTTTCTTCATTTTGTTGTCAACATTTGATCATTGTTTTCCCACTTTCTCTGCCATTCATATCCTAGACATGTCCTTGTCTGTGAGTCCTGTTAAAATTTTTACTCAGCGATGAGGGACAAGATTTTATTTGGTGGTCTTGCATTAGTGAATTGTTTCAAAAAGTAGGAACTCTGAAAGAATTATGTCTGTTTAGACAGAAGTCCTTTCTTACTACATGTAAAAGATTGAAAACCAAAGAAAGCATGGCAGTTAGGGCTGCAGCTAGACATTTTCATTATTGATTAATCTGACAACTATTTCTTTTTTTCATTGATTTGATTCATTATTTACTCTACAAAATGTCAAGAAGTTGTGAAAAATCCCTCCTCTGAAGTTTCCTGAGCCTGGAGGTGACTTTTTTAAATTGTCTGCTCAAAACCCAAAGGTAAAAATGGTTAAAAGCAGAAAAACCTCACCGGCAGCTAGAAACCCATGATGTCACAGCATCTTCCCTGATATGTGACTTTCAACGATTGTCTGTCTCGACTGTCAACCAACTAATCGATTAAATGACTAATTGTTATAGCACAAATGTGTAGAGGGACAAACTGTAAAGGGATTTGATGGACCAAATAGAAAAAATGGAGGATTTGAATCATTTATTGCCACTTTCTGTCGTTATAATTGTCCTTGAGCATACTTTCACAGGTCAGCTGGCAATGAAAAGAATTGTAATTAAGTTTGAAATATTGAAAACTGTGATATTTATACATTTCAGTAAAACAAACAAAAATAAATCATAAATGTGTTGTTTGTGATTAATCTAATCATTTTGAAGGAAAACCATGACCATCAATAATGGGAGAACAAAACAGTTATGCAGTTGGGAAGTCTCCATTATTGATTTTTCTCTCAATATACTAACCTTGACAGGGGGAAGACAGCAGCCTGCTTTACCGACAGCATCACTGTGGAAGATTAGGTGTTGCTGTCAAAGGTATAGAGTATGCTTGTTCCATTTGTTGGCACCTTGAAAAAGTACATCAGCTTGACCCTCCTGACTGAGAAGTTGCTTTAAAAGTCTATACACTATAGGATTGATCCATCAGCTTTAGCACAAAAAAGTCATTCCTTTTTTCATGAGTCATTTGCTTTCGTTTTAAATTTGTAGGGGCCCTATCCAGTCTGATTAGTCACAGGGAGCAGACTCAGACAGTGGCAGGGCAGAAGGGAAAACATTGGCTGATAACAGACTCAAAAACAATAAAGACTATATAATTTTCTTCAGGGGCAGGCTGACCCAGCCAGCCCAGTGCCATCACTGAACACTCACCTACTCTGCTTTCTGTTGTTTCTCTTCCAACACTGCCAGGCGATTCACTTAATCTCTCTGATGCGAGGATGAAAAAGGTGAGACTGCATTATGTATGTGCATACAGGGTCACAGGCCAAGCCCTCAGCTGAGTAAATGGTAAAGGCTGCCATTCATGTCATAACAGGTGAGGTGGAAACAAATCCAGCTCACTCCCTAACAGCCTAAAAATAAATGTATATCTCTACCCATGGTCAGTGCTGGGCAGTTTGCTTTCACGGATTTTGCAGCGGAAATATATGGCATCAAAAAAGAAAACAGAAACCATGTCCACTTGCAAAAAAGAACATTGTTCCTAATTATGAAACAAATATGAAATATGTATAGCACTATTTCAAATGTTCTTGGATGCATCTTGTGACTCAAACGAAGAGAATGACAAACCGCATGTAAGTCACATACTGTGTGTTGTGAGCTCTGCATCTGTAAGAAAATGAGATCATAGCAGCTGATTCATGTTGAGTTTATGAGTTGTGTTCTTGTTACGCCCCTTTTACTGTCTCTCTCTCAAAGGAGAAAAGCTGTTTATTCGAGATTATTTGGCCCTGGTTGTTGTTTCGTCCACACTACACTGAAAAGATAAAACCGACCTTGAAACTTTGGATAAAGAGGGACATGTCTCCAAACACTACTTTTTTGCATTTTATATCCGTTTTGCCCCCCCCCCCATCTTTCCCTTTTCATCTGCACAAGCTCAGCTGGAGGGAACTGGGAGGAGATTCATATCCCAGGGAGAGTATTTGTCAGTAACAGATCAGCTGGTGCTGTTGTGGTGGCAGGTATCTCCATCACCTCCACAGTGCCTTTCCTCTACTGCATTGATCAGCTCCCTGTGTCTGTCTAAGTGGTGTCTAGAAAGACATCTGCTGCCTGTGAGACCCTCTAACAACTAGGGACTGGTTGGAGATCTATACTAGATGCTCTGCGGAGGCTTTGCCCATATCTTAGATTGAGTGTAGGTGCTTTATCTCCAGCTTCGAGGCTTATGGAGGTGGATATGGCCAAAAATAGGAGCTGCGCTCAAAAACAAGCTCAGAAATTGGAGACCTTTATGTGTTGCACACAGAAATTGTGTGATATACTCCCTCCCTCCCCTGTCTGCGGTGTGCTAGATGTCATGGCACAATCCTCTTCTGTCTGAAAACACATAATAGACTTGTCCAATATTCAGAGATGAAGTCGTGTCAGCCCTTGGCACACACTAACACATCTCGAACCAACTCTATAGCTCTCCCATATTCTCCTGAGTGAGACCAAGAAACAAGGTGTCACATGATGGACAGACACAATCACCGACTATTTTCTTGCCAGGACACATGTGTCGAGCACCTTTCATTTCTGAGAAACATCAGTATAGTCTCTGACAGGCCATGTGATACAGATTCAGGGGGTAATGGCTGAATAATAGCTTTACTGGGAAACTATATTATCTTTTGGTGTTAATGGTAAAGCCTTGATGAATGCATGTCTCACTGGAAGGTGTTGGATGATCAAAATATCTCAAATAATGCTACTGTGACTGCTTCTCTGATTTTAGTTTGCAGTACTTGAATTGCATTTGACATTAACTTATAAGTCCTGTAAGTAAACTTCAATATATCAAATGAGTTGCAAATATGTAGGAGGATATGATGAAAAATTGTTACAAAAAACAGGTAGGTATAAATCAAAAGGTTTTTCACACAGAGGACTCCTGGAAAGGGACAGGGCTAAGCTTCATCAAAGCTACCCTCATTACCTGGCAGGTGCAAGTACTTGGCTCCTATCTGCAATCCTCTAATGTGAGGGATCGCACAGTGATCTACCAGGGCCAAACGGATCGATGTGAGCCATTCCCAACATGCTAAACTGGGCTTTGGCTGTAATGAAATTCTGCCTCCCTGGAGGCCAACACAACACAGCGAGATGGAGAGAGAGAAAATGACTTCAGCAAAGAAAATAACTCTCACTTCACTGGCCTGAATAAGTGGAACACTGAGATTCTAAAAGTGTCCTTGAACAAAGACTTTTTTGAATTTGCACCAATCGCTAACACTGAAAATAGGAAATTGATTTTAAGTTTGCGACTGGTCGGTATATATCCGAAGTCTTTTTCATAAAGGGGTTCATTTTGAACTATCATTTATGAGATTTAAATCTTATTTTGTAGTTTGTTTGTTTTTTGTGGCTGAATGGCTTGACTTGTCAAAAATACAGCAATCAATCAAATACCAGATTAAGACCTGTCCCCTGTTTTAGATGGAATGGCTTATCAGTGTATTTTTCCCCAGGCATGCAGAAAGTGTATGAAACTGTCTTTTGAAACTGTTCCTACTGCTCATTTATATTCTTAAATGGATAATATTGTGGCAGTGAACTTGGCATTAGGCAAAAGGGAAAGGAAATGTATTCAATGTGTTAAATTTCCTGTAAAGCAATCAATGAAGACTTGTTTCTGAAGATCACCTCATAGCTATTCAGGGCAAACAGACAGTAACATGTTTTATGGGTTTTTGGGGTTAAATTTTGTTGAAGGCAGCAACAACAAAAAGAGAAATCTTTTTTTGCCTTACAAGGTAGAAATGGCAAAGACACCACTGCAAGAAATTATATTTTTCTTTTTTCCTTTCCCCACTGGTGGCCTACAGTTGCAAGAAAAGTATGTGAACCCTTTGGGATTACTTGGATTTCTGCATAAATTGGTCATAAAATATGTTCTGATCTTCATCTAAGTCACATCACTAGACAAACACAGTCTGCTTAAACTAATACCGCACAAAAATGATAAGTTTGATATTTTTTATTGAACACAACATGTAAACATTCACAGTGCAGAGTGGAAAAAAGTATGTGAACCTTTGGATTTAATAACTGGTTGACCCTCCTGCAGCAATAACCTCAGCCAAACGTTTCCTGTAGTTGCAGATCAGACCTTCACAACGGTCAGGAGGAGTTTTGGACCATTCCTCTGTACAAAACTGTTTCAGTTCAGCAATATTCTTGGGATGTCTGGTGTGAATCGCTCTCTTGAGGTCATGCCACAGCATCTCAATTGGGCCGAGGTCAGGACTCTGACTGGGCCACTCCAGAAGGCGTATTTTCTGCTGTTGAAGCAATTCTGTTGTTGATTTACTTCTATGCTTTGGGTCGTTGTCCTGTTGCATCACCCATCCTCTGTTGAGCTTCAGTTGGCGGACAGATGGTCTTAAGTTTTCCTGCAAAATGTCTTGATAATTTTTCTGTCAATGACAGCAATCCGTCCAGGCCCTGAGGCAGCAAAGCAGCCCCAAACCATGATGCCCCCTCCACCATATTTCACAGTTGGGATGAGGTTTTGATGTTGGTGTGCTGTGCCTTTTTTTTCTCCACCGTAGCGTTGTGTGTTCCTTCCAACAACTCACTTTTGGTTTCATCTGTCCACAGAATATTTTGCCAGTAGTGCTGTGGAACATCCAGATGCTCTTTTGCAAACTTCACACGGGCAACAATGTTTTTTTTGGACAGCAATGGCTTCCTCCGTGGTATCCTCCCATGAACTCCATTCTTGTTTAATATTTTACTTATTGTTGATTTGTCAACAATAATGTTAGCATGTGCCAGAGATTTCTGTAAGTCTTTAGCTGACAGTCTAGGATTCTTCTTCACCTCATTGAGCATTCTGCGCTGTGCTCTCAGTCATCTTTACAGGACGACCACACCTAGGCAGAGTAGCAACAGAGCTGAACTTTCTCCATTTTGTCTGTCTTACTCTTACACATGGACATCAAGAGTTTTAGAGATACTTTTGTAAACCTTTCCAGCTTCATGCAAGTCAGCAATTCTTGATCGTAGATCTTCTCAGAGTTCTTTTGTGCAAGACATAGTTCCCATCAGGCAATGCCTCTTAAGAACAGCAAACTCAAAACTGGTGTGTGTTTTTATAGGGCAGGGCAGCTTTAACCAACACGTCCAATCTCATCACATTGATTGGACTCCAGGTTGGCTGACTGCTGGCTCCAATTAGCTCTTGGAGAAGTCATTAGCCTATGGGTTCACATACTTTTTCCACCCTGCACTGTGAATGTTTACATGTTGTGTCAATAAAAACATGAAAACTTATAATTTTTTGTGCGGTATTAGTTTAAGCAGACTGTGTTTGTCTAGTGATGTGACTTAGATGAAGATCAGAACATATTTTATGACCAATTTATGCAGAAATCCAAGTAATCCCAAAAGGTTCACATACTTTTTCTTGCAACTGTATTTCTGATGTATTAGTTTAAGAAACATCCAGATATCAATTATTCTGAACTCAAAAATGCTTGTGGCTTGAAGGCCAAACCTTAGAGGACAGCTAGATGTCCTCTGCTGTGTCAGACACACATCAGAAACACCACAGTAAATGTAGTCACTTGTCAGTTGAAGGCATATCTTGTTTAACAGGCCATGAATATCAAGAGGACTGGCATTTTCCTAGCTTTTCAATGAATGCAAAATTTAGAATGCAACTCAGGGTACAAAAAGCTGAAATTGCCTTCAGGGGAAAGAGCTGTAATTTCTAATATTCAGTTACTATTGCTTGCTGTTTCACCTCAGATAGCCTATTTAGGGTTAAGAGGCAGACTTTCTTAGTTGTTACATTGGCCTTGGTCTACCACATTTTTGTCAATTACCCAGCAATGGTCTGGGACACATTGGAAAGGTTGAAGTGGGGCCTTTTTTGGCAAAAGCGGGATCCACTGATGTAGACTGACGCTTGGCATAAAGTGCCCTCAAAGAAACGGCACAGAGGTACAAGATTGTCAGCTCCATCAGGCAGCGGAGGAAATCCCTATCAAGTCCGTTTAAGGGATCTCAACGTCTACCTCGTTTGCATGTTGGGTGACAGCGGACTCACTCAGCCACAGCGACCCACTGATATGACCTCTGTCATATGAGTCAAAATGACTCAGCACCTGCGACTTTCCATTTCAGTCTCTTTCTTTCTTTTCTCTGTCTTTCTGTCGTTCTCTTGTTGTCACGCTGTGAAGCGACGTGGTCTGCAAACCTCACAGCGGATTAGATTATATTGTCATGTTTGAGTGCAGCAGCAGTAGAGTCACCTAAATATCTCTTGTGGCCATGTGCTGAATTGAAATGATTAGTCAGTAAATACTCTATATTAGTTGATGAGCATATTATTCATTTGTGGTCATTGATTAATCGCTCAAACCATTTTCTAAGCAGTTTTCTGTTGTCGTATTATTGTAACATCATAACGTATAACAGAACAGTTATTCCTATTCTATTTAATTGAAAAAACAATTGGCACAGTAAATGGCAATGGAAATAATAATTGGTTGTTCATTTCAGGTTAGTTGCATGAGTTGCATTGAGTGTGTGGGTGTGTGTAAATCAAAGGTTCCATTACACCTCCACCACTTTGGTCCACACTGAAGTGTCATAACATCTATTAAATGGATTGCCACGATAACTCATGTTATTTTCAAATTTCAAATCTATAGCCTATACCAAATTATTATAATCATTTCTTTTAAACTTACATGAAGCCAGTGATAGCTGTTGTACTTAAAACTTGAGTTGGTCACACAGCCAAAAGGAATGATGCGCGAACATTGAATTTTAACACTGACAAAGAAACTGGATCATGGGCAATGCCCGATCCATGATCTGGCATTTGCAAAGAAAGATAGTGTGTCACCGTGTACATGAGCTATAAATCTGGCATTGCGGGCTAACATCATATTTCCCACACAAACTCAACTGCTACTTGTTTCAGTTGTCGTCAAGTACTGAAACCTCCTTTGTAAGCATGTTTGAATGTATGTGTGATGCGTATGTTAGTATAAACCTGATGGAATTAAAATTTTTGCATTTTAATTTTTGTCTTGTGAGGTGTTTTATTAAAGCCAGAGCATGTTGACTGTTTACCTCAGTATATCATTTTCTAATTAATTTTGATAGCATAGCAGAAAATTTAAATAGTCGCAGTGCAAATGTTGTTTGTGTTCCTTTTGACTGTTATTTTATGCATCACTGGATGTGATTAAGGAATATATGAGCAGGATTGACTGATGGCACAAAGATAGAGTCTATCAACAGGAAATTAATCATCAACTGTTCTGATAATTTCTGGCCAAATGTTGTTCATCAAGAAATCCAGACATCCACTGTGGTTTCTGAATTGTGAGGATTTGAGATATTGTGATACCATTTTTCCTTCTTATTACCAATTCTGATGACTGCATTTTTTTGGGGCCAATACCAATTCCATCTTATGAACTAAATGACTGATTTAAAATCATTAAATTCATTATTAATGACATTTTAAGCATGAATTAGCTACATATATTATTGGGAGTAAACTCTAGTTGTGTTTAATAGCATCAAGTTAAAATCCTTCTTTGTCTCACAGTTTGTTACACATTGGTTGAATTGGCTGTCCTCTTCCATCGGGCTCTGACTGCAACTGTGGCTCATGTGCTGCTGTGTGAAGGCACTGTAGCTCATGTAACAGCAGTGGGCACCAGAAAAAGGTTACCTGTCGACTGCACCTCTTTAATCCAGCTTGTCCTTGTGATGGCGTCTCCCTGCTTGGGTCTGTTCTGTTCTTGCAAGGGTGTGAAAGGAGCAGGCGCGCCGTGAACTGATGCAGACAGACGAGGCCAGGTTCACTCCCTGAAATATTTATCAGCACAGGCCTGGGAACGACATCTCCCTAACTTTCACACTCATCCTTTCCCACAGAGGGCAAAGGGGCAATGTAAAGGCCGCATGTGCATTAAATTATGTGTCCTGATCTGGCAACTCTACACTCTGTTGTCTTGACGGTGTTTTTTTCATTATGTGTCTCAACAGAGAAATTGCAACTAAATTGGGGAAAGGACTCTAAAACGTACAGTAAAAAGAGTGTACCAGCGCAACTTAACTTCTGTGGTTAAACAGTTCAAACAGTAATCTGAGCAAATAATGTGGTTTATTTGAAGTAAAATGTTCAGATATTATATAGATACTAAGTTTCTAGTTTTTTGCCTTATACCTACCTGCAATCTGCATCCAAATACAGACAGATGTTTTATAATGATTAATCTGAAGATTGTTTTCTTGATTAATCATTCATTATTATGTCTATAGAACATCAGAAAAAAGTAAATCAAAAGAGAGCCCAAGGTTATTTCATTCATTGTCCAACCCAACTGTCCAAAACCCATAGATATGTGCAATTAGTAATTACTTGTATAAAATGCTAATTAAATTGGCCAATCTTGTATTCATTCAATAACTGTCTTTCCTTTAATAATTTGAAAAAATCCCAAAGAAATATTGATAAGTGTGGGGCTTGGACAAGCTAGCGTTAAGACACTTTTCCCCCCAGCTCAGCATCGCCCGCTGGGACTACAAATAAAGCTGTTGTTGGCCACCCAAATTCAAGCAGAGGGACAGATGTGGAGCCGAGCACTTGTGAGCAATAATTCCAACATATTGATCTTTGAAGAGGGGGAGGACGACTAACAGAAAGACAAAAAGAGAGACAGAAAGCCACAGCTACACCATCCACTTCAAAGGAACAATTTGGGGAGTCACTGTAACATAGTCCCAGCCTCCCGACAAATTATTGATACCCAGAACAGACGATTTAGCTGCAGACCATGGAAATAATGTGCTGTTGTTGCAACGTTGTTCAGTCACGGGAGTTTTACTGGGGGCTAGGCATCAAATACTTGCTCAGATAATGTGCCTTGCAACAGTACTGGGTAAGTATAGCCAAACGCTTTAAATCACCATCAAGGTAATGAGATGGTTGTAGGGAACAGCACTTCAGCTGTCAAAGTGCTTCTCAGAAAAGTGCACAGGGCACACACATTTCAAGCCTTATCAGTGGAGAGCTTCACACACATTGTGATTTTCCAAATGGTTGTAAGAGATAACTTGACAACAGTCAGCTTCTGTGGACTTTAAATCCCCAAAGTTATGTATATTCTGTAGTCTGTGAGGATGCAAGTAGCAAAAGATCAAGTGCTGCTGATACGTCTTTTTTTGGCTCACATTTTTCTCCCTGTTTTTGAAGTCTCCATATTTCCATATTTCAGGTATACATTTTTAATTCATCTCCTGTGTGCCGAACAGATTCATTACTCAATTCCAAAACGAGGCAAGCAATGGAGTCAATTCACATTTTGTAAGCTGAGTTTTTGCTTCACCCCTTCCCTGACCAGTGACAGAGGCAGCCAGTCATTACTGCCAAGGTCAAGGAAAAACACTATCATCTAACTGGGATACATTAGATAGTGAGATTAGTACTATATATTTTTTTAAAAGGCACCGTTAAAAGGCCTTGTAAGTGGAAAAAATCTTTTTCAAAATAAAAACATATCTTTGATCAGCTTAGCAGGATTGTGTTAGTATGGCATAATGGCACACTTTTCTTGATGGGTCAACAACTTGGCTTGAGGATGCTGAGTTTTTGTGCAGGACATGCAACTTCAGCCTCAATCTTTGACCACAAAATCGGGTGTGTGTCATGTGGCTGTTAAGTGCATACGGAAGACCTCTTTTACTAGATATGTTTTAAAAGAAGTCAGCTGGTTTCCTTAATTAATTTATTAGCTAGTTGGACCTGATAATATCTGCCAGAGGTTGTTGCCATTTTAACCAACCAAAGTCAATGGTCGCTATATGGAAATGAGAAGCTGCTTTTGTCTGCTTCTGTATAAAATCAATGACCCTTTGTTTAAAACATGATTTTGTAAATTAATGACATTGTAAATGTGCTGTGTGGCCACAGCAGCGACTGTTTTCCAATTTTGAATCTTGTGTTACAGTTGACTCCACCTGCAGGCAGGCAAGCACAGGTTGATACAAATACTTATTAAGGACTTATGTTGGTAAGTCCTTAATAAGTAAGTAAGTAAGCTGTGAGTCAGACTTCATCTTCATCTTCATCTTTTAATCAGCGTTTTCTTTTTGCTGCCACTGTAGGATCAAGGAAATATGCTGCTGCTGTGAGTGGAGTGAAAGTCTCTTTCTCTGTGTTCAGAAACTGACAGAACTCAGATTCATGTTGGTGCTCCCGCAGAAATCTGACAGGTGGCCTGTGAGGTGAAACAAAGCAGGGACCACAGAGGACAGGGACATTGTGCCACTCTGCAACATTTTGTATGCTTTGTGAAAGGCAGAAGAAGCTCTTTGAGAGATTCTATTTTTTACCGCTTGCTGCCAACTGCATGAGTCCTCTTGGTTAGCCAAGTCATAGCATTTTTTTGACTACAGGCATGTAGGTTTACATGGTGACAGTGTCAGACCATCTGGTTGGACAGTTGCTGAGAAGAAGCCACACACTTGCTGCAGCCTGTGTGTAAATTTGGAGGTGTTTCTTAATATCCTTTCAAAAGATTTAGATTTAGATTTAGATGAAGGTCTGTTCATTCTGTTGTCAGATGCCTTTTAACTGGGAAGCCTGACATGGTTTCATTACAAACTGGAGGATTTAGTATGTGTGCTAAGTTTTAGGCAGTGAATTTTACATGATGATACATAATGTGCATTTACATATGTCCAAAAGTCACACATAACTTGCAGTTGATTTTACAGAGAGAGCACAAGCACTAGTAGGTCCTGGACAACTAATTTACTCTGTAGCATGAAGACCTGGGAAGTCTTTATATAATAGAATAGAATAGAAGAGAAGAAGAAGATTTAAGCATGAAGACACTGAAGAATGCACAGAAGTCAAGGGAATACTGTTAAACAGTGCTGAAATGTAAGGCAAGTAAAGTAACCTGTGTGGTGTTTATGAGCTAGTTATGGGTGATAGCTTTTAAAAGTTTTTTTCTTCTCTTTATAAAAGTGCAGTGAGAAAATTGTTTGTTTTGAAAGCAATTTGTCCAAGGATTTCAGTTACCATGGTGCAAAAGCAACACATTCATCTGCCTAGACACACAACCTTCCAACAACAGCTGCTCATTCAGTGTCTATGGAATCACACTAATAGATGTCCTTCTCTGAAACATGTTATTTTCTTTCTTTTATGTTGTCCTCTATCGTCTAAAGATGTGAAAATACACTTCATTGTATATTAATGACATCCATCAGACATGAGATGATGTGAAAGCTAATGATTGAGGCATTGCAATTATGCTCTGTGGTATATGGTGTTTCTACACCATATGCCAAAAGAATGGTCTGAAACATTAGTGAAGAAAAAAGGTAGAAAGCTATATCTGCAATGACTTCAGCTGTATGAACTTTATTCTTCCCTTGTTTATGGCTATTCTGTACTGTGTTTATCTCAGAGTGACACGGTATTTTGTTGTCACAGTGTCCCATGGGTTGTTCATTTCATATTCAAATGTGCATGAAGGGAAAGAGAAGTTCTACTCATAGTGATGGATGGATTTTACTCCCCAGCTGAGACAAAGTGCTTTAGATATATGTTTGTTTATTTTTTATTTTCACCTGTCAAGCAATACTGAATTGTAGTACTATAGAAAATGCACTGTCCAGTTTAAGTCAATCTTCCACTCCTAACAGCAGCTGGTTGCAATGAAAATGCACCTTGTTAAAGGCCGGGAATGACATCATGTGATAAAAGATATAGTGTAAAAGATGGCATCTTTGTAGTGAGCTATAGACACATGATGAACTTAAAACTGAAGTACTTGTGCTGAGTTCCTTAAATATCTCTGCAAAGCTTGAAGGTGTGTTCTTGTTTTGAATTAGCCAGTGCCAACTGTTCTCACAATACCAGTTTTTAAATTACTGTAAATTTTATGGTATTGTAGAGGTGCAAACACTGTGAACAAGACATGACTGATAATAGATAGTGCTGTGAGTGCTGCCCATAATTCCACTATCCACTGCTTCTTTTTTTTGGTCTTGTATCTGAGGAGCCTTTCTTAACTTGAATTTGTTTGGGGTTTATACTGTAGCAAATGCACAGAACAAATGATATATGAAAAGCAGCAAATGTACACTGACAAGGTTGTGCTGCGTCCCTGGGCATTTTTCAAAATTCAAGCTTGCAAGTAAAGTCACATATTTGCTTCTTAAATGGCAACATCAGCACAGCATGTAAACATTAGACTTTATTTTTATGCAGGTAGAGGCTCTGAAAATCTATTTTCTCAGTGAGCTTCTTGCTTAATATTTTTGACAAAACTAGACCAGTTCTGGTTATGTAACATTTGAACTTTCTGTTGTTTTTTTCATAGCTTTGAAGCTCAGAACTCAATTAAAAGGTTTGTCAGGATGTAGAAATGTGTGTCACAACCTAGTGACAGTTTGTGGGCCAGTTGGTGATTATTAATTAAATGTGATCCACCCACAGCCCCAATGCATCTCTTAATAAATTAGTAATAGAGAAGAAGCAGCATCATGCTGTGATTAATTGATACGAACATTACACAGTAACATTTATGTTTGCCTGTATTAATAGAAACCACTCAAGGCATGTGTGGTATAGTCTGAATGTCATGGTCGGTGAAGTGTACTGGGCTCAGCACTCAAAACCATCAGAATTTGAATTGAGTGGCCATAATGCAAAGTCAATTAATGCCATTCACAGGCTAAAAGGGGTCAAACCACAGGCTTGGGCACAAGTGTTCATAATCAAAAGGTCGCCTGCTAACCTCTAATGATTTCTGGCTCAGTCAATGTGCAGATATTGTGAACACATTAAAACATTTCCACACAAAATCAGAGGTTCTAATGGTGAATAGTTTTCAGGCTTTGTATAATTTCTGCTAAGACAGTAACAGATCCAAGTGATCTTTGTGATTATCATATCAAAGAATTTGACTTGAATACCTTGCCCTTTTCCCAGCATTTTAATAACAATTGTGTTATTAGGCATCAATCATTGCACTGGCAGAGCAACATTATACCTTTACAATACTATACATGTGAACCACATAAAAAATTATTGAACAGAAGTGATCAAAAAGATGATCATACAAGCGAAACTAGTGATGTGTCAGCCAATTAGGATAACTGGCTTTCTAAACATCATTTCTTTGTGTCCTAGCATTTCTTATTTCTTAATTGTAAGAGGTCATACCAGGGCTGACTGTTCAGTGTCTTCTTTAGCTGTATCTTTCATTAGCTCTGCCAATCGTTTCATCTGATGTCCATGTAAATAATGCCACTAAAGAGGAGTCTCGCTTCTTTTGCTGCTGTTTTGCTGAAGGTGAAATAATTAAACTTTCAAAGTAATCCTGAGAATGATTTAGTGTTTTTGTTAGAATAATTATGATTGCAGTTTAATTTTTGATTATACCATATTCATTAGTGATAAGCAAATCTTGAAGCACCATAACAAAATGTTCCTTATTATGTGTTACTAGTCCCATTTCAAAGGGAAGTCAGTTCAGGTGACAAATGTTTCCCATTCTCTCTCATTGTTAATGTCCGACATTTGAAGTAATGCTTCAAGCGGACATACCCAGTTCGACTTGGTAAATCCAGGCATATGAATCAATAAAGCTTTTTTCTTTAAATTACTGCTGTCTATCTTAAAACAAAAGTAATTTCTTCCAATGTTACACCATCAAAGGCTCTGAATAACAGCTATCACACCTGTGAAACTTGTGTCTGCAGTGTTCTTGGCATCAGTGTTTGATAGATACTCATCAGTAAAGCCCATATTTTCCTTCCTTTTGTCTGCCACCACTCGCCACTGCCTCTCCTCCTGCTATATGTCAGACAGTATACATTTGATGTATATAGGCTCGTTTTGTTTTTTGCAGGAGGGACTATGCCTTTCCCATGGGAAGAACCATGAGGATCAGAAATCCTAAACATGTACAAGCACATCCTTTATCTTCTGACAGTGCTCTGTGCAATCTAGCCCGTCATTCTAAAGAGAATATAGTATGTGCTCATCTAATTGAATCTGCTGCAAATAGGACACATCCCCGCTGGGCACCCTCTGCCTGGCACCTCTCTCTAAATGCGAATTGCTCTAAGACTGCACTGGTACTGCATATAAAACCTTGGTGTAACAGTGTAGGCGCTGCATATATTCTTAGCCTCATCGGGAAATGGGCGGCAGAACTGAAGTTGAATGTGGACGTTGTCAGCCTTGTCAGACAGACCTTGTTCTTTAGTAATCTTCTGCCATTTCAGTGGCCAGGGAGGTGCAGTGCAGCTGACTGTTAACCAAAAAGTGGACTGAGAGTGTTTGCCAAGGGAAATTACTGTGTACCATCAGTTCTTCCATCAGCTATCAAAGGCCATTAAAGCTTTTTAGATAGGCAATTTTCAAAAGCTTTTTTGAACTGACATTTAATGAGAATCCATAACATGTCAGTCATCAGGTGGCCCGTGATAGAGGTACATGACAGCCACAGAATCTTAGATTATTTACATCATTTGCAGAGGGAGAACAAGACCCTCACTCTTTTATGTTAAAGACAGCCTTTTATTTCTGATTTTTTGCATGATTATGTCCCTGTATGTTTTATCATGTTTTTTTAAGAGGCCTTGTATTCTGATCTGTTTCATTTTCAATTTGCTTTTGGGGCAAACTAAAAAATACCTGTTGTTTTAATAAATTCATTATTCTCAGTTGTATGCACCTGGGATAATTACATTTTTTAAACATTTTGATACAACTGTATTTTGGCAACCAGCCTTCATATTGCCTTTAATTTGTGAATCTGCACAGCACCCTTATGATGACCAATGAGTAATCAATAGAAGGTATATGTTAATTCAGCAGAGTTGTTTCTAGTTCATTATACGCACAAATGAAGCTCAAGTCCTGAGTAAACCCTACCTATTAAGTGATAATGAGAAACTCAGGGGATGCATTATAACAAGATCGTTTATATACACATCTCCATATTATCCAGCTTAAAATAATTCTAATTTACTGCTCCTTATTCAAATCATTGGCAGAAACCTCTGAACAAATTGTAACAGAAATTATCACAACAAGGTTACTGACATTATCAGAGTAATTAAACCTATTACTTCTGGAATTCTTTTTTATTACCATTAGGATACATTACATTCTTATCTCACACAATTCACAATAACTCAGTTGATGCGCTTACCTAAATCAATGACTGGGGTGAGCTTTTCACTCACTACACATTTTCTCAATTTTTGGAGTGATGGATGACAGGCAGACTCTCATTCTCCACAAGCTAACAAGCCCTGTACTTAGTCTTCACTGCAGTCAAGGTGGAGAATGATGAAGTGCAGATATAAGTGGTAAGAAAGGGGAGCTATGGCCTTGGCAGTGAGTTCATGATACTCATGTGAGAGGGAGGGCCAAAAGTCTATTAGGAACTTGAAGGAATCAGGCTGTCAGTGTTTTTTCACAGGATAAGTCCAACAGAGCGAGAGCCATCGTGCTTCAGAGAGATATAGCAATGCGTCATGGCCAACATCCATCTCTCTACAAAGTTGTCCAAATAAACATGATGGCAGTGCCCTTGACTTCACGAAATGAACTGTAGCTGCAGCTGTGCTCAAAAGAGAGTGAAGGTCTGGTTCCATGCCTTTCAGTGGATGCAAACATCTTCCAGTGCATACGGTGCCTAGCCATAACCCTAAGGTTGACAGTCTTTATCACTGCAGTAACTCCACTCTTTCAGCATCCTCACTGCCTCACTTTCTGTACAACACCAGTGCATATTTTTCCAGCTCAGTCCTGAAATAATCCAGGAACAAGGAACATCCTTGCAGAGAAAAAGTCCTCCAAAATGTTCCTTTCCCAGTGAACCAAAACCATTAACTGGGCTGTAAGGGCAGTGTCAATTGATTCATCCAACTGAAGTGAAAATTGCAAACTAAAAGCCTTCCGTGCTTTTTCTGAAGTCATGGCCAGGTTCACAATTTTTTTGCTGTCCAATGTCCTCAGTTCAGCCAGTTTGGGCTTAGCGTCACTTGACGAGGTGGACTGACTCAAATATTTCTCCATGCTCACCTGCTAGGTGCATATATAAACCAAGCTAATCAGCCACAGGAACTAATTGCTGCACCCTAAGCGAAGTGACGATTTATGACAGATTTTATGTGCCCAAAACTAACACTGGTGGAAGTAATGGACACAACATGCTTGTTTTACAGGCACAAATGATCCCAGTCTGTAGAGGAATTTTATAATTTATAGCAAATTATTTTAAAGACCCGCTGTTATTTGTCTCAGTTATTTTAGATATCGTCCTGCACTCATCAATTAACCTGACCTTAAAAAGTTGGTAGCGGCAACCCTTTTAATGACCAAAACCTGTATGAAATTAGACTCCTGAGGGGCAAAGGTGATTCTTTCTGAAAATCTGCTGTTCTGTGTTGTCCATGCCCATCAATACTTGTCTCTTATCTTTTATCTTTCTCTGAGAAGATTCCCCTAAAAGCCAGATACATTACTTGCCAATAAGTATTTTGCAACATCCATCTCAATTTTATAACTGAGGATCCTAAAGGGCACTGCTAGTTCACATGCTTTTTAAAAATGTAGCTGGTTACATGGCTGGGATATCCATTTCTTATCAGCTTTTTGTTTGTGTTTTTTGTGTCTGTTATCTTAAAACTTTAACTGTGAATGTTGTATTGACCATGCTGTACTCAGCACTCTCAGCAGCCGGTAGAGTTACTGTGTGTATATTTTGAAGAAATAAAAACTAATCAAAGCACTGGGCAAACAACATATCAAGTGAGAGGGGACCTTTTTTGAAGCTGCAATTAAAAGACAATAATTACAATACCATGTTAATGAAGGAGGTCACTAAAAAAGATTTTTTAGCAACCAAGATAAAAAAGAGAGCAAATGGGAAAGAGGACTGAGTGTTGCCATGGTGATGCTTGGCAGTCAATAGAGAGCTTGTGTGTGTGTGCTTTTCCTGCTTTGAAAGCTGATTGAGTTGACCGGTGGGGAGCAGAGCAGAATGTTAGAGACAGCCTATCCATTCCCCTGATTAGGCCTCCTCACTGCTCCATTTTTCATTCTTTTTAATCATTAACGCCACAGTGGCATGCTGCATGTGTGTCAGAGTGCTGTCAAACAATGGACAATTCCTTAAAAGTCTTTCAGCATGTTCCTGTGAGGAAGCATCAAACTGTTTAACAAATTGCTTCCATATTTCCATACAGGCCTAAAGCAGTTATGGCAATAGCTTGATTACAGTGGTGGAGGTGATGGTGACAGTTCTGACACAAACACAACAAAGCCTTCAGCGGCAAACAGTTGGACAATAAGTCAAATTGATACAATACAATACAAAATGAGAGAAGCCCAAATATACTGGAAGAATTAGCTGATTCAGCCACACAAAGAGAGCTGAAACTTATTAGTTTGTAATATTGGGCGGGTATAACCAATTCAATTCAGCAGTTGAAGTTTTGAGCAAAAACACCAAACTGTTTCTGGCAGATTTTCTTCTTTTCTGTATGAGATTTTAAATTGAACATTTTTAGGTTTTACACAAAAAACAAGTAATTATTAAAATAAAAATTTTTAGGACATTTTTTTCATTTATTGACTATATGATTAATTAAAGAAAAATCACTTCCTGAAAGAAATTGTTCATTGCAGCCACAGAGAAATAAAGAGAAATTATATAGTCGATTTAATTAAGGTATGAAAATAACCATTAGTTGCAAACATAATGCACAGGAAGAGTTGAAACAAATAACAGAAAATGTTATTTAGATATGAATCAATATCGCAAATTATCATTAGTTTCAGCCCTGACTACAGTATGAAATGGTTTCCATGGGGTCATGGAGTTATTGAGGTTGAGAGCATCATGCAGTTTATATAAATATTACCAGACTACACAGTGTGCACTCATTACAATCAGCTGAAATCATTGGCAAGAAGAGGCAGAACCCGTTGGACATGATGCGTGTACCATTTACATTACCTAATTAACAACGGACATGGTTCACGGCAGAAGCTAATCCAAAGTTAAGGTATTATTTTAAGTCATCATAGCCGATGCAAATGAAAACCTAATGATATGCCATGGTGTATTTAATGAAATTTGAAATGGTAAATGTTGTCACATTTAATATACATAATGGCTGAAAGTCCTATTTGTGATGCCCCTTCATGATCGTTTTACATCTACATACAGAAAATGTCTGTTGGCAGCTGGGAGGCTGAAGTTCAGCTAAAGCTATACTCACCATGCTGCAAGTATGAAAAAGAAAAGAACAGAGTCATTATGACCCCATATCATTTCAGACAATGTTTGAACATTAGGTACGTGGTTTTCTGAAGAAGTCTGTGGATAACATATATTTATAACAATATATTTATAACAGATCTCAAATAAAGAAAATGACACTGGTGATCCCCTGACTTTTCATTTAACATTCAACAGCAGGTTAAAGTTTTCATTTATGGATTGGCAAAAAAGTGTGAATCCCCTGTTTTTCATCTGGTTCAGCTTTTTTTGTTTTGTACTGTTGGAAATTGCACAGCTTGATCTGGGTCCAACTGTTACAAGAGTATATGGATTAAAAGTGTACATTTTGACTTTACTTTTGCACCTAACGTTACTGCTGTCAGCCAACCCACCCCCGAGACAATGGTCAGGGAAATATTTGTGTATTTGAAATTGACTGATTTAATTCAACTAGATGCTTTGCAGCTCAGGAGACTTTATCATTGCATATGTAAAGATGTGGATATGGTGCACTATGTGCACCATTTCTTTAAACAAAAAATGTGTAACTTAAAGAGCACAATCTGCTGCCCTGAATGACATGACTTAATCCATACACATATCAATGTCTTTACATATGCTGTTTTTAAATGCACTATATCTTTTACTGACTGAAGTTTAATTAAACAAATGAAACTCTGAGTTCAAAATTCTGGCCTGAGTGCAAATGTGCACTCTGTAATTGCCAGAAACCATTTGCTTCAAAGTTTGTAACACCCACTCCTGTCCAGAGAAATCATCTGCTAACTCCAAACAGTGTGCGACAGAAGAGTCAGTCTAACAGCAGCAATCTTATATATTTTTTTAGAGGGCCAAAAATATAAATCATAATATCTTGCCATATTTATTCAAAGTATCATCATCGTGCAGATAACATTTTAGTGATCCCATCTACCTTTAAAATCTGTCAAAATAGACGTCTAAAGCACTTTAACAAATCACAGATTTTTTGTGCTTAAGGTCAGAGGTGCGCACAAAAAGGACAGTTAGTTACTGCATCACAGTATGAGATCACGCTGAGCTGTCTAAAACCATTTCAGTCGAATTCAACAGGAGCTTTCTGGGGTCAGCATGAATGTGCGTGTGGGTTTTTTTTTTTTTTTTTTTTAGAGTTTATACAGTGTTGAACAACAGAAGAAAAATAAGATGATATGACAACAATGCCACCAATATTTTCAAATGTTTAGAAATGGTTGGCACATTTTTGACAGTGCAGAAGTAAAGTTTGTCTTTCTGCAGTTCAAAAACATTATGGTGGCTCTTGCACATATTAACTGTCCAGGTGATCGCCTCATGTCAAATTCAGCAGTTATCCTTCCTTCTTTCCTTCCTTCCTTCCTTCTTTCATTCCGTCCTTCCTGCCTTCAGTGCTGTTAGTCTGATCTTTACATTGTCAGATGGGACTTAATGTAGTTTTATGCAGACTAAACTGGTCATTTGAATAATGAAAACTTGACTTGATGAAGTTGACTTTTCTGATTGCTTTGAACTATATGAATATAAACAACTGCTTTATAATGTCTGATTCCCTTCATGTAGGACAAAATCAACTGTACAAACATATCTTGTTTAAAACTGCTGAATGTAGACAACTACAGGCATTGAGTTTGATCTTTGGAAAAGAAGTGCTGTTTTAAATTACTGGTCAGAAAATTTGCAGTTATATATTTTCCTCAAATTGTTCAACGGGATCTGTTACCACAATCAATACTGATATATTGATTGTGTTATGATGTTATCAACACCATGGTTTTGTTTTTTTGATCAGTACAACATAGCACCAAAATGTTTCTGTACTCACTCTGACTGCTCTTTAATTCATCAAGAAGAGCTCTGCTAACATTTTGTCAGGTTTGTGTGCGTATTTTTGTGAATTATTCACGCTGAATTGCAAACATCTTTTTGTCTGAAGAAAAATGATTCTCCTACAGCTGCCAGATTGCTGCTGCCAACAAATTAGTCACTCATCTGTGACTCGTTAAAATCCATTATCTCCCTAAAAGAATTTTGAAGAAAGAGGGAAGCTTCTGAGAGACTGCTCTCGGGGTTACTCGTTAAGGAAAATGGAGACACGAAAAAGTACAGACCCTGTAAAGACTCATGGTACGTTCATGGCAGTGAGCTAATGTAGACCTTAGTAGTAAACAGTTTGACTGAATGGATTCAGTACATTATCCAGCCAATTATTAGCCAGTGTAGATTTAGACTTAGACAGACTTTATGGTCATTCAGTATACTCAGTATACAGAATGAAATTTCATTGCTGTGCCAGATCCCGAATACGGGGTGGTGAAGTTCCTAATGTAATCCAATGTGTAGAAGATAATGAAGATGAAACAAGCATCTTTTTTGCTTAGAATCTTTCTTAGAACTGATCTGTTGGGACCCAAGTTACATGATAAGGAATTCAAACACTGCACCATATATCTTATTCGCTGTTTTTATGTTTTTTTCAAAAAGGAATCACCAAATGAACCTTTGCATAGAGCTGGATGCTCACACATGCTCACTTCAAGCACTTAATAGCAAATTAATGATAGTGATTCCCACCTGTGATAGTGCACCTAAAAGTAGATAATTTGCCCATTAAAGGTTGCATCAAAAATATGCAGCAGTTATAGCTAACATTTGCCAGGTTTGCCTGCCTGACCTTATTTATCAGTCCTAACTGCATATAAATATATATATATATATATATATATATGTGGACTTTTGGCTTGTGCAACGTTTCCTGTATAGACTACCAGTTTATATTATATACCAGACTGTTAATGGCGTCCTTTGACTAAAAAGCTCCTTTCAGGAAATGTATCTCCCATTCTAATCCACAACCGTTTTAAAGGTTGTGTTAGTTTTCAGTGGTGAAAAATGTGTCTGTCAGTGCAAATATTTAAATGAAATGTGAAACCACTTTGCATTTAACGTGAACTCAGTGACAAGCACCTAATCAACACAGTTGATTCAATTTCTTTTAGTTAATTAAAGAAATTACTCAAACCTTGGACTACCAATTCTTTAAATTGAGAACAAACACAATCCTTAAGAAAATGTTTAATGTATCAAAAAGTTATTTTATATTTTAATTATGTTTTGTGTAACGAGAAACCAGTTGCTTCCGTGTGGCTGACAGTTTTAGTTCTAGATTTTTTTAAGATTTAAAAAATGTGCTGTAGAGCAATGCCAAAAAGATTTTGTTTAAGCAAAGGGGGAAAAAAACAGTACTTTGAAATGAACTTTGCATTGCACATGTTAAAAGATAAATGCAAGGTCATTTTGATGATCTGATCTGATCTGACATCATGGCCCCATAAGCAATTAAAGTGGAGATTGTTTTTCATTACATAATTTATTTATTAATTTGTATTGTTATCAATAACTTGGATTTAAAACTGATGGTTAGACAGAACAAGATATTTGAAGGTCTTAATCTGTGAGAAAACATAACACATAATTGGCATCTTAATTTACAGTGTAAATTATTTTAGTTGCATGCCTATGTGCATCACTGTCACACTGACAAACTTTTAAAGGCATTATTGAACATCTGAAATTTCCTGTTTTTTGGTTTGAGTGGCAGCTACCTTGCTTATACCTGGATAAATGTATGGAATAGCATAACAATCTCTGTTAACAAACTTTTCCTTTCAGAAACCTCTCTGGGCTGGATCTCTGGCAAGCGATCCATGTCACAAGGGGACCGTTTCTCTTGGAGACGTTCTTTGACAGGATGAGACAAGTTAGATTTTCCTTGCAGACTGGTTAAAGGAAAGGACGATTGGAGCTGCCACAGCCACATTGATGTGGAGAAGGAATCGATGTTCAGCTTTGATTGGACACTGAAGATAAACATCTCACATGGATCAGAGTCACTGAGGAATCTCTACGGAAGGAATGCTACTGGTCTTTGCTCACAGAGCCTCACACCTATTCCTCTTTGCATTACAAAAATTGTGGGTTACAAAAAAATCATGCTCACATTGCTCTTTGAAGTCCAGGGTTATTGACATCCTCAAAAAAAGACATTCACATCCAAGTGATGCAGCGACATAATGAATATTTATTCAAGCATGAGTGACCCTTACACATCTCGCCAGCAGCTTTACACCCTCTTTTATTCAGATTCCTTCCTTATCATTTTTTTGGCATCCAGGCATACACTAATTGCCTGAGACTTGACTTTGTGATGCTGAAAAATGACATGTGGAGGGCAGTTTCTATGGGAACAACTTTCATTGCTCTGGGGTGTCCCTTCTGTTGTCAGTTCATGAGTTGAAAGATAATTTGTGGGAAACGGAATCAAAATGTAAATCTGAGAAAAGAAATTAATCAAATTTAAATCATATTTTGTGTACCGGAACCTTGCCCTGTGCGCATGGCTGACTCAGCAAATTGTAGAGCAACTGATTTTGATTTGCATCCTTGATGAATATTTTGTATGCCATTATGAGCTCCAGTAAATCACAGGCGGAGAATTACATGGCTGATGACATGTATAGAGACTGTTAATTACCTTGTAAATGGGCTCACCGTTAACACGTAAAGATGCAAATGTCTAAGTGTCGAGTGTCTGAGTGCATCCCTTTGTGTGAGTCCACACACAAAGGTTCATGATTGTTATTGTCATAGATGCTTTCTTAGAAGGACTTCATTTGGATTTTTTTTCAATTAATGTGTTTACGAGTGTTTTGCTTTTTCCTGATTCTTGACAGCCTGAATAGAAGCACAAACTACATTAAGAGTTTGGCTTATTTTCAGTATATTTGAGCTTGTTTTTCATGTTTTTGACAGTGAGTTTATTTGTGCTAAGCTTAAGGGATTTCTTTATAAATTTTGTCATTTTTCAGTTTTTGTGCTCATTATTTCAGATTGGGGAAATAATGTTGAGATAATGGGGTGGGGGGGACCTCTTGAAAGCACTTTCAAGTGAAATGTCAGTCTAATCAAAAAGCAACCCACTTTGTATTCTTAATCCATTCATGTCAAAATAAGCATTTTGGTCTACAATAAATAATTTCACATTTAGACACTGAACAGAGCTATATTATTTTGGAATGTGTGTTTAAGATGTTCATTTCTGTTTATTTTTTTACATGGCAAAAATAATAAACAAGTTATGCTGCGGCTATGAAAGAATACACAAACCCAACAGTCAAAACACACACTTACACACATGTTAGAGGCATGATAGCATTAATTATTTTGAGCATATGTGCTACAGATTGTGGCAATTAGAACATAATCAAGAATAAACATGCAAGACACAAAGCTTCGGCTGTTTGCTGTTTGTAAGGTTCAGACCAAAGCACTGGGTAGAATCAGTTTTACAAAAACGCAGAGAGCAATGTGGAAAAAAGGAAGATACCAGTGATCGTAAGAGAGGAACTTTTCAGTACAATGTTCTTTTTTAAACTTGTGTTATTTTTTCCCAGGAAGCATAAATACAAGAAGATTGAAGATGGGGAGGAGGAGGAAGAGCCCGAGGCTGCTCTGTGGTGTGGATGCTGATGAACTGATGTAGTAATTTGCTAATGAGAGAGCGTCTCCTCTCTCTGGCTTTGTCCATATGAAGGGACATCTGCCCTGCCGTGGGCACTGTGACAGGACTCTCACAGTGTACAAACTGGTCACTAGGTGTGTGTGTCTGTGACGAACATGACACAAACTTACACTGTTCTCACCTGACATTCTCTGCTTGAGCTGGAGGGAACATAACTTGAGAAGAAGGTCCAAACTCATAAAGATGCTGAGGCATTCGAAAGTGTCTCAACACATTTATAAATGGCACAGGGGGTGCGAAGCGCACACATTTGGCAGGTCGCCCTCGTCAGTGTGCTGTGACAGAACTCTCTGCAGGCTTTTTATGAACTGTGTGCAATTACTTAATTAGTGAATTCATTGAGTGTAGCACAACGCCATGCCAAATTACATTTTTTGGGCCAAACATAGATTTAAACTGTCAGGAGTCAGCAACCAGATTTACTACTTTAGAACTTAAACTCCATAGGTGTGTTTAAAAATAGTTGAAATGTTTCGACATGTTCTAAAATGTATCAGGAGAACAACTATTTAAAACCATTTTAAGCAGCATTTGGCAGCTCCAATCATCCTTTTCCATTTAAAAACTGTTGCATTGACGATGATATTTTATGCATATGATCAAACAACGTGGAAATAGATGAGTGTTGTTGTTTTTTACTTGTCGTATGCTTTAAAATATCCACCATAATACCAGAAAATGCACCTCCACCAAAATACTAAAATGGGTTTCCAAATATACCTTGGTGGCTTTTAATATACCTGGGCCGCCCATCAGAGTAAAGTCTGTGTATGGGAAACACTGATCAGCTTAGTTTGATGCTCATAATTCACCTTAAATCTACTTTTAATTCATTTGTCAGAGCAGCTACTTAAGCTTGCAGCAGTTCTGCCCAGCTGACATAAGTTGCGTGCTGCTATGGAAGTGATGCCACTTGGAATGGAGCATCCCCCAACCCCTCCACCAGCTACAATAAACACACACGCACACACACACACACACACACACACACACACACACACACACACACACACACACAGCTCTTCAACTCTGTTTTTTTAAAATAAAGACTGACTCACCCAAACTGTCAGCATAAATTTCAAATGCAGAGAACTTGAACTTGGGACAGTATGAATGAGGGACTTCATGTGAAGTGTTGCTGTGTATATTTCATGAGTGTGCTCATGAAATTTGCTGTTCATGTTACAAAGTAGTCTTCCATAAATGTACCCCCGATGATGTTGCTTGTGCTGCAGGAAAAATTTAGCCAAATTCAGCTTTGACTGATCCTATGTCCACATTGAAATGAATGAAGGGCCACTTCTTTCATATAGTTTTACTTCTCCTGTCTGTCTGACTTGAGCCTTGCTATGTGTGGAATCTTTCTTTCATCCTGTTGCACAGCTGTCACAGCAATCTTGCACTCCAGTACTAAAACACCACTACAAACCTTGTTAGGTGTGTACATGGCCAAGAAATTAGGTTTCTCTACACAAAAACAGCTGTGCATTTTTCCACTCACTCATACCAATTCCGCTTTTCATTTACGTGATGTTTAAGAAATCATTTTACTGCAGAAAGCTGGCAATATGCATGTAAACGAACTGTGATGACTATTCGTAATACATATATTGTACAAACAGAGGGGGGCAAATGCGTTGGATTCGTACACTGTGACAAATTTCTTCTCATACAATCAATTTCCCTTCTGCACAGACAGGGACATCATCAATTACTACACACTTTGGGTAAATCAATCAGCAGCAGTTTACATTTCAACTAGTCATTTAGTCTGATGTTTAGTCCTTCAGCCTTATCATCTTAAAAAATGAATAGACTCACTCAGTGGGACAACATGTCATCATTGTCATCATCACACAGTTTCTAATGCAAATCCAATTGTACAGAGATTTTTTTCTGAATCAATGGTCATTTTTTTATACTAGTTTATACCAAATAGTCTTCCAATACAATATTTTGCTTTACCATTTTAGAATCACTTGGGGATAAAGTCAGACTGCCAATGACTTTGGCAATGTAACGTTGTTGCTCTGAAGTCGACCCAGTAGTTTTTGAGCTGTGGATGTCTTAGGCTGTTTACTCTGTGCTCAGTGTGTTGGCTGCCTCCCAGTGAACTGCAGCTGGTTCATAAACCTGCACACAGCCATAACACTGCTATCCAGGCTTAGACGTTCTGTCAGAGATGGTGAACTGATGTGAAACAGAAACAAATACCAAATTTGACAGCAAACTGTGATTCAGTTGACATAACCTTAGATGTATTTGTTAACAGTGGAAACACCAACTCTGTTCTGCAGAAATATAATTACTCCTCAAAAACTCACTAGTCTTTACCAGATGATATCACACTAATTTGCATACCAGTATATTTTCTGCAGTAGAGCCAGAGGCTAAACGTTGCATGGTGACGATCTGTGATCATCCGATTTTTGTGATTAAATAAGAAAGTGGAACAAATTGGAGGTATGGCAACAATATCAGCCAATACTTTGGTCACACAAAGCCACTATGCTTATGGAAAGTGAGATATAGAATTTCCTATATTTATTTCGTTGACAGAAAAAGCAAAGAAAAGAGCAAAATTTAGTTAAGTAATCTTGCTTTTTTCATATGACTGTTTATGTGAACAGATTCAGTTTTGTTTGAGTAAATCATGCATGCTAATTTGGTTTCAGAGCAGCAGAAATGTTTGCAGATGAGTCAGTGGAGTAAATTACAGAAAGCATTTGACCTTATACCAAAACTACAAATCACTGAGAACAATTTATTCTGAAAAAGTACCCATTAGGATTTAGGGGATTTATGGTATTTAGTTTTGAACATTTGTGTCTCTCACTATCATGCTGGTTTTCACTGTCTTATTTTTCTAAAAAAACAGAGACCCGTGCCTCCAAAATCACAAGTTTCCATCAATTATATGGAAAAGGCTGATGAGGTTTCATAAATGTTTCAGTCAAATGAATATTTGTCCAAATAATTCACTCTTAGATTCACTTGTCTAAGAGCCGCAGTTTTTACTACTTACTTTTACAATGTTTATCAAGTGACAAATATGACTCAAAATAAAAATAAAAACAAAAGTATTCAAATTATAACTCCAACTCAAAAAGCAGCACCATGGACAAAAAGCAATACAGCAGAATACAAACAGTATATTATAGTATAGCAGTCACTCCAAACAAATCAAACTCAAAAACATATTTTCTAACTTAAGCACTTCATCTCAATCATGATCCATAGTGTCAATATGTTTAAACTATAAATTGAAAGCCATATTATAACTGCAAGTGTCATTTTCATTTGTCATTCTGATATGAGGTAGTAGAGACAATAAAATAATTGCAAAACTAAAATGGTAGATACTGGATAAATCTAAGAAATATAATATTTAAATAACAGGATAGTGTATGGCCAAATCATTGGCACAGATGTCTGCATCTGTTGTAAAACCAGTCAAACTGGCTAGATAACTGCAGTTTTTAATTGGAAAATTTATTTAATGGTTGGGGTTTTTTTTTTTTGAACTGCTACATTTTCTGTGAAATAATCATCATTCAGTAAAGCTAGCCATTACAGAAATAATGGTGAAAGAAAATGGAGGGTGGAGAGGCAGTACAACAATAAGAGAAAGAAGACAAGGGCAGAGAGACTAAAAACTGATTTAATGGTCTCCCACAATGCTGTTCTGCCTGGCAGAGCTATATAAAAATAGCAATGAAGAGTAAATGAGTCAATGTTTTTTTTTTTTTTTTTTTTTTCTCTCCTCCAGCATTACTTTGCCACAATAAAAGCTTTTTATTACATTTTCAAAAAAAGAATATCTTCACCTGTGTTTGTCCATCAAAGAGTTAAACCTGTAAGCGTCTAAGTCTGAGATAGAGTTCTCAGCATTTTAATGATCAGAAGGTCCCATCTCAATTCATTGTGTTAAGGTAAAAAAAGGCCTATCAGTTCTTCATTTTAAATGTTTATCAGTGATTAGTCACAAACACTGCAACACTGTAACACTCCACCACTAAAACATGATGAACACAATTATCAGTAAAAGACTAAAATGCTGCATTGTTCTGGTTCTTCCTACAGGAGGTCTTTAGTCAAACAGGTAAGAATACACACGATCCCATAAGTCATGCAAGGTGTTAGGCTGTGAGTTTACAAACAGGGGGTCATGATATGTGTTCCACTTTGTGGAACACATTGTAGTACAATTGTTGTCTTTGCCCCCGCACTTAATGCAGGTAATTCTTTTAATTAATTAGAAATAATAATTAACATTAAGATGGCAAAGTGATGAATCCCTGAGATCTGTTACTTTTATTTTGACCAGATGCTTACACGAGCTGTCATTCACACAAACCCCAAAATAAGCCACTCAATCACTGTCTGGGTGCACAAGAACTTGTTGGTGTGCTGAGAAGAATTTTTTTCCCCCTGCATATGAGGAAAATAAATAAATAAATAAATAAATACATCTGTAAATACTAATGTTGGCTACAAAACAATCTTGAGAACAACAGGCCTTTTAGGCATATCGGAAGGAAGGGAAATATTGAGATTCTGACGGCCCCCCCGAGTTATGTCTGGTATTCAGACGGAGAAAGAGCCTCTCCAACATGGGGCATAAAACTTTCATAGATCTGTCAGGATGCTGTGTTTTGCCTGGATTATTTATAAAATAGTGAGAAGTTGTTTATCACAAAACTAATACTGCGCTGCTCAGGTAGAGCCCAGAAACTTTATATATATTGGGTCTCATAATATAATAATTCAATTCTATGACCTTTTTTATGCTAGAGTGTTTATAAAACACTATTCTTTGATGTTTTGCTGCATTTTTAGGCTATATAAAATTTTTGGCTGTTTTGCAACATATGTAAAAAAAGTAAAAAAAATCACCATACTATACTATGTCACAAAAATATCAAAAAAATGTCAAAACAATTTGTCCTAAAAATCTTTGAAAACTTCAAATAATACTGTTTTTAAGGGTCATAGTATTGTATGTCACCAAAAAGTAAAAAATCGCCATACTATACTATGTCGTAAAAATGTAAAAAAATGTAAAAAAAAAAAAAAAAAAATTGGTAAAAAATGGCATAGTACATGTCATAAACATCACCATGATCATCATGATCAATCACCATCTGGAAGCTGTAAAACTGTACCTTTTTATGACATGCAGAATCAATTATTGTTTCCAAATTAAAGCTCCCCATCTTCTGTTCATGTACTTCAGGGAGTGAAACATTATAGCACAGGTTTTGTGTGTAAAATTTGGGCCTTAAAAAATCTCATGACCAAGGAGACATGCTGTGATAGACAGCCAAGAGATCCCATTAAAGTCGATTTAAATAGTGGAATAATCTTTACAAAAATTTACTTGTACTTGTACTTGTACTAGACAAAGAAAAGCTAAGGAGTATTCTTAACTAATTTCCTTAAAATCCAAAGTTCTGAGGGCAAAAAAGGCAAAGTGTTTCCCTATGGACAGGATAGCAAACACCCGGTGTGCAGTTTAAGGTATGATGGCTCAATGAATGGATGATGAGGCCGCAGAGGCAGTCTGGACAGACGGTCAGTGGTCTCCCCACAGGGAAAATGGAAGTTATTTTGCAGCAGATTGCCTTGCACTGCCCACACAAGCTAATTATAGAGACTATTCATGCGAGCCATGTATGGCAGATTTGTATCATTACTAAGTGTGTGTTCCTGTGATAATGTGCTGTGTTAAAAAACTAGTAAGATTTTGGTTTTACAAGTAATATGAACCCATTTGGTGATTTTTGTCCATGCATAGTACATTATCTATAGTCCTGTATAAAGATTTTTTTTTTTTACTTAAACGTGTATTCACTTCATTTTACATTACTCAGTGTTTAAAAATGGACTCTTAAAAGGAACTCTTCAGTAATTCCCCTCAGATGAAAGTCATCGCACTAGCTCCTCTGGATAATACATTCCTTTTAAGCATGCTAAGTGAGACAGAGCATATTTGTGTGTCGTATCTGATGCGGGGGTGAAAAAGGCTATCATAAGATAAGTCTTGACATAAAGTGATGCGGTGGACTGTTTGTGTCTGGCAAAACAGGAAATATGTACCTGACAGGACTCAGCTAAGCTCTCAGAACAAGGTCAGTGGTTCCTTTGAGGACAACCAATGGAGACTTTGCAGCTCTGCTCAGCACCACGTCCAAGAATGGCAAGGTCGGATCACCGGACAGGAAAGGTGACGAGGGCAAATCAACAATCTCAACACTGACAGACATCCTAGCTTGAATACACACACACTCAAACTTAAGGGAAGCAGTTTTGAAGTCCTTCCGAAAGATTTCAACTTTAGGGGCTAAGTGCATTCAAGTGGACCGACCTTAGATATTATTTAAACAATTGGACAAACGCTCTCCCCGGTAATGTACCAGTCTACACAGTTGACTAGGTAATGTTGTGACATTTTTACATAACAAATGCCACCAGTTTCCTTTAGACTGTGTGGCTGGTTAATCGACTAATAATTTAAACTTTATTTCACTGTGATGTCAAAAAGGTATAAATAGAACTTGTACATGAGTCTGATGTTCTCTTGCTGGCTTATTTCTTTGTCTGGATTAATTACAGATATTTTATATTTTTGACATCATCATGAACTTAAAGCTACTTGGTTGTTTCATTTCACTGGTTCTTGTTGCTTTTCTCAGTTTAATTGTAATTCATTTGGTGGGAGTCAGGCTACAAATGACAATGCTAATGAGAGTAAAATAAGTTTGGTTACAGATTCATAGGCCCCGTTCATACCTGGCATTAACATGCATCTTGAAGGATCCTATCAGCAGTGGACAGCTCTCACTAAGACACATTGAGATCCAATTACTCAGACTACATTTGGCAGTGGTCTGGGTGCACGTGACCAGGGCCACATTCTAAGCTATTTGGTTTGCCTAGAAAACACCGAGAATAGACAGTCTGTACTATTTGTCCTTCTTTTAACTTGCAGCAGACTAGATACAGATATATATATTATATTTGCTGCCTCCTGCAATTAAAAACATTTTGTCTTTGCAAACACAAATTATGTGCATCCTCATTTGCATGTAGAAGTGAGATCCAATCAAGAATTCTAATGCCACATAGGAACTGACCTACTTGAAGCTGTCCTCCTGTAATTGGACCACCCAAGATGCATGTTAATGAATTATAACAATGAGGCCTGCTTTATTGTAATAATTGCAGTGCTGCAAAGTTTGCGATAAAGATAACATGAACAGTTCTATTTTATGTGTGATACCAGAGTCACAGAGACACACTGATAGCGTGAGACTGATATTTTAAATATGTTGTCAAGCACACATCTGTTTTTGTATATGTTTTATTTTTTCATATGAAACAAATCAATTTTTCCAATGTCTTTGAAGTGTGAAATGTCTTTTGATCATGAATTCTTACAGTACATTCAGTTAATGTTAATCTGAAAGAAAACATCTTTGAACTTGGCACTTAGAAAACAACCACAAAGAATTGTCACCTTAATTTGTTTAGAACAAAATTTACAAAGCCATTCAAACAGTCATTTTTTTAATACTTTTATGTTTTTTAAACTCAACTGTTGAGAATATTCAAAATACACTTTTTAATGTTGCTTCTCTCTCTCTTTGTACTTACAAATATGTACATTAAAGTCTCAGTATCCTGTCATGTGTCGTCCCACTGACTCTTCATCACCGGTAATAAAAATCTGTTTTTTAGTGTTTTATTTATATCTCTTCACACTGTTAGCACTCTGCTTAGCTCTCCACTATTCTGTTTGAGCTTGAGTGTCTGTGAATGTTCGGGGTGCTCAGATGGATGTCCCGTGGCTGGGCTCGCTGGCTTCTGGGATGGGTCCTCCTGGCACTGGTTGGTAGGACATTGGCATGGGTGTCTTGACTGGACTCTGCCGGAACAGGCCCCCATTGGGTGCCCTGTGTTTGCAGCGGATAGAGGGCATGGTGGCACTGCTGAGGGGCAAGGGCAAGGTCCTGCCAGTGGCTGCGCCTAGTGTCCTTCCTGCCCCGTGACCCTCCTGGAGGAAGGTTGTCACAGAGATTGGCCGTGGCCCCCGATGGGTTGGATAGTCCCGGGCAGACAAGGCCTCCAGGGACTGGCTGGGCTGCATGCTGCCAATGTCCAGGGCAGAGATCTCAATAGACTGACCTGGCAGCTGCTTGTGGGCCAAGTCCTCGTCCAGGAGGCTGTTCAAACGCTGATGGACCTGTTCCAGGTTCACCTCTTTGTCCTAAAGATAGATGAAAGAAAGGCAGAGCCAGATAGAGTGTGTGGAATAAAAGAAACCAGGAGAATGGGATGAGTGAGGATGTTGGATATGGGTTTTAATGGAAGGGAGAGTGTGAATGTTAATAAGAGCATGTTTGATGAATAAAAGTGAATGTGCAGTGAAAGGAGTTAAAAGAAGGATTGGAATAGGGATGGAGAGTGAAAGGAGAAAAAGACAGGTTAAAATGGTTGCTTAACTATCACCATCACAGTCAATTAGCTTTAGTACATGCATTACAGTGTACTCTATCTTCGAGAGAAAGTCTAACACACATTTACTAATATTCACTTGAGTCTGAAAGATGTTGAAATACCACACTGGCTTATATCTGATTTGTGTGAAAAGCAAGTGATAAAATAATAATTAACTTCTTTAAGTAGTCGACATCGAGAGACATTACCTTAAAACACTAAATCTTAAATATTGAGTTTTAAAATGGTAATGCCTCTACTTCTGAAATAACTTAAACAAAGATGTCTCTTCATGCAGAAGTGTTTAAATTTGACCACACATCTGCAGGGTGACCGCTGCATGTTAAGACAGGCTCCAGTGGGCACACAAATCCAATGAATCAGACTTTGTGATGATAAAAATCAAAAGTAAAATAATTGCAGTTTATTGAAGAAATCTAAATTATATCTAAGAATCTTTCAGAATGTTCACTTCCCCACCAGAAACAGGCATCAATGAGGCAACACAAATATGGGAGAGGAGAGGGAGAGGCCAAATACAGAGCTTGTTCATTTTCCTACTGTTAACATGCTTGCATTTGGCTGCACCCTGCCCTCACAGCATGCATTAAGTAGAGCCACAATAAAAACCTAAAGGCAAACAACAGGAAAGACTATGGGGTGAGAATGACAGATGAAGCATCTACAATCTACCCCTGCCCAGCCCCATGCCCCGCCCCTTCACCCTGACACAGCCATTGACAGTCAGGCCTCTCCTGACTTTAGTCTTTCTCTGTCTCTGTCTGTCCATATGTTTTGCCTGCCTCAAGTGCTTGTTTTGTCATTATATGTCAATGGACCAGAAACCCTTTCCAGGCCGAAAACCAGCTGGGGATCAGAGACAAAAATACAGAACCAAAAAAGTTATCTGTGAATCAGGATATTGACATATAATTACAATTAATTATTTCTTATAGTAGGATTGTGTTTGAAATGGCTGTCATAATATCCACATACTGTAACTTTGTTTTGTCATGGTTTTAGTGATGCTTCAGGACAATCTACAGTGATACTCCACCCAAATATTTTTGAGCATTAAACACTTGTTCCCAGCCGGCCTGAAAGATAGCTACAAAAACTTTGTAGTGTGAGGAAGAGCAGCTGTGAGCAACTTGACGTCATGAATGCTGAACAGTCTTAAGCCATTACTGATGCAATCCTCAATTTAAAAGAAAATCACACTGATCAGAAAGAAAATTAATAATTTAGTCATAAATGTTAGAAAATAGTGAAAAAATGCTATCAAAGTTTCCCTAAGGAAAATTCCTCTGCTGTGAAAAGCTACTACTATTGCATTAACAAAGAAAACTACAAATACAAAGAAGCTCAGTGTTTGATGCTCAAAACATGCCCACAAACATTAAAAATGGAGCCCAAAACCATGATTGTACTCAAACACATTTTATGTTCCATAAATAATGAGACAGTAATGTTTAAATTAAATCCCACATGACAGTAGTATGTGGTTATTATGAGAGCAGCTGTACCACATAGAATAAAATAGAAATCAGTAGCAGTAACTCAAACTCTTTGAGTTTGATATACTGTGATTTGTCTTTTTTCCCCAGGACAGGATAAGGTTTTTAAATGGGTGTCCTCAGCCAGTGGTTGTCACTGGAATGATGCATTGTCAAGTCAAACAGGCAGGTCAAGGCTCATATTCTTTATTATCTGCTTTTGCTCACACTTTAGTTTAGGGATCCATGTCAAGCCTTAGTTGTCTGGATGCCTCATGCAGAGGTGCTGCCCAGTCGACAGCAGCGAGATGAAGTCAGAGCTCTAAAGCGTTAAGACTTGAATGGATTAGCTAAAGAGAGCTATTGTACAACTGAAGCACTTATCGACTCAGAAGTACAATTTCAGTGTGTGGTTCTGAATTTGCAATTCAACATTACATTTACTTTTATCATTCCAGCTGTGGTTCTCTCACATGAGCACCAGCGACTGATCTTTTTCAGCCCAAAATATAGGCAATGTTTTTATGTATGGTTCAGTGTGAGAGAGAATCACAGTGAGTGTGTTTGAGAGAGAAGCCTCAGAGAAGTCCCTAACAAAGCACCCCAACCTCTCTCCCAACATGAGAAGGAATGAGTAGATTGATCACATGATGTCTGGACTATCAATGGGGGCACACCTATAACTGGGTGTACTGCAGCTCTACTAAATCGGGGCTGGCGTCAGCGCCTGCCGGATCCATAAAGTAGAGTGTGGCAGTGGCATCTCTGGGTAGGACCGGGGGCCCCGGGGGTCTGGGTCTTGACCGGGGCCTTGGAGGGGCAGGGGGACCCGTGGCGGCCACCATGGCCCGGTTCTGGGTTAGCAGGCTTGGGCCTGGGCCCTGGCCCGATGAGTTGTCAGTGGTCACCTCTTTGGGCTGCTCTCTTCTGCAGTGGTTGCTGTTCCACCATGTCTCCAGTGCAGCCACCAGGAGGGCCAGCAGCAGCCCGGCAGCCAGGATGCAGAACACGCCGGCAAAACTGTGGAGACGCAATGCACGTCCCTCTGGCTGGGCGTCTGTGTAGCTCTGAAGGTCACAGCGGCCTTTCTTTGGCCACCATTTCTGTTTCAGGATGTCGAGGTCACCTTTTTCCTGAAGCTCCAAAATTCTGTGGAGGAGAAAGAAAGAGTAGTTCAGCTGTTGCATGGTATCATTTGACCACAGGACACTGGACAAAGCTTTCAATAGCATTGATTGAGATTATGTTAAATGCTAACTAATCAAATTACAAACAATGCAGAGCAGAGAATGGAAAATTAAATCATTTTTATAGACAAAGATGAAAGAAAATTGTTCAGTCAATCTAAGACTACTTGGGATGTCTATAATTACACAATAATACTTTGTAGATCATCACATAAAACTAAGTAAAAAATTAGTTAATGTGCTGTTTATTGTTAGCTCATTTAAAACCCATAGTGGGTAAAATGTGGTGAAACTGCAGTTTGGATAGCAGCAGAGCTGCAAAGGTGCTAACAAGAGCTAAAAGGTCACTTATATGTAAACAAGCAGGAGAAAAACAATCATAGCAAGATTAATTGGTTACATATGAAACTGTGCTGAAACTGTAGCACTGAAACAAATATGAACAAATACTACAGTCAGCCCATTAGTTAGCATACACAAAAAGCTGAGAGGAATGGATGGATGTTCTGGAAGAGAATGATGACGGTTGACTGCAAACAGAGGCGAGACAGTGAATCTTTCCCATCAGAGCGGTTAGCTTTCTGTACACACATTATTCAGTCTCTTCATCAGTGACTGGCACATATGTGTTTATGCACAAGCCAGCACACTCACTCACAGCAAAAAGGCACTCTCTGACATATGTACTCACAGCTGCCAAAACTTTTGACGTTAAATCATTTATACACATTTACACTCATGATACATCACAAGCCAAGATGCCTTCAAATATCCACCATTTTTTTCCGACAAGTGATGCCTTTCAGATCTTTCCCCAAGGCACAGTTAGTAGTTTAGCATGATCAATCCTCCAATTTTAAATAGTGTTTGTTCTGAACTTATATTTTACATGGCGGAGAAAGCTTGCTGTCCTGATCTAAGATGCAATATCACTCTTGTAAGACTGCACTGAAAATATTTCTGTCATGTGTCTGGGGGAAAAACAGCTGCTACGAACAATGGACAAAAAGTAGGGAGATATAAAATATAAAGAGAGAGAATATAAAATATGTTCTTCTTAGCCTTAGTCTATATGTTGAGTGTTCAGGTTGTAAATGCTGAATTTCTACTAAAATTTTCATCACATCGAGATATACAAAATCAACAGCTTAGTTCAACTTGGGTTAAATTTTTATGGCTCTGGCTTTCTGTTTGTGTGGTTATGATTACACTATACTCACCAAAGCAATAATTGATACTTAGAAACATGGTCACATCTCTCAAATTGGGTTCAGTATTGCAAAAATTACAAGCTGTAAACCTTCAGGTTACTTAAATTTGTTTGGAAGAGAAAATAATAACATTATGACCTAAACCATTTTTTTTAACAGTTTAAAGATCCACTTTCTGGTTCAACTTTGGCCTACTGTACTTGTGAGCACTCATGGTTTACCTGTGCAAAGAGATAAATTTAGTGCCATTAGGAGGCTCGCTTGATTTAACCTTTAGTTAAAGTGGTTTGTTGATCTGTCTGATCGTCTGGCCACTTGAGTATTATGCCGAATCAGTCCTATTTTTAGCAATGCTGCTGTGTGTACAATATTCCTTTAATGATGTTAAACAATTGTACAACACCAGTAAGTATAAGCTGGTAACATTACTATTAATGTTTCACAATTAACATATGCTGTATATAACTTCATAGTATGGAATGTGTGTATATATATATTATATATACATACTTCTGAGAGAAGAGGTCTCTATAAGGACTGCCGTGCTGCAGGGCCATGCCATAGCCTCTGGTGCTCATGCTGTTTCCTGCTACAGTCAGCGTGCAGTCGTCGTCTGTCAGAGCAGCGTACTCCACCACGGCCATGTCCCACAGAAAGGCATAGGACTCTCGCTTTGCCTGGAAATTTGAAAAGTTCCCACAACACACATTCAATGACTACAAGCAGAGTGACCTTATTTTAGCTTTAATTAATTCTGCTCATTTGTTAAGTTTTTCCAAGCCATGTCCCACCTCAGAATCCTGCTGTATGCATCATTATGTTAAATTTAATCATCAACATGCCATTTTCTTGAGACTATTATTCATCGCGTTGATGAATGATTTTTCTTCTTTACTTTAACACATTGAACCCTTGTCCCAGTGTTGGTGGGTGGGTGGCACAATATAACAAACTGCAAAGTATTTGCATAGAAATAGAGAATAAAATTTGAAGTGATTGAATAGGTTTCTACAAAGATGATTTAAATAGTTGGACCTTTATTCTTCCCATTCCTTTGCATTAAATATATTTTCAGACACAATCGTGTGCTGTAGCCTCAAGTCCAGATAGAACAACACCATCTCAAAATCTATCTGGAATCCTTATTATTTTGGATGCACTTCTCTAGCTCTTTCCCTCTCCAGTGTGACTATGCTCAACAAATACAGCTAAACAGGCTTTTCATCTCACATGTCATTACTACGCAGGACTCTCAAGTTGATGACCTTTACTAAATAAACCCATTCTGGAGAAATCACATTATCATCCAACTGTAAAACTAAAAATGTAGTAATTAAATGTAGTAATTATATATACAGTATTTAGAGTTTTGAGGAGTGGTTTTCCATTGATGCATGCATCCATACAACTGGCCTGACTACACTGAATGCATTTCGCTGCTCATATAATAATGCAGATAAATGCTTTTAAAGTGCACATACCTACAACCCACCATAATTTTTTCAATTATGGATTATTCTTCAATTTGCTCTTTCTCACGTTTGTCTGTACAGTTGAGCGTATGTGTGCGCTTGTTTGTGTTTAAGGAAGATTGAGAGAAGAGAGAATGCATTAAAAGTTCATTTAGCTGCACAATGAGTTTGTGAGAATAATTTAAAAACTCTCATAATTCTCTAGATTGAAAGTATCACTTTACTCACATGCAATCACTAATTTAAAGTTTGTTCCTACCTGGTAACAAAATTTACAGCTAATTATCAAGGCTGAGCTTACTGTATATGTGATAGTATTCATTTCTCTCCAAGTTGAATATGCAATATTCATATAATTCATTTAGAAGTATTTACAATCTCTAAAAGAAAAGGCAATGCCTCCACTTTTCCACGTATTTTTCTTGTAAAAAAAGGCAATTATAAATTTTACTTTACTGTGCTGAACTGAAATAACAGAATAGAGAACTGATTTGATTGTCTGACTTTTAATATTGCATAGACTATGTTAGTGTTAGTTAGACCAGTATTATTAGATATATAAGAATATATATTTATTCTTTGGTATCTCTAGAAATAGCTTGTTGAAAAAAAGCCTCACAAAAAATGGCAAAAAAGGCAACATGAGTTAAAAGGGCTCCAAAAGTATTTCATTTATGAAGACCAAATTAAATACTCACCTTCTTGATTCCCTGTGTTGGGCCGGACACCGAGTTCTCAAAGCCATTGTTCTTGTTAATGGTCTTCCAGAGCTCTGCAAATGTGCTGTCCTGCTCCAGAGGGTTGGTTCCTTTGGCCCGGAAATACTCATACACTGCAGAGTCCCTCACTGTCCCGTAAACCACATCCACCTGCTTGGACAGGTCCTGGAATGACCTGCAATCAGGGTCATGGTAGCGAATTAGTTCACCCGATTTAATGGAAAACTAATTGAATTTCAGTTTGAGGTTATATCAGGTTCTGATCTGGTGTTTCATAGAATTTCACACCCAGTGCCTGGTTTAACTGATGCCTACCAACTTTAATTTTACAGTATTATAATGTTTCTTATGATGCTGTGAATAGTGTGTTCCTGTCTCATTCCAATATTTCTTTTTATATGTATGGCCTGTTGTACATTTTCTGCCAACATAACTGTATATATATAACATAACTGTTATACTTCACATGCATCAGCTATAATATTCAAAACAATTTCTTTACTTTTTACAAACATGATGCAAGAAATCACACACTCAGGAAACATCTCTGCTTTCATTTGTTACCCCATCTTAGCCTCTTGGCTCATATCCTTTCTTATACACAAAGTATTCCACCATATTTAAAATTCAAAATTCACTCCCTCCTGGTTCCCTCCAGCCAATCAGTAACCCTAAAACTACCACCTCCATCTCTTACACACAATGGAGCAGATCACTAATCAGTGTGCTATCAACCAAATTAGCTGCACCTGTAGTGTGTTGCCTGCTGCTTCTGATGTTGATGCCAATGCTTTCCCTGACCACCACTTTCCCCAGCACATCCAGAATCATGAATGGGTTGGGGGATGGAGTGTCTAAGTGATTATGGGGTTCATCTCCATGATTGGGTATTAAACCTTAATAAAAATCAACAAAAAACATACTATATAATCAACTTTTTATAAACAATACTTTATATCTGAAAACTAGCCTCTCCTGATTGAAATGCCTATTATGCAGATGCTGTGTGGGCAATAGGAAATGAGGCTCCTTGCAGCGGTTTTTATTTTATATGTTAATATAATTGGCAATTTTGTACAGAATCATATTTTTTAAAAGCCAGTTTCCTTGTTATTTGAGTTTGCATCCAGTGTAATTTGAATGGCAGTCTACCCAGAAATCTACATATTAGAGAAGAACGAGAACGTTTACACAACGAAGATTGTTTTCCCTTCAATTTCCTAAAAAGTGAGAGAATTGAATAGCTTATCTGAAAATGATGTTGCTGGACTAACTGAACCATTTAATTAGAAGTCTATGTGGCCAACACCAAGTGAGAGAGACAGAAACAACTGATCAGATGTTTCATGGTCTCCATCTTGTTCTGTCAGTTTAAACTGCAAGATTTACAGCACCAAACAAAATACTTAAACATCTTAATTCTTCATAACAACATATGCACTGTGACCTGCAGTACACTGTGGAAGTACAGATTTGAGAAAAATCAACACTTTTAATAATTATAGGCACCAGCTGGAGTAAATAGAATAACTAAAACAGGGGAAAGACAGATGGCACAGTTTAAAAATCAAAGGTACAGTAAAATTAAACCATTGCCAAGTGGTGTTTTCAGGCAATTACTATTTGAAGTAGACACTGTGTACTGTATGTATTGAGGACATCTGCCAACCCATTTTTATGGACTTTTCTTTGTTTTGCTTTTCTTTCTCAAAGCCATGCAACATACACTTCGATTTGCAATCAATACAGAGAGGTCCAACTCAGGCCTTGATTCATTACCTGTAAAGGCTGAACAAAGATTGAAAGAAGCACAGTACCAACCTAACACACAAACCACTTTTCTCTCTTCCTCTGTTATTCAGACACTGCATAATCTCTGTATTTGTACATGTCATTAATTTCCTCTAAGGTGTTCAAGAATCAAAGGCACCAAACTGCTGCCTGCATTTGGACATGGTTATATTTAGCTTTATAAATGCAAAATTATCCATAGCAGTATCAATTAAAGAAACATTAACAACAAAAACAAGAGACTTCAGCCACAGAGTTTGCTTAATTAGGATTAATCCATGTGTTATCCTGGAGGCCAAATAAAGTGATACTAATCTGACTTTCACTCTCTTTCGTGCTCTCCCACACAAGAATGTGCAGATAGCTTTATGTGGCAGTGTACTGCACATTGGTCTATCTGGTTTTAAAATCAAGTCAAGTCACATCATCACACATCATCATAAACAATGGATTTATGCAGAGGGACAAACTGCCAATGGTCAGTGACAAGTATTTCTAGGCCACTGAAGAAATGTCAAATTTGCTAAATTTGAAGATATCCAGCCCTTCCTGTGAGGCACTTCATAAAGCTTTAGTCACCAGGTGTCATTAAAACCTAAGTTATCAACCTAGTGTTTTCTGCATAGACATGCATGCTGCATGTTACATTTACAGATGATATTGTTTGAGCCCAGAACTGAGCAGCGAAGGAACTATCAAACTCTCTATTTCAATACAGCAATACAACTTCTGACAGTCCTTTGGCTCCTGGCTCAGACAGTCCAGCCTTTCTGTTCCTGCCACAGTAATTCCTAGGCAGCTGGTTTTGGATCCTTTTAAGCGTTTTGGGTTACCTAACTTGCAATGCTTTTCACAAAAAAGAAGCTTTCTTTCCATTACTAAAAATGCTTGATTTGAACTCTGTAGCCTGTACCCTGACTTTGGTCTCTGGGATGGTGTTGTAAACACTCTCCCCACAGGAGTCGCAAATAGACCTTTCTTTTCCGAGCCAACCAATGTTTCCCAGGACAATGAGAAAGGCAGCAATGGCCCCACACAAAAGACCAAATTTACCATGCAGGTTTGTGCCATCTGTTGCCTAATGGTTCTATGATGCTGGCAGTTTCCTAACTCAAATAAGGTGAAGTCCTGTTGGGAAGAAGAAAAAAACAAAAATTTCCATTTTGCTTGCTCTTTATGTGTGAGTGAAAATGATGCAAAAGCATGCTTTCTTCTGGAAGAAAGCATAGTATACCTTGTATATACCAGGTCTTAAGGTAACAATATTTAACCATTTATTCATTTAAATACAGTAAGATTTAGCACAATTATAGGCTAACGTCAAGTTGCTTGCCCTATGTGGTAAATTACATCTGTGTATTATTTGAAATAAACAGTGATTTACTGACAGAAAATCAATCACTGGTCTGCCAGAGGGATGCTGACTTTTACCATGGTTAATGGCAGGACCTGCTGTCTTTAAGGTTATTGAAATGTGGTTAGGCAGAGAACCACATGCAATCTTGAAAAGAATGTAAGTGGCCATTTTTTAAAAATCCCCCCATTCTCATGGTTCGACTTCAGCTTCAATTCTTTTGTCTCTGTAATAAAAATCACTTCCTCCCACTTTGCCGGACAGATGTGACCCCAGGCATACAAATGTAGTTTTAGGTTTTTAGGAAAAATCCAGAACCAACTTGCCATCAGTATGTCCATGTCATTTTGTTTTTTTTTTTGGTCTTAGTTTAGATGTAAGGTCGACGATTTTCAAAGCATATACAGTACAAGGCAATTACAGTCAGGATCATAAAAGATGGTGCACAAATGTGTTCACAGCAATGTTTAAGTATTTACTCACATGGAATATGTACTTGGGAAATTGAGAAGCAGAGTAAAACTGAATGCACTGCTGCTGAGTAAGACCTGGGCAAGATGCTGGGCAATTTTAGAAGTGTCTTAAGCATATCAGGAAAGCAATGGAGTAAAAAAAGAAAGCCTCTATGCTCGCTAAATATGAAATACTGATATATACATATTTTGGGATTGCGATCATTAGCTTTTCTTCTTGAAATGTGGAAAACACAGGCTATTCAGAATGTCTTCTTCATTTATAATGTACTACTGAGAACAGCAGATGCGGACATGCTCAGCATGTGTTTTGACTGTTCTAATTTGGAATTTGGTCACAGTGTACTTTCCCCCCACCCTCTGACTAGGTTGATTCCCTTCCCTAAACTCTACCAAATGTTACGTTACACTAATAGCCAGTTCAAACACAAACAACTACACACGAGCACACAAACACAAACGCACACATGGTCTCCTCACAGGTGAGCTGAGTGCTGCTTAGCATTCGCTCCCTCTCCTCACATGTCCACATGTGACTATTTGCTCAACAGAAGACAGACCCAATGTAATCAAATGTCTCTCTGCCCATTCTTTGGGGAGAGACAGCACACCAAATTAGATCCACTGACAAATAACATTTGGACTGAGGACAGGCTAGTTGTTAGGCAGTGGGTCAAAAATTACAGAAAAGCACTCAGGCCAAGACTCTGTACCAAGGGCAACTGACACATTCATTCACAGTGGAAGGCATGAAATGATTAATGTGTGCTTCTGGCTGTATGGATCATTTGTTTACATTGTTCATGAGAAGCATTCAAGGTTGATCATTTTTCATTTGAGAAAATAGGTAGGTTTTTTGTTAAGTATATTTAACCGGTCAGTTACTTCAGTGCTTGAGAATATACATGTGCATATGTACATATGATGCATGTGCAACATTTAACAGTATAATACATTTACAGAATGTACTATCCCCACAGTAAGAATCAGCACAAATAAATATTGGCAAAGGAAGAAATTATTGCTTTAAGTGCAATTTCTCTGCTTTGGAAATTTAAGGTAAAATCTTGCTCCTCTACTAACCATTACTCCAGGTATAGTCAGTGCATGTATACTTTCACATTTAGCATTTCAGTCCCCTGTTGTGTTGAGGTTTCATGAGGAGTGAGTCAAGTGCATTTGACTGAGTTCAAATAATGTGATAAAAAAGTTAACTGAAGGTACTGTGTCTTACCTGACAGCATTGTCCATGCGTGACACAGTGAGGTATGCAGCCAGGTTTGCTGTGTATGATGAGCACACAATGAGGGTGAAGAGCCACCAGCTGCCCATGACGATACGCAAAGCCATGGATCCCAGGATGGAGTCACTGCCTGTGGAAGTGCAGACATTAATGCATAAGAGTTAAAACTGCACCAATACCACCACCGTCATCTTCAAAATGTAGTCTATCACCACACAGGATTTAGCACAGATTTCACTTCTCTAATTTTGCGTAAATACAAACGAAAATAATAATACAATCCCCAATTCCAGTAACAATTGTTTTATATATAATAAATATGAAGTGGTTAGAGTGTAATGCTGCCAAAATGTTGGTTTAGCTAATCAGGGTATTTTAACCTTCAGCTATGCTTTTCTCTCAGTTTGAACATTGTCTTTGTCTTTGGAAATAAGTGTTATGGTAAACATGGTTGAGTTAACTAAAAATAGGTGGTTAGTCTGCGGTTACAACCTGTAATTTCTCACTTTACTGATAATACTACACAAAGAAAAACCTGAAATGTTTTCTTTATATCTGTAATTCTTTGCTTCCCAATTTTTCCTGTGATGGCAAGAGACTGGTTCATCACATTAACTTCAATATCTTCACTTTCCCTCCAAAACTCCAAAACAGCTTATGAGGTACTTGAGAAAAATGTCAGCACACATTCTGATTTTCACAATCAACAAGGCTCTGTCAGATGCATAACAGTCCAGCATCAATCAGTTTTATTGCATGTGGCTTTGACGTATTTCTTAATGTCATCAACTGTGCATCTTAAAATTTCACTGAATCATACCCTGCTGCAAATATCCACTGTGGTGGGGCAAAAAAATGTTTATTTTCATCAGTTCACCTAGGCAGTTTCAGATTATTTCCTACTTTTCCCTGACCTCCTTGTAGAACAGAAGAAGGACAGTCCCTGTGGGTGGATAGTTTAATCTGCACTGAACATACAAAGCATCCCAGCCAAGTATTGGCATATCATTATGAAATCATAGGGGGGATGCGGTTGCCAAGTTTACGCTCTCTGACAATGGCACATTGTGCATCAGCAGTCAGATCCATATCAAAGTGACCTACGTCATCCCAAGAAAAAAATGCAATCCACTTGACTAGAACCAAAGGTGGCAACGTTGGAACATGAGCCAGAAAGCAAGGAGAAAAAGGAGAAGCAGGGAAAAGACATGGAATTTAGCTTTTCTTGAAAGATAGTGGGTGTTGAGTTAAAAAAGGCTGAAAGGCAGCCTGCCAGACTTTGATAGATGCTGTTCAGGCTTTAACATCAGTTGCTGAAGTAGTCATTTATCTAAACTGGACATACCTGGATCTCCACCAGGCCTAAAGATGGGATGTTCTCCTTGACAAGGACACCTTTAGAAAATGCTAAGGTGGGCGTTGCACCTCTAACTGAGTCACTACTGAATCAGCATTTGTTGTATACTGACATCCACATGTGCATTCATTGAGTGAACTTGTTTTTCCTTTTAGCTTCTCTCTGGAATCCCCTGAAGTAGTATTCACTGTTTTAATTTCTCTTTTCTGTTTGTATTTCACTTTTTGCATTCAGGAGCTACATAACTGGTGCTTGGTAATTTGCCACTGAAGGCCAAGAGCAGGTAGGTCTTAAGTCATTTAATAATGCCACTGGCTTTATAGGTTAAAGTGCACCTACAAACAGATAAGTGTTAGCCAGGAACAGTTTGGTGTATGGTTTGGAATTGAAAAACAGCCTTGGCTGTATAGTAAATGACACACATACACATGTTTTGGAATGCTGTCTTTGCATGTTCCTGTGCCAGACTAAAACTATATCACCCACCTTGCTGCACAAAAGCACCATATACAATCCAGATGGCGCTCTGAAGTGAAGTGGAGACAGAAGGTGGTGCATGGCCTCCTGTACTGTTCTGGCAGCGCACAGCCTGGATGCGCCTGAGCAGGAAAATCATTATGCCTACTACAGGGATGGCTGCGGCGATGCAAGCCCACACCGCCAGGTCAAATGGTGCCAGTAATGAAAAAATGTTGATCTTCTCCTCTGACTTGCGCATCAGGATTCCAACTGAATAGTCCAAGTAGCGCTTGCTGAAATCCACCACACTCTCACGCTCAGGGGTGATGGTGATAGCTGATATGGCCAAGTCAGCTCGCTGTGGACGGAGAATCACATGTTCATTTCACTAACTTAATAACATTTCTTGCATTGCTTTAATGCTGTTAGTCACTGAAGGAGGATCCAGTCTATATGTACTGTTTTCATAATATATATTTTCACAGTTTAGGAAGGAAGGTTGGGTTGTGCATCTATGACAACATTATGAAAATTTGTGGCTGAATTCAAATATGGAATTTTCAGGACTCCATGGCTGTTGCTCTTGTGTCAGCATCATGCTGACTTTTAGGTTTTTCAAATGAACATCCATCACACTTTGTGTCTTGTTCTCTTGGAAATCTGTCAGACCAGTGCTTCTGACATAGCTTCAAAAGTTACTGCTAAAATGGAGGGAAATTTGGTGTGTCAAAAACCCTAAAAACCTATTAGTTTTGTTAACACCAATAGCCTTCCTCACCATCACTCAACATTTTCAACTTTAAAACGCATATGGTGTCTTTTCAGCTCTTTCCCCAGACTATTTCTTTGTGCACCTTCATGCTCTCAGCAGGGAAGAAGCAGGGAAGTCACAGACCATCATCTTTTTTTTATTATTAGACCAAACTCTGTCTTGTCTCATAATTATTCTATCATCTAACCAGTACAATGTTGACTTTGCAGCTAATAACCTGGGAGATGATTAGGCCTTCTTGGAGGTTTGAACTTCAGAATCTGTATTATATCCACTTTTGCACGATCTTTTAATTTTATATTGGAAAATATGTCCATCAATCATCAATGGATGTAATAGTTGTCAACTCTTTTTCTTGTAAACAACAAACCGCAAACAGTTTCTCACAGTTGTTTCAATTAAAACATATGGTCTCGTGGTAATCACACTGGGACTGTTTTGTTAAGAAACTACATTGTTCAGTGTTATTGTTCAATCACACAGCACAATATGATTAACAATCATACAAAGATTGTAGGGAGAGAGTGCATGTGATAAAAAAACCCATCAATTTAATACCATCTATTAGGTAAATAATCACTAAAACATGGAACCTTTATAAAAGGAGTGAAAATCCCATTATTATTATGACCCATAACAGCCTCTGTCAAGTTGTCAAACTTTGTCAGTTTCCCTTTAATTAAAAGAAATAGTATCGACTTAAATTAATCTCTGATGTAATTCACTGGAGGAAATGGATTTGCAGATAGAAGATGTCGGCTGTACCGTGTCTTTCTGATCTTTTCCACTGTTCTGACCCTTATAACTGGGCTCCATTTTCAAAACAAGACTATGTGACTAAACTCTCAGAAAAAATATTTGGACTCATTCATTGAGATATAAAGAAAAAAACACCAACCTTGCCAATGAGTTCCCCGATCATGCCATTCCAGGATCCATTAGGGAGTGCTGAGCCATACTTCCCATCCCCAACTTGGTAGATGTCATACTTGAAGCCCAGGATCTTAGCAAGGGCATCGAGGACATCAATGGAGAAACCCTTGTATCTCTTCGGTTGGCCCAGAATGTTTTCTGCCACCATCACAAATGGTTCTTCCTGTTTGAATTATGTACAATTGCTTAAAGGAGTTTTAGGGAAATACAGCACATCACTGACATTATGACAATGCTGAAAAATGTGAATCTGCACAGATTTTCTCTACGGCAAATATCTATCCTCAAAATCAGGAAAAAGTGTAGTTTGTGTGTATTTAATCACAGTCATGTCATTTATCAAGATGCACCATAATTTCCTCTGGGCCAGGTTGGTGACCGAGGCGAGGACACATTCAGTCATCTTAAGAACTTTGGGGTGACACCTTTATGAAGAGCTTTGAAGGTGGTCCGAGTTAAACTTCATCTTTATAAATTAGTTCCCTCAGTGACTGTTAACCTGTAACACATGGTGCCATGGCAACTGCTATGGTTCATCAATGTTGAAATTGCCATTTTAAATTTATTGCACCCAACCATTGTTCCTCTTTATAGGCTGAAAGTGTCAGGCCAGAAATAAACGGGTGAAGGAGGAGTAAAAAGAGCAGGAAAAGATAGGAAGAGAGGGACAGGGAAGATGGGGGTGTTAAAGTGGGAAGGGGCAAATGATTAAGTGACACTGACAGGAGAGAGCTGAGCAGAACATATGTGAATAAATATGGTGTAGGTAAATCATGCGTGAAGAAGAGGAAAAACAGAAAATGGGAGGAGAAGAGTGAGATGGAGAGGAGGAGTAAAGAGACTTTTCTGCTCAAACTGGTGCAGTTAGTTTGAGAAAAGCTGCTGCAATGTGGGATTGATTTTCCTTGGCCTTTAGATGCTCTAGATTCACAGGACAAGATGGAAAAGAGGAGCTTTTATTCCCCTTTCCATGAGAGAGGGTGAATATGACCAGTGTAAAGTAGATCATAAGAAGTCTTTAAGATTTCTCCAAGATCCTGTGTTCTTGCCGGTTCCCCGTCCACCTGTGATAACAGCTTACTAAACCCTTTAGAACCCTGAACCTTATTTTTACTGAAGCTTTGGTATATTACTGTAAATAGTGAACAACTATAGTATATACTAACATCTGTATATATCTCAAACAAGGTAAGAACCAGGCATTTCTGGCACAATACTATTAGATACAGAACTTTATTGTGTATTGTTTTGTAAGTATATCTGATAATCTAATAAGAAGTCTATATGGAGCGTGCTTGTTTTTCATATTAATATGCCCTTGTTGTTGCCCAGGTTTAATGCAAACTCATTGTGTTAGTGTGACTCATCGGCAGGAAATGTTAAGTGTCATTAGCAGCAGTTGTACACCAACAAAACAAGCCAAACTCGTTTTAATGCAAATGAATTTATCAGTGTGTAAAAAAATCAGTCATAAAGAGGATTCACAGCATTATGTTTGAGTGTATTTCACAGAGAAACTACTGTCTAATCTGATCCATAAATGTGTTGATGTGTTTGCCTCTATACTTTGGTGTTTGTTTTCTTACTCAGATATTTGCCTACACAGGTCAAGTGCTAATAGATTCAGTGTACTCCCACAACTTACCAGTAAAGTTACAATCTTCAGCGTCACTCCCTGCATACCGCTCTCGATCCGATTTTCCTTCAGGCTACCATTCAAACCACGAGCGGAATCCCAAGATGCCAGCTAATAGCAAGGAAGAAAATAAGAAACATGAGGAAAAAACAAACAAACGTGCAGGTCTCTGAGAGACAAACATGCCAAACACCTCATTAAAATGTCTATCACCAATAAAATTAAAGAATAAATCTCTGCTGCAGGGCAGCAAAGTCAGTGAACAATAAGTGAAGTAAACATCTGATTTGCTTGTGATTTCATTCATAATGTGTGATAAGCTGCACTGAGTGGCTAACGTCTAAATTACCATCTGAGCTTGTTTCTAAGACAACAACCACTGGCCACTAGTATACTATTAGGACACCGTATTTAACCTCCACCACTGAATGATGCAATCTACTGGCACACAAAATAATTTACATTATACTTTACCTGTTCTCATGGAGATATTGATGATGAAGATGAAAAAAATGATGATGGAAGTGTATTGGTACAATGTTAAATAATTTAAACTTTACTTGGACCTCCTGTATCAGTCTTGAACCTAAACAATCTCCCATCTTTAAAACTCATTCCACACCGTCAACATTTTGAGCCATGTCCCGGGTTGCACAGTTGATGTTTGTTAAATTCTTAATCAGTGCTGCAAGCTGGACAAGGATTCTAAAGGATATGACACGTCATTTGGTGCGGTCTTTGAGATTTGAGCTGACAGGACAAGAACGGTGGCCCAAGGCCAAACAACAAGCCTTTCCGGCCTCAGTGCACCTCAGTCTCCAGCACGAGTCCCCAGGGCGAAGCCATCCAGATACCTTTGCCACAGAAACACACACTGTACTCTACAACAAAGAGCAACACCATTAAAGAGCAGTGAGCTTTTAAAACTATGCCGTTTTTTTTAAGTTTGGTTAAATTACTCAATTTAAAATGTCCACATAATTTATGAATATGTTTTTCTTCTAGCTTTTCATTTTGGATCATTAGGACCATCTAAGTAACAAGATGTTTTGTAGTTTGTAACCTACTATTTCTGTTCAATTCAGTTCTCCTATTATATAACAATCCTTTTTGAAACACCTATTTATTAAATTCTTTTGAAAACTTTGATAAACTATTTGTTACCTCCGTGAAGCTCTCACACTGTACATTATTGCTGTTACATTGTAACAGCTTGAGGTCAAACTGGTTCAGGATATACTGCCCATGATTCACTTTGGCACAAAATACATTTTAGTGAATCTTAAAAAAGCAGCTTATGTGACTCACTTTTATCATTGAAGGCAGGTTTATACAAAATGCTGAAAGACTGTTGGCCCTTGAGAAGATGGCTCTGGACATTCCATTCAATATTAAGCAGAAAAAGGTACCAGAGATCAAAAGCCTGAACAGGAATCGAGATAATTTGAGGCTCCAGATTTCATCAAAAGTCCTGCACTTAACTTTGAACTGTAGCTTCATGAAATATTGAAGATCCTTTGCTCTTCTACTTGATTTGACTTAGGCAATTGCGTTTGGGCCTGGAAGTATCAGAAAACTGGATGTATTGTCTTGCCCCCCCGCCCCTATTGGTATTCCAGTGATGTTCCATTTGGATACAGTCAAGATTGATGAGAAACACAAAATGAACAAACATACATCTCTGTCAGTGACAGAATTTGCAAGCAAAATTGAAATTACAAATGACCACACAATCAGGAGAAAATAACAATTATTACAGATAAACAAGGTGGCAACAAAGGCTCTCAAACATGAATGAAACAGAAGATCGTGTGGTGATGAAAGAGGCTTGAACAGAATATTTCATTATCAGCTGAATGACTTTTGTTCTTCACAAACCAGCTGCTGAGCATGTGATCCTCCAAGTACTCAAGCTAAGGAATTACACGGCTTTGCTATGTATAGCTTCACTGCAGACTGTTAGTGAAAAGTGTTTATAACCTGGCAGCTTGTGTGGGTGTATATAAACAGTTTTCTCCCCGTGCAGGATGTTACTCATGAAGTGTTCCTCCTAAGGGTCTTTATCAATGCTCTGTGTGCATGTCAACGATATGAAGATCAGTTGCTCATGCAGCTATTCATTGTAAATATAATGTAGTTATGCAGTATGTATTTACTTGCCTTTGTGTACTCAAAGACTATGTTGCTTCACTGCACTTTGCTGAGGAAAATGTAAAATGAGATTGTCAATATGCCATCAAGTCTTGATCAAGTGCTAATGAGTAATAGGTAACAGTAATAGCTTGTCTACTTGTGCATTAACTGTGCATCCAGATGTATGCGACTGTGTCCGGCCCGTGTGTGTCCGAGTGTGTCTGTGCGGGGCAAAATGTCAGCCTGCTACAGAGCTATTTTCTCCATGAGCAGCTTTGTCCCAAGTGAAAAACACTGAGCAATCTATGCTCTGTAAACTGAAGAACACTAAAGAGGAATGCTTCTACTTCACAGAGCTTTGCACATCAGCACGCCACTGGGAAGGTCACAAACAATACACGCATCAGAGCCACACCACCTGCATACAAACGAGTAACACTCGCTTGTATGCACTGTGGTCTTTGATTACCAGCTTTGAAAATGTCATAAATATGAATAATTGCTTTTTTATCAAATGTAAACAAATTATACAGGTATCCTCTTATAACAAATAAAGAAAACATGCAAACATGCGAAACAGGCTATATATATACACTAAGAAAGGGTGTACTACATAAAAATATGCTTAACGACACATGAAAGAAAAAACATTTTTGTTGCTTTGTTCCAAATCTCTTGAAAAAAGGCTTTTCTATCTTTTTTCCTGCCTCTTTCTTTGAAGTGTCAGTTCATTGAGGATTTAAATTTTAGATAGTCCGCCTATAAATATGCATAGCAGTCACCAAAAGTGTACCTACTGTAAGTGAGATCAAAACATTCAGCAGTCTCCTTTCGAATCTCCAGCACAATGGAGAATGTTGTGCTGAGATTTTGCAATATCCTGTTTAGGAAGTCACAGCAATAACACTGCTGCTATTTAGCTAATGGTTATGATGCTTAATACCTTAAAATAACCACTGGCAATGGGGCCGAGTAAATGCCAATGACGGTTTGAAAATGACAAAGGAATGGAAGAAAAATAGCTCTGGATTCATAACACTACAGCTATCTCCTAAAAATATTATAAATCACTCATTTCCTTTTCATAGAACTGTTTAAACAGCATCATTATAGATGTGGAACTACAGTTTGAGCCAGTTGCAGTTATTCTGCTTTTGCTTTTCCTCCACTTGCTCAGTCCATCAGGTGCTTACATATTGACAAGCCCATCATGCTACTGAGCTTCTTATTGACCCACACTGCTTTGTCTGCCACACTGACTGGATTGACAAGATGTAAATGTATGTGTGTGTGTGTGTATAAGTGGGTTGAATATACTTTATATGTCACATTTTACCTTCCTGCCTTATTTACCACTTACAGTTTGTCTCTGCATGTGTCCTGAAGCCAATTTTATTCCTACTAAATGTACTGTATACTTGCCTTTTATAAATATGCATGGTTGTGTACCATGCAGTTTTATTGTCTGTATATATAACAGCACACAGTACAAATGAACAGCATAGTGAAATAAAACAAAATTAAATAAGTTAAGAGAGGAGACATCTTATTTGTCCCGATATACTATGGATGAGCTGAACAGACATGGCGCCGTGTATTACTCTGTTGTCTATTAAGCAGCATGAGGACGGATTGACTTTATACCGCTATGTTAGACATAGTTAAAGAATAAAAACCTGGAAAGCTGAGATGAGGGGAAATAGAAAATAAAAAAACAAAAGTGTACTGCTCTCAGTGAGCACAATGTTACCTGTTTTTCTTCATTCACACATTTATTTACTTTACATGTTCTCTATATTTAGTTCAAAATACATGTTACCTTGACAAAAAGACTTGGCACAATATCTGTATCAGTGGTAGGATCAGTGCAGTATACAAGCAGGCAGAGTTATTCTCTCTCCTCTTGTCTGTTTCAGTGTCAAGTGTTGCTTTGACAAGCATGTATGCAACAGATGAAGAAAGATCTGTTGGCTGACTGCATACAGTGTAGGCTTCGAGAATATTGTTGCACAGTCTAAAATGAACATATGCAAGTGAGAAAGGATTTAAACTTGCCAGTTCTCATAACAAAATGAATTACTGATTCTGTTCTCAATTCATCGTATCCACTTACACACTGAAAATGATTATTTACTTCATCTTGTGAAGTGCAAACTACAAAGAGCAGGTACTGTGCGTGATGTGCATTTGAATGAACTCAGTGGCTATAAGGTTTGTAACATTTGTTCAGTGTTGTTTTTATGATGGATCGGCACACATGAGCAACAATAAATGGATTATGGAATGTGGAGAAATATCATCCACTTTTCATTCAGTTATTTCGGACTCTAAATAGGATTTACTGTATGCAGGTCTGGTAACAACCTAACTGGGAACTGCCAATGTAATGCTTTCATTTTAAATCAGACTCTTTACAGTTGATGTTAGAGTATTACCATGTTAGAAAATTATAGCATTGCTATGATTAAGTTATATAAGGAAAAAAATCAGTTGTCTCTCACACGCTGCTAAATTAGAAATGCTTAAAGGAGCTCTAAGTAATTAGTTTAATTTTAGTGATGTTGATTGTTGACTTGATTGTTGTTGAATTTCAATATCAGGGGGTGTCTAGCACTGCTTGCACTTTTGTGATATAATGAAATGAAATAAAATGTACATATTACTATAGAGATTGCTAATTAAATAATGACAGGATGGCTCCACTAAAACATAATGTAGAATTAATTTGAGCCAATGTACAAATATAACAATATTGCTGTCATCTTTGCTGATTTGGTTTGTGAAAGTTTATGGTCATAGTGCTTTTCTTTATCTTCCTACAGGTGAAAATCCAAGAAGGTAGTGAAGATTTCAAAGCACTGTAGGAGCCAAGAGTGAGTTTCAAAAAAACATCTTAGTGCCTGACAAATGAATCATTGGATCAACAACCCTATGGCCCTGTTGGCAAGTGAGAAGGTGCCCTTTAGAGGCTATTTAATACCACTGCTGCTTCATGAGCCAGTGAGAAATGGGGTTGAGGGACAGGATGAGTACATCAGCTATCAACTGTGACGTATAATATATTGTGACACATGGAGCTCACGTGAAAACTCCACTGATGAATGCATCAACTATCAGAAGGAAAAGGGGGATGATGGCTAATAAGAAATCCTGTCCTAACACTCATGACAAGGGTTGAGCTGATTTTGATCAACTGTCAGCACACTTTGCTCTGCTCTGGCACCAGACAACCAAGTGTGAACCAGATCTGGTCAATACATGGATGCCAGATTTGGCTAGCTTTTGGAGGGTATGGACTTGATTTAGGATATGATTTGGTTCCAAATAGCAGCACATAGGAAAGCTTTGGGCCAATGTTGGAAGCCAGAAATGGATGGATGTTCCTTTTCTGAGTCTTTCTTTAAACCTGGCAAGGTCATCTCACTATAAATGGAGGAATCTGTCTGTTCTTTGATGGAGGAAGTGCAGTATAGAGTGAAGCCTTTTTTAAATGAGCAGTTCTTGATAGAGCTTCAGACATCGCATCGCAGACATTTTACATGTTACTTGATATGGAGAAAAGGGAGCAGTCCAGCACTGGGATAATTGATAACATGCCAGGTCTTGCTTTCACTGCTTAAAACTGTATTTTCTGTTCTTTTCAGTTTGCAAACCAAGTTGTTTGCATGCAGTAATTAAGGGTAGATTTAATGCTGTATTGTCTTATGCATTGAGCTTTTCACCCCTCTTATTATGTAACAATGTATTTACTGTGCTTTTCACTTGCAAACCAAGTTGTTTGAGTGAATGGATTCAAGGGCATGGTTTACAAATCAGAAAGCATGGCTTAAAAACCGTATGCACCGATTTCTAAACCCAGAGCCTACACATTTGCACTTTTTTTCCCTGTTTGCCTCAGGGGGTTCCGTACCTCAGTACATTCCATATGTTTCTGTAATGGGTAATTTGTGTGAAGTTGTTTAGATGATGTGCTCAAGAAAGCTGCAAGATGGTTTAAGGCAGGCCAAGCAATCCGCTCCTACCAATAGGCACATTTTGAACAGGCATGGTACTAGTTCCTGAAATCTGCCAGATGCAGATGACAAGGCCATTTTGACTGCCTGTGAGGAAATGGAAATATGCATGTAATGAGCATCAAAAATCTCAGGCTAATTTAAATTGAAAACATTGCATTGACATAGCAGGGAAGCCGACTGAGTCACCACAACAGCAACACAATTCCTTTTCCTTTTAAATCTGAGCCTGTTTTTCACTTTCTCTATCTGAGCCATGTCATATATAATTTCCAGCACATTAGGCTATTTAGGAGCATCATCACATCACATGTGAGTGATAATATTCTTATGAGAAATGTCATGACAAGAAAACTGAATGAGCACAATTTGGAGCTGCCCTATTACAGACTAATCACAAAATCAGCAGACATACAGTATTAGGGTAATATTGTTTTGCAATAAAACACTGTTAATGTGGACACATTTAAAGATGACTGCTGCACGATGCATGCAAGATGCTTGGCTTGGAGGAACAATTGCATTTGAATGAATTGACTTTTCTCTGTGAAGAGCTTTGCGTAAACTGGAAGTCATTAGTAATATCTGCTTAGTGACAAGCTGACACATCAATAAGAGCAAGCTGGGGAAACCAAAACAACATCAGCAGCATGGACCTCTCTGCAGCATAGCTGCATGGTGGAGAAAACTCTCAGTAGCCATCCAGGAAATAGTATTTCAGTCTTCATTACAGTTTCTAACCAGAGAGACGCCTCATCTAAGAGCTATCAGACTGGGGAGAAAATGGACTGAATGCAGATAAACGATGATGGAGAGGGAGGAAACCAGGGCTGAAAAATGAGGAGAAAAGGGTTAGGGGAGAGAAGGAGAGAGCGGAGAGAAGAGGATGGGTGATGAGATGAGAGGAAAAGATAAAAGAGAGGAAAAGGGACAAAATGAGGATGGCTCTGAGGGGTGGAGCAGGACATGCAATCACAGTTCAACTCCAGTTGAAAAAACACAGAAACATGACACTACAGTACATTGCAGCGGAAACCATGTAATGGTGTGACATTTCTTGATGGTATACACCAGTTCTACACAACACAGGGCAAGGAATGTGCTGAGTGTATATATAAACCACCCATTATTGAGTAACATAGAGGAGAGGTCCATGAATTTGTGTGTTTTCTCCCAGTAAATGGTTCTGCCAGGTAGTAGGCAGACTCAAAGATAGACATGCCAGGTAATGAACAACAGCACTGAATGCATTTGGCATCCCATTATCTGGCCTTGCTGTCCCTTTTTGCTTCTAATGATTTTGAGATACAAGCGCCCACATATTAGTGTGCTCCCTGGCCTCTGTTTTCTGTTTTCCTGGCTACATGCTCTTAGTGTCTCTCACGTTCAAAATAGTGTGCACTATACATGTTTTTGTGTAAGTGAACTTTGGGGCCCTGCTGTTTATATCCTGTGTATAAAATGTGTGACTGTGCTGGTGGATGTGAGTGTCTACGTGTGTGTGTGTGTGTGTGTGTGTGTGTGTGTAAACACACATGGCACTGCGTAGTGTGTCTCCGCCTAGCTAATGCTAATGACCACATTATGATGAATTGGCTTCATGATTTCAGTTAGGCTGAGTGGTGATTAAATCTTCATTACTGCTTCTGGTCACTCCTGCTCTACATAGATTGCTAAGAAACTCAATTTCTCTTCATTCTGCGAGAAGTCCCTGACTGAATCAGGGCATCCACAGCGACAAACAAATTATGGCTTTGAGGAGTGCCCAGATTTTGTTCTCAATCTCTCACTTGAGCTTGACTCAATACCCAGACAGGTTTCTCAGCAGAGAGCTTATGGTCAGCTCACACAGTTCGTTCACATGAAAACATGAAAATGTATGTGCCTGATAAATAGCCACATGCAAATGCAAAGAGGTAATGGTGTGTTTTGTTTTTGCTAAAGTAAAGCCCTAATATGCAAATTTCCTTGGTTTGTGTGCAAAGTTAGTAGCATAAGATGACACCTTACAAGCAAAGATGGCTGTGAACTGTAGGACTTAGGTAGAGAGATATGGTTAATTCAGGAGCTCCAGTAGAGGGCACCATCATACCTGACACCTCACTGACAAATGTTAAACCCTTTGATCAATATTGTCAGGGGTCAGAGTAAGGATGATTTTCCATTCTTAAAGTAAGTTGATTGCAATCATCTGATTTCCAAGAAAAATCCTGAAGATTAAAACTGAGAATCAATGGTCTAATGGAAAAAATAGCTGAAGCAAATCCAGTCTGTTCAAAGCCTCCGGTACATCATTTATCACGCACTGCAGTGGACCCCCGGGATTTCTAGAAGGAATGGTACTCAATTCTGATCCCAGAGGACAGGTTTACTGAAAGTCTACTGCTCATGTACTTGTAGCAAATGGGCCACACCTGATATGTACTGTATCTGTCTGACAATAGGTATGTAAAATAAACTACAGGAGAGGAACAGCAGGACAAAAGTTTTCAAGGAATGGAACTAAGCACCTAAACTTAAAAGGTTTGCAAGGGATGGGGGTGTTTAATTTCCTTTTTAATCTGTTTTATAACAGTAAGTGGCCACATTGAGACAATGTTTAAGAAAAGCCATTTTCATCAGCAGCTGCAAAGTCCCTGCTGCTCCCTCACCAACTGCAAAATTGGACAGTTATATAAGTTATAAAAGTCCATACAAAATCGCATGTACCGAAAGGTTTTTAAAATGGACTTCTACAATATACAGGTGCTCTAATCAAGTCTGGTCTAAGACATATAGTGTATAACTGAGATACAACACAGTTGATTATGAAGTGAAAAAGTTGGAGCACCATGCTGCAGAATGCATTGTGCTAACAAGTACGATAAATTATTATTTCAAACATACTGAAAAAAGAAAACCCAATAACCCACTGTTACTGAATCTTTGGGCTAGAAAAAACCCAAAGTATTTGAACATAACTCATAACTTTTAATGTATTGTGTTTACCTATATTATCTCAAACATCTAGACCTGATAATACATGTCCTACTAGGTGACAAGCGGGCAGAATACATATAATATACTTGGGACTCACCCGTTTCGGAGCTTTCCCAAATGTCTCACTGTAGCTGGTTCCAAGAATCTCAAACTGAACATGAGAATTAGATCCTTCGGCTCGGAAGTCCATCAGCCCCGTCAGTCCACTGATCCTTCCCTGTAACAACAACAAGCAGACCGTGTCTACCCTCTCTTTCTACTTAATTTTTGTTCCTGATCCTCAGGTGTAGCAAAGACAAAAAAGAAAAACCGGCAGTGATTAACTACTACATTCTATATGCTCCTTTGCACCAATGTCCTTTGCCCCTAAAATGAGGGGCTGGAAAAATAACCTAATAAACCTGAGCTGAGACTTTGGTTGCATTTTACTGGATTGTGATATTTTTACAGCACATAATTATCAAGGGAATTTTTCACTGTGGTTCACCATCACCATCACACAATCAACACACAGCATTTGATTTATGCGAATTATCCTTTAAATGGAACATTTAGAGGATGATTTATGTGTCACTCAATCAGCTTGGAGGTACTATACTGTACTGTAAGAATAGTATATTGTATAGTACAAAGAGAAGTTGAACTATTTCAGACTGTTGCTGAGCTAGATCACGTTTATTGAAAATTTGTAGTAGTATAAAAGTATAAAACACAAAAGAGAAAACAATTTAAGGGACTTTTCAGTTTGGTCTGAATGGCACCCAGACAACAATATGACAAGAGAACCACTGCTTTGTTGTTCCTCCATGCACTGCTTGGTTCCCGCATGTCACAAGTTGAGATTAAACCAGCATGACTCTGCGACAATGAAAAATTCTATTATCAGACTGAAATGGATGACATCAAGCCACTTTTATTTCAATATGGGAACTGAGACAGTTACACAAGCATAAAGATATGAAAGCCCAGAATCCCACACAAATCCATCCTGAAGCCAAACCTTAAGATCACCTCAGTGAACTGAACTGAGTAGTATTTTTAGTATTTCTGACTATATAAACCTACTTCATTCTTTAAATTCATGCTTCATATAAAGCTGTGGTTTTGTGCACTATTAATATAATCAATGATAGAATATAGCAGAAGCTAACAAGTACCTTTTGGATGGTGTCTAGCATGGACCAGCCTCCATTCCATGGCTTAGTGGACTTCCTCATGCAGTTAAGGCTGGCCATACTGTGCCACTTCCTGTCCTCCAGTTTCCTATAGAAGGCGTTGGCCAGCATCAAAACACTGTCATAAAGGTAGAGGTTGGAAACCTGGCAGGGGAGAGAAGGCAGACAATTTTTAAAAATGCCTTTTTGATTTTGTTGGTAGTTTGTGCTGTGCTGCACAGAACACTATGCAAACTCAATTGTTGTTGATTACAACAAAGAAAACAAATATTAGATGTTATGGCTTTGAAAAATATCACACATCTCCATTGTGAACCGGTGTGAATGAAGCTGTGAAGTAAAAGCAGTTGTCTTTCAGTCTGTGAGGCTGGAGGGGGAAAAAAATCTCAGTAGGAATAAAAGCTTGTCTCCTTGCTTGAAGAGAGGATGGAAAGAATGGGGACAACTGGTGTGCAGTTTTTTCTTTTATTTGACACTGTCATGGCTGCTTTTGGGGGTGAGATAAAAAAAAAATGTTTTCTTCGTTACAACACCGCTGAAGAATGACACATGAAAGTCAGCAGTATTCTGATCAAGTGACTGTCCACTTGCTGCAAACTGAGGTTGATGTACTAAACAGCAAAGGGGGCCTCATATGCATGATAGAAAACTGGCAGAAAGCAAAGGTGATGAGAGAGAAACCAAAATATATTTCTGGTTCAATCATTGTCCTTCTCATGAATTTCAGAGATGCCATCAGCTCAACTGTCTCCCTCCAACAGCATTGCACCCTGAATCATGTCTGCTGCCTCCTGTCTTGGAGTGACAGTGGATTTGATAGGTCCTCCGGGTCAAGTCAAGTCAAATCCTCCCACAGCAGAAGATCCATGGAGGCAATACTTGCTGTCACTCAAGGCATCCTTGTCATGACACGTTTGGACTTCAGTCCATGCCTCTCAATGATAAGACACTAAACAAGCCAAGTTCACTTGATTCAAGATCACTCAGTCACAGGCTATGTTGAGGTGACTTCTGAGGTTTCACCACAGCTGACTGGTTGTGAGAGGGAAAGCGCAGCAGTCTCTTCAGTGTTAAACTGTTCTGATGAATGCTTTAACTGCCATTAACCCCCTTCCATATGAATTATTGAGAATTGTGGGTGCCCACACCACATGCTTTGCCATCTGTCGGAGTATGGATAAAAGGAATGAACATTTCAATAGAGCTACGGGGAATACAGCCATTGCACTCCAGATGGACTGAGCAAAAGAAAAGTCCTATGAGGTGTAAGGAGGCCTTCTTAACACCCAATAGAAAGTAATAAGCAACAGGGTGAGTGAGGTTGATACAGAGACCTAAAGAAATGAATGACATTGAGTTAGAGAGATATCAAATCTCTTGATCTTTTTTACTGACCTTACAGTTATCATTAATTTACTTTAGGTTGGGGGTCTGGCTGACAAATCCTTAGATTGCATAATCAGTTTCTGAGCATACATTGCTTTCAACTTTGGAAGCCTTTGTTTACCTTGTGTTATCTTTGTACTTAACAAATAATTTATTGGATTTGTTACAATTTGGATATATTCACAATATTATGTAGTATTTGCACTTGTTTTTTGTAAAACAATCAATCAGCAAAACAACTGCTTTAAAACAATATTTTAGTGTTCTGACATTTATTCCCCAGTCATACTCAGCTGCAGTCATTTATATTCATGGACATTCATGTCCCTCATTATTACCTTATCTCAAGGGTTTCATCTATATTCACTTGCATACATTATAAGTTAATATTTGTATTCACAGGGTACAGTATGTACTGGCTGCATACATACTGTAAAGTGCGTGATCAAGCAGGAATCCTGCTCAAACCCCTTTCAGCACTTGTATTGTACTGAAAAAAAAGCGATCACATCAAGCTTTTGTTTTATAGTTCTGTCACTCTGGTTGATAACAAGCGTCCCTCCTGTTAGCTGTTGGAGAAAGTGGATGAAACATGCTGGGTGTTCCTGAAGCATTAAGTCACTGTCCCATAAATACTTGCCACAAAAGGAATAGAAAACAAGATGGGAAAAAACACAACCTTGCCACTAGTCACATACTCAATAAAACCTCATTCATCATTTGGCTAAACTGTTGCACATTCACACTCCTTAAAGCTCAGACCCCACTGAAAGGAGCTGATTTTGGTGGTTCTATAACTAAACATACCAAGCACTTGCATGGTCAGTGGAGAATTTGGAGTGATTAAAGAATTTTCTTTTTTGATAGTTTTTTCCTGATTCTTGAAAACTTGTCACCGTTGTGACTCCATTGTTATATACCACATCTACTGTTTTGTGTCAATGAGAGCTTTTACGGCCACTTTTCAAGGCCATCAATCAAATCAAATCAGTCAAAATCTGTGGCATTCTAATATAGCACAGAAAGGTGAAACAAAATGTTTATTTTGCTTTTTCATTTTTCCATAATAAAAAAAGGGGTTGAGTTGTTTTTACCTCCAAAGATTGCAGATAGCCTTCCTGTGGATCACAGAGTAGGGAGGAGATGCGATGATTGTTCCTCATACAACGAACATTGGTGTCCCTCCACAGTGGGAAGATCTGGCGTATGACGGTCATACGTCCCAGAGAGCTGTGAACCAGCACCATGATGTCTGCATCGCTCACCTCCTGAAAGTGAAGATGACAGGAAGAGTTAAGTTTAACAATTCTTTGCCTCTATTCAAAATGTGTAGTGTCAGTTTTAGTAGATTGGCAAGATACAAAGCAACTGCTGATGTCTATGGGTCCTGGACTTCAGGTAGCCATATCCATAAAATATTAAATATGATGAATTTTGTTCAACTTCATTAGTCCAGTCACGTTTGAACCCCTAAACCATGTCTGAAGGGCTATATCTCACACACAGTTCCTTCTAAATGGATGTAAACCTGCTCAAATTAAAGCTGTGACTTGGCACTTTAATGTACTATCCATTATTTTATTTCAAATTGAATGTACTGAAGCTTGGAGCCTGATGAACAAAAACATGTAACTGTCCAAATATTCCCAGTCTAGACAGTATGTCAAATTTTAAGCTAGAAATGATCTTATAGGAAACGTTTTATGCTATTCACATTAGATCGACAAATCAATGAACATTTCAAGTCTATCCATCACAATGATGGCACAGGTGACCCTTGGCCCTCTTGAGTGGAGCGATAAATGTGTGGAGGTTCAGTGGAGATCTACCCTGTGAAGGGTCAGATCAATATTTATGAAACAATGAGTTGCCTGCCGGTCTTCAGGGCAGGACAATGGTCAATGCTGAGGCAGACAGTGGGTCTCTTGGGAAACGTTGGGTTCATATACTATCTGACAATAAAGCTGTGAGGTTACTGTCAGGTCAAAACTGAAGCAGCTCTGGGTATGATATAATCCTTCACCACACATGTCTGAATCCATGCTGTCTATCTGTTTTCCTAATCAGACATGTGGATTGCTCCCTTTTGCATGGACCTCTCTGTTGTTACTGCTGGTCTCTCTTTGCTCCGTGTTAATTCCTCCTGGCTTCTCTATAGTGCCTTCCTCCTTTCATCCATGTGGTTTTCCATTTTTTCATTGTTGTATGTTTACCATATATCTGTTGACAGTCAGTCCTGCTTTTTCATTTTATTTGTCTAAAACAGGGTCCTTCCTTTTGTTTTTTCTTTCTCTCATGTAGATGACTTCTGTCATGTAAATATTTTTATTCGCAGTGCAAACCCACTTTATGGTGAGTGAGCCAAGCTGAACATAGAGATTCTTTCTTCAAGAGACAGTATTTTCAAATCATTCATTTGTGTACAGCCTGAGTTTAACGCTCCTCAGGTGATTCTAGCTCATCTAGTTTTAATCCTCTGACTCTTTTTCTGACTCTTCAAAGTCAGTCAGGTGGAAAGTATGAATATTCATGAGTTGTCGTGACACATTAATCAGATGAATTATGCTGCATGGTTCACAGATCCGAACCCTCACGTCCAAGCTAATAACCTCCAATGCCACCCAGTCCAAGTGTTTTGTCACCATCACGGGTGACATTTGTGTCATTTCCTGACCCAGCAGTGACACTGACCAATGGGACATTACTGACAAAATGTGGGCCTTTTAAGTTCTGTCTGACGAGAAACTACGGACCATTAAGTCACAAACTGGATACCACTATGATGTATTCCACGTGTACAATAAACAAACAAAAAAATCAGTTAGTGTGTACATAAAGAGAAGAACACCAAATACATCTTGACCTCTGGATGCAATGTTCATGCTATGGCTTTTAAATACTAGAATCACGAGAGCAACATTATTAATCTAAATGGTGGAGGTAACCCACTCAAATTTCTGAAAAAAGTACAGCATGGCCATGTTTCAATGACAGCCAACGACCTAAATACATTAATCAAATCAAGTTCAGCTGACAGATAGGCTAAATTATCCTCTTTGTGCCGCTCAGTCAATGTTATTAATCTTTCACTAGAAATAAATAAAAAATTTACCCGTAATCATGACAGCAATCTAATTAGAAGTTAAGGTTTTTGAAGCTGCAGGCAACTAAATTGAAGAGTAATGTGAGTCAGGGAGAAAGAACAAAGAACTGTGAATGTGACAATAATCTGTGTTGTTTTAGCCTATAGACATGCAATATATATGTCTTTTTATGTGCTTTCAGTGCAATGTTGAGAGGAAGGTGAATAAAATAACCTCAGGGTTAACTGGTGATGAATCCTAATTACGGATGTCCTTTTGCATCAAACACAAGCGCGCAAGCCTTTGCTGATTTGTGAGAGTCTGACCTATATTATCTGAGGTTTAATTTTCTGTACATCAACGCTTATATTAAACCGAGACTCTTCTCTTCCACATCAAGCAATAGAAGTGATAACTCTGTAAATTATGCAAAACTGCTCTATTCAGGGTGTTCTGGTGTGTTGAAAATTGATCATTAAGCGCTGTACCCAGACTCTGCATATGATGAAGGGGGTAGATATGATATATTTATTTGTTTTTTCACAGAGGAAAAAGATGATACATCATTCAAATGAAAAAACATATAATACAGGAAGAGACACTGCTGCTATATTATGTATTAAAAGTAAAAGGTTGAGTCATCACCCATTTGTCTCGTATATAGCAAATTCTGTACACGAAAGGCTTGGAAAATGACTAGCACTGTACTTTATATATTTAAAACTTTCATCCAATATCTCAAACCATTTTCGCACAAAAACCAGTTACAGTTAGGTAAATTAGCACCTAGACCAAGTTACAGCATGTTTCCTTCTGTAACAGTACTATAAAATGCAACAGTGTTTCCTTTTGACTTTATTCACTAAAACCTGCATTAGTAAAACAATGCTATGCAAGAGTTAACTCACAGTAAGATTGGACATTGTATACTGGGAAAATATTATGGATTCTTGGTGCTTTGTGCAACTGTGTAAGCGCATACGTGCAGTAACAGTTGCTCCTCACTTTTAGGTGACTGTATAAAGCTCAGATTGGTATGTTTTTATATTTAATATCCCATGGTGGGTGCACACCAAAAGTGTATCATGGATTTTGAATTTCTAGAAATGGGCTGAAAATGCAATCACAAGTGCAATGCGTGGGACCCGTACCCGTGGGTGTGACCATGTAATATTTGTGGTGTCTCAGCTGTGGAAGTGAAAAGGCTGGAGAGGGATCATCACATTTCACATAGGAGGAGGAAAGAAGCATCAGTTCTGGTGTGTTTTAATGACGCAAGGTTATTTTGTTTAAATTTGCAATCACTACAGTAGCATGTAGCATGATAAACTGTTCCATTTGCAATAGTAAAGCAATACTGTAGTCAGTCATAGTCCATGAAAAGAAAGAACTTTTAATGAAACTGAAACAAAGGAAGGACCGTTTACAGCACCATGTGGCCTGAACAGCCGTAAATGCAATGCAATTTCATGCCAAATTGCACCACAATGCCTGATCTGAATAAACTTAATCTTAGCTGGGTCATTCCTACCACTGTGGAAATTCCCCAATCCAGCAGAAAACAGAGACTTGGACCAGAATAAGAATTGCATCATAACTGTGTTAATACTTCACACTGAATTGGCTAAAAAACTGTTTGCATTCATTTGCACAGTGCTACTGTGAGAGGCATTACATGGCTCCTTGTTTATGAGACCAAATTAGAACTGTCCAAATAAAGCAGGAACAGACCTAAATGTAAGTGCAGTGCATATACATGTGTTGCTGTTGTTGAGGGTTTAATTGCTAAGATGGAACTTAAATTTCTCCCTGGTGTTCCGGGGTGTGTATTTAATGAAACATGTTGTGTGGCATTTGAATTGACCTCCTAACCGTAGCTGTTGTAACATTTAGATAAGGTGTTTAGTGAAGGGAGTCGCCTGTCCAGGGTCCTTTAGATTTATGACCATGACAACAGACGTCTCCTGTGGTCGCCATTTGTGGGTTAGTACATCATTTTTTGACATCTGATTTGGGTTTCTGGATGGCCACTCAACGTGCTTAATGATGCAAAGGACCATAACAGCAAATCCAGTGTTTTGATAAATGCAATGTTATACGCTACTCTGAATAAGCAATAAGCTAATTGAAAATTTTCTTTATCTTTTAAAATGTCTCTTCATTAATCCACCTTCCTGTCCCCATAGTCTGCTGTTGGGAAGAGAGCCTCAGTAGAATAGGGTTTCCATCTCAGCTGCTTGATGGGCAGACACGCAGGACATCAGTCATATCCTGACTGTCCTCCGCGACTCTGTTTGTCACAGCAGGTACAACCACCTAATCCATCAAACATTCTGAGATGTCACCGTCCCGCCTTTGAAGAGAAGAAAAACAACAACAAATCCTCCCTGGATGTGCAATCCATCCGAGTACACTACACAGTGTCAGATGCAGATCGCCGTCTGTGTGCTAGCAGCCGCAGCACCCTGGTTTAGTGAGTGGGTTAGGGAGAATCATACCTGCCTGTCATCCCTGTGCCTCTCTGCTCACATCAAATCCTCCACTCATACTTATAGTTTCAATGATTGTCACTTTTTCCTAAATTTTGGTAATTTGTGTGTTGAATAAGAGTCATACCCTAAGCGCTCATGAACTGGGTGCCAGACATATTTGGAATATCCAGTTTGAAAATATCAGTCAGTGAAAAATGCTTTGAAATTGAACTATGGGAAGGAAATTTGTGTTTTTTGAGTTTGGCACATACTAAGGGTTGACAGTCAGAATATCTCAGTCTCTGCTGCATCAGCTTTAAGCATTCTTTTAATCTGCCTCTTGCAAGTCCCCCCATTGAGTGTATCCATGTATGAGCTACAGCCTTTAACCTATTGCTTGTTAAACCTTTCAGTCACTGCATGAATATAAGGACTTAACCGCAAATAGTGTCTTATATATTAGCATATTTCATTCACTCTTGTTTATCTGTAAGTCTGTTGTGATCATAGTCACTCATCATCATCATTTTCTGTTCCCATCCATCTCATTCTGTGCTCTTATCACATTTCTAGCTTGACAACGACATTCATCGAGCCACATGTTGTTGCTGGTGACAGATTAGCATACAGGCTTGTTGTGAGACTTGAATGAAATGTGAGACCTTGCTTTGACTGTGAATGGTGTAAAGGCTGTCAGATGCCCTAGGGACCTTATGGGATGGACAATGAGCCTCATGATCACCTGCTTAAAACAAATGTCACACCTCTCTGTGCCATCAGCCATGTTAGGATCTTCTTATAAATCAGATCATAGGCTAATGGAAACAAAGTACACTGCCATTTAAATCTAGTTCACTTTTAAGGATAGGCAAGAACTGGAGATGAATAATTTGCTTGGTGACACTTTTTGTTAGAAAAAGTACATTCATTTTGAGGAATCTATGAGAAATATAGATTTTAAGAAGACAGGGGACTAGTTAGGTGCTCTCAGGTTTTAGTTTTTTTTCAGAGCCGTGTAGACCAATGTCTGTGAGGAAAATAGGCAAGCAAGAGTAGAAATTGAATTTTCTTGTTAGTCTTTTCAACATGTCTGTGTTATTCTCATTTTCAAGGTGATTGCCAGCTGCATGGGCAGTTCATCTTGGGTGGTGAAATGAAAGGTTGAGAGAGAGAGAAAAAGAGGGAGGAAAAAGTATAGACAAAATTACTGAGAGATAAAAACAGGGATAAAGAGGAAACAGTCTCTTCGCTGTCTACAAATAGAAAGAGGGAACAGAAGAAAATTATATAGTGACAAAAGGATAGAGTAAAAGAGAAATGGAGATTTGGGATATATTTCATAGTTCACCGATACAAACTGGCATAATCTTTCCCTTTAAATACGTACCAGGGAGAGAAAGCTCCACAGTAAGCCACATCACATCAACCACTAAGTGACTGCCATATAAATTAACATGCCATTAGTTCATGCTTTCCCAGACTGATGCAATTAAAACTAATGTCTTGGTGGAGGTCTGTGGTAATTGACTGAGAGGCACCCATGAGTTGTATGTGAATACAGCTTCAAATTAAGAATTACAGTCTATCTTATCTTATTTGACAATGCAATTGCCTTTTTGGAGACATATCAGTAAAAATATGGCTTAAGCTGCCAAGCACAAAAAAATCTCATTAGCTATGATAAATCAATACTTTAGATATGTGTAGGTTGAAATGCATGGTGAAAATGATGTGAAAAACACAAGGTCGTTATTGTATAAAAGCTCATTATAGTCTAAAATTAGGTAATTTAGGCTGCCAGATAGCAGAAGGTTTGCAACATATTGAGCCTCATTAGCTTTTGTAAATCAATATTTAAGCAACTGAAATGATGCATGGTGAATCGTACCAAAACTTAAATGACAACTATTTACTATTTGTTGGTTAAGGTCTTATGTGTACTGTGGCCAATGTGGGTTTCTTCTGGATTCTGGATCCAGTTCTGCAGTATCTTACTATTTTGGTGTATGTTGCTTATATAACATGTCTGTTAGGGGAACATAAATACATTGATCATGCTCTATGGATTATGGATCGATATGTGTAATGTTTTGGATGTTGAACACAGGTTGAGATGTTCTTATAAGGTAGGGGGTGATATTTCATTAAAATACATGGACATTGATGTATGTGTGTGTGTGTTAAGAGAGAGAGAGAGAGAGCTCCTATTAGGCACAGCGGTGTTAATATTAGAGGTAAATCAACTGGGCACAACCTTTTATCTAATGTCTTTCATCCACTGCTTTTAGTACTGGACCAATCCTATGACTCCCCCTTATCTCCAAATCACTTTGAATCAATTGAAATGCAGCGCTGAGGCACTAAAGCTAAAAACAGAGTTTGCTGCTCTGTATTCACAAAGTGCGCCTGAATTTTGTGCTGTTACAGCCACTTTAGAAGACCATTTAGACCAATGTCAGACAAAGAGAACACTGGGACACAGAGGGAAAAGACACACTATCATCAACAGTTAAATGCAGGGCAATTATACAATATCAAATGCAGGCCAAGTCCCTTTGGGTGGCAAGATGAAATAAAAACAAATGATGTGCTGCTAATCTAATTGAATATGAAAGTGTACACAACAGCCTTATAGATTTTCATGTGTCTTGTATGTGCCTTGGCAGTATTTGAGTCTCTGTGTTGACAGAAGCAAACTGACAATGAGGTCTAAATTCACTTAGGTGCAAGGTGCATAAGTGTGTTTGTGTTTGGCCTTACCTCATTGGCATAGACCCAGTGACTGTCCTTGGATGCCAGGTTGGTTTCCACAGCCTGAGGTGATACATAAAAAGAAAAAGGAAGTGGAGAGACAGAGAGAATGAAGAACATTTAAAGAACCTTGTATGTAATAGGGCTGCACCACTTTGGTGGCAAACTAGCAGGGGAGTCCCCAGCTTTGTTCAAAGTCCACAAACAGCCTTATCCTTTTACAGTGTAGAACCCAAAATACATCCATACACTGCTTCTCAGTTGCTTTGATGTTGAGACAGTTGATTCTCATATTTATGATGTTTAAGAACTCAAGTTATGGCAGAAAGCATATTCTGGTTATTTAAGTGTATGTAAATTCACTAAGTCACCCCAAAGCCTCTCAGTACAAGTGAAAACAAGCTCCCTTGGAAGTGCTGTAAACCGTCCATTTCATTACTGAGTTCCTCCACCTGTTACATGACTGCACACATTTGACATCTGTCATGGTTAACTTCTCTGCTGCAAATAGATGTCATTAGGATCTCAATAAATCCCTTTCACACAAGGCAATAAAGGCTGTCATACAATGTATAACAACATACATCCAAGTGAACCCTGCTGCAACTTTACTCCAAAACACTATGTTCATCAATAGCAGCCGGTGCAGAACACGGCACCACACACTAATCAATAGTCTACCCATGGAGAGTCATGATTTGATTTTAATGCCCCTCTCGTTTCCAGATTTTTCTTATCAAACTGCACATGAGTCATACCAATACAAGAGTCATGTTTACCTTAATGCCACATCCTCAAAACATGGCTTCAAAAACTGCCATTAAATTCAAACTCATAGACCAACATCATCAATGGATGCTATGAAACACTGTACAGCTGCTGTACTTAGTGAGTAAAGTTTTGTGTGGATAAGGAGCAGGAACATGTCATATCATAGAGACTACCCTCAGCCAAAGAACACTGATTAGTGCCTCTAATCTGTTTAAAAGATATGGCTTCATATTTGACAACAAGATTTCTGAGAAAAATATATGGTTGCAGACAAAATTTCAGTTTTGTGTGGTGAGCATGTTGGTTACTAGTGAAACCATTCAGATGAAATAAGTCATATTTAGATCAAGACGGTCCAGATCAGTATGCAAAAAGTGACACATTTAAAATTTGTTCATAAAGAGACAACTCATACTAAATTCACAGTAAAGCTCTTTTTCATTCCAGTCATCAGAATGCACATGGTCCATCTGATCTCCATTGTCCATGTAGGGCCACTGCAATGATATGTCTCTGTGTGGAAATTTGTGTGCAAGTGTGGGCACTTGTTGGAAAAGTAACTTGACACCTTCCCTCATCACTAAACATGGCCGTGTAGTGATGAGCTCAGAGGCATGACAATTCACTGTAAACATTTAGGTTAAAAGCAAAGCATCACAAGGGGGTTTCTGTAATCTGCATGATGGAAAATATCAGCAGAATCTATCCATGTGTGAGTAACCCATTAATTCAAATTATGATCACGTGTCTCTGGTTCTAAATAATATCTGACAATGTGAACTATTGTCTGCCTTGAAGAACAACCTTGACATTCAAGAGAGACGACAGCTCCTTGAACTGCATTCATTGTTCCAGACAAAATCTGTCCGATGCCATAATAGTAAAAAACAAAGTCAAGTGCTGTAGTGTGGGTAAGTTAATGTGGACCAGCTGGAATGCAATGTTTTGTTGAAGCCTTAGGCGCAAAAGAACCACCACTTGAGAGGTTCAGGACCAGTTCACAGCACACCCAAACGCTGATAACTTCAGACACTCGAGAGAAAAAGCCTTGTTAAGCTAAACTGTGTTTGTGAGCTGCTGTTTAACCTTGCTGCTGTATGAATGATACAAACACATAATTGTTTGTGAGATGCCATGACAGACTGGAGGCTCTGTTGACTTTAAAGGCGATCACCATGCCATCACTCTTTAACAGTCACTTTTGCAATTTTTCTGGAACTTCAAGAAAGAAATCGACTCCTGCTTTTTACTTCATTGGAATTTCATACATTCCGCTAATAATAGAAGACTAAACTGTGACTTTACATTCACAGCTTGATTTGTTTATTTGTACTATTATCTATAAGTGGCCCAAAATTGAAATAGTACCGGAAATATGAAACAAGACTTTAATTGAAAAGAGTTTGGATACATAATATAATTCACAAAACCAACTGAGTTTACACTACTTAAGGGAGTTGCTCTTTAGGATTCAAAACTTGCAGCTGTTAGATGTAAAAGCCCCTTGCATCTCAGCACAACTCATGCAACTACAACACTTGTATTCGATCAGCCCTTTTGCAATTGCAAATTGTCCTGTTTCAGTTGAAAGTGAGGATTTTCCTCTTTACTTCATATTTATCACACCAAAGCGTAAAAATCCATTTGAGACCTTAAATGTTATTGACACTCAGGCAGCGTAATTTCACCTTTGAGTGTTTTCTTTCTTTCTTCTCTTTTCCCATTCACAACAGGAGATGATATAACACTGAAACTCTGGAGGGAAACGTGGCTTTGGACAAGGTGGCATAGACAAGAGTCTGGAGTGACATCTGAGAAATATTCTATGCTGTTGATACAGCCACAGCCTGGCGACAGTAAGATCTCTAATCAGAGAGGCAAAGTACCTCAGGCATGTTCTTATACAGTAGCAATGCCACAAAGGCAGCAAGAGACCGCCAGCGCCAATTTAAAACCGTGACAGCCGAAGAGGGATTGAGACGAATTGTGGTTAGAAGGATGTGGAAATAGGTGGGGGGAGGTTTGGGCAAGCCTCAGACGACCGAGGATGAATCGCCTGAATGTGAAATGAAGAGAGCTTGGTGTAAACTAATTCAATTCAATTACTTGTTACAGTACAAAATCATATTTTAAATATTTGAAAGCAAAGCCAATTTGGATCATATACTGTAAAGTACACCCAGCTGAAATGAATGCAATATAAGACAGCAGTCCTGCATAAATCCTTGGTTGTAAGGTTCGGTGCTGGGTGTTATAGAGAGGTGTTAATTCAACTTAATTTTCATTTTCATAGCTGCAGTTTGCGGTGTTACTATTATTTGTCTACCCATTTATATAAACAAGGACAATGAGGGTAGGCTAAAGAATAAAAACACATCTGTGTAACACTATACAGTTGAACTCCTGATGCACAATATATACAGTATTCACACACTGTGTACAGGTAGGTATATAATTTGCACAGGTTGCATGCACTGTATGTCCCAGATGTCTGTATCTACATACCTATCAAAACTACTTATATAGACTCATATACAATTTATACAGACAGGCATAAGATTACGGTATTATTATATTCCACACAAATACAGTTCCTCTTTTACTATTCTGAAGCATATTCACCATCATGCACAAGATGGAAAAAATATACATTGACGTAGCTCTCTGTATTCAACCATTTTCACCCACTGCATCTTTTTCACTTTGGCAGATTTAAGAGACAGCAGAGTAACAGTTTGCTGCTCTCATTACGGCGAAAACAATGGGAACAGTTTTGATGATTAACTTAATTGTGTTGGCATTCAATAGAAACTAATCAGGAGCTTTAATTCCATCAAAAATGCCATCTATTACATTAGACAGTACTAATTCTTAATAATAAAAAGCCATTGTGAAATTGCTTTAAGAGATTAAAACAGCAGTAAGACGACAAAGCAAGCCAAACTATACTTGAATTGCTGATGAGAACTATTATTTTTCATGGTGGACATTGTCTGCGTAATGATCAGTTTTCTCATTTGGTCACATTACAGTGTACAGATCTTGCAAGTGAAGCAAATTCAAATATCTATATAGAAATTCAATGTGGGAAGAATACACAAATCTTTTCCCAGCTGGAAGAAAATCTTTTCTTTTCTCAGTCTGTTCACAAAATTATAGATACATGCAATTTGTTTGTACAGCACTTTTGACAATGGCTGTTTTTGATTGACTTGAAAGCAACAATGATTTACAAGTTTTTCACATTGAAAATTTTTATATGAATCTCTGAATCTGACCATCCACCTATCAGTTTCTCAGAATACAGTTGCAGCTGTTTTTCTACCCCTCATCTCTCTCTCTCTCTCTCTCTCTCTCTCACACACACACACACACACACACACACACACTCTCTCTCTCTTTCTCTCTGCCTCTCCCTTACACTTGCTCAGTGTGCATGTTCAATGACAAGAGATTTGTCCCTATTTGAGGCATGCACCATAGATTTAAGGTCGCACCTGGGTGCTTAGCAACCAAAGGTTTGTGTTGGCCTGAAGTGGGCGCCTTTCAGAGAGTCTCAGTATTTGGTCATAATTTGAAGAGGGTGGACCATGACAAGGTTTTAGTAGCTGTCGCAACATCTGTGTTCTTTCAGTGTAAGGATCTCACAAAGGAGCCAGGAAGGAGTAATGAGGTCTGTCATAAAAGATTCACAATAGTCCCTCTGAACCCAGCCTTGCCACCGTTGCTGTGGAAACACACCCTCTGACCACTTAATCTCCTCTATCGGCACAGCATGGAATACAAAGGTGCCGACTACCCATAGTATACTTTAGACTGGGAAAGACATTTAAGCAGGTGCACATGTAAATACTAAAAATTTCATCTGTACATATATTAGTGAGAGTCTGGATTCATCACTGTCATCTCAGTATCAGCTAATGCTAAAAAAATACATCAACTGATGGAACCAAGTGAAATGCCAGTCTGGATCTACAGTCCTTAGTGAAAATCCAACACCTGAACAAATCTCCTCTGAGCTTCTGCTGTCAGTATTCAAGACCAGGTGGCCCTCCCAAGGAGATGGTACACGTGTGATGCATTAAAAACAAATCAGGACTCCCATCTGCCATGGTGCTAAGGCTTCTAGCTTCTCTCTGCGTGTACAGTAGTTAGCTTCCCACAGGCTTATGCTATAGCTATGAGGGGAATAGCTAATGTCCCCATTAGGAGACTCGGTTGGCACATTAACCTCATTATGGGAACTAAAATTATAGGAACCTTAGGACTGTACACATGCCTGCAATACAGTGCTGGTAAGTGAAGTTTTTTTATGTATACTGCATACTGTATGTATTGGAAACTCTTGAACTGTCCCTCTACCATATTTCCTCAGTGGGCTGTAATGTGAGGGTGATTTCTGACAGTCACCATCAGGATTAAAAAAAGGTGTGACATTTTCTGAATGAAAGCCTGAAAGCAGTTGTTGCTGTTTTTTTTTTTTTACAATGAAAATGGTCTTATAGACTCAAACCACAACAACACACGTACTTTGAGACAGTCTTTTTGTGATGAGAGACAAAATGAACAAATGAACTATGAGATCCTGTTGTTTATCTATGGTGTCATTAATAATTCCTTCTCTGCAACCAATTAAATAAAATCTAATTAAAATCTATTAAATATTTATATTATTCAAAGCTGTAACCTCTTTGTCTATTTTTCATTAGCCTACCTACAATTGATATTAATAGTTTTTACTTCTTTTGTATAATGCAGCCAACACAGTTGCTCTTCTTTGGAAAAAATAACATGTCTTTCACACCATAGAAATCTTACTTTAAAAAATATTGTTAATGTTGTAGTGCACTACACTATAATTACCATCAAACTTCCTACACAGCTAAGGTATGACTGATTGATTAGGACTTAGGTCATTTGCATAGAGCCCTGGCTGGTGTATACAACTCCAAAATATCCAGGTTCATAATCAGATATTTTTAGCCAAGATGAATAATAGTCCAGACAAAAATGATTTTATATTATATTAGTAGTATATAAAAATAAAGTAATTAACTGTTTGATGTTATGAACAAGACTTGCATTGGAAAAAAATTCTATCTTAGTTAGAATTTTAACAATATATTTTAGCAGAAGACAAATTACTTTGAATTTATGCAGGGTGCCCTTGGGGAAGCACTAAACATGAACTAAACTCCTGCACCTGGGGTAAATTTATGTAGTGGATCTTTGATGTTTGCAATTGAATTTTTATTGCACAGCTGATGGATGCAATTAACCAGGATAATTACCAGAGCATAAACTGATTACCTCACCAAAAGTTATTTGTTCATCTGTGATAGTTACAATGAAAAAAAATATATACTGACAATATACTGTGAAAAGTATGTCAAACCACAAGCTTATTTTTCATTTCTATAAAACAAACATGAATGTAACGTTATATATTAAGAAGAATACTTTAACTCAGTGTAAAATAAAATGGAAATTTTACACAGAACATTTTTATTTCAGAAAACAACCATAGACGGGCCTGCATGAATTGCATAGAAACATGGCTGTGGTCTCTAACTCCTAACTCCCTGATATTTATATATTGTTAAAGTTTTCCATTGAATTTTGACAGGACTGAAGCTACTCTTTCTTGCTCCTAGGTGTCACTTGTCATGAATGATCAAGACTGAAGAGATAGACAGTATTTGTCTGAGGTTTGAACTGGTAGAATCCTGGGCAAGATCTGCAAGTTGCAACACACAAAAAATAGGTTGATACGTAAAATCTTAAAAAAAAGAAAGAAAATAAATTAAAATCTGTAATTCATGGGACTGGATCCAAGCAAACACAATAGATAAGCAAAGGCATGTTACTTAAATGCAGCTGAATAATGCATGTCACCATTACTGAGCATTAGTTGAGTGATTTCAGGTGAGCCAAATAGCATAATTGTTTTTCATAAGAGCACTTCGTACCTTTCCAAGGCCATTAGCTTCCCATAACTTTCCTTTCACGTTGAGCTTCACACCAAAAAGCACATCTTAAGAAAGAGGTAAGTGATTTTTATTTGGAAACATATAAATAATTGAGTTGTCCTTAGCCAATGTTACATTCAGAGTGGGATAAGATGCCCCTTACAAAAAAGACAAACAGAAATCTCTCCTGTCTCATTCAAACTCACAGTTTTGTATAGAGGGTCCTGAGTAAATAGAAGCAAGTGACACTTTCATCTCTTTTGTCACACATAAAAGCTGATTAGTTGAAAACCTGCTTCATTTTGTATAGACAGAAACTGCTTTGATTACATACTGGGACAGTAAAGAGTCTTTAAGGAGCATTATAATATAGTTATGGAGTCCTCTCACTTAAGACCACTATAATCACTACAGTCCTTACATGACACCCTTAGCTGCCAAAGCCCCTCTCATGTGCTGTGGACTTGTTTCTCCCATTGCCTTCCAGGTGAGGACACTCAGATGAAGAAAGACACACACCGCTGTAATCTCCGCTCGAGGGTACACGATCACACTGCTGGAACTGCCTCAAAGTCTCTACTCACAGAAGGATGTCAGGAGAAGAGAGTGAAGACAAAGATGACACCAGTGTCAGTCACATTATCCACATCTCTTATTCTCTCTCTTAATTTTAATAAAATTATTCTGGGTGGTCTGTCCACTTAATTGCAGAGACCTGCTTAAGGGATATGGAGCACGTGGACAAGAAATAGTGCAGTTACTCGGAACATGGAAAAAATGCTTCTAAAAACAATGTGTCAAAGGTGCAGTTGATATGTACATTTTGGACATGTCCAAAATATACAAAAAGCATGGATTACAAATATAATAATGGAATGATTATTTTGCACTATCTTCATTTGCTCTTAAAATAGTTATTAGTGTTATATCACCTTCTCATGTACAGCAACTAAAATTGTTGACCCAATTGAGACCCATTAGATGCCTATTTTTAATCTTTCAACTTGTCTTAGCATTGCTGTAATTGTGTTATTTACACTCACTCACTTTATTGGAACTGCTGTACACCTACACTACTCACAAAAAGTTAGGGCTATTTGGCTTTCAGGTGAAATTTATGGAAAATGTAAAAAGTTACAGTGATATTATATCAGGAAAGTAGGACATTTAAGTAGAAACATGCAATGGTGAAGGTTGAAAGAGTTCTGTTAGGCAACTGGACGTGAGAAAACATTTCAGCTCTCATCCAAGGGGCTTCTCCAGTTCTAAAACTGATTGTGGGGAGTACTGGAATTTATACACTGTGGGTGTGTAAAGTGGAAACTTTCCACATTGCCTTACAGAACTCTTACAGAAATCTTTCAACCTTGACAGTGACCTGGATGAGTGGTATACCACAGCAAAAAATGTCTCTGTCAATAAAATGTCATGTGCCCTGGGGGTTAGGGGGTTCTATGCCTTTCTGTGACTCTTCCAGTCTCTCTGTATCTCTGAGGCAACCTGCTGATAACACTCTATGACAATTCAGTGGACACTTCGTCTGAGAACATCCTGTTTGAAGCCTCGCAATGGCGAGGTACTGTTGATCAGTTTTAAAGTGTCGTCTTGGTCTCATGATGTCAAAATGTGAACAGAGGAGGACTGTTTAAATACCAGTTCTGATTCAACCAGGAAATTTATTGGTGAATTCATGGATCAAATGCCTGTCACAAATTTTGCTGTTAAGCTTTTTGTTAGAGAACAGCAAGTTGTAATAAAAGCACTGAAACACTGAAAAGTTGGACATGTGCAATCACGTTTAAAGAAGGTCACATTCGGTTCACCTGTAAAGGTTATGGTGAATTTTAGGTTCATCCTGAAATTTCACCTGAAAGCTGAATGTTCCTAACTTTTTGTAAGTAGTGTATTTATTCATGTATTTATCCAATCAGCCAGTCATCTTGTGGCAGAGTAATGAATGAAACCATGCAAATACAGCTGAGGAAGTTCAGTTTACTTTCTGAAACCCGCCTGTGATTTTCAGATAGTCAATTTTTTCCAGACTTGTATAAAAAACAACATAAAAATCCAGTGAGCAACTGTTCGAGGGAAACAGCTTGTTGATGAGAGAGGTCTAGGGGGCATGGTTGAATTCCATACCTGTCAGCCAAAAACAGAAATCTGAGGCTGCAGTCGGCAAAGGTTCACCAGAAGTGGACAGCTGAAGACTGGCAAAAATGGAGTCTGGCCTGATGACTCTCGATTTCTGCCGAGTCATGCAGATGGTAAGGTCAGAATCTGGCCTCAACAATCCAATCCTCTAATGCCTACTTCCAGCATGATAATGCACCATGTCCCAAAGCAAAAGTAATCTCAAACTAATTTAACGAACATGACGCTGAGGTCAGGGTACTAGAGCGGCCTCCCCGTTCACCAGATCTGAATTCAATAGAACACCTTTGGGATGTGGTAGAACGGGAGATTTGCAGCATGAATGTGCAGCTGATGAAGCAGCTGGAGTCTTAGGTACCATTAAGCAAGGCAATTAGTACAGTGCTCAGTGGCTGGCGGTATGAGGGTACTCGGCAGCTACCTGCTGTACTGTAGATGTAGTATGTAAGCAAGAGGTAACGAGCTCCTGAAAAAGACCATTCAAGCTCAAACCTATTATAAGTAGATAGAGGTTAAAAAAAACAACAACAAAATTGCCAGATGTCCACTGGAAAAGGGTGCGTTGAAACATTTTGCGACAATCTTCCTTTCAATATGAAAGATCCCACTGCCTCTGATCGTCGGTAGGGTAAATGGGGATATTTTGAAGTTAGAAGCCTGAGAACGCAGGCTGAGAGTAAAAAGAGAAAATGAAGAACTGAGCCCATAACAAACAAGTACATCAGGTAGTTGGCGTAAATGCTTTGTTTTCGCCTACAAACCATCACCAAACCTTTTCTTTTTTTAATAATTACTGCAGTGGGCCTGATGGGTCTATATTGATGCTGTTTTCCTCTTCTTCTGAGAAATCTGGGACTTCTTGGGGCTACTGAGTGTTACAGGTCAGAGTAACTAGACAGACTCTCAGCAGTGAATTCTGCCTGATTAGGCACAAGTAAGCAAGATAAGTGGGCAGGCAAATAAGAAAGAAATAAGAACGGGGGAGTAAGAGAGGTAACGGAGGGAGGTGAGCTGAGCCAAAGATGAACATGAATCTCACCCTTATTATTTCCGCACAGGCTGAGACACGTCTTCTCAGAGCACCATGGGAAAGAAGAGGTGTTATGGAGAGTGGTAGTGTCAAAGTTTAAGTTTTGACATAGCAGCGTTGACAGCCAGGGAGGCTGCAGTGAAAAGGAGAGGAGGAGGTGCTAGCAATGGCACTTTTCCAACTACATCTCCAAACAATGGTAAGAGATATTACTGTAAGATATATCATTTGTTTTCCAAAATGTCTTGGTACTGTGCTTAATTAGCATTGGGCTGAGGAAAGCATGTGTGCTGGTATGTATGATACTTGATCAGGAGCACAAGTACATTTATGGATGCTTTATAGGCATTAATTTTCAGTAAACAACACTCTGGGGCAATTAGAGCAAAATGTGAATAGGCTGCGGACAACTGTTAGGCAAATGTGCTGTAAATAACGCATTTGTGCAGGCCTTTTTGTGTTCCCCCAAGACCCCTGTGGTTGCATCAAAGATACAAAGAGCGTTTTTCTCTGAGCAGTGGTTTACGTCGTATGGAAGGAATCTAATTTGCCAGCATGCTCTGGTAGTGGCCTCAAGTAATAGTTGCACTGCTTTATAGCTGGCACAAGCTTTTCAATACACCTGGGAAGCACTTTAATTTAATCTGTCTCATCAAGATCAATAAATGTGTCTGAACTGTGACTCTTCAGGACATACTGCCCGTTAATAGGCCACAATGATTTTAGAGTGACCATTTTCTACAACCTCATGTAGGCAGCTTGGTGCTCTGCTGTACTGGAAATCAACTCTAATCAAGCCAGAGAGCCACAGCACTGTCAGGATGTGCAAAGGCAAAGCTCTTACGTGCATTAACAGAAACCAAGAAGGCCATTACATGAAAATACATTTTTCACTCATGCAGCCCTTTCCATGCACTATGGAGTGCTGTGAGAAAAAGAAGTTATTGGAGGATGGGAGGAGATGGTTGCCGAAGCTGCGGAGGAGGCGGAGTTATGGGAGAGGAAAGGGGGTGCATGATCAAAGCCTATATTTTGAAATCACTTACTTCTCCATTAGTTTGATTAATGGGGCCAGCCTCACAATCAGACAGAGGCAAGGGGCTTGAAAAATGATGCAATTACGGCTTTTTGAATAGAGGGCTGAAAAGGCCTGTTTGAAAGAAGAATCTTGAGGAGATTCTACGGGGCATCCTGGACAGCAGAGCACCTCCTCTTCATCCATCTATTCCCCCTGCCACACACCCTGAAGCCTCACAGCACTACCATAACCCTTCCCCTCGTCGGTGTCTTTCATCAGGCTTGGAGACATGCTTCACTGGCCCTCTCTACACTGGAGGAACATATTAAAAATTGTGATTAATATGCATTTGCAGCATGTTTCAATGTTTGTGTCACACACTGGTTTAATGCTCCAGTCAGTTTCTCAGTGTACTTACACTAAAATTGTTCAAAAAAGATGTGCATTGAGCAATATGGAAAAAAGTTATATAAACCTCTTGAGTCATCAGCTGTAATAGAAAAATCTCAAGTGCTGCTTACAAAGATGTTAAATGAAACACTATGGCAGTTATCTCCTTCAGCTTTGAAATCATGCCCACTTTCATTGGGTGGAAAAAATGACACATAATGCATACAACAAAGGAAATTGCCATGTCCTCTTTTCACACCTTATCTATAGAAGGTGGATCTGTGTTACATAAGCACAACAGAAGTGAAGTTATTCCATCTTAATATTAGGTTGGTGTATGTTTAACAAAAACTGACAAACCTGGTCTGTAAAAGTTACCTGGACAAATAACTGAATGATTTTCAGAGGATGACTTAGACAAACTTTTTGTTCACTTGACAAAAAACGTATGACCTACCTATGTATGAACTTCACTACAGATTTCACTGGGATAGTAACACCCCCCGCTGTCCAATTCTGGCTGCTTTATGAGGCGCTGTGTGTGAGGGGACGTCCACAGGACACTAAGCAACAAATTGGTCAGATTAGGGTTTATTAATGAGCTCCATGACTGAACTGCCAAGAGCACATGGGGGAAGAGGATAAGAATGAAATAAATAGAAGGAACCACAGACAGAGACACACCAAGAAGGATGGTTGTGCACAGAAGAATTCACACTCATCAAAACCTTTATAATCAAACGCAGTTTGCAGCTGACTACAGCAGGTATATGAAAGCTCTTCTGTAAAGTGTCTTCTGTAAAGGACAGGAAAACCTTTACCTTTGGTCTGCAGTTTTAAAATGCCACCCAGTCTGTAGTTGTAATAACTACTTTTCACCACTTCTGTTGTAACTAAATTGCACTTTGTGCTCTGTGGGTAGTCCTGATTATGACTGTCATAAGACAGGAAAAGTCAATTTTCCAGCAACTCTGGGAGAACTCTGAAAAGTGAAATTTCTTTATCTGCTTGGGGTAAAAGTAATAAGTAAAAGTATAATACCCACGGTCAAATATAGCACTAGGGAGAGCTCTCATGTCAAAGTTTAGATGGGCAGACAGACAAAACCAAAAGCAAAAAAAAAGTGGATTCACAGTTTTGAGATGAGGTGCTTTCTGAGGTGTTGATAACCCGTTGGACAAATGATAGCTTTATTGAATGAAAGGGACCAAATTTATAATACCCCTCCCGGATAAGTGGAAATCTATATTCCTTTGTGAGTTGTTTGAATTCAATAGTCAGTCAAATTAAGTGCTACTGTAATTTGCACACTGGGAGGGCTTTTTCTACATTAGACTTAATGAGAGCATGCTTCTCGTTTATTTGTGAATATCTTCATAACCAAAAAACCTGAGGCAAAAAAACATTGCAGAAACAGCTGCAAAATGAAGCTGTTCTGGTAATTTCCCAAAGACATAAACTGACTGATACCTACGTAACATTATTTACTCTGGTGGTATATTTTTTGGAAAACTTTGCTTATATAAACTGCACACAGATTATAGTCCTTTACTAAATATCACCACCTGCATAGCTTCACTTATAGTAGTTATCCATAAATGGGATGCAGTATATGGCCATATCTTACAAACGTGGGTGTTAACAGCCCTACGAATGAGACATCAAAGGAATGGATGAATATGCATGTGCACATGTTGAACACTGACTCATACATATGGGTGTAACAGCAAAACAAGTAAAGGAAAAAAAGTCAACAGTAAACCAGGTAAGAAAAGGGTAAAAGGTCACCTGAACTGGCACACAGGTATTTATGTATTTTCCACTGGGGCTGTACTTTAATTGCACATTTCCTCCAGAGCTTTTGGACTGTGATGGGCCATGTGCTGGGTACCAATACAGTACTTGTTTTCCAAGTGGTTGGCTTTGCAATTACCCGTATAACTCTTACTGTATTTGGAGTCTGCCACTTGGGAACTAGGCAATAATCCTAAACCCACAGCAACAATTTCACAGAGCCAGAACTTTCCGACAATATCGTAGGGTTTTGGTATAATTGCATCTCATAATGTTCTGCAGGGAGACAAATGAACAGAGTGATAAAGCTATTGATGTATACAGACAAAGTATCTGTTTTGACTATTCTGAGCTGGGAAGAATATGAAATATAAAAGTGTTGTGTAAAAAACTTAGAAATGAAATAATATGTCAAATCATTTTTGATTTGACATATTAGAGTGCACTTAATATGTTGTAACCAGCTGGACATTGTGCTCCAATCCTACACTTGGCTGACTAACTGAAACCAGACCAGACAACACGCTATGAGGGAACAACTCTTCTATTCTGCTTCTGACAATTGCATACAACTGTAGAGGTCACTAGATAAATGAGATAGACTTCACAAGGTGCCCTTTATGAGATTAGCTGTTTTCCCTCCTGAAGAAATAAAAATTGCCCAAGAGGTTTACTGTTTCAATAATGCTAAGCATGACTCATAATCGCAAACATCAATCAAAGTTTATTAGCCTGTGTCATGAAAAGAATGTGTTTTGGGTGCTGCCTCTGAGAAGGGGTTTTGTTCTATACACCTGACAGTGTTAACAACTTCCTTTTCGTACTGAGCAGAGGCATAAAGGTATAAAGGAAAAGTTTAGCGTGAACACAGAGGCTAGGAAGCTATCATCTGTGGAGCAGTGGAATTGTTGTTTTCATCACTTTTCTCATCATCATCATGATGATCATTATTTACCTCCACCCACCACCATAATAAGTAACGCAATGCTCAGGTTATTTACCCTTTGAAGGCCCTTTCCCATATTTTAAAAACTCCCCTGACAGTGATTGATGTGAAGAGGCAAGTCATCATCTCAAAATAACACCACAGTTTTAATTCTAAAGCATTACTTATGAAAAGGCAAATTATTTATGAAAAGCTCTTTAACTTCAGCAGATGATTCATATTCGTGCAAGTAATAACAATCCATCAAGTAAAGAGCTTGCCAACTGCCCTGGTTTCAGTTTTAATACCAGAGTTTGGATATACAACAATTTTTCTCGATTATTCTGACCTCCCGTGAAATACGTACCTGAGGAGGTGGTTGTATTTTTCGATCTTTATTTAGATGTTTATTGGAATAAATTGCTTTGTTACAAAATGCTGTGCTGTTGGAGGTAACCTATTGTATACACAAACACATCCTGAATATTTCAAGCTCATGACCACAGAAGGTTGCTGAGTTTCTCCCAAGCTCCCAGGAGGTACCATTAATTGATAATGGACAGAGAGGGAGCCATCTATTATTTACCTGTCAAATTGTGGCATTTATTCATCACACAAAGCAATTAATGTTTTTTCTCTGTGTGTACTACAGTTTCTCCATGCTCCATGGTAAAAAAAACTTGGCTTATTATGGAGAAAAATCACATGGAGTTGCTGAATTTAGTCACAGCCAACTAAATTGTTTTGCTTCAAGCCAGGGATGGGACTGGAAATTATTTGCTGGAGTATACAAAAGCTACAAATTGACACAGTACAACGCATTGACTAATAATGTTTGGCTCAATTACTGTTTGTACTCTACAAGTTATAGTGAATATTTCCATGTTACTAAATTACTGTAGGGTGGGGAAAAAGGTAAAGTAAGTAGGTAAACAGAGTCTACACTATAAGGTATCTGTGGGTAAGAAAACCAGGGAAATGACAGGACAAATAGAGAATATTATAGAACAAAACAATTTTGCAGAGAGGATAAGAAAATATGAACAAGAGAAATGGAGACATAGACAAAAGTATATAGTGCAATAAGAAAGGAGACAAAAGGAGATGAGGATGTGGGTTGGGGTGGGGGGCAAGGGCAGAAAGATAAAGTGCCAATGTAGAGAGAAACATGAAACCATTAAGATGGGGAAACTACAAAGAGGAAAAGAGGGAATGTCCTGTAACAGGGACAGGAGGAGGAAGAGAGACAAAGAGAGAGAAGAAGAGGGAACAGAGGGCAGGAGGAAGATGAGATGTGGGACAATGATAGATCGTTTTCTGGCAGGCTCAATTTGTCATGCTGTTATTGGGAGGAAAATGGAATAGAGGAGCAGCAGCGAGGGTCAGAGGGAGAGGACGGGGGTCCAGAGGTGGGAGCATTAAGCCGGGAGGGAGCAACTCCGGCAGACAGTTAAGCGAGGTAAACTCCACACACCTCTTCACCTCTGGTCTTCAGCAACTGATCACTGAGGTTATGGTGCTCTGATAACTCCATCTGAGTAACCAGCGTCCCACCATATACTGGTGGACTAGTTAGTGTTTTGACATGACTGAATGTGAATGTGAAGAATGTGAATCGTTTATGGGAGTGCGTTTATTATGGATTCATGACTGGACTTGTGCAAATTTAAAACCCAACCTGCAGTTTCTTGGTATGCGTTGGATGATTTATATATGTATAATGTATATATGCTGTTATTTTGTTATTTAAAGATGCAGTTGATTTATTAAAGGTGAAATCCAACAAATGTATATAACATGAAAATTGTCAGGAGTTCTCAACTCAGCTTGTGTAATGTCCCCTGGGGCTCTAATGTCATCTTGTAAAGCCCAAGAAAATAACCTTGATGTGGCTTGGAAATTCAAATTTAATGTACAAAAGACAGCCTTTTGCTAAAGTAAAGAACATGGAATTTGATAAACTATTCAGCTTTTGAATTAAATAATGGCAGGTTACTGGATCCAGTTTGGAGCTTGATCTATACTGGGACTAAAACCCCTCTGCTTATGCTGCAATATGGAAATTCAGATATTTGGGCACTAAAAATATATTTTTAAATTCATTCCTATCTACTGTTTTTTGTTAGCAGAGAAAATATATTCCAGCTTTCCGTAGCCTAATTCATAGGCTAAAAATATGCAAAAAAAGAAAAAGCAAATGCATACAGTGCAAATCTCATTAAGAGAGGATTTCATAGTAATATTCTCAAGTTCAAGTTTTGCTAGCCTTTATATTTGGACATTAAACGACCATGCTCCTAACCTAAAATATGTTAGAATTTTAAAATTGGACATATTTCCCATCAACTAAGCTGGATATTTGCTCTGAAGAATAATGTAAACAGTAAACATGATTAATTCCCAGACTGCAACAATAGTCTGTTTACACAGTAAAGATAATCTTGATACCAAATAGGCTTTCATAATGTGTCTTCTGTTCCCCAGCATCCCATTCCAAATGATGCCACTCGACCAGTAACACACTGTGGCCTTCATCTGTATTCTGCTCCCCAACATAACTGAATCTTCTGGGTGACTGCAAGTGTGTCTTTGTAGCATGTTTGGAAAAAAATCAGGCTCAGAAGTACTTTCGGAGCTTTTTAATTATACCTGGCCTCACTCATTAGCACTAAGGGAGGGGGTGTAGACAGAATTGGCAGTGATGGATTTAGGGAATGAATGAGGGGTGACTGTGCACGTGTTTGTGCAGCCTTCTGTGTGTTCATGAATGCAAAAGCTGTTGTTTGTGCCAGGACTATGCTCCCCTGCACCAACACCACCCTCTCTGTGTCAGGTTAATGAGTCATGCTGGGATAAACACTTCCAGGTTACGGCCAGCTTTATTTTGTGTGAGGGAGTGGCAAAGTCCAGGTGCCAACTGTGCTGCATGCTGGAATATTTTTTGAAAAATGTCAGGGGAAAAAATAAGGCTAGGTTCACAAGACCTTTCTGATCATCATTATTTTTGATATCATATCATATCTTACTAAGTTGTTTGTCATCTGTAAAAAGAAATGTTGTCAGAAACTGTAGCAGCAATAAAAGTGGTGGGGAAAAATTGAAAAAAGTAAGCAAAAGAAAAAGTATAAGGCACAGGAAATGAAGACAGTCTAGACACAGGGGATATTAGCTGTTACTGCTCAGAGGTGAAAAGTGGTTTAGGATCTTTTGCCCAGTTTAAGTTAAAGTGCTGCAGATGATATGAAGGAGTAACATTTCGATTGAAACATTACAGATAAGACTGAGCAATTTTTTTTCCACTCAAACTCTGCCACATTTTGTATGTCTGTAGTCTAGTATTGTACCCAGTAACCATTACATTGACCCTAACCCTATTACATCTTCAAATTGTTATCAGAATGTTTTCAATCTGTGACATTTTGACTTTGACAAAACATTTGGAAGGACAGAGAAATGTTACTTAGCGCTTACTGTCAAGAGCCATCTATAGCGTTCATGACAGAGGGATGTGGGTTGTAGTGTGTGTGAGACTTGTATCTGTGTGTGTGTGTGTGTTTTGTGCCTATTTTGTGGCCCACAAGTTGTCACGTCAGCAGCCCTGAAATCCCCCCAGGAAAACCATCATCACTATCTCTTCCCAGACCAACCCTAAATAACATGTCAACTTGCCGCAGTAAATCTTCACATCCACAAGCATTTGTGACAATAAGACGGAAGAGTCCTTGGCATCACAGCACAATTCCCAGTAAGGGCAAATGTATTTATTTAATCGCATACTCAAGTGATACAAGGGTCCATTTTTAATCAGTGATTTGTGGTTTTAAGTCTTCACAAATGATTCCGTTTCCAACACCACAACCTTTCATGCCACAAAGTCTGGGTTTGGAGATGTGTTCTCAAAGGCCTTTCGCTGTTGTCATTTGGAATAAGAGGTGAAATGAAGTCAAAGTTTTAATGTTTGGTGTGAATTTCATTTGTCAGACAATATTTAAAAAGTGAGGACAAAGTGGACAAAAGGGAAAAATCGACAGAATTATCTACTATCTATCTTGCTGATTCTAAATTGGGAAGGGCTAGCAAGTAAAAGTATATTTCATGCCAAAGGTATGCTTTACACTTACTGCTCCAGGAGCTTTGCTTAGCAATGGTATTTATACAGCCTCCTCCCCTCTGAAATAAATACTTGGATGTTGAACAAGATGTTCCAGTTGAGTTGGCAGAGATGGTCCATAAAGTGGTAGATTAAATGCAACTGAAAAAGAAGACATGAGGAAAACCCAGTAATCCACGAGCACCAGTCTAGCAGGTGACGCTCTCATGCTATACAGTGGGGCAAAAAAGTATTTAGTCAGCGACCAATTGTACAAGTTCTCCCACTCAAAAGATGAGAGATGCCTGTAATTTTCATCATAGGTACACTTCAACTATGAGAGACAGAATGGGGGGAAAGAATCCAGGAAATCACATTGTAGGATTTTTAATGAATTAACTGGTAAATTCCTCATGAAAAATAAGTATTTGGTCACCTACAAACAAGCAAGATTTCTGGCTCTCACAGACCTGTAACTTCTTCTTTAAGAGGCTCCTCTGTCCTCCACTCATTACCTGTATTAATGGAACCTGTTTGAACTCGTTATCAGTATAAAAGACACCTGTCCACAACCTCAAACAGTCACAATCCAAACTCCAATATGGCCAAGACCAAAGAGCTGTCAGAGGACACCAGAAACAAAATTGTAGACTGCACCAGGCTGGGAAAACTGAATCTGCAATAGTTAAGCAGTTTGGTGTGAAGAAATCAACTGTGGGAGCAATTATTACAATATGGAAGACATACAAGACCACTGATAATCTCCCACGATCTGGGGCTCCATGCAAGATCTCACCCCGTGGGGTCAAAATGATCACAAGAACGGTGAACAAAAATCCCAGAACCACACGGGGGGACCTAGTGAATGAACTGCAGAGAGCTGGGACCAAAGTAACAAAGGTTACCATCAGTAACACACTATGCCGCCAGGGACTCAAATCCTGCAGTGCCAGACGTGTCCCCCTGCTTAAGCCAGTACATGTTCAGGCCCGTCTGAAGTTTGCTAAAGAGCATTTGGATGATCCAGAAGAGTAATGGAAGAATGTCATATGGTCAGATGAAACCAAAATAGAACTTTTTGATAAAAACTCAACTTGTCGTGTTTGGAGGAGAAAGAATGCCGAGTTGCATCCAAAGAACACCATACCTACTGTGAATCATGGGGGTAGAAACATCATGCTTTGGGGCTGTTTTTCTGCAAGGGGACCAGGACAACTGATCTGTGTAAAGGAAAGAATGAATGGGGCCATGTATCATGAGATTTTGAGTGAAAACCTCCTTCCATCAGCAAGGGCATTGAAGATGAAACGTGGCTGGGTCTTTCAGCATGACAATGATCCCAAACACACCACTCGCGCAACGAAGGAGTGGCTTCATAAGAAGCATTTCAAGGTCCTGGAGTGGCCTAGCCAGTCCATGTTGCCCAGCGACAGCCCCAAAACATCACTGCTCTAGAGGAGATCTGCATGGAGGAATGGGCCAAAATACCAGCGTGTGTGAAAACCTTGTGAAGACTTGCAGAAAATGTTTGACCTCTGTCATTGCCAACAAAGGGTATATAACAAAGTATTGAGATGAACTTTTCTTATTGACCAAATACTTATTTTCCACCATAGTTTGCAAATAAATTCTTTAGAAATCAGCCAATGTGATTTTCTGGATTTTTTTCCCCTCATTTTGTCTCTCATAGTTGAGGTATACCTATGATGAAAATTACAGGCATCTCATCTCATCTTTTAAGTGGGAGAACTTGCACAATTGGTGGCTGACTAAATACTTTTTTGCCCCACTGTATATCTTGAATGCTTTAGCAGTTCACATGCTGCTCTGCTAACACTGCTTGGACTGTCTGCTTGAAAAAAATATTTTTTTTTATTCTGGAAGGACAACCAAATGTACAGAAAGGAAAGAAGTACAATTTAGATTTTTTAAGATAGTTTTTCAGTCTGAGGATTAGTGACAAAGTTGAGTAATGATAATATTCACTCTCATAGACAGGTTTTGTATAATACAGTAGACCCCCCACAGTGAGAAAAGCAGCTCTGACAATTTCTCATTCCAACATAAACACAACTCAAACATAAGCAGGATATTTTGCACCAAGACTGGCTGCAAATGTCACAGTCCATTATTTTAAAGAATTTATTTTTTAAAAATTGGTAAAATATGACTAATAATATTTGTACTAGCTACTGTTTGAGCACTTGAATGGCCTTGCTGAATTAAGATTATGATAATTAAGAGATTTCCTGTGCAGTGTGTCAGTATTTTAAAATGTCATTGGATGATGATGTTTCACACAAGTTTAAAAGGAGAGACAGTAACAAGGTAAACTATAGCCTATGCTGAGTTGTTTTTTTTAGAAGAACAAACAAACTATCTCACTCTAGCTGAATTCATTCAGCTGTCACTGTGGTAGAAAGGTATATTAAACCTGTGAACAAGTTTTCATCTTTCCCACATTAGATGTGCAACCTGGGCAGCTTTCACACCTTTAAAGGCTACAGACTGAAATGCTTACAGCTGTCAAAATCAATTCTTTAATTATCTCGGAACACAAAAGCGACCTTATCCCACCAGTTTTAAAATCCTTTTCTTTAAAAGGTACAGTCTGTTGGCTACCATACTCAGGTCCAGTCTCTCTTGTCTCTTCACAGCCATCTCTTCCATTAGATTCCATCCATTACTGTTTCATACAGAGGTGCTTCATTATGTTGGAGGTCCCCCTTTATCTCCCCATCTCATTCTCATCTTTGACCTTTCCTCCCTACATCCATCTCCTCATACTTTATTTTTCTCTCTGCCTTTTGAATCCCTCTTAGTTGCTCTCTCTCTCTGTTTCTGTCACCCTCTCTTTACCTCTGCTGCCACCCTCTGCAGCATCTCTTTCTCCCTCTCACGTTTCCTGGCAGCAGGCAGCGGTGCTTGTCACTCTTGTAGCTCGGTGTAGCTGCCGGCACAGGAGGCAGACCTCACCCAGCCTCTCTGCTCCATCTATCAAATGGCCTGCAGAGCTGGCATGCCAACTTACACCACCCATTCTGCTTCCCCTCACATCGAGCCCTTTAGGGGGACACTGTCCCGCAAGCATAGAGCAGATGAAATAGAGTCCAAAGAAATATATTTCCCTTGCTATATGACATTACACACATTGTACTCCCAGGACTATCAAACTTAATCCACAACTAGACCCTGAAAAAGCTTGGCCACTTTCATAATAACAGTTAACTCTAAATATATAGCTGTATTATACACTCAGTGTTAACATGTATTAGTCTTACTATTAAGACATACTAATCATTTTCACAATTCAAGTTCAGTACATTTTAATCAGCACTGGTGAAAATGAAATACTATCTGCAAAAGCCAGAAACCAGAGAGCCAAAAATCTAATTTGGGGGGGGGCTTTAAGATATATAGCTGGGAGCCACACCGTTGACAATTAACTCGAGTGTGACTTTGGTAACTCATAAAATATGTCATTTTCTTTTTTCTTTTTTCAACTAAATGTGCATCATTTTATTCAAGTGATTAAGCAAATGCTCACCAATACAACCCAAGGACGTAAAATGGGATTGTTGAAAGCTTAAAATCGCACTTTATGGCCCTCTAAAAGGCTCGCGTGACTCAAGTAAAGTTCCCCTATCATGAAGGGAATGGGGACTAAGTTGAGTGTCTGGAACAAGGCAGTGCTGAAGCTGACAGAGGACGCTGCATCCTCTCATGGCAAAAGTGAACAAGACACAAGATGGCAACTGTCTGGACAGGAGAAAACAAGAGCACAGAGTTTCATCATAAAACTGCAGATGCCGTCAATGACATATGCATCTTGTTCAAAGAATGAGAAACGACTGTGGCCTGAGAGTAGACTGCAGAAGTGACAACTGACTTGTGACAGAAAATGTTACTGGGGTTAGAGTAGAAGAGACCAGAATAGAATATGTGACCTAGAATGACTTTTGCTAAGGTACTTAAGTCCTTTAATATTAGTTGAATGAATTAAGAACTAGCAATCAAAAGTAATGAATATGGTCTAGATATATAACTCCATTGATGAACTGTCGGCCTGACAAAGGTGACTCTTTTTCATCTGTTAAATGCATTTTGGGACTATCTCCCTTTTTTCGGCTGACCTTGTAAAGGAATACGTAGGTATGGACAGTTTACAAGAAATTGGACATCTGGGCACACAGAAGTAGAAGTCACCTTGCCCCCAGACACAGGCATAAGATACCCAGACAAAAATGCATCATCTTTAGTTGTTTTGCATCTCTTTGTTATCTTTTTGCATTTCTTTTGGATGTTTTGCATCTACTTGCAATGCTTTGTGTCTGTTATTTGCGTTTTGTAGTCAATTTGCATCTCTGTTGTCATTTTGCATTTCTATATTGTATTGTATTTTGTGTCTCCCTAATCATTTAGTATAACTTGTTGCTCTTGTTGTTGTTTTGCACATTTTTGTAGTTATTTTGCATTTGTGATCATTTGTCATCTCTTTGCAGCTGTTTTTTTTTTCGTTGCAGTAATTTTGCTTGTCTTTGGGGCTCTTTGTGTCTCTTTGTAGATATGCTAAGTAATCCATCCATGTAAGTATTATGTATAATTGAAAATGAGTAAGTACAGAGCATAGCAGAAGCAGAAATAAGAAAAGAGCAGGAAACAGAGGAGGTCTCTGTGTTGTTCACATAATTTCAGTAACCATACTTAACTCTGCCTTTATACATTTCATGAAGGTAGTCATGCTTTGCATGAATCATTTGAGACAACCAATACCATAAATCTCAGTAACAAACCACATTTCTGAACTCTGATATCACCAGTATGAAACACAGATTTGTCAGCTGTGATGAATTTTTGATCTGGCATGCTGTCGACTTGTAGTCACCATGGCAACTTTACTTTTTTCTCTCCTGCAGAAGCAGTACTTAACTCTCCAAGGCATCATCATCATTCTCCATTCAGATATTAGCATATTTACATTTTCTCCCCCAGAATCTCTGGTGGGGAGCGGGAATGCTCTGTGACAACAGTTACCAAGGTATTAATGAAGCTTTGGTGAATTAACAAATCTCCACCACTTCTAATATATTAACATATTCACAGGAGCATTAGGGAGCTTTGCTGAATGTGAGGCCGTGCTTAATTCTCAGCTCCCAAGATGCCTCATGTTAATTGTAAAAGGGGTGACAAAGAATATAATTGATGAGATTAAATGCCATCATGTGAAAAGAAAAAGATGTCTCCAGCAGTCTCTCTGTGCTTGTGTGTGTGTGTGTGTGTGTGTGTGTGTGTGTGTGTGTGTGTGTGTGTGTGTGTGTGTGTGTGTGTGTGTGTGTAATACAAGCAAATTCACTAGAGAAAAGGAGAAGACCAAAGTAGTATGTCATTAATGAAGCTTAACTTGGTAACCTATACTCTGATTTATTTGTCTACAAATGCTTCAATTTCTTATTAATAATGGAGCAAAAGAAGCTAATTGGAATTCAAGTGAGGTTTTTGAGTTACTGTTATTTAAAACTCTCTTCTATGGCATTTCTATTAAAAAGAGTTAATCAGTCAGTGCAGAAAATTTGGTATATGCATAGATAAACTGAGGTCTATTACAAGACTGAGTCGCAGCTCCTACACATTTTTATGCAGCTCGAATGAATAAAGGGAAAAAAACTGTGACAGTTCTCCACCTCTCTGGATTAAAATAATATTGCATTGAAATTATGTTTGAAAAAATAAAGAGGGTGTGCATTGTGGGTTGTTTTAGCCTAAATGCTGAGAGGCTAGCAAGTGTTTTTTCACTTAGTCAAATTGAACAGTGTTTGCTTAGCCCAGTTTTGACCTGCAGGGGTTTCTGAAGGCTGGTGTAATGTGGTTTACCACCATGGAGAAAAAAGATTCATGAGAAAAAGAATTTCTTAGCATCTCCTGACATCTTCACCTGTCAAACAGCCAAGAATTACAGGTGTCACAGATGATGAGCTCAGAAAGACAGCATGAAAAACGCTGACTGGCAGATAAAACAATTCTGAGAGGAATGAGAAGGAGAGAGGAATCGACCCACTACAGTAACCCAGTCAGCTGGCCACTGGTTACACCCACTGAGAAAGTGACCTGCCTGCAGATGCTCAACTGATCACAGATTTTGGTATGAAGCCAAATGCTGGTATATTGTCAGATGGGAAGAGAAAATTGCAGTTCCAATCTATTCCTGGATTTACCAGTGTCTGATGAAAGTGATCCTTCCACATCGTGCTCCTTCATGATGTGGAAGGAGCATATAGAGAAAAAGGTTGGTCACCACTTCCAAGTCAGATCCGCATGAGCTAAGAAAAATGTGAAACCTCTGTGACTCCACACAGTTCGCTTTGACTTTACTGAACTTTGTCTGGTGTTATATGCAATGCTGCTGATCAGAAGAATAAATAAACTTCATTAACAGTGCAGTGAAGACTAAATGAAAGTTTTACTGTAGAATTAGTGTTAATACTTGTGTATTAGTGTATATACTTGTAACATATGATACAGAATATTGGCACCTAAAATGTTATTTTTTTCAACTCAAAATACATCCCCGTCTGATCTCTGCCATCTGCTGTGAGTATTGTCAGAACTCCACATGGGTGCAGGCAATTGCATCTTGTTTCATCAGTTTTAACAAGGGAAGGGTCACTAGTGTGGTAGCAGGAAGTTCCCAATGAAAACTAAGCCATTTATCTCCTAGTTCTCAATTATTGTGGCATGTTTTTCATTCACTACAGCTAGGACCATGAAATGTTTGATCAGCTGTCTGATTAAGGGTGCCAGGCAATATTTTTCTGTTCATGAGTCATCATCTTTACTGAATAAGTGTTTGCATTATGTCTGGCTTTTTGACTCTTTGACTGTCTTGTCCTGCTGATCCCTTTATGAAGACAGGTCTCAGCGGTGCAGCCTACCTGTTGGATGAACACTTGTGCCCCTCGAGGACTCATAAGCAGTACAGCCCGCCGTAGAGTGTCCCGATACCGGTTGAGCTCTTCAGTGCGCATTGTGTTGAAGAGGTCAGTAAAGACACGGCTGACATTGCGGTCCACCCTCTGCAAGGACACATCCAGACCCAGACGAGAAGCCTGGTCCATAAAGGTTTGCAAACCCCGGATATCTGAAGGAAGAGAAAACAGTGACAGAGAATGGGTGATGGGGAGACAGAAAGAGACACCCTTTATTCCCGGAGCATTCAATCAGAATTGTAAGTAAACAACCCATACTTTCAACACCTACACATGCACTCATATTTTCAGCCTTCACTCTGAGGGCTTCAAAGCAGGTTTCCTTCTTTGCTCCTGGTCTAAAGCATGACAAAACACAACAAGCACTCCTGTATTTCTGTTTCCTCAGGTTTACAGGATATGAAACTGCAAACAGGTGTTGCTGTCTCCAGAGTTGTGTGTGTGTGTGAATTCACTATACAGGAAACCACTTAAAAGAAACCTGTGCAGCACACACAAATCAAAGGTGATATGCAACAGAGGGCTGACAACAAGCACACCAATCCCAGCATTTACAGTAGGAGCTCTTCTTGCATCCACAATGGATGTGTGTGTGTGCGTTTTACCATTGGATCTGTAGCGATTTGATGAGTCATCGAGGGTTCTAGTGCTTTACAACTAAGGACAGACAATATACAGAGGCACTGAAAGGCAAACTGGTTCAAACACACAGTTGGGGCATAGTTTTTAGTTGCTTGCAGGCCAACAATGAAAATTAGGCTAATAGGAAAGCCCCTGACCTGGTCTGAGCAGTGAAGCAACATATTGGTACATCGCTCTGGTTTCCAGACTACAACTTGGGGCAAACTGAAGCAGCTATATGACTAAGTACCATATGAAGCAAATCATAAAGAATTAGATGCAATGTTTGATTTTTCCAGCCATTTTTTTTATTGCAATTCACTTTTTGGGTAACACAAATACACAAAGGTGCCACTGGATTCCCTTCAGAATAAAAATGTTCAAAGGGCAGAACAAAACATGAAATTAAATCATTCATCATTTTGAAGCATCGCCAAACTCTTACTGCAGTATTCTTTGAAAATGCTTTCCTTTTCAAACACACTCTCTCACACACCTCTTCACTTTTGTCTCTAAATTGAAACGGTTACCCTCAGTGATGTTACTTTAAATGCTATGGACCAAAGCTAAACCTCTGAGTAATCCATCCTTTTGATTAGAACACAAACACAATTTGTAAGTTAGTCACAGTTTCTGCTCTCCTGTCCCACAAGTGGACCAGTGCAATTAATTTTGTTATGGTATTTTCTATATACAATAGTCAGCTGTAGCTGCATTTGGTGATACTGACTGGAGACTAGATTATATATATATATATATATATATTCTGTTTTTCAGTATGACCAAACTCTGTTATACAAAAATTGTGGTCACAATAAGTACACAAATGACTAAGTCATACACAACTTGCCAAGTTGTGGAGTTGAAGACTTTGAAAAAGTCAAACAATTCTTGGTAGTAACATAATGGAGATGCTGGGTGAAAACCTTGTATATCGCAAATGGGAAATAGGAGAAATATAGTACAAAAAACAAACAAGAGTTTTTAATCCCATGGAGAGCCATGGGAAAGCTACCATGCGATAACTACTCTAGGACCCTGATAGAAACACCAGACTTGAAAGAAACCAGTAGTAGGCTTTTCCATGGGGCAGCTGTGTCAGCCACGGACAGGGCTGTAGAAAAGAGGATTAACGTGGAATTAAAGGTCTGATTTCTGGACATGTTTACTCGTGCGTCACTTCTGAAGACAAATCTGCTTCTGAAAGTTTTAGATATCAAACCTTAACCCTTTTTCTGCCCCCCATTGCATCAGTATCCCGCTGTCTCGCTCTGACAACTCACTCACTACTCTTTCTTTCTCTCCCTTACCAATCTTTTCCAAAACAATACTTAATCTACAGGGGAGTCCAAAACCTATGAGACAAAGATGAGAATCTATACTATATTACTATAACAAGAAGTTATGCCATGCAAAGTGAGGAAGAACTATCTAAGATTCTACATTCTTTCTAGGTCAGCAGTCAAGTTTAAGCAAATTTGTGGCATTTTGCAACTTACCTCTGTACAAATCCATGAGCTGTATCTGTTCCTTTGAAACATGTGTTCAGATGACACTCAACTTGTAGCCAGTGTTTGCGTGTTAGAAATGAGGGTGTGTCTCATCAAAGTGAAAGTGTCAGAAGTCAAGTTGTATTCTAAGCAAAGAGGGCTTTCTCTGTATCAAATCAAAGCTAGTCTAATGATTCCAGTCTAAAGGAGGCAGTGCAGAACTTAAAATGCTTTGCTGAAGCTGGATCAGTTGTTTCAGAAGCACAAGCAGACAGACCAAAAGTGACCATGTAGTTAGAAGATCATTACAGGCTTAGATCCCTGAGAGACAGGAAAGCAACTTCATGATACAGAATTTGCTAAAGAACAGACTCCAATCAGCCTAAGTATTGTCAAAAGAAGGACATCTTCTGAAAGGACAAGCGGCATTTTCTAAACTAACCCTCCAGAGGGGACTCAAGGCCAAACGCTTGGTGTGGGCTAAGAAATGCCAATATTTCCCACTGGATAAATTGAAAAAAGTCCTATTTTCAGATTAATTTAAGTTTGAAAATCATGATGGGTGAAGAAGGCTGCATGTAAGGAGAGGAAGAGGAGAGAGAACAATACCACAGCGTATCAAACCAACAGTGGCACATGGTGGTGGGAATATTTAAATCTGGGAGTGTTATGCCTATTCTGGAAACCTGCACCAAATAGACTACACCTTGGCCAAGGAGAAGTAACACTTCCTTCTTCAGAGACATGCTATCCTCTGTGCTGGGACCACATGGGTCATCAGATAGTGAACAAACTTGTGGAGTTCATGCAATATCCATTTTTCAAAGATTCAACTTTTCACTCATCGTTAAGATGATATTAACTATTTTATGAAAAAAATAGTATAATGTTCAAAGTGAATGACTTGTGGTGTCCAAAGGTCTGACACCACAAGTTGTAACTAAAGTGGAACATCCTCTCAGATTGGAGCAATGCAGAAATGGGCATATCATGATAAAAGGGTTCAGAGGTTTTTACTGAGCTGTCAAGCTGTGTTGCAAACCAAGCAGAAAGCCCTGAAAAATGGCAACACTATTAGGCTGTGTTACTCAAAATTGAGAGGAGTCTGTTAAAGTAGTCACTTCTGGCAAAAATAACATGAGTTAATTATATGCAATACTGATTTTTATTTTTTGCAGACCTGTAATGTATCAGGCACTGAGTATGTTACGCAATGCTGCTACTTCAGTTTCAATCCACCTTCATTTTAATGACTGCAGATTATACATTAAAATATTCTAAGTATAAAGATATTAAGGGTGGAGTAAGCGATTCTGGAGAAAGCCTTGATATTTGAACAATACAAATACACCCTTCAGTGCTTATTCAGAAGTTTAACCCCCCAAATTTAGGGGCAGGTATTGCTGAGGCAACGGCACTATGGAGGAATCCAGAGTGTCTGATATGGTGTGGAAGTGGATGCCCTTACTTACCACTGAAGGAATAGAACCCATATAATATTAAATGCCATTAAACAAATGATATGCACATGAACAAAGCATCCAAAACATGGTGGAGTGAAAACAGGTAAACTAAAATGTACCATAGCTGGACTGGTCATTAGGACTATCAGGACTAATTCTGGTGGGCTGCGGCATTGATGTGGACAGTGGACTGTCAAAATATCCATTAAATTTTTAAATTTTTTTCTGACCCTGTCAGTCTCTTTACTGGCCCTCTCTGTGTGCCTGTCATTCAGTTGTGGGCTGGTCCCAGCAGATAAGTCCAGAGTTAGATCCAGAGCTGAATATCTTTCCCAGTCCGATTGTGCAGACTCCACTGTTGAGAAGCCTCACCAATGTTTACTTGGTTCTTTGCCCTTGCCTGATCATAGTGCTTATTCACTTTTTATCCCTTTGCCACCTCTCCTTCTTCACAACATAATTATGTTGTGGAGTATACCCGGCCACCAGGCCACCACCGGTAGACTTCTTCCATGCACTCGCCTTAAAGTCACCACAGGTCTTTCATCTGCAGTCCCAACTAATCCAATTCAAAACTCCAAATGGTCTGGCAGTGAAGGAAGGGTAGACTGCTCTTCCTTCCCCTGGTAATCCTTTGATTGTCATTATCCATTGGCATGTGCCAGCCAAGCACAAATCCCCCCTCTTGCTGATTGGCTGGAATAGTGTTTTGTGGCTTGGTCTGAGCAACTTCGTTTCTCCGGTTACAGAGACTTCTTTTTCCAGCACAAACAGAACAGACAGCTGGCACAGGTAGTGAAATTTCTGCAGCATACAGTTTTTAACTTCATATTCTCCTTCTCTCTATTCTTATGGAAAGCCAAATTGAAGGTTTAAGGCAGTGTTACAGACCTTAAGGCCTAAATGTAGCATTAACTGAGAGGATATGAAGCAATACAATAAGAGGCATATAAAAACATATGTCATTACAATGAAGTGTCTTCACTGTTCTCTAACAGGCTCTAGCTGGCTTCATTTTCTCAGGCCTGTCACTATAACACAGCTCTCACATTACACTTTAGCTAGCAACTCTGCAGGAGATATTCTTTGTGTTTGTCCATGTTCAGACCCTGCCTGTGTTATAAATGCACTTTCTAAGTAGGAACCCCTTTCTACTTGGGACCAAAAGCATCTTAATCAATCCCACACCTAATCACAACCTAATTCTCTCGTCCTCCAACAGAGAAGCAGTCACTACAGGGAGGCCAGAGACAGATGTAGCTGCTCTACAGTCATTACTAAGTGCAGGTTAACTCAGACAGACCTGCCAAGGAACATCCTGGCATTCAAGAAAATCGACCCTTCTTTAAGATTTCCTATAATCACGCCTCGTTTGACTTTTATGCTCTCCTTGTTATGATAAAAATGACAAGGCAATTTTGTGGGAGCTTGCAGATAGTCCACCCACTGTCCATCCTCCCCTTCAGAATCAATAGCTGGCTTCCTTTTACATACACAGCATTGTGAGGACAGTGTGAACACACGTTCAAAGGCACACAATATTACAAAGATTTTACACAAGACTAATAGTCATGCTAGCTGCTCTGTGAAGTTGTACTTTGCACAGCAGCACTTTGAGCTAAATGCAAACGTATGGATGCTAAGAAGCAGAAGCACGACTAAGCCTGTTGTTATAGAAGGCAGGTATTTGGTCTCAAACCAAAGCACTGGACTAACTGAAATTTTGAATATTTCGGCGTCATCGGTGGGGGGTGTAATTCTACAAATGTAAAACTCATAGTAGTGCAAACTAAAAATTCAGGGAATGCCGAAGTCAGAATTCAGTTTTATTTTATCTGGTGTGAGCCAGGTAGACAGACTGTATTAGATTTAAAACAAAGCATGGCATGACTGACTTATTCAATTTTCAGCCACCGCTGAACGGTGTCTATTAAAAGACATGGCTGGTTTAACAAACAAGCAGAAAAGACTTTTTGAACCAAGGTTGTGCCTAGTCATGGTCTAATATAAAAAGAAATGGAACAAAACCACATCTTTTGATTCGGTGCATGAACTCAATGCACTGTGGATTCAGTCACTGTAATTTAAATGCGGCCAAAGCACAACATTGAACAATTGTTTGTGTGTCAAAGTTGCATTTGATATCTGAGCACACACTTGAGAAGAATGCCCACAGTGCACAAGGGGCTGCCTGGTCCCTGATGGCAAAGCGTGGCCTTGACACATACTGGGTCTATTTTGTCCTTTGTAAATAAAAAGCTGAGGCACTAGACTACCCTTCAGCACTGTCAGACAGCATGGCTCAAATCAACAGCAGCAGGATTGTTTGGAGGAAGTAAAACAGTTTGGTTATGGAAAAAAACTGTTACTTGTGAGAAAGAATAATAGAATGAAGGGAAGAGAGGAAAAGAAAAGACAGAAAAAGGACAGAAAGAACAAAACAAACAACTAAGCCTAAAACATAAAGGCTGAATCTTAGAAAGCAAAAAAGGGTCTTTTGGTTGGTAAGGTGTTGCTATAGGATTATCAAGGAATTTTGTTCTTGCACAAAAGGCAAAAGCACATAAGCATGTTTGTCAGTCATAATAGAATATCATCCTGCTTCCTTGAGAGCAACAGTAGCGCAAGGATAATATTATTTCTGTTACTTCTGACAGAAATTATGGAGCATGCTCTCTCACAACAGAAAATCAAATTATGTGCTGAAAATGTACAATGACAAATGGAACCAGACGAGGTGAAGCTTTAGAAGCCGTTTACATAAAGTACGTTTCATGTGACTGATGCACTGATGGAGACTGGAATGAATTGGTTTTTGTGCCACATTTGATTACAATGAGCTACACTTTGCCCCTGAGGTCAGGGGAACCAACTGTTTAAGATGTAATGACACGCAGAACTCACCCCATACTCCAGTACTGCAAAGCCTGGTATTGCTCTCTCCACCCAAAAGCTAATGATTAAAGAAATATGAGGGAATTTTAAAAATAACTGTCTCGATAAGTTCAATATAGATAATGTTGTTTTGGACGATTCTTTTTGCATATTGCTACAGTGTAATGCCTTGGGCTACATGCAAGTAACGTTTAACATCTCTTTTATGGACTAACGCACCATCAGCAAATTGATGACACAGCAGCTCGCAAATCACGGCCTTATCACACCTCATCCAGAGATCCATCACACAAGGTTCACTCCCACTTCACATTTTCAATAAAGACAGCCTTGGTCTAGCTATCATGCTTCAAATGAATTTGTAGATTAAATTTCCCTTTTCAACATGCTCAGTCAGTCTTTTCATTTTGGTATGGATTTTGAACATCAGATTTTAAAAAAACAGAAGCAGATGATCTTTCCACGCTGAAAGGATCAAACTTACATCTTTCCATCACTTATATTTCACATTACGCTGGATGGATATACACAGACTGAAAGCTCTGATGCTCTTGTCATAGTCACAGTCAATTTAGACAATCCGATTAAAAAAAGGCATCCCCACAAGATTCAAAAGTTGAAAATATTACTGTAACTGGCAAAATAAAGTTTTCCTGTCTGACTTATAGCGCATCAGACAATGAGTTGTGTGTTTCTTTCGCCATGGTGTTTATCTGCATCACTTAATCTCAATGCAGCCACTTTCTTTTTATGTTAACATAACACTGTTATTTCTGCAGTATATATTACAGGTACTGCTACAGGTTTTCTGCTCAGTTTGGGACAGTTGGGGGGACAAATCAAGTGCTTAAAATACATCAAACTTGGCTTTAGGAAAGTTTGAGGCCATTTTTCCACTTTTTTCCAAAAAATTTTTTTACCACACAATGCTTCAAGGAAATACATAATAATATGTTAAATAAATAATAATATATAATAATAAATAAATCATGATTTAAATGGATAGTGAGAATAATAAGTATAGGGCTTGGCAAACCTAAACAATAACTTTGTTGCTATAGTCTTTATAGATGGTTCAAGAATAACAGAGAATATCTTGAAAGGGTCTTTCCTGGTTGAGGGCATTTCACTTCCTGTCCTTTTCATGCTAAACACAGAGAGCTGAAGAGAGAAGATGGGAAGGCTTTGGCAAGATTGCACTGAGAACCTGATCTGAGCTGCTGTGCTGTGAGTAAGGCTACATAATCTCATTTCCCCTGTTTTATTATCACTGGTTTGACAGCATGTGCTCGAAACAATGTGATGGTCCAAAACCTTTGCGTTTAAGAAGTTGCAGCAATGATGTGAGAATCACGAGAGATTAGTACATTATAAAACATCACACAGTAATTTACTGGATTCAAATCATCCCTTCTCGAGAAAATTAATGTAAACAGGTTACATTTTATTCTTTTCAAGTTAATTCAATGTACAATTCCTACTTTTAATCTTCAGGCCCCTTAACATTGTATAAACACAAGTTGTTCTAACAGGACTTACTAAATTAAATCTTTAAAGAAACAAGACTAGTGTGTTCTAAAAAAAGACCTATAGGTATACTTCAGGTCTTCTCATCAGATAGCAATAATTTGTGAAACTGGTATCATATAAAAATTTCACATAAGACCCAATGCAGTGCAGGAAAGTAAATACAACTCATACAAATCAGCACAAGTTTGAGAGAGATCGGAGTAAAACTGAGTGACCTCCTGCAGCTGTTTCTCCCTACTTACACATGTTAAATATAAATTCAACATTCACTCAGTGCCAACACAGATCTCCTCTCAAGGCAGTGGTGTGGGTCACTGAAGTACTGCTTCTAGGCAGGCACCACGGGTATTTTGACTGTTCTGTGATGAGGATCCTAATTAGCCGCTACATTCCCTAATTAAACGGGTGCAGAGTTAAGCAGTGTAACACAAGCACAAATGTCAATGGTGCCGACTTTGTAGCACCTAATTTAGTAGAGTTTAAAAAAGGCTATTTTGACAGAACTAGTATTCCAATCCATTATTTCTTGCCAACACTGATTTGTTAAACTGAGCATCCATTTGTTAGACATGGGTTCCCTCTAAAAGGACTTGCAATGGAAGGTTAGGGGACAGTGGATATGATTCAGTGAATGCGACTGTACTGTACCAGAGAAAAACAGTTTGAAAATTCTTCAAAATGTAGATGAATGTTCCACCAGAGAGACTGTTTGTAGCGGGGGGTTGGGGGGGGGGGGATTTAAGTCTTCTTATGAAGAACTGAGGATAATTACCTTCAATGTCAATGGTGTACTTAACCCAATAAAATCCAGTCAGACTCTTTCAAAAATGAAAAATAAGAGGGCACATATTGTATATGTAGATAGCACATTTATATGATAAAGAGAATGAAATGCTAAGAAAGATAAGATTTCACAAAAATTGTTTCATCATACAAATCTAATGACAAGCTGCCGTCATGATTTCTAGTAAGATTGCTTTTGAACTGACATATGAACGTAAAGATGAGGAGTACAGATTTATCATGGTTGGGGAAAGAATAGATGGGACTGAAATCACCTCATGAACGCTTCTCCAGGAAGTGACATGTTATCTTTTCAAGGACAATATATGACATTAGAATGTCATAGTGAAGGGTTGTTTCTATTTGGTGGAGATTTGAACAATCATATGCACCCAAAATTAGGTAAATCGTATGCGTGCCTCCAAAGCAGTGAAAAAAAAGTTCACTGAATTAACGTAAGACAAAGACTCAACAGATATATGGAGACAAAGGTATTATTATTCAAGTATCAGAGACTTAGATATTGGTCGATAGATATATCTGAAGAGGCCTCTAAATACACTGATCAGCCAAAACAATAAACCCACATGTATTATCTTATGTAGGTCCTCCTCGAGATGCTAAAACAGCTCTGACCCATCTGGACAGAGACATGGGACCTCAAGGGTGTCCTGTGGTGTCCGGCACTAGAACATTGGCAGCAGATCCTTAGGGTCCTGGAGGTTGCATGGTGGGGACCACTGGCTTGTTCCTGCACATCACATCGAACTGGGATCTGGGAGGCTTGACGGCCGGGTCAATACCTTGAGCTTTTTGTCGTGTCCCTTGACTAGGCACATTGTCCTGTTGGCGGAAACTGCTGCGATGGGGGATGTGTGCTTGATCTGCATTTATGTTTGGATAAGGTGGGTTGTCCGTATCAGAGCGACATCCAGACGCCAATGTTATTCACTTCACCTGTCAGTGGGTTTAATGTTGTGGCTGATCGGTGTATATTACTATCAATTTGGAGAACTGCCAAAGAAACACAAGATGGAGGTTTAATTCCAGCCTTCCTAATGACTCTCCATTTAAAAAGCAAATGAACAATGGAATTCAAATGAGCATAAAAGAAAATGAAAGTGGAGAGTTTCCGCCACATATGATATGGAAGCAACAAAATGATGGCTGCAAACCTCCCTCACAAAAACCCCAAACAACCCAAATAAAACCCTCCATTAAAGACAATTGCTGAACTTGCAAAGTCACTTGAAGCTCCTAGAGTGATGTCATGCACAGGGCCACAATTCAAAGAAACAACAAGAAATATATATCTATTTTTTAAGATTAACATAATACATACTCAAGAATAAATATAAATGCTATTTACTGCAAAGAGCAAGCAAAGATACTATGAGAGTGGCTCTACATTTACAAAATTATTGGCAAGGGAGAAAGCAACAGACAGGTAGTATGATATATAAAATACAAGACTCTCAAGCAAATATCATAGAGCGCAAACAAGATAAGATTCAAATAGTCTCTAGATCAATCATCATCAACGAATATATCTTTGAATGGTGGAGAAAAAAAGAAGAACAGAATTATTATTTTCAAAGCTGAAGTCATGCGTGGAGACTCATGCCTATAATAACATCAACATGCAACAGAGAGCACCCCCCAGCCCCATCCAGCATCTGCCAATCTGGAAACAGCTATTATATCTGCTATACTAAAAGAGGGAAAAGACGAGATTGAAGGACAATCTTGATCCATAATATTGATTATCACATATACACATTCATAATGGCTAAGAGATGGAAAGCTTCCTCCATAGCTCTCTGTAACACTGTGACTGGCTGTGGAGTCCAGACTGTGGGGTGGAAACTTGTATAGGGGGGTGGAGGGGGTGGCTGTATTTCCTGAAAGACTTGCTTTACTGTACTCTATATCAACTGTAGCTTTCACTGTACTGCAAAAAAATAAAAACAGATTTACACTCTGGTCTAGATTGCACTCTTCCAAGGAGTAAAAAAGATTAGCCGGCAGTCGGAAAGTATCATCGGAGGAATGCCAATGCAGCATACCCTTCATCTTTCTGCCCTTGTACTGCCTTGCCATTCACTTCTCGATCCACAGTCCTTTGCTTTTGCCAAATGTGGGTCATGAAAGGTCTAGTCTACAGGGGCGTTATGGCGAGAATAATGAAACAGAAGTGGAGAACATCTGAGAATAAATAAAGTACTGCTGGGACACAATCATTCTCTAGTGGCACAAATGAGCCAATTAGACTCAGACTTGTCTCTTCATAAGAATGCTTCTATTGGCGAATGCAGCAAAGATATCTTGTTTTTCCTCTACAATTTCTTTGGAAATTTGATTTATTTTTATTTAGCAGTGTGCATATACACTATGTGCGTGCATCTGTCTCATATTGGTGGTGTTCATTCATCTTAATTCCACTTCCAGGTATTATTTTCAGCGTGTCATTGGAGTAGACAGTAGCAGTAGTGGAGTTGGTGATGAGCAATGATGAAAAATGTAACATCAGAGAATAAATCCTGATAAAAGTCCAGCTGAGGCAAGTGATATCGGTTGGCACATTTCATGTCAAATAAAGTTTAAAGTCAGGCTCTGTGTGTGCATGAGAGATACAGAATACATTTGCATATTATTTTGGCCATCTGACAAAAAGTGCCTCGAACAAAGATAAACCAAAACCTACGCCCCTGCACATGAATCCTAAGTGTTAACACAGCTTTACTTCAGCGGAAGCCTGATCTACCCCAAACAATGGAGATGATTTTTGCACATTTACATTTAAATGAAAGGGCTGAAATCATGTTACCTACAAATGTCATGTTTATAGGATACATTTAGCCATCAACTGCTCACGTTTGCCCCAACTCACCATAGTCGCTCTCATAAAAGATGATGAACTTCTGCCAGTGCAGTTCAGAGACGAGGGTGAGCAGGACGTCGTTGATTCGAACAGGTGGACGGGCAGCCAGCGTGTAGCTCTCTCCGTCTGGGCTGGGGTTGAGCTGGCAGGCGGTGCGGGGCGAGCCATCGCCATTTCTCTGGATGAAGAGATGGGGGATGTGCATTGCATCTGTGAGAGACTGCAGGGCACTCGCGGCAGCACAGCCCGTGGATGTGACCAGGGCGAGGATCCCTTGGTTCATCAACTCGCATGCTGGACAGAGGACAGAAAAAATAGAGACGGTGGATGAAACGGGAAGGAGTCAAGGAAAGAAAAGACGAGGGATGAGGAAAGAAATAAGGATGAATGACAGAGAATTAGATATAGGGATACAAGAGCAACAAAAAAGAAAATGAAGATATGTGGATATGAAAAATGGGGTTGGGGAAAGAGGGAAGAAATGAGATAAAACATGGTTTGATATGCTTTAAAAGTCAATCCAAGTTATAATCAATTCCAACAAGATTTCCATTTCAGGAATATTTTTTTCAGGTTTTAATAGTGCTGCAAACTATTCAAGAAAGTGTGTTCAACTGGGCTTAAGAATTCAAGATGGTTCTTTGTCTGTCCTCCTTAGGATTATGTCTGAGGCTCTGCCGCTGAGAGCAGATCACAGAAAGGAGGGGGCTGGTATTGAAATTGTATTATAATGTGTAGATGAGAGATTCAGTAGGGGGTATCCTCTAATCCTTATCCCCAGACAAAAACGAGACAGCTGATTAAAGCAAAATGCTTGCTAAATGTAACAGTCACTTAAAAATAAATAAATAAATAAACAGCAGATGAGTCAGAGACCTGCAGGAGTTGGTGCGGTACTTTGAAAAAAACAAAACAGAGGTGGTGACTGAGTGGGAGGAATCTGTCACAAATAAAAATCAATACTCTTGCTGGTTACAGAAGGTTAGATGCATAATGATGCCTCCCATGAGTCCAAAACAAAGACTGTCCCACACACCCTTCACCCTTTCTCGCTCTTTCATGTGCATATGGTGGAAATCTGCAAAGCAGCACAGACTAACACTGCAGACACATGCTTGTAGTGTCTGTGTTGGGTCTTAGCCTAATGTCCCAATATTTTTATTTACACATGTAATGCAGGCAAAATCTCTTTTAGATCCTCATAAGGTAAGCCAGCTTGTCTGCTGGGACAAACTGCCAAATATCTTCTAAAGATGAAAATGCCATCTTTGATATTATTAATAAATCTTGGTGAGCAAAGCTGTTCTAAGCGGTGATAAATATTCAATAACAGAAGGTAGACTTTGGTTGCAGTGATCTGGACCATTAGCCATTCATTATATTGCTATTTAAATTATCTGAGACTTAATCAATAACCTAAAAACATTACTCATTCAAGCACAATGATAATATCTTCATTGCATACTAAAGACAGCTGAGTTTATTTTTCTATCACTGTAGACATACTCTACAACACATCTGAAACTAATTTAATTACAACATAAATTCATAGCCACAACTTGAATACAGTTATGTGTTGTGTAAAAGTAACTCTGACTTTGACAAATAAAAGAGTTGGTTTTTATATCTGCAGAAAACAGATAGTGATCCCAATTTCACACTGTTAGGTTTAACACACAGGCTAAAAAAAAAAACTTACTGTGCATCGAATCAGAAAACCTTCATAAGATATATTTTTGACCAATAATAATTTCTAAGTTGAGACCACAGCTTATATTTCTATAGAGCAAAAACACACATTTGTATTGCTCTTGACCTAAAATCTTCACATCCTCTTAGGTTGAAAGATGCAAGACACAGAAATAGGCAATTAGCAGGCAAAAGAAACTGATGTGAATCCAAGTGCTTAACAGTTTAAATGAGGGATATTATATGAAGTTTTGATTTTAAGCTCTATTTCTGTTTGGAGCTGCATAATCATCTACCCGGGATACAGGCTAGAGTCTAATTTTACATGTGACATGAGGCAGGCTACGACAAACACTTCCTTAAAAATTCAAGTCACAGTGAAGTCACTCACACAGCAGGGCCCTGATAATTTCGGTATAAACAGCTGAGCATATTGTACAAAAAAGCAATTAAATATTCTCTTGCTGCATTTCATAACACCACCTAATTATATAGTCTTCTTCAATGTCAGTGGGGAATTTGGCACAGAGCAACAGCGCTGCAGTCTTATATCACACAATCTCCTGATATTGAGCATTATGAGAAGCACAAGAGCTCCACAACATGAACATATCATGCAATATGTACAGTTTAGATAACAAGAAGTTAAGTCCAACATGCTACCCAGAGGAGGTTTTGAAGGGGGAGTTGAAGAAAAAGAGTGGTGGTTGTGGAGACAAGGCATTAGGGATGAGGCAAGAAGTCTGAGGAGGAGGGGAGAGAGGGGAGAGAGGGGAGAAAACTAGGGTGATGGGGACGAGTAGTTTGATCTGTGAATTTAGCCGTACTGAAAAAGGCTTGTATGCATGCGTGTGTGTGTGTGAGAGAATGTATGGCAGAGGGGGAGGACTATTAATGTGACAAATGACAATTTCATCTGCTGACTGCAAGCACAGGACTACATTAAGGCACTGTAAATCATGAGTATGAAGGGCAACTAAATAACATACAGAGGAGGAGCGGGCGAAGAGACAGTCAAGGCAGAGGAAGAAGCACTGTAGTTGTTCTCATAGCACAACAAGAAAGAGAGTGCAGAGTGAGAAGCAAGGAGGAAGACGATGCAAGAGACGTAGAGGTATTATTTGTAGCTTTTTGCATGAATGGTCAGGAAAGTGCAAGAAAGGTGACATGCTTCTCCAGAGAAGGAAGTGTGTTACGGTTTGTTTCTGTGGAGGCCAGCATGTGGAGTAGGGCAACTGGCAAATATTCTGTACTGCAGCATGACGCGCTAATGCTCTGCTCAGTAGGAAGCCATGTGATTGACAATAATACAAATCTAGAGCATGCTGTCTCAATGTCTCAGTTGACAAAAATAAACTGTGCACTGCACTCTGCACTGAAAAATTAGACAGTCAGGCTGGTTCGCTGTTAACAAGTTTTCTTGTACACAGTGTACTCAAAATATACTTGACGGGGAGGACTGAGTGGGGAGTGTCTTGCTGCTAATTTTAAAGATGTTGAATGCACCATTTTAAGCATAACATGGCAACACAACATGGCAAGCATTCTCCTGTTTAAACTTGGAAAATGTGAAGATCTGCTGCTTCTCTGTTATTGTGAAATGACTGTCTTAATGACTTATTTTGCGCATGTGATTTTTTAAAATTCTTATTGTTAGTACACTTTTTAGTGTAGTACCGCATGTATTGATTATTTCACCTTACCAATAAAACAGTGGGCCAGACAGAAACTTTCTTTTTTCCATGATGCGTAGCCCCTAATCCCTGTTCCTCAGCTACTTTTAGTAGACGATGGCTAAAATGCGACTGCCGTCATTTTGGCTTCCTAATGGACACCCCAAACCCATTATACAGCAGACAGCCCACTGACAGGCGGGAGGAGGGCTCCACAGTCATTGCCAAAGATGATAATGGTGGAATAATGACTCTTAAATGTTCCCCATGAAGTGAACAGGGACCATCACTCATTTCCAGCTAGCTATCTGACATGTAATGTCAGTGTGTAACAGCAGTCTTATACATACACCTTAAAGGAATAGCTTCCTTTGGCAGGATAATGAATATGAAGCATCCTTAAACCACTTGTGTATTACAAATGTATTTGGACTATTTTTGATAAAAATATATCAGCATGTGTCTAAGGATGGGAATGAATGGATGGAAAGGTTTGAGAAGAGTCAACAAGTCTACGGTAACTGTAAGGAGTTACAACAAGGACAATGCCAACAAAAGCTGCTTTCTTGAGAAAGAGAGATAATCTATCAAACCCATCGTGGAAAACACCCCATTATCTTCCCAGTAATGGTATGCTTATTTGATTGATTGATTGATTGATTGATTGATAGATAGACTTTATTGATCCCAGACTGGAAAAATCTTTAATGTGATGATGATTAATGATGCTGAACTCAGTAGTGGTGAATTAATTTTTAAACATGTCTAATCAATGCTGCGTTTAAAAACCTGACAGAATAACTGTCACGTTGTGATCATGTTTTTTTTGCAAATCCTTTTGCAAATTCAGCGACAAAATCAGCGAAAGGGCTGGGAGAGAGTAAGCAGTATTTTTCATCTCTCCACACTCGGTTGTGACGCCATTGGAAAACACATCTGCCATGCAGATTGGGTCTCATCAGCAAAAAGGACGCAGCATTTGAAAGTCTTTCTCTCATCAGAAAGTTCAGCTGTTTATGTACGGTGTGGGCAAAATTATCATCAAGAGACCAGGCTGAAAGAAGACATCACTTTCTGCCCCACAATCTGTTTGCCCATGAAAACAGGATGTCATCAGTGTCTCGCCCTCGTTTTACCAGGGGATGTGACGAACCACCACGCCACTGCTGTTGTGTGGATACTGCATAAATTGGGGCTGTCTGAGTGATTTCACAGTCTATATAAGATAGTCTCATTTAGTTTGCTCTGGTTCACAGCACAATCCTGGGATTTAAAGGACTGCGTCACTGCTGGGATAAATTCAGCAGTGTTCTCAGCAGCACTTCTTGTCACCTTGCGGTGACAGTGGTGTGGCTCTGATCTAATTGAGACAGTTTGAAATAGTTGATACAGAATGAAATGTCTGTTGTGTGATAATTAGGTGCAGTATCTAAGGCAGACAAAAATACATTTTAGTTGATTTTAGTACAATTGTATTATCCTCATTTTTAGGATAATTACATATGTATATAATCTAAATATGAAATTATGAGATAAAGCAGATGTTACACAACATAATGCATATTAGAGATGATCAAACTAAAGAGTTTAGGGAAAACAATCATTGACTCAACATCAGATTTCAATCTTAGACACTACTGCAAAGAGAATATGGGATATATTGTTTAATTTGTACTTAAATTGTTCCAATGTTGCAGCCAAAAAAAAATCACACACACGATGATCTATCACATATTTATATGCATACCATACAAGTGGTCAGTATTTAGCAGAGAAAAATTTGATAGGGAAAAATCAGGGAAAAATTGCAGTTACTTTTATGATCTAGCTGGTGGAATATTCATAAGTGCTATAAATGATCTATAGCACGCTAAGCTACAAGGACACAGGATGTCATTTCCTCGTTATGAATGGGCCCTTACACTCAGCTTTTGGCCACTTCCCACGACATAATAGCTCTCCACCACGCAAAAAGGAGAAATGGGAGAGATCAGTATTATGTGGACACAGGACCACATCTTAGTTCAACATTCAAAAAATGAATCATCTCTCCATCACACGCTCTCATTCACTCGCTCCAATCTGATCTTGTTCTCATCTTTCGGGAAGATAAACATCCATGGCCCTTTCCCCATGCCTGCACTCCTGCTGTCAGACTAAGATAAGGGTACATATCCCTGTCAATACTATTGATGCTAAGACTGCCCTTCTCATCTGAACTGGAATGGAGTATTTCACTGCTGTAAATTATACCTTCCAGACAACTGACAGGTAAAAAATAGACTTAGTACAGTAGTTTCTATACGGAGAGTGGATACAATAACAACAGAACCTGTACAGTGCAGCACAACCCAGTGCACTGGCCCTGCAGTAAATATTACCTTTGTCAAGCTTGAATGTTCAATTTCTGTTTTGTCCACAGGCTTGGTCAGGAACACCTAACAATATAATGCAATTCAGTCCAACAACACCACAACATACAGTCTCTGAAGATGGCTGAACTGGTTACTCCCTTACACAATCTCAACAAAATAATAACCTCATATATTGAAGGAACATTAGGTCTAGGGGTTAAAATACTAAATTGTAACATGTAATAGCAACGTTCCTGGTTCAAGTCAGCAGAGGATACCTGTGGCATGGCATCTCCCTGTCATCATTTCCTGACCTCTCTACTGTCATCTACGGAAAACAAATTCTTAAGAAATACTGTAAAGATTTGACTGATGCAAGTTAAGCAGCAATGTACTGATGGGGATGTAGAAGTAAGTGATCTGCAGTAATTTAAATGGATATCAGCAGTAGTGGCAGTGATAAAAATTGTTCAACTTCAGCAGGAAGGGGAGAAATTCCATATCTGGATGGCCACTTGTGTCCAGTAGAGAACTAGAGTCATTCTGAGTCTCTCTCAAAGTGCTCATCTGGCTAACCAGGCTAACCAGGACAGTGTGTAGAGGGGAAAGACGTTTTCCATGATGGAGAGGGGTTTTGACAACACCCTGCTCCAGCTCAAGGCCACCCTCAGGCTTCTGCCCCAGCAGACCACAGCGTAGAAAACGGCACTGGCCATCACAGCCTCAGAAACAGCTGCAGCAGATGCCACAGACATTGAAGTAACAGAGCCTCTGCAGGGGGAAAAAATCTGCCTCCAAGCAACTGATTCCCTGATTCCTGTCCAGTTTGCTGTGTAAGTGGGCACACCAGTATTTGTACCTGTGTACCACCACCACCCCCCCCCCAGTCTTGCAGGGCCTCTTCTGAAGTTATTTCACATAATTTACTGTAATAATATACATTATTACTGTTTGTGTATAAAGAAATATATTACAGACATGTATGATGTTATCTAACCTGCACCATGCACAGACTGGCCTGAGTAGCTGACCATGGAACTGGCTGCTGCTTTGCTCTATCTATTGAACCATTGTACACAACAATGATATACAGTAAAAGCTTTATAGCTTGCAAGACAGCGTCTTGTCGTTTTTCCTTCACTCTTTGTCCGAGGTTTTGTGTTTCGAATGCTGATTTGTGTTCTTTGCTGCAGAAGCTACAACCAATCAAAAAAAATTGACTACACTGAACATCAAAATGGTTTGTCCCAGCTTTGACCCAGCTTGTTCTGTAGTGCTTTCATGTCCCCTTGTCTGGGTCCCTATGCTAAATATACTTTTGAGAGCTGGTTCTTATTATTTCTGACATCGGAGCTGACAAAAGAAGATAGCCACTGTGCCCTGTGAAATTTATGCTTGGGGATATTTTTCAACTGCTGGTACCTGGGGGACGTGACAGAAAAAGGCCTGCAGTCTACATCTCTGCAGCCTGGGAGAACAAACAGTATGTAATCAGTAAAATAAGTTAAAGAACAAAAAAAAACAAAAACAGAAGAGAATTGCTCAGTGCTCAGAAAATGCTGAGTCACTGACTGCTATTGCGACACTGAAACTGATGCCACCAGACAATGATATAAACAACAACACCACCATGTGATACAACTAGCTGCCATGTCTTGTGGCATCAGGTTTAACAGATGAACAATTCATTGTGACTCAACCCTTTTCCCTGAAGCTCTGAGCTTTTGTTGCGCTTCACAGAGCAGGCATGGGTGGGAGAGTCTCAGCCTATAACATAAAAGATTATGGCTTTATTTCTGAGATCCTCTTTATGACTTGACTCAAACAGGAAGACGAATGTAGTTCTGGAATTGCACTTACATTTGAACATTTAAATGAATCTCCACCACTCAGTGTGTACTTGTTATCTGTCCACTCCATTTTCCACAGTGTGTTAGACTGTCACTTGTTCTCTCATCAACTAAGCACAACCGCTGTTTCTTCCAGGGCTAGTGTGGTCAGTTTAATACATATAACATGGTACTTTAGATATGAAATAAGTTGGTGTCTTTGTTTTTCTGTTAAAAAGGGAGATTAGCCCTCTTACAAATGACATGCAGCAGTGCCTGTTGGGAAAAGGTTCACCACTGGCAGCACTGTGCTGAGCATTAAAACAGGTGGCTAAGGATTCCAGTTTTATTTGGCAAACACATGTTTGGGTTTTGTGATGATTGATTTGGATGGTGTTATTGAGAAAAGATTGGCTGGCATTGTCAGAGGATAATCAGGACTCATTCACCACTGAGAGAAGCTGGGTGTTTGCTTGCCTGCTGGAATTAGGAAACATCTCACAATCTCTCTTGGTAATGCGTCATTTGCTCTGATATCATCTCTCTTTGTCTCTTTGTCGACTTCTGGTCCCTTTCTTTCCTGTCTACATCTCACGCCTTCTTTTCTTTCTCATCTGATCCCTCTGCGTTTGCCGCTCACTTGTCCTCTTCGTGTCATCCTGCAATATTCCTTATCACAACCTGCCCTTGTCTTTCTCAGCCCATCTGCGTCACATGCAATACCTCAGATATACAATATAGGCTAAGTAACAAATTACCATAAGTTCAGTTAGGGATGCTCTCCTCTTTCGTGCCATAGTTTTTCAATTTGAGAATATCATATTGGATGATTAAATTCAATTGTTTCAATGATCTGTTATAAGGTCTTGTTCCTTTCAAAAGCAGATTTTGAAAAATTCATGTCAATAATAATGGTTGCATAAAAAGTGCCAGCGTGTGCCTTTTCTTCTCTCTTGAAAATCAGAGCCAAATGGAAATTGTAATGTAGAACCAGTCTGAATTCCCAACTATCCTGTCCAACCCCTTGCTCTTTCATTTCCCTGACAGCTCTATCATGTGGGTTATGTGATAACAGAGTAAAGAGGTAGTTGAGGGCTCAGGAGCATAACCTCTTTAAGTGCCTGAGTGATATATAGTTTTCCCCTGACATCTCACAGACAAGTTCTTCAGATCAATTGGCAACCCTGTCTTCACTACATAAGTTGACTCAATCCGTCTGGAGATTCGAATGTTTCGGTAGCAGTGTACCATTAGCAACTACCACACTGAGATATGGTTTTGCACATTTTTGGGAAGATGTGACTCATTGGTCTTGACATGTCAAGATGTGGCTGCTACTGGTAGAGTGATTACTGGTTTAAAGTGGATACATGGCACTAAGCTGCAGAGAGTCACAGCTCACTTGTTCTTAAATGAAAAAAGTGTCATGTGAAAAATGCTGTCCGAAAGAAATTGTCACACAATTTTTTGTGTTTATGTTTTGGCAGCAGCATTACCATAGTAACCAAAGGCCAAATTATGAGTATCATCTACATTTAGAAAAGACATAACATATTTTGAAGGAGTGTTGAGAGAAGAGATATCCAACATAAGTCGTGTGATGCTCAACACGTTTTCACACATACATTTTCCATCTTTGCATCATTTATGTCCCACTGACACGTTGGATGGCATTTTTTTCACTTAAATCTAAGCACTTCACTGTAGAGTAGCAACCTTGACTTAGAATATACCTGTGCTATCTTCCACTGCAATGACATTGCATTCACTACTGTAGTGTCTCACAGTAGGCCCACACTGGTGATGCATGCATTGCATTATCAGAAATCAGACTGAAGCCTCTACACTGTATTGGCCATAATACTACAAACACAGACCCCCTCCGCTGAGGCTCATGTTGGCATACAAAATCACAGCCACCTGTTCCCACAGCTTGAACACAACGGGACATGTGTTCGTATGCAAGCCTGATAGCGGATAGGTGTTCACCTACTTTGCAGAGGAACGCATCTAGATCCACTGCTACCAATGACTGAGACCTGACTGCAGGGGCTCGAGTGTTAAATTAGCTTGGTGGGTTAAGCTTTTTACATTGTGGATTCATCCTTCTGAGCAATTTATCAAAGCAATGTCAAGACAAAGAACCTGTGTAATGCAGCTTCCAACACTGGCACTGGAGTGTAAGGAACATCCTTTTGGACCACTCCGTGGTAAAACTGCACTGAACCAATAGACTGACAGGTGCTTTAGATAAAGCATCCACATGACATGTTCCTCTGCTCTGTTAATTCAGCCTCACAAAGGTCACAGACAAAGAATCCCAATGAAGGACTTTTAATATAAATGACTTGTATTATTAAAGATTTTTTTCAGACCCACTGCAAATCCCTTTTTACTCCCAGACTCTTTAACTGTGCAGCGTTGAGTTTGATACCCCATGGGAAAATGTAAAAAGAAAAACACTAAAAAATAATTGCTATTGCTTACTATTTACAATATTGGCCCAAGATAATCTTGGATCTCACCTGTGAAAAGATCCCTCCTTGATTTCACAAAATAAGAATTACTTGGTTAAACAATGTAGACAAATATACATTACATGTTTATGTATCAACACGTTTAAAGATACAGTTATTCAGCAAAATAAAAGTCCATAAGAGGTCCTGTAAACTAATTTTAAAAAGCACAGGCTGTGGTGCGAGCTGTAAGCCCAACTACAGAGTGTGATTATGTGTCAGTCTTTACAATATGACTGCTCAATTGATAGATATCATTTTATTTTTTTCTTAGTAAGTAAACTCTGCAGACCATGTCCACATTTTAAAAGAGAATGAAAATGAAATTCCAATTAACACTGGTAAAGTCTTCACAGTCTTTACATGAGGTAATGGCATGGGAAAAGTGAACAAAGCAATGAGGTAGAAGAAAGACAATTTCTTCAACTTGCTTTGCATTTTAAGTAATGTTATTTTTCTCTTAGTGGGTCAGCTATATGTCATTTGGAATGGTTTAAATAAATTGTGCACTGGTCAGTTGATAATGTAAATAATGCAACATTTTTCTCTGCTTCACTCTGGACAGAACAGAAATCTTTATGCAAATCCTTCTGTCAGGAATGTTTTTAATTCAGAGCACCATAATCTGCTGGCTTTCAACAAGCTTTTGTTATCTGAAATTTACACACACTGGTTGTGTTTTAAATGATATCAATAGCCAGCAGCTTACCCATCATCTGTTTAATAATTATGAATGCCTGTCATTAACTTGTCGATCACCAGATTCTATTGTGAACATAAAAATATCCAGAATCCACATGGTTTTGTCACAATAAAGTATGTTTTTTTATTAATATTCTGTAACAGGATATGATAATGTGTAGTTTTGCTTCTCATTGTTTCACAAACATGTTTGTAGTAATACACTGCTATGCTTTCAATGTCATCTTGCACATATTTCCTTGAGCAATGAAATAATGAGCCTGTGGCTTCAAGAACCACATTAAGAGCTAAAGCTATAATAATAGCTTAACACGAATTTGGTTGATGATGGAAAATGGATCATTCAGAACAATTCTCCATTACATAAAGGAGATGGTTCTTTCTTTTGAAGAAGAGCTGACTTTTCCCAAGCGATTTGCTCACTTCTTCACGTTAGCAATGCCCTGTTGAAAAACAAATTAGCTCATTATCCTTGGAAGGCTGGCCACATAGGAGCAGCATGCGTGACGAGCCAAGCCTTTGGATGTGCCAAGCTGGAAATGTCAACATACTACCTTGAGAGTGCACATTAAACTCAGGCGGTAATGGCTGTCACAAGACAGATCCTCATTATCAAGTCCATTAAGGTGCCACACTCCCTCTCAATGAGAAAAAGAAAAGAAAAAAAATACCCAACAAACAGCAGGATTTTAATGTCTGGAATGAGCATCTGTAGATAAATGCCAAGGTGACACACGGTGCTTTATGCTGCCAACAACACGCATACCTGAGTTCATTAAATATCTACCGGGGGAGGCATGTGCCAAAACATATTTCTGTAAATTGGTCTTTGTGCCTGCATGAGTGTGTAAGGACACCCGAGGACTCTCACATGATATGTAATTTTATTTGCTTGGAAACGGAGGTAGCATACGGTATGTTAGCACCTCCAAGTCATTTAGAGCTACAACATGAAAGTTATGCAAATGAAGCTGGTGCTGGCATGAGACTCCACCATTACTCAAACCCCTCCGTTATGCACTGCCCCCTCTCCAAGACTAACTCCAAAACAGGAACATCTTTGCTGGGTTCAATGAGTCTGGGTCACAGAAGCCTTAAGCAGCACTTCACGACATTAACTTTAAATTATTACATATATATTAAATTTTGAAGCACATTTAAATAAAGAAATTAGAAAAATTACTAATATCTATACAATTAACATGTATTAGTATAACTTTCAAATGTCTATTCTTATGAATAGGGGCTATGAACCTAATCTGCAACAGCTTCACATGAAGTAGATAAGCATGCTAACTTAAGTGGAGGTATTTTAAGTTGCTTCAAGTTACTTTAAGCTACTGTCAACTATAGCACAGGCAACTAATGGATTCCAGGAGCTGTTATTGTCTCAAAACCTAAATAGCAAACCACTTATCATTTCATGAATTAGGATCCAATTTCCTCATCGTCTGCCCTTCCCTTTGTTCTGTTGTGTTCTCCACTCTTGTTATTAATTTCCTCTTTTGGGAGATGAGTAGTGAGCAACGAAACAACAAAATGCGGAAGAGAGGTCCCTCATGCATGAAATGAAAGAGAGCTTTTCCCTCCTGTAGGGGCTGACACTGATGCATCCTCTGCAGGTACAAGTCTGCATGCACACCAATTACTTATTGCATTTTACCACTCTGAGTTGGATTTGTCCACTTCAGCTTTACACAGGTGTGTATACTGTCAAGTCTGTAATGTGGGTGGCTTCCTGGCAACCACGTGACAACCGTTTCCCTGGTAACAGACCAATTCATGATGTTAAACATATTTGTATGCTGACAGTTGTGTGCATGTTTGCCTGCATTTGCACAGTGACTGGATATGGCAGGGGGTTTAACTTTCACTAACTTACAAACAGCAAAACACTGTGATAACATTTCTTAACTGTTTTAAATGTCAGGGGCTGCACAAATGAATTCCAGGAATTGTTGATCAATGTTGCACTCAATCTAAATAATGTATAAAGCTCCCATAAGCATTATGACTTAACCATATATTTACATAGAAACACGACTACAAAGCATGACGTTTGCACAGCAAATGTGACAATATTGTTTCAATCGATATCTCTGCAGTACATGACAGTACACAGGAAGATGCCACAATCTCTGAGATAAGTCTCTCTATACCCTTGGGTAACTTGTATACGATTCCATTGCATCAAGATCTAACGATTGCAAAGAGTATAACATACATTATTTTAGTACCTATGATGTCATTCAGTGACAAATCTGTATTTGTTAATTCATTAGTTCAGTTTTTTGTCAAGTGTCTATCTGTATGTGTAAATGTGTGTGCATTACCATTTGCTGCAAAAGTTTTTTACACCACTCATACTGTAATCACTCATTAACACTCATTATGTAAGTATCAACACTTGGTCAATTAATAAAATGAATATGAACAATAACAGTTAGCGAGTATCAGCCCTGGATCAAAATTAATAATACCACCTTGCATTTCTTTCTTATATCAAATATCAAAGCACTTGTTGTCTTAGTCCCTTTAAATCATGCTATGTTGCTGCCACAACATTATAAACTCCAAGGGTATCAATAAAGTGTCATCTAATCCCAGATTAGCCTTAATGTTCTACATGCATCTCCAGGTATTGCTCAAAGGGACACATTGCCACATATTTTACAGGAGAGAAGTCGCACAGATGAGGCCATCTGCTTGTAGATACCGAGGTAAATGTGAGCAGACAGAGAATCTAGTGGAAATATGATTTAGTTTATGTAGTCCCTAAGTAAGCTGTCATCCCCCATAATGCATGAAGGGGACTAGCAAAAGTAGGTCTATTACCATGTTGATAACATCAATTTGAAGTGTCAGTATGGGGTGAGCTAATACCCGGTCCTGCAAGGCTGCGTTCTCGTCTCCTCAGCCACAGGGGTTTCTGCTTTGATTAAAATCGCAAACTAGCTATTCTTCCATACACCGTTCATTACACTACCTCCTACAGCAATTACATTTATTTAATACCTCCCTCATGTGTTTTCACTTTCGCCATGTTAGAGTATTGAGTCCTCTGGCACAAAGGTTTGGTTCTAGTGATTGGTTTAAGGACAGCAAATGACTATAGCTATGAAGGTATTAATGATCTTTTAGTCTAAATGAACCTCTGTGATGTGTTTGGAATTCTGTCTGTAAAACAGTTACAGTAACATCAGGCATGATTGCACAGGGAACAATGATCTACAATAATACAATGATCTTTTAATAAATAAGAAGTTATGTACAAGTTATGTTTGCAATCACCAGCTTTCAGCTCCCATGCTGTACAATTTTGGTCTTCATTTGGTATGATCCTCAGGTGGTACTGTTGAATCACTCTCCTGTTCTTTGCTCCAGTGATCACCGATCTGAGTGACCCAGCAGACCTGAGCTGCCGTCTGTTTGAGGACTCCTGCTGTCTTGTCTCAGTCTCTCAGATCTTGAAATATTCTACGTGTGATGATTCTAAACCCCAATTCCTTTTGTCCGTTTGCCTGCATCCCCAGCCATTCTTCTCCCTGGTGTGCATTCCTGTCGCTCATTTATTCCTGTTACGATTTAATCTCTCCACAGCTGCGTGCATTTGCAGTGCTTCAGTAGGTTCTCCCCACAATGCAGTGCAGCAGATAAATCATGGCTAATTAGCTCTGCAAACATACTTGTCCTGGAATCCGAGAAAAACTTTCGATGGCTAAATACTACCCACAGCTACATCTGCTGTCCGTTATATAGGGGCTATATCACCTGCCAGCACACAACAGTATCATTACACCATTCAAGGCCTAACAAAGAATTAATGAAGGTCTCTCGTCAGCCTCATGATTCTCTGTCTGCATATAATTAAATGTATGCAGTCTGTACCAGAGAGACTCTCTAAATCTACATAGGTAGAAGTACTGAGTAGCTGTGAATAATTCTCTGTCCCTGTGGGAATTCCCTATTTTACATTTCTCAAGGCTTATCTTATTGGCGCCAATATAAGACATACCTGTGAGATGACCAACCCATTTGCCTTCTTTTAAATAATGGCAATTACGTATAGGAAGCAGGGAATAAAACATGGGGGGCTGATATCACGTCTTTTACATACGTCACGTGTTACTGAACTTTAAAATAAGGTTAAATAAAATTAACACATTAAAAGGTAATTTGATTTTTAAATTTAGTGTAAACATGAGTGCGTCAGAAGACATGGGAAATATTTCTCTATTTAGACCTCCCACATACTCACTACTTTCGCTGTAACTAGACAGCTGCTTTGCTTTGTAACCGGCCTTGTAACCAGCCTTTCTGTTGCCTAATATCTCACTGCCCCTCTCTGACTCCCCCCATGACAGCCACCATTCACATCTCTCACCTATACTCACTCTGACTATATCTAACACTCCAGTCCTTGGCCTCATCTCCAAGTCCATTTTGTGTCTTCAGTTCTCTCTCTCTCTCTCTCTCTCTCTCTCTCTCTCTCTCTCTCTCACTCTCAAATGAGTGCAACATGCAGGCGAGCACTCAATTTCCCACTGGTTTTGTGGTTGTTTAGCCCCGAGGTCGATGTGAGAGCAGAGCAAGCGAAGCAGCCCAAGATAAGCCACACTTGTCCACTCTCATGGGAGCTGACAGCTCATAAAATTATTTCATGCGTTTTCGAGCTCTTGCTATGTTTAATCAGATAAATGCAAATTACATCATTAGAGGAATACTCCAATATTGTGAGAAACAGATTTATTTATTTATTGCTTTCTTTCTTAGATCGGAAGACTCTTGTCAGTCTGTTAAATGACAAGCAAGCTAAGCAAGCTCAACAGTGGAGCCGGGGGCGGGCGGGGGGCTATCCATTAACAAGCCAATTAACGCATTATATCTTGTTAAATCTCTGCTATGTTAAATGGTGACAGAAATTACTGCAGGTTGTTTGGTTGTTGGACAGTTAGTACTGCAGATGACCGGCTTTGCTCTATGTGGTGTTGTTTCTGTTATGTTCATTAATTACAATACACCTGAAATTCAAAGCCAACATGGGTTCTCTGAATTGTTTTTGTTAATAATAATAAAAATAATACTTGATGTGTCAACCTGGTAAACATGATTTGGTATTTCCCTTCATACTGTCTTTGGATGATTCTGCACAGTATATGCACATGTGCATATACAAGTAACAGATATCAAATGCACCCCCCCCAAAAAAAACAAACACAACATTGTGCAGTCCCATCAAACAGCAAACAAGCAGATGCCCTCCTGCTTGTTCTCCTTTGCGTACTTGTCTTTTCACTTCATTAAATTTGCAAGTCACAAGCACTGTCTTTACACGGGCCCCATTTCGCTAATTGGCCAATCCCACACTCCTGCTCTTCTGAGAACCACCTGCAGGTAGCATGTAGACCTTGACAAGGATCCTGCCTCTCCTCTTTAACTCTTTGATGGAGATGAAAAATGCCCACTTTTACACACAGTAGCCTCAAACCCCCTATTGCTGTACAGTATATGCAGTGGGTAATGCACATTCATCTGATCACTGAACTCTCAGTGGCCTTTTAGTACAATCCTTGGGGACATATTCCATTTTTGGTGCAATATCACCAGAGTAAAAATGTTAGTGTAATATAATGCACCTTTTATATGAATAGAATACTGACATTTCTCAGCTTTGAGCTTTTTTTGAACTCTATTTGAAAGTGGATAAAACTGCAACAGTGGAGGTGGTAGACTAGGTTAGAAAGAGGCTGATGACACACTGAGCAAGAACAGGACTCCATCGGTGGCATTAACGAGTGGAGAACGACTGACGAGCCCGTGCCTGTCAGAAATCTCACTACACTGCCCACTTCCATCCAGAGCCCTTCTTGCTGAGCTAGATGAATGAAAATTAGCTCCCTTTGAGTGTGGGGCAGCTTTCCTGTATCACCCCTGCAGGCCATCTGTTTTAAAGGATAAAGAGTGAAGGTTATCAGACTGACAACTGATGACCTTGTCTAGGAAATGTAGCAGCATGAATGTAGCTAATTACCACTTAATTATTTAAAACTTGTAATTTTATGTCTCATTTAGGTTTAAACTATACATTATGCTAGATCCCAGAAGTGAATAAAAGGAAAAATACAAACAAGCAACTCAGGCCCCAACCTCTTTTCATCTGACTAAAGATTTAACAGTCAAGTTAATTTTAGCTGAATCTCTTGGATTTAGACAAAGTTCTTAAACACTAGATTTTAAAAATGAAATGACCAAACATTTATATAAAATACAACATTAATGCTTTGGTGAAGTGATGTTGTTAGCACAATAATTTATCTACAACACCTCAATTTTTAAGGTGCAGACAAAAGTGTCTGCTTCTTGTGTTTTCCAACAAGTCATCACGTTGCATCTATTCTGTGCTGCACTGTAGAGGCCTTCTGAGATTTATGTTTATGATTACTCCAGCTTCTCTCTCATCTGTTGCCCCAGGTTTCATTTTACATCTTCGTAACTCATATTTCTCCAACCGCATTTCGTTCCAAACAGTGATCGCTCTAGGCTTTCTTCTGGTGGGCTCAGACTAAGGGCTTTTGTTGAATGCCAGCGCAGTAAAAAAGGAATCTAAAAATACATTTTACAAAAAATACTTTTGATTTGTGCTGTCAGGTAATACTCCACGCGCATCTGGTCTTCATTTAATGGCACGCATCAGCTGTCTTTATCAGGCTCATATCTGTTTCATTCACTGCCACATCGGCTCACTCACTATCAGTGAAGAGATCAGGCATTTAATGTGTGTAGAACTTGGCTATCTTATCCTTCTGCGTCCCTTGGGCCTATTTGTTAGCTGTCAGTGACTATCTACCTTCATCCCTACCCCATTGTGCTTGCTAGCTCGTGCTGCCAGGAACTGGATCTGTGAAATGGCTGTCCCTGTAGGGTAATAGCAGAGCTCTGCATTTTGTTAAATCGATCCTGGGAGACATATAAAGAAAGAACTAGAGTAACAGAGTAAGGATAAGAGGGAAGGCAATAACAACGCACCAGGAATCTAGTTAGAGGGGGATGCTGAGGAGCAAGCAGACAGGTTTGGGCTGACAGACCACAGAGAAAATAAATAAATAAATATGATGACAGTGGAAATGAGACTGAAGTAGCGAGGAATATCTCCTAGCAAAACAGATGGCTGGTACGTGAAAAGAAAAGATGAAATGATGGGATGAAGGATTGTGGAGGGAAAAGGGAAATGGAATAAGCAATGGAAATGGAAAAGAAATATGAGGAACAAGTGAGAGCGAGTGTTGCTTTTCTCCTCAGAGCAGTGTTTGTGGAGGATTAATATTCAGCATCTATGACTTACCTGTGACTGACCCCTGACACCTTCTCAACCCATGTGTACAGACCACCAATGTGTGTGATAACGAGGTGAGAATTTGTGTGTCTGTAAGATGGGACAAGAAAAAGTGAGAATAAGCCAAAAGAATTTGAGGAGGAGAAGGGGAAAAATGAAGAAAAAAGGCCTAAAAACATGAGGTGCGGATGAAAAGAAGAAGACAGGGAGAACTGAAATCGGATGCATTTCTGCAGCCAGGCAGCTGGACAGAAATCTGCACCGAGGGCCATTCATCCTCATTAGGAACCCTACTGCTGCCCCAAACGTACAGTACATCAGCAGAACAACACAAAAAATGTTGGGATGACTCACATGCACAATGTGAAATGCAAGCAAGTGAACAAAACAGAGGAATAAATCTAAAAATAACAGCATCCACCAGGATATGTTCTAACTAAAATAGCACACAGAAGTCACCACCTCAGATTCTTGTCCAACCCTGCCCAGACAAACTTATCAAGCCAACAAGATAGTGGGATGTTCTGTAGCCGGGGACAGAGTCCCTTAACAGTGATCAAGTAATCATCTGAAGACATAGAGAAGCAGAAGCCTCGACACATAAACAGTTTGTCTTATGTGCTGTCCCGAGTCTTTCGTTTGCTGCTGAAACCTGGAAATGAGTGGATTTTAATTCATAGATTATAAATTTGTGACATGAGACATGTGTTACATGAGATTCCACACTTTGCATAGAAAAGGGCTTTACAATCATACACATCATCTTCTCTCTCTCCTTAACTCATTCACACATACACACACACACACACACACACGCACACACCGAGGGCAAAAGTGCTCTTCTGTCTGACAGCAGGTTTGTGGTTACTCAAGTGATGGGAGACAGACCGGCGACCTGACAAGGACAGACAGCGACATCTCTCTGCTTCCTCCTAGCCCCGGGGCCATTGATAAGAGCAGACATTTTAATTTGCTAGGTCAAAACAAATGCCTCAAGACACTGCTGGCAGGCCTAGGAAAACCTAATGGGCTCTTGAGTACTGCACTGGCAGAGGGAACGCAGACACCCATTCATAGTGCATCAATCTGTGGTAGTTTCATAGTCATCGTTTTCTAATGGATCCAGGGCCAAAAACTTTAATGACCTACAACAGAGAATGTGCCATATGATTGGTGTATCGCTAGGATGTAGTGCATACCATTTGCAGGGACTTGATGTATTAAACCCAAGGCAGAGTAAAGATTAAAAGACGAGTGTGACATTTTGGGGAACTGCCATCAAGCTACCAACACCACTAAAGCTCACCAACTAACACACTTTAGGGTGGGCAGGTTAGGAGTCTCCTCTGAATTCCTGACTTTATTCTAAGATAAGATAACCACCCCCTTACGTAGCTTCAATATTTAATAGACAGATCATGCGAGTGGTATGTTCTCATTAAAAAAGTAAATATGCATATATTCAAAGCATGTCTAACTAGTAATGCATGTCTGTGTACACGTATGGAAATACAAATAAGACTAGGTTAAACAGTCTGCTGTCACAGCTATAAAGTGTACAATTTGTTTAATTACTCAATAATAATCATTTTTACTGTAAACATGTACATGACCTTCATTCCCCCTGCCACAACGAGCCATGACTCAATTTTGACAATTTTGTCAATCCATACAGATTTATGCTCCACACACTCATGTGCCGGTTCATCCCTGCTTCAATATCCATGTCACAAGGCAAACACATGGTTAGTTTGGAAATCTATTTGAAGACTTTCACATTGAAAAAGTATTTTTAATACTACACTTAATACATTTTGTTTTGACTTTGCAATTACTCTGGCTAAAGTAACAAACTTGGCACATATGCATTAAACATTACAGTCTTGATGTCATCGACACACACAAATGAAGGCCAGAAACATCACACTGTTATACTACAAAGAAAGTAACACTACAAAAGTGTAAATCTGACTGGCACTTTCACATCAGTCAGATACCACACAACCACCGAGACTTCTGAAGCTCTGCCGAGGGAGTTCTTGTTTTATTCCAAGGTGATGCAAATATTAAGATGGAGTAAAGTAGGGCAGCAAGACATGCTGGTGTTGATTCAGAGGTATTATGGAGACAATTTGCAGCATTCTTTGATGCCTGCCCTGGTTGGTGAGATTCTTCAGTAATGAGCAGGTTCAAGGTGTTTCGTTCACTCATCAGTGAGCCTTAAAAACCTTGCTTGGCTCAGGCTGACAAGTTGTGGAGGTCAGAGAAGGCTAAGCTCACAGTGACTCATTTTCAGAAATAAAAAGAAGGATGGGGGGAAAAATACCTTTCTTTTTGGTTTAGCATTAAAACTTTAAGAACCAGAAGTGATAACACCCAAACACCCAGCCTCATCAAAGGATCAGTCTAGATATAACTTAGAAACTCAAAAGGAGAAAGTACTGAATGGGTTACTCTGTCTTTTAATCTTTGTGTTTTTCCACATTTTGCAAACTTCTCTGTGACTCCTTCTTGACAGATGTCAGCAATCTGGATTATCAGGTGCAATTTCCTTTCTAAAAAACAGTCTAATCCATTTAAATTGTTTTGCAGATCAATCCTCCAAAAACCCTCGAACAGCAAGTTACCACTGATCTCTGTCCAGCAGATATTACTTGGGGGGTAACAGTGGAGCCAGGAATGTCCTAATAATCTTCAAATCCAATAACTGATCATTTTCAAGTGGTTTGAATTGACAAGAAGTTATTGATAGAACTGACTGTCAAGGTCCTTGTGTGTGTGTGTGTGTGTTTTGACTGAGAGGCCACACATATACCTGAGCAGAGCGATTTGTTTGTTTGCTTGAGTACTTCAGCAGACGTGGTACCCTTGCCCCCATGCTTTGTGGGCTTTGTGCTCCATGTACAAATATCTGCATTTGATTCCTCCAAATCGTCCAAACTCTACATCTGATCTCCCAGCCACTTTTCTGAATAAACTGTCAGTTTGATAAAGATGACCATTTATCTTTTTGAAAGTAAAATGTAAAATGCATGATCTTTTAAGATGTACAGATTGGATTGATTTGGACAGTCAATATCTTTTTTTCAGCACAAATCTGTGTCAACTGTTTGTGGAGTTCTAGTTGGAACCCTTCTGCAGTGATGAACCTGAAAACAGCTTCCACCTGCTCCATTCATCCATCCACACAGAGGGTGGCAGACAGACAGGCAATATAAAAAATTGTTCACTTTCACTCTGATGAATTGGCAGCAATGAGACCCACACCTCTATAACTCAGCTGGCAGATACAGGATTGAACTGATGGCTGGATGAATGGACTGACAAGATGAACTCATGTTCTCCAAAAGTGACATCAAAAGAGACTGCTGGCCAGGAGAAGCACTGGACATGAGCTCATTAGGACGGGTCTATAGTAGTTTCTCAGAGGTGAAGAAGCCCTTTCTTTCGCCACAGAGCACGTCTTAATGTAAACACGGGTGTCTATGCTGTTGATTAAAAACTAATCATTCTATGGATGTCGCTCTCTGAATGAACACTCTGAAGTAAGAATTAGCGAGGAAATTATTCATTCAGTATGTGACATCTTACATTCACGCATGACTAGGTCAATTAAAGTCTGAACTACATATTATTTGTTCAGGTGAGGAAAGAGGCTCAGTCATTTCACTGTGTTAAAACAGACAGCACTTTCCTGCAGTCTCATATCCACCCTCAGTCTCTTTCAGGCAGAGTTATCAGTTACCTATCTACCTTTAAAGGTCAGCAATCGTCATGCAATGATCAGAAAGGTATAAACTGCTTTCTTGCATCCTTGCCATTAAAACAATGGAGGACAGACTCACCAATGTTCATGCCTAATTTTGCACAAATTACACATTTGCACAAATGGCATAGTAGAACTCTGATACTGAAAGACTTTTCATCATCATTTTTGTTAAATTAGTATGTTGGCATTTACACATTGTATGACTGCATTTTGCTATTGCTATATTCTGTGGAGAGACCTCTGTACTGGCAGACAATGCCTTCCACAGAAATGATTCCCTGGCCTACAACAATAGAGGTAAAATTGGCAAGTATTCCTTGTGCACACACACCACAAAAGCATGCATACTCATGAACACGTGAACACACAAATGGCTTCTTGTCCTAGAGTTGGGGAGAAGACCGAGCCAGATATTGGCATTGACCACGGGCCTCGTTAACAATGCCAAAACAAAATGCTGCACTAATCCCAATTAGGCTTCTGTAATGAGGGGAGCCTGCACACAAGGAGGAAGTGCCAGGCTGCCTCCCCAAAACTCAATTACACAGCCATCCAGGCAAGAAAAGCAGTGACTGAGCCCAGTAATGTGTGTATATGTAAATTTGTGTGTGCGTGTGTGTGTAAGTGCACAGATAAGTCTCTAACTATAAAGAAATGATGATGGACACAGAGTGGGGAAGCAAAGGGATTGTGTGGGTGCAGAAGAGGCTCTAACTTCAAATGAACACACACAGAGCAAGGCTTAATTCAAAGTCAGTGTTGTTCTTTCAGGGAGCTAGGAATCACACATGAAGTGCCTTTGCAGCTGCAGGCAGAAGCCATTTGAAATAACCAACAAGTGAGAACAAACTTTGTTACAGGGCACACACATAAGGTTATCTGGTGCAGAGAAGTCAGCTACAGGTCAGGTGATCAGACACACAAACTTCTAAAAGGAAGTCCACAAAAGTTACAGAAACACTCCTTTCTCCCCTTAAGGTTAATAACAAGTGTCTTATTAATACAATTATACATGAACAATGTAATAAATGAAAATATTCTGTGGCATGTTCTTTTGCAGGAGCATGTAAACACATATCACAGGTATAACACAGATGTTGTGGAGTTTTGGTGACACTTGGAAATTAGATCTTTAAAATAGTAGAACCTGCTCTAACTGATAAGCTACATTCTAATAAGAATTTTGGATGCATCAAAGGTGACTTAATTAAACCATTAAGGAAGATTGCTGCAGAAGCTGAGATGATAAGGTAAATGTCGACCATCTGGCAACGTGGACTCGAGGGGCTATTTGCCTTTTTTTCAAGTGGACTCATGGACATTCAGTTATATCTGCACACAGAAAGACGTGAAGGCACACAAACCGTCATTAGGCAATTTTACTCCGCGACCGAAGTTATTGTGAATACTTTCTCGGCTGCAAGAGAGCTGGAGCCAAGAAGAATGAGGCGGGGTTATTTCATTTCAGTACAATTATAGTCTGATTAGATGAAACAATTACACATCCTGCACACACAGATTCAGATGACCTGTGGGCAGCAGCCGTGTTCTCAATGCGATACTGGTGTAGTAAAAGACAGAAATTGATTTCTTACTTGTTTGCTCACAGTTTGCGAGTCTGTGAGTGTGTCTTGATAAGGGGATGAAAATTGTGATGCACTTATGATGCTTTAATACTTTTGTTCTGAAAATACATCAAATGTTCCATTAAAATGACATCTATTAAATGGAATAGGAGGGAATGATTTTTTCCCCATTACCTGTCAATTTCATTGGAAGATGACAGGTGAAATGGCATGTGGCATGGTGACTGCAATGCTAACTCACCAAATTAATAGACCTTGACTTGTGTGTGTGTTTGGCAGGAGGCGCTGTGACTGTGTGTTTGGGGGGGTCTCCTTTAAAGGTCACCAAGTCCCAGATTAGACACATCAGCAGGCTATTAGTAACAATGGAACTGCTGCTGCCTTTCTCCATTCAATGAAAAAGATGCTACCACCTCTGTCAGCCTATACCATTAAACTCCTTTCTCGTTAAATGAGTCTGAACTTCTCTTCAGTGAGGCAAACGAACATTCCCAACACTGGAAGAATTTATCTTCAAAATTTTTAATTTGCAAGAAACAAGAAAAGTGAATTAAAGTAAATAAGACATGTGGTGGGTGAATTGGATAATGGCTTGTATTGCATTTACAGGGCCTTAAAAGGTGGTGCTAGGAAGAAGCTACATACTTGGAAGTCAACTCTTGTGTGTGTGCATGAATTTGTGAATGTGTGCTATTTTCCTTTTAATTCTCTTATCATTTAATGTTTCAGGCAAACTTAGTCCTGAATTTTCAAGCCTATTGCCACCATTGAAACACATCGAGAATGCCTAACCTCCAAATCCCTTCACACATGCATGCGCAGCCATAATTGAATTCTTCCTATTTTTCAGAGTAATCGGGAAGAGGCCCTCACCTCTGGCTATTTTTATGTTCATGTCACTGCCATTCAAAGTTTGAATGACAATTGCATTCTGATGAGGTGCCTGTATAACTACCAACCCTCACACACACACATGCATACATATACATGTTGAATCACACTGAATTTCTTTTCTGAGAGGACAAATCTTTTATCTGTCACCCACTCTTCTTGTCTCTTCATGACTTCATTAAAATAATGGCCTCAAGGAGAGATAGTTGCAAGAGCATTAAGCATTGTCCGATGTGTTAATGCATGTTGCCTTCAGGAGTCACAGCAAGTCTCTCTCTCTTGTCAACACGAAGGTGAGACAAATGGTTCAAGTGGGCTGATGATCTGTACCAGCAAACAGATAACTAAAGTAATCTGGTTTCATTTAGATAAGACATCGATCCAGACAGATATCCATCCTGTTGGACAGAAAAAAAAGAAATGTGATGGAAAAAGATGAGATCCCTTTCCCTGTGTATCCCTGAATGAGAGCTGTCCAGGAAGTATTTGGAGAATGCTAAAAACTAGACTGACAGACAGACAGGACGGGTGCACTTATTGGGGATTAATTCAGAATGGATTTAACAGGGATGGAGGGATTGTAACCTGGTTCTAACTCAAGTATTTCTGTCATTTCAATAGTAATTTCAACATTACACAATGAAGGAAAACCTCCAATAGCCTGTCAAATATCAGACACTGTATTATCCCAAGATACCCTTTCACCAGCAGGATTACAGTAATTGAAAACAGCAAAAAAAAAAGTGTATTCGCATTTGCATCCATTTTTGTATGGCTAAAAAGGATTAGTGGTGAGGGTTTACAAACTATATTCTAAGAACTAATAGTATGATTAGACAGTATTTTTTTCTTGTTCACTGAACAGGTCAAGTGGGGGCTGAACTAATGTAGAGTGTAGTAATAAAACCCCTGTCTTCTATCTTGTCCATTTTCTAATCCGTTTCATTTCCGTCAGTCAAGCTTTGTTTCAGATCTGCCTCACTTTCTCATGGTTCCTGACTGTGAGCTTCCACCCTTCTCTATTTTTCTCTCATTGTGGGCCTCCACATCTTTCTTTCTTTTGGGGCGTAATTTCATCAGAATGGGAATATAGACCTGAAGGGCTCTTTTTTATCTCCACCTCTTAATAATGTGCAGCAATGGTCTGGAAGCTTATAGTCAATCTTAGCACAACAATTAATTTCCCTTTCTCCATTTTCATCCTCACTCTCTTTTGTTACTCTCTTCACGTTTCTCTCCATAAAACCCCTGCACCATCTACACCCAGTTAGCCAGGCCAATAAGGAAACCAGAGCTTGGTGGTTATCTGTAATTCCAATTACAAAGACACTACAATAATTAGAGGAGAATCAGAGGTCTACCAATTACAACTCCTTCCAATGAGTCTGTTTTAATTAGTCTTCAGCGCTTGAAAAGAAGTGAACCAAAGGTGATTTGTGTGCCTATTTTTCCATTTTTGAATTGAGCGACTTTTTGTTTTTTTCTCTGAAACTTCTCAAACATGCTGACGGACTTGTATCATTGATTCATACTCTGCAAATTCTCACTGAGCTCACAGACATAAAGTAAATCCACTGCCAGGAATAGACCCCCTTCAGTGATTCAAAGCTAATTAGCCCGATAAAATATTCTTATTGTGGTCTGCTATTAACGGAAAAACATAATTATTCTAACACAAGAAGTCTTTTTTTGCAAAGAGGCTGCTTTAGAAATATGAATTGGAAAACATGATGAGGAAATGTATAATTCTTTGGGTTTTTCCTCAGTATTACATTAGCCATGGAGCTCTTTTTACATTATGACGAGGCCAATGACTAGATGAATGACAAGGCATGTAAGCTTCCTCGGACAGCTGGTGACAGAGCAACTCTTCCTCAGGTGATTGAGAATGTCAGTACAGGATATGATCACGCTGTGTTAGCAAAAACATTCCTACACGCAGAGAGAGACACCACAGTGCACAGACGCCTAATTAGAATTGTATGAAAGATGGATTCACATTTGAGTATTCAGTGATGCAAAAACCATAGGCACAGCTCAACAGAGATGTAGGAAAAAGTAATGTAACATGTGGCATAAATCAAGAGAACGGCACAGGTGTGAAGGTTTGACCCCGGTGTCTCTGTTATGCTGTCTGAGACGTTTTGCTGGCATGACCTGGGTCTACTTGTTACTTTAGACGGGCCACTGTGAATCAATAAAGAGTTTTTCTGAGTGATCACCTTTCTCCTTTGATGAAACATTTCCATCCTGATGGGGGTGGTCTCTTCCAGGAAAATAATCTATCAATTCTTTCCCCATTCCTGCCCTAAAGATAGGGCAGGAATGGGGAAAGAATTGTCTGATGAGTATGACAATGATGTGAATCATATGGTATGGCCTTCACAGTCAGCAGATCTGAGCCCAGTTGAACCACAATGGGAGATTTTGAAGTGATGTGTTAGACAGCACTCTCCACCACCATCATCAAACACCAAATGAGGGAATTGGTTTTGGAAGCATGGCAGTAATTGATTTTTCTTACATCACCCATCTGTTAAATAAAACACACACACACATAATACGATATCTGATACAGACATCAGTAAGTACTACCAAAATGTAATATTATAAGTGCGAGAGAAGTTATTAGAATTGCTGAATCATGCATCAGCAATCATTTGCAGCCACATTTATAAGGCTGTGTTCTGCTGCAAGCTATGAGTCATCAGCATGGGTTTGATGTACACCTTTCGAACTGACAGTTGACATTCAGCCTGCCTCAGCAGAAGAAGCTAAACACCAAGAAGCCTGGGCAAGGAAATAAGTCTTTGTTTTTCCTTTGGTTGGAAATACCATGAGTATGGACTCACTCTCAATCATGAGTTTTGCTGGTCTGTCATCCACCTTATCCAGCTGACTACACCACTGGCTAGAAATGTGCATTAATGTGGCTTGTTCTATCACTTGTGTCAAGGCTGAGGAGTGAAAACTAAGCCAATGGTTTGAGCACCAAAAATTGAGGGTATGCGAACTGCACATCCTCTGGAAATATGCCATGCTTAGCTGAGCCAAACTGGCTTAGTGCTTTCAATGGGTGATCACATTCCCACTCTTTCCGAGGGGGCCTCAGCCTAAGAAAGTGCTTACTCACCAGGCTGGGCCGTGCTGTGACACGAGTTTCTATCAGCTAAGGCCATTCAAAATCAATTACCCAATGGATAATGGAAATAGAAATGCTACTCCAGAAGTGACCAGCAAAAGGACACGATCCATCCTTGCTGTTCTATGAGGGCAAAGGTCAGAGTCAAATGGGAGGAGGATCGAAACAAACTGCACCCATTACATATTCAGGAGATTTCCATGTACCTTCTTATCAACCACAACAGGGCAGCCAAGAAGAAGGGCAAATCTCCTGAAACCCATTATGAAGGGTACTCTACCGTAGGACAATCAATGTCACTTAACACTTCCTTTTGAACCCAGCCCACTTTAGCAGGAGTGAATGATGGTTGAGTACTCAGCAATCTTAATTAGTAAAATATTAAAAAGGCCTTTCATAGGCACTTTAGGTTTGATTGATGTAGTGGACCTGTCCCACCCATTGTGATGTCACAACAGTGACCTGCCCCCATCGACCCACAGGGAGAAGTGAAGGCAGTGTCAGCTCAGTCAGATTTGAGCAATGACGCAACGTTAAGTGAGCGTCCATCTCATACCACTCAGACCAAAACAGCAGCACCATTCCATGATGTGGCACCACACTGATTTCAATGATACAGTGGAACAAGTTACATCAGAGTCCAAACTAATGTCACAGTCTTGTTGTTTCACCGCTAATCTCTGTGTTAATATTATTACTTTCTGACCCCATTACATTTTCCTGCATGGGTACACACATCTTTGTTTTTCCTCCTCTTCTCCGCTCAATCACTTTTTCTATTTCCGTCTCTCCTTCCCTTTTGTCTCTCTGCACTGAGTCGATGGGCTGACCTTGAGCTGATTGGGCAAGATTGATCGCTGCTCAGATGGAAGAAAAGAAAGAAGCATAAAAATGAAAGCAAGACCTGGAGACCCAAGAATTAAAGCAGGACGACACTTGACTTCCTGTATGCCCTCTTTGTGTGACTCTGGTGATGATGGACCCCTTTTAGCACCACTGGACAGTTGTAATTATCCCTTCTCTCACTTTCGACATAAGTACACTGTGAGCTCTTTAAAGTGATGCCATATATCCTATGAAACTCCTTGCAGCTTACATCTTACAGACACCTTTACACTGCTCTTTTTTCATTTATATTTTTATACCCTCTCCTTCTAACTGCCATGTACTAATAATGTTCCTCTTTAAATGACATCTGTAGATCTCCTGCAGATGTTGCAGGTGCTATGCACCAGGATTTGGCAAAATTAAATAGGTAGAGTCTACATTCAATATAAATCAGGGGATGACACAGAATGTCCAACCTTGCAGCCAGGACCAGTGCAAATACAACACACAAGGCTATTCAATTCAGTACCGCTGTTGTAGAATACACAATCAACAGGAACATTCCCTAGCTCCTGAATAAGTGATATTGGCTAAATCATGCATAGGTTATTAGTAACAGGGCTTTCTACAGGTCCCTGGTTGTTGTAGCAAATTTGATCCACTGCAGGCACATCCTTTGCTCCTTAATTTTACAAGATAGTTTCACCTGTGCCACCTACACAGAGATTGAGCACACTGATGTGATGACGAAAGAAACCTCTCACTGTCTATACAGTAAGAACTGAGGCACAGTAATGCTTTCATCCTTGGTCAAATGTATGGTAAGACCTATGTAGGGGTTTGATAACTAAAATAAAATAAATCAAATCATTCCAGGAACAGATCCTTGTACCATACTATGATAGTGACAGCTGTCGTACCCTTTATGACCATTAAAGGAGAAGAGTTCCTCAGTGTACAAACTGGTGTGCCTGATAACACGCATGTGTCTTATCAAAGACAAAAACTGCAGTCCTGTGCTCAAAAGGATCCACCATCTGTTGACAGGTATTCTCTTTGCAGGCTCTTTCACTAACGTTCTCTATTGGAGGAGGCACTGTTGTGATGAGAGAACATGCAGTAGTTGAGAGAGAAAAACACCTGAGGCTTGTCTGTAATGTTCTATTGAAAATGCATAACTCCTGTGCTTTCACATCAGAGATGTGCTCCTGCACACTGTTGAAGCTTTGAGCCAACTGAGCCATTAGAGCTGTACTGTACTCCGAGTGTGTTTACTGGGCAAACAGACAAAACATCACACATCTCTGTTGACAAAGGGGAGAAAACATTGTGCAACAGGACTGAGTAACACAAGAGCTGAATCCTGAATACAAACACTTTTCTGAGGCAATACACATTCAGTGAAAAGACAAATGAAATCCCTGTGCAATAATGCAATCTAATGCAACATCACCACAAATAATAGCCTCAAACGTTACCACAGAACAGACATCTGCAGTCCCATCTCTCACATATTTCACTCATATGCAACTAAAAGTAGGGTTCTGGAGGTCTGGGAGGTGGTGGTGGAGTCTTGTAGAATCATTGAATTGCAGAAACATTTGCCTTGAACAGATGCTTTCCATGTTTGTGCTGCATATCCTTTTAGCAGTCAACATTATCTTTATGTTTTGACTGAGGTAGTCAAGCTTAAGAAAGATTTGAACTCTGTACATCTCTAAGCCTCTATTTTATTTGTATTTCATGTTAAATTCATTGTAGTTAATCCACTGGACAAAGAAACCCATATACACTTAAAATGTTGAAAACTGTTAAACAATGCAAGTTTTGAAACTATTCATAGAATAATTATATCTACAATTGCATACTACTTGTTACGTTGACAGTAATGATACAATAAGGTCTGGTAGATTTAAGGAAATCAGTTTACTGCACAGTTAATGTCAATATGTGAAATTGAGGTTATATCAAAAATATGCAGATTTCCTCATTATTATGTCTTGTGGATGAAACTCGTGGTGATTATTTTTGAACAATTAAGCAGGTGAAACCACTCACCGCAGGCTTGTTAGAGATATTTAGGGCACAAAACCTGAGCGAGTCAGTTTCCACCAGCACAGAAATCTTTGGATGACACTTATTACCGCTTTACACTTGGTGTCAAAAAAAACCCCATCTGTATAAATGCAGAAAAGATACGTGATAAAATCTGCAAGATTCATTGAAAAGCCGAACAGCTACATCCACAACAAATAAAAAGCCTATATTTTATAGATCTTTCAGTAGTTGGAAAAAGGTGAGACAGGCTTTAAAATGTTTATTTTCTCATTATAACAGCAGATTACGTGCACCTCAGCACTTTGAACAGGGAGATGAACGTGTCCCTTATTTTCTCTGGCTGATTCTTTCTCTATGCACCGTGCTCTGCTTTGACATGAAAGAAAATGAAAAATGACTCAAAGACAGCAGTCTCTTCTACAAGTTGCTGTTACTGGAGTATGGAGGACACTTTGACCCACAAATGAGGAGAAAATAGTTAATAAATAAGATCATTCATTTTATCAATTATTCTTACTTTGTGGCTACCCAGGACTGAAAAGTGTAAGCATGATGTAGAATGCCTCAGTCCCATATATTTTTGCTAGAATGTCACTGTTATGACGTCAAACCAACAAGCATACACAGAATGTATATTTCCAAATGAAAATATAATGTAAACTTGCTCTATATCTTATCTGTGTCCAGTCTCAAAAAGGGCAGTCTGAACCATTTAAGACAAGTGGTCCTTCAGTAACATGTGGTGCAGTGAAAAGTACGGAATTAATGAGCATTTCTGTGAACGTGTCCATATGTATATACAAGCTTTAACATCCAAAGCCCTGGAGTCAATGGAAAACCAGGACTCCTGCAACTGTTTCATAACATGACAATATTTCTCACAGCATCTAATAAATATATAACACTTGACCACATGCAACACAGCCAGTGGATGAAGGCCCAAACAATATGACCAACCGACAGACAAGCAGGACGGAACATTCATCATGTGTCTTTCCATCCACCCCCCAGTTTCATGGTCTTCTTGTGTGATTGATAGTCAGCATAACTGTGACCAGCGTGTTGTCCGACTTAATTAGCAAAGATGAACAGCAGCAGTGTTGAAGCAGCGCCGGCCCTGTTTGTGGGAGGAAAAAAAAAAGTGTGTGTGGAGGGCAGCCCACCAGAACCAGTGAGGAGTGAAACCAAAGCACCTTGTCGTTAGTCTTCACTGCACAGTGTGAAAGGCAGGGGAAAGTTAAGCTATTCAGTGCATTTAAACAGGGGCAAGAATTACTTGATGTGTAAGTTTATACCCTGGATCACCTATAGCAAACTTCAGTCACCTTGATGCCTCTCCCTGGGCTGCTAATGTCACCTTGCCCAAAGTTTTCCCTTAATCTTTTTGTTAAACATTTAGAAAATCCTTGTCAGAGTGGTTTCGGCCATCTGTCTCTGTGTTGTGTGGATCTGGAGGGATCCTTCCTTTCTCAAACAAAAGGAAGCCATTTTTGTCAACCTGGAGAAACCATCCCTCATCAGAGGAGGTGGGCTAAGACACAACCTGTCACTCATCTACAAGGCACTTTTAGGAACAATACCCAGACCACCTACTCCCTCCAGATCCACACAACACGGAGACAGATGACCGAAACCATTCTGACAAGGCGATTAACGTCCCACATCAACACTCTCACATTATATAAATTCTAGTACTCCTTACTATCAGTTTCAGAACTGAAGAAGCCTCTTGGATGAGAGGCAAAATGTTTTCTTGAAAAATCTCAAGTCCACTTGCCTTATGGGACCCTTTCAACCTCGACTATGACCTGGATGACTGAGAATCTACACGGGTATACCTCTTATAACTGTTTCACAGTTGAAATATAGAGACATCCTGTTCCCTCAACAACTTAAAACTTTAATACTGACAATTTGCAACTGAGCCATGACTGCGTTGCTGACTCATACAGTCAGAAGTAGCAAGCTTTTTTACAGCAAAGTGGCAGCAAAATGGAATCACTTTTCAAACCAACCTTGTGCACCCTCTGTTAAGCAGCCCACTCCAGTTAAGGATAGATGCCCCAACTAAATTTAAAGAGAGACAGAATTGGTACTGCATATATGAGTAAATCATCCTTACATTCAGAAAGTATGCTCTGTGATGAACCTGTGGTCTGTAAAACTTGTTTTATTTGTTTCTGCCCAGCACATTTCTGATCCTTCTGTAACTTCCAGAAGTGACATTATTGTATTTTAAAATGAATCTCTAATGGACTACTCTCTGATCAAATGGACAGAAACACATTAACACCAATATACGGGCCTACTGGAAACCAATACAACAGGGGAAACAAATTAAGCCATTAGGAGAGCAAGAGCTCTTCAAAAGGGTTGTTGTAATGTCAGCTACATGCAGGTACTGGCATTGTCTTGGCTTGTTCCTGATGGGTGTCCATATCTATTACAGACCACATTCTGTAATTTGGCAAAGGTTGAAATGTTATTTGGAACTATGAGTTAAATTACAAGGAGCACAGTGAATATTTTACTCCCCACTTTCCGCTGTAATGTTAATCCTGTCCAAATGAGGCTTTACTGTAGTAAAAGGATTACACTGGCGGCTGGATTCCTGATACAAAACAGTATCACAGCAGACGCAGTAAGATCCCTGTGACTGATCCACTAAGATCAATCTTGCTCAGAACAGGGACATGAGGGCCTAATGCTGGACCCATACAGGCAAGCCCTTTGGATCTGGCTCAAGACGAAGGTGAAGTCCCATGCCCACTACCAAAAAGCATGGAAGAAGCAGGTTTGGGCACTATGGACCTCATCGATTGAAAGCATACCACATAGAATTAGCTCTGGCTTTCTTTCATAAGATGTTGTCGCTTCTTCTCAAGAACTGTGAAAAAGGAGGGGGGTGTCAAACTGTTGCTTAACATACAACTATCCAACGAGTACACAGCTGGGATGTCTCACAGTGAATGCTTAACAGAACTGCACATTACTTAGCTGAATGAACATCACTTTACAGCAGTGTAGAAAGATCCCATTGGCAATGAGTGAATAAATGACACCTGGTTATGCAGCCAGAGTGCACGCAACACTGTTGTACCTTAGGCCAGAGATTGATTAACGACATTGCAATTGTTGTATCAGTCCTGTGGCAACATAGAACATACAACAGCAGATTGTCAGGAGCTGATAGCTCAGTATTTTTGCATTTCCTCAAATTTATCTGGAGGTTTGGGTGAGGATTTTGTAATGGATCATACTCAAAACCTTCATCGCTGTGGCAGCAAGAATCTGTGGTCAGTGCTTGTCATGGCATCAACTCAAAAAGTGGCTGCTACACACCATTAGTTAAAACCATTGTCAAGATGACAAGGGAGGCTTTCTGAGCTTAATTGTTGGGGTAATCTTAGCCCATAGAGCTGCCAGTGGCAAAGAGATGCCACATTTTCTGACTTTGGAAGGCGACTTTTGGATAGCATGAAAAAGTGAACGAAAAACTATTCAGCAATTCAGCAGAAAAAGGCAGGGCACCACTCGTGCTTCTCTCAGTCAGGGAAAGGAAGAGTGCTGTAAGAAATCAGGAGGGTGAGAGCCCATCTCCTTGACAGATCAGCAGGGTAGTCAGAAAGATCATCCGTGGCAAGGCAGTAAGGCTAGAGGAGAATGGCCTTGTGCATTTAAAAACTCATATTCTTCTACTGTTGTGACTGACACAGCTCATCAATGCCATTGCCCTTAAGTAACCCAACAGGGGTGCTGGTATGGATTTCAAAAACTGTGAGGCTTGAGGATGTGTTGAGTTTTAGTGAAAGCTGGTGACAAAGAGGCAACAGCTGATTCTCCCTTCTCACATCCACAGTAACACAAACACCAGAAAGAAGAAAAGAGACAAGACTATACAAAATGAAGATGAGGTTAAGATGGGAATGAGGTTATGAAGTCTTTTTTTCTTTCATCCTCACCAAACATTTTTTCTAAAGACTTAGAACAAAGAAAGAACAAGAAGAAAGAACAATTCTGCAACTGTCTGAGAGGAAGAGGGAAAGTTTATCATTTTAAAATAAATTCATGAATGGATTTTGATCTCTGACCAAGCTGCTTTTGCCATCAGTGATTAAAATGAATTGAAAAGTGTTTGTTATTGTGAGACTGTGGCAAAAGAAAATTAGTAGATATAGGAATAATGATTCAGTTATTTTCTGCCAGTGCTTTCAGTCTCAATAACAAAAATCACCCTCTTCTAAAAACTTGATTGAATTTTTCAGACTGATGGTTTTTCAAATGATAGATTTTCCCACCAATATGTGCATACAGCAGTTGTTCGTGCTTTTCATTACACAAAAGAAAGAAAGCCTCTGAGGACACAGAAAAAAACAATTTAATCTATAAATGAGTCTGGATTAAAAAGGTCATGACAAAGTGAGCAGTGTGCAATGAGGGTAAGGTGATGCAAGAAAGCTCCAATAAACACTGATGAAAATGTGAAACTAGTTCATACTGAAAAATTTCATCCAAATTGAACTGGTGGAGTAGACCTGCAGACCCATGATAAAGACATTTTAATTCAGCCGGGCAAGAAATGCTGTATGTTTGAGACAGGTGGGGAGGAAGCGAGGCCGAGTGAGCTTTTAGAAGAGTACATTGTCCCTGTTTTATTACCATAATCTACATGTCAGGCACATACTGCACTTTAAAAAGAACCCCACAGTATCTCAAAGAAGGAGCTGTATTGTGAGGCTCAGCTCCTCCGGATATCAAAGTGTGGGGGATGAAGGAAGGTGATGCTGATGGCTTACATCAAAGTTACACCAGGTGGCATTAAGTGTTTTGAATCAAAAAAGTCACTGATGCATTTCAGTGTTTCATTAGAAAAAGAAAATTGGAAAAAAAGGACAAAGGATCTCATGGACTGCACAAAAGTCATAAAATAGTCAGGCTAAAATAATAATATCAATGAAAATGATAAAACTACTTAGTAAAACTATTTTGTATAATATACATTTTGCACCCATGCAATGAGGCAATCTTATAGAATACAATATAGATCTACGTATGCTTTGAAGGTCATTAGTACATATTTTTGTTGAGTGTAAGAAGGGTCAGTGGCCTCTCAGTTTACAGTATATGCCATCTTTAGCCCTTGGGAGCAGTGCCATGTCTGTGGCATCACACGGATATATTGCAACTTAACTTTGCTCAGTCAACAACATTTACTGTTATTGTGGAGCTTTCAGAACAAAAACAGAAATATACTATTATCCAAAACCTGGAGATAGTGGCGCAACTTGCACAAGCCAAACACTTGGCAATCAGGTCCAGCAACGAGGCCTTCCTCATAAACAAAGTGTATATCCCCATTAACAAGATATCCAGCCAAGCAGAAAGGATAACAAGCTGCACTGCAGAAGACTGGTTGCACATGCTTCCTGTGTGGAAAAGACCTCAACTTACCGGGGTCAACAGCCATTTCTGAATTTTGCATTATCATCCAAAGCGAAAAGTTGAAATGTGAGACAAGAATTTTGCAAACAACACAAGCATAATGAGGAGCCACTGAAAAGTGAAAATGGTCCTTCCTGTTTGTACACACAGTCTGTACATCTCCACATCCAGCCGCCAGTTGTTTTTAGCTAGCCATGTGGTGACAGGACCAGAACACGCTGTGCTAATGGACCCTCTTGCTTTTTAAATGAGATCGTGGCTCTCTGCAAATGAGACTCATAGAGCAGGGCAGTGCCAGGATGCTTCGAAAACCCTCACCTTGGACTACACACTGGCTTGGGTAAGCAAAACAGGACACAAAAACAAACTCATGTATACACACTGATAGCTAGCTGCCAGACGCTCATTAAACTATCAACACCTCCTGGAGTCAACTCATCCAGTGGGTAAGATGGCAGCAAGCGAGCAACACCCCTTTCTGCAAGCCTCATTTACCCCAACAGGACAGGTGTCACCATATTTACTTGCAAGCTACTGCTGCAGCTGGGAATGCAGTCTGCATGTTCAGTAGCTTATAAATATTTCTCTATGTCAATGTATGGAAAAAAGCCTATATCATAGAAGGAAAAAAGGTGATTATATAAGTAATAATCAAATAAAATGCTCTGTACAAAACACAAAAGAGCATGTAAGGAAAAAACCTTCTTGGCAAATGACAAAAGATAATAGCATAATAACAGAAAAAAAGATTTGTGTTTCATGGAAAATACACTACTGCCTGACTTAATAGCAACCTACACCAGACCAGATAATCCACTTCTCCAAAACCAATGGCTATTTCTCACACTCTATTTGTTTTGTTCATAAAGAGAGGGAAGCCATTTGGAGATAAGCAGGAATCCATTACGCTACTTCACTCTCTCCTCTGACCTGTGAAAACAGTTCGGTTTTGTCTCATGAGGGGAGGGCTCTGAGTGAAAAATTAATCATTAAAGTATGTGACAACCCCTGCCACGGGTGGCTGTCACAGCAAGGAAATGCAGTTAGACTTGGCCCAAACCCAAACCAGGGCAAAATAACTGGACAGACCTATGACTCCTTTGACCAAAGCGCTGCCACCAGAGGCTGCAGCCAAAGCCAAACAGAAAACTCCCTGGGAAATACAGTGTTACTGTCTTTACAACACACCTTCACAAGAGCTAAAAAGTGTGTAGCAGAAACTACGTCAAAATGATAACCCTGGTTATGCCTTTTTGATATTTAGTAAAATCTATTTTCTAAATAAAATGAAATACCTATTTTGGATTTAACATCAGGCTGACATCAACTGGTTAATGGCAATTTCTGTATTTATCCACAACTAATTGGCAAAGACTTACTTGAACGTGCAATATATTTTAATTACATTGGCTTTTACTCAGTGGAGTCAGGTTTTGTCATTAAATGTGGCATGAAGAAAAAATGGAAAAGTGACAAATAAGGCAAAGAGCATGAGAGAGAGTAAGAAACGGAGAGAGGGAGAGGTCAATTACACGCATGGCATGCAAAATCCAAACAGCTCTATCTAAGTGCTTTTCTTCTGCTTCACTCCCACTTCCATCTGCTTGAATCAAGTGAACATATTGTTAGATCACTGACTAAAGCCTGATATTATTAACACACACCGATATGTCAAAGTAACAATTGTGTAAATAACCGTGGGTGAGGTGGAAACTTTCACACTGCAATTAGCTAGTAGTAGAAGTTCACAGAATGAGATATGTCAATCAAAGGTCAGTGGGTCTGTAAACTTAAAGTAGATCAACTACAACAGCAGAAGACAACACAGGGTAATGCTCCTGTCAGCCATGGACACAAATCTGATACTGCAGTGGGTACAGGTTCACCAGAAGGGAAGACTGAAAAAAATGGAGTCCAGTCTGATGATGGTGGCAGTGGTGAAATGGTGTAGAGAATGTTTTCTTGGCACGCATTGTGTGCACCTTAATATCAATCAACCATTGTTTGAATGTCACAGCCTATCTCCATAATGATGCCAACCATGTGCATCCCTTTATGGCCGCAGTTTACCATCTTCTAATGGTTAACTCAAGCATGAAAATACACCAGTTCACATAGCACAGAGTTTGTGGTGTCCATCCCCTGAAGAACCAAGGCTCCTTTAAGAGCAACCGGAGGCCCCACCCAGTTTTAGTACAGTGTTTCGAACAAAGTGCCTGGTGAGTGACGGTACGCTAGAGTCTGGGGTTTGCCTGCTACAGTTTCTGACACTGATGGATTGTTATGGCGGAGCTTTTGGTAACAGCCGATGAGATGTGTAAAGGACGCAAGGCTGAGTGCCAGCACCACATTGATGTGTTTTGCTCTTCTTATTTCCCTGCAGCAATATCATTCTGAGCTCTTTTCAGCCGAACCCTGGCCACTGCTCTCTGCCTTCAAATCAATCTAAAATGCCTGCGTACACAGAAAGCTCCAGCACGCCTCTCAATGCAGTCGAGAGTTAAAATCCTATGGCAGAGACTAAGAATTATTATAACTGGGCCTCTTATATTCTATTAAATAGATATGTATAGAGACATCTACCCATTGTGTAAGGCAGTCAATCAGTACATGCCACTGTAATTGTGCAACATTAAGTCACCCTTATGGTTGGTCTTTCTGTTGTCTGCCACTGGCAAATAGTGAACAGGTTTTTGGGTTGCACTTGCTCTGACAATGGCACTTAGCAGATTAAAAGCAGGGCCAGCTCACTTAATGTGGCCTGTTTCACACCCTTCTGGTATTTTCACAACCCAAAATAAACAGCAATAAACAGAAATGTGTTCTTCAAGCCTCCACACAACCTTTCACAACTCTGTCACTGCCACTTAACTACAACATTCTTAAGGTTATGGTTTAGGTTTTACTATACATTAAGACAACGAGGTTGGAGGAGTTTGTGAAGGAGAGATGGATACTGTTCCCAAACATTCATTCTTCTGGATGACCAAACATGCACAAGTTCCTCAACAAGACCAACCAAGTGTTAAAAACCTCAGAAGGGCTTTGAGGAACAAATCTGGACGTATGACGAACAATACACAAAAGAAGGATCTCATACACACAGCTAATTACCAAATGTGTCTAAAACATTTTAAAAAGTTAAGTAAGTTGGGCAAAGACTATTACAATATCATCCACGGTAACAGGAAAACTGATTTCCATAATAATCCATGAGGCCGAAACATCCAGCACGATGTTTTAATCCATGAGATTATTTATGATCTGGGCTAGCAGCCTTGCTTTGGCATAATCCATGAACATGGTACTGCAGTGCAGTATAGTTCTGCATTTATATACAATAGGAAATGAAAGCAGAGAATTCTCAGATTTTTCTCTGGATGTTGCTGCTAAACTTGTGTTTGGGGGATTGCGAATGCCAGCAAGTGTAGGTGTGGATGCTTCTATTTGTTTGTGTGTATACTTTTGTGCATGTGAGTCTGCACATGTGTATGTATGAGATATATCAAGCAGAACAGAAAACATGGCTGCCTGAAGCCCCTGAAACTCAGTCACAGAGACAGAATTCTGATAGAGAAATCCACAGTCTTCACACTCCACTAGCTCCTATCTCTTCATCTGCAACCCCCCCCCATCTCCCTCCACATCGCCGTCTTGCTCTGCACTCCAGCCATGATCTATCCCTTCCTATTTCAGCCTTTCTCTATCATTTTTTGATTTGATTTATGCACACTCCAAATGCTCAGCTCCCACAATCCCCATTTCCCTCCCTGGTCAATATACACCCCCCCAGTAAATACCACTTCATCTAATCCCTCTACGATTATTCTAACCTCCATATAACCATGTCTCACTGCCCTATCTCAGCAACTCACCTAATTTCCTTCTTAGCAACTGTCTCTAAATGCTTGTTAGCTTAAGCAACACTCAGGAGTCCCCCCAGCTTTGCCATCTCAATTAGGAGTCCATAGTACATTCAACGAGCCCTTAATCCATGGTGAGGAGTAACATGGACACTTTTACCCTTGAATATGTTTCTCTTAATATGGGCTCAAACTCTATCCCCACTGGACTGAACTGCTGCTGTGTGATCAAGCGAAAACCATTGACTGTTTGACAAACTTGTGCAAAGAATATAAGTATTCATCTATAATTGTTGTATTCAATCAGATGTCCCGTGGACCTTGGAACAGATAGGCAGCTCTCTGCTTCACCACAGGGGGCACACCCAAGGCAGCCAGCCAACAATCACTCATACTGGTGTGTTTCAAATCTCTATGAGGTACAGAGGCATCTGTTTTCCCAAACCCTCCCTGCTCCCAAGGCTGCGCATCTCATAAACTGAGAAACAACCAACACTGCTTTTTAAGCATTCAAAAAATTTAATTATGAGCACATATGGGCAGAGCCTTGAGCCCCCCCACCCCACCCTCCAGTGCCGTGGCTTAGTTTGAGATTATGACAAAGTGGGCCAATGTGATTCTATTCAGCATTCAAAGCCATATCAGCAGGGAAGACAACAGTGCTGTTGTGATGAGTCTGTGGATTTTTCCAGGCCAGACAGGAGGCAAAGGTCCAAAAGCATAAACAGCAATATCTTCTTGTACGTCTTCAGAGGTAGTACTGGTATACTGATGCTTTTCCTTTTGGACCGTGTACACGTCATAAACTGTGTGTGTGTGTGTGTGTGTGTGTGTGTGTGTAGAAAGCAAGAACTTGTCTTACCTGGTGTAGATGAACAGCAGCATTTATTCAGAAGCAAGATTGAAAATGAAACAGATGAGCAAGGAGAGAAAGAGAGAAAGTTGGTGAAAGGGAAACAGGGAGAGAAAACAGAGACACACAGTTAGTCATGCACAGTACCAAATCCATTTAGGAGTGAATTAAAAGCGTCATTGGCAAGGTGACATCTATCAATGTCATTGTTCCCACATCCATATTTGAACAGTCATTAATCATACAGTCCGGACTGATGTGGGCCATAACAACACATTCTAGCCACAGGCATTGATTATAATTGGCGTGGACACCTAGTTGGTCTCAAGGAAAACCTCAACGTAATCTCTTACTGCCAGACGACTTTTCTGAAAACCTTCACTTAACCAATCACCTCTGGGGCAAGACTTCCCAAAGCTATAGTTTGCATTTATGCAGGCCGAGAAAGATTTCATATTTTCAGCTAAAAGGAGAGCAAGTCTACCTGTGATTTTGGCACAAGACTGTGATTCATCATGCAACTTGCCTGTGCAGAGGCCAAATGAATATTATAATGTCCTATTTGCCATGCAAAAGATCTATGTTATGGTGGCTGAGAGAGTTAAGTGCACTGTGTGCACTTTGGTTGTGTCACGAGTATTCGCAGCATGCGTTGATGAAGATGTTTTTCAAAATGTGCTTTGTTTTTGTGTCTACTTGCATGTGTTTTCTTCAGTTTGGGTGTTGAGCTCTCTCGGCCACCATCCTCTGTTGAACATTTGGGCCTATTTGCTCAGTGAAGGGCCAAGAAATGTAGACCTTGGCTAAGTGGTGTCTGTCCATGATGAAACAATTACTTCTCAGCATAAATTTTACTAGGGCAGACGGTGGAAATGCACTTAAAGGAATCTGAATCCTCGGCACTCTAAAATGAGCTAACATGCTTGAGGCTTATTGTCTCAGAAAATTAACTCTGTAGAATGATAAGCCAGAAGATTTACAGGGGCATTTTAACTGATTTTCCACAGCCTTGCAGTCCTACTTTCATATGGGAACCAAAGAGCCTTTGCAGTTTAATGGCCAAGCTTTTAAAACATTAGCACTTTAGAACTATTTTTGTTTCTTTATTCACCTTCATGCAATATCTGAAGTCTGTCCAAATCTATGAGTATCAAAATGATCCACAATTCAAGTTGAAATGATTTTTACTAAATCCATATGGAGTGCTTTTCTAAGTCGTCTTAATCCTTTTTTGTGTACAAGACTGTAGAAAATTTGGGGTATTTTTTCTTGTTTTCACAGTTCGGGTTGTCTGGAAATTAATTACACGATTATTCCAAATACTCAAGTGAAATAATGAACACAGCTTTAGTTGTTTAACAGTTTCTCCCATTATCCACTTGTCCCACTCATCCACTGTAAAAGGAACAAATACCCAGAGTCTTCTCCAGTCTGTGACTAAGAAAAGCTTGTGCTACCTATGGATTTAGTTGAAAACATTTTAAACTGAATTGTGGGGCATTTTTGTACTTTTTATGACTGGCATAATACACATCTTTTTTTAACCACAAGTTTTCTGAATGATAAGAAGAAAAAATGCCATTGATGATTTTGTAACAAGATGTATTGAATATTACAACTAACAATAAAGTACTGCCTTTTAGAATCCAAGTCTATTCCAAAACTGATCATATGGAGCAAAAGTGAGCTGCTGTTAATTTTCTTAACAATGAAGCTGAAGTCAGGTTTTTTTTCCCAAAGAAAGCTCTTTGATTACTTTGAGTTATTGAAACTGCAGGTAATGTGAACAGGTACTGCAGCCTGGCTTGAGTGGTGAAACAGAGTTGGAGGATTAGTAAAAAAGATATCCTGTATGGCCAATGTGTTGACTAAGCTCAAACACATTAAACACGGTAGAAAGTATTATTGACTGGCATAAACATATGCATACTGTACAGCCAGTCTTCTGTGCAGTGCATTAAAGAAATTATATTCCTGTTACACCTTTGCTACACCGTAGACCCACAAATTAATATGCATAGATGTGAAGGGAGACCTTTGCTGATTATTTGCAAGATTCTAAAGCTGGCAGGTAAATGGCCTTTCCATTCTGGTGCACCTGTTTGATAAATGATGGGAAGGCCTATGCCCTCAGGTGCAGAATACATCTGCAATGACACACACATCACAATAAATCTGGCAGCCTCAGCTGGTACGACCCTTGTTTTGCTGTTTCAATTTGACAAAATCAAGAGGACATGAGTAAATAACAAGGTCCTCCTCTCATTCAAAGTGCTGTTAAATTGCTTTATTTCACACATGGAGTGATGCATCTTGCTTGCCTCTCCTTTTTGCAATACCTTGTCTGCACTGCATTGTCGTAAAAGGAATATGTCACTGTTTTTTGCCTTGTCTTTAAATGGTACTAAGACCAGGATTTTGCACCACTAGCAAAATTCTGTATCACAAAAACTGTAAACTAGAGCCAACATCAAAAACGACAGGTAGCTACAGACAGCATGGAAGAAGAGCGGCAGAAACAGGTTCGGTCCACCAAACACTCATTCATGTTACTTTCTCCATTTTGGCAGGTAGCATACATTACAGTGTGAGCTTGTGGGCTGAGTGTTTGGGTCTGTTTATTTTGTCAAAAAAAGCTACGACCTGGAAGCAGCTGAGAGTTTCAAAGTGGGGGACTTGGTCTAGGTTGGATCAGCAGTATTCACAGCTGTTTCACATTACTGTCAGTGGAAATGAGAAAAATACTGTTAATGTCCCCTTAAGCTATTGATTCTCTTTGGAGCCACCGTATTGATGTGTGTGCTGTATGTTTGCTTAGTGCATAATTTGTTGGGTGCTTTTATTGTAGAGACCGGTGGAAAGCCCAATTTCCCTGTGTGGATTATAAAAAACGGCCTAAACGGGATTCTTTCCCACTCTCTGTCTCTTTCTCCTTCTGTCCCTCAGCATGGTGATAAGACGCTCTGCCTATTTGGACCAGACTATTCTGTTTGCTCTTATCAGTAAGTCTGATCACGCATCTTTTAAAATGGGTGGCCTGAGAGTAAATGCTCCTTGCTCTATTCTCTTTTCACTGGCCCTGTCACTGCAATGTTCAATTGGGCCCCGTGGGCCCTTGATCCGGCCCCTTTTAGCCTTCTCTTCAGGCCCCTCTAAACACTTTGACTGTGACCTTCCCCACTGGCCGTCTAGCCTAAGGAAATTAAGCCACACACACACACACACACGTGTATGTGCACACACTTCTAAATGCATAACTGATTAATCACAATTAGCATGCAATTATGTGCTAATAACGTGTGAACATCTGTGTTTGTGAGTGAGTGTATCTCCAATGAGCTAGTTTTGCATGGCTCCTCGTGCCTCTCGGCATTTCAGCATGTTTGTGTTCTGTTACTGCCCCAACCTCTGACACCCTCTCTACAACCTCTCTCACTGCAATCATTACTGCAAAAGACCCTCTCTACAGTGGTTTAAACTGAGTACACACACATGGAAAAACTTTCAAAAAGCCCTGCAGAGTAAAATAAACGTAACATAAAATTACATGCACAATAAGGGGTCGACAATCTCATTATTTTAAATCATAATCTATTTATATTTATATATATGCCCATCCACTTTTCAAGAATATTGTGGACTGTATATTTAAAGTACTCTGTGACATAACTAATGGTGTGAATATAGTAAATGCTACATTTAAACCTTATGAAAGGTGTACAGTAGAAAGGTTCAAACTGCTAGGACTCTAAGGACACTGTTATTATTAGGACTGTGTATGGACAGAGTAGTTTTTGGAAAGCAAGTGATCATAGTCAGAATCAATCAATGCAATATACTCATTAAAATGGATAGCACGAGGCCACAGGGGGAACAAAACATCACCCAAGGACAGCTATTATTAGATGTTTGTAACTGTGGGCTGCTTGTTCATCTGTGGTGCCTCCTTCATCATAATCCAAGTGACACAAACACAACACACATCATCACAGGGAGAAAGGGACACCTAAGCCCACAGCAACAATGCTACTTTGCAATATTTAAATTTAAAAAAAAACTTTTAAAAGTACTATAGAAAAAGAATAGTAAACATGGGAAAATGGTGACTTTTTATCTTCCTTTGCCTTGCTCTACATTTACCAACAGGAAAAAAGATGCAAAAAACTCAGGAGATCAACTAATTCAGACCACAATAGGGTGGTCGTGTATCACATGTGATGGTGGCAACATGTACAAATATGTGCTGGGAATGGATAGGATGCTACTGAGCCAGATCTGGTGGGGATACCATCAGGGTGATTACTTTGTTCGACAGATATGATTTGGGACTGTTGGGAGGTATTGGTGGTAGGAGACATTTGTTGAAGGGATGCAGCAAAGCTTCTGTAAGAATCATGACAAACCAAACTCTAAGTATTGGGCTCTATTTAATTTGTCTCTGCACATTTGATTTTTTTAATTGCCCCACTGCGTCTGAATGAAGTTATTGAATGTCGCTGAAAAGAAGCATGAGTATGAGGTGAAAGTGCTGACTTTCATCCTAAATCTTTCTAAAAGTAACTGGTTTGTCACAAGTGAGTCATGATGACCCCAGTATTGCTCTTACATGCTTTTTACCATGAACCACTGCTCTGATGTTGCAGAGAGTCAGAAATAATCCTGAGGTTTCAGGGGAGCACAGTTCATGGAGGTCATCTACAGAGGAGATGTATCGACTTCTGTAAGTAGCCAGGCTTTGTCTGCACTGACTATCCCGGTCTGCAGCTCAGTGGTTTAATCATGTTCTTTCCTCTCAGTGAGATTCATATCCCATTCCGGCTAGTAGACTTGGAATTGGTGGGGGGCATCAAGTCAAGACATTCAAAAGGCAAATCCAATCACAATGCCCCACAGCATTACTTCACAAAACGAGCTGTCAGAAAAGCCTTGCAGGAAGATACTATTTTAACCACCAAGTTGGGACACTGCTTGGGCACAAACATCTTCAAAAAGTCTTGAAACAATAGCAGGGATTTTCTGCTAAAGCAGAATAAGACAGAATTCAATAAAAACAGAAGCAGATATTCTGTGTTGGAACTTGACCTGTTATACACAAATGTAAAGGGCAACCCATCTAAAATGTACTTAGAGTGAAGGTCAAAAGGGAAATGCCAACTTCTCATTTTCACAAGGATATGATATAATTCAGATTGTATACGTAATTTCTTTAAACCTGTCATATCCACTTCTACAGTTATTTCCTATGAATGACTTTTAAACGCTGCATCCAGCCATTGAATTTCAAAAAACAGCAATTATGATGACAGTGGAGATCAAACCGATATGAATAGAAAAGTGTACTCCATACAAGTGTCATCAGAATCAGTTATCTGCCTTCCTGCATGCCAACAGTTACACTATACAACTATTTTTATTCAATAAACTGATCTAAGCAGTTCTTCTCTAAAGAAATGACAAATGCAATATATCAAGCCAGTTCTGAATATTGGATGGGCCTATATATGACTGTCAATTATCTTTCCTTTGTCTTTTATCATGTTAAACATCAATAGATAGTGGATGTGTATCAAGCAGGTAATTTTCAGTCTTATTGCTGCTGTTCAAAGGAGACTGATAAATTTCCTTAAAGAGTCTAACCTCACACAGTTTAAAAATTAAATTAAAATTAAATTTAGCTTAGACCAGTGGGATTCAAATTCTACAGCCTGGGAAGCAGATATGCTGTATTGCATATTCATACAATATATATATATATATATATATATATATATATATATATGTTCACTTGAAATGGCAAAAGTAGCCAAGACTTTTGTCAATAACTAGAACAAAAGACACTTTCAGAACACCTTTGCTATCATCATACAGTCATGTTTTGAGCACACATAGACCGTGGCTTAGCTTTACTCTGGTACAAGTGGTGCAACATGGTGAGACTTCAACAAAGGATTCTCCTTTTAGTTCTAAGGAACTGAGACTACAGATTCACAATGAAATCTTTGTAGATGTGACCTATGTGTCAGTGGAGATCATCCCTCTTTTCTTTCACCAGCACGTTAAATGTTATTAGAGCTGCAAATTGAAGGTGGCTGTGACTAGAATAGTGAAAGGATACTGGTTGTAGAATTTTTATTACAATTCAAGAAAAAGTGTCAGTTAAACCATTTTCTTTGAATGATTATAGGCTCTGGTGTCTTTAGGGTGTCCCGGGTATTAATTGAGCATTCAGTAAAGATTAATCAAGAATCGCTATTACACTGTGGAGAATCATTAGCGCAAGACTTATTCGATTACAGTAACAAGAGCAATGTCAGTCATTATTTGTACACTTGGTCTTTCCATACATAAATTAACTACATACAAATTGCCACAAAGCCACAATGCAGAACTGCAGTCACTGGCTAGTACACAGTAAATCTCATCTCCCCACCTAATGCCAGTGAAGATCAAGTGTCAATAATCTTAACAGGGAGGAGGTAAGGAAGATGTTAAAAAGAGGTGATGTTTCTTTGTCACACATACTTTACCTGTTATCTGAGAGAAAAGTAGACATTATGAGTATTTTAATTTGTTATAGCAGTAAAAAATACTAAACTCAAGACATGTCATCAATCAAGTGGACATTCTTAAATTTTTCCTTTTCCCAGAGTCAAAATTCATAATTGGATTCAGTGTGCTAAAAAAAAAAAAAAAGAATCCAGCCACTACATGTTATGAAAAGTAATTTAAATGATTTTATCATCCACTTCTAGTTCATTGCCTGTCCTCTGAGTGGAAGGTCATCTCTGCTGTGATTTTTAGAAGTGAAAGGATGTTTTTCTCCAGCTTAATTTGAAAGCAGTTTGCAAGATATTTTCCAGATTTATTACTCCATTCAAAGAGTGTGCATTATTATTATTAATTTTTTTGTAGAGGGAGTCTGAGAAGGTTGAAATGAGTGATTAAGGCCATCGTATTATGAAGATAGAGGCGGCCATCTCTATTAATTAGGTGGCATGGTTTTGAGAAAGTACTGTTGCAACTGAAGTAAATCTGGCCTATGATGTATGCGTTCTCCACTGTCAGATTTATACATTTGGGGTTTTTTGTTCATTGTCTGCACAGTTTTTTTTACTGTGCATAAATGAATGATGTCATGTGTACACAACAGTCATTGAGTATGTGCCTTCCATTTCCATTATTTTCTCTTTGAATAGCATCTTGTGTTTGAAGTGACAGAACCTGGCAATGAGAAGTCAGGATGATTTCTTCTAACATAATCCAATACTGTGAATGGAGTCGGAAAATTATATTTTCTGGTACGTTTGAGTAATCTGTTCTAAGTGGTTGGCAAATTTGGTCTCAAGATAATAGTATAGTATGTTCTTTGGATGATGATGATGATGATATTGGAAGAAGTTATGAGAATCTGGGAACAAAATTAGAAACTCATTTTTAAAAATTGTCACTAAATTGTACACATATCTTGACTTTGTGATGTCATCTATCTACAACATGTTACACTGATTATGTGTCTTAACTTTTGTGCTTAATCATATTATCACAATCACTGTATGGTGGTTATGTGGGTTCTCCTCTCTTCGCTTTATTGCCTTAATCAAATTATGATTGAAATTATGATGTGAACAGAGAGCTGAAAGAACAACAAGATGAGCTCATGTGCAGTAGTCTACAAACTGTGCACTTGCAGTCTCTTACAATCAGGGTTGAGGCACAAAGTAGGTATGCACTTAACCTTTTCAGCCATTTCACTAAATACAGTTACAGGACGACTCAGTCTTTTTAAATGATCAATGACCATAAAATGCAGCTTTCAAAAGGGCAAGAACCCAAAGTTATGAGTTGTTTTCTTACTGTTGCCACACACTCAGGCACCTTGATGTCAACGCTACCATATGTCAACTCTTAAAGTGAACAGTAATGTCTGAATTATTATTTAGTAAGAAGGATGAGAAGCGTTTTAATGCACTTGGCTTCCTTTAAAAGACTACCATCCTGACCTCCATTTACAGTATCTCTTGGTCACTCGCCTGCCCTTTCTTACTCGTCATGACAGGATGACAAGCGTTGAACCAAACGCTCTGATACATGCAGCCGAAAGCAGAGGGAATAAATGTGACAGAACATAAAGTCGTCATTTTAATTTTCAGCTCATTATTTTTAAGCTGCCTCACCTTTTAGGTTGCCAGCTTTAGCGATGCCGCTGCTGTGTGCCAACAGCTGCCAATAATGTTTATAGACCTCTGACTTTCAAAAAGCTCTTCCATGTTCCAGCCAAGATCCCGGTGCTCGTGAACCCTACTCCTCATTTCTCAATAACAACTGACCAACTTACGATACAGAGTTCTCTCCAAGCCAGTTGTTTATTCAGTACTGTGACAGAACAGTGAATTGGATAATTGGATGATTGCATTGGTGGTTTCTTTTAACATTTGTTCCAATGATACGCCCACCTCTCTGTCTAGAAACAGCAAAGCATGAAATAACAGAATACTAATTGTTGTTATTCTATCTGTAACCTGTATGAGGCATCATACCTTACAAGGTGAAACCTTTGAAAACATACTGGCGTTTACCACAGAGGTTTCTCAGCATGTGCTAATGCTTTTATGGAGTGAGAGTGAGCCTAGGGGTAACTTTCTGTACAGGTGAAGCAGAGTCCCAATCTCCCTGAGTGTTTGTGAGGAGATGGAGACAGAGGCATGGCCGATTTTCTTCACTCTTTACCTGGAGGAGTGACCTCAGCAAAAGCTCTAGGATGGCAGCCAGCACTCACTGCAGTAACCATGCTGACTCAGCCCGTACAGTACAAGTACATGTTCACTGCTGTCTGCTGTCAGGGGGCAGTAGCTGTGTTGCTAAGGCTTCTGCAGCGTGTTGTTCAATGATGCTGTTGTCCTCCCTGGGAGTCAACTCATTGAGCATAGAAAGCATTTAGGGCAACAGAAGGAGGAACCACTCCTGACACACACATACACAGTGTTCAAATGTTAATGATTCACTAAAAGTAGCCACGAGGCAGAGCTTTGATCACATTTCCTTACTATTTTAAAACCCTCAAATTGAGTGGTTGTAGCTCAATGAAGACTGAATTTGGAGTAAAATTAACTGACCTGGCTAAGTGATCGTTAAGCAGTTTTAAGTCTGATTTTTTTTTTTTTTGCTATTTTAGGGCATGTTCAGGACTGATGCCAAGAAGTGACAGACAAAAAAGTGTTGGCTCACAACACAAACAGCTCAGATGAATAGTGCTTGCTCCATTCTCCAGAGGGCGATCAAAAAGCTGTCAAGTGTGACTTAACGTTTTCATCGGTCCCAACGGTACACCTCACACTGAGCAGGTCTGGCGCTGTGTGTATGTGCAGAACATTATTCCCCCCCATGTGCATTGTGCCCCTACTCCCAGTTGCTGATTGGCTTTGCAGGTAGGGAAAAAAATTAGGCACATGTATGTGTGAAACTGCGCTGTACATTCATCCAGCACCATCACAGTCTTAAAAACAAACCAGTGTTTCTAAATGAAGAGACCTTTTTTTTTGTCCTGAAAAATGCTGTGGTGCCTGCAACCCTAAGCTCCAACCTGGGGGTGACAGGGAGAAGTCTTAATGTTACAACTAATAAATAAAATAAATTCACCCGATGCAATGACAAATGGCACATATCTAAGTCTATTTTTGCCTAACTGTACCATCCTCAGCTCAAATCTGGTCCAAAATTATGGTTTTGATCAAATCTATGGACTACTTGGAGTTTTCCATTTGTGGACTATGGAATAGGACTGCGACAAATGATACATTTTGATGAGGACTTATACTGTTTGAAACATTTAGTTACCTCCACCTTAATCCCCTCACAAATTATGATGAGCTTCCTCAATGCAGCTACAGTTTATCAATATCTACTAATAGTCCTGTGATTAATCTCTTTAACGAAGACACTGATGGACAACAATAGCATTGTTCATTAGCTATTTAAACAGCTCCTCGCTGCAGTGCCATGGGGCTGAATGAATTTTTCGTTACTGTAAATGACTTCTAAACAGCAGGAGGTACAGTGTGAGGGAAAAGTCTGTGTGAGAGCTGTGACAGGGAGGGCTGTTTTGAAGTTTGTTTTCTTGCTCTCATAATCCACCTACTCAAACCCCTCTGGAAGGAAGTAGAGCTTGGGGCTGAAGAAACACAGCCGTTTGAAGCCTGACAGCCGCAGCACAAGGATGAGCACTTTGGAATACTAAAATTACATTTAAAATGGTGCATTTGCTCCACCTCCTCAATGTCATTCACAACAATAGGCGAGTAAATAGTAGCAGCTATAGTGACAACTTTAAGTTACAATATGTCCAGGTATGAATGAAACCATGAATGTTGCTCCAGTGTTGTTCCTTTTACTGTCCTTAGGTCTCCATAATGAACAAATTCCCATAGGTTTATTATATAGTATCTCATATATACAGTTCTTCAAACAGCAACAGATGATGAGCAGAGTTAATTAGCAAGCGACAGGATGGCTCTAGGGTTTATGTAATGTCGCACCCACTCTGTCAGGCCAGATTAGCCAAGAACAGAGGGGAAAAGGGCATGAACAAGTAAATGAACAGGGGAAATAAAGGAGCAGATTCCTCTCCAGTTTGGCTGACTGCCATGCTGTGACAGAGCCCATGTAGAAATCCTGCAATCCTGTTGGGATACAGCTGCCTGCAAACCCAGAATTATCAAGCACAGGAGTGTGAAGTGTAAGAATGTGCAGGCCAAAATCAAAAAAGAGAAGGTTTGTAATTCTTAATAATGTTCCATGTCTTCCTCTTTTTTCAGCTCAGATTGTTTTTCTGAGAAGACAACATGCGCTATTTCCTTCTAAACTGAATTCTGATGGAAACTACTTCACAGCTAGTTTGACTATGGGAACACTGGCTTATTCGGTGCATTATCACATCACTCTAGACACTCTCCAATTTCAGTTCGTTCTCTGCCAAAGCTATCCAAGAAAACTAAAAAAGCAAAACGTTTTGGCGGCTAACGTGTGAAGCAATCACACGCGGAGCTCAAGAAGCTGCATGTTGCAAATTTTACAGTGGCCGTCGCACAGTGACTAAAGATCAGCACAGCAGTATCAGAATACTGTCACGTCACTACATAAATCATATTTATTCAAATTACTTCGACACCATATCTCTCCCTTGTTCATCCATACACAAACCCCACGCCCCTGCAGAGGCTCTATGCCTCTCTAAGCTCTAAGATAATGGTTGACATCAGTAGTTAAATCCCACACCCAGGGAGATGAATTGTACTTGAACTCTTCCAGTACGTTTGTCTTCTCAAAACCTCACCAAGAGTTGCCTAGCTGGACTTTCATGCAAATTAAAAAAAGGAAAATAATGACTGGGAATGGACTACCGTGCCTTTCACCATTTGTCCAAACCATTCTGGAGACAGGACACAGTTGCAATGCTGCTGCTGCTTTTTGTTTGATTCCATGCCTGATATGGTTGACAAGCTTCAAGGAAATAAAATGCTTAAAACAATGTAAAAACCCTGTTTTCATCTTTGAAGCTTAAAGAGCACAGAGTCGCCTGTTACAGTCAAAAATCAGAGTCATTCAGTAGCATATCTAGAAAAAATGTTAGGAAGTGCTCCTCTGGGCAAAATAAGTATTTTTGGTTATAATTCCGTCAAATCTTATTGCTGTCACTGCTCCTGCAGTTAATTTTGAAATAATTGAGAAAGGCTGCCAAGCTCTGTTCAAAAAACAATGATGAGATTTCTTTCTTTCACACTAATGGGAGTTCAGGAAAAAAACTGCACTTAATTTCCCTCCTCTTTTGTTACACATGCATGAACACAATGCAGTTGTTCTTTATAACTGACATGGAATTAAGCCACCTTGGGTTCGGGTATATACAATGTTATAAATATTTGAGAAAAGATGGAGTAATCATAATTTTTGCCATGACCATCAAGAGCTGCATGAGCTGGTATGTCAGCACAATTGTAGCACAGCTGCCTCAAAAAACCTCAGCTGGCGATTATCAGGGATAACACCATGAATAGGAGGCACGATATGAATGCATTCATTAGCTAATGTCGAAAAATGCAGAGTCTTTCATTTAGCAATCACAGGGAGAATCATGACTTTGGACCTTGTGAGTTGAGTGCTACCCACTGCGTTGGGGCATTAAAGAGGAACCTCAAACCTGGGCCGACCCCTGCACGTCAGGGAGTCAGATTGACCTTGGCATGCATAAAACTTGAATGCACACGCACACACACACACAAGTCATGCAGATTCGGGGACACACTCGCTTCACTCGAGTCAGCAAGCATGGCTCAATGATGACATGCCGCTTTATACTGTACTCTTCAGAGGCGGTACAGAGCAACGATAAGAGGAAATGATGCTTTGACCTTCAACTGACACTTTGAAAAGTCAAGAGGAAAACTGTTTCTATTTTAGGCTATCTAAAAAAAGAGAAGTACAAAGCATCAAGGAAAAAAATGACTGTCAATTACTGCTGAACAAATATTGTTTCCCATTCATGACGTCTGACAAAAAAATGCATGGTAAACACAAACGGCAGCTTAGACTGCAAATGACTCTCAACCAGGTGTAGATGAAATCTCCACTATGCATTTGTATTTATGGCAAAGGCAATTAAATAATGTCATCATGCAAACTGGCTGATACAAAGACTGCAAAAATGATCTGACACCATGTGCTGCCTCCTTAAGGAGTTGTAAAGAGAAGATCCTTTTTACGTCGAAGGAAAAATGCTGCAAAGGAAGGCTGTTCAGTGTCATGTCTACCGGCTCCTGGCCTGCCAGCTTTTTTTGCAACCTACTTTGTGTGCAAAAACATGATCTGATCACTATGAGAAGACAACAAGAATGGAAATAAAACCAGGTGTAACTATAACACTCATCATAAGCTTATCTAAGATTATCATAGCACTACAGATGTTACCACTCAGTTTAACTCTTAATTATTAGATATACCTAAGAATTAGCAGGCTAAAAAGGTGCAAAATAAGCAAATGTGAAAATAATTAGGGGGAGAAATAGTCATGTTATGACAACCGTACTGAGAGAGAGGGGTAAAAACAGAAATAGGAAGAAACAGATAGAGACAGCATGTAGTGTTCCAAAAGCATGAACTCAACCCTCATCCTGCCCTGTGTGAGAGTAGCAAATATGTGACTGCCAATCTGATTAACACTGTGAAACACTTTTAGCAGGCTCACAGGAGGGGAGCTTGTAGCACATTAGCAGGGGGGAGAGAGGTAAGAAGAACACCTGGCCCCACAATACAACCAGGAACTGAGATATCGTCTGAAAACATATTGAATTGTTAATTAAAAAATCAACAACATATGTGCTTTTTGCTTCATAGCAGCGATACTTTTTACATGTACGTTATCTTACAAAAATGCACTATACGCACAAACTGCTGCCTCAAAAAGGAGTTCCTAATAAACTGGAACCTGAAAGTATTCAATGTGACACCAGTCTATTGTATGAAGCTGAACAATGGAAGAAGTGAAGTCCACCACAGAGTCAAAAATGGCAAATAAATGTTTGTACATCAAAAATGTGTCTCTGTAGCAAGACAGCTGCATCTGTCCCCCCCCCGTTTACTGTGAAATCTTTTTCAATTTCCGTCTGTTTTTCCTGACAGCATTCTATAGCTGCTGACGGCAATGCCACATTGCCTCTCTTCTCCTCTTCCTTTATTTGGAGATCCTTGATCAAACAGGCTCCTTAATCAAAGTGCTGTCTGGCTGTTACTCAAGGCCTTGTGTCTCACCTGGGAGACAAGTGCTCCCAACTCTACTTTATCTCCCCTACACCTGCCTCTTTGCCTTTCTCAGTCTTTCTCTGCTCAGGTGTTTCTCCCCCTGGAGTTTGCCACCTACTAAAGAGGAAACGTGAGGAGACGGGCACAGGGACATAAATGGGACCCAGGTGTGACTCGTTGTTTGGAGAGTTTCACTTCATCTCTTGCCATTGCTCAACTCCCTTGTGCCTGCTATCCAGTTACTGATTGACAGTACATATTAAAATGGTGTGATATGGCCTGCTACACTGCTTCGTGATTCCCACACTTTTAATTCTTTTATTTTTCTCCCTAACTTGTACAATAGCTTAGCCAAAAGTAGATGGGTCTTTAACAACCTCATTTGAATAATCCTATAGAAGAGGAAAGATACATTTACATAACCACAAGCTGGATTCCTCTCAAGGCACTGGATGCTGTGACGGCATCTTTAGATTTGGTTCCATTTCAAAGAATTGGCTGGGAAATCGCACTATTTTCTGTAAAATTAATGCCAAAAGTGTCTCTGCTTCCTTTACAATGACAAGAATTTAATGTGTCTTAAACTGTGTCAAAGCTCCATGGCCTTAAGTAAAATGATAGTCAGAGTTCCTATTAGAGCTATTATAGTTCTATTACTGTTTGGATATGCCTACCCAGTGTGTATCCTTCCTAACAGAAACATCCCTTTGCAAAGGCTTTTGACTTATGCTGCCTCCATGTGCAGAGCCCTCAGATTCCCAGCCTGATCAAAGCAGTGACTAACCCTCGATGAGACAGGGCCGGAAGATCTCCAGATAGATGAATAGATTAGCATCATTAATGGCAGGACACAGGGATTTAATTGTGCCTCTTGTATTCCGGCTAGCATGAACCCCCGGCAGGGTGTCGCTCAGTAGTGAAGCGCAACCGTCTTCCACTCAAAAAAGGCAGGGCTGACTGATTGGCTGAGATGTTAATTTCATAGAGCTATATCCATGGCTACACTTCCATTTCATTTAGAGAGAGATGCTTGTTCAAGTCTCTGCACCCACTTGACAAGCAAGCTAATTATCAGTGGCTGGGACTAAACTAAAGATCACCAGATTACTTATGCAGGGAAAAAATTGAAGGAGCTTTGTTGTCTATTTAAAGAAGGAAAGAAAGATTAGTAGGTAAAACGCTGGGAAGCAGGGTGCTGAATGGTACTAAAGCTTGATAGAGACTGCAAAAGATGTCCTCAGTACTGCATAACAGTCATAATTGTATCGTCTTGCCAATAACAGTATTTGTTATAGGCTTAAAGAGACGCTGTCTAAATGTGGGCCATATACTGAAGTTGGGCCAAATAACAGCATCTTTGAACTTTCTACACATAAATGAAATGAAACAATAATCTGTTAACTGAAAACTAAACTAACTAAAATTTCATCATCACTTTCTCTCATAACTTTACTCTAATCTAAGTCGATTGCAAACCCAAGGATTGTAAATCCTGGAGAGCTGGCTCTGTTGGCTGAGAAGGTTACATTATCCCAGGCAAACTTAAATTGATGGCAGAGTAAGTATCTGAGAGAATATAAAGGTTGATTCAATCAAACTCAGTTCTACACAATAAGATCATCAGAGAACTTTTCACAAAGCTCTTTTGCTCAAAAGGCTCTCAGTACTGCTTCTATTTTAACCTTTACTGAACTATCCAATTCCCACAGATAGGAGAGCAAAAGATGTAGCGAGAGAAAACACCAGAGATAAGAGGAGAAAATGCCATATGACAGCACAAGGGAGGCCTATTTAATTTGCCAGGACCAAAGCATGACCAAAGCATGACCAACGCTGGGGAACACTATGAATAAATGACATGCATTATTTCACGTGGGCCTGCTTTGACTTTCACTGCTTTTGTTAACTTTGTAATTTTCCTGCTCTCTCTGCTCGCAGTGCTAAGCCTGCATAAATGGGAGCTTCTGAAATGAGTCCAGGGAACCAGCATGTTCCTCCTCCCCTTTGTCTGCGCCATAACGAATGTCCCCTCACTGCTGCTGTGTAAATGTCCCCCGCTTTGCTGATGGATCTTCACAGGGTGGATTCAACAGCAGGGTCTGATTGAATTTCCCACCATTATATTAATGTCAAGCAGGAACGTGGAGCTACTTGCACAGGCGCATAAATATGCATGTGTACATGCACATGAATATGAACATATGATCAAGTATAAACACAAATATGCTATGGTCAGAATCTCAGGTATGTCTCAGTTATGTACGTCGAATAACAACCAGAAAAGTGTTTGTGCAGAACATTATTATTTCACATATGTGTGAAATTATGTTTTTAGATCACAGTGACCTTGACCTTGGACCTCCACATTCTCATCTGTTCCTCCTTGAGTCCCTGGGAACAATTCCCTCAAGGCATTCCAGAGATATCTTGTTCACAACTTGCAAACAAAATGCCTCCAGCCAAAACATAAACATCATAAACACGTTGTCCCAATCCAAACAGACACTGGAAGGTCCCCTTTGCATTAGCCAGTTTAACAAAAGACTGTCAATCATGCAGGAAAAAGTACCACAAAACATTTTGCCATGTCACATCAAGTGAATATGCTACCACACAGGAAGCTGAGCAGCCACACCTAAAATTAATTTCATAATTAAGTCTAACACCAGACACTATTCATATCCAAGGAATCTCTTGCTTCAATCCCAATTACCTATTTATTACAACCACAATGCAACAATATCACAATAACACTAGCTATGATTATTTCTGCTTTACTTTGCATCTAATTGCCACTTTTAATGTCAGAAATGTCCACTTTTCCAATTAGACATGGCAGTTAAGCTGTGAAACAAAACTCAAGTCAGAGTGGTTGACAACATCTGTGTGGAGACAATTATCTTCTCATATTCAAATCAGGCATAGTGGATTTTGTTTTGATATATCTGCAAGTCACGTTAGGAAAAATTACCATAATCGTCTCATTTAAAATGATGTATTAGGTTAGTCAAGGCAGCAGTATGCCTCTGTAAACTGTTTACGATGGATTTTTTTAAACAATGGGAGCCCATGACCTCTGTTAAATGAAGCTAACTTGCAGAGACAGGAGTAGCTTGTGGCAAATACATCAGAGGGTTTATAATTAAAGGCATTAATAGTGCTAAAAACAAGTAAATAAAATTACAGAGATGCTTATCTTTAGGTTTCTGCTGTACTCTGTAATTGTTGTTATACTTCTGAATTAATGCTTAACTGAGCCATCATACCAATTCAAAGTAGAAATTATGATTCGTTATCATGATAGGTCTGCTTTGTGTTTACTGAATTATAGCACTGTGGCTCTGCTAAAAGTTCATTCTTCACAATTATCATGGACTTTCAGGCCAAATTTATCTTTTGTAATAGTTGTGTCTGGACTCTATGTGCCACAGCTGCTGGACAGAGTAAAGATACTTAGGAAGATTTTTTCTTTATTGCACATTTATTTATAGAGAGTTCAGAGAAAGGAGAAATGAACTTCTCTGAAATAAAAATATGTTGCCCCATCTATTGGTGCTCTCACACAAAGGTGTCATTTTTAACAATCTTACTGACTGTCAGAGTACTCTTTGCAGTATTTAGTTCAAAATTAAACTTACTTATTCCATCCTGCATCAAGTGCCTGGTAAAAGTATGTGTTATTGGAAGGGACCTATAACAGAGTAAGGTTTATGTACTTTACAGTAACGTGGATCCTTTCAGATGTTAACACAGCTGGTTAGCAGTCAGTATTCAATGTTACAAGCAAATATGCACTAAGATTAAAGCTTAACAACCACATCTGCAAAGAATCTCCACCCACAGTTCATTTCTATACCCAAAATGCATACTCCCAAAATCATAACTTCTGTTACATTCAGATATCTTATGTTAATATTTGTCCCTTTCTTTCAGATTCTTTCAAAATAAGACAGCAATATTGCCAGTGAGGGAGAACAAAAGAAAAAATAATAAAAATAAGGGGAATATTGTAAAGAGACCTAAGTCTGAAAGCAATGGCCCAATTTCATAAGCACACAGCTCTTGGTGAGGTCCAAGGTCTGGGACAAGGCTAATGGTTCACTCCAGATAATACCAACCCCGGAGAGCACTTGAACACGCTTGAGCTTTTTTGTTTTTCAAATATTACTGAAGTTGTTGAAATTATATCATTCTGGAAAAATCACTGGTGCTTCAGCAAAAGTGAAAAGAACCCCATATTCTACACATCAGTAGGATTACACATAAACACATATATTAAGAGTTGGTTTTGTACATTGGGCAGCAGAATTTAAATCAACAGAGTATAAATATCATAGACCTCGCCGACATTTTGCTTCATAACCATATTCTCTTAGTAAGCTTTATCTGTAGCATCACTTCCCCACAATCCCCACTGGCATGAGCAGTTAACTTTGTGACCTCTTCCTTAAGCTCTTACAGTAATGGAAGGATGAAGGAGTTGATCTAACATGTGATTATTGTGGATGGCAAACTAAACCAGACCAATGAGAGGGATTTTTACTCTAAACATATAAAAGGTGTGCTTTTATAATCCCCTATAACTACAAAACCAAGTGCCAGATCACCTTCATAATTTGTAGGATCACTCTTTACCTTCAGGCACTGGTCACTCAGCCAGCAAACACTCTGTAAATAGACATGGTAATAGACTCAAAGCTCTACAGAGCAGAGTCAGCAGTGCGATGGGGTGTCTGCAGACAGGAGAGGGCATTATTGGCATTATTACACTGCATGTCTAGTTAAGTCAAATGTTAAATATTGTAAAAACAGCTGGATAGAAACACCCCTTTGCGATCTTGTGAATAAAACATGCAGTGGGGTCTCTTTTGATCCCCCCAATGGAATGTCTCTTTTGGGGATTCTTTGACCGGATCTACTCAAAATATAAATAGGCATGACAAAGATGAAGCAAGGATGCAGCAATAAAAGATTTTGTGAGAACTATTTAACACACTCTTAACAATAACAGCCTATCATACCCTCAAGGCTCATCTTCCATAATGGAAGGTGGATGAAAAGTCTATGATGAAAAGACCAAGTTTAAAGAAGAATAACAGAGAGGCCAATGATAGGAAACCAGCTTTAGACCTCAGCATATGGCCAGCTACTCTATCCTGGAGCAGCCAGAGCATTATAGAGGAATTACTCTCAGAGGAGAGATCATAATCACTGGAAGCCCGGCATTAGTGTTCGGGTCATTTCTTCCCCATTTCTCTACAGCTATACTGTAGGTGATGCACCATTTTGGACAAATGAGCAGTCACGGATACGGAGGTCATTGAGGTGCTGCAGCTCTTTGCCTTCACACCAGATGGCAAGCCCCTTCCCACCTCTTTTGTTTCTTCTCCATGCTCATTTTTCTCGGTTGTACCATGGATGGAAGTCCATGCTATTCTTGCTGAGAGAGAGATCGCTTACTGCCAAAGATGGCACTGTGAGGCCTGCCGTCAAGTCAAATGAATGCAGATGCATTTATGAGATGCAAGCTTCTGTTTACTGCAATAATTTCCCTCAGTGGGGGTTATAACTGTGAAGCACCCTGCGTATAGATCATCTGTTAAACACATCTCATCTCTCATGCTCTCTCCCTTCCAACCTCCCTCAACTGAACAGCGGCTAATTGGTTCTAACCAGTTCTGTACTAATTTACTGCGGTACGTTCGCGCCCGTCCTCAAATCTCCAAAGGTGTTCAAAGACAAATGTGTCTGCACTATTGTGGTCCATTTGTATGTGTGTTTGTACTTGTCAGTGTGTTCCGCCTGATGAAGACACGTCTTGCCGGGATGATATATGCATGATGAGCGACTGTGAATCAAACTGTGAGCTGAATCCCAGCAATGGAGAGAAAACAACTGAGAGACAGAGAGACATAGAGGGTGAAGGGGAGAGACAGAGAGACAGTGAAAACAGAGAGCGAGAGAGACGAGGCGTTGAGCCTCTGGGCTGGGTAATTGTAATGGCGTCAAATGAATAAGGTCATTACTGTTAACGTCTTTCAGGGCATTGCAGTCTATTTGTTATACACCCCGGTAATGCCTGGATTATGACACAAAGGCTAAAGTATAATATGCATCACTTGAATATGTAACTAACAGACAGATTGTGTTTCTTTTGTACTGTCTTAGTGATACACAGATGAGACAATACATGATAACCTTCTGCCTGATTTGCTGTTGGGCCTTCATGTGCTGCCAAAACAGCTCCAATTCACCAAGACATGGACTCTACAAGGCCTGTGAAGGTGCCCTGTGGTATCTGGCACTAAGACACTGGCAAACTTGGCTGCAGACTACCTCAGGTGTTTACTAAAAGGAATGGAGATGAATTATTCTGCATATTATGGCAGCAAGTTTTTCTCTTTATCACTATCATTACCCTTTATCACTTTCACTGGTAAAACATCTAAAAATCCCCTTTTTCTGACATTTTACAGACCAAATGATTCATAGAGAAACTGGCAGATTAACTGATAAAAGAAGGTAATTGTCAGTTTCAGCCTTAGTGCTGACATAAAAAGAAATGCTAAAATATTGACAGTGGCTGCTTCTTTCACAGCCACTGATTGATGTCACATGCATCCATGTGCTGCTAATGACCCTTGACCTTGTAGGGTGCCCCCAGGCCCTGGACAGTCCCATTTGTCTACTTGATGTGGCTGACAGTCTGTCAACCCAGCAGGTCCTCTCGGGCCTTACTTTCAGCCACTGACCTGCACTGATGAAAAACCACTCCGTCTGTTCGCTTTCTCAAGCCAGGCTTGTTGGCACATGGTGCAACCCACTCCCATCCACAAATGCACACTTAGGCCCCTTACTCTAACTTCAACCATCACAAAAATCTGAATTCCACCCTAGTCTAACCTTAACCTGAACATTAAAACCAAGTCTTAACCGTCAAACAGACATTTGAAGGTGTGTCAAAAAGTGAGGACTGGCCAGAATATTCTCACTTTCCCAAAACGTCCATAAGGTCTGTGATGCAATCTGGTCCTCACAAAGATAGAGACAGTGCAAGCCAGCAAACCCACAGTTGCCACCTTAACATGTCTCAGCTGGCACTGAGTGGCTGTGCTAACACCACGACTCCCACCATATGGCCAGTGAGATACTGCTCTTCATTAGGGCTCAAAGCAATAGCCCTCTAGGGCTAAGCTGTAACTCACTGGCACATCATGGGCAAAAGCTTCAGCCCAAATGGCCTAAATTACCTAATGAATATGCTTTGTAAGTCTTAGATTCAAAAGCAAAGACTTCAAGTAAGTCTTCACGGATTAATCTACTAATAGACAGCAGCTTATGTTTCCCAAATGTAGAAGATCTTTAAATAATGGCAGAAGGTTACAAGATTCACACACAGAGAATGATGCTACATTTCTACTATAGTCTTTAAAGTCGGCATTTTTCATGGCAAACCTTAAAAAACCAGGTGCAAAGCTCATTTAAAGGGTTTAAAGAAGGCAGACAACTGCAAAACTTAAATTGCATTCATCTGTAAAACGCAATGTCAGAGGTCACATTCTAGAGTGTGACTTGCAATACTACCCCTATCTGTATACTGTATCTGCAAATATGATACATTAATCTGGCTGCACCAGAGAAATGTCATTTTGCTTTTGCACTATTTAAGTAAATAAAATGTAAATGTTTAAGGCCAATTAAGGCTGATACTAGGTAATTTACTATATTGGGAATAAATATGGTCCAACTCATGCTGTTGAGCTTAACAGCTGCAACTCTAGACCCCACCACAAACGTAATGAATATATAAAGACTGCAAAGTGTGTATTTAATTGGTCAATTCTTTGATGTCATATTGTTAGATGTGTGCCATTTGGAAACATACGGTAGAATAATTTCCACACTGTGCGCCATCAGTTTGCTTGACAGAAACGATTACTCACGCTTCAACAGACTGCTCAGAAACATTAAAGTGGTTAGAAAAGGCTATCATCTAAAATTCTACTAATGTGCCCTGCTCACGTCTGCTTTAGTTAACTGAGGCTATGACTTAACGCTGCACTTGGGTAAAATTAAACCTCAATTTGATCATATTACTCATCTGCTGAAAGATTACATTTGATGAAAATATTGTGCTGTATTATGAATTTGGTCTTGAAATCCCTGATCTGTGGCACATCTCTCTGCAAGGCCCTTGAAACATCCATTGTTTTCAATCTCAAATAAGCGTTATCTACTTAATAAGAATTATCATCAAGAATTGCTTGTCTATAAAATGGCAGAAAATAGTCAAAATTGCTTTAACAGTTTTTCAGAGCCAATGACATCTAACTGATGTATGATGAAGAAATTAAACAATGATAGCGTTCAGAATTCTGTCTGTGGTTTCTAAACCAAGTGTAACAACCGTTTTCTTTTTTAATGCTCCGGTCAACTGGTCAAATAAATAAAAATGCATTTTTATATCAGGTGTGAAAGGTATACATGAAATCAATATACAGAAAAGGGAAATCAATACTGAGGTCTGGAAGGAAAAGGCTGTTTAAATATTTTAAAAAGGATCTGTACAACTGTAGTGTTTGTGAAAGCTAGTATATTGTATTTTCTCAAGATAAAACCTACTTGAAATCTCATTAACACCTATTCAAATGAGAAAGTCGGTGTAAGAAAAACATTAAGGATCTTCTCATATTTCCATTATGATGCTGCTAAAATTATCATTTCTTTTGAATATAGTGTATTAATCAATGCTGGTGGACTGGACAGTCTGTTTAGATATGACAAACAGGCAAGCAAACACATTCATACATACATTCATGTACCTGACATGCTATTTTTCCACAGCTCTTCAATAGATTTCCATGTCTTGAGGGCTTGTCAAATTAATAGAGCTAATGCATTCTGTCAGCATGTTGCCTCTGTTTGATCTCAGTGCAAGTGCATGAACATCTAATATATTACTGTAAATGATGAAGTCTTGCTATGAATAAAATGAGGAATAGATGGGTTCCACAAAAATAAGAAAGTAAAACACGTGTGATGCATCAAGGACAAAACAGACAGGAAGCAGGGGCTACTCGTATCTAACCTTTCATTTGCCCTACAACCTTTACACAGATGATAACAGGAGTGGGGACCTTTAAAAACACAACGAGAGCAACCCCCCATGGAATGAGAGACAGAAATGCAGGGAAATTAGGACTCACAATATTGTGGTGCTTTTTTAAAAAAAAGAAATTTAAGATGTTTTGTTGATCTGATAGCCCACTGCCCCACTCAGTTCAAAACAACAATTAGTAATGAGGATCACTATTTTTTTGGTAAAAAATGTATAATTACAAGATCACTGTTGTTGTGTTGAACCATTCTGTCATGAACTAAAACTGTATTTTGTATGTATAACATGATGCACTGGCAGTGGATTGAATTATGTGTGCTGTCTATCAATGAATTTGTTTTCCCAGTGCACAGACATAATAGCACTACTAATAAAGGAATGTTTTTGTCATATGCATACATGCACAAATAAAGGACTGCAAAAAAATATGTGTCCAGCCTTTCAGTTTATTGGCCTAACTATTCAATGGAGTGTGTAAATTAGGGCTATAGATGCCTGTTCCCATGGATTAACAGGAAACATTATTGCCTGGAACCACTGAGTCATAGGTGGTAATTGTGTTTAAGATTAAAAGCTTAGTAGGCTGATTGTTGTTGTGGGCCGAGTCAATAAGGAGGCCTGGTGAGGGGAGTGCACCATGGACCCACACCCGTGATTAACTGCATGTTCCTGAATTTTATTTGTGATCAAGCATGGGGAGTAAAAGCAGCGATGGTCAGAGAGGAAACTGCATTAAAGAGGACCACTTCATGCCAAGGGGTCTTTAAGTTAACTACAGGCCTGCTAGTGGATGAATCTGCAAACACATCCATCCATCAGCATCCTCAAACAGTGCAAGCTCAAAACCCAACATGATAAACCATCCAAAATGTTCCCACTCTAAGAACCACTGTAAGTGACTCATCTTTCCCCAAAGCTCCCTGGTTTGACAGTACTTTTAGCTCGATCCCCATGTAAAGTACAGCTCAGACTCAGGGAAAACATTTGAAGGTTTCTCATGAAATGAGATAGTCGTGTCACACTGAGCAATCACACTGAGATGTTGACATTTTGAGAAATCCCTACTGTGTCATTGCAGGTGAAAAATGATCTTCCACTCAATAACAATCTATTATGGATAGGGTTTTATTGAGACACTGAGCTCTCACAGTGGGTTATCATGCAAAGAACTTGCAGATTTCCATTAAGTTTCTCTTCTTTAATTATCTCAAAAATATCAAAATCAAAAATTATCTCATTTGTGTCACAACGACTGATGAAGCTAAGCAACGTTTGCTGACAAAGTAATAATTACAAAACAAGACAGATAATCACAGCCAAGCCAATAATGGTTATTATTAATTCAAATTAGTTTGTTATTAATCATTAAAGGTTATCATTAGTATCAAATGTTTTGCTGCAGCCCCTGCTTTAAAACAAGCTTCAACAGTATTTGAAGTGGCACAACAATCATTAATTCCTACATTTCCTTGTGCTTTCTTGTTGAGAGAAAGCTGAAGTAAACACTACAGTCATTGGCCTTTTAGTCTCATGCAGAGACAATGACCTCTTTGCTTCCTGCTTGAGAGTGTAATTCACACACTCGGTTCACCTGGCCCCTCTAATTTCTCACCTACTGTACCTCGTCTGCCCTTCAACCTGTCTGAAACCGTCCACGGTAGTGACACTCACTCATGGTGTGTTTCAGCCAACATGATGCACACAAACAATGAACCATATTTTTTCCAGCCATAAATTAATCCTAATCAGTTAGCATTAACAGACGGGTATGTATGATAATTTGAGTGTGTGCATGCATGTGCAGGCATTTATCATTTTCGATGCTGAGTCTGTCAGGCAGTATGTCGGGCCTATTAAAGAGAACAGCTCTCACCATTAGTCAGTGTCTTGGTAGCAGTCTGTCTGTCTATCTCGCTCTGCTTCTTCACATTAATTTACACTCCAAACAAACTAAAGTCAGGTTTAGGCAATGACAAGAATGTTAGCATGCAGGGAAATCATGGCCACGTTAGTGGTCACAATGCTTTTAAACACAACCAGCCATGGCCTTTTCAGCTAATGATGCACAAGATGTTGACACAGGTCAGCAAAGCCTTGCCGCAGTGGGTTTGTGTTAACACTTGATTTGTGCAGTACTGACCTGTCTTGACTGTAGCTCTTAATACTTCCCTGTTGTGCAGTCAGCTGGCTGCCGCACATGTACATCTGCTACAATTGATGGTTTTCTATATGTGTATTTTGCAGTAAAATCTCACAGACAGTCTCACAGCATTGCACATTATAGTGAAGCTTTTGGCAGTGGATTTATCTTCTGTAATTTGTAAACTCTATGTAGTTTAAAATATGGAATTTATACAGGGGAAATATTGTAATTGTGAGCCACCTTGCTCATAACTGAAGATAAATGCACTTAATACCAAATTTCACATGTACCATCCCTGCACAGAGCAGTAACAATTATTGGTTGAGCCAGTGCTTTTCGTGTTATGATGTAATCATTTCCTTAATGTAATAAGAAATGCTTCACGTAAACATGCAAACCTAAAAGTGAAAACTAATTGCTCATTAGGTAAAGATGTTGTTTTGTCCAGTGCTCAGATGAAAGACCATAATCTGACCATTACTTTACACTCAGCCTAAGTGAGGTCTGACATTTTTAAACTGTGTAAAGTTTACACCAATTTGATATACCCTATTAAACACTTCACACACGCTGCCATTTTAATGACTTTTTACAACAAAATTACATAATTTGATGAGCATTTGTCATCAAGGCTCACCTGTTTTAATGAAAAATGCTGCAAGCCAAATCCCTCTCTTTTTCTAAAGCCAGTCCTCCTCAAACATGGGTAGACATAAGCAGTAGATGAAATTACTGCAAAACCATAAAAACAAAAGAAAAACTTGAAAAAACCTGGAGCTTTGCTTAAGTCCACTGAGGAGAAGGAGGATGCCATCACCTCTCCTCAGGTCCTTTATTTATTTATTCATTACCTACTTTAAGCCACATCTGTTGGCTCCTTTTCATTTATATTGTCCCAGCTCCCATCTATTATCTCCTCCAATTTGATATTTTATAGCTAACGCTCTCCTATTACAAGTATCACTTCTGTCTCATGCTAACATGGAAACCCATCATAGACCATCTTATTAACATAATCAGCAGCACCTGTAGCATAAATGAATTATTAACTGCAATTAGCTGCAAGCCTGAAGCATAAAATTTACCGTTGAACCGACCTCCTCAGCAACAAAACCTTTCCTGGGTTGAGAAATTAATAATCCGCAATTATGTCCACGTCGTCGCGTCCCTTCCGTGTTTACTGGATTGCGCGCGGAAAAAAATGTTCGCCCCGCGAGATTTACCAATAGATGCCCTCGACTCTGTTATGGGAGTGCTCGGTTTGAATGACTTGACGTGCCAGGCGGGCGGTGCATTAAACCTCAAATACAGTATGTTACCGACTTGAAAATGTGACGATGCTTTCAAAACTAAAACCATTAATAGTTTCTATTTATCAGGATATGTCACACAAACTGCTGTACACAACAAAATTTAATCAAATCGACATTTGATGAGACCATTCTCTGCCACTGAAAATCAAATTTCATCCATAAAATGCCAAAGTAATATCCTCAGATTTCTTGTTCTTCAGATTTTCTTTTGCCTGACCCACAGTCCAACATCCAAAGATAATCAGTTAACTATTATGGGTGACAAAGAAAACAATATCCATATTCAAGAAGTTAGGATTGATTCATTGTTGTCTTGAATAAATTATCGGTCATCCTCTGTCCCTTACGTTAAGTTTTACCAAAGCACTTCTAATCACCTATCACTCACATCTGTGCTTATGGTAAACAGAGTGAAAGAAATCTAATGAACCAACAACCCATCTTGCTTACATTTGTAAGTTATGTAAGTAATGTTGGATAATGCAATGACTGAAATACAATAACACTATCCTTTAAGATGTGTTTGAAAAACTATTGTTTTTCCTGTCATGTGTGGATGGGTGCATGTGAGCTTGTTTGCATTTATGCAACTCCATCTCTATCTTGTCTTTATAAGTATTTCCACTGTGATTGGAGGGGCACTGCAGCATTGCAAAAGCCCATCATTCAGTTTTTTCTATTTTTCCACCATTGACATTTTCATAAGAGCTGACAGCCTATTGGACATCATTACAACTTTGCTTTCAGCACCCTCTGGCACTGCAATGAATATCTCTTTTTGAGGTATGGCTATGTGAAAATAAACAGTACTTGCTGCTCCTTTACACCTATACCAGACACAAAACACACACACACACCGACTGCCACTGTGAGAAAAAGATTGATTCAGACGCTAAGGTACATAGTATGATATTTCAAGATTCAAGGAAGTAAATTTTTTCTCTCTCATTATCACATACACACCAAAATGTAAATATTGCGATTGTGTTTGGTATGTTTGAAGGTGAGGAGAGTAGGCGGGAGGGAGTAGGGCATGCATTTGCAGGCAGGCTGCAGTAATGGAATCAAAGACTGATGAGTGTGCATACCAGGCTATTTACTCTGCATGGCTCCAAAATAAAAGGCCACGATCCCCACTATCTTTCTTCCAATGAGCCTTCCACCTCATCTCACAACATATGTCCTTCTGCTCCCCCTCCTCCAACTCTGAGTTAATCATTTAGAAATAATTAAATTCAATAAAGTGGAACAGATTAAATAAGAAACAACGATTGGGAGTTAAGGAGCAGGGTGTGCAGCAGTAGCTTCCTCCTCTACTATAGGGAACAGCAAATGACGTGCTAAAGCAGAGATGAAGAGAGACATACAGATGGACAGAGAGAGGGGGAGGAATAATTTACAAGCCTTTAAGAGGAAAAAAAAAGAAAAATGTGTGCGGCAGCAACAAAAAGGTATGACAGAGGATGAGAGAAAAAGCAAGGGAATGAAAGGGGGTGTGTGAAAGGAGAGCAGAGAAGCTTGAGGACTGGTTAATTATTCATAAAGGGTGCGTGGTGATGGGTAGTGACGTAGAGTAGGGAGGGAGACAGAGGAGACTGAGAGAAGCGAATAATGAGCGTAGAGTGAGACACCCCAATGCTTTACGACACAGCTGCAGGCACACAGGCAGTCAAGGCACAGACACAGTCTCACAAATACAAATGTGCAATTATGGAGAAGCAAACACGTAGACACGCAGGTAAACTTACACACACTCTGCAGACAAACTACCACTGAAGATGTAGATCATTTTTAAAGAAAATCAGGTCACAAATGTGCTGAGAGCTGATATGACTGTTATGGTTTATGAACTACAGTGGAGCACTAAAGCACTGAGGTATAAGCATTGGTTACACAAGTAATAACGGTTTGTACAATCTATTCAGTTTTGGCCTTTTCATAGGGTTTGTTGACAATAAGAAAAATATAGAATATCACCAGACTTCTCCTTTAAGGCCGAAGTAAATTGGTTTAGTCCAGGTTTTCCACAAATTGGATTCCTATTGGCCACCGCCTTCCCGAGAGAAAGCAGTACCAATATTGACCTTGCTAACACATTTCACATTCCTGCTGTGGTTTACACTGCTGCATCCAGCCACTGCTTGACATTTAGGTATTGTCAGAAAAAATGAATACACTTGCAGTTCTCTTTCTCACTTTGTTTTGATCAGAGATGATTTGTAAGTTGTAAACTGTGGTTCCAGTTGCCATGCAGGGATTTTCAGTAAAGTTACCTTTTTTTTCTTTTTTTCAAGTTGGCCCTAGGCCCCAGTAAACCCCCTCTTGGCCTTGCACTGGAGAAGAAGCTATTGACCGGGCTGCACTGGATTGGACATAAACACTGTATTAGTGTGATTGGTTGGACTGAGCAGATCCATGCTGGGGGCAGCCTGTCTGCCTGCCTGCTGCTGCTAACCAATCTCAGAGGGAGAATCGGAATTCAATTAGTCTGGCCAGAGGACCGATCTCTCTCCTTCTTATGTTTGTTATCCAATCTCTTGGACCTTCTCTAACTCGCAATCTTGCTATCCTTCCTCTTTGCTTTCTCTTTTCCTTCTTTTCTCCATATCTCATTCCGAATTTCCTTATGACTGCTGCTGCTCATTCAACCAGAGGAAAGAGTGAATTCAATTAGTCCAGCCTCCAGAGCTCTCTCTTGTTTACTATTCATCCTCACATTCTTGCACTTAATCTGATGGTCATCCTGACCTCCCTTCATGCTCTCCCTCTTGCAGATATTTCCTCTTCCCTCATCCTGTCTGCTTCTAGGAGAAATATAAATCTCTATTCATGGTGGGATGATGTAGGGGTGAAGAAAAAATAAATAAAGAAATAAAATAAAGCTTGAGGGAGAAATGGAGAGCGATAGCCATAAGAGGCAGTTGACATCCAGGGGGCTATTAAAAAGAGAAAGGGAGGAGGAAAGAGGCGGGAAAGGCAGAGATGGACCTGTAAAGAGGAATGATGGGATAATGGAGTGAAAAAGTAAGACATATAAATAACTGATGGCAGGAAGGCAAACCGAGACACACAGATGAAAACTAGAGGGAGCTTTAGAAAGACAAGACATAGAAAGTGATGGACAAAGAAAACAGAACAAGACACAGAGACAAAGGAAATTCAAGATGTGCATGTTAATATGTACAATAGAATTCAGGGACACATAGATAATGGAGACGCAAGACAGAAATACCCAGAGAGAGCGAGGAGAAAGGCTGTGGGAGGCTGATATGAAATGTATTCATCATGAATATCTGACTCCTGACGCGACAGATGTTCTGCAATGCAGCGAGCATGTCCCTCAACTCTCCACTCCCAACATCTAACCCATTATCAGGCTTCTCTGCCTGTAAATGCACAAAAAGCCTGCATTATCACAGACTCATACAACACAACAAGCCTGTGGAAGTGCAGACACAGGCTACTTTCAAATCTCCTTAAACAGCAGTGAATTCAATTCTCTCCTCCACCACACCAGTGTGTTGTCCACCATCACCCCATACCCACCTGTGGATATTTTTATTGCTTTGAGTCTTCAGTGGAGGGAAATGGTGAGCATTGCCTGGAAAGCACTTCAGATTGTTATTAATACATTACTACAGTGTGATGTGCATGCTATGCTACACCACCAGCCAACAGCTTTTACTATGTTTATCCACAAATCCCAGGAGTATCACATGTTCTAAGAGTATCTACTGCCAGTACTTTTCAAGATTTCAAAGTTGTAGAGGGTGAAAAGTTTTCTGTTACATTCTGCTCAAAAAGCATCACTGTTCAAAAGAAGTATGGATATGGATTTATCGTGGAACAACATTTTTACAGCATGGTCTCAAGTCGCTGCCACAGTAGTCATTTTGGGCTTCATTAAAAGACAAATATCAACTATTACCTTTTTTGCAAAGCTAATTCTGAAAGATATTCTGAAAGTCAAGGCTCATTTTATGGATTATAAAACAGATTTGAATAAACAATCATGCTCCTGTCATACCCATGGAAGCCTAACCCTCCAGACACACCTGGTGAGACTGTTTTTTAACCTTACCTTCACCCACAGCTTCCCCAAATGTTTCTTTGTACTGATGCAGTGTAAACTCAAGTCAAATTTAACACGGGACGTCTGATTGATATGGCAGCAGCTTTACTTACTGGTGGGAACAGCAATGCTGTTTAATACTACAGGTCACAGAATTCTGGTGTCAGCATAACAAACTACTGTCATTTAATCAAAAAAGTCAGGCAATAATTGGCCTTTTTCCATCATTCTGTGGGCAACAGTGATCTGATTTTTTGCTGCACAGCCTGAGTCTGCGAACAGCAGGATACAGTGAAAGGAGTCGGTTACCACAGTGAGAGGTTGGAGGTGTTCAGCCTGTCGCCTGCAGCTCCTCATCTAAAAGCTCACAGAGGCTGCTCCTTCTTCTTCCATTACTCCTTGCAATATTTTGAAACTGATCCACAGTCAGAAAGTGAGCATACTTTTGCAGTTGCATTCTTGATGAATGATAGCGGGAAGCGCTAGGTTCACTGACGATCACATTGCATTGCCTGTGACTATTTCATTATAAAAGTCAACTTGTGTTTCACCAGTTAAACGTCGAGCTGCTGCACTATGAAATGTTCTATTTGCAGCAATCTATACAACATTTTTTCCTGGGATTGTCATCACAGTTTTCCCTACATATTTCCATTTTCTGGTTCAGTTTGTTAGGATCACTCATGACCAGTTTTCGTGTAATAAGCCCACAATATAATATTTTTACATACAAATACAAAAAAGGGGGGAGAGGGGGTTTGGTCTCTTTCTCTTTTTAAATATGCACTGAGGAGCTCCGGGGGGCCGAGTGGTAGCGGGTCTCAATCATCCAAGAAGTCGTCGTCGAGGTTGATGTCTGTGGTGTCAGTGTCATCCGGCTCCATGTTGTCCATGTCCACCTCCAGCTCGTCCAGAGTCTTATCTTTTTGTGAAAAGTAAAAAATGCTTTCCAGAGCCTTTTCTCAAAAAAAAAAAACCCACACACACACATATATATGTGGGTTTTTTTGGTGGTTTTATATATATATATAGAAGAAGATGAGGAATAAGAAGATTGGTAGAAGAAGCTGAGAAAATGTGATTTTTTTGTTACAATTACATTTTTAGTCCATTGAACCCCCCTTGACCCTACTGGATAGGAAGCAGCATGTTCAGAATAAAGGTCACCAATCCCACACCTTGAAAAAAGGATTTGTTAGGTCACTAACATGACTTTGTTGGCAGTTTTGTTCATCTTTTGATGCGTGTTAAATGGGGTTGAAAGCCAGTACAAGACCTGCACTAATTTAAAAGGTGTTGCTTTTAAGACATTCAGGGTGAGGACTTCGACAAAGCTGCCGATCCCACCGAGAGATAACAGGGCGTGACTGCTTTTGATAAGCATGCTGTATAGGGAAGATAAGATGGCATGGAGAAATAGTGGAAGATGGGGAGTTCAAAGGGGTTTCGAAACCGACATTGTTCTCAACATTTTTTTCTCTTTTGAATGGAATTGCATTGGAGCAAGCAAATACAATTTTCAATATTTTCATTCCAGGTGCGTATGAGTATGTGTGCATGTATATCTGTCTAACCGATGGCACAAGAAAGAGGAGGAGAAGGTAAGCGGGAAAGTTGCACTGTGTACATATATTTATGTCTATCTGAGGGTGGAACTTTTCAAATCCCTTGAGAAAAATGTCTGTTTCTTATCTGTCCTTGTGTTTCAAGAGGGGGATGAAAGCAATCTTCAAATGGCATCAGCAGTCAAGGAGCACTTGAACCCAATCAGCACCCGTCAGACCCAAATGGACCACAGGAGAGTTTCTGTGGTGAAGGAAGCTTAATGCCAATCACACCAAACACTCACATTCATGCACATCAATCAGGCTTTCTCCTATGGTCTGGGGTAGTAAAATTGCGAAAACTGGACAGCGGTTGCACCTCCGGAGGGTTGAAAATCAAACAGTCCAGGAGTTGATAGCCCAGCTTTGCTGCGGCAACAGATGCAGCAAACATGTGGTCATGGGTCAGCTCACACAGGAGACGGCCACTCCAACCACCGTGAAAAAAAGATGCTTGTCTCCGTTTTTGTGCCCCCCCCATGACTGCTGGTGACACGCCAGCCGGATACACAGACTTCATATCCCCCTTCACCAACCCCCCTCTCCTCCATCATCCATGAGGATTTTTATTAAAGCTTTCAATTCTCTGAACCTAAGAGGCCATGGTTCCAAAATAACTCTTACTCAGGCCACTAGGACAGGTACTTTACTGGCAGCACAAGCAGCCATCAAAACACATGCAGACTGTGAAGATGTTGATAATGTGATGGGCAAGGTTGGGCTAATTAAAAATAATGAGCTTTCCATGTGCCAACTATAAGATAGTGATATCATGTACTTCATCACAGAGTAAATTTTTTTTAGATGAATTAAGCTTCAATTGAGTGTCGGCTTCCTTCATAATTCACAGTGACATTCTAAGATAGGAGGGTGTTTTATGTTGTGAAGATTGTAAGGCAGTTTGAGGCAAATTTATGAATTGGCTATAAAAAAAGAACTTGCATTGATTTACCTGAGCAGTCACCTGATAGAGTCCAATATTAAGGAAATGTTTATCCCGTATCTTCAAATTGGCTCATTTAGTCATTTAGTGAATGAAGCTTCCTCATGCCTGAGAAATTATCAAATTGTGGAATTTGTTGATTATATAACAGCAGAAGGTGCATTCTACTTTAGAGCAGGCCAACACTACTATAAGATATCATTTTATTTATCATTAGTAACCTGGAAACTCTGTTATTCAGATCGCATCTTCCATTCATTCATGTAAAGAAGACAGTGGTTGCTCTTGATAAATAAACTTTTTAAGTCAAATGGTTCTTTGCACTTTTGTGTTATGGATAAACATTATGCCGGTGGGGAAATTTACCAGCAAATCTTGAATTCGAAATTTTCAGATTTTTCTTTCTAGTTACAGGGAGAAGGAGAGAAGAGATCAGCGGGACAGAGCAGGAGGTTTAGAAGAAAGTCAGAGAGCTGGAGGGTGCTGTTATGCCTCTATGTCTCTCTAAAGGGGTGATCACATGAGTACCTGCTGCAACATTCAGTTCAGTCGAAGCCTGTGTGAGTGACAAATTTGCTAATGTTTCCTGTTTTCTCGCAAGGTGCAGTCTGTGGCCATTTGTCTTTGCCTTGGACCTTCCTATTTGCAACATACATCAACGTATCAATGTATCGTGTTTGCAAGGTTGTTGTTCTAACAGCGTGAATGTTACACTCTCATACTACAAAGTGTAACACTGCTCACATTCATAGTTTCAATTTCATGATGGTTCTGCTCAAGATCAATTATTATCCACACTGTAAACATGCCATCACATCCCTTTGTGGACTATTTTTGTTTGAAGAAAGGCCATAACAACCTTAACGTACAAAATACAGAGATAAAATGAAAACAGCCGCTGTAAATATCTTATGAAAATAATGGAAATTTTGGCAGATCAAGTTTGCTTAAACCAAACCAAAACCAAAATCTGACTGCCATCAGTGTATCAGTGGCAGAAGCCTACAGCTGTTGTTTTACGACTTTTGCAGCTATTGCTCAGGATAAAATCTGAGGAGGTAAGAGAAGAAAAAATCAAAACATGTGAACAGTCTTGATTTACAAAGTGAATGTAGCAATTAGCCTCTTTGCATTACAATCGTGTGCATAATGGTCACGTCAAAGGAACAACATTAAATGTAGTAAGGATAAAAAGTATTTTAGTAATGGTTCTGAATGCAAGCATGCAGTGAGCCACTGCAGAACTCTGGCTGTATTTATTCTTCACAGAGAGAGACAGAGAAGAAGACAGAGTTACATTTAAAAAAACCCTCTGAAATGTTCAAGTGGTTGTACAACCATGATTTTTAACAATTAAATTATGGATTTTTAGAAGATTGGAAGGTTAATTTTCTCAAAAAGTAGATATTCTCTGTAAAAGTGGTCTGCATTTTATTCAGTTTGTGAGATAAAAAACAATGCTTGAGTCTGAATTATGAATAATTAAAGATAGAAACTGTACATATGGTCAGGAAAAGGGGATTATTGTAACCTCTTATATCCATAGAGGAAACTGGGCTGCATGCCAACATCTGCACATATTACAATGACAAACTCCACCTGTACCCATTAAGATCCGGCTTGGGCAGACATTAAGTGGTTTGTACGGGGTTTTGGACAGTCTAGTCCAAAGCGGGAAAAGGGCGCTGCCATGGCCAAATGATGCCTTGTCACAGTGCCAACCTTCGATGCTACGCAGTTCAAAAAACCCGGTATAGGCAGGAAACTGCTCTGCTCTGCTTTTATTTATACTTTAAGGATCAGGGGCATAAAAGGTGCCACTTAAGCCAAGAAAACATTTAGACAGCAACAGTGGGAGGCACGTCCCTGCTGTGTAACCATGGCAATGTCTCTTGTGGGGAGTACAGGCTGGTTTCCAGTACACAGTGAAGTTTCTTCAGATTCTGGCACAGGCCTTTATACCTTCTTACTGAAATACTTTTAGTTGGTTGAACTCTCACTTCTTTTTATCCCACATTTCTTTGTCTGTCACCCGGCATGTGTAACATCCGATGTAAATGTGTGAGCTCACTGTGACACATTATAAGACTAAGCTACTATTCGTTTTTTTAAGCATATGTTGCAAGGTCTGCATAATGCAACCTCGAAACAACTTTAAATTGATATGCTAATTTAATTAGATGCTATGCTACATTATCTACATATAAGTAGACATGACAGCATAATATACAATAAAAAATCATGTTTTTTAATTATATAATTATACATTTGGAGTAAATACAAGACTTATTTTATCATCACCTGTTAGCAGGAAAAGAACTGGCATGAAAATAAGAGAAAAGAGAAAAAAAACAGAGAACAGGGATCAGAACAAGAAGGCCATTGTGCTTAAAATGGAAAACATCTGTCTCAGAGCAAAAAATTAAGTTGAGTATTGGTGCCAACTCTCCAAGATAAAAAGTATTCAAAAAGCCAGAGGATAAATGCAAATGTGGGTCTTGAGTGCTGGTCTTTTCTCTCAGGTTGGTTCTTTTCTACTTGTTAGTTTTATCATGTTTGTTAGCTGCTGTCGACACTGAGTAGCTCCTTTATCATTGTTTTGGGACAGTGCCTTCACAGTTTAGCACTACCCTTAGTGAAGGATGTTATGTTGACATTATATGGTTGTTTTGAGTCTTCACTTTTAGAATTTATAGATCGGGAATTTAATATTCCATACTGTAACATCAGAGACAACACTATTTTACCTAATAACATCTCTTTAGCCAAGGTCAATCTCTGTGACTCAAAAATTTCCATTTGCTGTCACTCTAATAGTTTCAGCAGTCTTGAACAAAACAAATGGAACAAAAACAAAGTCAACTAATGAATCATCAATTTCATTGTATTTTTAAGCTAATGAGTTTTGCCTCAAGCTCGAGGAAAACAAACATGGAAGAAATGGTTAGCCTTGCAAGTGAGTGTGCTGGGTTCTAACAATTGATTACCTATGGAGAACAGCAGAGTGGAAACACACTGATGCAGTGAGCACATCACCAAAGTTTCCTTGTGCTCAGTGTTTGAATGGTGACCAGTAACACTGGATTGTCATTGAGCAGAATTAAGTCAAACTATGTATTGAAGGAAGACAAAATTCAGCCAGGATATCAATGGCATGTAAAGGTTTTTTTTTAAGACTTAGAAAGTAACAACAAAGTACAATTACAATTTTCCTAAAATAAATTTAGGAAAATTTACAATTAGTACTACATTACCCAGTGCTGATGCCCTCAATTTATTAATAAAAGAAGCAGCAGGTTTAACAACATCAGGTGACTTTTGACCTTTTCTGCATAATCAGAAGATGAGTAGGAAATGAAAGGGATTTAAAAGTTGAAGGCAGGGGGATGTAACACACTGTGGAGTTTGATGTTTATGCTTTTGAGTCTATGTGTGTATGCATATGTTGCTGTGCAGTATGTGTCCATGTGTGCATGCAAGCACTACAGAGATGAGAGGAGGAGGAGGGAAGGGAAATGTGTTTGCGTGTGGTCCTTTGAGATCTTAGCATCTGTGTCACAGTAATTATTAACAGATTAGCCCTGAGAAAATCACTGGAGATTGGAAGCAGATTCACAAAGTTGGATTACAGCGACCTCTATGTCTTTTGATCCTTTTGCTTTTTCCTTTCTCTCTCTTTTTGCCAACATTACTGAGCATCTACACACACGCATACACAACAAAAAACCCTCCAAACACCAGCACACAAGTATGCTTGAACAGACACACACACACACACACACACACACACACAAAATAAAACACTGTTGGGCAATAACCATTGGATATTGGCAGTGACAGTGAGTAGAGAAGTGACACAAAGTGTATGTCGCCTCCAATCAAGAAGTATCAGTGTGCAGCATCAGTTTTCCCAGTGTTTATCTCTATCGCTTCCCACTTGCACAGACTCATCCAAAGAGACTGGGAGTGAGCAGCACCCTTGGAGTTTAGTGCCTGACACATCTAACAAAGGCCCCAAAGCACAAAAGGGACTGCTAATTAGAAAACATTAAAATGTGGATTGTCAAAAAAAACACAGTCATTCCCAACCTTTTGTCTTGAGACCCCTAAAATAAATTGTTTGTGGATCCTCCACAGAATGAATCTCCTTCTGAAATTTTCAGGTCTTTCAATCAATTATTTTTTTAATTGCACCACATGACATGAGGAAATGATGTGTAACCCTGAACAGACCCATGGGCTTCACTTGTTGATTTTATGATACTGACTATGTGCTCCATACTTCATTACCATATACTGTAAGCTCTTACACACCACCACTAAGGACCATTGCAGAGTGAGGGTGTCCTCTTTGGAGAGCTACCATAACACACAGCCATGGCTAAGCAGATGGCAATCATGATGTGTGGTATGGCTGAGTGCACTTGACTAACAATGAAGAGAAATTTTCAAATTAAACAAGAAGGGAAATAGGTGGTTTAATTAAGGCTTCATTTTGTTGATGAAGAGGAATACAATAGGAACACATTTACTGCTTACAGAAAAGGTCAAAGAGAAACCCCCCCCCAATCAATCAATAATTTCCTCTCAATTCAATGATAATTCCTTGACAAAGCCACAGCTCCTGGAAAGGGTGAGTGAAATCTGAAATGAAAGGAGGAATATCTGGTAAAAGGCACAATGTGCTAATGTCATGTTGTAAGGCGAAATGAGATGGAAGATCTGTTATCTAACCTCAGAAAGCTGAACCGTTACAAGATTTAAATAACAAGTGCCGGGCCGGTGGGGGCGTGGTAGGCATTTGTGAAAATAGTGAAATGGGATAGAAGAATAATTTGAATTTTGTGGCATGGTGTCGTTATCTTACTGTAATGTTACACAACCCTCGCAGTCAGCCAGTTTTCGGTTCCTGTCATATACTTGCATTTTCCCGGTTGCCTTTATTTTCTTTCACCCTCAGCTTTTCACGCTCCATGCAGATCACTTTTCACTGACGCACATTATATCACACACATGCTCGCACACACACGCTAATTCACAATCACACTGGGCACCGCTCATAAGGAACATCCATCAATGCTGAATACACAGTTGTGAATCTAACGCTCAATAAAGCAAATATAAACCTCTGGTTCCTGTTATCTGTCTTCAGCAGGAGCCAGAGCTGTGACAGAAAGCAGAGAGAAGATACAGTGGAGAGAGAAGAGAAGAGAAGAGGAGAAAAAATGGAAATAAGAGAACAGATGAGGACTGGCCACACTCATGCAGCTCCATGTAAACTTTCCTACAGTAATTGTACAGGGAAAAGACCCTATTATCAGAACACAAACCACAGACAAATATACAACCAAATACCTCAACTATCATTATTCCAGTTAAAGCCACATGCACATGGGACACATCCATCCTCACAGTTCATAGGAGACAGATGGTATAGCAAACTGCATTAAGAAAGAGGCTGAGTCTTGTTATGGAAGTGGAATCAAATTACTGGTTCTCTCTTTCTCTCCTTTTTCTGTTCAGCACTCATCAGTTATCTTTACATATCATCACTGAGCTTTCCCTTTACAGTTAATATTCTACACATTTCACCGTTAGAAGAATAGGTGAGAATCTTTACTGTATATATGGGAAATTGGGTGTATGGAAGTGTGTCTGGGTATTAACACTTTTACATCCATGCAAATATGTGATTCTGTTTATGTGTAACTGTACTTGTCTTCTTCAGAGAAAAGCAATTGCACAGATTTTTCATTTAAGTGTCCTATGGCTACCTTTCATGGCAACGTATGAATATCTTTCAGACTGGATGTGAAGAGAACTTAGACGTAGGGGGATTCCATATAGCGTCAGGGCATTGGTACAAGTGGCTGCAAATGGGGTGGGGTGATTGACTGGATGGGTCAAAGAAGTGAAAACTCAAATGATGGGTGCATACAGGTGGTGCTGGGGTAAAGTTCCTGTCCACAACTACCAGAGTCATTTCCCAGAAGCTGCCAAGGGGTTATCCTCCTTGTCAATGCACTTCTGACTCCCGGCAATTGGCTGATGGGGGCTCAGAAGGTGAGAAGAAGCATCTGGCAACACCATGTGTCATGTTGGTAGAACATGTGTGTCATGTCATGCCACCACAGGCCGACAGTGACAGCCGTCAGGGTTAGCAGTATAATGACTGCAGAACACTGGAAATCTGGCATTTTAAATTGGCAGAGAAAGTGTGATGAATCCAAAAAACTAATGAGATTGGAAATTTGGACAGTGCAAAATGGGCTGAAATGTAGTATCTCGATTTTTCTAATATCTTATGCAGTGTTTGCTTTAGCACCAGGTGCTAAAGGTGGTGTGTGGATGTGCCACAGTTTGCCCAGCATGAGACACTTTTTATGTGACCGATTCTTTCCTTCTCAGGGTCTTGTTTGTGGATCCTGGGGTTAAAGTATGTTATTTAGTTACCAGGCACTCAGTTGTCTCTGCTCCCTGATGGGAAAGGTCAGGCTTGAGTGAAATCAGCCAATAAGACCTTCACCGGCCCCTGTGGCAGTTGACTCACTTGCTCACTTGCACTTGCTCACTCGCTTGACCATTACTGATTTCCCTCACATTTTCACAGCCATTTATGACTCTGCCTTGTGTTATCACAGACCCCAAGTGAGTGAACACTTCCCTGAAAGAAAAGATAGATGGAAAGAGTGATAAGTGAGTGATGGAGGGAGAGAGACAGAGAAAGGAAGAAAGAGATATTAAAGGATGAACTGATAATGGAGGTTTGGATGTAGAGATATAAAAGATGGAATCCGAGGCACCTGATGTCATTGATATTTCTGTGCCTTCTGCCCTGCATTTCTGTTCACAGAATAAATAGCTACCCAACCCTAGCACAGTACAAGTGACTGGCATTTTTTTGCTGTGATGTAAACACGCAACAGATTACAGTGGCAATAGATTGTAACGTATTGGGAAAAAGCAGTACTCAAGATGCTGTGGAGTTGATTTGAGGCATTAATTTGGGTTTTTTTTGTGGGAGTAACTGAAGCTTGATGGTACATTATAAATAAGCATACTGCTGTGTGAGGGATGAAGATTTCCATCACGCATTGAGCATGGCTGCAGCTGTAACTAATGCTTCCGCATTTAAGTTAATCAGTTCCTATAATAACTCCTGTACAATACCTGCAGTTTTTTTCTCAATTCACATTCAGCACCTTCTTCCATGAGTGCATCAGATGTCCTGTAGTTTTATTAGTAGGCGGAATTCAATGTATTCAGTGGAGCATCCACTTTTTGAGATAGTGTAAGCTGTGATTTCCTTGTTGGGAAGATTCCTACATTCTGTAATATTAGCTCACAACCAAGATAAGTCAGAGCTCACTTACACAAACTCACACACAATGGACCAGACAAGAATTCTTAGCTCAAACTATTCTAAGCCTCTCTGCTCTTTACGCAAGGATGCACACTAAGATAGGTGACATTTGTTTAGGCGTATTCAAACAACGACGGATACTCTATTGATCCAACAATTCAAATGGTAATACCACTGATATGCATGAGAATCTCTCCAAAAGAAACAATGTGAAACAATGATGAAATAGAAGAGAGAAAAATCTAAACAATAAAATACAGACACAGAGAACTGAGAACAGACACTAAAGTGTGTTTATTTCACTGTTGTGATAAGTTTATGCTCATTGTTGGCTGTAGGGAATGTTTTCTGGCATACATAACTTATCATCCTTACATCTGTTGACAGAAGTAGGAATATCATTGTAGGATACAGTATATTACATCAATAGTAAGCCCTCAGGGGAATGAAAGGTGAGAAGTGCTTGACTAGTTAAAGCTAAAAAGATACATCAGTTAGAATGATACTGAAGCTGAGGATCCCTCTTACATCTCAGAACAACATTCTCTCCTTTTAGCTGAATAAAAGACTGGATAGTTGCTGCTTGCTTCAATTATGTAATTTACTCATGTGGCCCTCATGTGGCCCTGTAGGCTATTGTCCATGTCTATTGGAAGATGGGTTGACTACCAGCTGTTGCATCTACATTTTCTGTTATTTTCACATGTACATTGTGGATAATCCTGGTATCTTTGATGGGTGACTAGCTAAAAGCATCTGCACATGCTAAACTGCCCGTGACTTGGCTTTCCACTGTTCTGAGATCAGTTATGATATTGCACGCATTGTTACACACGTGCACAGATGCATGTGGAAAGTGTTAAAAATGACTTACATACTCTTCTCTTCCTAACCGTTGAGCAGAAGCCGTAGTAAGTAAATTAACAAATTAAACTGTGTTTTATCACAATGTTATCATGGATGTTGGGGGGTTGAGGGTATAGTTGGTTCAGGCTGTGGCTCGCCTGTCTGTAAAAGTCACTGCACGCCACTGCTCTACACAAAGCAGGAAAAAGAGCATTGACTGAGCTATGAGTTAAATTAAAGCCTTTCACAAGAGAGGGTGTGTTAACGCTGTGCTGATTTTTGGGCTGTCAAATGTCAAGAAACTGAGGCCTTTATTTGTTGTTATCTAGATGACTACAAACATCAGAGGATAATCCTGCTAACTGAGCAATGGGAAAACATTCAGTGTGCATACAGAACCTTCTCAACATTTTTGCCATCTTATATTATGAGGGGATGTCAATGAAAAAAATACCTCGAAGCAAGATATATCTCCATGCTGAAAATCTCTCTAAATGTAAATTTTGACATGACCTCGTCTTTGATGTATTACATCTAGCTTTCCTATGTAATTTTGGTGAGCAATTTAATGTTCCACATTTCACTTTGAGAGCCCTAGCCACATGTAGCAGCCTGAAAGCCTTTTATATCCACACTGTACCTTACCTTTCACAAGTATTTGCACAAGCTTCTGGTATTCTGTGGAAAGTGATATTTTGGTGAAAAAATAGAAGAAGAAAATAAATAGCTGTTAGCTTCACATAAGTGTAGGAATGACATATAAATGGTGTTTTAATGCAGAGTGGTGGCATAAAAAGAAGTGGATATATTCCCCACCCGGCCGATCACTGCCATCAGCATTCATAACCTCTGTGTCAGATCACACAAGGGCTTCTGTTTCGATTAAACTTTGCTCACTGCAGGACGACATTTGCGTGAGAGGAAAGCTGATATTTTCTCACTGTAATTACAGGCATAGGTCAATAAAACGCAGAGGCAGCTGCTGTATGCCTGGTTCTTACTACCTGGAAAATCAGTGCTGACCCAGCTGACAGCTGACGTCTTGAACCAGAGATGCATACAGTATACTTAGTGGCAGTGCAAAGGCAGAACCACAGTACACAAAAAAACTGAGTACAACCGAGGTCAACATCACTAATAAATGAACTGATTCAAATTTGAACCAAAGTAGGATAATTACATTATTTTTTGCTGCTTGCTAAAAATAAAAGGCTGAAGTTTCACTGTTGTAAATTCACAAAGGTAATATCTACTGTTGCATTTGTATAAACGAGTAGATGAACGTAGAAAATCTACCATAAAATATAGAAATATAGGCCAAATCTATATATTTTAGGGATTTGTGAACAATACCACCAATAACCTGTGAACATCACAGCTTCCTCAGTTTTGACCGTGGTTGTGTCTCATGCAATCGAAATTGTAAAACTTCAAAAGATGGAAGACGGTACAAGAACACCAGTAAGCTACTAAACATAACACAGTTGCAGCTGTGGTTAGGAGGCTTTGAAAGAGCCACACTGCCACTAACAGGAGGCACAGTGGGAAAAATGAAACACAAACAACTACCTATTTATGCAACCTTGAACTGAATAACAGAAGGGTAAGTGCCTCTGACTTGGCACAAGGATAAGCTGTTGACATTTGTGTTTCGGTGACTGATCAATCAAGACTGATCAAAAGAAGACAATGAAAAGGACACTGCATGAAGTCCACTTCTACGGAAGGCACCACAGAAGAAAACCACTGCTCACAATTCAGCACAAAACTGCATGAATAAACTTTGCCAAAAACACAAAAAGGAGCCTGATGAATGCTGGCAGCACATTCTATGGTCGATTTGGGCTAGGATGTTTGGTGTGGACCTGGCCACAGTGAATGCATATGCTGACCATGAAACACAGAGGTGGTGGAAGGTAGAGCAAAAACACAAAAAAGAATAAAAGTGGTTTCAATTTCAGCCCCATGTCTAATGAAAAATGAATAATTATGATAAATGTGCTATTCACATCACTGTGCCTCCAGTTTGTTAGACAAAAATGGCACTATGTGGTTGAACACTTGGGGCACCATTAGCTGGTAATTACTGGTAATTAAAGACAAGATAATATGATGCTACACGTCCTTTATTAATCTAAATTATTTGGCATCAAAAAGGCTGAATACTTTAGCTTTCATCACTTCAGTCAGCTAAAAGTCACCCTATTGACTGATAATTTCAAACTGTTCAACAAATTCAATGACGAGAAGGTGTAAATCTCGCACCAAGCCGTACCCATATCTGCAGCAGGTCTCCAAGGTGAACAGCCTCTGGCGTGTTAGAACAGGGTAGAAGTCGAAGCGAAGTCGGCAAATCAGTGTTGTGTTGTAGAACTCCTGTGAAGATTTTCATTCTCTTTAGTCTTCATTTTCTCAAAAGCATCTCAAAAGTAATAGGAGAATAATACTCTTAAATGACATGCCTTGTAGACAAGAACAGCATTTATTTTTTTACTGCCCACGCTAGAGTATAGAGAGAATACCTGTATCCAGGATCATTTTTTAGCACTCTCACCACTAAAGAACTACCATTTTAAAAAAAATAGCTACAACAAGTAGCAAGTATAGACTGCTGTATTGATCCATCTGTCAGTCACAGAGACTGTATCATTTGGTAATAATCTCCACCTCATACTGGCTAATGTGAGGGCCTGTCAATCGTTGAGGAGGGCCTGTGACTGATTCACTGGCCTGTGTCATTAACACCTCTTCCCCTTTAACTCATTCGCTTCATTGAACTTGAAGTCAAACTATCAAATTACTAGAAAAGGGATGCAAAAATGGTGGACTCGTGGAACCAAGTCGGGCACCTCCCCTCATGAATAACATGCTTGTTTCTGTCTCATTAGCCTATAAACCCTTACTGTAAACTCTTACTGTATTTGCATATTATTGTTATCTCCTGATATCTACTTAGATCATCAGCAAGGGATTCAGTATAAAATACTTAATTTGACTCCAATTCAAATCTGAGGCCTAGTTACATATCAGCTGTACTTTAATTGGACTGTTGTTGTATCTAACATGGAATATTGGAGTTGTTTGATCACTTAGTGTGTTTTTCATTTCACAACATTTAAAATAAACGTATTTCATCATTTGTCACCCCAATGTGGTTGTGAGTCAGCACAACTACCCACTTGCCTCCCACATCAGTCATGCTACACTGAGTAAAAGGAGAAGTGACGTTGGAGAGGGTGATTAAACTTCTCCCTCTGTTTTCTGTCTCCCTGCCTCTCAGCTGGGTCACTCTGGGCTGTTACCCACCACAGCTCAGCCTTTTCATCAGATGCAGAACTCTTGTGTTTGCTTATTCTTGCTTTACATTTTCTGGTAGCTTTGGTAATATATGTAAACAAAGCCACATGGTCAGTGAATCATATCTGGGCATGATGGTGACAATGATACTGAATGGGGGTGGGGGCAAAAAATCTTGCATATGCGCAAGTGTTTCATAAATAACTACCTTGCAGGATGACTCTGGGAGAGTAGGCGGTTATACATATTATGTACCTATACTGTATACATGTGTGTGCATGTGTGTGTGTGTGTGTGTGTGTGTGTGTGTGTGTGTGTTGTGACACTGTCCATCAAGGTTGTGAACAAATAAATACACTCTAAGTGTCAAATCTGGAAACAAGCACATGAGTCAGCATGCTGATTATGAAATGGGCCAATTTCAACCTTCACTAAATGCCACCACTGCTAAATTGAGCTCTCATAAAATGAGGAATATCAAGCTGCATTAGATGTACTGCTGCAGTGATCATTGACATGATGTCATGACATCAGCAAATGTTGCTGAGCATTGATAGAGATGTTGATTTTTCAGTTTTACTTTACAGTTTGCTTCGGCACAAACATTGAACAAAAGCCATGATTCTCAAAAAGTGTGAAATCATGTTTCATTTTATCGAACAATAAATATATTACTTCCTGAGCTGTAAAATTCTGTATCAGGTAAAACATTGTTTGTGTACCTGAAAAAGAAAAACAAAGTAGATGAAATATTGTGTCAAGACAGGAACATTCCTACAGTAAATGATGAGAATTTGTATTGTTAAGATAGTTGTTACTGTACAATGTTAAATCACCTGTTACATGAGAAATACAGTGAAATGGCACAGTTCACTAGACATTTGAAAGACTTGACTTCAGCTCATTTTACTGGCAGTGACGAATTGATTTGCTTTTGACTCACAATTTAAATTTTTTCAGTGGGTTACAGCCTTCTGCAAAAAAAGTGAAGTGATGTTTTGCACAGTTTAAAATTGATTAGTGATGGCACTAAATGATTTGAAAACTGCAATAGGGTCTGAGGAAATTTATCTGAGCAATGAGGAAAATTGTAACATTTCAACATTGTAATGAAAGCAAAATGACTTGATGATACTGGGTTAAAATTATCCGGATGCCCTGCCTTTCACCTTGTGCATAACAGCATAACATTTCTGCATAACTGCAAAACAGTTAGGATTATCAGCACACATGCAACCCATACATGCATATAGTCAATGAGCCGGTGCACATATGTCAGTCAGAAATCATATCTTTGCTCAACATAAACCATTTGTATATGCCTGCAAAGCATGACAAGGTTGGTTCTGCCATCTGAGGGGATCCCTGAGGGGCAGCAGGAGTAAATGGCTTGCTTGATTGAGGTGGGGGTTAAAAGCTATGGGATTAATTAGTATGCCTATGGCTATATGAGCTGAAGTGGGTATCAATACACAATCTTTACAGGACTCTTATAGAAAAATAACCTTTCTAATCCAAATAAATACAGGCAAATACTGGATACTTCATTGACAGGTGTTGCATCTTATGTGACTATGAGTGTGTGTATGCATGCTGGGATGTTTGTATATGTGTGCATGTTTGTTTGGTAAATGCTATCTGCCTGTCAGCATCCCTGTTCCCGCTGCCGTTTCTAAGTAACTGATGGATGTGATCAATCCAAGTCCCACACAGCAGCAGGAAATCTATAGAGGATAGACAGACTTCTATCCAGCCCTCTGTCTAATTGGCAAGTTAGAAGTTCATCCTGCCAGAGAGGCCTATAGCAAGTAATGTGAATGTGGCATACGTTAAATGTGAACACTGAACATGTCAAATCTCTCTGGTTCAATCATGAGTGAAAACTGAAAGGCTGCATAACATCCTTTTTCAGCAGGAGGGCACCATTCATTTCTCCTGGTTAGACTGCTTTAATACTCTTTGGCACTTCCCTGAGGAACAGTATATTGCAGGTCTCATTCACTTTATCTGACCATCTCATGCGTTGGAAACACACAGGGGCGTCAAGGAGGATGACAATTTCATTTTTGGTTGAGTAATCTATCAGTGTGAAGGAACCAGAGATTTCAGGTGTAATGATCTGATTCACTGGCCATCTTGAGAAAGGTCAGAACCAAGATAAATATCATCTGCGATGAATTCAAGAGAGTTGCCAAGACCTTAAGAATAAACACAAGACAGGTATCGACTTATGGCATGTTAGGTTGTCAGGGTTGCCCCATGCTGATTTAGAACCATTGACAGATATTAATAAAGACGTTTAAAAAGGCTAGCTTTTATTTCTCTGGCTGAGTGTATTTTGTCTGGTAAAACAAAACCAAAAAACCCAATACCACGCAAGCCATAAAAGAAATCAGAAGAGATAGGATACATAAAATAAAGGCTGAGAATGCCAGCTACAGGTACCTATAGTATAAATAGTGCATCACATGATTTCCCTATGGACTGTATCAGCCTCAGAGCACTCTGTGTATGCTAAAGCACTGCATTAGAAGCACAGTGATTGATCTCAGCCCCCCACCCACACTGACAGTGGGTGATGCAGTACCTAAACACCCGACTCCGTGCCAGACAGAAGCAGGCAGCTCAAGAGAAGCTGGTTGAAGGAAAAGACGGGAAGGACAAAGGAAAAGAGGAATGAGGGGAAGGAAGAAATAAATAATAGTAGAGAAAAAGATAGATAGATAACTTTAATCCTAGATAATTAATTTTGGTAAATGTCTGCATACACATGACCCCCCCCAAATTAGTTACAATAGGCTTGCGGTAACAAACACTAAGGGAAAAAGGATTCAGTTGATGGATCATTCTTCCACTCGAGTGGCCAATACCATTTATGCTGGCGTACCTATTAAATGATGCATTGTTCGAGTTTGCTTCGCTTTATTTGCCCCTGGATGGTATTTGATTTAGGCAAAAGTGCAAAGCAATAGGCATAAGCAATTCAACATTAAACAATAAACATACAACAATAAACTCTGCAGTAAAACAATTAGATCCACATAGTTTATGAGGGTGAGGATATCTGCAGGATCATAACCTTAAAGTTATGACTCAATAATGGCTCAAAACATTGAAATATACACGCTAATTCTGAACAGCAAATAGATAAAGGCAATGCAGACAACAAGACAATGATTCTATCATCAACACTAGAGTCATTCTGTGTGTGTGTGTGTGTGTGTGTGTGTGTGTGATGAAGAAAGAGAAAATGTATTCTCCTCTATCTGTCTGCATCAGAACATTTTAATCCCACTTCTGCGATCCCCATCAGAGATTTTGATCAGCATGACACAACTGCTTGCAAGTTTCCCTAGAGGGAAAACAATTCATGTAGCCCTTATGGCCTTTATTGTGGTGGGCTTAAACATTTAAATTTCCATCACCTAACCATTTAATGTGTCACTAACATAACCTGTGACCTGAACACCAGCCTTGTGAAAAGCCTTTTAACAAAAAAAACAAAACAGCTCCAGTCTGAGATACTTGGAACAAACCCCCCCAAAAAATAAATGGGGCGGGACAGTAACACCTTTATCATTATTATTAATAATATGCAGAGTTGCGTGACCTCAAAGTACTTCCCATAATAACTCCACCTACCACCACCTGTAAAGCTCTCTAATTAACATTTATATAAGATGATTAATCAAAATGTCAAACAATTCCTTTAATGATGGCTCTGTTCTAATGTCCCAGTAAGAGAGGAGCTAAAATGGAACTGAAATGTCATTCCATTTGGATACCTACTGTAAAAGTAAGTTGGTATGAAAGTTTATCTACTGTATGTACAATAAATAAAACCATTATCTATGCCAGGATCAGACAACATGATATAATTCTGGTAATGCCTCAAGCAGACTGAAAGTGAATGTTGGGAGTGAAACTGAGCATCCAGAGTGATTCTTTTATCTTGTGTAATATATTATAGTGGAAATAATCGACACAGCACCCCGGTCACCTCTCAACAACCTGACAAAAAGACTAGTGTGTCAGATTTTTTTTGCCTTCCATTGCCTCATTTTACAACCTCTCTACTGCCAGGTGAATCACAGAAGTCAGTCTGTAGCAGCTTTATTCCGAGCACCTTTGAATATCATAAAAGCCAGTGAGCTGTCTCTCCACCACTCACACCAAGAACTTCTCTCTATGATCGCCCAATCTGACTCATTGACCAACTTGAAACTTGAAGAATATTGTGTTGTGTAATCCTGGCATGACATATGTAATATGAACCTGGGCTAATCACACAATCTCACCATGTGTGAGAGTACATATCTGAATCCCAGTCTCCATTTTGGCCCTTCTGTGAGAGCATACAATACATGTGCTGTCCTCTGTGCTGCTGTGCTTGCATGCCTTTGGAATGTGTATCTCTAAGTGTGTACCCTGCATCTGCGTGTGTGAATGTCCAACAATCCTGCCTGTGTACCGCCAAGATTGGCTGTCATCAGGTTAATCCCAATAAATCCAGCCATCTAAATGATTAGGGGGCTCATGCAGCAAAGTGATCAATAGAGAGATAAAGAGAGGGATGTACCATGGTCAGCCAGCTTTCCGAGGTCTTGGCTGCTTTCAAGTTACGTCACAGTGAAATCCAGCAAACAGGGAGGAGTTGCGGGAGAAATGGGCGAAGGGGACTGCGGTTGTTTTTGTTTTTTTTTTATTTCTGGAGAGCAAACAGTCTGCCTTATCGTTGTGTCAGGGACAGACAATTGGTGATTCACAGTCACAAGCTCTGAAGTGGTCAGTCCCTTATTTAGGGACCGTGGACTGAATCAGATGTGCAACACACACACAAAAACGTATGCATGAATTTAAATTAATCTTTGGCATGCAGTCAAATGCTTACGGCACACAATCACTCATTATCGAATCTGTTCAGCACCACGGCATATGCACTCGGTGCCAGATGCATATAAATGTATCGTTTTCATTATAATCTTTTACGGTAATTCATGGCCTTACATTACTTTACATACGTTCAGCATTACATTACTTTCCTCAGTATTTTATTTTAATACTATAACATGTGTGTATGATATGTGTCAAAGCAACCATTCTTTGTTATTATCATAGAAAATAATATAAACATATTATAAATACAACATTGAACTCCATAGTGTGACAAGTGATTGACCTCTAACATTATATGACCACAGCCTGAGAATTAGCTGCCACTGTATGCTGTACATGGTCTCTTTTTAAACTTCTCACATGCAATTAGCCATAAGCTGCTAGTTAGTTGAGCAAAGGGAAAATGATTATGTGAACATGTTGTTATGTACAAATTACAGTATATTCATGCATTATGTATATATGTGTTTGTGAGAGCGAGCAAATAGATTTTCCATGTTGTAAGAAAGCCAACACATAGTCAACCTTTGGAATGTCTGAGTTTTGTTGAACCAAAAATGAACCATTCTAAGCAGACCCATGAACCCCCCCCCAACACACACACACACACACACACGCTAGACATTTAGAACCTAAGCATCTGTAAATGGAGTTCTCAGAATCTTCGGATCCTATTTAAGTTCTAAAGTTCCCCTCCAGTAACTTTTTCAGCCCAAATGATGCCAAACAACTCCCACAACCTTTTGTCACTTTCATTCTTAGACCACTCACAGGGAAGAACACAGAGAAACATGAGCAGAGTGTGTAGCTAGAAGGGTTTCTCAAGGTTTTCAGGAGAGACTGTGGGAGAGTGACTGGGGCTAATCACAGGGGGAGCCAAGGTGATAAGCCGGCTAATGTCTTTGACGCTTGCAGCCACATGCGTTGCGGGTGTGTCTGCTCTAACAATTCTTATCTCTTCAGGGCCTCTAACCCATCTGCCATCTGTGCATAAACATACTTTTGACGGTATATCTGGAGACTGACAACACTGCAACATCTCACTGCTTTCATGGTGACCTCTGGGGACTTAACCACACAAATTTGGCTCAATGTGTGAAATGTAAAACAAACACACTGAGTTTTCTGCCTGACTGCAGTCTGAACTCATCACTAAGGGATTCTCTGAAGAACTTTTCACAAATCTGCTGAGACAAACTTTTAAGCAAGTCAAACACTTAAGCAAATTCAGGGGGAGTGTTTGACCCTGTTGCTATGGCTGTCATGTGATGTGATTCATGGACAGATGACTGGACGTTGTCAGTGACTTTGGAGGAAAATTTGGAGATATCTTCATATTTCTTTTATGAGCTACTTTTCAAGGAAGAAGATTTTGTGGAGACTTTTATGGTTAGGACTTATACACCCTTTATTTATAGGATTTCCTCTTAACCTGGTCAGTTAAGGGCTACTTGTGGTCCTGAAATATTTTATGAATGGAGCCCCTCGTATCCATGTATGTCCCACTGTCTAACAGCAGCCCATTGCTGCCAAAACTGTGAGAGTCTATGGCTCTACAGCAGTATAGGACTACTCTCCAGGGCAATGAACTATGTCTATTTCTGTGTGGAGACTACATTTGCCATGAAAAGCATGAATGACTCAACCGGGATCAAAAATAAATGCTCAATTCTTCTCAACAGGAAAAAGTGAGCTTCTGGGGAAAGGTAGCAGGAGCTGAATAGCAGAATTAATGCTGGATAGAACACCTGCTGTGACAGGAATGAAGACAAGCTGCAGAAAAAACAGCATGACTTGTGGGGAGTGGGATAAAAACAGTGAGACTGGATCAGGACAAAGCCAATGAATGAAATGACTTCTTTCTGGCACCGTCAGGTCACCTCCCTCGCTTACCACCTACCATCAGCCCACCAAACACTTAAACTCACCTGAGCACCTGTCACACTGGGGGTCAAAGCCAAGGCCCAGCCTCCCTCGCTGCTTGAAATATGGTGAGAGTTATGTTCCTTGAACTACCCACGTATCTTGTCATTTTGTTTTGGTTTATTGTGCAGTCATGCCCTCATGTGATCGTACCCTTGACTCTGGATTGTGTAACTGCACAGTTGTTTTTCTTTCCTTGTAGGCGCTAGAGGTTCCTCTTCTGTAAAGCTCTGTTGTTCAAACAATAAATGATGGAAAGGACCAGTGACACCATGACACTAGTGGTGAGAGAAGTATTCAGATTGTTTGGTTAAGTAAAAGTAACTGTCAGCAATGTACAAATGATTTTGCTATCAGAAAAATAAAGTACTACAAAAGTACGTTCTGTAGAGAAATGGCCCCTTTGACTGATTATTATTTATGATATGACGAGACTTTTTGATAATGACACATCAAAGCATTTACTGTTGCATTTACTGTTGTACTCTTACAGTAACTGGTCAAGGTGGGGCCTGCTTTAACTTTGTTATATGCAATTAAGTGCTTCCCAGCCTTGGGGTCTGACCCTTCCAAAAGACCACAGGATATAAAAAATATCAGTATTTCTTGGGACTTCTCATAAATCTGATAATCTGATAATTAATTTTAAAAATGTTGAAATAAAACCATCTGGGAAGTTTAGAAAGGAAGATTAGTCTTTGGTGGACCCGCTGAGCATTTCCCAATAATCAGTCATTACATTTTGTTACTGACACCATGTAACAAGATACTTATGAGACAGGTCAGGCATCTAACCAATGCTATACAGTAATTGAACATGCTTAACTCACTGCGACATACAGAGTATCCAGCACGCTCACACATCTGTGTGTATTTAAGCCCTCAGCACCCTGTTCATTCTTTAGCTTTGCCCTGTCTGCTGCTGCTGCACAACTCACATGAGAGAGCCGCTGGAGACACTGCTGACAGACTTTCATAAGCTCCCACATCCATATCCAGCATCGACCCGTATACTCTGAGTCCAAGTTTCCCTGGGGGCAAGATATTCTGCAATCTGCACTCCCCATTCTCTGCAGAGGTCAATGTATGGTTATATGGGGTCATAGCCTCAATGCCAAATATCAACTCTATAATAGGGCAGCAAATGATGACTGTTTCTAGTATTTCCTTTGCAGTTATGTTATACAAGTTATACATGAATTGTTTCAACAATTAATTCATTATGACACCTATGATTGATGTATTCTATTGTTTAAATTGCAAGGTGCATGTTTGCACCCTGTTTTGTTTTTATTTATCATTTTGCTGCCATTTTTCTTGCCAATGTCAAGAGGGGCTCAAAGTTGTCATAATTTGCTGTATCTCATGTCACGAAACCGACAGCCAAATACATTAGGAAATTGGAAAAGGATCTCAAAATTAGTAATTATAAAGTGATACTTAATGAATATTTCCAGTTGAAGTGTTTGTTTGCTCTTCAGCTACAGTTTGGCTCTCGTAGAATTTGCAGAAATTGTGTCTGGCTTAAGGATGCTTTAGGAGAAAAAAAAGCAGATTTTGACTAAGATGAGGGTACAAATCAGGGACCTCTAGACAGATAGTGGTTTCCTTACTTTCTATGCCACTGCTCAGTCTCTAAAAGGCAACTTTGTGGAAGAGACTGGGAAGATGGGCGTTAGTAGCAACTTGTTGTCTGATGATGTAGGAGAAAGGGCGAGGAGTAATTAGCCAGGCTGAACTTGTGATCACTTTAGGGCAAAGACATACAGTAAGTGAACCCCTTCAACCCCTTCCAGACGCTTGTATAATCCAACATCTGGCCCCCGGGGAAAAGAAGACAGAGAAGCCTTATTATGCAGTATGCAACCTGGGAATTGGTGCAATCATGCCTTCATCCCTCAAGGTGAGTTTATCTGAAAACATACACACAAACACACACACACACACACACACAAACACGAGCAGTGAGTCATACACTGTCATAGTCCTCCACATCCATTATAAAACAAAGAAGATCTTTGGGGCCATGTTTCTATAAAACTTACATAAAAGTCTGTGTGATAACAACAGTGTGATTCTTTCACTACACGGCATCTAAGAAACCAGAATGAGCAACATGGCTGTGTTGACAGCTCAGTGCCATTCATAAATATGTGAGCAAGAATGGATTTCCTTACGCTCTTGTTGTCATTTGTTCTGCTCCTATTGTTTTGAATTTTGATGCGTGACACCCACTGTGCTGTTTATTGTATAAATCTGCTGCCTCCAAGCTCTTCATTCAAAAGCATCTGAAAAAATCATTATTCATCTGAAAATGAATGCCTTAGTTAATGGTGACAAAATAATACTGATACAACACGGTATTGTGTATACTTGGAATAAAAGCGAAGATGCATATTGTGGTAACAGAGTTTGTGTGGTGAACATGCAACAACAGTGAAAATAAAGCCATCAGTGAGGAGTGGGAGATTTTCAAAGCTGTCTGAACGTTGAAATAAACAGGGGTGTTGTGCTTTTTAGGGCCCTTCTGTGTCTGACCGTGCCCTTGACGAGCTGCTGTCCAGGCAAAGAGGAGCGCCAGGGAGAGAGGTCTAATCAGCCTGTGACAAATCAGCCTCTTCTCCAGCTTGTTTTTCATTTGGATAATGCGAGCCTCCTCTCTTAAGTGATAAAACAACCTCTGTGGAGTGGTCTTTACACGGCCAGATTAAATGTGATCACCTTGCCAGCATAGCCTGGAAGATTGCCATGATTAACAGGCAAAAGAGAATAATGATAATCATATGCAGGATAATAGCCCATACCAAATGGCTGCCTGATCGGTACATAAATCACAACCCATTTCCCACCCTAAAGGACATGGTTTTATCCTTTGGCTGGATTTATCCAAGAACAGTCAAATTTTTTTAACCTGTATGTGACAGATCTGATCGTCTCACCACCAACGTAATATTAAAAAAAAAAATACTTATAATAAATCTGTAATAAAATTGTTTTAGTTATTTTATTCTGTTCTATGTGTATAAATGTATTCTTTTTATTCTGAGCGATTATACACCTTCAAAGTCAAGCTAAGGGGCTGCAAACTAGAACACACACAGCAAGGTTGAGACATCATGAATGTTACAATGAGGTTAATAACCCTGGGCAAATATTAGATTGGCTTCATACACAATAATGACTGCAGGGCTGAGTTGAAGGGTGAGGCCTTGTAAAACTGCTTCATGAAAACTCAGTGCTTGTGTAAAAGCATGTGTATTTAAGACACTGCACATGTATGTGTGTTTGTTACGTGCGTTGTGTACGTACGGTAGGCAGGAGGCAGTGGTAAAGTGAACAGATTTGTGGGACATAAACTGTGCAGCTCTGGGTATATATCATTAAATGAAGGCCTAATCACATCAGAAAAGCTTATGGCACAACACCAGTACTTTATTCTCTCTCGTAAGCAGAAGGGGTTTTAGGTATTTACGCCGGCTGTATTTCCGCAACAGACAGAGTGAAAATTGGCTGCATCCCATGAATCAGAGGCAGTCCATGCACAGACTAAAGCAATGTAAAATTAATTAGCATCAACTCAATTTGTGATCTATATGATATGGGCAGAGCTGGCATCCAGGTAAGACCCCTGACAGGCTTTAGTATTACCCACAACCCCCAGGGAAATTGACTCCAGAACTAATCCATATGAGGAAGGAGTTACATGATGAGAGAAAATGCAGGAACAGAGCACATTATTTGACAGAAAAAACAATGCAACAGAGAGTGAGAGAGAGAGATAAAAAAGTAATGAGAAAACAAGAGGAACTGCATCTTAACTTTTAGTCTATAATGAGATTGCTTCTTGACACTAAACATGGGCAAAGGAAAAGAAAATGCAAAATAAACATGAACAAATGAGCAACAAGAAAAGTGTAGCACCATCTCCCTCTATGTTTTTGGCAGGGTCAACGGCGTTCAGCGATGTAGACGGAGAACTGCAAATAAATTGGAGCCTCAGTAGGCTGCTTGATCTAACTTTGTAGCTGTTTGTGTGAAAACCAAGGGAAACCACTCCACTTTGTAGCAGCCAAAGGGAAAAGTCATCCTCCCTTTGTTTTGGCACAATTACCATGTGTGATGGAAAGGTCACTTTCGTCAGGTTAGAGTACATCTTGTCATTTGTAATGAAGCATGTGAGGTAAATACCAAGTGGGCTGTGTCTCCATTGACTGAATGTGAGGACTGGTTGTGGTGAAATGCTAAAGCTGCTTGATTGTGTGTCAATTTTTTTCCCTTTAACTTTATTTTCCAAGGACAAATTGTCTTTGTCAACATATTTAGAACTGTGAGTCCTCAAAGCATTTTTACACTGCAAGTCAAGAATAAGTATACGTATAAGTATAAGTATACACAAGATAAATAGACATAAAACAACCAAGCTGATAGATAATGTGTACTGGTAAAATATATTTATTTGTTTACTTCTGCTTGCAGTCTGGATTTTTCTATAGAACAGGGATAGACAAAATGAGCAGCAGTACTGGTCCTACTTGGTTTCATGTATAAGAAACTAAAGCTCCAAAGATACCTTGCAGAAACCTGATGTTCTTTTTAGACAGACACAACAGGCAGCTGAGGATTACTTTTCATTGCTGCTGGTTTGATACAAAGAACAGTAAATGATCAAAATTGGTGGTATGGAATTCACCAGTTTTTTACATTTTATTTATTTACAACAGGAACTTGGGAAGCTAAATATACGGGTATAATGGGATTTGCTGTTATGGAAGGGATAGAAAAACATATCCATCTTGCTTCATTTGCACACACAGGATGTAAGTTGTTGTATTGATTATCTCAGTTCTCTAATGAGGTGAACTATCTATTGTACTATACAGGTTTTTGAGTTAATGTGTTGTTCTTTCCAAGTTACTGATGTTGTGTCAGATGTTACATGAATCATTTTCATTGACGCATTGTAAATCTGTGGGGGCATGAAGAGCAGGAGCTGTTGTTGTTGCAGAAGCTAATGGGGAGTGAAGCTACTTTATTACAGCGCCTGGCATGTACTGTGAAATTATGTTCATGGTAGGCTATAATCTCATTCTGACATATTCTATACAGGATGTAGTAAAAGTGAACTTCAAAGGGTCTGTATTAATTGTGTGGACTGAACCCTGGACAGTGACTTCTGCTGAGTGGATAGAAAGACATGTCTTTCTTTGATCATTACAGCTTTTAGGGGAGGGAGGTAAGGTCATTTAGAAGCTTGATCCCTACAGGGAACTTAACGAGGGAATCATCAATTCAGACGGCATGGTCAAACAGTGTTGCTCAAACACTGCTGATCAGACTTAATCACAGGGTCGTTAGACTGCGGAGCCTATGATGAGTCCAGGAATGAGCCCACAATTGACACCGCATCCTGATGAGAAGAAAAGACAGCACCAGGGGAAGATGAGCAGAACCTTATTCCCTCTGGGCACCAACTCCCCTGGAGGCTCTGCTGGCACTATGTGTGCAGAGTCCAGCACCTTCACCTACTCTCTTTGCAAAGAACAAATGCACACATCATTAGAGAGTCAGTGGTAGCCTCAAGGTCCACGAAGTGATCTCATGTGAAATCCTCAGGTGGAGAAAGTAGATGAAAGTGGATGTCTTCCACTCAGTAATAGCTGCTGATATGACTTGCAGCAGATCAGCTACTGTAAAGGTGAGCCAGGAATAAAGTAACTGTTCGGTCAGTATTATCTGCCCTATTATCAGAACCACACAGGGATATATGGTTTTATATATGGTTCAATTTTAAGTCTTGTAGTCCAGCAGCATTAATAAATGTATCTAACTGCGACACTGTGAAAGCAGTTTGCCAAAACAGAGGATGTTTGTTCAGCAACTTTCGATGGATAGTAGGACTGGGTTGTTATCATTATCAGAATATTAACAAAGATCTGGGGTACTGATACATGAGACATGTCTCCCAACAGAAAAACAGCATCAGCCATGCCAGCTAATACTCTGAGAATAAGATAAATCAAGTTAACTCAAAAATACAGCAATGGTGGGCAATATGTGTAAAAAGGCTTAATGCTTTTACAATATGCTTTATGAGTCATGATATGATAGGTATGATTTTTTGGCTTTGGGCTTGCAGTGAGTAAAAAATGTTCACAGTAGAAGCATCAGTGGTAGTAATCCACCAAAACAGATCTTTACCGTCAGCAGTGGTGCAGCCATAAAACTACTAATAAATTACTGTCCAGCCCTAACTGAAATTCATTGTGGTCACAAAACTAAATTCAAAGCATCAAAATATAGAACTTCATGTAAACTTTATGTTAAGTATTACATGGCCTGTATCCAAAGCAAACAATGCACTTTTAACATTATTTATTGAGATATATTTCTTCCAGCACCACATTTATTGAAGTCTCTTTACATTTAATACACATCCCTCTTAAAGTCAAGGTCTGTGGGTAAGTAATAATCAACCCTGATCAATAATCAACACTGCTTAGCTTGTCCAGGGTCAGAAAGCATCAAAGGAAACACACACACACACACACACATCTCTAGTACTGTATTTTTGCTCTCCCTATTTCAAGCCTAACATTGATCCTCACCAAGACCAGTGCTAGATGTAATCCATTTCTGCTGAGAGCAGCAGTTACAAAGTTTGTAAAGCCTTTTCCTCCTCGGCAAAACAGCAGCAGGATAAACTCGCACATACAGTCAGAAATACTGTGAAAGGGTGACATTAAGAGGCAATAAAAGCAGAGATAGGCTGAGTTGGATTAAAAAGGGGTAAGAGCAGCTATGGAATGGGTTAGTGTAAAGGGATAGCAAAAGCCAAAATGACATTGACTGCAGTGAAAATTGAGGATTGAAAGGCATTAGAGGACTATTGAGATTACTGATGACACGTTCCAAGAGCCTTTCCTATTGAAACCTTGCACTCCGATAGAGGAACACATAATCAGAGATTTACACTGTTTAAGGCAATATCCCAAAAGCTGCGGGCCTGTTCCTCACTGAGGGGGATGACACTGAGCCTCTGCAAAGCATACATGCACACATACACAGTATACGCAGCCAGACAGCCATGTATTAATATTTGCAAACACATTAATAAACAAAAACAGCGGCATGGTCCTGATCTGGCTCACAACAAAAGCTGCTATTAGCCCCTTAACAATTGGACTTGATTCCAGACAGGGATTTTCAATCTAAAAAAAAAAAATCACAATCCCTTCCAAATGTTCTTTATAATAGTGCGAGAAGCTTGTCTCAGTGTTCTCTGAAAGTAAAAAACACAGAGCCAAACAACTCTTTTTCCTGGTTAAACCACATTAATAATGTTCATATATGTTCACCTCAGAAAAGATGACCAGCAATAAAAACAAATTCAGCTTAAGCACTTAATTCCACTTAACTAACCAGAAAAAACAGAAATATGGTTTCAACAGATACTTTATGCAAATTCTTCAAAATGAATGAAAAACAAAACCGAAAGCAGTGAGCCCTTGAAATACTGAAATGGAAAGACAGCACATAAACACACTGCAGTGGATTCATCAGTATTTATCCCTGGAGAACCAACAAAAGCAGCGGAAATCCCAGCAGCCACAACCATGCAGCAACTTTGACTTTCAGGCTCATGTATTTTCCCTCCTCTGGGCTCGGGGGGGAAAGAACCCAGCGTGCTCATTACCACTCTGAGCAATGCATTGGTCTTTTTCATGATAGGGAATGAAGCTGAGCATTCCTGTTTCTAATCCTTGATGCCATCTCTGTTTTATGCACAATGTAGGATCACATTATATCAAGCATTTGTGAAAAGAAAGTAGGTAATTTGAGGGAAAGGAGGGTACCGCTGCATACACATTCATAGTGTATAAAGTATAAATTCCCTCTTTAGCTGGCATATGCATTAAAAATACGTGAAACAACCTCCACGAAAGACTGATTTTTAAATCAGATGTTTTAAATGATAAGGCTGCTCTCATGCTCCTGGATATGACTTGATTTTAATCCCACCAGCAAATGCAACACCTTGCATTCCCATGTCTCTCAGTCCATTTGTCCCTTGTCAACAGGTGGAAAAGGAACATTTTGCTCTCTTGTGTAGGGAGCTGTTGCCATATCAACCAATGCATTGGAGAAGAGTACTGGATTACTCGCTCCAAGTACAATCTAAAAAGGGGGTTTCACAAGATGGAAATGCAGTGCATCATTGCATGGTGGAACTACGGCTATGGTTATGTTCAAGGGTGAGAACATGTTAATTCAACCTAGTTAGTATGCATGCAAAGGTTTGCGATGTCATTGTTGGTAGATGTGTATTTCAGTTTCCTCTGACAATGGCAAGATATGAAAAAAATAGCAGAAAAGAGAAAGAAAAGTGGAACATAGCCAACTACTAAGGATGCCGTAGATCTGACAGTATATTGTTCATGTTGATAATGAACTCTGTCACAGCAACCCTACCTTTAATCCTGAACTCTAATTTCTGATACGAGAAGCCGAGAGTCAGTGGTAACTTGCCCATGTTTGGTCTTAAGCTTGTGATGAGAGAGGGAGGCTCATCTCTTCACAGATCCAGTGTGAAATAGAAGAAACAACATTATACAGGCACAAACGGCACACCAATGACCAAGCGCCATTCTTGACATATTCTCTGGTGCCGTGCCCTCAGCAACAGACAAAGTGGTATCTTGACATCTCGTTAAGGGGGTTTTGAAGAATTGCCATTGATTAACATGCCAATGCAGCAATAACAAACAAACAAAGTTGTTGTACATTCATATCCACAGCCTGTACACACACACACATATACGGAGAGAGAGAGAGAGTCATACAGATATACACAATGAACTCTTACCAACAACATATGAGCCCTCTGACAAAAGTACACACACTGTGCCAGAATGAATGAGCCTGTATCCAGAGTTTCCATTTTTGTGCTTTAAAAAGAAGGGTTTGTTATAGCAGTGAGTGGGCATGCAGTGAGTCAGTGAGGGACAACTATTCAATGGGGAGATGCCTCATTTTTCTAGCCTCTCTTCCTGGGTGCGCAGCCTGCCAGGGCGTTGCTAGGAGGAAGCTGGCACTGCCAGAAATGATGACATTGCCTTGATAGACATCCTCCTGCTGTCCAAGAGAGAGGGGAATGATAGAGAGATGATCTGAAATGCTGCCACATCCTCCTCCACTGCTCTTCCTCTCCTTCTCCCCTCGAGGCGATCTGCTTCTGTTCTTTTCTTACTCATCTCTTTTGTATAGTTTCATGCTGCGTTTGAGGCATCTTTTTCTGATTGTGATACTGCTCTTGAGCGGGAAAGATAAGCCTCTACATACTGCAAGTTTTTGTGGCATTCCCATGAAAATGTTGCTTTTCTAAACATTTCATTAAATCTTTTTGCGTCGTTGCTGAGGACATAGTGTTTGCTGCTGTGCCTGTGTTGAAAGCACTGATAACTAAGGCCTTGAGTGGCTGAAAATCGGTAGAGACAATTTTATTTTTGCCCAAGGGTGAGTTGGTTGTTTGTTTTGTCTGAGTGTCTATACCTTTGTCCAACTTCTACCTGCATGAAATCGGAGACACTCTGTTACCAAGTGCATTATACCTCAGGGTTAACCATTTCATTTTTTGGACATTAGTGGGTGGTGTTGGTGTTGTGTTTTCCAGCGTGAACATGTTCATGTGCTCCCCCTCTGTTGCCTATTTGCAAAATGACTGTAATTGAATATTTGTAAAGGAAGAAAATATGCTGTTGCTGTTGAACCGAAGACATGATGCAATCTGTTCATTTGAAGGCTGATTTATTCATTTAAAAAAAGGATCCTGAGGCATGATGCTTGGTATATTACTCCAAGAACCACACAGAGAATTAGGACACTGTGAAGGCTCTACTTTGCATGCAATTCATATAATGGATGCAAAAATGCATTATGCAATTCTCTTATGTGGGAGTCCAGGCCTATGCTTATGATATATAAAGCCTCTTGTCATGTGCATTTACATCCTGAGCTTATATATTAAATGTATGCAGTTATATGAAGGATTAACCCTGACTAGCCAATCGCATAAAGTTGCCCCTCTGCAGATGAAGAAGACTTTTCTGCTCTATAGGGTATCTATCATAGAATTAGTGTAAGCTGGCATTGGGTCATTTATCATCTAGCAGGACTTCAAGATCACCACTGACAGAAAACCAAATACAATTTTATACCAGTTAACTGCTGTCAGACAACTAGTTTTGATGGTGAAACTGGATGAAAAGTCACAAACGTTATTACAATTCATCTAGATGAAAGCCTGAATGTCAGCATTTTCTGACGATCCATCCAAAAGTTTCACTCAAAAACCAGATGTCAACTTTATGGTGGTGCTGTCAGGGGATGATGAAAGTCATTATGATTCAGCTTGTGGCTATCATAAACGTCTGTAGAAAGTGTCATGGCTAAAATGAGCTGCTTGCTTGCTGACTCTCCTTCCCTGTGCACGAAGATTGTGCTCATAACACCAAAGAGGACCTCTAAAACAGCTCCAGAAAAAAAGCAAAAGGGTCAGTTTAGGTTTTCAGTGCCTTCTAAAACTTTGGAGCACGACACCAAGGCTGCTGAACCAGCCATGAACCTCGGTTGGAGTGTTTGTGTTCCAGTTTTTTAAGACACACAGTGATCCAAACATAGGCAACGCACATAAACATGTATCAAACCTGCATGTCAGGAAAAAGACTTTCAAAAACACAGTCAATTACATATGCGGTGAATCGACACTGTAATTTACAGAGTCCTGATGTGCTTTTCGTTCCTATGTGTGAAAAGTAACAGGCAGTGAAGTGACAGCAGGAAACCATGGCTGCAAAATGTTTTGGAAACACGTGGTGTTGGATGCACACAAAATGACTGTGTGTCTCAGAGTGACATGATAATACAAGATGATGAACTGCTGTCTCATTCAAGTGAAATAATGAATCATTCACATTGCCTCGCCTTGGGAAAGGCTTAAAGATGCAAATATGATTCTTTATCTCCTCTTTCTGTGAGTAAAGTGATCGTCTCCTTTTAAACATCACGCTATTGAAGTAAAAAAAAAAAAACTAACTAAAAAAGTCAATGGCCCAGTAAAATCATCTTTTTCTCTGATTGTAATGCAAGCTTTGAAAAACAAGTCTAGGTCAATGGCTGAACTGTGCTTGGACAATGTGCCAAACTGACAATGTAGTTGTTAACTGTTGTGGAACTGCAATAAGGTAATTAAAATATTCATGATGTTATCACCTCATAAGCTTTTTTCATTTACATTTTTGTCTCATCAGACAATGGGTATGAAATAGTGACTGAAATGTAGCTCAGTGTGTTGGGGTTGTACATAGAAAATAATACAGGTGGCTGTTGTGATGCATGTCATTCTGCAGCTATGTGTTTCCTCCTTGATATTTACAGTACATGCTTCCCTATTAAGCTTAGTAATTTTAAATGGCTTTCTAACTTTGGTTTGTTTGTTATGTATATATTTAGCCATATTAACAGTATGGCTGAATGCACAGAAATGTTTGTTTGCTGGTTCGTCAACCACTTGGTCCAGACTGAAATACCTCTATATCTCAATCTCAACTTTTAAATGGATTACCATGAAATCTGGTGCAGACATGCAAATTTCTCAGAGGGTAAATCCTAATTACCTTGGTGATCCCTTGACATTTCCTCTAGTGCCACAGAGGTTGACGTTTGTTATTTTCAGTGAAATGTCTCAAGAAATATTGCACGGATTGCCATAAAATAGCTGCCTGTCAAGTCCCATGCACCTCTAACATCACCTCATTGCCATGAAATGGCACTGTCAAAGACCATAAGACCATGTTGTGCTATAGGTCATTGGTCACAATGTCAGTGCACCCTGTGGCTTCCCTTGATAGCAACAGTGGCCATCACAACAGACCACAGAACACCCATTTGCAATATTTCCATTTCCTGGTGTTATTCTTAACCCGAGGTTTGGAATATGTTCCTCAACGTGTGCAAAAATCAATATGAAACGATGTTTTTTCCCAAAGTTTGAGTAGCACTTCTGTAGATAAGCTCATCAACATAGAAGTTCTGAGTGACTAAAGGAAATAGGGTATTTAATCAATTTATGTGGCACAGGAACTCAGAAGCTTGTTGTAGTGATGATTAAAACCCTGCAATGACAACTTGTAAAGGGTTAATACAACAGAAATTCCACCCTTACATCAAATGATTACTCCTGAATAATTTGCCTTGATGTGACAATGCTATGGATTAGAAAAATTGTGGCCTACTTAATCCTGAAATATGGAATCAGTGCATTTTAGAAACAATAGTAACTCAGTTATTTTTCTGAGATTTAGCTCCTTATCTCCAGTTGAAACGATCTGTAAGACCCACTGATCTTCAGTGTTATGGTGTGTTTTTCTCTCATCCTTCCAATTAGTTGCAGAAGTGCATTTCTCCATTCAAAGGCATTCACATGCTAAACATCCCATGGAAAAGAGAGAAACAGCTTTTTCTCTGCTGTGATGTTTTGGTTCAAGTGCTGTTATAAGGGAAAGCAGCCAATGAATGAGCACAGAAATGAGTATGTCAAAGAATAAATCCACAGAGAATGACAATCACAATGACGTTTGATTATTTTTTTCACAAGAATAAAATAATACTTTTTCATCAGCAAAACATTTATATTTATTAGGATGCATGTCTGACCCAAATTTCAGCATGTTTTGTGTATGTTTCGCCCTCTACACTCTTTTAGGCTTTCACCCATGAGGTTTAAGCTGGGTTTTGATTTCACTCAGAGAGAGCTTACACACTAGCTTAGCCTCATCTTTGGATAAAATCCATGTTGCCTGGGCATGGTAGAGGACCCATGGCAGTGATCGAGAGACAGAGAAACAGAGACCAGGCAAGGAAGACTGAGGAGGGATTCTTACGACAGATGGTCCCACTCTGCATCAATGTCTGTGGGCACTAATGCAAACAATGGCTCCCAAAACATTTTGGCATCTCTTCATCAATGAGGCCGGTGAGCCGTTTAAAATGACTTTGCCCCTCTTGTCTTCTGTAAGGCCCAAGATTTCACAGACTCCACTCCTTTCCCCCCTGCATTACCTCTCTCATTTTGCCTTATACCATCTCCATCGCCCCGCTCTTGCCATCACTCTTGCTCACCAGTTCACTCTGCTTCACCCCTTCACTCTCAGTAAGACTCCTATTCCACCCCTCACTCCCTTTGTGTATGTCCTCCCTCTAAAAAAGAGTGTGAAGTCAGAGGTAGCCACAAAACATCTCTTTGGCTGACTCCTGTTTAGCCTCAAATAGGATTTATTTGGGGGCTGATTTTCTGTTCCTTTTTTTCCATCCTGGAATTAAGTCTTCCTGCCGCCAATTGTGCAGGTGGTGGGTAGTAAATTATATACACTTCCCTCTGAGCTAGTCAGCATCAAAAGAGATTGAAAAGAGGGAGTTACACCCTCCCATCACCAAACAGCTATCATGACCAACACCATCTCTGAGCCAACCACAGCAAAGCTTTCCAAAAAAAGCACAAACTGTCACCTCAGCACATTTTCGGCAGCACAATAAAGCCAAAGCATAACAGTGTGTACAAAGAGAAATGATGCAACATGTGGGACTGTGATGTATTACAATGGATGGAAGCCAAGGGCCTCATCAGCATCAATCTGATTGGACAGAGCATCTCCTCTAGCCCCCCCCCCTTCTCTGTGTCTCAGTCTCACTCGGTCTCTCTCGCTCCAACAGGTAGAGCAGTATTGATGGCCAATCCCCAGCGGTTGTTGGGGGCTGTTTGGGGTCGGGGCAAAGCACTAACATCTGTCACAGTGTTCTCTACAGCTAGTTATAAATCTGTCTCACCAATGAAGACAGGAAACATGAATAAGACATGGGGCTGAGAGACCTGTGTTAGGGAAAACATATGTTTGGTGTTGAAGTGTATGTATAACAGACAGCTCGATGAGTTACGTGTGGCATACGTGCAGGTGTTGTGATACTTTTTTCTTTTTCCTCTTTTAGCCATTCGTCATGCATCAGATGCTGCTGTCATATTGGAAAATCAATGCAGGTGTTTCATGTCTTTCAAACGATTACAGAACCGGGCAGGATAAATTTGGTTGCCTTGTTAGTTGGATGTCTGACAGTACTAAATGACCCAAATAATATTCTGTGATGCCAAATTTAGGAATCCTGCATGCTTGTCGCATGATGGGAAGAACAGAGAAGTCAAAAATCAATCAAGCTTCTTATGTACTCTGCACATTTAAAAATGTATCTGCTTTGCAAATGTATTTTCCCTGCATTTGTCCTTCAGAGACAGACAGCCACTATACCACCCAGACGCCATTAGTCAGCCTTATAGTCAGTGACCCTACAAAACATCTTCAATCAAACATGAAAAGCAGTGAGAATGCTTTGAAATCAGCCTTTAGCTGTCTCCCAGTGTGGCATGGCATGGGGAGTTTGATGAATACATCGATGCACAAAAATCCAGTGTGACTGCCACTCTCTCTAATTAGCACAATGCAGTAATCCTGTTCACATCGCAGACCAAACATAACTTCCTCATTTCCTGAGAAGTCTGCAGAAAATAATAGATTACAGCAACCAAAGCAGTGCTTTGCTCTCCCTATCTCTTCATTTATTTATTTATTTATCTGTGGGACTCTTGACATGCTCCACAACAAGGCTGGAGTTGTTTACTCAAATTAAAAGATTACTAAAATCTACGGTCATGGTGACATTTAGCATGCTGATGATCATTCCTTTGAATATAGATCAGATGTAGCATTTAAGTGAATTGATGTTTTTTTGAAGTTAATCAGCAGAGCGGACCTTCTGACTCCAAAGTCAAAATCACTTTCAAAGTCTTCACACTTTTTTCTGTCATAATTAAATACTGAGAAATGTCTCTGGGCTCTTTTCAAGAGTCATCCGAGAACTGTCAAAAGAGACATCTGGTACATATGTTGAGACGATGTGACACAGAGGTATCCCGCTGCAGGAGAGGGATACTGACCGGCTGTTCCTGTACAGGACAAAGCCTGTAAGCCTACAAAGCAGATCCAGCATTTAACAGTCATGACCTCTCTCTGTCTCTCCCCTTCTGTACTCTAGCCATTTTCTCTTATAAATACTGGACTGCTTGTGAAGATTTTGTGCACTATTGTGAAAACTCAAGGAACCACCTAAAGGTTAACCCGACATGGATGCTGAGTAGTAGGCCTCACATTGTTAAGGGATTAAATGGTAAAAGGTATTCCTCTGCCGCAATCACTTAGCTGATTAAGGTACCAGCAGGCCTTTATACAGCCCATTGAGGAGCTTATGACGGATTAAAATAACCATTGGGTAATTAACAGGGGCCAGTAAAATGGCCTGATCATCCCCTCTGTGTAGAGCTGGTAAAAAGACATAAAAACACAAACAAATCCATTACCAAGATTTATGCAGCATTATTAAATTCACAGGGACAATAATAGCGAAAGGGCTGCATTCCATCACGTTTAGAGCACGTCGAGTAATGAGTTGTCATAAGTAGAGAATCAGATAGAGGATATTACATTACCCATGCCAACACTTTCAAAGGAACAATTATTTTGAATTTTGTCATAACAGATTGAGAAAAGGAAAAAGACAAAAAAAAAATCCACTGCAGGTCTATTGGCTTAAAGGGACAGAAAGGGCAGGGAATTAAATCCTCCTTGGCTTTACCTGGCAGAGGTTAGATGAAAATGGAGGGTCATTTGGTGTGGTGTGTGAAGAGGGCTCAGTCGGTCAGAACACTGAACAAATTACTGCACATTTAGAGGTACAGGAAACTGCTGTGTTTTCTACCTGCTTTGTTCCAAATCTATTCTTTAAAATGAAATGGGATCCTGCAGAGTTTTGACAAAATATCTTCACTCACTAATGACATGATGATTAACATTATACCTGCTAAACATAAGCATGTTAACATTGTCATTAACACACTCTTAGCATCCTGACACTGCTATACATCCTTGCAGAGCTGCTAGCATGTTATGTTGACTATGTACTTGCACCAATAGCAGTTTGAACTTTTTGGCTCCCTGTTTGTTGTTTGCCTTCTGGTGCAATAGAGGCTCTTTTTATGAGGCACTTACATCATCAGGTCTATCCTTTAAATGCTTTGATGTCAGGGGAAATCCCAAATGTTGCACAAAGACTACAGTATATGGTTCATCCCCATTCCATTCACAATGCTCCCCTTCAATGAGAGGTGGAATAACTCTTGGTGGATCTTTAAATTTCATAATCTTTCTGAAAAGGGTGTACTAATGTCCTCTGAGCAACTCCAGCAAAAGAAAAACCCTAGAGGCTAAACTTTTCTTGAAATATGCATAGGTTTGGATTTACATAATCACACAACAAAGTAGCAGTTTTGCTGGACCGTCTGCCACTTCATTTGATTAAAATGCAAGACAGAAAAGGTTATCGAAGCTTTGTTTCTTATGTGTACTTATCTTTCCAAGAGGACAAATTTCTGCTTTTAAAAGAAAGTTGGAAGAAAATCAGGGGTGTAAATTTCAAGATGTGTGACAAAGCAGTTCAAATAGACATTCCTTTTCTTTTAACAGTTTGGCAGCCTGATTCACTGCCTTCTGCAAGTATATTGTATTCAAAAGGCACAATTTTGTCCCTTTTATCATTCCTGCTGGATCTTCATCTTGATATCTATAAGAACTGAAGAGGAAACGTAAAGCAGATATGAGGTGGGGTTGTTGCAGTGACATATTTTGTTTTGTTGCTGTGATTGTATCACAAAACTGATGGCATCTAAAAGCTATTATTCTCATGACAGACATCAGTATGCAAGAGGTAGACATTTTTTTTTCAATCTTCAGTTGCTCCAGACTATAAATAGGACAGGTAGTATAGCCAGCCAGCCTTGAGCTGTCATCTTTGAATGATAAGAACAGAGGATGCCTGAAGAGTTGAGTGTTTCTATGTGCATGTTGTCTGTATGACATCCTTGTTAATATATGTTCCACCAGTTGATGGACACAGGAAGCCAAATAAGGACAAGCATAACACTGCAAATACTCCTCTCACTGGGCTTGCAAATTTTCCTCATCACCTCTCTCCTATCTTCATGCTCCACTTGCACTTTTCTTTTTTCCATTCATGTTTATTCAGGTCTTGATCATTGCTCTTCCCTCTCGTTTTCTACCACCTTTGCTGGTAGTCTTACCCTCACTGCATTTCTCACCCTTAATCTTTTCTACAGCCACTACATTCCCCTCTTCCATCAACTCATCCTCATTCCCCTCACTCAACCCCCATCCTCTCCATGTTTGTGCCCACCTTCTCCTCCCCTCCCTATTTGCCATGCAATGGCAAGGTTCTGACTGCCACTCACAGTGGGATGGCAGCAAACAAAAGAGCAAAGCAAAAGGTCAACCTACTTTCAAGCTGTCACTCAGCACTCCCCACCCTGCCTTGCATCCAGTGCAAGAATCCGGGGGCCACCCATCGATCCTCACATCAACGACTGCACATTATTCCCCACTCCTTCCAGAGACTAAATGTCCCCTAATCACCCACTTCTGCAAATATTTGATTATCAGGTACCTAACAGTAAACAGTAATTAAGCATGTTAAATGATACTCAATCGAGGCCAAGGAAAGGCAGTTCAATCAGAGGAAATAAGCTCTGACTCCTTTTCAGTTCAAGGAGCAACAAGCTATGCTTTGCAGTGACAATTTCTTTTCACATATTCAGTTTTCTTTTCCCAGCATCATCAACACATTCCGTAGACCGTAAAGCTTTGTACAGGCATGGCATCAAATTATTAAAAGTATACTGTGTGGAGGTTAGTCAAAAGATAATAACTTAAAGATAATCCGTCTGAGTCTAGTGTGTATATTCTCTGCCAAGTGTATGTCTAAAGTGAGTAAGTTTTAAACACTCTATACTTCTGAACTAATTAGAGTTCTGCACAAATGGCAAATGATTTGCTGGCAAGTCTGTTTAATTACTACACTTTTGCATCTCAAGCACCACTGAATGATAAATTATTAAAATATATTATCTCTGCGGCAGCAAGGAGGGATATCCTTTCTCTGTACTGCAGTTTATTTTAAGAACCTACCTGCTGCATGTGAACCTCAACAGGATTTAAGTTTACAAAAGCAATGTGAATTTTAATCTTAGATATCTGTAACATTGATTAAGAACATAGCTAAATGAAACTGGATAATTAGAGCAAAAGACAGGACATATTATTATCTTTCTGTGCCTGTCAGGGACAATATGAATATCAATGAGTTATCAAGGCTTTTATGCAACTGGGGACAAAAGTACAGACTGGTAGCTATAAGTACAGTGGATATAAACAGCCTTTGAAGGTCCCTAGGAACTGATTAAAGTCTTAATGATTCATTTTAGCAGAAGAATTTTTAATCACTTTTGCAGTCAACAGCACATGGGTCCACCTTTCAGTGACTGAGAATGATAACCTTGACTAAAATAATTTCATTGCTAATTTCCTGTCTGTATTGCAGAGGTGTGTACATTCTGGACAGTTACCAGGAATCCAAATGAGGCCGAGAACACATTTTCAAGGAAAACGCTGAAGGCTGATAAATGTGCATGAACAAGATTGCTGTGCTCATCCTTCAAAGATACATAAAAGACAGAAGTGTTGTTTTCTCTCTCTCCTCTCTCTCTTACATAAGTGGAGTATTGGTGCTGGAATTACATTTCATCATCTTGTAATTATTTTAGTTGACATATAATCCTGAGCTGCTGTGCTAACGCAATGCTTCCACCTAGCTTTTCAACGATAGAAGACACCTTGATTTGGTACAGCGGCAGAGCGCTTTGCAGGTGCCGACACACACACACACACACACACACACACACACACACACACGGGTCATTATCATGGTCTGCTCCTCTAGACATCACACTGACTGATCAACTTGTGAATGAACGACACCATCACAGGGCCCACAAGATCAGGGCAGTCAAGACGTGTATGCATCAGACTTGTTGCCCTGATCGTAACCACAAGAGACTGAGCGAAAAAGACCGCCTCCCAGACGTGCCCGGCAGTCCCACATCATCAAATAAAACAGCAGAGGCAGGATATTGCGAGAAAAAACTAACGAACAAAAAAGATTTTTTTGGGGGGGGGTGTCTCGCTTACCTTCTTGCACAGCCTGAAAGGGGTTGTTAGGCTCGATTAGTTTCACAGAGTGGGTGATTTTCTCGCTCTGCAGAATGTCGTCGTTCAGACTGAGGTCTGAGATGGCAAGTTGGAATATCTCATCATCTCTCACTGCGTTTTCCTCGAATATGGCACCTGTTGAATATAATAATCACGGGTTATATGGAGGGAGGAAGAAGAATTCGAGGAAGTGGGGTGAGATTTGCACAGTACAGTTGGAGTTAGAGGACAAGTGGACCATCGCTGTTACAGCCTATATAGAAGCTTTTCCTTAACGTGACTGTCTAAAACGTGTCTGGTGGAGGATGGTAGGGGTAATGTAACTTTATCTTTTTCTGATCTATTTTGCCTTGAAATAATGCAACATGTGTATGTGCACTGCACCCTCGGAATATTTCAGCACAACGGAGAGCGACAAGGCCTTGTCACTTTAACACTATATTGTCTGATGCATCGAATAGGCAAATTTAGGAAATAAATGGCTGCCGCGTCTTCTAGATCAATGGCACCGTACCCAATAAGCATTATAGGCCTCGCGTGGGAGACACACTGAAGCTTGACAGTCTCTCTGTCTCCCCCTTCTTTTTCTTACTTCCTCTGTTTCTCAAAATGGCATCAGTTGTTATTGAAAGACGCACATATATCACGGGAAAGGGTTTCTGGAAAGGAGAGGTATAATTGGGGTACCCAAACGTTATGCGGGGCATCAGCCAATATTATCTGGATGGAGTCCCGCCGCTGTATTAAGCCAGTGACTGAGCACCTGCTGCTTGCCAGACTGTTGCAGTAAACTGTGAACAGCAGCAGCAGCATAGGAGCACCGAAACGAAATTTGCTCACAGTGACATTGACATTTTTATCTGAGATTAAAAAGCAAGTCATTATATGGAGCTACGTGGCTATTTGAATGAAAAATGACCACAAGCCAAGGCAGTTATACAGTGTATGTGTGTGTGAGAAGAGGAGATCGTGTGTATTTGAAAACTATAAAATGAAATGTACAAGGACAGACACCAGATCACGAACACCTGATTGTCATAGTGATTTTAAAGCATCCTGGGGAAAAAACCCACACAGCTCTGATTTGAAGTTTGAGTACAAAGAGGCTCTATGCGTTTTGCATCTCGAAAACCAAACTCCACTGACATTCCCTCTGTCTTGTTATTGACATTGCAGTCACGTACCGGTGAAAGTTGAGGCTTGTCGGATACAGACAGGAGGTAGCTTGGTCTGAAAAAGACCGAGCCATTTGGCTATTGGAGCTTAATTTTGTCAATCGCTTCAATGCAAGTAGGGCTTCGTGTTGACTATAATCCGTGATTTGAATTTAAAATTGCAATTCATGGGCCGACAGTGGTGAGGTTTAGATCTGAAGCCAACATGAATGCAGCGATCTGCCGTCGAAAAGTGATTGTCTGCAAACAGAGGCTCACAAACAACTAATAGTGATGAATAATAACAAAACGGCTCTGGCAGTAAAGGTCAGAGGCATTGCCATTTGCAAAGCAGCAACTTTTCAACTCGCTTGAGAGTCAAGGTGTTGCTTAAACACAGGATGGATGCAAGCTGAATAGACTATTTATCCCGCCCTCTCACCAGAATCCTCTGATCAACGCAGTATGCGCTGGCTGAGCTTTTATTCCCGCACGGCTTGCCTTTGCACCTGTCCAAAGCAAACAGCCTGTCGTTTTATCGGATGCTTACCGATATGTATGATGGAGTCCGCTTTGGCCGAATTGCATTGCAATATCCAAAGGGAAAGGCAGACTAGCAGCAACTCCATTTCGGGATTTCAGCGAGGCGGCTCATCCAAGCTCTGCTCGGCTGTCCTATACTGTCCAAATGGAGAATCAAAAGGAAAAAACAAAAAAGAAAAAAAGAAGACGCTCAAAACCCAGTGCAAAACAACCGCGATCCTCCTCTTGGCAGACCAAACGCGGATGACACCCTGCAGAAATTACCAGTTTTTGCTCTTCTTTTTTTTTTAACAACAGCAACAAAAACAAGTCGACGACAGAATGGTGTGCTCGAAAAGATGAGGAGGAACCGATGGGGACCCGCGGTAAGACTAAAAAGACAGGTAGCCCGGTGAGAGAGACCGGCGTTACCTCTCTCACTCTCGCCTCCCTCCCTGCGCTCCGGCGTCTAAAGCATGGCAAGCAGCAAAAAATGCGGAGGAGGGACACCCCCTCTAACTACACAAGGAGAGACGCTCACACACACAGACACACACACGCACACGCACTCACTCCGAAAAAAACGCACTCTTCAGTACGTCTCGATCACGTGACTGCAGAGACTTCACGACTCGGCTGCTGTCCCGACTAGCCGGGTAGAAATGATTTGGACTAGCCGGGGAAAGGCGCTTGGAGAGCCAATAACTAAACACATGACTGAACGTTACAACAGGAAAAGCAAAAAAAAAAAAAAAAGCCAAAAGAATAACACTCTATCAGCCTACATTGTGTGCCTTAGGCTACTGAAAAGAAAGGCGAGTGCGTGACAGACGCTCACAAGCAAAAACCCACAGATCAGCTCGAGAGATTAAAGCACGGTGTTTACTTTTGGAAAGTTGCCTTTTTTCAGGGGAGACGTGAGAGAGCGGAGAGACCCGGACACATCTTCAGCGTACTTCAGTGGCGACGGACCGCAGCTGATGTGGCAGAGAAAAGGGGATTTACACAACCACGCATCTCGGCGAGGGATGACGGATGAGAGACAGACGTGACAGAAGCCACGGCACGGGACCGAACCGGAGAGCAGCTGGAAGGAGTTACAGGAGGAGCATTCTTGCAGAGGAGCAAAACACAAAAATAGCTGTTTTGTCATAGCTGCATGACCTCTTATTGATAGTCGCCTTGGTAAAATTGGCGCTTTGTGTTTATTACGGGATTATGGCATGTTGGGCTTTTGTGTGTGTGTGTGTGTGTGTGTGTGTGTGTGTGTGTGTGTGTGTGTGTGTGTGTGTGTGAGTGAGAGAGAGAGAGAGAGAGAGAGAGAGAATCAGAATACAGGGTGTCAGTAATTCTTACTGGGTGCAAGTTACACGCCTCACAATGCCATAGCCAGACTTGAAGGAGGGGGAGAAGAAGGAGTCGTGCAAGTGACGGAGTTTCTAGATAGGCATAATCTTACAATTAAAGGATATTTCTCGTGACTGCAATAAAAACGGAAATATCTCTTAATTGTTTGGTTAAGTCTGTCAGCTGCACAGAGCACAAAGTTTCAGCACCACGGGTAATGGACAGCTCCCTCACTAAAATTCATTGGAAAAAAGGCACCTGTAGAGCAAACGGAGTCAGCCATCTCACTGTCCACTAAATACCCTTCTGTTTCTTTGTATGCTCGTTTCTTTCCAGGAGGTTCAAATACACTCGTCGTGATAGCAGTACATAATTTGGAAAACAATGCTTTACCCACCCTGCAGCGCACTTGGAAAAAACTATCCATTCAGGTCAAAGTCGTGTTCTGCATCATGGTACCCATTAGGTTTTCATTACAGAGGAATAAACAACCATGACTTCAAAGTTGTTGTAAAATCACAGACTACCCCTACTGGCCACCTGTGGATACTGCAGCTGTGGTTGCGCAAAAACGTCTTCGTTTTATTTAGAACGATTCATGTGGCGTGTTTGTAATTGTGAGCCCAAATGGCTCCATCAATTTCTATCTTTTACATGAAAAAATAGGCTGAAGGGGAAGCTGTCACTGCTTTTTTTTTAGAACACTAAAATTTAAAAGGTGCAACACGAAGGTACATGGATCATACTGTAACATAGTATATATGTTACTTTGCTAAACGCCAGCCCATACAGCTATTGCTATATATAGCAGCAGCTATAGCAAATGCTCCCAGTTACAGCTCTTCTAAAACAGTAGATGAATCTTGACTCACTCCAGAGGGATCAAAACAGAAAGATTAACCTTGAGTTTTGGGTTTTCAAGCTGACAGGCATCCAAAATACCATAAAAAATTCATCACACTCCAGCAAAAGAATAAATATCTTAATTTCATTGATCTATGAAGCAATATGTTGCTCGGATTTCATCAATAAATTATTCATTTTAACTGGTGGCGTAACTGGTATTTTACACTCATCTTAAAGCAGCTTCCTTCTTTCTTTCCATTTTGTGTGTTTATTAGGACTGCATGTGATGCAAATCTGACATTTCCCTCTCTCTCTCTCCTTGTGTTGCTATACATGCTGTACAACTTGCACAACCTACATATAATTGATAAAAATCAGTTCCATTTGACTAACATCCATAAATTGCAATTAAATTGGACATTATATTTTATATACCCAAGATATCAAATATTTTTTTAAAAATGTGCTCAAAACCAATTTTATTCAAAACTGTGACTAAACAAAGAATATATACTGTGTGTGACACTAAGAACAAGGTTAGAATGGTATGGCTCAGTATAATGAATATTGTATGAAGAGACCGTTTTGATTCTGGTTCACAGGTGAGCTGCGATGGAGCAAGCCGAAGCTCCTTAAAGTGGGAATATGTAAGTATAAGTGGTAATTCCCACTATGTTATCGCATGTTAGCCATTACCATATTTCAGACAAGCATGTTGAAAATAATTCTCTGCATATAGAAAGGTATTTATGAGATATTTGATTGAAAAGCACTTTGTGTCTTGTGCTGGCAAGTAGGCAAGTTCCATTTATTAGTAAGTAGATTTAATATGATAGAGGGAATACCTTTCCATGAAAACTAGGTCATCCAATGGATAATCACCCATTTTGGGCTCTTCATGCTGTTGATTCATGCCTGCTCTATTTTTGGTCCAGAAATCCCCCCAATGATTACCTCCACATTTTAGCATTGCGGGCATCTGTTAGTGTTTTGTTCCTTCAGCTCCAGTTGTAGAACGTGCTTCATGATCCTCAATGCTTGTCAGCATAAGTTAGTCTCACAAGAGCTGCAAACAGTCACCAAGACATCGGCGGGTAGGTCACACCTGTTCTCAGTGATGAAGGTGGAATTTTATTGTCACACAAACCTGAGTCATAATGTTTATGGCTACGAGCAATGAAGTGAAAAGGAAAGACAGCGTTTATTTCTCTTCTTTTTGAAACAAGGCAAAAAAGTGAATTTTGCTTGCTTGTGACATGCAGAGGTATCAGTGCAAAAATGTGAGCCAGTGAGTCATGAACAAATATTACTGCTGCTTCACAGTGACCTCATACCAATGGACTATTCCTTGATAAACTATTTTTTCCTTCATCTGAAAGAGTAAGCTTTTCTTACCAAAAGCCTATGGTACAAGTCTCATCATGATGAGTTGTTTGTGTAGAATGGCGTCTTTGTGTTCTCGGTCCTCAGTTCCTCTTGATGAGTCCCATCTCTCAGTTTAATCTCAAATTATCTTCTTATGCATGGCTTGGGGCAGTGCACACTGATGCCTGTAAAATGATTGCTGTTTACTTGTAATACACATGCCTTGCTCTTGTGTAGCTGGTCTCTGTCTACATTGACTAATTGTACAATTAATGCTATTGTACTGGATTTGCTTTTGACCTCAAGAGTTTAATAGTATTCTATCCAAACACAGTAATTCTTACACAATAATGGGGGATTTATAAGAGTAGCTATAGTGTTTGCCCATATTCTTGTAGATAGAGCCATGATTTGATAATTAGTATATTAATATGCTATAGAAAAGTTGGAGTTTAATTACTTTTTAGCCTTTAGTTTATAGCTTTCAAACAGTCAAATATACTGTAAGTCTATATAATAAGACCAATTACTGCAGCATTTGTCTGGAATGCTTACAGTACGTTACTGTTTCTTTGTATTACCAATGAGAAATGCACCGAGAACAGCAGCATAGAAGAATGTTGGCATATTTATAAAGTAGCTGGTGCGCTACATCTATTGCAGGCTAGCAAGAGATGACACTTTAATATTATGAACTGACTGGAGAGTCTGTCACATTGCAGATAGCCCCGTCCGTCCCATTGTGGTCCTGGATGTGGTTGTATGAAAACCCCTGCAGCAATTTGGAGAAGGGTTAAATCTCAGACAAGTTGAAAATCCATTCATGTCAAGCAGAAATGTGCGGGGAATAGCAATAAGTGTCTGCAGTGCTAGAGGTGAATAAGCAAGACTCTCTCTTCCAAATACACAGCCTGAGGTAACATTATAGATTAATCATGTTATGGGAGAATAAGCACAACCTCCATCACAGACTCTGAATTTCAATGAGTGAATTGTTGACTATCCGAATCATTATATATTACACCGTACCGGACCTTAGTGAAATATGCACCAGGTAATAAATATATAAATATTTACATATGGAAAAATATACCAATGGACAGAAAAACAGTGGGAAATGTAGGACTACCTGTGTCACCCTGGAGTAAAGAACTCTGACAGCTGCCAGATCAGAGGTGTTGGGAGTTTGCCAACCAGAGACATAACTCAGGATTCAGTCTTATTCAGGTATGCCACCGTGAACATGGTATTGCTCATGGATTGCAGGCTTGTTATGATATGGTGCTGCTTCTGTAATGTAGCAGCTCAGCACAAATTCAAGACCAGTATTTAGATGTAACCTGTAGTTAACGTTAGTTGAGGAAAGACCTTTCTTTTCAGAGCCACACTAGGATCCAAACTTTTTCACAGCTCATGCAATATAGATTTATATTCATATATCAGCCTGTTCTATTCCCACTAAAAAGAGCTTTGAAAACAAAACACATGCACTACATAGCTCAGAATAATTTTACTGGTGTTATGATCAGTTGTGGTTTGAAAAATTTTCTTTTTTCCTTTATCCCTGTTCTCTAACCATGTGCCTTATCTTCATGTTGGTGTCCAACTGGGAGTGTGTTGTGATTACTCCTTACTACCAAAATTAAGAGGAAGAGGTCAGTGGTTTCTGTATTTGCTGTCCACAATTTACTGTTTATACAAGTAGTTTTGGTCTGCCATGCATTGATAGAGTGAGTGTGCTTATCTGTTTGTCTTTCATCTCATCACATAAAAAAAAAAAACGAACCAACTGTAGCTCCAAGAATCTGATATTTCCTGTTGGTTTAAATAATAGTATACCTCTATAAAATCTCTGCATTAATTTATAATGAAATTAAAAACTAGCTGCTGTAGCCAATGCAGCCTCCTTATTAAACAGAATTAGCAAGATCTGCAAGGCACTTATTTTGCCTGCAGGATGTTTACAATTTATACACCTAATAGCAACTGTACAGCCATTTGTTTTAGGTGCCCTGAGCAGTGCTATTGAATCCACTGCCTGTGTCAGCAACATTTCACTCCAGCTGTGCCTGCAAGACAGTCATTAGTGGATGAGGTTGTTTAAAGGGGAGCCAATTAGCAGAAACACACTGAGAAATCTACCTGCAAAGAGACACGCTTTGGAAATGAGATCAACAACAAAAACCCCCTGAGTATTTTAGTTTTTAAGAGTAGGTCATTCTGATTCATTATTAAATTCAGTATTAAAGAACAAACTAGCAAAAGGTAATCAGAGAACACACACAGTGGTAAGACACAGAGTGGCCGCGTCTTAAATGCTAAAAAAAAAGCTCTACTACTGCTTGGTAAACAGCTATTATTCCAATTATACACTGGAGTTCGAGATCCCAGTAAAAACTATGTAAAATAATGTTTGCAGAAAAATGCTCATGAAAGTTTTCCATTTCTGTGGGCATTATGCAAAACAAAAGGATATATAAAGGTAACGTTCAAAATTGCAGTTTTTAAGCTTTTTTAAGCTGAAGGGGTCAGTGCCACAGTTGACAGCCTGGACCTGCAGGCATTATCATTGTGTATGAAACATAAATTATTACACAGATGCAGAAAGAAGGAGAAAAGCCAGACAGGCATCACAGTTTCCAACAAACTCACAGTTTTCAATCTATTTATAATGAAGTCAAGGTTTCGGCACATTGGAAAGTTGGCCTTGTGTAGTGAACAAAGTGTCTGTTGGTCTCTCTCTGCCATTTTCCTCTCTCAACTCTCTCTCATGCTGTCCCAATCTCACTCCTTTCCTTTCTTGTCCTCTCACCACCACCTTCACAGACATGCTTGAAAGATGTTTTTCACTCTCTCTCATACCGTGCGTAAGAGGTAGAGGTGACAAGAGTCTTAGTATTCAGCTCAGTTCCTGATCCTTTTAACTCCATGGGGTTCCTCTCTTGCCTTTGCCCCCAAGCCTACTTTTAAGATGTTAAAGCCTCGGGCCTAATGACAAAATCTAACACAATAAGTGTCACTGATATGAAGCCAAATTAGATTTCCTTGCAGTGGCTTGGAATGCATGCTTCCCACTCCACTGCTTCACCAGAATTCCTATGCAGAAATGTCCCCCCACAGCTGGCTACCTCTCACAGTCAAGATTTATTAACACCCCAGTCAATCTGTCAGTTCCACACTGAACATGTGCAAGAATAACCCTCATTTCCTTATTTAAAAGCAGATATTATTTTTAAAAAATATCTGCAGTTAAATTGCTGGCTTCCATTTGGGTAATTATCCTTCAAATTTCGGGTAAGTGACAGAGTATCCTGGTGGCATCTGATTAATTAGAATGGGATTTAATAGGCCTAGCTAGGCTGTATTGGATTAATTAATTGGCAGATGATATAGTCTAGTGTTGCGGGCCTATTACGATAACTGTCATACTGCATTTGATGACAAGGTGCCAAGCGATCCATTCAGTGACACAAACATGATTGGAGCGGGATAATATCCCTCTTAGGGAGGCCTTAGATCATTTTAAATACACACTGCTAAGACTTAACAGTAATGACAAAGTCATGAATTGTCCGATAAATGCATATAACTTGATGCAGCTGTCATACAGAATGACAGGGGCTCCCCTGCAGAAAGAAGTGACCGTTCACTTGTAGGTGCAGCACAGTAGCACTGCACTCCTCTTTATCATTTGCATATAATTCTATTATGCCTTCTCTGAACATGTGTGACAGAATGAGCGAGAGAGAGACAGGTACAGCTGTTTTGGCCATGACAAATTTAAATTGGCATTCAGCAATGAGCTGGAATGGTCATAAAGTTGTACCACAAAGTTGTCGGGGACCTGCAAACGCTGATCAAAAGAGAACAGGCAAAATTGAAGCAGCAAAGACATGTTGTCTCAAATGAGAAACTGAACAGCAGTGGCTTGTTTTTATGTTTTGTTGCCCTATTCATGCACCTTGAACTCTTCCCTCTGTTGACTTGACTGAAAAGTCTATAGTAGATCCAACACTCCACAAACTGCTACTTCACAGCAGCTTTCAAGAGACTCTCCATGCCTGGACAATGTCCGCATCCTTGCCCAAATTTCACACTACCTAATGCAGGAGTTTGGTTATGAATTTTAAGTCTCCCTTGCCATGGCGAGAAAATCCTGTCACATATCACAAAGTTCAACATGGGAAAGACTGAGCTTGTATTCCTTCAGGAGAAGGCCCATTCTTCTGAGACCTTACTTCACCATTACTATTGTTCTCAGCAAACATGACAGAAGTAGCCTGCACCTGTAAATTCCCCTTGTGCAACATGAGAAGAATTTATCCATTCTTCACAACAAACAGCCCAGGTGCTCAACCAGTGGCTTGTCTTTTCCCACTTGGTTGACTGCAACGCCCTCCTCACAACAGCCCATGCCACCAAACCTCTCCAGGTAGTCCAGAATAATTTTGCCTGTCAGGTGTTCATCCCAAGTTTTCCAAAACCATTTCCCTCCTCTGCCCACCACCCTGGCTCCATGTTGCAACTTCCATCCAGTTAGAGACTCTGGTGCTGGCCTGCAGGGCACTGACGAGACAAGCTCCTTTTGCCTCCAAGCCATGACCACACTCTACACTCCTCTGTCTCTGGACAAATGACTCCACTGTCACTCTGGATTCTGTGGCTGCTCATTTTGGTCCAGGCTCTAATTTGTTCTGGCCCTGCAGTATTGGAATGAACTCCTCACTGACAGCAGAATCAGAGCTAATCTTCCACTGCAGGTTGAAAACCAAGAAATGCAAGTGCTTGTTTCCACTAATTTTGAAGGCACTTATTTCAAGTCACTTTGCAAAGCTCCTCCATAGTGACAAGTCATTACACAACCATTTCACAGGCTGAGCAGTAATCTGTATGTCAAGCCAATTTATGTCAATATGTAAAATCAGTTCCATTTGAAATTTGGCTGAAAACTGAATGTTTTGTTCACTCTGAATCAATGAAGCAGACATTTCAGAAATCAAAACAGAAAGAACCGCATTCAAGAAAAAAAATTCAAAAAGTTTAAAATTATATTACTGGCAACAACCAATCTTATTGGCCTATCTTGCCTCTCGATCATTTTGTTATGAGAGCCTTCCTCTGAGACATTGGTCTGTGTGCAGAACAGCAGAGATATGGGCACGATTGTATATGTATTGCTGTTAATAAAACAGATTTAAACATTGTGTATGACCACAGGTGTCCTGTGTTTTGGGCTTGCCCCCGGCTTTATATTTTATTTTGTCTCTGTGTCTACGTTAGCTGCAGGCAACCTACGTCTTGCTGACAGATGATAACGGCATTATTTCACAATGACTGTGACGAGGAAATTGCATGTGTATGGTCAGGGAAAATGTGTATGTGTTTGCGCCTGGGGGAATATTTGAATCAGGCTTCTGTGCTGTTGATTAAATTTGTTTAAAGCCCAGTTTAACTGCAGTGCTGTAACAACTTTATGAACACCATTCTGAAGAAATACTTTGGTGAGATATGACCATTAAGTTTAAGTCATGCAGTGGCACACAATCAATAGCAGAAATGGGATTTCAATTGTTTTAAAGGAGCTATGGTTGAAACAAAGTGACTAAAACTTACATATAGCACCTTTCAAATGGCTGAACTAGCCTAAGCTTAACCAAAAGGTTCCTGAAAGAACTGACTGACAAAATATGTTTTGTCTTGATGTAACCAGGTCAGTCTAATCATTAGTCTATAAGTCAAAACTAATATGAAATCTAAGTAAATAAAATCTTGATGTATTTGCAGTTAGCATTTGTGTGACAACATATCTTAGCAAGGCCACATTATTTCATTATTTAGTGGTTTGAAGGAACCAGTGTGTAGCCTATGTGCAGATGTTGCTAAGCAGCAAGAGGAATGATCCACAGGGTCTACCTCTCCTAACACCTCGCTCTGTTTTAACCCTTACATGCTTGAGAGTCCCTACTTGCATTTCTGTTTGGGATGGTAAAAGATTCTGTGTGTGTGTGTGTGTGTGTGTGTGTGAGGCAGAGAGAGAGAGAGAGAGAGAGAGAGAATCAGCTCAACACTGAGCCACTGTTGTGCTTCAGTGCTTCAGTGCTTCTGAGTTTATGCTCTAGAAGTGATGGACCCCAGCTGTTTCTGATTTTACTTGTGTGTGTGTGTGTGTGCATGTGAAAGAAGGCACCAGTCTGAACCCGGCAGAGGCAGTTTCGCATGCAAACACACACTCTCCAGACAGCGACCGTCTCCCAGAGGCTGAATCACAACTGCGTATTGTCTGCCGAGGCCGATAATACAAACAGGTGACTCACTGGCAGAATACTGAATGTGCAGACACACAAACCTTGTTCTGTTTAATTGGTACACTGAGGTACAGAGGTGGTTTGATGATGGCTGCATGTAGATAAGTTGGTCATCACTGTTGCATGTGCAAAGCACATTGCACATTGAAAGATGATGACCACCCTCTCCTTCTCATTCAATGAAAAGTGAACAGCATTTAAAATGAACAAAAATCTCTCAAATCCCTCTCAAATAAACTCCGCAATGAATGTCAAGCTACAACTGAAAATTTCACATCTACACTTCTCAACATGAAGGTTTCTGCAAACATTTACACCCAACAAACCTAATCTTTACAGACACAAAGGCACAAATGTTTTATGCATGTTGCATTATTTCATCTTTATCATTTCATTTTATTTTAAGTAAAGCAGATGATGCTTAAGCTAAGTTTACCCAAACCACCTATGTTCTGAGGAAGTTTATGATCGTTTTCTGCAATGTGTCTGGCGGGAGGTGCTGTGGGAGGATGGGCTGCCAGGGCCATCACTATGAGCCATGTGGTCCTCATATAGCCAGTGACCTTTGGCGTGGATTGTGGCAGTAAGCAGCTGAGTGAAGAGGTCTAGACTGCCTTTTCACTCTAAGCAGTGGAGTTCCTATCTCAGGGTCACAAGTGAGGGTAAAATGGATGGAGGTATAAGGTTGGTCTGGTGTAGCATCATCAGGAATGTGGGCGTTGTCCCAGACCACTGTGGTAAAGACAGAGTTGAGCCTGAAGGCAAATCTCTTAATTCAATTTCCCTGTCTTTCTGTGCTCCAACCTTTACCTATGCCCACTATCTTTGGATACCAACCAAATGAATGAGATTGCGGATACAAGTGGCCAAAATGAGTTTCCTGTGTAGGATGGCTGTCCTCGCCTTTAGAGAAAGGTTACAGCTAAGATAACCATTGGGATGCCTGGAGCTGAGCAACTGCTCCTATGTGTCAAAAATAAGTTGGAGAGGAGGAGGAGGTGGAAAGTGTCGCTGGAGCGAGGGGTGTCTGGACTACCTTCCTCAGTCTGCTGCTATTGTCATCTGGCCCCAGATAAGTGTCATAAGAATAGATGGATGAATGGACTGAAAGGGGAGACATGATTTAGTGAGGTGCACAATAACATGAAGCATCCTTGTGCTCTGGTAATTTTTAACTGCAAAGACTAATGATATTACCGTTTATCTTATGCTTTCTTTTTATAGATACAAATGCATTGTGTGAGCCTTTTAACTGAAAGCTTTTGAGAAGGCAAAAAGTCTCCACTTCCTAATAAAGGCAAGATGGCATGAAAAAAATCTGGTGAATAATGTATGGTGTACTTGAGAGGAGTTGTTCCAATGTGTTTTAATAATGATAGACTTGCAATATACATTGGTCTTGGACCTCACTGTCTGTTCGCAAAGTACAAGCAGGCAAAAAGATCCCAAACAACTCCCAAAACTTATTATCCAAATATTTTGCACTATGTATATATACTATGTATATTATATAATGTATATACTGTACGTTAGATATTTAATTCACTGCTTAAGCACTTCTGGTTGGATACTAACTGCATTTCATTGCTCTGTACTTGTGACATGTGCAATGACAATAAAGTTGAATCTAATCTAATCTAATCTAATTTCACTGTAGATAGCATATAGATAACCTGAAACACTGCAGTCTGTAAATTAGCAGTTACGACTTGGAAACACAAAGATGCAACTTTAAATTCTAAATCGAGAGAAGTGTGTTTGGAGTTTTCAAGTCAACACTCTTAAACCAAATGTATGAATAAACTTGTTAAGCCCTGAAAATGTCTGAAGTCAATTCACACCCTGGATTGATTCCTCAAACAGCCTGTGTGCATCAGTGCGCTGAATGATTTACAGCTAGATCGAAGCCTGACTGTGGTTCTTTGTCTGATTTCTGAAGACAAAGACAAAATACTACCTGAGCCACCACAACAGCAAAGAAAAAGGCCCAACCCTGAATGGCAGTCACTACGCTGCTACAAGTGGAGCTGTTAAAGGAGATAGTTTGAACCAACAAAAGTGCCAGTTCATTTTCTGTAAATTGCATGAGTTCTTGTAGATGTAGGTGTGGAACGTTGGTGGTTTTTGTGTATCTCAGTGTTGGTGTGTGTGCTTTCAACCAATGCTCTTTGCCCCCACCCCCACCCCACCCCACCCAAAATAATGCAAATGAGCTGACCTTTCAAAAGACATCGTGCTCTATGTTCAGACAGCTAACAGCCACTCTGCCTCTGTGAGGTGACCAAGATGAACTCACCGCGTGATTGGTGCTAAAGCAATTACCAGCACAGCTGCCTTCAGACATGCTGCATGTTTGAACCTACATGAAAGTGTGATATTTAATTAAGAGAAAAACCTTAACCTGAGTTTAATGCAGCTGTGTACGTGGGAATGTATAACAACATTTCAATTTTCACCTAGATTTATGTAAGATTAGTCAAGTTTCAAGCACATCAATCGGAAAAGAGAGCCCCTCCATGCCATTATCTTACAATAAATGAGTGACATTTTGGTTCTGATTTATTCTCTGATGAAATGTGCATTGAGTTAAATATATATATATATGTATATTATTTTCTCCAAGACTGAAATGCCAACCCCTGTTTTGACAGTAGTTGCTTAATAGAGCATTTTCTTGCACATATTAAAAATGTAGAAATTCAGTACTAGATGTTTTCCACCAATCCCTTTTCAAGCTAATTCTTGCAGTATCAAGATGACACTATGGTTTAACAGATGTTCCGTAAAATGATGGTAACAACTCATGCACTCCAGCACCACATTAGAAATAAGATGAAGAGGAAAGTGAGAGGAATTTCACCATGCGGTGAGAGCCACACATTGACCACGGAGGTGTTTGATATAACAGCGGTGAAATTCCACTATCTCATTCTCTCCTACTCTCCACTCTGTCCTCTAGCACAGCACAGCAACCATCACCACTTCTAGACCTGGCAAATGAGAGAGAAAAGCTGATCAGTCATGGAACAGTTGTGTGTGAGTTGAGTGTGTGTATCTTTATGGCAGCCAGTACTTTCTCGTGGGCATGCACGCCTGCGTGCCTGTCTGCAGCAGAGTTTCATTATCCAGCTGCTGATCCCCTACAGTAGCCAGATAGCCCGATCTCAGCATCAGTCTCTCAGAGTCTTAAGGGGCACAGCTAAGAGATTCTTTATACGGCACTGAGCTCAGGCAATCAGAACAGGGATATCCATCAAAGACCCAGCCACACAGTCGTGAGCAGCTCACTGAGCCGATTTTGAGCCTCATAATACTTTCCAAATCATCACTCCATTAGCTGAGAAAGAGGTAATGGGCAGAGGGGGAGAAGGATGCAGTGGTAAGTGTGAGGAGGAGGGAGAAGAAGTGACACACAAGACAAAGCTCATTGATTTTTCCCTCAGAAGTGATCATTCAGTGCAGCCAAGCGTGTTTGGTGTTTTTAGAGCTCTTGAATGGTGGGACATTAGAGGAGAGACCCCGAGGGCTGGTGCCTAACAGACCAGCCCTAAACAGAAAAGTCAATTACGCTCAGAAAATTTCCTGAAACATTTTTAAGCAAAATATGCAAGGCCGCTTAGAGAGGTCTTTACAAGTGACATTTTTCCAAATGCAACCACCCTTATTAATTACAAGCATCACTGCTTAGTGTCAAGACAAAGATGCCAAGTAGCAACACATTACCCATGACAGATGCTTTCTTTACAACATTCTCATCGCTGGCCAATAACCATTTACAAGCCAGTTTGGCATTTTACGATCTCTCTTTATTTAGATACATTAAATCATTACATTCAATATTCCATACTTCATAAACCTTAAGAAATTATATTGTTGTGGAGGTCATTGTATGACTTGAGACATTAACCCCAAGATCACGCTGACTTGAAGTATTTGAGTATATTGAGTCATGATGGGAGGGAGATCCATATGCAGATTATAGCAGAGATTCAGTAGCAGCGTTAACCAGACTGCTACCACATTAAGATAAGTCTATTCACTGCAGATACTGTAGATATAATGTGTGCAGCATTTGTAATTTTCCAAAGGATGACTTTTCTATGCGTGGCTAATTAGAAAGGAAAAAAAAAAGACAACATAAAGTGCTGTCAAGCCATATGATTAACGCTACATCCTTTTAAAATCTGACTTCCCCTGTCAAGGCCACACTGGCAGTAACAAATTGGGTACCAGGTGTCTTGTGGGCAGCCGACAGAACATGGAGGAGATAAGCACGGGCTCACCTTGCTGCCAAAGGACACGACAGATTATGAAAGAACTCATGCATATTCTACACAACCCATTGCCATCTCCTTCCTTAGAGGAGACAGCTACTATATGCTGACTTTCTTTACAAGACTTCAGGCCACAGTGCACCCTGACCAACACCACCACCAACAACCCCCTGCAGTCCCTGACATGTCATCATAAAATAGCATTTCATGGCTTTCGGGGTTACACAGAGGGCTGGTAATTGCTCTGCTACTGTCAACCTATCATGCACACAAATACACATACAAATAATCGTATGGGACGCTCCTATCCTCATTAACATGAGTGTCTGCACACATATGTAAACATAATTACACATGTGAAAGTGGGGAAGTACAGTACTAGTACATCATTTCCACAACATTACCCACAGTTAACCCTTGCATAATTACAGTTGCAGACCCTTCTTTGGAAATCAACAAACTTGAGAAACTTCATAAATACTATCAGTGTTAAAATGTTGCACACAACAATTCTGGTCCATAAACAAATTTGTCATTGAATTTTTTTGACAGTTTCAGGGATACTTATTGAGGGGGGGCATGAATGTGTGTACCAGATTTGACCACAATATATTACATGATAATACAAGACATTCAACTAAAAATGTTGCTGTGGTGGCACAAGATGAAAAGCCAGGGAAATTATGGATTTTTTTACGTGCATTTTGCATGACGCATATGTCACATTATATGCAAATACACATTTTTTTAAAATCCTATATATCCTGGCAAGACTGATTATTCATTTAGTCAATTGTTTCTATTAGTCAAAATCCATCCACAGATGAATAAACACCTGTCGAAGTACTCAACACTGCTACAGTAGGTGTCTCCAGGACGACACACACACATACACGGTGAAAACAGTACCAACCCAACCTTAATGAGCAACAGTTTCCCTGTGTGTGAAGCTGTAATTGCCACACCATAGTTCACCACTGAGGCCCTTCAAATTAAACATGAAGGTGGGGGATTAAAATCAATAGAGTAATGCCAAATAAAGGAGACGAGGTCAAAGCAACGTGATTTGGTGGGGTGAGAGGAGAGGAGGCTGCGTGCTCCCCCTGACTTGACGGCATCACACATCAGTGACTCATTCACATTTTAATCAGGGCCTGTGACTGCGGAGGGCATGGAGCAGAGGGGATGAGGAATTCGAGGTCAATGGCTTCCACAGCGGCAGTGAAAAAAGAGGTCCTGTAAGAGTACAGATGACAGCAGTCATTTATGATGACAGGCTGAGCGGAAGACATCTCCATAGGACTGACATAACTTGCTTTATATTCTGCAACACATTGACAAAAACTGTAGTTAACTGATGGAGAATAACATCTGAACATGCTAGAAATACTGTACAAACTTGATGCTGGGGACAACACAAGCAACAAAGGGCTGACAAGTTAGTCCAGTCAGAGGCTCCATTTTTCCAAGATTTCTCTGTAGAGACCAGGGATTCCAATGATCCTGTGCAGATCATGACATGCTTGCTTTAAAATCAGACTTGTAGCAAAATGTGAAGTCAGTGGATGAAATGAGTGGTGTTTTCATTTCAGTTTCACCATCTGTGGCTTGATATGCAACTTGGGAGCAGAGATTAAAGCCTATGAACCGCGTGCATCTGAAAACCTGTCATTTAATCATAGGGGAGGGATAAGATCTGCGTTTCACTGGGGGGACATTTTCACAGCCAAACTAAGCTTCAGTTGGCTCTGCCTTCCTCTGAGATCACTACAAATATGTAAAAAATATAACCTTGATATATAAGAGCAATAAAATGCTTAAATAAAATGTATCCCTGCAGTGGGAAAATGAGATCTTTCCAGGCAAGTCATCAGTGGTGCTGCTAGACTCTGCAGCAACACAGTTGACAACAACATGTGTACATACGCTAGTAAATCATACTACAAATGCATGGTATTGATCCATTCTTAAGGGTTCAGTTTCTGAGTTGGTAAATGTCCGCTGTGCTCAGGTGTCCTTGAGCAAAGCAGTGAATCTCCAGCAACTGCTGCTGTTCTGTAGCTAACTAAGCTGTGACCTGCCAAGGGAGCTAAAGAAAAAACAATATCTCTTTGAAGGGACTAAAGTACACTATAATACAGTATGTGTGCCAGTATTCAACCACTCTTCAGTGGGTCCATTGCCACAGCTAAAATGTTGTATCTTAGATCTTTATTTTGTGGTATAAGTGGAGATAAACCACCACAGAATGTATTTGCAAAATTTAAGAACTCTGATGGTGTTATATGTTTTTTTTTCCTCTCAGCAAATTCCTTGAGGAGACCAAACCCAATGATAAAATGATCCTGCTATAAATATTGCGTGAGTTGGGTAAAGGTACTAATGAGTATAGATGTTTACCATACCAATGTGTTGTTTACTTTTTGCATATAAATTTATCTACTTATATTGATATATTTTATATTTATTTTTTTCTCTCTACATATATTTTTCATGTATTTTATATAATATCATGTATTAATTTTATTCTCACTATTGTCCCTATTCCATTGCTTTTCTGTGATTCTTTCAGTAAATAAATATAGTAGTTTGGTGAAGAAGGGACAGAAGAAGAAATTTAACTCCTACTTACATTCATCATATAGTTATGTCCTTAGCTTGCTGCTTTTTCAGGCCCCAGCTGCACTCTCAAGAGGACTTCCTCTTAACCGGGCTTTATACTGCTAAGCCCCTCCTATGAGACAAACCACAAGTAACCGAAATCAATCAACCACTATATGCAACATTTCCAAATAAAAAAAAAACACTCACTCAATCGCTCTTGACAAATAAATATCATGATTTCATACTTCAAAAACTCATTTCAGATTTATTTTAACCACATTCTCCTCAGCACTGGGCAAAGCAAGCAGACACTTACTTGGGCAAAGTTTAACTTGATAATGCTATTTCAATAAATATTATTCTGTTGCTGGTTTTTCCTACTGTTAACAACACTGTTAGTAGTTCATAAAGAGGGGGGTACTATGTAAAAGAAAAAGTTTGACATCCACTGCTGTTTAAAGTCACTCCAGAAATTGTCATTATGCCGCACAGTGAGTTTAATCTGTTTTAACATTTGTTCCACATTTTCCCCCTGTTAAGTCCAGGCTGAGCCATCTAAACTTGTCACACCCCCTGGAGAAATGAAAAAAACAAGGTTAATTCAGTCCAGTAAAAGTAAAGTTTTGATATTTTATCCAGGGGCCTATTAGATATGCCTTCCCTTCTTCTCAGTGTTTCAACCTCATTCAAGTTCAGTCAGAGACTCAACTGAGGACAACCACACTGTGGAATCTGTATATGTGCAGTTGTGTGTATGTGTGTGTGTTTGAGCTCTCCTATCTCTGCTCTGCAGCCCTGCACCCTGAGCTTCAGCTGACTTGACAGACTTGCACCACCACCTGCCCGAATGCCACCAAAGGAGCACCCCTCTCAGCTCTAGTGGTGGCGTATCTGGCCGCAGAAGTGTGTGACACTGTGTCTGTGGATGCTTGTGTATGCATGGATGTGTCAAATAAATGATATATGATAATTTTGACAAAGTGTTAATGTAGTCTAAATAATGTAAAACTACAACTTCTGATCCTTGAGAAAGCGGTTTAGAACTGTAAATACTGAGAATGAGTGGATTTATTCAGCACAGTAGGAATCACACTGTCATAAACACACCATCATGTCAACTCCCATGTTAGTTGTGGTAGAAGAAGAGAGAATCTCATGCTCACTAGCATGAGAAGTGGCTGCTGTTCACAGAATCCCTGTGCTGCCTGAGAGACAGATCATCCATCCAGCTATCATCTATATGTGTATGCAGGGCTGGAGTCTCTCCCAACACACACTGGGCACCAAGGCAGAGACAGGTCCTTCATATGTTTTCTCATTCACACCTACAGGCAATTTTTAGCCACAGATTCACATGTCTTTAGATGGTGGGTGGAAAATGGAGCACCTGGGTGAACCCACACAGACACAAGGGAACTCCATACAGAAAGGCCCTGACCAACTACTGGATTTTTGTAACTATAATGGTCACCATACCTGTGCAGTATATTGTGTGCATAGTTACATGTGTAAGTCTTCATAGCTACTGTTACCTCAGTGTGTTTTACAGGGCAGACACTGAGCCTATTTAAGCTAGTTACTTATGCATTTATTGTCAAAAAATCAAATAAGCTACTGTATGGGCTAGCTGGTTGCCTAGTTTTAATGACTGCATATACCCTTACACTACTGCATGAATGATCAAAAAGTGCATTCATTTATAATGAATGTAAGTGTGATACATTCAAATACTCATTCTCATCCACACAGTCAAGAATTGTCACTCTCTCTTATTTATCCAGTCATACTGGCTGCCATTCAGTCACTGGAGTGAAAAGACATTCACCCTGGTACAACACTTAATTACACAAAAAGTCTGTTGTTTGTTGTGTATGCATCACCCCTGCAATCATGTCAAAGCCAGCAGACTGACAGTCTTGCCGTGATTATCAAAGGACTTTTTCAGAGCAGTCATTACTGCAGAGGGAACAAATAACCTGTCCAAAGGTTTAAAGGTTTCACATGCAATTTCAAACTGTCACTCTATGTAACTCTGAACCTTTGAATAAAAGCTCCATCATGGGAAGAGAAAAATATATATACTGTGTGTGTGTCTGTGTAATAGAGAGAAAGAGAGACAGAGAGAAGGAGAGCGAGTGAACTGTTCTTAAAAGTAACGCCTGAGGCTTTTTATACAACAAAGTCTATCCTCAGATCAAAAACGATGGGTTAAGTCTTCATCAGTCAGAGAAATCATGCACATAACGCCCCCACAGAGAGAATAAGCTACATGTGTAAAGACATTCGCAGCATCTATCCTATGTAGCGGCTATGAACCTGCAGTGTTTATATCCAGGAAGCCTTTACTTTTAGCTTTATCTAAAACCAGAAGGATTAGGGACACAAATTCGAGAACAAAAACTTGCATATTTTGGAAAGGGATAACGACGCTATCTATCTTAAATAGAGACACCATCTCTCAATAAAGGAGGCAGTCTATGACATTACTTTTCCCCCGCCTACAAAGCTGTCGTTTTATCCCTCCCTGAGGGACTTGACAGCTCCAATGATTCCAGTGACTGTGTTTACAACAGCTAGGAGCACCAAAAGACCAAGTGACCCCATGGAGGTTAAATAACATGGGTCTCCCCACCAGTCACTAAGAACGGAAGAAGCTTCTGAAGCATATTCAAGTATCTAACAAGTCCAGTTGCCCTTGATTCAATGCCTCTTAGACAACCATGTCCTGGATGCTTGAGAATCCTCACAGACATATAGTATCTACATATATAAAAATAATTTAAGTCTAAAAAGACACTTGACACTGCTCTCATGATAGAACGCCTCAGACTGAAGTTGTGATGGTCTGGCTTTTCTTTGCTTTTTGGCTGTTCCCTCTCCCCTTTTGTTTCTTTCTGTTTTCAGGCTGTGGCAGGAAGCATGGCTGGTCTCTAACACGCAGATGAGACACACCTGATCCACATCACCAGCAATCACCCTGTCCCTATAAAAACCCAGTTCTTCCTCCACTCTGTCCCAGATGATTACCATATCATCCCGGGTGTACCTTGCCTTGTTCTATGACTATGTTTTGAAGATTGTGACCAGCTTGCCTCCTACCTTCACTGCCTGGTCTAGCCTTGAGGATTCTTCCTGTTTCCCTTTTTGCTTAGAAACAATAAAGAAAGCTTGGAAACTGTGCTTCTGGTCTCCTGGGCTTTGTGGTCCAACAACTCGGCCTGAACAGAAGTATCAAATTATTTTACAAGCCATCCTGCAAAAGGTGGTCCTAGTGGCAAATACTTGTCAAGTTGTTTTTTCTGCATTTTGCCGTTATATCCACATTAACTTTTTAAAGACAACTCAAAACAATTCTTTTTACTCCATAAATTTGGAAACACATTGCATTACCCATAAGCTTTTTTAATTTATTTTTCCTGGCCTTATAGCATTAATATCAGAGATGCAGTGAAGAAAATGAGGAAATGTGGGAGAATGACATGCAGTAAATGGTCAGGGTAACTGGGAGTTGAACCAGGGACCTGCTGATTTAGGCCATAAGCCCATGTCACCCTAATCATTCAGCTCTGAGATAACCCTCAACCCTGGACATTTTTCAAGTAAGGCAGCAGACCAGTTAATGACAAAAGATCCCTCTAGTGTGTTGCTTGTGGTGTTAACTGTCAGCAAGTCCAGCTTAAAAAGAAGTTACACTGTATCAGCACACAACACAGGTTAGACTGAAACCCTGAAGCCTAAAAGGGAAGAAAGGCAGCGAAGAAGAGTACCCCAGTGTTTAAGCTTTGCACTCTTGAACTGTGACATTGTTGTACTCTTTAATAATTGATCAAAAATTATACTGATGTGAAATGATCAGAACCATAGATATCATGTTTGTTTGTTTTAAATTCCATGTATTCTTCTTTATTGTCAAAACCTGGCCAACATTACCCAGAGTGCAATTTGACTGCTGACAGTTTAATTGAAGTTTTGGATACATTATGCTAAAAGTGGCAAATGTAGCCTTGAGCTACTAGCCTCAAGCAGCGATGAGGAGTGGGCTGCAGAGGTCTGGTAAGCTCACTTCTTAATAAATATACACCCACAGATTTTTTTTCTTTTCCTTTTCAAACTTGTAGTCTTTAGCCCCAACCAAGGCTTATTCACTTGAGGCAATTTATCAGACTTCATGCAGCTCCCTCTGGAGCCATGAAGCACTTTATACTTTTTTTTCAGATGTGTGGTATTGCGCCCCAAGAACTGTAAACACACTTTGATGTGTAAAATCGGTGGAGTTCCCCTTTAACAAACACATACATAAACATATGATCTTAGTTAAATCAACAATACCGGAAGGAGGTCGGGGTGATGCAGGGAGCTGCAGCAGAAAAGTTTGAGGTGTCAGCAGGGGAGATAGTGAGAAATGTCATGTTATAAAGGCTGCCTTGCACACCTGTATGAATATGATTGAATTTTGCTCGTCAGCTTGTAGCCAGGCAGCTTATGAATGAGTCACTGATATGCATTTCTACTTGTCATAGCACGAAAAGCACAGGATAATGCTGAAATTAAGAAAGGCTCAGTTTTGTTCAAGTATCCCAGTGTGCCAGCAAGCCAGCATGCACAATACCAGGATACTGAACCTGAAGTTAAATTGATTTCTGCCATCATTTTGTTTCATTATTCACACCTGTGCTTTCCGTACTGTGTCAAAATGTCTTCTGAGAAAAAAAGATCCCTTGGTGGAGGATGAATAAAGCAGCTGGTGCTAATCAACTGATGCAAGTGTGACTTCAGTGTTCAAAAGAGAATGTTCGATTTTCAGCTCAGTGCAATGTGAGGAATAATGCACCCTGTGTGTAGTGAGGTGGAAAGTCAGGGTGCAAAGAAACATGGGTGGTGTTTGAGCACGTAGTGTGTCAAAAAGCCAGTATGCTCGTCAGCTTCAGAACCACCCCCCACCACACACACACACACGCACTCCTACCTTACTTTATTATTTACTGGGAACATTTTTTTCACCAACCAGTGATTTCGTTGCCTAACTATAGTTTATTCACCATGCTGACACTTTTTTCCCAAACCTAAATCAACCAAAACAAACCCAAATAATACTGTAGCTGCCACACGCAGACACTTGTCAAAAGATAGTTAGTCCAAACATCATATTATATTGATGGCTGAAGAACAACACTGGCTGAAAAATCAATCATTTAGTGCTGCTTTGATTTGCATAAGTATTGTGCTGTACCTGTGCAACAAAATGAATGAATATCTGCATGTATGAGTCCTCATGGATACTGATGTACCTCAGTGTGATTGACAGGGCAGAGCAGACTGAACCTACCACAGGAAGAGGTGCAGTTGAAGGAAATCTTTTTATCACCTTTTGAAGAGGGACCTGTAGCCATTTACTAATGCATTTGCAAATTCAAATGAGCTATCCCATGTGCTAGCTTGTTACCTAGTTTTAATGACTGCATAAACCCTTACTGCATGTATTATCAACAAGTGCATTCATTTATAATGATTGCAAGTGTGAAACTACTTCTGCTCACCCACACAGTCCAGAAATTTCACTCTCTCTTAATAATCCAGTCATTACTGGCTGCCATTCAGTCACTGTAGTGAAGAGATTCTCCCTGGTACAACACTTAATCACACACAAAAATGTGTTGTTTGCTGGGTTTGCTTCCCCCCAGCTATCATGCCAAAACCACTGACAGTGTTACTGTGTTTATGAAAGGACTCTTTACAGAGGAGCCGTCACTACTGCAGAGGGAAAAAATAACCTGTTCAAAGGTTTAAAGGTTTCATGTGTAATTTTTGCACTGCATGTGCCTCATTGCAGATTAATGATGCAAAAAGCAAACACTCTGGGATTCATTGATAATGCCTGGAGATATCAAATATATAAACAAGTGACTAGTTGCATTTTATAGGCAATAAAAAATATACGCTCTGGGGCAGAAATATGAAATAAACTGATATTTGTCTCCTGTTGACTGGTTGATGTTTTGCAATCAAAGCAAATGAAGTGAAAATGATGTGTTCCCTCATCCCAATTTTCATGAGGCGGATCAAAATGTGATCAAACACTGTCTGCAATAAACTCTGAACCTTTGAAGAAGGGTCCTTCATGGAAGGAGAAGAATATATATACGTGTGTGTGTGTATGTGTGTGTGTGTGTGTGTGTGTGTGTGTGTGTGTGTGTGTGTGTGTGTGTGTGTGTGTGGGAGAGGGAGAGAGCGCGAGAGAGTGAGAGAGAAAGACAGCAAGAGAACTGTTCTTCTTAAAAGTGATGCCTGAGGCTTTTTCTACAACAAAGTCTATCCTCACATCAAATACGATGGGTTAGGTCTTCATCAGTCGGAGAAATCATGCACATAACACCCCCACAGAGAGAATACACTATATTTGTACAGACATTCTCAGCATTATTTCCGATGTAGCGTCTTAAAACACATGTAACATAAACAGCAATTAATGTCTATAAGACACACTTGACACTTTAGACTAATTATTTTGCAAACATCCTTCAAGCGTTGGTCTTGGCAGCAAGTATTGTTTTCTCTAAATTTAGAAACACAAAGCAATTTAGAAACCTTCCAATGTAGTATTGACAGTAAAACGTGAGCTTTTTCAAAACATCAGTAAACCCAGACAGTGTGCAAACAACTTTCACTTGTATTAAGAGCTTAACATGCAGACGTGGAGATTGAAAGATGAATTTTTTTCTGGGCCACTTGGGGTTAGCTGAAAAAACTAACCCCTCACTGCCTTGGGTTGTTCTACACATCCAGCAGGTACAGAGCACATGGAGTTATGCTTCTAGCTTTAGGAAAGAACTGTGAAAAGAAGAATGAGCAGGCCAGTTTTGAGAAGTGACTTGCTTTTTCAAATTTTCCACATTAGTGTGGCCAGAAGTATGGTCTTAGGAGGCTCTGGAGGCACCTAAAGGTGGCACCAAGGACATGGACCAGCTGTGGGACATATTAAGAACATCAAAGGGCACTAGAATTCTTATAAAATGGTTCAAGCAATCTTTTTAACAAAAACAAGAATGTTTCCAGGGCTGAGGCGGAATTGAAATCCCAAAAAAGAAAAAAAAAAAAAGGCATGACTGGGATGACTGGGAGAAATAGAACAAACTGCTGAGGGAAAGTGTACAAAATAAGAAAGATTGTCAGTAAGAAGAAAGCAGGTCGAACGATAGCAGATTTAATATACCCCAGGTCACTGTTTGCCTCAGCTCACGTTTTATAAACACCCACCCACTGGATCCCAGGTCTTTGTCTGACCTTCCTGAAACCCACCTGCTCCATGCGTTATCTCCATTTTCCTATAATGATGCATGGAAGCATTAGCTGTTGTATATTGTCTAGGTTTAAGCATTGTTCTGACATCAGTGATTTTAATGACACACTCTAACAGCTGGACAGCTGTGTCCAATGAAATAGCTCTAAAAATCCACTGTGCACTACCTGAACAGAACCAAACGGCTTACGTTTGCCATGTGGACAGAAACATGGTCAATGATAATGTTGCTTCATAACTGCTGAAAGAGAAAATAAGAACTGTTTGCTAACTAGTTTGACATATTAACAGATGATAAAACAAGCCCCCCCCCCCTCTCCGCCCACCAGCTCTGGCCCCAGGAATGCATTTCACTTTGGTTGCCAGTGTTGCTGACTTGCTACTATGCTTACCACAGAATGTCAGTCATGTCAGTTCGCATTGTGCTTCAGGTGCCACCAAGAAGACATAAAATGATTTACTGCAGTAATAAGTATTATCACGCACATGTTATAAATGCATTTCCCCTGTTACCAACTACATCACCATTCACAGATAACATACATCTATTTACGTACTCTACTATAACTTGCTGTTAACACAAGGCCAGCAGCCACTGTCTGAAAACACACCTCCAGCCTTCACCCATATGTTGTTTTTTAAGATGAATCATGGACTATTTTTTAACCTTCTCCACATCTATTTAACAGGGCATCCGGCATTTGAAGCAGTAATTATGATGGCATTTGTACAGATTGTTCAGATATTTTATTAATTTCTCAGCAGAATGTTGTGCTTTTATCGTGCACAACAGGACATGGCTCAGGCAAAGACGCCGCTGCATTGGCTCATTAGTAAAATATTTCTTAATTTGAGAGAAAATAGCATTTCGACCATGTGCAGGTACGCCAAAACCTGGCTGTTTGGACCACCAATTGTTTTTCTCACTAATGGGGGTCTACTGGATGGTTGAACTGTCACAACCAGTCTCCATGGCAACCTCCACAGTGATGAAGAAGAGAGAGAGTGACAGAGAGAGAGAGAGAGAGTGCACCAAATTACTGACGCATGTATTCAAACAGGCCTGGTATAATCTGAGAACATTAGAATTAATTACAGCCACAAATGCTTACTGTTGCTCGCTGGAACCTAATTCATATTCAGACCAGACAAATGCTATGAGTTTTTGCTCTTGCTGACCTAAATGATGCCCACATGATGAGGAAAAAAGAAAAGCCATTAAGAGATCCAGATCCCACGGGTTCAGTAAATTGTGCTGCTGCAAGCTGAGCCACAGGTCAGCATTCAAGTCAAGTCCAGAAAAACTAAAAGTTTGTGGATTGTTATGTTCTGCATTTAAGACTGTCACACAATAGCATTAATGCACAGTTAAGTATTTTTAAATTACTTGCACCACATAAAAACAAATGTGCCAATGATTTTCTGTCAGGCTTGATAAGTAGTTTCCAATTAAAGCATTTCATTTAGACAGTGAATTCTTGTGCAGTGTTTAACACAAGGGACATCATATTACTGGCACATTTTTTATATAAAATAAACTATGAATTTTCTAAAAAAAAAAAAAAACAACAACCATAATTTCATATAAAATATTGTATATACATATTTTCATGTGTGTTTATTGATTTTACGTCCATAATTTGTCTTTTTTGTGTGTGATTGTGTGTGTTTGTGAGAGAGAGAGAGAGAGAGCAAAGAGAGCAAAGGAGAGAAAGAGGGAAAATATAAAGTTCATTTTTAATTCCAACCCATTTTCAGTTTGAACTTAACTCCATCTAAGGGGACCAAATATTATCTCTGCTGCATTCATCTAAACACAACTTTAAAAATAGCAAACCCAACAATAACTGACTGACACAGAATGTGCTATTAATACATCACTTAAAATCATCTATTTATACATCATGTACTTCTGTTGTGTGGATAAAGACATGAGCTAGAAAAGTTGCATGTTATGATCCAGAAATGTTCTTTATTAAGAACTCAACCAACTTAGTGCTTCACTCTTTGTTGAAACAGTCATCTGTGAAGAAAAGCTTGCTTTTTCCCACATGCTGCTAGCCAATGGTCACATCTCTCTTAAAGATTAAGGAAATAATAATTCTCTGTCAGGTCTACACCAGCATGGTTATTACAATATCAAGGGACCAACTGTAACAACCATCACCTGGTTACTGTCACAGATGATCACATATGTATATGTGTCCCCTGGAAATTGTGTTCATAGCACTATAGTACTACAGTACTTTATTGTTCAATATAAACATTTTGAAAAAAACATATTGAGCATTTGTCTCATAATATATTTGCTGTTGCAAGGTAGTAGTATATAGCTGTAAGTCATTTCTGGAACTGGAAATTATTTGTATTATCCAAAAAACTCCATTATTGGTCAGGTTGTACCAGTGTCCACTCAGTGGTGAGTTAAAATCTAAATCTATTTTAGCAGGGCCAAAAAACAACAAAAAACCCACTGCTGCTATAAAAAAGGAAGTTGCCAAAGTGCAACACTAAATGATTTGATGAGAAAATAATGTTTATTGGAATAATTGATCCTTGGTCCGAGCGCTATCATCCAGAAACCACTCTCCGTCTCTGCCAGATGCACACCGCCACAGGGAGAGCAGTGCAGCAGTCTAATGACGGGTGCATGTGTTCCCCTTTTCCAACCACTGATATAAAGCAGGACCTACAATGCCTCCCCAGACACCAGCCAGAGTTATTGAGCTACTCCTGCTAATCTAATATATCTACTTAGGTTATATTTATTACACCTAGAACTTTGTCCAACAAAGAACCCCCATTAGCTCAGAGCCCATTCTCCTCTGTGCTGTGGTTATTGGATATTTTGCTGTTTAGTTGCCATAGTTTGTTCATATGATCATATTACTGTGAATTGCAGACTTGGAACAATAATTGTCTCAGTATCTGTGAGTCTTTCAGAGCAAAATAATGGAGATTATTTGAAGATGTATCTTCCAGTCTAGGATCAACTGATCTCTTCTGTGATGGGCGATGTTTCTTAAAATTGTTAAAGCCGCCATGTGTAACATTTTTCATTTCTGAGTTTGGCAACTCCTTGGGGTAGTATCAAATATATATATATATATATATATATATATATATATATGTGTGTGTATACCTTGTATGTTAACATGCTAGCTTCCGACATGTAGGTCCTGTCAAAACAGGTTGGGGCACAACAATGAAGGACTTTGGAATATATTTGGTTTGATGGGGGCACAGGAGGTTGGTAGTTTTTTCAGCAAACTTGTGATGGCTCAATTGGTTGGATTTTACTCGTGCAGATTCACTGTTTTCCATGAGGTTAAAGTGTCTCATATTTGCATCTTTAGCGGGTAATACCTATGCGCCCAGGTGTACCAGAGTTTCTTTTAAAACCTGTTGTCTCTAGTCAAAGAGACAAGGTGACCCAGATGTGATGCAAAGAAACAGGAAGAAAAACTGAAAACTTTTTTTTCACAAGCTAAGTGAAAGTAAACTTATCTTGATGTGTAAATTGGTGGAGTGCCCATTGATTAAGTAAGTATATTAACATCTTCAGCAGCATGTGGATTTTGAGATTACGGCAGAGAACACAACAGCGGTGCCATCGTAGAGGATACTGTGTGTCAGACAGACCAGCTTTATTGAGAAGTTCTCTTCAGAAATTACCACCACTGTTGCAATGATTCAAAACTGCACCAGTCACATACTGAATGTCACCTCGCACCCATGTAGCATCGATTTCTGAGGATGTGCACAACCAATGCTCCCAGGGAATGTAGGATATGTCGAGTCACCATGATGCACAAAGACAAATGCATATTTGAAAGTGTATCATCAGATCTGCAACAACAATTCTGGCCTGTCCTCAAGCTCTCTGGTCATTCCTGTGTCATCCTCAAGTTCTTTGCCCCACCAGTGGCAATGACATTACACTAACAAAATGACCATCCGTCATCTTCTCAACAGTCATATTCTGATGTGTTATGAACATTACAGCTGCAGGGAGCTGATAGTTTGGCTACAGACCCTTTAATCTTTCTCTCATACTCCCAACTTCATCCAATTTGAGGGTCTACACCATCTTTCATACATCTTCTCTATATCACCCTTTAAATAGACGCAAGTGAAAATAACCACTGTATCATCACTGGTTATGGGTTAAACAAGTGGGTGTGTGAATATTGAAAAGGCAGGTAGATGGAACAGTGAGAAGAATAATTGTGTGAATAATCCTCCCTGTCATTGCTCTCTGCACCCTGCTGACTTTGGCCTTTAAAGCCACAACTGTACTGTCAGATTTTATCACCACTCCATAGTGCATTTGTGTGCACGTGGGGCACTGTGTACATGCATTAGTGAATATGTGTGAATGTGGATGATACATAGTGTGTGCTGCTGACTGTCTGCATTCGCCTGATGTACCCACACATTTATTTATTCATATTTACTCATGCGTAAATGGGTGAGTGCAACAGGGGAGAGTCTTACATGTGCTACTGTACATCTACTGTACATACCTATTTGTTCCAGTGTGCGAGTGCGTGTGTTGAAATTATCACTCAAAGGCCAAAGTCAAATGGAACAAGCCGTTCTGCCTTGCCTTATTTCCAGTAGCTACTTACTGCATGAAAGAAGTGCATGATCCGTTATCTACATATCCAGCACATAAAGTCCTACTTGCTAAAACATACAAATACCATTAAGATTTCATTATATGTATATGTCAAACAGATTTCCCAAATGGGTTAGATGGTGCAAAAGCAAGAGCATATTAATAGCACAATAAAATAGATTTACCTTGACTTATGTAGCAGGTGTCCTTGTACAGACATACATCTGTGTGTGTGTGTGTGTGTGTGTGTGTGTGTGTGTGAGCGAGTGCATGTGTTCTTCTATCTTTATGGGAACCAGAGGTTCACACAACAATAATTCACTGAGGAAAAGACTATCAAAGTGTGTGGGTCTCTCTTGCAGGCTAATTGTCAATTATTTGGGGTTTAGATTTAGAACTATGGTTGAAATTTGGTTCAGGATGAAGTTTAAATGTACGTGTAAAAGCACTGAAATTAGACTCAGTTGTGGGCCTTTAGTTTAGGGGTCCCCCAAAGGCTGAAAATATTATGGTTGACTGGGGTTAGTAAAACAGGATTTGAGCATAAAATTTTAAAAAATTGGTCTCCTTAAAGGTGGGAAAACGTGTTACCACAGAGAGATTGGGGCCGTTTGAGTGGGTAAGTACATTTCGATGTTCTGCGCCACCTTCAATCCATATATTCTGATGTATGTGTCAGCCTCAATGTATTTATATGGTGTTTATATTGAGTTTATGTAGAGTGCAGCATGTGGGGAGGATTCATATTTTGAATTGCATATGAAGTGCTTCCATGTGTCAAAGGAATAATGTTGATGGTGTAGTGCAATATACCAGGGGGAGTGTGGGTGTGCATGCGATGGCGGCACTATTTCAGACTATGATCAAATTAGTAGAGAGGTGAGTGACAAATGTTTTTCCTTACACCAGCTGCATTATGATACTGTCCTCTGCTCAATTAAGCCATATTCTCTCTGTTTTGTCTACACAGTCCAGTGTCACATGGGACTGGAGTTGTTTAGTGATATTTATGTATTAATCAGTCTGCAAGTCACCTCGCTGCCCTCGAATGTGGCCTCGCTGTTGATGCAGTTAACAGTTTCAGTGCTCTTTGGCTCCGTCTCCCCCTAAGGCCAGTCATTATGCCCATTTTGTCGCCTGTCTTGTCTCGTGTGCTGCCGTGCTGAGTCCCAGTAGCAAATTGCTTAAAAACACCAAAGAAATAGGACAGGAGGAGAGGGAGTCTGTGGCCCGAAGTATTCTATTCAGGGTTATGATAACACAACACGGGGGTTATTATTAACATCATCATCATTCCTGGTTAGAAATGAGATCTTCAAAGAGCACGACAAGAGGGTCTGACAAAAGAGGTGCCAGGGGACAAAGATCTGCACTGAATAAAACAGTGAAGTCTTTGCTAAGTGTGTGTATGTGTGTAGGAGAGGTTGTGGCCCTCTATGTCCAACAGTATTCCTCGCAGCAGGACACTCAGCAGGGTGCGATACACAATGACTCTGAAGGCAATGCAGGAAGAGTGTGGCACAGTTTCCTTGCTGATGCAGAGGCAGCGCTGTTGCATGGACGGTGTTGAGGTCCCGCTGTTGCTAACTGGTGTCAGAGGTGTAGCAGAATGGTGTGGGAACGTTACAAGCCACCGCAGAGTCGTGGGTGGTGTCAGAACCAAGGCAGAAACTGCTTACACGTGGCCTTTGCTGCAGGCCCTCTTGCTTCTTCACTCGTATTTTCAGTAAAACGTAAAAAGACTAAAGCTCTTTGGCCACATTGCAGCCTATGAGAGGCTGTGCTTAGCCACAAAGGTGCTTTCATCAAAATACTGAAACATTTTTTTGTTTGTTTGATTTGTTTTAGCTAACATTTCAAGATTCCACTAAATGACTTTATAAGCAGCAGACCTTTTTCAATGTTGGTAGGACACCACTGTAGAGATTTTCATATTTGTACTATTTATTATGACTAAATTAAACAAAAGTTTTACATTTTTATATTATATATCTATTTTTTCAATAGATAAGTCTTCAATAACAGTTTGTGAATGTTTGTTTTTTATTCATTTAGTCATCACATATTTCTGCGGCATAATTTAATTAGCACAAGCAAACACTTCTATTAAAATGCACCTCCGCACTGTTCTTATTTACATAATTAGAATATGCAAGCAAAGCCTTCATCTGATCTTTCTGTAACTGCATTAGCGAGCCGCTACAAATGTTTGATTAGGATATTGGAGTCCACCATCAAACATGCGAAGAGGATTTGAGCGAGCTTATCTTACGGCTCACTAGAAAAGTTGCAAACAGTCTTTCAACTCTGAGGTCAAACCACTGCAGCAGTGTTTGCAAACAGAAAGAGGAAACGGGGATCACAGGGTGACCCGCAGTGCAGTGCAGGGATTCCTGACCCGGTGGGGGTGGGGCTACAGGACTTATTTCAGACCAGAGGATACTTCTGCAGTTGGCAAGGGAGAACAGCCCAACTGGCACCAATTTCAGAACATAGAAATTGGGAATTAAATTAGAACACACACACACAAAACTGAGTTGGTTTCCATTAGAGTGAAAACAATTAGTACATTAATCATGTAAAAAAAAGTTCATATACAACTAATTGCAACAGCAAATACTTTTTTAAGGAAACGTAACACTGACTGGATTATATTTTCTGCAGGAAATGTTTCTTCATGTCTCTCTAACATGTCTCGTGTAAAAAAAAGTTTAGTGGCAACATATTTCACGTTTTCTGCTAAAATATCCAATATCCACTTTTAGTTGCTACAGTATTATTAAACTTTACATTTAGGCACAGCGAAAGTCCACTGCGGGGGTTAGACAGAGTGCATAAAAACCAGACAGCATGCTGAGAGGTTGAAACGGATTGGAAATAGTATTTGAATAAATGTTTTAAACTACATCTGGAGGGCAAACTTGACCAAACCTACTGAAAAGAAAAGAGGCCAAGCCTACACATTTACACAGATCCCTGTCTTGTAAGACAAAAATGTTCTATCAGTATCCACTTTTGAACAGGACGGGTGGTGTCGATGAAGGGGGGCGTATTTGACAGGGCTGTGGGGGTGCAGTAGATGACAAAGGTTGGAAACCACAGACCTAGTGATTCTAAAAGACTACAGATCAACACGCTCAAGTGTTTGTGAGCAAGAAACTAGATTTATCCCAGGGATGATCCTCTGGAGCTGATTGATCCCTGACCTCCCCCGGGGAGGAGGGGACAAGTGGAGAAAAGAGATTCTCCCTTCAGGGCATCACACGCGACAGTGGGAACACACACGCCATCCCTGTGTAATGTCTCTGAATGTGCCCTGCACTGCAGCGCACATCAGTCACATGCCGCTCGTTTGATTATTCTGCCTGCAGGGAGAGTCCTGGGGGGGGTTGTTTCATCACACTCCACACACACACACACACACACACACACACATCCACACCTCCACTCACAAATGCCCAAGTTCTGCTTCAGGAGACGAAAAGCGGAGAGAATCAAACATATCTCTCTTTGTATCACTTCCTCTCTTGTCTCTCTGCTGATTATATGAATTACATGTGAATAGAGCTGCTGATTTATATTTAGTCATGCAATATACTATGATCCCTATCAGCACTCATCCCTGCAAGCTCTGTTAACACAGCTTCTGGCTCCACTGTAAGTGCCTGCCTGAGGATTGCTTTCTAGATTTAGTTTGGCCCTCACCTAATCTTCTCTGCACTGTATCTTCCCATCCCATCGTTCTTTGCTCTATTTCTCTCCACTCTCTCTCTTTTTCTTCTTTGTTTTTTGCATGTCCTCCTCAGAAGAAGCCAGAGGCAGAGGAAAAGGAGGAGGAGGAGTGTGGCAGGACTGGATGATTATCCATCCAGGGAAAAGCAGAGAGCTCTTTCCACTTTACTCACTCAGCCCATACCCAGTTTGCCTATATGTGATTAAATTCATCAACACATTCCCCTTCTTTCACACACACAGACCCAATTCTCCCCTACAGAGTCGCCGCCAGAGGTCTGCCTCTCTGTTAGTGATAGCTTCACCCACAGAAACTTCCCTTGCACCAAGTTCAGTCTACACTTTGACCATTTCAGCTAAAAATTTCCTCAATTCTTCCACCGTAAAACTAGAAGTTGTCGCTTTGCGCTCTAACTGTAAACATCACTTGTATTAGACATATGCATTTTTCCCTCTTATTTATGCAAACTTATGGTCTGTGTTGCCCAATAGGCCGTTACAAACCAAACATTATGCAAATACAGAGGAAATGAGTGCAGGGGATGAGAGTTGTGCTACTGGGACGGACCATGGCTGCCAGCAGTATGAATTAATTGTGTCCTGGCATGTGGGGCCGGAGGAAGCAACAGCAGGAGGGGGCTTTATCCCTCTCGGTGCGGCCTGGAGCTCTGCTGGAGTTTCAGATCTGGTGATTAGGCTCTGAGGTCGAGCTACTCAGCGGAAATCTCCTCTGAATTCTGAGGAAGCGCTGAAGGCATGTTCTACACTGCATCAGAACAGGAGGAAAAAAAATCATTTTTTTAGAGGAAGGTTCAGATACAGCTGGCCAGTACACAAAAGATGAGAGGACTTCAAGGTTCTTTGATTTGAATCCAGTCACTCATTGTGAGACTTTTGACTGAATCATTTATGACAGGGCTGATGCCTTTTATACAGGGCTAAGAGTTTTCTTGCCTTGACAGAACTTTGTCTCTGTGAGTCTATGCTTCAGTTTCTTTTAGCACCTTGAATGTCTCACTTTGCCAACTCGATTCAGTTCTGCATTGTAAGAACAATTTGTGCAATATATTAAGAGAAGAAAGCAACTGCACTTGATAACTCTAAATTTATATTACATTTATTCTTCTTCTTATTATTATTATTTATATTAAAATAACTGGTCAATATGCAAATTCCCAAGACTGCAAGGTGAAAAAAATGTGACGGTGCGGTTTTGTTTGCTTTTTGGCTTTTCCCCCTCCCTTTCTTGTTTCTTTTCTGGTTTCAGGCTGTGACAGGAGGCGTGGCTGGTCGCCAACACACAGATGAGACACACCTGATCTTCATCACCAAGCAATCACCCTGCTGCTATAAAAACCCGGTTCCCACTTCATTCTGCGCTTGATGATTACTATATCATCCTGTGGTGGTTTTTTTTTTTTTTTTTGGTTGTTCCACGACTATGTCTCAAAGATTGTGACCAGCTTGCCTCCTGCCTTCACTGCCTGGTCTCACCTTAAAGATTACTCCTGCTTGACTTTAGCTCAGAGACAATAAAGAAAGCTTGTAAACCATGCCTCTGGTCTGCTGCGCTTCATGGTCCAAAACTTCGCCCTTGTCAAAAAATGCCTAAGGCACTGCATTATTCGCAAGATAGTCCGCTGTGGGTTTTGGTAAACAGCATACAAACACCCTGCCATCCCTGATAGACAAGGTAGAAACCTGGCATGATACATCCCTCAGGTCTGACTGCCCTTTCTGTAAAGAAAACACGACTGGTTTATTTCCCAACCAATGTCAGGTATTCATATGTGAAAGCAAGTCCCGTGCGAATGTTGACAAGATTAACGTGTGGATATGTCACTGTATAGATACAGCGTATAGCTGTGCCAAGAAGTCATAAAGCCTATAGCATCATAAATGACAATTAGATGGTGAAAGTGAGGCAGTATGTATCGACAGGGAACAAACTGAAAAGATCAATGTACTGCTACATGCCAAACAGAATGCCAGTACTCTCAATAGAGATGTGAAAGGAGGGGTGTATCTCATATATCCAGAATAAATCACAGACATGTTTGCAAAACCCTCTCTGCTCATGCTGCATCAGGGAACACCGAGCTGCTGCAGAAATCACAACTTTGAGGTACAGTCAACTGCAGCAACAAATTGCCATGTGTATGTTAGACCTGCCGCATCTTTGGAATCTGCCTGGCTGTCCTTGTTGACATCCTTAGGTTGTGTGTGTGTGCGCACCAGGATTGTTAGTCTAGTGTGCATAGAGAGGAGGTTCAGGATGGACAGGACTTTCACGCAGGAGACTGCTGTTTGTTACCTGTTTAAAACCAGGAGTCAGTGTTGTTTCTCTTATCCTTGACAGACTTAACCGTGAAGTACCTATTTTCATCCAAACTACCATCTTTCCCTAAACCTAACCTAGCAGTTTAATGCCCAAACCTTACCATACCATGTCCATTCCACACTCCACTTACACACTTAACCATGTCTTCACCACAACAGCAAAAGGTACACTACTACTGGTACACTCCTATGGGTCGTATACGATGGTTTTTCATGTTTTTGTGGGGGATGCGATGTGTTATAGCATGTGTGCCTGTACCATCTGCTTCTTTTAGGTGCAGTCAACACATCTTTTCCTCGTGCCTGTGCCACACATGTAACCGCTGCTCATGCCACTAACATGACTGGATCTATTTTCGGGAATGCCATGAAAATGAGCAGCTTTTTATCTTCCTTCGAGGGGCTGCTTCTATATTAGCCCCTGTAAAAGCACCTCCAGCACGGCAGTTAAGTCCATCGTTGGGACTTCTCTAATTGCATCACTTGGCAATCATGGCACGCTCTGATCCCCTTGGGAACATGAGTGTTGCTTTCCATTTGTGTCAATCAAAATTGCTGTGCTTCACCTCTGTCACCTGTCACTCATCTGATTAAACAGCGCAGGTAAAGAGGAATGCCAGCAGAGGAACTGTCACTGGGTGTAACCTGCCAGCTGTAGAGATTTTCAGCAACAGTTTATTAATAATTTGCTGCACTCTCATTAGTTTTTTTGACAAGGTGATACATGATCATATATAGTCAACATATACAGTACATTTTATATCTAACTTGGTTAAGAGTTTTGCATCTAATGTAATTTACATCAAGCTGAGTGATGTTTTTAAACTTTTAGCTGAGATATAGTTTACAGTTAATGTCTTTCCATCCTGTCTTATCTATTCTATTATTCAGTTTGTAAACAACTTTGAGCTGCTGCTATGTTTATGAAGAAACCTGCCTTGACTTGTCTCAGTTGGAAATAAATACAGTGCTGTGTAAAACCCACAGCAAAACTTTGAGACTCAACTTTTCACAGCCAACATGGATGGGAAGTCTGTGAAAAAAAGGGAAAAAGTTTGGCTCGCAGCATGTACCTCAGGGCTGGAGGGGAAGTCCTTAAAGTGCTCAGAAACAACAGAAATTTGCACATCTACAGTTCCATGAAAACTGTGCAAACTCCACCTAAGATCTTTTGCTTCCTTTGTAAAAACTGAAAGTTTGAAGCTCAAACAATGAAATATGTATCAAAATGAAAATAACTCCCCCAGGGAATGCATAGTCAGACAGTATAAATAGTATATTTCACTGGCCTTGTACAAAAAAACTGTCAAAAAACTGAGATATAAATCAATTCCATAAATGTGAAGAATGCAATACAACTGAGATCAGGGCGTGTTCTGACTGGAAATAGTGAGACCATGTGCCTTATTCAGTCCATTCATACCCAGGCTCATCTACAACGATAATGTTGAGCTTCTATAGTGTAATTGACATTCTTTACAAGGCAGTAACAAAATCTGAACAAAAGTGTGTATTGCACAACTTCCTGCTATAAATTTTGTCCCTTCGGAAGTCAGTTCAAAAATAATAAGCATCTCTCTACTTTTTGAAGCGTCCCCATGCCATTCTTAAATTTGCTTTAAACTCCAGCGTCTGTCCTTCCAGCAGTCATCTGTCTTCACCTACTTACAGCAACTGTTGCTAGGTAACAGTTCAAACCTGCATGTGCCTATCAAGTTTTGAAATACAAATTAAATTAAGTATCATGAATAATACTTTGGAATTTCTGTATGTTAGGCAAGTTGCTTTCACTAGTTCAGTATTATAAAAAAACAACACAATGGATTATGCTGCTATATTAGTAAGAAGAGTAACTGAATCACACTAATAGGCTATTTAGTGATGAATTAGTCATGTTAAGCTTCAGTCTTCAGGCTGATCAGTCTCCCTTTTTCCCTTACATGACCCAGAAACCCTTGACTGAACTGCTCACAGTAAATATTCTGCTTTGTAACCAAAACCTACAGGGGGTTTCTAATTAGGTAAGGAAACACAACACAACACTGCGAGTAGAAGATGGGATGAGACAGAGGAAAGTGGAGGAAGTGTGGAGGATGGGGCTGACTGGGGAATGAAGACAGAGGAAGTAAATAACAGGAGAAGAGGTGGGAAGAGAGGGGGGGCGGAAGGAAAAAACAGCAGAAGATGACAGGAAGACTGGGAACTTATCAATTAATTATAAACACAACTAGAGACAGCCATAAGAACAGCATGCAGGGAAGAAGGCACCGTGATATGAGGAGAAGCAGAGACTGAGGGACACACACAAAGAACCCAGAATAATATGTAGATTTGCACATGGGCAGATTTGCACAAAAAAGAGATTGGATAGAGAAATTTGCACATAAAAAGGCCAGCAATGAAACTGGATTGAGGGAATGATGGAGCGGGGAATAAAAACCTCCACACAGGCCTCTTTAGCATGATCCGAGGCAGCAGCAGGCCGCGTTCCAGCCACCTTGTGCCTACGTACCTGCCTGTCATCCCGCCAGCTCCGCATATCCCACGGACGATGTTCCAGAGGGGCCGGGCTCCGTGCCGACACATTCCAACACAGGGGCCCTTTGAGTAGGCATGAGACGGTGGTTATGTGGCCAGGGACCAGTCTGGGTCAGCCAGCACTGCAGAGCTAATACGTGCCTAGACTTTTACCACAAACCCCGCAGGTCCGCAGTCAATGAGCCCAGAGATTGTTGTGCCTCTTTCACTTTGGGAGCTTGGGATCTGAGAGTGAGAGTGGAGGGGTGAAGCCACAGTGCCTTTGAATGAAAAGTAAAACAGACATGTTAGTGGAGGATACATCTGGCCTGCTTCTACATCTTGGTAACCCCTGCTGTGTATTTGAACATTAGCAACAACACAGCACAGTAACTGAGTAACACACCTCCCTCCCTCTCACCTGTTCGCCATGGCTAAACATTTACTTGAAATGCAGTATGAAGCTGAAATGAGGGTGTTTCAACAGGATTTTCTGTTTGTGCCTATTTGCAATTCACTCAGGCAGCGTAGGCCTTCTCCAAATCATACTTGCAAATGATGCATGGGAGTGTTGGCAAGTGGGTTCACAGGGATGTTGGGAGATAAACTAGATCACCTAGTCAACCAAATCAAAACCAGTGTTTTTAGGAAACACTCCATTGAGAAAAAACATTGCAGAGTGAGCTTAGAAAAAGGCTGTGCAGACCTTCTGTTGGAGCCAGCAACACTGCAGTGGGAGTGCTGTTCAAGAGACAGATAAAGATGTGTAACATTTTGACAGTTTAAATCTGCATTGAGCAGATGAGTGAATGGCCGGGAGAGTACCTGCAGGAAACACCTCCAGGATAAACACAGAGTGCCAAACTCCTGCCCTTCATCCTGAGCCAGATATTGCAGCTGATAACCCCCCCCCACGCTATCCCCCTCCTCTTTTGGATAAAGACTTTTTAAAGATAAGAAACACTTTGAACAAAACAACTTAAGCAGACCTACCAAGTTTCATGTATTTTAAGCGTGCATCCATGTGTGCATCCAACCTGTGAGCACACTGAACTTGAGCAGAGGTCCAACCAGCATAACACCTGCAGGAAGGAACAGGAAGTTTAAAGGGACAGATGCAGTTGAATGAAAGCATAGGAAATCAGTGAGTTCATAAAGGCAAAAATCAATCCTTTTTTCTTTTTACCGTTTAAAAAAAAAATACTGATGAGTAGGCAATACAACTCTTTGGTTTTGTTTTACTTTGTTTGTTTGTTTGTTTAAAATACTAATAAAAATATTGGGTCAAGTATACAGCTCTATCATCATAATCAGTAATTTGTCAATATAATATTTTTCAAAATGAATTCATTAGTCACATTAGCAGATGCCCATTAGGTTTAGATTATTGACAGAAAACCCAACAGTATATTTCAGCTTTTCAGGAGAAATGATGAAAGAAACCATCCATCATACTGAGCAATGAAAGCTCGTGGAACAGAAGTAGCAGAGGGCAGTCTCCAGTGCTATTCTATTTAAAAATGTGAATATATTTGAAGGTATTAATAAGTAATTTTTTAACACAAAGTGCAAATTCTTTTCATCGTGACTTTTGGTGATCTTCATTGTTCTACAGCAACATCAGCAGAACAGATGAATCTCTTATTTATCTTTTTTTTAAAAAAGCAGGGGTTCACTGAGCAGTGAGGAAGGTACTTGTGTTTAACTATGTGCTGCCACAGGTTCAAAGCATCCCACATATCCAGGTCAATTTCATGATAGATTCATCAGAGTTGAGTCGGTGTGTTTGAGTGAACATAAATCTTCTTGATCATTACATGGCCCACGAAACCTGATTCTCCACTCCAACATAAAGTATGTCAGATTTTTTACTCTCTCTCTCTCACCTCAATCAAATCCCAGTTTACTGCAGGGAGGAAATTGTCATCACTGCTTTTGAAACATCAACATGAAAGCCTTCTTTTCCATCACTGATGGCCATTGATTTTTGTGTGTGCATTTCAAAGTGCCTGAGAGGTTGAGCACTACATTGGTCTTAGTGCGAGATGGCTTCAGGATGGCTCCAGACTTGCTGAATGGTGCTGTGATCGGCATACTGAGTGACAACACACCAATAAAGCAGGAGGAGACAGAGAGCGGTACAAGAGGCTGGAATTTGAAGAAAATTAATGAGAGGTTTAAAATTAAACCGTAAACACAGCACAAGAAAAGGCACATGGCCAAAAATAAATCATGCAGTCAAATACAGCACACAGCTGTGATAGTGAAGCCTGTTGGTACTGAACTCAGCAAGAGCTTTTGGTAACACTTCACAACAAAGAACACAAAACAATGAGCTTTTACAGCAAAGAAAACAACTAATTTAATTTGTTTGGTTTGATGATGCACTGCTGAGGGGACACAGAAATGCTCAGTGACGGTGAGGTAATCATAAAAAAAAGATAATTATAGTGCATTCCTTAAAAAATCTCAGCATGATGCATTACTTTATTTTTGCACAAAAATAGAAATTACACTGTACGTGCGTAATAAAGAAGTCACAGTTGATTATATCGTTATGGGCCATTTAGCATCTGATTCGGACCTAATTAGGAATGACTAATTAAGAAAATGGTCAATGTGCAGATTCATTAAGATTTAGGAATTAGAGATTGGTTCATTAACACAATATGCTCTTAAGGTTCTCATTGTTATCTATTTAACAGACCTTGATCACAGACTGTATTGATTCAGGAGCTAGCAGATTTTCTATATTTTATATGCTGCAAGTTGTGCTGACAGATTGAGACTTTAAAGCAGCACTGAACAGTATTAACTATAGATCAAATGAGCATGTGCAAAAAGAAACATGCTGCAAAGAGTGACACAGAGAATTACCACCCAACCTGATGGCATATGTCAGGTATAATTCATTCAATAATACAATTAGATAAACTGAGGGTTACATTAATGCATTAATAGGAAAGTCAGACCCCAACTGGACTTCAGCATATTTGTCATTATGTCTTGTGTTAATACGTCCAACTTTGTGTTGCACTGTGGGAAAAAAATATTGTTCAGTTCATGTCTGCTGTGCCTGTTTGGTTCTTTCATCCATCTAGCCCTCTATCTTATATCCATACCCATTTATCCTATACGTGGTGACAGGGGGCTGGACTCTAATCACCATTCACATTGGCTGAGAGTTCACCCTGGATAGGTCACCAGTCCATTACAGGACTGACACATACAGACGGAAAACCATTCACACTCATGCTCACTCTCACAGCCACCTGCAGGCAATTTTAGAGATGCCTGTTAACCTAGCCTGCATGTCTTTGGACTGCGGGAGGACAACAACAAGAGGAAAGCCAGTGCAGATCATTCCCCTTTTCTCCCACAAAAATGTGTTTAATCTAACTTTGACAATTTCACAATCTCTCTGCTAGAAATGTTCAATGTTGTCTACCAGTTTTTTTTCCAATGGTAAAATCCCAGTCCCGATCCCAATCCTGTTCCTGACCTTTTAGCCTGTTGGTTGACTGCTGTGTTTGCAGCCACTGACTGAAATCCTGTATAAATGTATCCTCATAAATACTTCGGCTTGATCTCCTGTCTGATCTCTGCTTTTTAAAGCAGTTCCTGGCTTTAAGATTGTTACATCCACAGTCATCCCACTCACATCATCGCTTTTTGCCCGATTGTCTATTTTGACACTATAGCCATTGTGTTCAAGCCTCCATACCTGCCAGACTGATCCCTCTTTGGGTTTGTCTTATTTAAGAGTACTGTAGGCAAATCAAACACTCATAGCAGATTAACACACTGGTGCAATTTGGGGGTTAAGGAGGAGTGGAGGTCACCATCATGTCCTGAAAAATGTGTTTCTCTCAGAGGACATGTTTATACATGCTGCTACATTAAGAATGCATGGGGGTCTATTGATCAAGGCCGGCCTCCACATTGGTTTCGTACGGAGGTTAACTCAGCTGAGTGTTTTGAACACCTTGAAAAGCTATACATAATTGTGAATCTTCACCATTTCATCAGCCAATCAGTGCTCATGTTTGGGTAAAGTAAATCTGATCTAATTATTTTTTAATTCACAGGGATGATTATGACATTCCTGAGGCAACTGTAATGAAATTAGCTGTTTGATTAGTGATTTCACGCAGTGCAGTGTACATTCAAGGCTAATGAATCAACTGCTGCACTGAACCAGAGGGCTCATGCATGTCCTCCCCAGGTGTTACCCCCATATTTGAAACCCAGATCGTCTTCGCCCTTCACACCACGACAGAACCCCTGAAATCTGATTTGCAGGGCTCACAGCACCATCCATTGGTCAATGGCACCGCTGTCATTGTTGCAGAAATGCCGAGTCTATGTGAGCAGTCATCATTGCTGTGCCACCCAACAAACCGAGCAGCCCGGCAGGCTCAAAATTAGATGCAGCAACCCAGCAGGAAGCCGTGCCGGTGATCCCCAGAGGCACGTTGTCCCCTGGCTGATTGCAGAGCTGAAGCTGTGATGGAGAGGGTAATTAAAAGAGATGAGCGCATTAATAGTATATGAGACAATGTGTGTGTGGAGAGGGGGCTTAAAGGATGGCGGGGGGGAACATTGATCTGGGTCTCTTGCGTAACATGTTAGTCCACTATGTCCAACTACCAAGAACTGTAAGGACATACAAAAGGCTTTGGTTCACAGGAAACTCTGACGCACATTCACAAAACCATTCATAAACCAGACATGTGAACAACAGGTCAGAGGGGTCAGTCAGAGAAGCATGCAGGAGGATTCATCTTACATTAACGTCCTCCACTGACAGTGAAGAAAACATATTTAAAGCATGTAACAAAGGCCGCTCATGTTATTGGGGAGGCGTGTAAATGCAGTGGGTAGCAATATATGTATGCGTGTGTGTGTGTGAGTGTGTGTTAGGAGCCATTTTCTCATTCCCCTATGTTACATGGGTTCTTGTTTCAGCAGCCTACGGCAGTACTTTTTCTGTCTGTACGCTGTCAGAGCCTGGGCAAGAGCAGAATATGAGAAAAGAGATTGGAACCACTGCGGACAGTGTGATTGTGAGACGGAATAAGAATGGGTAAGAGAGTGAGAACAGAGAAGCAGAGGCAGGGACAGAAGAGAGTTATGAGGTTAAAAAAAATGGACACGGATTCTTCCTCTGGTGCATAATTTGCTCTTCAGGACATTTTTTTTGTCATTGGTTCAGGTGTAGCTCTGCCCGGACAAGCAAGGATTATCAGAGCAGAGATGAAGAAACTTCATGTGAACTTTGCAAAGTCTATCAGGCTCACCCAGCACAAGCAGGAGCTTAGGGAGAGTGAGGGAGGAATGCATTGTTGTATTTACCATGCAAATGTTTTTGGTCACCCATGGATTAAGAACAACAAAGCCACTTTAACACCAGCAACCTTGGTTTAAAAGCCTTTTTCATGCCTGGCAGATTCACCTCGACTCTTAAAAAGGTATGGCAAAGTGGGTGTCAACAATAATTAGGCTGCCCCTGCACTGATCAATAATGGAAACATTGAAGATAGATGGAAAGGGCTCACTTTACACGCAGAGCAGACCTCCTCCTGGTGGATATTCATTGTGTGAAAGGAATAAATGAGAGTAGTTAGTTACATATTCAGGTTTGCCTCCACACTAATGACCTCCTGACTCATACACATCCTGACACATTTTTACCCAGTATTTTTGTCCACAGGTATGCTCGGGATGTAAAATGGACAAGCTTTTTAGTCCTTTTGCCCCTCGAGGTCTTAAGGCACAGGCCCAGTTCGTATCAATTATTGCATTTGATGCAAAAGTTCATGATCCCCAGAGCTGTTGTCTGCACAGAGTGATATAAGGGTGGAGCGAAGCAAGTTCAAAAATTGCACTTTAATTTCTAGCTTTAAGGTGAATGGAAAAGCTTCACTGGTCTTGTCCCGTCTGTCAGGCTTCTCTTTGTGTATATTGGTTAAAGGTCAAATGAAAAGTCATTTAAATGTGTTAGAAATGAACATGCATGCATTGCAGTTTCAAAGAAACAGAACAGTGTCGTGTGACACCCTGGTGACATCGTTGCAATTGTTTGGTTGGTTGTTCACCAATGTGTAGCACTAACACAAAGAAAAAAATGTGCTTCAGCCCTTCGACCTTTGTCAAATTCTTTGTCCACTGCTGCAGATTCCAAAACAACATGATGTGAATGGACATTTCATCTTTCATATGTTTTGAGTTGACTGGGCGATCTTTATTTAATGCGACCATTCATCCACTCATGACGGTACACAGGCCAACAAGCATAAAGGTCACTTCTAAACTATTGATTTGGACCAGAAAAAGAACATTTTTATTGTGGCTCTGAGGATGTGGGTCTGTCAGTCGGTCCATCACTTGAGTCCAAACTGAAATATTTCTACAACCGATGGAAGGCTTGCTCAATTTTGTAGAGAAACTCGTTGTTTCCTGACAATGTACTGTTCCAAAGACTTTGATGATCCCCTGACTTTTTCTCGACTGTTCCCATGAAGTTCACATTTGTGAACACACAGTCACTTGCTCCCTCAGGATGAATTGCTCTAACTTTTTCTCTTGTACTATCATCAAATCAAACCTTCATTTTTGATTTATGACCAAATAGCTGTAAACTAATGACTTTCCCCATCAGATTTCATATTTTTAGTATGCCTGCATGTGAGATTAAAGGTTTTATATAGTATGTCTTTCTAGTCTACTGTAAGATGTTGTAAATATTCAAAAAAGTCAGCGGTTGGATGTTGTTAAAGCTAGTGTCTGTTTTTCATCGATATATACTTATCTGGATGGTGGACAAACTGGGGTTACAATCACCACCGTTAGCTTTACCGCTGACACTCGATAACATGCTTACAATGCCAGATGCTTGTTCAAGAGTTAACAAACTGCAAATAACAAGTTTCCCACCATGTTTGCATTTTTCACTCCAATAACAGCCTTCTCCTCCTCAACCATCCACAATAGCTCTTCAGTTTCTGGTGCACTATGAACATTATTTCAATTATCTCACCCCACTGCAGAGAATGACAGCATGCAGGAAGCACCACATTCCATGAATTTGTTGATGTGTGGTATATTCTAGGATATACTTTTCTGCACCTTCCCTAAACATTTCTTGTCCACATTTACTTCAGACAGTGTCTTCTGAAATTTCCAAGAGCAACTTTCAACAACTTGTAGAAAAGGGAAAAAAAACTTTGAAATAGTTGAATACAGCAGTGTGAGAACCAGTGATACTGACAGGTATAGCAATGTATAATGAGACCAAGAAAGTGACAAGCTTTTCCCTTCCTAAAAAAAAAGAGTGAGACCCATTTTACGCAAACACAGGATGTCTTTTCCATTGCATCATGGTGTATTAAAGGTGCTGCTGCTGGAGGAGAAACTGGCATCTCTGCTTCTGCTATGATCTATCATATACAGCCTGTGCTTATGATGGATTTCTCCCTGCATGACTGTTGACTGGTGAAGCAAACTGTTGAGACCAAAAGGAAAATTGTGCTTAAACCCTAAAACCTCCCGATTGTGCTGTTTCAGATGGCCTAAAAATGCTTTCTTGTCAGCACTGTGGCTGCAAACCAAACGTCTCACAATCAGAATCAAATTAAAACACACAAAAAATGGCTTTTTGAAGTTGAAGGGCTACACACACACCTGCTCTTTTCTTCTTCTCAGTTTCTATAGTATTGAAACCAATGTTTTCGTTTACACCTCCATCAAAGACCAAGCACATTCTCAAATATTATTCAGTGCCATGCATCCCTCACCTGTTAAGTCATCATCTGTCTCGCCTGTCATGTTAGCCTCCCTTTCTCATTATGGCACCATCTTCTGGTCAAGCCAAGTTGTGCATATAAATTGGTTTTCTACTTAACTCCAATTTAGCCAAAAATTTTGGGCAAGGTTCAAATTGTCTGGAGATCCAAGGCAGCAGCACCAGCACAGACCTGCTGGGTTTGAGATGCTTCCTCACTTGGATACTAGCATGGCTTAGACATACAAATAATCAGGTGCTATAGCATAGACCTACATAAAAACAGTCACTGTATTATTTCATGAATTGAGGATATTCATGATTTTGTCTCTTGGTGCCCGTAAATTACAACACAGATAAAAAAACTTGAATCCTTCATTTGCAGGAGTGAGGAAAGGCAGTCATGTTTACAAATTTGAATTACAGCTGCCTACGGTCATAAAATAAACATGAGTCGTTCTTATTTATAATGAATCTGTGCTTTAATTTTGATGGTGAAGGAGCCCTCTCCAGCAAACATTGAATTTCAAATTTCCTCATAATGCACCCCTGACCATGCAGCGAAGACTGGAAAATTAGTTACCTGAAGATACAGAAGGTAATAATGCTCAACTGAGGAGTGTAATGTACCTAGAGGCTGCTCGTTCTCCTCACTCTATTCAGGCTCTGGTGAACACAAAAATCTTTTACTTTATACAAGTTTCAATCTGTTGTCACTGTAAGTTATGCACAGCAACGGGTTGGGAAAAACACTGTCTTCTCCCTGAATCTCTTATTATACACCATGATATTTAGATTTTGATGAATGCAAAGAGATAAAAGTTGTTTGCAGGACTCCAAATGGAGCGATATGGTCCCACTGTAGAAAACGGAGTGAGTTCTAGTGTTATCGTGCAGCTACACTTGGGAGATAATGGCCTGCTACTTCGCCTCACTCTAAACTGTTAACATTCTCACAGGGAATTAACTCCTTCTGTGCAAGTGTCACCAGCTTAAAGGGAAATCCAAAAATCCAAAACAGGGTCCTGAAAGAAAAAAAGTTTCTCTGCGTAAAAGCTCCTAGCAGGGTTAGGTCCGTTCCAGCAGCGAATCCATTCGGGCAAAATAAAATGCAAAACATATTCCACTTAGCGGCAGAGAAGATAAAATGCTCCCAGATCAATGCTTTCCTTCCTTAGAAGCATAACCACAAACTTTTCCTCACCTCAGGGGGCTAAACTGTTTTTATTTTATTTTTCAACTATGAAAAGTTTTGCAGTTTTTCCCTTATTTTCCACCTCATTGTTGTTCTTCTACCTTTGTACCAGAAAAGATGCATCTCAGGAGTATCTCTGTCCTGTATTTTCATAACATTAAGAAATTCCACATAAGCACACTGGCAACCATCCACGGCACCCTTTCAGTGTAATTCTGCATTTACCATTAATCCTTCTTCATCCATGTATGTTATTTTCAAACTCATGACACCTCATTGCAACCCACTTTATTTGGCATTTACAAGCAATACATACAAAAGGGTTTATAACACACTGTAATGTATCTGTGTGTAAACATAAGGACATGTTTAAAGCAGCTATAATCCATACGTGAATGAAAATGTTGGTCTGTGTTTGTGAGATGTGAAACTAGTAAACCACACCATTAAAATGTCATTGCTGTGTTTACAGCTTGTTCTGCTGACCCCAAGCGACAAATGATTTGGTTAATGCCAATTAAAGTGCTAATTAATGTATTTGATAACAACTGTAGTCCCTCCTATGAAACATTGGTAACTTAAACTATGTTTATTTTTACATGACACATTTTCACTCCACATGATGCTGCTGAAATCTCTGGTGAAGCTCCAACGGCTGGACCGTGACTTAAACCTCTTTTGTCAAACAGCTGTCTCCAGTCAAGGATTAAACATCAAACTCAATATGTCTTCATGAATTTTAAACCCATTTTCAAGAAATTTAATCCAGTTTGCGAATAACTCATACATGTACATCTACTACATTTCACAGCACATACATCCAGATTTCCCTGTCATGTGGCAACCGAAGCTTTCTGCTGCTGTTGTCTGAGCTGCTGTGGAAACAGTCCAGTGTGTGAATATCATCTCACAATGCACTGGAGGATAGCGGATGGTGTGCAGCTCTGCTTTATTACACCTCCCCCCATGAAGCCCGGTGTCTCCTGAGGGCCCCTAAGTCAAACCTCACAAAGCACTGTTTAGCCACACTCCCTGCAATGCCGAATGTTTTTACCTGAAGAGGATCTCAGCGTGTTTCTCCCCGGGCTTTACAGTCTCACAGGGCACCCTGCCACAGGAGAGGATTAATATTAATTCCTTTCCATTTACTCAGAAATTCAATTATGCAAGATAATGCAAATACCAAGTCTTTCAGGTCTGCATTAATTCCTCCACACACACAAAAGAAAAAAAATCTGCCAATTGGAGCAGCATTGTTTGAAACAGCTCTTTTTTTCTGCTCGTGTGCGCCTTTCCTGAGTGCGCTTTCTCTGTGTGAAATATCTGGGTGTACGGGTAATGCCATCTGAAAGATTTTGCCACTGCTAATATATAATTCAACTAAAACTTTGCCATGCCAATTCAGCTTTGGAATCAAAAGCCGTTTTCGTCCTGTCCTCTCTCAGTGCTACATTAAAGGTTTTGCCTAGCTGAACACCAGCCTCCGGGGGATAGTGTCACAGGGGACATTAGATCAAAAAGGGACATCTCCACACTCTGTTTAGAGGCCGATGTTTGGGTTTGCTTTCCCAAAGCTATTGGGGTCTCCACCGTTTGGGCTGGCATGCCTGAGAATGCTTCACAGATATCAGACAACATTTCTCAGAAAAGTTGTGGACAGTCAGATACTCAGACAGAGAGAGAGACTAGAATGCAAGACATAGTGCAGAAAGAGCGGTAAAGAGAAGCCAAAGAAAGTAATGGGCTGAAACGTGACTAATGCAGGCAGAAAGCGTTTCTCAACTAAACAATAGTTTTGTAAATATACTGCATATTTTTTCAACATCAAACTAATTTTTATGGTAGCATCACTCACTGACAAAATGTGGATTTGCTGACAACTGGTTAAAAGTATGCAGGCCTGCGGCACATAACCTTCAATGGCAAAAACAGTAAAAACCTCTTGGTGCTGAACTAGCACCTCGCATAGACACCTGAATTGAAACTGACACCACACATTCTCTCTCTCTCTCTGCTCAGTGTCAGGCACGCTGTCTCATTGCCATAGCTATCTGAAATGACTTAACAGGCTTCACGGCTGACAACTGGTTTGTTCAACAATGACACAACAGTCATAGCAGCAACTAAACACATCACTCAGTGTGTTGCAGTGTGAAGCCTCTGGGGGAGCCCCCCACTGCACTCAACATAGGTTACATTATATTGAGTGCAGTGCCTTTTGTGCTTGGAGCTTGATCCATAGGTTCTAAATGCCAGGGAATCTTAGCTGCTGCTGGGTTAATTTTTTTTTCTTTTACTATTCTTTTTTAAAAAATATGTCGCCTGTGAGTCCCTCAACTTGCAGAAACACAATACTACATCACTGCAGTGGCTGTAGGTAGTTCTATTTGACAGGGATAATTTTCCACTGAAGAAAACCTGGGACTGTGCTGTACCCTATTATCTAACATCTACTGTGAAAATAAATGTGTTACAGTGGTTAAACGTGGTGGGATAAATTGTGAGTACAGGCAGGCACCCTGGAGGGCTAGAGATCTAACACACCTCTAAGATAAGAAACTACCTACAGAGATTTTCGCTGCAGTCATCCAGCAGGAGAAACCAGCACATGTCATGTTTATTACTATTAAATTAATCATTCTATTGGATAATCCACAGATGTTGTGAATGAGCAACTGTCCCTGAGCTCCTCATAACATTCTTACGACCCGGCCCACACACTTGGCCTCCTTTTCACAGCAACCTTCCTCAGAATCAGAGAGAAGGAAATTCAAAACAGTAAAGAAAATCAGAGCTGCTGATTTGTGAATGCGTATTCTGAGGGTGTTTGAGCGTGCTTTGGGGAAATCCTCACAATCAAGCCATTCCTCGCAAATGTATGCTATATGTTTGTGTCAGTGATTTGTGCAAGGAATTGAAATGAAACAATCTTTTTGCAGTTGAACTGTGAGAACTGCCACTCGGGATCAACTGAAGGATCTTGCAATCACATCCATCTCAAATGAACGACCTCCTGTCTCCTTTACACAAACACAGTGCTCCCAGCCCTAATACACGCATGCAAATGGACAGACATAAACGCACAATTACAAACAACCCTTGCCGACCCGACGCGGCACTCTGCAGCCTTCACCCTGACAGAGCCTGGAGGTTGGGAAGAGTGAAAGGCAGAGGCAGCGTGTGGGGTACTACTACTACCACTCTACCGCTCTGCTCCTCATCTGGCTCGCCCGTGGTCAAAGCCCATCCGTTAGAGTGCAGGTCACGCACACCCAGGAATACAGATGAGCTGGTGAGTCTTTCTGGCCTGCTACTCAATGATTTAAGGGGTGAGATTAAACCAGAGGAGCTACCCTCACGTGTACGAGAGAGAGAGAGCGAGGATGTGTGAAGGTATTTGTGGCAGTGTGTTTACACAATGTTTTGCCTTTGTTCGCTGCCTTTATTGCGAGGCGTTTGCAGGCCTTTGTGTATTTTTTCATGTGCCTGGCTCACTGTGTGTCTACCTGCAAATGCGTGTGAGTAAACAAGACCATCTGAAACCATCTGTTCAGGGTGCAGAGCACAGTGTGCTGTGGCAGCAGAACAGGGCAGCACTGGTGGCCAAACTGTTTGAATAAATCCTTTGTAGTAACAGCAAAATAATCCAAGGCTTGTGTACAAATCAGTGTGCGCCGACTCTATCACTGCCCAGCAGTGTGGTCAAGTGCAAAGTTCCTCATTCAGTTGACAGTGCGATGCTCGGAGTTGGTGCTAGGTTCTCCTGCAGTTTCAAGATAATGGGCTCAGTTCAGCTTCACAGTTTACCCTCTGACTTAATCTGCCTTGACATAAATTGAAGAGCACAAGGCAGAGGGACACAGCAGTGGTGGAAAGTAACTAAATACATGTATTCAAACACTACACTACTCAAACACTGCTCTTTAACTGTGCCTTTCAGAGGTAAATATTGCATGTTCAGTATATTAGACAAGCCTGAACAGATTAGTCTAATTAGCTCCACTGTTGGCAGCTAGAATATATAAGCACTAGATATATGTTGATGAATCATTGATAATAATCCAATAAGATCATAACACTCTGTAAGAAGACAGATTGCATAATGAGCACTCTTACTTTTGATAATCTGCACGTCTCATGCACGTAATCACAAGTGGGATACTCAGGCCTTCTGAAAACCAAGCAAACATGAATGCTTCACTCACACTGAGGTACCTCGTTTGATGTAATTACACCAGAATCTTAAGGATATTGTGCTATCCTTCCTGGTGAGGTCTAAAAAATCCAAGAAAAAACGTATTTACTTACATTTGGCCAACAATCCCTCCGCACATTCTCTGTAAAGTAAATGTAAGAAAGTACAACTTGTACTTATAACAGGGTTATTTTTTTACACGGGGTATTGCTGCATTTTCTTGTATTGTAGTATTGATCGGGGTGCTGTTTATAACGCAGCATTTGTCTAGGCCTAAATGTTTCAGTTAGTCTTCTCAAAGAGGCAGGCCGCTGAACATGTTAAACACAAAGCTGACTGCAAAAAAGAAAAGAAGCCAGTGCAAATTGCAGTAGTATTGTGCTTTGACTCTTCACCCGCGTGGCTATCATCAAACGCACTAGGCGCTTGCAGATTTAAGTGATAAACGGTTCAGCACGTTCCTGCCTCGGGTTTCATTTGTTGGTACACAGGTGGCGGCGCATCTCCAGCGTGCGACAGTTTGATTCAAATTTACTGGATACGGGCGTCGGCGGTCAGCAAAGCAACTATCGAGCCTCTTCGTGAATGTTTCACCGCTCTCCGGGGCGTGCGTGAGACTGCGACAGCGAGACGAGGCGTTTATCTCCCTCCAAAGCAGGCGGCGTTCTTCGCAGCTTGAGGGGAAATCAGTAGGCAGCGCCAGTGATGAGATGATACTTGCGTGTGCGCGTTAGTGGGTGTTTGCACTCCACTTGAGCGGTTCACGCACTGCGGTCAGAGGCTGAATACTCACACCACCTAGTGGCATTTAAGGCCTCGTATCATTTTGCCTTTGAAAGAAACAGCAGGAGGATAAGAAGACAAACAAAACAGTATTCGCAACTGTAGACTAATCACCCATTCAATCTTTCCCAAGCACGACAAAGCAAGCGCGCGAGAAGACGACATATGGAGATACAGAGTTAAAAGGATCATGTTTACTGGAGGAAATCTCACAATAAACAAAACCGGAGACAAGAAGACGAAGTGAAACAGCATGTGCACAGAGGGGAGAGGTGAGGTAAGACTGGGAGGACAAATGAGTGGAGCTGGGGCGAGAATGTGGACAGAGATGAGGGGGGGGATCAAAAGATGGATGCTGTAAAATTCAGTTGTAGTCCTCCGCCTTAGGCTGTGTAGCTTCACTGAGAGGCTTTTGATTGACAGGTGGGAAACGTTAATCCCCCTGTGCTCTGCATCTGTTCCTCCTTCGTTCTTCCCTCCATCATCCCTCGCATTCTACATCCTATCAATCTCGTTAACCTGAGGTAATGCCCCCCACCCCCAGTGTTTACTCCCTTCTGCTTCCTTGCCACTGATCATCACTGAGGGAATGCCCTCTCTGCCTCTGACTGACTTCAACAGACGAACAGGCATGTATAATGGGGAGAGGCAGGTGAAAGGCAGAGGATCTACCAGCGAGACGCCGGTTCTCTATCATTCGAATCTGCACGACCACCCAAGTCACATATTTGTATGTTGGGAAACGAGACATAATTAAATGTCATTTGCACGTTGTTTACGAAACTCGCGTACCCGTCGAGTAAATTCCTGACGTCTGGAATTTAGGGCCCACATTTGTCCTCTCGCTCGTCACGGTTGACACAGCTGTTGCCTGCGTGGAGACAGCGTCGCCAGATAGTATTCCCCCCGCACCCCGACGGGCTCTCCGAGCTATTTGTAAGTTTGACTCGCGGATAGCGACTGAAACAGAAACTTGTTGTTTGCATTATGCAGCAGTCAGTCAAGCCGAGGTTGGCGTGTTCACAGACTGTCACCGCCGACCGCTGTTAAGTTCACCGACCACGCTTGGACTCTCGCTCCATCACAGCCTCGTGTAGTTACAGACCCACAGACAAGCTAGAACGAGTAGAAGAAGTTAAGCAGTCAGTGGCTGCTACTCACACCAACAATAACAAAGGGGAACTAAACATCACTTGTGTTTGGTAGTGTTCACACCACCTGTGGTTCCGAATGCAGAAAAAAAAAATTCAACTTAAAACCCTGGGAAATGAAGAGGAAGCATTCCTGTTGTTCAGAAAATTCAAGCAAGAAAACACATAGGGAGTATACTGAAAGTAGCAACTTCTTTTTTCATTTTGAGATACAACTATTTACATGTAACCAAAGACAATGTCCTTGAAACGGTACAAACTATTTTTTTTTTCTCTTCCTGTGATTTTTGTTTCTCCAAATGACAACTCAGAAATATTGTATAAAATAAAAATATCAGCTTCAGGGAAAAAAGTAGTCTAAGCATTTTAAATGTCCATTAACCGCTATGTACAGGAGTATTTACATTCAGACCAGAATTTGCAAAGTAATAAACAGTAAACCGTTGCAGTTGTGTTCACTGCAGCCCTACAAACCAGATAAACCTAATCTGCTTATACAGGTATGGCTGTCATTCAAATCAGTGATCGTACATGTGAGCAGTACAAGACGGAGGCGTTTTCGAAGGTTCGGGTGCGTCGTCGCAGATAAAATGACACCACGGAGGAATAAATAAAACGGGAGCTTAATGCGTGTGGTCCATTGCAGACACATGATAAGATGAGTACAATGAGAGTAAAAACATGAAGCTACACGTGGCTGGACATACAGGAACACCAATCCATCAGGAAGTCCCCCAACGAAACGTCAATTAACGCGATGATAAAAACGACTTATCCTGTTTTATTAAATGCAGCAGGTTTAGTTGAAATTTCATATCATTTTAAAGCCAAAACCATAATTCAATTAAATCTGTCATTATACACGTACTATGTCCAACCACTGAGCTGTGTCAAATGGACTATATCATAAAGAAATATGATGTGAAACTTTAGACACAAATGGCATATCACGAGGTAAAGACTTTGCATTTACAAAAGGAAGAGAAAGCATTAAATTAAATACATTAAAAAAAACGAACTTCATTACAAATTTAAAAAGGAAGCACAACCATCTTTTTTGAGAAATTCATCACGTCCATTATACTTGTAAGGTTAAATGCATACTGTAATTACATACTGTTGAATTAAAATAATAATCTAGACAAACTAAAATGTGACCAAATCGATAATGGGTGAAAAGGAAATCTAAAATTCATAAAAGCATGTAAAATTCCGAGCGCCACTATCAGTAAACATCATATTGAAGGCGGCGTGTCGTGCAGTACTCATTTCTTTAAAATAGATTCATAATTTGGGTGGGGAAAAAATGCCCATGAGGGAAAAAAAAGAAACATCTAAAAACGTATCAGAGAACACCTATATGACCTGCTAACCCGCACAGTTCGGAAAATGAACGGGCACGATGAGAAGATAAAAATCAAAGCGTAAAAACACTCGTTCCCTTAGACATTCAAGCCAACTGCAAACATGAAGGTAAATGGATGTATGCGTTCAAAATCATTCCCCACACAGGTGCACGAACAGAGACGTCATTCTAACATCCATGAAAATGATTGTTTTTTTCCCATGCTAATCGATGATTTCACCCTTGGTTTTGTCATGGATAAGCAGAGATTATAATGTAATGATCCAGAAAATTTGATTCAGAGGTTCACACTCCAGGCAAGCGGGCAGGAAGCTCTGCCTTAGTGGCATGCTGCTGTCAAACCTTTGGGGACGCTTGAAGAAGAGATCTGCTTCCTGCTTACCTGAGGATGAATCCTGAACCTTTCTAGTTGATCTGACTCTAATGGCAGTATGGGTTGCGTGGAGATGAGGGAGTCTGCATGTTTGTCAGCTAGCAGGGCTTTGGTTCAGTGCTCCAGAGAGGGAGTGACACTTTTGTATGCGACTTTAAACGCACATCGGAGTGCGCCTTCAGCGGGGAAAATTCAGAGTGACCACAATGACCAGGTGAAGTCAAGGGAATGCTGCGGAGCTCCTGTCTGGCAGGGGAAGGAGGGGCGGGGGTGGGGGCACCAAAACAGTCTGGGATCCCTTTAATGTGGAGTCAGAGTGCGAGTCGGCCGTCTGGCTGTCTGTTAACAGTGCTCCAGGTAGTCGATGACCCGAGAGATGGACTTCTGTCCTGTGGAGCCCATTGCACACTGTGTGGAGAGTAAGAAAAGCAAGAACAGGAGTGTGAGCGCGCTGTGTGTGTGTGTGTGTGTGTGTGTTGGATTCCGAGGACGTTTGAGCGTCTGTTCACTTCAGAAGGCGATGCATTTACAAAACAGATGGTTCACATCTTCACTTCTGACAGGATGAGTCACAGTCAAAGCTGCTTCAAAATGCACACATCTGCAACTGTTCAGTTTAATATTAATGGTTGAATTATTTTCAAATTATCCTTGATATCGCTGCTTGTTCTATACAGTTATTCTGCTTGGACAGACATGTAATGTAATTGATAATTGATTGATCACATTTTGGGTTATAATGGCACATTACTGCTGCATTTTATAAAAGCTAAGTGCTACTAATGGTCGTGCGAGTGATTTCCTAGCAGCTAATAAGTTACTGAAAGATATATCAGAGAGAGAGCCTTTTTCATCTACTGGTCATATCAATCAGCTCTACACAGCCTTCAATCTCTTTGTTAATGAGATCAAAAGAAATAAAAGTTTATCCTTTTCATCCATATTTTCGATGGAGAATGGAGATGCACACGGAGTGCAAAAGCTGCAATTATTTGAAGTTAAAAGGAGAATGCTGCGTTGAACAGAATCACTGGTCCTCAAAAATGTTTATTTGATCCAAGCAACTCCAGTGCACAACAATGTGCTCAATGGGCCCAATTAAATGACTTTTTGTAACTTCAATACAATTTCCCTGGAGCGAAGGCTCGCATCGACACTTTTTAGGTGTTTATAAAAAAAACTACCTCTTGGGAAAGTATTTTCAGCATTTTCATCACCTGACAGCTTATCTTTCAGTTGGACAATCAATTTGATCTGTTGCTAATCTATAATTCAGCACGTCTCTGCTTGTCTGCAGATCCTTACAACATAATTAATCTCAACGGTGTCGGCGTCATCATCATGCAACACTGATGACAGAAGGTCTGCCCCGACCGTCATACTCACAGTGAGGTTCATGAAACTCAAGAATTTCTTCAGCATTTCTGTCATGATGGAGAAATCCCCTTTAGGTAGATGCTTTCTCACAGTAGTCACATTTATCTGAGAGGGACAGACAGGCGGGTGAGCAACGACGTGAATATTTTTGAGTAGGGAAAAAAAATTTCCAGTCACATCATGTGTGTGTGTGTCTGATATGTGTCTGATATTCTCACCTGGCTGCCCTGGCAGAGACAGCCCAGCAGCAGAGCGGTATAGGAGGCAACGATGCTGTCCTCCATATGCTTGCCTGCATGCTGGAGAGCTATGACAAACACATTGGGGGGGAGGGGAAGAGATTCACTATTAGATAAATACAGAGCTTATTTGGGAGAGGAGGGTTCACTGCAGGAAGTGCTGAACTTTGGCTGGAGACATCCCTGAGAGATGGAGTCTGTAATTCACCGCTCCATTAGCCAACACTCAGTACAGTCGCTTAAACATTCAAGGAAATCTGCTAAAATGGCACTAACTCCTAATTGTTTTATTGTGCTTATTGGTGGCCTCATCGTATACTACACCACAAAAAGTAAACAACAGCTTTGCATTTGCTAAACTTTCACCTCAACCTCATCAGAATTCAAGGCTTTAAATACCTAACCCTTAAAGCACAATTTGTGTACCATCAGTGCTTGCAATGCAGCGATCTTCTATATGCTGTGTTCTGCTATACACAACTGATATCATGTGGGTTTTAGAGCTGCAGCAGAGGATTTTTTCCAGTACAGATTAAACTGCTGAATATTTTCTCAATTAATTGTTTGGTTTATCAAATGTCAGAAAACGTGGAAAACTGCCAGCTGAGAAACAGGCAGGAGGCAATGTTGGGTAAATGTGCCTTGAAAATTGAAATTAATTGATTATCAGAATAGTTGGTGATTCATTTTTTGCCCATCACTGAGCATTACAGCTCCCTCAGGATGTGCGGTGGTATGCTATAACTCCTCAGGTATCAACATGACCAAGAAACCGCACCCTGCTGCCTCAAAATGTGCATGTTCTTCTGGCTCCAGCCCGAAGTAGCTGAGATGCAAAAGAAGCTCTGGCCACGTAGTAATCATTACTGTACTATTAACCACATTTATCCAGTTTACAAATTTTAGCCCAAGCTAAAAACAGCTTCTCTTACATACAGAAAGACAACTTCAGACACAGTCGCACCTTTATTCAGGTCCAACTCTTCATCCTCCTCCTCTTTCTTCTCAGTCTGGCTGTCGTTGGTTTCGGCTGCCACCCACTGGATCTCCCCCGACGTCTCCTGCCACTCTCCGCTTTGGTCCAGTGCCGGCTTGGGCGCCTCGCTGATGAGGTCGTCAGTCTTGGCCTCAGCCAGGATGGCAGCGCGCTCCCTCTCCAGGAAGAGCTGGGAAATTGTGACAAACACATCAAATCAAAATGCAACTGGAGCCAGGTGAAAAGCAGATTTTTAATAATTTAAAGAGGATAAAGGTGTAAAAGGTATCTCTAGCGAGGTCCATAAGCAACAGAGAATGCCAAGGCTTGACAGTGAAAAGTAATTTCAGAGTTGATCACTAATTTATTTTCCAAGGTTCTTTCCAGGCTGTCAGAAAACTTTTCACTCGTGAGTCAGCTGGGCAAGGAGCTTGGTTCAAATAATATCAATAATAAAGCAAAACATAAATAAAACTACTTTTCTAACTTGAAATTCAAAACCACATATGAGAATGCACCGATTTGCACTTTCTTACTACGAAACGTATACAACTTCAGGCTTGTGCATTTACTTAAAATGCACTGAAGGAAGTATCTAATGAGATTACGCACTGAGCAAAAATAAGAAATGTGGATAAAAGAAATCTTCCTGAAGAAAACAGGTGAAACATCTGTTCGTACAATACGCTGGTTCTTCCTGAAACCTGCTCATCACTTGCCGTTTCTGCTCATATCCTTAATTCAAAAGGAAATAATCATTTTAAAAACTCTCCTGCAGCCACGACAAAAATAAAGTGATCATTAAAATATTTGTTAATGAGTCCTGGCACAATTCCTACCTTTACGAGTGCAGCTAGAGCACCGGAGGTTCTGGGCTTCTCATCCTCGCCCCCCTCGGCCTCAGCTGTGCTTGGCGGTGCTAATTCTGCCGCTGTGTCTGATTGTGTTGAGTCAGCAAGCTGCATCAGGCTGTCTTCCAGGCAAGCGTCGTCGACGCTGTACTCCATGTCCACCAAACAGTGGCGATTTCTGGAGCTGTACTCCACAAGGTTAATTAGTAGACCCAGGCCCTGGTACACAATACAGAACACAGAAATGAGACACACACGGGCAGAGACTTGCTCAAAGCTAACGCAGGCTGGCAGAACAGTTATTTACCAATTATGTGGTGTTGCTGTGGTCAAGAACGCTTCACTTACCAGTACTCGCACGTCAAAGCGCTGCTCCTGGGGGATGTAGCGTGGGACTCGGAGGACACAATTCAGAGCAGTTACTATGAGCTGTTCCTGCTCCCCTGTCTTAGTGCTTCCCCACTCTGCAGACAGAAATATCATCACGTCATCAACCTCTGCTGGTATTAGCCATCATAATTCCCTGCTAAGCACCTAAATATTACCTTTCACAGTGAACTCTGTAGGCGTACCTGTGCCATATCTGAGTGAGATGGTTGAAGTCTATACGACTAGATATATTAGAATATGTGTCATTTAATACTGATCAAGTTCTGCATTACATAACACCAACAATAAGGCTTGAAATTCTAGATAAAATCAATGGAGCTGAACGAAGGGGTTGCGAGTGAGAATACCGTTGTCGTGAGTGAGGTTGAGCAGCACTCCTATGACAGCCCTCATGCAGTCCTCCACCGCCTTGCCCACATTACTGAAGCTGCAGTGGGGCAGCGTTGCCCCCGACGATGACAGGGAGCTGTTGTTTAATGCCCTGCTGTACCGCTGGATCATATCCTCACAGTACCGCAAAGCCCTGAGGAAAGTAAGAAAAACTGATGAGACAGTAGAAAACAGTGCAAAATGACAGAAAGAAAACAAGCACGAGGGTGAAAAACGACAGTGAAAATGTTTTCTATAACAGACATCTAAATAACTGTAAAAGACCCAGGTATTATACCTGTTTGAACAGTGTTTAATACAATGGGTACAATGGTGTTACAAAAATAAATACAAAGGGAAAGTGAATGAACTGTAATGGTCGTGTCGGGCCAACACAGCTCACCTGGCAGAGGAGACAATGAGTTGTGAATCTTTGTAGGCGATCAAGTAACCCTGGTTTTCTGGGTTCTGCACTGTCACCTGTTGGCAAAGGATGGAAGAGAAATAAAATCAATAGAGGGGAAAGTACACTGAAAGGCTCGAAAAGGAGTCATGAAAGCCAACACAAGGGGAGACTTTTGATCAATAACATTTTAGGTGAAATGGTTGAAGAGACATTCAGCATTTTAAAACACAGCCTTTCACCAGGTAACAACAAAACATTACCAGCCCATTCACAGTTCTCCGTACTCCATTACTCATGTTCTTGAGTGTCACTCTCATATGCCTTTAATGAAAGAAAGGTTCCAGTTTGACAGAGCAGCACTTACACTTTCAAGCACTCTCAGACACCTCTCCGCCCCCCACAAAGACGCTACCAGGTTCTCCTTGTCATCCTCTTGGCTCAGGTTCTGCACGCACTCTTTCACTGCGGCAAAAACACCACACACAAGACACATGACTGCTACACATCCTGGCAGCGACTTGAAAGACAGCGGCATTGACACTCAACCTTGGAAAACTGATCTTTGTACACGTACACTTGCAACCGCCCACTTTAACCTTCCCACACACGCCTACCTTTGTCTACAATATGGTCCAAACCCCCCAGCAGCCGCAGCTCTTCTTTGAACCAATCCCCGGCTCTCTTGGAGGTTAGAGAGAGCAGCGTCTCCATGGCAAGGTGGCCCGTCTACAACCGAGAAAAAAAACAACGGCATGTAAATGTAATGTGAACGCAACTTCTTTAGTGTCCTACCAGTGGGTGACAGCTCAAATTTTTTTAATCGTTTGTATTATAGTCTATACTTAAAATACATAATGTAAAAGTGCCATAATGTATAGTGCCATCATTTACTCTTCACTGCTGCAAAGTCCTTAGTCATTGTGGGAACAGCTAGATTTCTATCTATATTAAAAGGTCTCGAGCTTATGTATCGTGCGTGTTACATAAAATATGTACGTTCTGAATTAGAACTATACAAGGAGAACTGGATTAGGTTATAGGCACTTATGCCACTGTTCAGCTGTTCAGATCAACCATTTGTGACTGTAATATGAAGACAATTTTCAGCAGTAACACGCACCTTCTCCACATGAGATTTTATGCTCAAGTTTTGTCCGATTAAGCTTTATCTCAAAACATTTCCACTGAAGATTATGAAGTTTTTATGAAAGTCTGCTTGTTAAAAAAAGAACCATTCAGACGGTGGTTACTTATTTAAGCTAAGGCACAGCCAGAGGTATTTTAATAAGCTTTTCAGTATCCAAGGACAACGCACCGTGATGTTTTCCAGGTCAAGATGCTTATTGTGCACGGTCTCACACAGCTTCCTGATCTTCTCCTTGACCTTTGCAACCTCCTTCGCCGTGAGCTGATCCTGGTGGGCTGAGTAGTCCTGATCCATCTCCAGGAGCTTGATCATTAGCTCAAGACAGGCCCTATCCAGGTCCATGTTCAGACGATCCCGACTCAGAATATACATCAGGGCAGCCGTGCACAGAGCAAGGTTCTGGTAGACAGACAGAGAACAGCTTTAACCAAGTGGTGTAGGCAGAGAGGCAGACTAATTGTTCCGCTGGCAGCACTGGCGCGTCCAACTTTCTCAGATGGTTCAAAAGAATTTGACTGACCGGGTGCTGCGGTGCATCGCTGAGCATTTTGAAGACCTGCGCCACCTTCCCCCTGGCCCGCAGGTGCATCCTGAAACTGGGCATGGCACACCTCGTGGCCAGGCTGATGATACTGGCACAGTGGAAACAAATGAAGAATTACAGATATGTTGGGTAGCCCTGAGGCTAAAAACCAAGATGAATGACTGAATGTTTAACAGTTTACTGCCAAATCCCTATCACCGTTTGTGATTCCCATCTGCAAAACAAGCTCTGTTGTATTTGTACTCTCTTTTTTTCCCCACTCTCTTCCCTCTGCATGTATAAAGACTGAAAAACATCCCATAGGAGACTGGCCTCCATGCAGCTTTTTCTGAAACCAAGGTTGTCTCTTCTGAGTAGATTCCATTTTCACAACACAACAGCTATACACTTTGCTATACAAGAGAAAGACATGTTTTATCTCGCCATATTACTCTGACAACTAAAGAGAGACGTAAAAAGAGCAGAAAGGAAGGCGAAAGATGGCGACACACATTTTGTCCCTCTTTTTTTATTTTGAAAGTGTCTCGTATTGTTTGGTTTTTGGTATTTGGAAGAAAAATGCAGGTAAACAAATTAAAACTCATATTAAAACACAATGACAAAAATGATTGTTCACCAAAACCTTTCACCGTCATTGTTATACTGCATGTGAAGACTGTTAAACATATTCACTTTGTATTGCTACCTCCTGCTGCTCTCTGATAGAATAGAAATTGTTGTTCTGCTTTCGATTAATTAAGGACTTGCACAAATTACAAAGCTTTGTCCAACTAAGGCAGCTGTTCCTCCAGTTGCTTTATAAATAGGCAAAGACAGTACTTGCTGAATTGAACAACTGTTAAGTGACAGGCGCTTGTAAAATTCAATCAACTTAGTGAGGTACTTCATACTCGGAACTGACCACGTGCCACAAAAAAAATAAATATGTAAGAGAAAATTTATAGCATGTAAGTGCCTCTGCGTAAAAAGCCAGGAAGGAGGCAGCACTCAGTGTTTTTCCCACTTACCTAAGGCATCTTGTGTTGAGTGGCTGGCTGCTTTTCAGCCCTGTCTCCAGGTACTCAAAGTCATCTGTGAACTCCTGATTCTCACCGAACTCCACCACGTCATTGAAGTGCTTCACATGCTGCACCACCGTGTAAAGCTGGTGGAAGGAGAATGGGGTTAATTAAAGCTAATTGGGAAGCAGTGCATTTGACCAGATACACAATCACCTCGCACAACGCACACGTGCACAAAGAGAGAAATGCTCTTCTTAAATTCCTCTCTATCTGTTCCATTACCAACAATAGCTGACTGTGCTAATACTCCTCATCAATCTGCTCAGCATGTGGAGTTGGGGCCAAACCAGCAGTCCACTCTGTATGTTTACCAATATCGACAGTCATGCTGTGTGCACGCTCGGCATGACCTCAGCTTACAACAACACCAGCGTGTCGTGACAGCTTAGCTGAAGCCGTTTTACCTGGGGGATCTGTAGTTTACAGATTGATCAGGGGCCAGGCATCACACAAACTGCAGGGGAGTTTAAATTAACAGCAAACGTCCTCTCTGCAACCTCCATCCCATGCGGGGGTCCAAATAAACACTGGTGAGCTTGACATCAAGCTAGAAATGAATGCTATGTTTTAACTGTGACTGTAACGGCTTCAAACGTGTTAAAAGCAGCTTGGCTGCGTATGGAAAAAGATAGATGAATTCATTACAGCCTGCAAACATACGTAGAGAAAACTGAACACAAATGAGCATCTAAACAAAAGGCAGTGCCTCCACTGTGTTGTTCAGCAGAGATCTGAAAACACCTCAGTGTTTCCAGACTCACCTCCTTGTCCTCCTTTCTGCATTTGAGTGCCGTGACAATATCCTGGTTGAGTCGCGTGGGGAGGGTCTCTGACTTAATGACTTTGGGCGGAGGAGGAGGGGCTTTGAACAAACCATCATCTTTATGGGAGTTGCTGTCCTTGCTGCTGCTCGATAAAACGGCCTGAGGAAAAAAAAAAGAGGCGGAGAAACGGGACTCATACCAAAGCAACAAAATCTGTTTAATGACATGTCCGCAAGATTTACCACAGCTGAGCAGTCTGTTTAGTACATAAGTCTTTAATAAGTGTTGTTAACAGATGTCAGATGAGGTAGTGCAAAGTTAACAACAACTTTTAAATCCCAATTGCCAGACTGTGATTAGCTTGTCTTTGAACAAACATTTATTTCCATGGGGGGGAATTCGACACAGAATATACAAGTAAACCCTGGGTTCACATGTCTGGGAAAATAACTCCATGTGAACAAAGAGAGACTAATTACAGTAATTAATACAGAGCTGTTGACTACTGAGAGAGCAATAAACAATATCCTGGATTGTGGACAGTAGGGAATGGGGAATTCCGTAAACAAATGCTGGCGATTAACATTCGATTTACATAATACCCTGTAATATTGCTTTCCTGCTTTGTGTTTAAAATTAAGGCATACATATTGAGCAACAACAACTTTTAAAACTGAAAATTCACCCATTTCACCCACTGACACTTCATGACAAGGGGCCTCACGATTTCTTTGCTAAAACACAATTAAACTAAACGTGATACCGATAACAACAAAAGGGAGTAATATCTTACCGGAGCGGTTTGAGATCGAGAAAGGGGAGGCACGGGCATCTCTTCAGGCTCAGGCTGGTTCCAGTGGCGAGCGTTGTACACAGCTTTAGCAGGTGACTGCGATACAGCAACAATTTAAGGATTAGGTATACATAGCACCTGATGTAACACTTGTATCCCATGTACATTTGTTCATTTACAGACAGAAAACTGTCAAAATCTTCAGACAGCTGAAGCTCAAAGCACCTACAGGAAAAAAATCACTAGATTGAAACACTTCTTTGTTAATCTCCATAAAACGTTCTGGCACAAAGCTTAAGATATTGTTGAGAATTAGTACAACTGAACACATAAGTATTGCATACTGCAGTCATGGTGATAGACTGCGACAACAGCAGCCTTCGTGTGGAGCACAACAGTCCCCAAGCTGCACAAAACATTTCCTGAAAATGACACATTGTGCGACTCGATTATGTATCACAAAGACAAAGTTTGGGGTTTTGTTGTTGATAGAAACACTAAACACACAGAATCAAGAAGACAGCCCAAAAATAACCCAAAGCCACCGCAAAACATGATTCAGACAAACAGAGCAAATGTGGGCATTAGACAAAGAACCACAAATCAAAGCTGAGTTATTCGCATAAATATGGGTCTGACCAAGAGGTAATATTCAAATTCCCTTCAATAATGGAAGACCGTAGTGCGTGCAACTGAACACACACGCATGTGAGCGGCTGTCACAGCTTACTCCCTGAGTATCATCATTCAGAGCCTGAAGTTAGTACACATCACAGCTGAATCACAGAATTTCACTGCATTAACTGACAACCCAAGAAATTTTGGTTTCAGCTGAGGTTCTTTCTGATCTCCCTGCTCCATTTTTCTCCACTCTCTTCCATTATCTCCGTCTATTTTTAGACGAGCTTGGTATTCCATTATGTAATTGTCATTTAAACATCAATAATGTTAAAACAAATGCCTATTCAAAGCCAAGCATTGTCAAGCCCCGAGTACAACCTTGGTCAGGAGGAAAGTAATGAAGGCAGGTTGGATAACTCACCTTGACCCATTCATATTGATCGCAGACTGCTGTTAAACTTCTGCCAATCTGAGTGGGTCAAAAGATCCCTGCCTGCTCAGTTTCACCGTTTGTGTAATTACAAAACAAGAAGTCTAAATGGGCAATTACTGAAAAAAATGGTGCACAATAAGGGAAAAAAATATTTTTCCCCAAAAGCAGACAGAGACTCTTGGCATGCTCATATACCTTTTTGGGTCCACTGAAGATCTTTTTGAGCCCACTGCCAATGTCTTTGGATTTATCACTCTGCTTCCCTGAGCGTCCTTTCTGCCCTTCGGCACAACCAGGACTGGAGTCATCAGAGAAGTCAAAAGCATCTGTTGGGGAAACCACATCAAAATGTATTTGGACTGAATACTTATCCCAATTAAAGCAAAGTTTTACACTATCTCCATATCTGTTTTCATCTCCTTTAAACAGTGTTTCCCACACATGGAGTCTTCTTGGACCAATTTAGCATTTTTAATTTTATCTGAGGGAAAACCATCATCAACGAAGTTTTGGTTAAGCTCACCTGTATTGCTGCTGGCATGGCTGTCCTGAGAGTCACTGGTATGAGGGCTGTCCACACTGGAGCTCAGAGCAGCCAAGGCGGCCGCCGCCTTCTTGGCCTTCTTCTCTTTTGCCTGAGTGCTCTCATCATCACTGTCGCTCTCACTCAGGTCATCGAAGCCAAAGTACTTTATCTTGTAGCTACTCTTGCCGGCCATGCCACCTTCTGAACCCTCCTCGCCCTCCTGGTCCTCTTTGTCCTCAAAGCCGAAGAACTCTAGCTTGGTCTCAGTCTTGGTCTTCTTTGTCTTCGTCTGGGTGGGTCTGAACCTAGTAAGATACAATTAGAAAGATCTGTTTTTGCACGTTCAGGGTTGTTTTTGTTTTGTTTTTACTGAGGCAGTGGTAAAGATGGGGAAATGAAAGGCAGACGAGCAAAACAAAATGCCTTGAAGCTAAACAAATAAAACAAAATCTGCATTTGTGCTAGCTTCTGCCATTTTGAGTTTTGCTTCAGACCTAGGATTCAGTCCTTGTATTTAATTTGTTCAACAAATCCTCACTTTACTATTTTTCTCCACCGGCTATGATTTATCCCATCTGTACACTTGCCTATTCCTTCCCTGTAATCTGACTGAGAAAAACAGTAAGAAAGTAAACAACTTTCAAACCATGGTCAAGCCATGACTTAGCTTTGTGGCAGGTAATACCGCCAAATAAATCACCTTTAGAATAAAAGCCTTGCTGCCCTGCAGGCAATTATCTTATTTGAATAATACTTTCAGTTTGTGCCAACTGCAGAGACAGATTGTTTCCTTTCAGACACCTGTGATGAGGCCGACAGCTATGAGCCAGTATGTGATTTGCTCCTCAGCATCTTAACAAAATATATTTCATACGATTCAGTTGTAATGGTGGTTCCAGTGAAATTTTAGACAGGCCACACTGTTATAAAGTGTGCATGGATCAGTGCACGGTAATGTGCAAAACTAAAGTGCTGTTCATTATTTGTAGCTGACTCGTTTTATTGTGTGTGCATGGTGCTACAAATCGTGCAAAATCTAAAAATATCACTGATATCAACTTAATCAAGATGTGGACATTACTTTTTTTCCTATCATCTATTTCCAGAACAACTGCTATTTTTGAAGGATTTTGAGACAGTGTTTCGGTAACAATCATAACTCAGACTGTTAAGACCCACAGGAACTGTGAAGACTTGCCTGGTAGGTTTGGGTGGTGGAGCATCAGACTTCTTCTTCATCTGGCCTGCCTCTCCGAGGTCTGCAGGGGGAGCAGGGGCGACCAGATCATCGCTACTCCGCTCCATTGAGTCCTGGATGGTGACGTTGCACACTGATAGACAAGAAGGGTGCAGAACTGTATAATCTCGTACTCTTCCACCGCCCCTGCCTGCTGGCTTGGCTGCTGTTTTAGTACTGGCAGCAGTACTACTTGTACTAGCAGAAAGGACACTGTTGGGTTTATCTTGGGCACTCGCTGTTTCAGTGGGCTTGTTGCTGTTGTCTTCAGCAGCTTCAGGGGATGATCTGTTAGGCCTGTTTGGCCGCTGGTATTTCTTGCAGTTAGAGGACCTTAGGGTAAATGGAGAGGGGGGAATGTTGTCCACTGGTTCCGGTGGAGGCTCTGTGGGAAGCTCCAACTCAGCACTTTTCATCTCCTCTGATGACTGCCCATCATGAGAGGAAGACGTTTGGAAGTCTCTGCCACCACTTGGTGCATCCGTGGTCAGTTTAAGTGAGCTGTCTACATTTGGAGAGAAAGAGATGGGCCTCTGGGACACTGAGAAATTCTGATGATCAGAGGGGGCTGTGTCTGAGACAGAGGCCACGCATGCAGGTTTCGGGTTGCCAGCTGATGAACTTTTGTACCAGGGCTGATTATTTTTAACAACCTTCTCTTCAAATGTTTGCTTGCCTGTGAATGGAGAAGAAAATTATAGATGGTCACATGAAATGCAGACATTGCAACTAAATCAGAAATGGCAGGTGAGCTACAAATAGGTTGAACTTTACAACAGATGATGTAGTGATTACTTACTTGTGTACGTGGCTGTTGAACTTGCAGAGCCCTTTGCAGAAGTCACAACAGTGGCTGTTCCACTGCCCTGCACTGCAGTTGTCTTAGACACTTCCCCTTCATTGACTTTCAACTGGGACACGCTGTGAGAGGTCACAGTCTTGGACTCATCATCACTGTCGAACCCAAACGGGTCATCTTCACTGTCGCTATCCTCAAGCCTGGGCCTCTTGGAGAGCTCAGAAACATCAGATTTTAACATAGGCCTTTTGGCTCCCAACTGAGCCTTGTAGGTGGTCTCCCCCCATTTGGTGGTCAGTGTGGACCTTTTATTGGAGAAGACCTCTTCAAATTTCGAATTGGCTTCCCCTCCCTTGCGGTTGTACGTTTTACCAAATCTGGATGTCATGTCGGATGTTTTATGTTACATATTCCCTGTGAAAAGATTTAAAAAAACAACGTTCAACATTCGACCTACCACCCAAGTACGTTAATGCAGTTCAGCCTCTGTGTGTTTGACAGGAACATTAAATAATATTTAACATTACTCTTAAAGTGAGACGTTTGTACCACGGTTCAAATCAAAAGGAAACATTACGTAACTCCAACAATAATAGCGGCGACATTGGGCAATTTAACTTTGCGTTAGCTCCCAAGTCATATGTCAACTATTGGATAGCACGGCTAGCTCGAGCAGCGTACCTTCCACATAACATTTTCCGTCGTATATGCGCAATACGACAGGAAGCCAGATGTACTTAGATTCACTTTAATAAAACTTGGATTTAATTACTTTACTCAGCGCCACACGCACGCAAGCGTTAACTCGCCTGTGTTTTTGACTCGAGCTAGGCCTGCTACAGCTTGTAAAGTTACTATAAAGTTAGCCGTTAGCTTCAACACTGCTAAACTATGCTAACATTAGCCCCCTGTTTACATCTCGCAGCGGACAGCATCAAATATCGGAAATCTTACATTTTAAATACGGTATGAGTATATTCAATCGGACCTTTAAATGCATGGATTAAGGTCCGAAAAAAGTCTTTAGTACAAGAGAATAAAAACACTCACTGTTACCTTTCAACTCCAGCGACTAGCTAACCGTCCGCTTGTTTTTTAGCCAACCGGCTAGGCCTGTCGCACAAATCAAGCGGGTAAAGTCCGTTCAACGCAGGAGAAACAACACTAGAAACACATCTCTCGCCCAAATATGTCACCAACGCAATGGTTGTCACCAAAGAACAGCAGCCTACACGCACAAATAGTTAGAATAGTATGAATATAGTGGATAATCCGGACATTTTGCATTAAGTAGTGCAACTGACGGCCATTAAAATATCCCCTCCCTCCTCGTTCCCTGGCAAGACCACTATGTACTGCGCAGCGAGAGGCGAGGTGACCAATCAGCGGCAGGGATGTTTTCCTGTTCTTTAAAACTCCGTAAGCAAACAGGACTCTGATTGGTTTAAACCTGAAACCATAATAAACGATAGGGGGCGCTGGAGGACCATTATAATTGATTTAAATTTGAAAACATGCCAAAGAGAAGCAATAATGATGGTGTCGTTTTCCAGGGTCTCTCACAGGCTCCCCTATGGTTAGTTAACAACAAACGAGTTTTACCCGAATAAATACTCAATTTTAAGAATCTCAAATCCGATTATCATTCAACAGTTGTGTAATGTATCGAAGTACACAACTATTGTAGTGTGCTTGAGTATTTTATCTTTATGCTACTCCTCTTCAGTTGAGAAGGAAATATTGTACATTTCCCTCTACATTATACCACTGGTTTCTTTCTTTGCAATGAATATAATAAGAGCAAAATGAAACATGATGCTTTGTTATTAATTAAATTACCCAACAGCGTATGTAAGTGGAGCTTGAATGAGTAGGGATTAATCAAATAGTCCATTGTCAGAAAATACACCAACATTTTATTGCCATTTTAATAATTGTAGGCTATAAGTCATTTTGCACCTTTCAACATTTCATGGTTCCAGCTTGTTAAATGAGGAGAATTGCTGATTTCCCTTGCATTAGTTTAACAATTTGATCATCATCTCTCATTATTTTCTGAATTTCTACAAAACCAACAAATTGATTAATAACATAGTCAGCATATTAGTCCATAATCAAATAATCAGTGTATGATTAATAATAATCAAATGAGAAATAATAGTAGTTGAATTTATGTTTGCTCACTGGACTGAATGCTCAGACACCTGGAGCATGCTGGAAAAAGAAAGCATACGGATCACCAACACTTGCATTGGTGTGGGGCCCAGATGGTGTCAAATGAATGAACGGTGTGTTATAAACAGCCCGGGTCTGCAGGGCGAAGAGGTCCCAACTGTATCAACACTGAAGTGACCATTACTCAGCCTGGATGGACAACACAACATCTCCTCCAAAGCATGTATATCCTCATAAACACACGGGGCATGGGGGACTCCTTTGTGAAAATGGCTTGTCTCAGTGCAGAAACAAAAGGGTATTAATTTCCCCTGGGAGGAATTTGGGCACAAAATAAGATGTATTTTTGAGTTTTTCTCCATCTCATTAAAAGAAAATAGCATAACTCCTACAATATAGCCTTAAAGTTTTAAACATGTCAAACGGCAACAGTCACTCAAGTCACTCAGAGCTGTTGATGAAATTTGTGAACTAATGTATTGTTCCTTCCTATATGGAGGATTCTTGCCTCCCAATTAAATCCCAATTCAAATGACCAGATGTTTTTTCACTCAGTTTCTATTATAATCACTATGCAACATTTGGACAAAGATAAAGAGTTTGATAATCATCCAGTGTTAAACATGCAGGTTTCTGGCATCTGTATGTATACTTGGGCTGGCAGAGAGAGTCAGACTATCGCTCCATGTCAAGGCACAGAGTTGGTGATGTAATACAGCCATGTCCTGGATGACTGATGGTTTTGAGCTCAGGTCTGGGCAGTCCAGCCATCATGACTTCATCACTTCAACAGACGACCTTTACAGCTGAGTCCATCGCTACATAGCCTACGTATACTGTAATCATTTTAAATGTTAATGTAGCCTTGGAATAAATGAGTCAGGAGTTGCTGTCATTGCCAAGTGAAATAAAAACCCAGAATTTCAACTTTGTGTGGAACATCTGCTCATAATATTTGCAATGCAGTCGTTGGGTAAATTTCGATAAGAAACTGCAATACTGATACAGAACCATGAGATGGCAGCAACACTTGAAGTCACACTCAGCAGTTGTTTTTTCTTTATTAAAGTTTAACCTTTGGCCTTTGACCATTGCTCGATGCATCCATCAACTGGGTGCCCAGTATGTGATAATGTTTAAAACATGTCAAAATATTATTAAATGTCCAGTTGAGCCTTAAAATAATATGTGATTATGATACATGCCTGTGGGCTTTTTAACATCAAGGGAAAGCATTTTTCTGTAATATAGCTTCCATGTGGTGTATAGGAATGGAAAAAGGGGCGTGAGGAATAAACAGCCACTGGTCTGCAATTCAAATGTAAAAACTGGGAAGCCACACTGCTGAATGAGAAAATACAGTATGTCCCTCTGTCTTTTAGACATACTAGTAAAGCTGCGTAAGTTTAATCTCTGCAGACAGTGCAAGAAAGCAGACTTTTACTAGTATATTGGGTTACAATTAAGAAAACAAAAGCTTCTGCACAATTATAGTGAATGTGTTTTTGGTCAGGATTTTCAGGATTTTGTCTTTATCTAGAATCTGTTTGTGTTGTGTGGGGGTTTCTGATGTTCTCATGAAATCTGCTTCATCATCTTCATCCAAAATTTATGTGGTAAACAAACCTAAGCGTATTCATGTGAGCCTAACATCTGTGGCCTCTGCATTGTGGGTCGGATCTCTGTTTGGCTCGCACTCCTGTCTCTGAGGTCAGCCTTCAGAGCCCCTGGCCCAACAATCACACCAGACCACTATCAAGCCCATATGAAGGCAATAAAATCAAATTTAAACCAGATCCTGATTGGTTTTATGTCCCCTTTGTGTGTGCATGTGCATGAGCAATGGTTATGGAAACTGTGTACACACACAAAGAAAATATTGTAATGTCAGCCTGGGTGCAGTCCATCTCAAAATGTTCTGTGTGTGTTTATGCTTATATGTGTATAAAACTGTGAGAAAAAGAGATGGAAAGAAAACGAGAAAGTCAGCATGGTGAGTGTCAAAACAAGAGAAGGTCAACCCTTTATTTTCCTCCCAGTATATGTCACATAATCAACAAAAACATTCTACAGTACTTAAAAAAGAGTTTAGGGAAAAAAAATACAATTATACAAATTAGATTTGCCCAGAGAGTTTCTAAATTGTTTTGAAGGCCTGACTGAGCAAGAGTCCATGTTTAAAAAAGACACAAGACAAAGAAAAAGCAGATAAAAACTATATACCAATAACCAGCTTCTTATGTTTGTGACCAAACAGTAGTAGTATTGAAGAAAGCATTAAAGTCTAAAAGTGAAAACACACATGGAAAACAAAGTACAGTGCTGCTTTAAGAGCATCCGTACAGTCATTTCTTTCAAGGCAAAACCAGAATTTTCCTGGATGTGTGGCACCACCGGCTTTTGGGTGTGTCAGTGAAGCCCCCTCTTCAATATAAGGTCCAATGGTGATAAGTAAAACCTAGCTCCAGCTCCTGCGATGTGATTTGTGGAGGGTCAAGGGTCGATCTCCATGGGAACAACAGTGAGGATAGCGTCCTCGTTTCCACGGCGCACAACTACTCTTAAGGTGTCATCCTTCTTGATGGCAGCACTGACATCAGTCGCAGATGAGATCCTCTGCCCATTGATGGAGATGATGACATCATGCTCTTTCAGTCCACCACTGGAGGAGAGAAGAAGAAGAAGAAGAAATAAACAAACCCACACAGCCTTCTGCTGCTGTAAACAGTCACTAGAGCAGCAAATGTACTTTGAAACTCCTATTATTACAAAATATTATTAGTCCCAAACAACTGCAGTATTTACTCCTGTTTGAGTGACATTTGCTAAAAAAACTGCAGTGCCCTGAGAAAATGACACATGAGCTCCTTTTTTACATCTTCAGAGGGAATTCAGTGTGTGTCACAGGATATGGAAGTCAGAAGTTATTGAAAGACAGACTGATAAAATAAGTGTTTTATGACAGTTTTTTTCCCTTCCTCAAAATCAACCATTTCCTGTTTTGTTTTAAGAAGAATAAAAACAGCAGGTTAATAAATAGTCTAGATGCAATGGCTCAAAAGCTACATATATTCTGTTTCCAGTGTTATGTATATTACACATATATATAACATAACATCTGTTGTAGGAATTTTAATGATGGAACCATAATGATGGAATGACAGCACAGTGAGGTTAGAGCACTTGCCAAATAAAAACATGCTGGTTAAAAGTAAAGATGTGATGAAAAAAACCAAACAAACAAACTAGTAAACCTGAAATCACTCACACACACACACACACACACACACACACAAAACACCAAGACAGTATCCAGCAGTGAATCAATAGCTACCTCTCCACACAGCTGCTTAATCACAGCCACATTTAAACACAGACCACCACACCTTCGCTCATAACGGCAGCCATTAACACAACTGCAGCTCAGTATTGCCCTCATTACACTCAGCTGCTCTGACACCTCCAGCACAGCAAATGGAGGGTTCTCTGCTTCATGGTCAACATTTCCAAAGGCCATAAACCAGCAACAAAACAGAGTGAGATCAAAAAGCATGAAAGTGCAAGCTAGAAAATAACATGGGATATAAAAGGAACCACAGAAATGTCATTACGCAAAAAGCAGGGCGATTTAAGCAGTGAGTAAACTCTGATGAGGCCTTGTACAGGGACACCACTCGGTAGCGGGCTGGGTGAGCAGGCGCAGGGAAAACCACAGCGCAGCTAGTAACCTCTCTGCATGAGGGTTGAAGGAAATAGCTGACCTCAGCATCTCCCGAGACTCACTCTGCCGGAGTTGTGGTGGTGGCTGATTGGAGTGGGCTGTGATTGTGGGAGGAGGGGGGATATTTTAGAAGGCCAGGCACTCCAGGCACGCAGGAGTGAGCTATGAATTTACGTGCTGCTGAGACAGTTGTGTAGGAGGCTGTGTGCATGCGGTTGAGAGTGTGTCTACGTGGGCACTCTACAGTTAGAGGAGAGAAATAAAATAAAGGGAGGAAATGAAAGATACTGTCTATTTGCATTGTGAGAGGGGAGCAGGAGCTGCATGGAGAGTGATCTTCTGTCTTGTGTCTAGTCTTGTGCACACTCTGTAGCACAACGTGCCAAAGACAACATCCAATGGCTCAGAAAGAGTCAGACACATCTTGCATTTGCACTTTACTGAAAACCTTAGTGTTGCAACTAAATGGGAAAAAATGTCATCCTCACGTTGCAGCTGGCGTCTTTGCAATGACCTCCATGACATAAGCTCCAGAGGTGATGTCAGGGAAGTCACGGTGTTGAGCCTTTAGCTCTTTGGCCAGTCTAGAGGAAGAGAAGGGGGACAGAGAATCAATCACCATTTTCTATCAAGCACAAAACGAAATGTAAACGTTGCTATTTGCTGTTGTCTAAAGAATAATAAAGGGAATCGTTGAGCACATTTCTGCAGATTTACCTCTAATATTTTACTGGCAATGTAAATTACAGTCTGCAACTTACGCTGGGGTGAGAGTCATCATCCTCACACCAATATATTTCTTCTTAGCAGCTGCTCTCCCTAGAGACAGACAGCAACACAATACAAAATACAATCATTCATCCTCTCGCCTGCCACAGTCTGGGTCCTTAGTTTTATGAAGGCATTTGTTGACCTCAGAAAAATAAAATCCTCCAGGGTGTGTGTTTTTTTAATATTTGAGTGGAAGAAATATTACTTTCGACCACAATATCACTTTACTTTAGTCACACAAATGTTGCACGTGTCTCACAGTGCAGTGTGAACTTGCACATCCTCATACTCCATATGCTTTTCTTCATGAATTTCAAAAGTCTTTTTTTCTTTAGTTATTTCATCGTAAAGACAAATCAAGTCGAGACACCATAATGGCAGCCATATATAAAATAAATGTATTTGTGTTGGTCCGTAATGCTAAGCAAGTTAAAGGGTGAAAAGCAGCAAAATAAACACATAACCTGATATATACTGGCATTTTCCTCTTTGTATTTTATTTGCAATGTCATAATCCTGTTAGGTAATGCTGGGCACAGATTCATGAAGCCAAAAATGGAGTCAGTATATCTCAAGAGAGCGCACAGACTAAGACACAGACTAAAAAAACAACAACATAGAAACAGTGTCCTGAATTATATGCCCCTCTGTTGTATGTGTGTGGGGGGGATCTTGGTCCAGCACTTGCAGCCAATTTTCAAATTTGTTACAGTTTGTTCTGGCAATTCAATAGAGGCAAACAGAAAACATAATGACTTGTATCAGTAAGAGCTCATACCTCTGGACTGTCTGTCATAGGATTCTGCCAGGAACTGTCGAATCTTGTCTGATGGAATGGCAAACGAGATGCCAGCTGTCACTTTCAACGTGTTGATCCCAATCACCTCGCCATCCTAAAAGAGCAAACCTCAACTTAGTGTCTGCTGAACCAAAACAACTGTAAGTTATTAAATGGATTTTATTTATGGGAATGTAAAAATGTGTTGTGTCTGCTGCTGAAATTAAAAAAGGACTTACCAAATTTACCAGAGGCCCTCCAGAGTTGCCATACTGTCAAAAAATGACACACCATTTATTATATGTGTTTGTTTCAAAAACAAAGTGTTTCCATAATGATAATGCATCTCCATTCTGTTACATTGATGATTGCGTCAGTCTGAATGTAATCCATGTCGGAGTTGCGTAGTCCCAGCTCTCTGCCCCCTCGCTGAGTGGTGCTGACGATTCCTGTAGTAACTGTATTCTGGAGGGAGAAGGGGCTGCCAATAGCCACAACAAACTCCCCCGGTCTCAGGTCCGATGAATGGCCCAGCAACAGCACAGGCAGCTTGGCCTGCAAGAGGGAAACGCAAGGGGGACAATGTTCATATTACTGGATGCCAAAATCACTAAGACACAAAACTGAGTCATGAAGCTTTGCAGAATTAAACTATGGTCATGTAGACCACTGAGGAGGAAGAGGTACATAAAATTAACCATTTATAAATCAAAGGGCATTGTTAAATACATTTGAAAATGTGTCATTATTGCAGGACCATCATGCCAGCTGCTTCTTTATCCTTGCAGGTGACAGGACATCTGGATCCTAATATTAAAGCTCTCAATGATACAATAGCACAAATAGGGCTGGCAGGTAAGGTGAAAGTATTTTGTTGTACTCTGCTAACGAGGTCAGATTAAGAATGATTTATATTTGGCAATATTGTGAATGTGAAAAAAGTGTGTTTTAAAATCCAGAAAGCATTCACATGTTGTAGTGACTGTTTTTTCTTGAGTAGAGCTCTTAAAGAAAATCACAAACTCAGTTTTGCTTCAACTGCAACCACTCTACCGAGCTTTAAGCTTGACTCATGAGCATGAGCTTTATGAGCAGACAGTGGGAAAAATAATTACAGCAAAACCACAACTTTTTTAAAACACAACCCACTCAATGCTGCATGGCAATGCTCCCATAAGAAAACAATTACTCCTTTTTCAGCAAAGGGAGATGAGACATCTATGTAAATCAACTCAACAACTCAAAATGCTAATAATCAAGGTCAAAAGCTTATTCATTGGACTCAAATTGTAGCTCAGCTGACAAATAACTCCTGATGGTGAGTGTGTGTCAGCAAACAGATCCTGGAAAACTGACTGACAGATGGTAAATAATGACTACCTTTAAGCTCTGGTTAGCCCCGTTACACTGAGCAGTGGAAACCAGGCTACCGAGAACGTGCCACTGGAGACAGACACAGAAAGGATATATTTATCCATCCGCAGTGACAGTTCCCTTCTCTGAATGAAATCATCACTTGCCGGGCAGCCCGCAGTCAAAGCCCACGCGCCGCCACGTCACGTTGAGTCTGCGCACAGGCCCGACGCCCTGACAGCAGGCGAGCACTATCTTAGGAGAAAAACAGAAACCTGTGCTCATCCTGTGTATCCGTTTTGTTTACTCAGGTTTATAAATAGGTGGGAGAGGAGGCTGCAAGGTAACTGAGACAGCAACACAAGTTGGCCTGCACACACAGACAGACAAAGGGATCTCGTGCAAATATGCACACCCAGTTGCACACTCAGCACGGCAAATCACAAATTAAATTATTGCCAGTCGTAAAACAGGACTCCTCTCTGCCCATGCATGTTGAGATTTTGCTCTGTGTTTATGGATGTCTGCTGATGTAGACAAAATAAATGTATAGCAGACATCTGATTCATGAGCTGGTTTTAAATAAAATTAGAAAACTGGATTGTGAGAAAACATTGAACATACTTCTAATTCAGTTCACTGCAATGATCTTGACCCTTGAGGTGAAGTTATTATTAGACAATGACAAAGATAGTGATAGCCACTTAGTGAGGAAGAGAACCTTTCAACCGTACTTTCCACCTTACCTTACATGAACACACACTCACACGATACATGAAACCGAACACACGCAAATGTCGGAGGCCGTGTCCCTGATGCCTGTGCGCATATTTGAACATTGTGGGGGGATGTGAAAAGCAAACACAGCACACAGACACAAACACGTGCACAAGCTACAGAAGTGTGTAGATAAACCAGGAAAAAAGCATTTGGCGTGTGCAGAATAAGACACCTGACACAGGAGTAGCAGTCTGCATAATCACCCACCCCCCCTTCACACTGGGAGATAAGAGTATAACCAGATGGAGAGAGGAAGCAAGAGAAACATACACACACACGCACACACACAGCTGAGGGAGAGAGAGGACATCAGGTGGATGTGAGTCACTGCCAAGACATTCAGGACCCGGCTGCTGGTCATCATGATTACCATAACAGTTAGTGATACCGACCTTGTCATGGCGACTGTTGCTATCAGGTGAAAACCTTGTATCTCCAAAATGTCAATTTTGAGGAATACGTGTAGTTAACGTGACAGCACTTCATCCTCATGTGGTGAATAAATACGTGCAGAGTTTTTGCAACTTCTCTACCTGTCCCACACACCCCCACAACATCACAGTGCATTCAGAAAATGCATAGGGTGCAAAATGCATCAGCTTGCTGGCAATCAAACAGTGCCGAGGTGAGAGTGCAGAATAAACATTGAACATTCATACTTCCCAACTTTATCAAAGACCCTTAGCTTACGTATCACTTACTAATCATGACTATTCAGCAGTCTGGAACGACTCGTGGAAAATCATCTCGCCACGTAAGTTCGCCTCCCCTGACCACCCAAATGACTCACACTGCTATTTCAAGATGAAGGTCATGGTGTGCTGGTATTTGACTGAAAGGCACTATAGCCACGCGTAAAGGAAGGAGGCAAGGTGAAAGAGGGGGAACAACAAACACCACAAACCACAGGAAGAGAGTCTGGGAAAGAGAGATGAATGAGTCCAACGCAGTTTTGTTTGATATCACGCTGATGCATACAGCCCGTTCTGGCAAAAAGCAGCTTATGACCATGAAAAAATACATATATTTATATATTTTTTTGTTTTGAAACCCAAAAGAGCACCAATTTGAGAACATCTCAGAAAAATATACTCATATTGTGCTGCAGAGTTCTTAAAAGAGATGATGTGGTCTACAAAGATAGCATCTAGTTTTCTGAAAATGAAAGCTTCTTGTTTTGTTAGGCAGGAGACCACTCACATCACTGTTGTTGAACTTCAGTATGATGCCGCAGATTTCTCCCTCCTCTGTGTTACAAAGCAAACTGTGTTTTCCAGTTTTTGAGTGTTTAGATAAGAGGAAAAAACAGGACTTCATATTCTATGAGGGAGGACTAAACTGCTTTGTTTGCCTTGACTGAAGAAGTAGTTGCAATGGGGAACATGCAGAGAAAGAAATTCCTGACTCTTTTCAAGATTTTTAGTTTCGATCTCCTGCACACAGAAAGATTTTGTGTTACGTTATCAGGGAGACTGTGGCGAAGGGACAATAGGACAGATAAGCTGGCAGACAAGGAAACAGACTGAGTTGAGAATAGCTGCAGAGTTGCTATAGAGATCCAACATTGTTGAACATTACAGCCTTGGTCGATTGGAGCCCCATTTAAAAGCCATTTCACTAAGTACCATTTTATGACTGGAAGACCAGGTGCAAACTTTAACTCCAGTCAAGCTGCGCTGGACTGTAGCCTGAATGTTTCCAAGTATACATACACGCACACAGAGGGAAGAGGTTACCTGGGCATGATCCCTCCAAAAACAGATCTGTAAATTAAAACCCACACACCTGGCACTGCTTAGATATACAGCCACACCACTTCAAAATACACACATTCAGACAGGGAAGCTGTTTTGGTTGGGTCAGTGCGTGACCTGAACTGTACATAAGCTTGACTTCAGTCACTTAAGCTTCCCATGTTTCTTTCAGCCAGATGACTTCAAAGCAGGGAAACATTTTTTCATAAGTTCTACCTAGCAACATTCATAAGTACTCTAAGGTATTGGGTTTTACTGCTGACGTCTGAACTTATGCCCTCAGCGTTGTGCTAATGCAGATAAAAATGGGGCGGGTTTCAACATGCTCATATACAACATCAAGTCAGAGGATCAGAAGATCAGGCCGAGGGGTTTGAGAGAGGGGACACCGAGTGTGTGTGTGTGTGTGTGTTCATCTGGGGGTCTAGATGGTTGTATGGTGTGTAAGTGACTCATGTATGCCTGTATGAATGCCTGTTTGTGCATGTTCGGCAGACTGAAAACAAGCCAGATATGTTGCAACTATGATATTTCACAGAAAACTTTACACACACACCTCACAGTAGGTGCCAATCAAAGCCACAGTCAACACATGAAGTCGGACTTTGCTACACTGAGCGGTTCTTCGCCCTGTAGGTAACATTGGTATGTTCAAATCACACTGGCTGAACCATATCCTCGCTGACACCACCACGGAAACCACTATGGTTTCCATATGTTGTTCGGGAAGGTTTGCAGTCTGTGTGAGAGCAAACATATGTCTGTGAGTTCCTGTGCGTATGTTCCACTCTGTGTAGTTTTGCACGAGAGCTCAGAGGACTTGAGGGCGTCTCACTTCTGGCTAGACACCACAAAACTTTGAACTGCACAAATGACAATGATGAGAGGAGATGAGGTCTTATGTGTTCATTTGCTTCAGGAAAAAAGCGCCTAAAATAAGTGAACTGCACCCCTCTTTTAACTACAGTATTAGGTCATGCTTTACTTGTACAATCTTGAACCTTTTCACTGCAGAGATCGGTAACCATTTACCCTACATCATGCCATGTGTGTGCTGGGAAATGTTCCAGCCCTGACCTTGAACACTATAAGAGGTTTATAAAATGAATGAATGCTTCATAGTGGCAAGAGTGAAACCTATCCTGTAAATACTAATCCCTATAGGTTTTATATGTCTAGGGCAGTTACATCGTAGTCTAGACTGTTCTTTATATGGCAGGGGGAGCTCAATTGAATCTCCTCAACCATCTTTGGGGATCCCTGGATACCAGTTGAAGAAGTGGGGGTTATAACATTGCACTTCTCTAAAGCCTTCACCCCAATTGACATGTACACTGAAAAGTAAAAAGTGAACACTCTTCATTGAGACAATTTCTTCAGTAGGAAGTGGTTTCACTGAAAGCTATTCACAATTTGAAAATATGCCTTTTTCCTCATTTGGGTGAAGTAACCTTTAAAGACAGTGAGAATCCCACTGGCGCATGTCGCATTCTGTATGTGTTTATTGCAAAAATATGATTAGTGGATAGTCAGTGAATGGCTCAAATAACCTGTTTGTATTTTACCTTCTGAATACAGCAGCTCCGGATGTGAAACCTTTCTTTTGTGCCTCATGTGCGTCTGCAGTGATGTCACTGAATGGCAAGCCGAAACAGTTTTGGACAAGGCGGCTGTGTCCAGCGGGCTTGGAAAACAATTACACAGCCAAAAAGTAGGCCAAGACAAAGTGCATCAAGACCAGGCAGGGCAAAAGTGTCTGTGTGTGTGTGTGTGTGTTTTTTCTTTGGCTCTCTTCCCACCCAAATGCATCCTTGAGCATGGGAACCATTTTGTTTGCTGGGACATGGGATGAAGGAGAGAGGGGATGGGTGAGGACGAGGAGGAGGATGTGATTCATTTCCCCCCCGCCTGTCTCTGAAGGATGACAGGCAGTGTCTTTCCACCAGCAATGGAGCATGTCCTCCATGTCCATGCAGCAGACCATCTAAAACATCCATGAGCACACACTGATTTGAATAACTGATTGCAAGTTTGCTTTTGTCTGTCAGTGCTGTTCATCCAGAGAAATGTAGACGTCTCTTACTTCCTGGGGAAACATTTACCCAATGTTGCAGATAAACAGATAAATGCAGCTGGATTGCTACATGGAGACACATTCCTCTATTTCCTCTCTGCTCGTAAACACAGACGCACACAGACATATTCCAATAATAGCCCTGTCCAAACCAGTACCCGGCAAATTTCCCAGAGAGAATGGTTTGAGAGTCTTAATACTAGGTGACGGGTGGCACAGAGACAAGCAGTGCCATTGTTTGCAAGGGACATATGGAAAACATGAGGCCAGTTTTCTATGCCACACACAACAATAAACTGACCCTTCACTATGAAACGCTCATCTTGCTACTTGCGACAGTAAATCTGTCAAGCTTTCAACTTTAGCACTTCACGTAGGTAATTATTTTAATTTTTTAATGGAAATTTGTAGTAACTCTTGATCTTGATTTCAGACAGGCAAAAACATTTTCTTAGTTTTAACTTATTTTGCGAGCTAAAATAAGGACTCGCTAAAAGGTTTTATCAGCTCTAGCTGGCTAGAGAATTAGGCTAAATTTAGCTTCATGATTTATTGAAAACTCCATCTTTGGCTCCCCAATTGTTTATGAGAACCCTGCAGTTCTCTTAAATATGTAACTGATTAGTTCCATACATAATATTACACTAAAGATTTGATGATTCACATAAAAGACATGGAAATAAAAGCAGCATTCTTTTTTATATTTCAGGGTAGTTAAACCATGGTGGTATTGGCCAAGTATTATGATAAAAATATATAACGTCTAACTACCCCCCACACAAACACACACAAACACACACACACATGCACACAGAGTACAGCACATAGAGATAGGCTTGCTGTACCTCTGGTCGCTAAACTATGATGGGATAATCACTGTTTGGGGGAGTGGCTTAGCTAATGTTCACATCCACCACAAACAACTCATTTGTTTCTGATTTCTAAGATACAATGTGAACCAAGTCTCATTGCAATGGGCTGCATATGCAGTATAAACACACTCAAAGCAAAGACTTGAAAGCTTGAAAGCTTACTGACTTGGAAGAGTGTTTATTTAATCATATTGGCTTATGTTGACCTACACAGACTGTATAAATCCTGTGGCAAAAATGATCTGGAATGATATGGAAAAAAATTCCCTGCACAGTATTGTTTTTAAGTAATTCCAAGACCGTAAAGTGCAAGTCTGTGTAGGTCAACATAAGCCAATATGATTAAATAAACACTCTTCCAAGTCAGTAAGCTTTCAAGTCAGAGTGAGTCCCTCCAGGTGAAAGTGTTCGCATCCAATCCATTGTAAGCGTTTCCAAGTTGTGAGTGAGAGAACGGGTTTAATGAGAGCCCTCTTAAACCTGAAGAACAATGGTTTCTATCTTTATTTTGCCTTTGCCACGTCACACAGTTTACTCATTAGCCTATTGCTCACATAGTCCTTCACACACATGGATCCATTTTCCAGGCCTTGACCACATCGCTCCCTCTTTCTCCATCCTTCTTGCTTTCACTTTTCCCCTCACACTCTCTACACAAGAACAAGTGAGTGCAGCGACCCCACCCCCACCCCCCCACCCCCCCACCCCTTCCCCTCTGAAGTTCCAGCTGCTGTAGACAGACTAATGTATTCCCCAGAGCTGAGGGGCAGACCACAGGCCCCGGGAAAGGACAGGGCCTTGCTACCAATAAACTCCAATTTCATATAGCAAAGGGAGGTGAAAGAATAGAGAAGCGAGTCATTATTCGCAGGGGAAACTTAACTTTAAACTTTCTCACTCATAAACTGGTGAACTGGTGCAACTGTTTACAGATGATCTGCAACTACTTCTAGAGCACCAATGTTCACAGCAGTCAGCTTTTATTTAATAAAGCAACTGTTGTGAGGAACACAGTAAGGAACAGTCAGAAAAAGTGATGAAGACAGTCATGAGGGAGGGAAGGATGGAAATGTAAACAGCTGTATTTAGTACCAGTCAGAATAAGAATTTAGAAAGTCACACATGGTAATTTTGTTACAAAATTGCCAAAATCTTGCTTGTGGAAAAATTCAAAGTTGCAAATCTGCAAAGCTCTAACCAGAAGATTAAATATGTGACTTAAAATTTATGTGCACTTTTAAGTTCAGAAGATCTTTATCTTTAGATATTTGTCCATCTTAATTCAACTGTCACAAGCACATATATGCAATTTAAGATATTTGCAGTTGCTGTAATTGTTTGTCCTATCCATACTGACTATCAGTCCCCTAAGTTATATATTTGATGCAAAAATATGTTCCAAAGTTCAGCAGAAGCTAACATGTGGTTTCAACAGTCTGAGTTAAACCATTCAAGCTGGTATCTTCCAAACTTACAATCTTTCTGGCACCAAACTCATCCATTAGATTGACTCAGACTTTCCCTCAAAGACTCCTGATTTTTTTTTAAAGCTTTCTTTCAGTGATGTGTCATTGAATAAAGGGAGATTATTTTAGAAACTGAAATTCACAATTATTACTCTTAAGGCACTGAAATTAAATACCCCACAGCAATAGGTTTAGATGACTATATTTACTCATTTAAATGTAATCCAAAATGACAACTTCACTCGCCCTCCTGCCCTCTCATTATATCTCACTCATCCTCTAATTTCCCCCTGTATTAACTCTCACTAGTCTCCAAATATCACATACACAACACACACACACACGCACGCATGCACAAATACAAACACATACACATATGCACACGCGCACACACACACACACACACACACACACACCATTTCTCAAAACAAGTATACTCATGATGTTTTTACCAGTATGACACCTTGGATGCAGCTGGCTGTCATTTGATTAGAATTAACCTGCTTCATCACAATCGTCTGTTGTTTACTGACCAGATAAGACAATGAGTCATACTTTTTTACATATTTTTTAAGTGTCTTCATCATGAATTATCTGTTATTGCTAAATCTGCAATGACTGTAAACACCACAGGCTGAGCATGTGATGCAAACAAATACAGTAAAGCTGCCCCACCTCCTTCCCCCTGAATAAAGACCAGCCTGTCATCAAGAGACAGAATGGCTTTTATTACAGGATGAGCAAAAACAAAGCTTCTGTCACTACGATTTTCTGTACTCTTCCCTCACACTGTCAGCCAAACAAAACCTGAATGTTTCAGCCTCTTTTCAAAAAGTCGGACATCTTTGTAATATACCTTGTGTTGCTGTCAGGAACATCTATTCAGCTGTGTCACCCAGCCATGAAAGCGAGCTCCATAATGTACCCTGCTCTGCTATGACTTCCAGTCAATGGGCCCTGGCTTTCTGCCACACATTCCTTCACATGACTCAGCTGTGATTAACACGTAACACTGTGGATCCAGCTCATCCAGTAGACAGAGAAACAAACGGACAAGACAGGGATGTGGAAGTACAAAGAGAAACATCCTGTGCAGCAAAGCGAAGAAAGATGTTTACCACTTTTCTTCAAATTATAAGCAACTGCTTTCAAACCAGCCACAGGTCTTTGCCTTTTAATAACTGTCCATGCAAGTTGCTTGCGACGACAATTGTATAATACCTGTCAGTTGTTTTTGCAGCCTGCAATGTCTGAACACCAGCAGCATCAGAACTGACTGCCAGCCAGCTGTCTTTTAAAGACCCATTTGGCTGCACCTGCATTCTCATCTTATTTCACTTGCCTTCTGACTAATCTCCTAGATTTCAAACATTTTCATGCCAAACTTCAATCCCAAAGTCTCCAAAATTAAAGTTAAATGGGAGAACTGAAAAACAGTCAGTTACTGTTTGGATCTGATTGCACTAGATGAAAGAAAACTTTGTCAAGAGTACCTTTATGGATTTGCTCCTTCTGAGTGACTCGTAAATCTTTGCATAAAAGTTCATTTCTGAAACAAGCCTTTGTGAACCTCTATTACTCTCATCCTGGGGGGGCAGGCAATTTGGCGGTCCATAATGTGAATCTGGAGGGTTGTTAGCTTAGAGAACTTGACAATGTTATTTATTCAAGAAGAAGACATATGAGAAACAGAATCCAAGGGTCAAAACCATGGTTGTGACTACGCATAAATAACTAATTCTCTGGGTCAAGGGCCAAAAAAACGACAAACTGGAAGCCAACAGAGAAACAAAATTAAGGCAAAGTGTGGTGGGAGAGTGGAGGAAATTTATTCCCCAATAAGCCTGCTTCTCTGACCTTAGTTTAACACATCTCATCAAGACAAAGTATATCTTTTTTTTAAAGGAACACTGTGACATTTTGGGAAATGGGTCATTTCACATTTTGATTTTAGAAAATGATGCATGAGGATTGGAAAGATAACCCTAACCCTAACCCTCCTTATTGAGGATTCCTTCTATGATTTTCTCAACTCACCCTCAGAAAAGAAGCATACTCCCCAAAATGTCAAACATTTCCTTTAATTGAGACCTGTATGAATTAGGCAGTGACCTTTAGTCTACCACTCCACTAATTTTGTGTCTTTTCTGGACCTCCTAGCTGTGTAGCGCGTTGACCCACCGGTGCATCGATCTTGATGAGGGCGATGTCCGATTTCTCGTCCACATCTTTGATTTTTGCATCGTAAGTGGCGCCGCTCTTCAGCTCAACTTTCACCCGGTGCTTATTGGCCACGACATGGGCATTGGTCACAATCTGGCCATCTTCTGACACCACAAAGCCAGAGCCACTTGCCACTGCCACCTCCCGCTTGGTATAGGTCATCCTGTGGTGTGAGGGAGACAATGGTTGGGATAGAGGAGGAAGGGATGACAGTAATTCCCATTCATTCACTTCTCTCTTTCAAGAGCTGATTTCTAGAAAAAAAAACACCAGACACCATATCCAATGCATGATGTAACAGCAGTGTAAGGCTGGCAAGTTGAAAGCTTCCAAGTGTCAGGCACAGATTTCATGAACAGGAGGTCAATATATAAATAGCAGGCAGGTAAGTTCTTCAAGGTGAATCAGGGAGATTAAACAAGAGGGAGAAACAAACAACACAGACAATGAACAGAGCACTAATATAAAGGAGAAGCACAATGAAAACCCCCTTTCAAGTCAACCAGAAACAGCAACAGGCAAGGAGGGGAAGAAAGTTGATCTGATTGAGAGGAAAGATGTAGGAGCAGACACTCAAAGAGCCACTTTAAAGCCATGGTGACAGACAGAACAGAGACGACACAGTTGAAGAATTTAGGTGTCAAAGACGAACAAGGGGCAGGGATGAAAGAGCAAGGAAACCTGAAGAGATGATGAAAAGAAAAGAGGTTGACAGGCTGAAGTGAGGAGAAAGGTGCACTACCAATTGGTGTGGTCTGGTTAAGTACACAGGTGGGCTGTAAATTTTAGTGAGTTTCAGTCTGGCCCATATTTATACACACACAGCACACACCAGCTCTTACTTGCGGTAAAGTTCAATGTGAACTACAGACGGTGCAATTCTCTCCACCACGTCGGCGATGAAGTTGTATTTGTGTCTCGGGCTGTCTGGATTGTCCTGAGCTGGAAATACAAAACACATACACACACACACACACACACACATTAGATGAGTAAAAACAAATAAATGATGCACTGAAATACTACATGATGTAAGAGCCTGCCATTTATCATAACACAATGGGGAAAAGAAAAGATGACAGTTCATCTGCGGTTGAGACTGTCTACGTCAGGTCTGACACACATGCATGCACGCTGGTTTGCAAACAATTAACCTTGGCAGCAAACTGTACAAATAAATACTTAGCATTCACCTTTGCCCTTAGCTTACCCCAAAGTTGATTTCTTAAACCATCAACAGGTCTTTTGTCGAGGCCAAACTGGTCCTCACAAGTATAATACCAGTCAAACACACATACTGTCTGAGACTATGTATGATGACTCCCAAATGCACCGAATCACCCACCCCACAATTCCTCCAGCATTGGGCAAGTCAGGAAATGTTGACTGATTTACCTGGTAATTAAGTCCTACCCAGAAGACAGTTTAACCAAAGCTATGAATCAAGACTCCCAGGACTTTTCCCTCACAGCTTTTTTTCACCACTCCATTCGAAAGAACCCTCATTTTGCCACGTACCTCGTCGAACTATCTTGTCTCACAAGGACAATTCTCAGTCATTACATTGTCCCAGAGGACCAAATTTGCGAAAGTCAAAGGCAACCATAAGCCCTGGGATATCACTGATTGTAGTGAAGGGTTAAGGAAAGAGAAAGAGACTTTCCGCTTGAGGTGCAGTTAAGCTAACACAAGTATGGAATGAGCACCATCTTGCCGTAACGAATGCCACTAAATTATACAGTATGAAGATATTTGTCAACCCGCAGGGGGAAAAATTCTGGTGTAACATGATCACTGGATGACATTCAAATGTCAGAAAGATAGAGAGATACTGTAGATATTGCATTATTTGCAGTCCTATATTTTGTGCGTTGAGCGTTTAGCATACCGACATTCTAACATTTGTAAATAAGCATTAAACAGAGAGTTTTTGACATGGGGATGAACTGGTGATTGCACTAAATTTGAAGTTAAGAGATCACCAAAGTTATTGAATCTAATCAATCATATCATCGATCATTAAAAAAACTCTCTGGGCAATAGGAATGTCTGCATTCAACTAAACTACATGCCAATTCATTCAGTGGATGTTGAGATGATTCCCTGGATAACTGAAGACTTGACTTGCTGGAGGCACTCCAGAAAAAAGTCAGGGATCACCAGAGTCATTGTTTTTTATCCTCCGTATATCTACACAGATTTCTTGTCAGTCCACATCTTTCTGCCAAATCTCCACTTATATTTTCCTTGTTAAAGCTACAAATCAAATACTGAATTTGATAAATGTGACACAAGTCTCTCATCACAGTTAGGAGGGGTGGTAACGGAAAGGTAGGAGTCATTTTCCCCACGTTAGCTTCACACTCATGAGGTTTGTGGACAGCTTCTGATAGGATTATAGTTGGAAAGAGCAAGGCCAGTGTCCAAAGCCTTTGTTGTTTCTGGAGCATACATACAAGATCCCAGTCTCTTCTACTTTGCCGTGTTGTGATGATGATGATCACTGCTGTCTCTTTACACAGACACATTGGAATTTACTATCAGAGCATATGGCTACCACGACAAAGCAAATCTGATTATAGAAGACTTATGGGTCCAGTGGTGACGACTTGTTGGGAATGGAGAAATCGTGAATCAAATGTTCCTCACAGCTCAGTAACATTAGAGAGCCAGAGAGATTACTTCACTGCTGAACTGAGCTTAGAAAAGGCTTCACCATTTTTGAATTATGTTGATATATCAGCAAAACTGAAAAGCAGCTGTCTCCTTAAAATGCCAAAAAATGACTAGTTCATTCTTAACTGAGAGTCCTTAACATCACTGATGCTTGGGTATTCAGTATGGATGTAAAGCTTCCTGATTAGTGTCTGATCCACATATTGCTTTTGTAACAAAAAAAAAAAAACATTTACAGACCAGATGGCCAAACAATGAGCTCAATCATGCTAAGGCTCAGTAAAGGGGCTGCAGTGTGAGGTCTGCCTCTCAGACATTTCTTCTCACTGATTTGAGACATTGTCATTTGGAAATAGATTAGTGAAATCATTTTTCTATTTTTTCTATTTTACATTATAAGGCAAGAGCGAATTAGCAAAGTTTGTTTATTGATCAATAGCATGGGTTCTAAAAATATCATCACCTCATATAGGCAAAAAGCAGATGACCTAATTGTTTCACATCACAGAATGAAATCATACTGGACCAAGAACTGAGCCACGAGGGACGCCACAAGTAAGACGTGCCAATCTTCCATGACAGGACATTCACCTTGAGACGCAGGGGGTGTTTATTCAGTGCTGTGATTCTGGGGAACGTTGGATTGGAAATTTATCAAAAGTGTTGTCGGTCTCTTACAGATTTAACAGATGTCCAGGTACCACAGTTTCAGTGTAGAAACTGGTCTGTAGTTGACAAGGAAGGACTACATTTGATTTAATATACATATACTGTATACGATGTGTATATTTTTAAGGAGACCATACCCTGGCAAAGAAGTTATGGAAAAGGTGAAAATGATGAACACTACAGTCTTAAGTTGGAGATGATGAAAACCCTACACAGCAGCAACTTGTGTTGTTGCAAAGTGTCTAACATACTGTATGTGAGTCAAATAAAGTGCCTACTGAGGTCTTTGGCTGATTCATGCTCACAAAGCAGACTGATATATAGTGCAGAGTATGAGGGGAAAACCATTCAAACACAACATTTAATAAAAACAAAGTTCTGCTTTCTTTTTCTAGTCATCTGTCTATCTACACATTCCCCCCCAACCCCATACCCAAACCCATTACCCCTCCTTTCTCTCCAGACATTGACCTTCACTACAAGGGTCCCACTCCAGATTTCAGCTTTTTTTTCTTTTTCAATTTTCCCATACATAGTACCCACTGTTTTATTGGTGCCTGCAGGCGGAAGCAGTGTTCTCTTATCCTCTAGGCTAGGGAAAATAAATGTGAATACAGTAAATTCAGGTCCTCTCCTCTCTCTCTCTCACACACACACTGATTCTCTACTGTTGGGAGAACTCAGGCCCACCAGAGCCAAGCAAAACATTTAAAAAGGTTTAAAAAGTTTAGGCAGAGCTACGACAAGAGTTATGACAAGCACTGTCACTAAGTCATATGTATTCCAAACAAATGATTGATTTTGGCTCAATATACATCTTCAGTGACTCACCAGATGTCAACATTAGTGCTCTTAAGTGTAAGATTATGACTCATTTAGCTTTGACGGGGATCTGCTTTTCTGTGTTTAAGAAGATGAACTTCTCTCTGCTGTTTATGACGTTACGACAACTCAAATCTGGCAACAATTTGAGGTGACCCGCTGTCGAACTGTGCGAGTAGCTTGAACTAACCTTATCTTTATTTTTTCCATTGGGGACTACATCCATTTCACATTTTGATTTTAGAAAATGATGCATGAGGATTGAAAAGATGGACAGTCAAACAGATCAGGTTGAAGAATATTTATCAGACAACTTCCAAGCTGTTCGTATGATTCTTAACATCAGAAATTTTAGTGTGAGTGCAACATTCAATCCAACACTTGGTAAGATTTATCATGGTCCAACTGTGTACACAACGGAAGTAACAAGAAGAGAGAGAGTGGAGAGAAGGCATTCACAGGAGGAAATAGCATCAGGTTTGTTGCCTTATTGGTATGATCTGGGGAAAGAGGATGCAAAAACAAACCAATTCATTTTGCAGTCAGAATTAGATGAAATCAGAGGAAAGGGTGTCCATGGAAGGCTGCAGCGAAAGTGTTCAAGCGGCAAGAGAAATAAAAAAATAATAAGTAAGAGAATTACAGGCTTCGTGGACGGGAAGAAAAATAAATGAGGAAAACAGACAGACAGACATGCAGAAACAGGAGTGGAGGCAGGCCGATAGAACTAACATAAAAGAAACTCACATGCACAAAGATGATGTTTTAACATTATGAATGGCTGAGATGGGTTCAGGAAAAATGTGCATAATCAGCAGAATGTCACTAGCTGGAGTCACAGAGTGCATTCTGCATCACCAGCGAGCAACGCCATAAAGAGCAGTTCAGTCAATAGTTTTCAGTTTGATTAAAATCCAAATAGACTGAACAGACTGGCAGGAAATATTAGCATATAAGTTTTCTTCAACAGCCAATAAATGCATTTCTCTGTTAAAAATTGGTAATTTGGGGCTTTTTGATAGTCAAGATTAGTACCTTCAATTCCAGTTGGGCACCTTTTGTTGCGTGTCATCCATTTATCCCTCAACATTTTTTCTGTTTCTCCATTGTCATGATCAATAATGGCTTGAAAAACCAAAAAGAACAAAAAATTGGGATATTTTAAACAAACATGACCCCAAAGTCACAGCAATATTTGACCTAATTTTCTCTGCCAAAAAGAACAACTTGCATCGTCATCATCTTTACCGTCCAGACATGAAATGACATCATGTGAAGTGTACTCGCACATGTTTTCTTAACATGGGGCCAAGTTGCAGGCAATTGAAGGTGTTTGGAGGAGGATGGAGTTTCTTTTAATTGTCAAAGTCGACAGATTTAATCACATTTCATGCTAAATTTAATTTAAATGATGGCATTATTCACTAACTCATTGGACAGAGGGCACATTTGAGGTACACCATCTGAAATGTGACTCGTTTTATTGCAGCGATGGAAATTTTCACTTGGTGCAATGGAAAATCAATAAGGCTAACCACAGTCTTGCTCTGGTTCAGACATGGTTAGAATGACTTAACCATTTAAGATGCTTACTGACAAACAAATGTGGCGATACAGGCTGTCCTACTGCTGCACCCACACAGTTTTTTGATGTACATGTAAACCTTTCCCAAAACTATGGGTTGCTAATTTTGTGTTTTCCTCAGTGTCTCCTGCCCGTTTTAAACTGTCTTCAACGGAGCAGGAATTGTGGCTTTGAATCGGCGCCAGGCATTCCTTCATGTGACTGTTAAGCGTGATTTATGAGTGACAACAGAAAGACAGAGAGGAAGAGAGACACACAGAGAAAAAGAGAGAGGAAGGAGTTTGTGTGTGTGTGTGTGTGGGGGGGGGGGGGCAGTAGGTTTCAAGCCTTGAGGTAAGTTATAGGTCTTGGAGGCAACAGGTGTTGAACCTCTTCATTGAAATGTTTTCAGCTGCACACATGGTGCCCACTTGAGATGGACATATGTAAAACACATGCATGCAAACATAAAAACTGAAGAATGATACTATGCTTTACCACCTGTAGCTTCACAAGTCTGAGTGTGCGTTTGAATCTGACGACTTCTTAGGACATATCAAGCATATATAGCATTAACGATGATGAATGGCTCACACATTAAACTGCACTCTCAGTTGGGCTGTGCTCTTTCATAAAACAACCGAGGTGAAGAGTGATGTCTGTTTGTTATTGAGCTCCACTGATTAGGTTGAAATATTTTTCACATGACGTGGATGAAGTGCAGGTCCAGACTGAAACTTGCCAATTATTTTTATAACAACCATACAATGCTGGTCAAACATTATATAACACCCCCATTTTTCCACTCTTTACTGAAAGTTCAGCAGTTCATGTCCAGTGAATAAACTTACATGGTATAAGTGCTAAACTGATGAAGGTAAAGGAAAATAAACCCTGTGCCTGTACAAAGGCACAGGGTTTGTATTATTCGAAAATTACTATTTTGCAAGACGTAGGACTGTATACTTCTATCAAAATGGTGAGAAAAGGGCAACTAACAAAGGAAGACAGAGTGGTTGGTACCAGGGTTCATCCTACAGCCAGATAATGACCTAAAGCTTTACAGGAGAAGAACAAGACGGTGGTTTCAGATGACGGAAGCCCAGCACAGATGATAAGTTTGGGATGTACTGGACAGAGGAGTGAAACTAAACTGTACTGTATATACAATCAAGCAGATTATAGCCATTTGACTGGTTTGTCATGCATGGCAGAGATAGTGCAAAGGATCACATCAAGATTTGCATCAGGGCAGAGCTCATGACTTCATTTGGCCAGGCAAACGGTTCCCTGATCAAGTCTAATTGTAATGCAGGAACACTTGAATAATGGGCTTTGTCATTAGACACTATGGGGATTGTGTGCCACTGAATGCAGCTTTTAGTTAGAACATCTGTGGGAAGTTCAAACCATTTGAGGGGGCCATGTTCAAGAGCAAGTTGTGAAGAATGAAGGTGGGAAAACATACATTTTAGACAGCTACCTGAGCCGAAACAAAAACGATTTCTGTTAAACTCTGCAGAAAGTGTTTAACAAATAACAGTATCTGACTTTATTGTGTGATCTTGCTGACCCTGTTGTCCTGAAAAAACAGCCGGAACGTTACCTTTACCGCAGGCTCCGCGCTGAATGAAGAGAACAGGTGGCTGCTGCAGCTTCTCCGCGCGGCGGCTGACCCTCTTCAGCTCGCAGATATTCCGGTACGACACCCCATCGCTTCCACAAACCGGCTCGGTGGCTTTGCACACGCAAATCCCATTCTTGCTTCTCCTCCTCACCGTGACAGTGTACGCTACCCCGCCGGAGACGGAGCACTCCAGACCCTCTCCGCACACGGGGTCCCCGAGCTTTCCGCTGCCGCCGCAGGCTTCGCCCTCGCCGGACGCGCACACCGGGCAGCAGTGGCAGGCGTCGAGGACTTGTCCCGACTGGCAGTCTGCTGGTAGCCGGGGACACATCGACTTGTCACACCTAGCAGGACATCCGATAACATACCGGCTGGACATTTGCGCATCTGCCGGCGCAGTCGCAAAGGCGACGATTACGCACAACAACAGTGACCAAAACATGATTCAAACTAAAAGAAAAAAGTTAAAGAAGTTAAATACAAAGTTTAAAAGAGTTCCAAAAGCTCGCTCTCTGCTTGCAGTTTTATGGGATGGGAGAGCTCAGTAGTGCTGAGGGGGGAGTCACTTCAGCTGGAGAGGCATTTAACACAAACCCCACTGCGTAACCAATTACGCGGCTTTACGTTTTTCGCCGGCGCCGCATCATAGAAGCAATTCACTTTTTGAGATAATCACGACAAGCCCAGTCATTGGTCGGTTTACGTGACGTAGCCTACGGAACAGAAGAGCTTCTTTACCGATGTGTCAACAGAGGATTGAAGATGGACTGAAAAACGGTGGACAGACCAGAGAACAAGTGTGAGGTATATGTCACATTTACTGTACTTATTTAAGAGCTGGTATACAAACTTAGAAAAAAAGGAACCAAGTTGTGGGCAATACTTCTCTTTACTTTTGCTTCTATACAAGTGGAGTTGATGGGGGTCAGAAAGGTCATGGCCAACCTCACAACGGTGCTGCACCTCTGGAGATGACCGATAACCACTGAAAAACTTGAGGACATCTCTGCCAGTGCTAATGTTTGCTGCAAATGAATGAGTATGGTTTAATGATTTATACACCGAAAATCTAAAATTAAAAACCCATTTGTGGAAGGAGCAATGCTGCCCAGATGTTTTATATGCTGCAGAGGTTCCCATACATTTTGCAGGCCTATTTTGTGTATGTTCTCCCTTATGAATTAGTCATTCCTGGCACAAGCCTTACGGCTAATTAGGAAAATCGGTGAAGGAAAAAAAGAAGCTTGGCTTGTGGGTTTTGTGGAGTTAATGTGGCGCTTTCACGAAGCCTTTATAAACAGGCAAATTAGTTCTAATTAGAAAATTAGATGAGAACATGATTTATCCATTTATTATGATCTAATCCCATCTCTGTGGGTTATACAGCACCTCCTGCATGCAGGGAAATAGCATCTAATGGTGATATCTAAATAATGAAGATCACTGCCTCCAAGGTTAAAGGGTAAATATAATCATTCGTGCAATGGAAATACCATAAAATTATCTTTGAATTGATTGTTTGTTGAAATGACATACATTTCCAGGAATAAGGGACTAAATTATGCTATTGGCCATCAACAAATCTCTGTAACTCTTAGATGTCTGTGGTGAGCCATAAAAAAGTCCGGTAAACACAGGCAATAATTCAGCATCATAAAATGCCTCAACACAATATGATTGATTATAGGCACAGGGGTCGTTTTGATGGCTCTTAGTTAAATGTGGCGGTAGGGTGAATGGGAACACTTCTCTGAGCCACTGCCTAGGAATGAAGGGACTCGAGGGACGGGCCTGTCCCGGAGCTCTGGGTAACACAAGCTTCTGTATCCAAAAGGCAATTAGAGAGGGGGCATAAAGGGATGGAAGGCAGCCATATGCTCTCAAAGATTGGACTGCCCTGTACAGCAGAGGAAACAGTAAGCACATACAATGTGGACGTGTAACCCAGAGTTCAAGGACGGCTGCTTGTTTTGAGGTAAATATGAGGGTACATTCGTGTCTAAGCCTAGAAAGCAGCTATATTGCTACACTCACTGCTGACCAATCTAAAAATGAATGAAACTCACACAGCAGTAGTACGACCTTACAGCATCTCCAGACCCCCCATTATGTGGCAACATGTAGGCGAGAAATGGTGGGAAAGTCTGCAGATGAAAAGAACCTCATCCACGAGGAACACCCATTCATCCAGCCAAGGCCAGCAAGCGTAACCGAGGATGGATTCCACAGAGGCCTGTGATCTCTCCGCTCAAGTCTGCAATGATGTCTCAGCCGTGAGCGAGTTCATGTCCACGCCTGAAGCCACACCAAAGTCTCACAGTTAAGATCCATCAGGATCTGAGAAATGGTTGTATGTGAAGACAGAGTTCAGTACGTACTGAACAGCTGTGCGGTCAGCTACAGGTAATTTTTTCCTCTTTCTGTGAACTGCATCCTATCATCCATCCTCAACTCCCCAGTGCCTACACATACAGTATCCACAATATTCAGTGCGCACAAAGACCAAAACCAAGAATATGCCATAGCTTGTTATCTGGCTGATTAAAGAGGTTTTGTAGCTACGTGACCTCACTCTGTAAATCCATCCACACATACTATGTCGAGCCAGAGAGCAGCTTCAGTTATTAGTGCAGGGTAAGATTTTATTTATATCATGAACTTATGAAACATGATGCATGATTCACAGTGTGTATTTTATATTTTTGCATTATTAAGACTTAAGATAAGATCATAAGTAGAGTTTCTTCAAAAATAAATGTTTTGTATATATTTGCCATATCATATATATATTGAGCCCAGGTGGTAATTAGAGGAATAATTCATAACTTTGCAATTTGCACATCACACTTTAATGTGTTGACTGGAAAAATGTGGACTGATTTTTTTTTCTCAAGGTTCAGTTCAGTTTTGAAGCCCTGGCCGGTTCGCTGAAGTGTCAGCTGTGACTGTCTTAATTTCTGGTAATTTTATTTGTTCAGCAGACTTCATTCTTGCAGATGGTGTTTTGCACCACTGGAACTCATTTCCATTCTTCAAACTTAAATCACTCTGTCACTGATAAATGCATAACTGATGACTCCTACAGCATTGTTTTCATTCAAAGCATGTTCATGGCAGTGAACCAGGTGCAGGTTTCTCTCTTGCCACAAGAGGGCAGAGGGAGCCTCGACGAACCAAATACGAACCAAATGAGGAACGATGAATTTCTTTCTTCCTTTTTATCTGGACAGACTGACTGTGCTCTCTGGCGATGGATAAGGACATTACTGAAAGACACTCCAGGACACCTGAGCACATTTTCAGTGTTTATTTCTTTCAAGTCATCTGCATAATAAATAGAAACAATTCAAACCGATTACACCAGACTGAACAGGGGTGGAGTAGCTTGGCTTTCTTGAACTGAAAAGGAGCAGGCATCAAAAAAACAAGGTTAGTGTCTGTTGTTTAGCAGGACTAAAGTGGGATGTTTTTGAATAAAACTATGAGCCAACTGCCTGCTACTGGGATGGCAACACAGGTACAAGGGAATAAGATCAGGAAACATCTAAAAGCATATAAAAAATAATTCTGCTGCACACAGCTCTATTCTGCAAACACAACACACGGAACAGCCATATATAAACAAAAACTAAAATGAGAAGGACAATCTGAGGAATCATTAACATGTTAACATGCAATGGAAGTGTCTGAGCTTGAAGGCTTTTTTTAAACTCACGACCAAAATGTTTGCGTGGTGTTCGTACAGTCTTAACATCATCCAACAATGGACTGCAGGTTTAACCCAGTCTGTAAGGACAAGAAGCTAACCTGTAAGTGAGCCAGCCCTATTACTGAAGTTTATATTACTACTGATTACAAAATGCATACAAGCTTATGTCTCATACTTCTTTACTTATAACATTGTTGTTCCTTTCCCACTTCATCCAGTGTCACAAACTACACAGCCTCCTATGCTGAAATGTAGTTTGCAATGATGTTGTTTCAGCTTGTGAAGTGATGCGAGTACTGCGACAGCTTTCAGCTTCTGTTTTTCTTCTCCACCTCTGCAACAATACTCTCATTTTAATACCAGAGGTGGAATAATTGTAAAAACTGTACATTTACATGTAAGCTAATTCAGCTTGTGGTCAATAACAATCAATAAAAAAAGAACTCACTGAGAACACCGTCACATAATTAAACAACTGACCTTTAACCTCTTGTATATTCAAAAACTAAAAAAATTGAATCAAAGGCTTGGCAACTAAAACAACAGACTAAATGTGGCTGGAATACATTTGGTCTTCCATTATTATACATAGTGGATCATACACATATATTTTTTTGCACCTGATCTTTGACCAGCCCCGAATTTCTGAATTATATTATTTATTTGCAATAGCGTGAGGGTTTGATCTCAGACTAAGCTTAACCCATATCCCTAACACTGGCCAACAACAGTAGACAAATCCAGTGTTACAACAGTGAGTGCATGAATGGACCACACCATTTAAATGAGATTACAGAGAGGAGAAGAAAAGCCAGTCCTCAGTTGGAACACTCCATTAAGGTATGAGGAAACACCTTGCACCAATGAAAGCTCCCTTATTTTCTTGGAACAAAGTGGTTTTACAAACATCCTCCGCCCATGAATACCAGTGAATGCATCATTGTGCCTGTACAGGTTAAAATAGAGCTCTGTTATCACATCTAATCAGCGCAGGTAAAACTAAAATTTGCTTGACAACATCGACTCTTAGTAAATAAATATGCCATTGTGAATGCAAAGGCAGGCGGGGGTGGGGGTGAAGTCTGGGTTGTCTTTGGCGCATGAGTGCAGTTCAGTGGTGACCCAACTTGTTTCTCTTGCAAACCGACTGCGCTGACGGACAAGCTAAAAAGATGAGTTTGTGGTGTTGTACACTGTCATCCGCCATCAGCTTCAGTTTGAAAATCAATGCCTGCCCTTTTTTTTTTTTTAAACACCTGTTGTACAAAGGTTTCCTTTATATCCGTGACATCTCTGTCTACATCCATCCAGATAAACAAGTTTTAATGTCCACTTCAACAGCTCAGACCTCGCTCACTGGCAGATCAGCGTCATCCAGGTCGAGGGGTGGTTCAGGCATGTGGGGCTCAAAGCTGCTCCGCCGTCGCCACGGCGACTCTTCTGAGTTGGCAATGGTGGTCACAGGCGGTTCGCGGGTCACTTTGCCAGGCGGGTCTCCTGCAGGGACAGGCGTGCTGGCGTGTTGCTGTGACTGGGCCGTGGCAGCAGGCTCATGAAATGCTCGCTGTCCCACGCCAGGCTGCGAGCGTGTACCGCACGTGACAGCAGCCCCCCACTCTGGGTAGCATGGTGGCATGGCAGATATGGGCGAGCGAGGGACGGGGGGGCCCGTGGGGCTGCGGTAGAAAGTGGAACGGTTGCCGTGTTCCTGCAGCAGAAACAGCAGAGGACACAGAGAATGAGGGAGAGAGGACAAGTGTTCGTTAACCAAGTGAAATTCAAATGTCTAGTTTATTTGAGAAGAGCCAAAGTGAGGTACAGACTTGGAATTAGCACCGGCATGTGGGGCCTGATGCAGCTGGAAGGTTGTAGGTGCTGAAGAATGTAGCATTGCAAGAGAGTGGAGATGGTGGTAGTAGCAGTAGAAGTAGAAGTGGTAGTAGTAATAGTAGTAGTAGTAGTAGAGGTAGCGGGAGCAGTGGTAGTAGTAGTAGTGTCAGCAGGTTTTAGTTTTGACAGTCTCAACAGGTTTCAGTGGATGAGCAGAGTGTCTCAGGAAGCAGTGGTTGGTTGTAGCTCATTATTTCACAGCTTTTCATTGTCAGATTTCAATCTCTGAAACACAAAGCAGAAGCATGGGAAGAGAGAAAAAAAACACAGCAGAGGTAGTGAAAACAAAAACAAGTAGCCGTTGGGGAAAGTTGGGGAAATTTTGGTTAGATGAAAAAATCCCAGCCATAAAGCACCAAGAGACTCCAGTACATGACGCAACAGTGGGATTCTGCAGGATTGTGAAATTTCTGATCAGTAAAAAAAACCAAAGTGACATTTAAGCTTTGTGTCTTGACACAAAATGGTCACAATGTTCTCAGGAAAGTCACGGGAGATTTATTCTGAATCCAAAGGTCCAAATTCATGCTGAATTTTAGGTGATGTTAGACATCAGTTCATCAGATAATCTACTACATTAAAGACCCCGCAGGTCTTTGCAATCATTGATTTAATCAGATAGCACAAGCACTTTAATAGCTCTTAGGAAAAAAATATGTGCAGTTCGTGACTCTTCTGGACATGTGGATTCAGCATTGGTGAGATCTCATTTCAAAGCTGTTTTAGTGTTCAACATTTAGCACACAAAAGGTACAGGAAGTCAGCGTGGAAACAAGTATATCATTACTGTGTGTATGAGAAAGAGAGAAAAAAAACATACAGGCAGCGAACAGGAGGGAGGAGGAGAGACAAGCAGGATGTCACACATCTAAGACAGGTACACAGCTGCAGCAGACTGCAGAGATAACAGGGCATGAAGGGAAGAGAAACAGAAGGAGTGAAAGACACATGTACCCAGCAATAAAGACAAGAGACAGAAACAGGCTTAAGGTATTTATAGCTAAGCTCGTCAGGTAGTTCAAGCAAGTGTGTGTCTGTGCATGGATTGTCCAACAACTCCTGTATATTTTTACACTGAAAACATCATCAATGATGGTGAAGACATGTGAAAGCTGTGCAAGTGAAGCCATAAGGGAGGGAGGGAGGGAGGCAGCGACTGCAGGTCTTTCCAATGCTTAAATGCTCTTATTCCAACCATTCAAAGTCATTCTGTACCTTTGACTTGAGGTGTGCTTGAGTTTGAGTCGCCATGCTTGTGGTGACACTCATCACATGCAAGAGAAGCTAAATTAAGCACACCGCGAGTCATATACTACGACGAGATTTTTTTTTGACACCCGTTTCCCTGGAAACTATCCAAATGCAATGAGACCAAAACTTTGAGCTGAGCTAGAAGTGACAGTTCAGCAAGGGAAAAGAAAAGCACAAGAGGAAGAGAAGTGGATGAGAGAAGCAGTGAAGATGAGGGCGTGAAGGGAGGAGCGCTTGTTGGGTTATCACAGCCATGTGTAGGGTGTGGTTGGTTCTTAGCCAAAAACCCCCCAAAAAACAAGGAAATAAAAAAAGAGCATCAGATGTGCTGTCAGATCTGATCTACCCTCACGTCTACAACCACAAAGCGCCAGCCAGTAGTTGGAAAACAGTATTAAAAAGGTGAACTTATAGTTTAAAGGGGGAATTTAGACGAGCTGACATACGTGCTGCTGCACTCCCCGATTCGAGACGTATACCTCTGTATACAGGGGTTCGACAGCCGTCTGGCCTGCCGCATCTGCAACAACACAGTGCAAAGCAGGATTAGAGCAGATGGGCCATCTGCCCACAGGGAGAGGAAGAAGTGGAGAGAATGTGACAAAGAAAGAAAGAGGAAAGAAAGGCCAGAAGAGGACAGAGAGAACAGGCAAAGGGGAGAAAAAAAAAGAGGTGAGGGAAAACACAGAAGAGAGAAAAAAGAAAGAAAGAAAGGCACAGGAGGCAAGAAAAAGGGAGAGAAACAGTCAGCGCAGACGCATTGAGAATGATTCCAGTCTAACCAGAAGGAATCAGCTGCGCCAGAGGACAGTTCTCCCTCCGCAGGTTTATTTCTCTCCGCTCACCAAGTCTACCTGACTGTCTCGAAGCATGCACTGGCCGACTGAACTAATTCATCAGTTTTAAAACCCAAGTAACATACTCAGATTTCATGAACTGCTGGATGCTGGATAGTGGCAACAATGGATTGGTTAGCTTGTGTATTGAGGACCTACTTCAGATCAAAATCATGATGGGTACACCCTGGTGGCTCAGGGGTTAAGGTGAAAACCATGAGCTGCAACGTCTCTGGTATGGGTCCAGCTGGGGACCTTTTGTTGCATGTGATTCCCCATCTCTCTCACTCTCTCTCTCTCTCTCCCTTCATTTCCTGCCATCTATCAGCTGCCAATTGTCTAATGAAGACATAACATGGCCGAAAACGTACGTTTTAAAAAACAGCAGTATTTTGTTGTTGGATGGTGGGAAAACAGGCTGTGCCAAGCACAGTAAAATCTTATTAACTTACATGATAATTAGCTTTTTTTGCCAAATCATGTTTCCTGATGGCTTGGTAGCAACTGTACCAAGGCCCTGTAACATTGTGATGTACTTGTTTAGACTAAACAGAGCAACATTTAGCTTCTATTCAACCACAACTAGAACAGCTTGGCTTGATATTGTTAGAATACAACAATAGGGGCAGGTTCTGCAACTGAAGCCAGACCGTTTCTGTCAAAAGGTTTCTTATTCCATCTCTGTAGCTTCCAGCTGTATGAGCCAGAAACTGCAAACAAGGCTCATAATAAATTATAAATGACATGAGTGAAACACTACAAATAAGTGTTGTGAAAAGTCTTAGTCCAAGTCAGATTAGTCTCAAGTTCTGCACATGTAAGACAATGTCAGAGGTCACTCCCGTTTTCCACAGGTACACATGAGGCCCTGAATGTGTGTATTCAGTCAGAACTGAACCTATACCCTGGTGACTCTGGGCCATACTGTGGTCTATGATACATACTGTGGCAGCAGACCTCCCAGGCCCCCGCTGGGCCACAATGGCCCCTGAGACAGCCTTGATCCAGCTGTGCATCTCCTCTGGACTGTCCGCCTGGTGGAGACAGAGAAGAAGAGAAACAGAGATAGGAGAATGAGCAGGCGTGGACTGGACATCAGCCTGAGACAAGTGATGCGAAGCCAAACATGAGATTAAGGTACAGAATTTATGGACAGGGCAGTACAGAAACAACTACGAAAAGTTGTGTGCATGAGAATCCACTGAACATTCCTTTTAGCACAGAAAAAGATGCACCTGTATGTAAAACGTCCTTGATGTGGTGACGACTTCAAACAGATTATCTCTCATCATAATGTCACTACAACAAAAGTGGAAAACAAGTCAAATCATATTTATCTCATCTGCAGTGTATCTTTACTTAAATCAGAAAAGGTAAACACCATCCTCCACAAAAGAATTTTTTTTCTAAGTGGGAAAAAGCTGGGACATGTTAAATACCTCTGTTTGCACTCCTGGACTTTGTGAACTTCCTTTAGTGGGATCATTCTGAGAGGCTCTTTCTCCTGAGGGTGAGAAAAAAAACTGTTTGTAATACTCACAAACGGCAAAACTAAAATGCACAGGATGAATATTACAAATGCTTTTTTCTAATATACTGGCTAAAGCAAGGCTGAGTTTTATTATGTGGCATAGAGACTGAAGACAGGGAACTTTGCTAGAAGCAGCAGACTGCAAACTAAAACCCTGATGGTTGTTACTTTCTTGACCTGGTCATCTGATACAGCAGACAGAGAGTCTGTGTCCTTGGGGCCTGTTGATAGCCAAACAGACAGATAAAGCTGTCAAATAAGGGCAGATCCTGCCAAGTACAGGGAATGGGACGTGCAGCATTGTCCCGAGGACAGTTTGTATGTGAGTGAGCAAAGCCAGCGGGGGAACGAGGCATGATAGGACATGTGAAGTGAGGGCATCGAATTCCACAGACTGTGGATAAAACGTGTTAGAAGTCAGGGCTGTGTGTTTGCTGTTAACTCTGCCTCAGACTGTGGGGGTGAAACAAACCTACATGCACTGTCAATAAAAACATTCCTTGGAACGCTTCACATAACTTAGTCAATGTTACAGTAATTACCAAATCAGACTTGAAATAACTCATTGAGTTTTCTTCCAGTAGGAAATATCGCCGCTTCCAGTTCCTCATCTGGAGGAAAAAGGGAAAAAGATGGTCAGAGCTTTTTAGTAATTTTCTGACAAAGAAAGATCAGTCACAGTTGCCAGTTTGCTTTGATACTGAAAGCGCATTCTTTTGTAGTTCCTACATATATGACAATTTCTATATTTACAGGAGGAATCTATCAATACTTGAGTGTTTATAAAGATTAGCTCACACTGGAGAGGAAACAATTTCTTTACTCATCATCCTGCATTCCCCAGGTCATAAGACTTTACATTCCCTCTAACATGAAAGAGCTAGTTATTTGTGTACTGTAAATGCACCATTAATCATAAACTCTATTGCATGTCCATGGTGAGGCTCACTGAATGCCAATACAGTTTGTTTAGTTTAATAATGTTTTTATTAAATGGTATCTCTGAATGGGTGAAACCAGCTTGGCCTCGGCGCAGAACCGCGACAGTGGCAGGAACTCACCACGGCTCCCTGCTTGACGCAGTAGCCCGACTTAATGACGGTGTGCTCCTGAGCGGGCCGGCCCAGGAAGTATGGCAGCTGGCTGTGAGAGCGATGCATGGCCTCGCGCTCCGCTCTGTCTGCACCATCACCACCTTCATGCTGCAGGGCGAGGGAAAATGGAAAAACTATAATTGCACGTTCCAACAGCAACGACAACAATTTGAAAAACAAACACAGCTTTTCCACAGTATGAGAGCTCAGCTACATGTTAGAGAGTAAATGGTAAAGTAATGTTGCCAAATGTATGCATGCATGTTCATTGCTATAATTAAAAATCAAATCAATGAATAACAAATATTTGTCATCAGCACATACTGCTTGCACTAATAGTTTGTAAATGTATTTTTTTCTTTAATGTAATACATTTGAAACAAACAATTGCAATGATTACATTCTGTATGAACGTTCATACATGTGGGTGTATTCTGGTCATGTTTACCTGTGTCTGGGTGACAATGGGGACTCCTCCTATGATCTCTGTCCTATAGGAGACTTGTTTCTTGGGTCCTGGGACATCTGGCAAGGCCTTCTGGTTCTCTGAATTCTGCTGGCCATCAGACAACTTTGGCACCTTGGGAATACACAAAGACCAGGCTTGAGCCCGAGGACGATTTTTGCTTGAATTCCTAGATATTTAAAAGGTGTTTTGTGGACGTTGTGTGGAATTTCGCAGTATGGGGGGGGACTTTCCTCCCCACAGATAAAATCGAATATGAAACTAGAAAGTAACAAGCCTTTAACACATTTTATATTCATTTCCCTTCTGGATAGTGAAGGCTTCACAGAGAACAATGGGAAACGTCCTTTATCCCAGAACTCTACATAACAATACAGCATCCTGTTAGTCATGCTCTGACTCACTCTAGTTTCTTGACAGTCCACCCATTCATTTCTCGAGAAGAGGAAGAAATAAAAAAAGTTTCTCCAAGCGATAAAACATCAAAAAGAAAACAGACGAGTACAGCTGAATCAGGGGATGAACTGTATGCTGTGTGTTAAATTGTGCACACTGTGTATGTGTTTGTCTCACAGTGATTTTGGTGGCTTTATTGAGAGCGTTGACCCAGTCCACGAGGTCCTGCTGATCATTGGCCTGCAGGAAGAACTTCCTCATCCCCGCATTGATGACTAATAGATCATAGAAAAACAGCAGTGGGAATAGAGTGAAAGTGCATTCTCTTCAGTCTGAGCCAGACTACATTACACCATCTGATCCAGTATGTGTTTAAAATGAATCATACGCAAGTCTACAAAGATGTACTGTGAACTGAAGTGGCACTGATTAACTGCACTTTTACAGCTTTTCTTGCACAGAAAATATGAAGTGAATATGAGTGGCAGGAGAACAGAAAAACAACTGAGCCCAGGGACCCTCCCACACACTAAGAGCAACGTTTTCTCTCCATGCGGAAGATGACCCAGCTTGATTCAGCTGCCTCAGTCTGCCACCGCCTACCCACTTCTGACCATGACGGAGAGGGAAAAAGCCCACGGCAACCAACCACCAAATATTCTCACACATTTTCACACCCATGGGAACATGAGCGAACCCCATTTTCAATCATAAAGAAATTTTTGGGTCAAATGCTGATTAGCTATGGATCAGGATTTAGGAGCTGAAAGAACTCTAGTCTCTCATTCTCGCTCTCTCCACCATAAATCCTTCATTTCTGCAGCTCAACCCGTCCTTGTGTCTCCTTTATTTCCTTCCGACGCCATGGGAACAAATTACATTAAAGCTAGACTGGTAAATTTAGCAGGGCCGAGCTGTAAAAGGCAACGAGAGCTCAAACTCTGGCACAATGAAGATCATTCTTCCTTGTTCTGTGAGTTTGGTCGAGCTCTTAGATGCATGCAGGACCTCACGCTCTTTTTTTTTTCACCAACGTCCCTGCAAATTAATATGTGAATCTGGTCTCATTCCGTTGACCAGTATTAATTAATCCATCAGCATTAACCATCAAATGTGTCCATTGTATTTTAGAGAGTGGTAAACTGCTTGGCAGCGGTGAAAGTATAGCGGTCTCATGGGCACTGGGATGACAAATCTAGGAGGCTATCAGATGTGAGTCATAGTTACACACAATAAAACAATGTGTGCTACTGAGAAATGCAGCCAAGCACCAAAGTTCACACTTTGATCTCCCTCAATACCACACATCAATCACAGACTGCAATCAAGGCTCTACTTTCATTCTGTAAAAGGATCCCTAAGTGTGACTGCCGTTGCATAAGTTTTCTAAGTACTTCATACCCCTATATGGGGGGGCAGCAGGATTTAGTAGATATATCCGAAAAACATGTGGCACACAAATGGCATCTTAAAAATAACTTCATACATCTCTGAATCAGGTCCCGATTAGGATGCCAGCATCCTGTCGAAACCTCAACAAGGCAACTTCTGCATACACACACACACACATACACAAGCTGACTACCGTGACTCACATAGTCCCAGTAGTCAACTTGCATGTGAATGTGAATTCAGTGGTAGATATAAGAAATATTCTGATCCTTTACCTAAGAAAAAGAATTTTAAAACACTCCTTATCAAGTAAAAGTTCTACATGATAAACCCCATTGATTAAAAATTAAAAAAGAATGTAGAACGTATACTGTATATACTGGGACAGCAGAAAAATCTGAATGGGCATGAAATAATTAACGGGAGAGGAAAGAAGAAAAAATAGAGTTCTGACACATTAATCCTTTTTTAAATTTTTTTTTCCTAAAGGTTAGCTTTAGGGTTTAAAGCTGAAAAGGTTTGGCAACCTCTGGCTTATTACAATGTGTTGTATTTTAAAAGCTAGCTATATGGTCCATTGTGTCCACTCTTCATGTTAAAAGGTTAACAGCAACTAAAGCTGTCAAATAAATATAGTAGAGTATAATTTCGGTTATTCCCCTCTGAACTGTTATTGAATGGAAATATAAAGTAGCAAAAAATGTTTTGCCTTCACCCTTAATGCCAGTGTTGAGTCCCGCCCCATCCTTGATTTTCATTGATTAAAGTTATGAAACCTGAAAGGCACAAACAGTTCTAAAATAGTTCAGATCATCAACTAATGCAGCGTCCTGCATCTGTGTGTGTTGACTAAACAGATGATGTCGAAGAAGGCTGCCTGGTCAGTGGTGGAGCAAGTATGTGACGAGCAGTGTTTGACCACGTTTAGAGGGCGGACAAGGACGGCAAACTTTCTTCCCTTAAGTTAGAAGTTAAGTGTAATCAGCTCAGTCCAATCACACCATCGCTGCAGGCATTTGGAAGTTATATACTTTAACAAGATGAAAGTGTCTCATGGTCTTTCACATGAATCATGCTGCCAACCATACCGACCCAATTACTACACCATGCCAGTACACAAACGAGGGTTTCAATGGTAAAACTTTTGAGATATTGGTGGATTATTTCAAGGTCTAGGTCTCTTTTTTGTGACCCTTTTGCTTCTGTAAACTATCTAATTGGTATTTTAGATTTCTTACCAAAGCAGAATTCTGCCTTAGGCCTCAGCTTAGTGGCATCGCTGACCTAGAAGGAGAACAAAGCTCACAACTGTTAGATTCCCAGTTCAACCAAACGGTGTAAATGGATGCTGTTTATACTTTATCTTATCACGTTAGTGCCAGGTAAGGTTCGGTGGTAATATTTCTGTGTACCTTTGAGATGTAGGTGAGCTTGAGTGAACCAACACAGTCAGCACCAACAGGCAGGTTCTGTGAGAGAAGGAACAAATATGCAAGAAGAGATGGATAAAACTAATAATTTGTCATTCTACAGAGGCACGGGCCTTAGCGGTGGTTTACTGACAAAGTATAATGTGGCAGAGAAGTGAAGTCAAGTTCTGAAAAACAAGTCAATATTATAGAGTAAGCACAGTATACTTTGGCTGCATTTCATGATAATTAATTTCAGTGCTGCGTCTCTGAAACTAGGGGATCCAGATTTAACATCATTAAAATTTAACCTTTTTCAGTCTATAAAAAGAAAGGGACTAACTGAATTATTTAAAATTCACCCTGCACTACATCATTTATGAATACTCGTGTAACAGCACACTTACAAATATGGCATCTCTAAGCCAGTGTGATGTACAAACTATGAGCAGAGTTACACTCTGACAACTGCGACACTGGGGATCATAGAGCAGAAAGTGTTTGACCACTGTGGCCCCTGCAGATATCAGTGCTCATTACATGAACAAATCCAGAGGACCAGAATTGAAAAAATGACTCCCTGGTTTAGAGTCAAACCATAACTTCAATCTATCCTTATTCTAACCCATTTCCAGCAATGTCTTCTGATTGCTGAAACACAAGACACGCTGGACCTACTGCCGTGCCTGTAATATGTGCTTCCTAATTGCTGTCAACTAGAATTACGTAATACAAGTTCTCCCTTAGCCTTGTATGGCTGTCTGGCAATAGAAACACCTGTACTTAGCTGTGTGTTGATAATGAATGTGGACAGCCAAGGTAAAAGCAGCCTGCAGTTAGCCTCCAGTTGCATGAGAGCTGACCTGCCACATTGACAACTAACGCGAGCTGTAAACTGCTGTCCAATGTTCCATCAACAAATTAAACATTGACCTGCACAGTTACCTGCAGGATTTTCTGTCCCACAAAACACAGCTAAGAGCTAAGCTAACACAGCCTCTTTTTAATTACCTGTGGGTTGTCCATGAACCACACCAGGCTTCCCTGCTGTGTATCCAGTATGAAGTAACGGCGCAGGAACTTGCCGCTGCTCTCATTCTCTTCGATGTCCAGGAAGCCGCAGATGCGGTTCTGTCGGTCCACGTAAGGCATCTCGCCGCCGGGACATTCCCTGGCCTGCTGGGGCCGGGACTGGAGAGGAGGAACGGGAGAAGAGCGCGGGGCAAGCGGGACCGGGAAGAATTCCTGAAGGACAGAGAGCAAAGCGTGCAGAGGGATGTGTGAGCAAAGAGGGAATAAATGAGGAATTTCTGTTTCTTTGTGTTGAGCCTTGCTAGCGTGTCCCGCTCCCTCTTTCTCTCTGTATCTACTATATCTGTGGTCTCCCTGCCACCTGGAGCTCACTAGGCTACAGCCTGCATGGGGATCATGTGACACAAACCACAACCCCGCCTTTATCCTTTTATATCAGCCTTACCCTCTCTCTCTCTTTCTCTTTCTCTCTCTGAGTCTCTCTTTTTTTCTCATAACACACGCCACCCTCTGTCACTCTCTCTTCTATCTCTTCCACCCACCCTGGCTTGTTCTTTCTCTCCCTCTCCCTCTTCTCTTTTGCAGGCCTCTCCTCTCTCACTTTCTGTGCTATCTCCTCCAACTGCTCTCTCATCCGATTTGGCAAGCCTCTGGCCAGCCCCTTCTATCCCCTCCCTCCTGCCACAGCTGAGCACCGACTTGAGCATGGTCAAGAGAGAAAAAAAAAAGCCACTGAGCTCAGCCATGTTTGACACAAAGAGACAACACAAACACCGTCGGGAGCTGCTCGGGAGAAAATGTGCAATATTTAACCTGCTGCGGGCTGACACGTCCCCAAAACCTACTGCTCGATGGAAATCAACACCAACAGTAAATGATTAAAGTACATCTGTTCAGTCTTACATGTACAAATGCAGGCATGTCAATGTCAAACCCCGTGTGGGTGGGCACAGCATTACTGTAGGCATATTGTCGCATTAGCCTGTTTAAGCTGGTGTCTTTTTGGACTGAGCCTAAAATATGTGAGTGAAATGAGTCTTTGGAAAGCAAAGATAAAGACGCTCTTTCTCCATGACGTTATGAGCACTGTGGGGGTGGATGGGGGCAAATCAGGGACAAAAGGCCCGGTTGTTGTGCATGGACTCCAGACTGGGAGCATCTCAGTTAGCCCCTGCTGCGCTCCCAAGTCACCCCATTGGACACACAGGCACAAGAAAGGAGCGGCACTGTCAGAGGCGTCTGCCTCAACACGACACAAACACTGATTGTCATGTGAGAGTCAGAGGCGTCTCTGTAGAGTTGCGGGAGCCTATAAATGAGGTGCCATGCACAAGTTCATCTGCACTGCATGCCCATGCATCTGCAGTGGTGCTGTACAGATGTTAGAGACAGTGCAAAACACAATCCCTACATGGTGAGCAGGCTGCCCTGTTTACCTGCCCTGGGTAAATTATCGCCTCTTTTTATAGCAGCTACAGTAACTGGATTTTTTTTATGGTTCATACTGACACTGATACTCACAGTTTTAAAATTTGATGGCAATATATAATATTATTAATAAATTAATATTATATATAATATATTTTTTTCAAAAGAAAAAATGCTCACTAAGCATCCCTTAAGTTGTTTTTTAAAAGAACATTTAAATGGGCTGTAATCAATATTTTCATCATAATAAGTAATAAACCATTGTGACGCTGTGAAAAGGGATGCTTCTAGTGATGAATCTACAGCTCCCTTGAGTTTTGCAGCTTTTTATAGTGAGTTTTAGCTCATTATTTAGCTGTCTGCCCCATAACTTTACTGTGTTGGTTCACTGTCACCTTTGTTTTCGGTAACAACTCGCAGATGTTTTCTGCAAAAATGCTCTGAAAACTCCTGTGCTCTTCCTGCTCAGCAGTGAACAACAGACACACAGTTAGCGACAAGTTGGTGAATATAGCAGATCATTTGCATATAGACAGATAGTTCCCTTAGGAGTTAGTGGAGACCAAAAACTGAACCGAAAGTAAGAAAATATTGGGCTTGCATTCAACAGGTGGACGGAAACACAACTCCAAATAAATGATAATATTGCTCTGTGGAGTAAGATGTATAAGAAAAAAGCTACTGCAGTGAAAACTTATTAAATGTTCAAGTTATAAATAATCTTGTCATTGCTCCAAGGCAGACAGACACATTCTCTAAATGTTGTCGACATATTTTTGGCTTTTCTGTTCTTACTTAGTGAACATGAAATGCACAGACAGCAATAAATCTGCCATTAGCTTTGATAGGCCAGTGTGTATGGTGGCGCACATGTATCAGTCTCATGATAACACAGTTCACATGACACATATGTTTCGAGCACAACAGTTTCCTGCTAAAGCAACTCAACAAGTAGACCAGGCTCCTCCTCTTGTCAGATACACTGATAGGTTAACACGCACACCAGGATCCCAGTTTTGATGCTGATGTGGAACATCCAATCTCTGTCATTACTCTATTAGCTGATTTACGTCTGCAGTTAGGAATGAACACAGTCTGGTTTCTGGCTGCTATGACATAATTACATTTACCGCTGTGCTAACATCGGCTCTCCATCTTATCATTAGCAATGAACGAAGGGATTCGCAATACAGTTTATCCTCTGCACAGTCTGACTGATACTGGATCTTTTTAGGCTGGTATTGATATTTGACAAGTCTGATAATGGCACATCTGCCAATGGCAACTTTTTCAATGATCCTGATAAAAATCCTTTACATTTGTTTTGCGACTGAACTGCACTGAGTGGGACATTTGACAGTCAAAAAAATCAATATCTCCACTAAACAAATATTGATAATATATCAACCTGCCCATTTTGTAGGTCCAGACATTAAGAACAAAGATTTCATAAAATCTACAGTCTAATCTCAATCCTCTGCATCATCGCTGTCAGATTTTTGTGTATACATCATCACTGGATTATTTTTCATCTGCCCACATGGCAGACATTGATACAAGAAATCATAAAGTGTTTAATGACACACAATAACAGTTTCTATTTAAGTCCTCCAGGGTAGCATATTTGGACTTCTGAAGTCAGGATATTAGATTTACATGTGAAAACACATAACTGGGATACTTTGAAAGCAGTTCAATTACCAGAATGCTAATGTACATGCCCAAATGCTGTCAGTTCTGTCTGAGCTCATGAGTGGGACGTTAGTGAGCATGGCTTCCTGTGTAATGCCTGAGACTGTAAAAAGACTGAGCGACAGTAAGCGAGAGAAAGAAAGAGAAACAGGTGAAAGCGGAAAAGGGTTTTCAAATGTCAAAATTCCTAAAATGGTAATACAACTGAAAATGTTGACTTACTTTGTTGATAAATGTTGATACTTTTATACTACATTTTATATAATGTGTTTTCTTTGTTTATGAAATCACTTTTGTGAATTTAATTTGACACAAAAGTGGGAATGTCTTGTCTTTGACCCAACTGTAGAAGGTAAGATAAGGCTGTATGAGATACAGTAAGTTGACTTCTTGCTAGGCCAAGCACCCCACCCCCAACACCCCCACACCCCTGGGTAAACTCACTCTTCACATTTGCCCGAAAGGCTTTGTCCACCATCACATGGCAACCAACTAGTCACCCAGGACAAGTCATAAAACGACAGCAAGCACCAGCTGGATAGCCCAGTAGAGAGTCTTGATTTTCCTTTCATCATTCCAGATCACTGACTTTCCATCAACAGTTAAATCCTGTATTGTTTTAATGTCTACCTACCTGTGCTCAGCACATATGAACTAAACTGCAAAAAAGTAATCTCAGTGTCGAGGACATGGTTGGATTAACTCCCAAGGGAGAAAAAAAAAAAATGTTACTGGGCCTTTGTTGACACACATTGTATATGACAACTTGTACAGTCAGTAGAACAGCCAGTATTCGAGAGATGAAATTGTTCATAAATCAGAAAATTAATTTGCAACAATTCTGTTTTTTTTGGGGGGGGCTGTGCAGTTGTCCATATTGCCCCGTTGGTCAACCAGACTTGTTTAAGGAGATCAAATTGTACTACGCATTTGGTTTCAGAGAGACCAATGAAATAAATCATCTGTAAGAAAATAAAAAACTTTGAGGTACAAATCCCAGAGGAACGGGGCACTTGGGGGATGGGATCTGGACGGCATTCGGTCTTTTTCATGTCAAAGGTGAGACAGGTCATTCCGGTTCTGCTGAAAAATTTCTGGTCGGAGTACATAAGGCCAGCAGGTTTGACAGGCAGGGTCCTGTTCACCACGGCAATGTGCTACTGCGCTTTCATATGTCCAGAGCCGGGCGAAATGAAGATGCACACTTGGTTAACAGTTAACGTTTGTTACGTGTCGAGGTCACTAAAACAAACCACTTCTTCGACGAGCCTCCAAACCACCACACAGGATAACACACGAATAACTTCAGCGTTAGCAGCAGCATCAGTAACTCTGGCTCGCTGGCCTGAAGTTAAGTGGGACATATGGCTCAGGTTAGCCTGCTATTAGCAACTGTGGCTACTTCACGCCACAATATTATATTAATTCGCCAGACGCTAAACACTGCCATTCCTGTGTTTTTGTACCCTTTACCAGCTAACAGTGTCTGCCATTCTAAAAAAAAATAAGTTTTGTCACGCACGTTAATCCACCGTTAACCGAGCTAACATTAGCGACTCGTTTTAGCCAGTCTCGTAAAAAAATTAACTGGCAACTTTAACTGTGCGAAACTACACAGCTCCGTTTATTAGTGTGAACTAGTCATGTTTAACGTCCTGGCCCAGCTTACCCGAGTCTTCCCTTCTGTCAATGCTCTGCTCAGGGTGTGTGGATGTCGGTGTTGTCGGGGTCTGTCCTGTCCGCTCTGCCTCAGCCCATCTCCACTGATCCAGGACACGGGGAGCTCCACCACCACCACCACCACCACTGCTGCTGCTGGCGCACAGATCGTCTATCACGAAGATGATCACTCTGTTAGTTAATTCGAGATGGGTATCGCCGGCCTGAATTACAAATTACAGTGTATTACCAATTTAACAGAAACAAGTTATTGACAAAAAGTACAGCCCACCCCGATAGATAGATAGATAGATAGATAGATAGATAGATAGATAGATGTGCAGTACATACACATATACAATATACTTATTAATACACATTAGTGCAAGTCATTCCTAAAGCTGTAAAGTAAATTGATTGATTGCCCATTTGTGTTAAAAAGAATAAATAAATAACGGATAAAACCACTCTACTCAAACTTTAAATTAACAAACTCGAAAAAGGGGAGAGCACAGTGATAGTACGAATTGTTTTTATCACCTTCAGGTCTAAAGTGAGATAAAGTGAGTTGTGACTTAGCGACATCTAGCGTTTTAAGGCTGCAGCCACTTGGGTCTGATTGTCCTCCATTGTGGTACAATTGCAGTTTGTCATTGCCTAACATTTATTTGGTCATCGATTCAACAAAGAGTCTGTGTCTAGCTACGTAACAACAACCGCTGCTGGTTGTTCATAACATCACTGAGTGAAAATTTTGTTCACCACTGATTATAATCAAACGGGAACAACCACATGCTTTAAAAAATGTTTTGTTTTTGTTAGGGACCAGGTGAAGACGTCCTCGCTTTCTGAAGATAATTCCTTGATATTAACACCCGCACCAGAGGCTCAGGATATATTAAAACAGATATTCATTTTCATGCAACCAAAACAGAAATCAATGTGATTTAAAGGGCAATATTTTGTAAATGTATGTACACAGCATAGGCTACCCTTAAACACAAATAATTACCAGGACTGTCCTCTTAATAAAAACGCTTTAAGTAGTTTTAGGCACATATCCCACAATGCAGTGTGAAAGCCTACTCTGAAACTTAGAAACTTGGGAAAAAAAGAACAGGTTTAGCAGTCAGTCAGATAATTGGCATGTAGCTGCTATTACATGTCACTATCCTCCTCTTAGTAGTCAGATGAGATTTGAAACAGTCATTATAGAGGCGATGGGCGTTTACAAACGCGGGAACACACACGGTCTGTGTTCTGCAGAAGGAAAGTTTGAGTAGAGGAAGAAGGGGGTGTGCAGGCTGCAGCTGCTGCTGCCGACGATGTTGTTGCTGTAAAAGTTCATGTGAGGTCCCTTGTCTTCTTCGAAACTGTGAGAATCTGCGACCCTTCTCCCCTCCAGAGAGGAGGCGAACATGGAAGAGGAGGGGGACACCTACTCGGAGATGAGGCATTTTCCTCTGTTTTGGCCTATTCCCCGGTTCCGCTCTCATAGCGACACCTCTGGATTTCGCTCAAGAGTGCTGTCAAGACTCCGGGGAGCCCGCTCAGGTAGGGCAACCCACCCACAACACTTTCCCCAGTATGTGCCTAGTATTCATAAAACTGGAAATGGAAACCTAGTCAAAGGAGGGCGAGTGAAAAAAATAACTTGACTCAACTATACTGTTTTATACATTTAAATGAAATTCTTGCTGAATTTCGTCATGCATTGTTGAGTTCACCTGAGACATCGGAACTGAACTGTCTCCATCTTTCATCACCAGCATAACTTGGCTCTCTTTTCTGTTGGTGTTGCAAGTTTTACCAGTTGCTCCTGGCAAGTAAGCACCACTAAATGACCTGTAAAGCAGCAGTGACTTCCTGCTCTCAAACACAGAAAAAAACGTTACCCGTCTCTTGCTCTCTGTCTCCGAATATCAAAAATGTGTTTGTCACTTTGTTCATAATTATCAGTTCATCCTGTATTTAAAAGAGTTGAACATACAGTCATATACTAATACAGTTTCCAGTCTGGAGTTTATTGTAAAACTCAATATGACTCACCAGAGTCATCACTGGTGCAACCAGTTGTTTTTATAATAAATTGAATGGAGATCACCTGTTTGTAATGAAGGTGTACAAAGCGAATTTGGATTAAATACACCCAGTGACTGAAAGATCCAAGGGCTTGGCAAAAGGTACATCATGAAGCCATAGAAACATACATGACAAATACACAATGATGTTATCAAAAAGTTAAATATGCTAGTTAAAGTGCTTCTAATTATATCTAGTTGTATCAATGAACAATAAGCAGTACATAATTCATTCATAGTTTTATATTTGTACTTGGTTTACATCATGTGCATAAATTAGTTTTCACTTTGACATTGTGGGTTTTTTTTTTCTCAAGGTCTAATAGTTGTAAAACAATGAAACATGAAGCCCAGGGGGAGAAGAACCTGTTCAAAGGCCTAGGAGACCTCATCCACAGTGTTAACCACCTCTCTGTACTCAGTGCCTTGCCTAAATGTCAGTGTCATAGTTTTCCTGCCTGAGGGCATTGGCTGTTGAGGGGGACCTGGTGGATGTATATATTTAAATTTTTTTTCTTCAGTGGTTAGAACCACTTCCTATCAGCCATCTTGAGGGTTTCAGATGAGATCTCACCCTGCAGCTGGTGTTCTCTGCTCAAATTACACATCTCCACCTGCTCTAACATAAAACTGCAGGCATGAAATACATTAATATACTATATTTCCACAAGGTCTGCCAAGTTCTGATGTTTAATTTATTAAAACATTAACGTATTATTTATATTAGGAGTTGCAGTTATTTTCTTGAGTTGCCACAGGAAGTGTGCTGTGTTTACGGTAAAGATGTAATTACAGGAAATGATCATGTAGTGGAGCAGTTAGTAAATTAGACTGTTCACAGTTGTTTATGTGTCCTGCCATTTTGGATTTTGAAAGTCCTGTGTGAACTGACTAAGAGTAATTTGAATTAAACTGAAAATTGAGCACTAGACCTGACTGGTAGATATTTCCTATTCATGTTCATGTGTACAATCCAATCATATGGGTATTGTATATGAGTTATTATCTGTTTTTAAATCACAATTTTATGTAGTATGGCTTGAAACCACAGTTTTAGGTTTCCTATATAAAGTAAATTCTCAAAAGATCCCATTCAGATATACTCTGTGTTGTGATATTGTGTAAACTGAGCAGTTTGCAAATGAAACAATAGAGGGAGCTAATCGACCTTTTTAGTATAGACCCTGAAAAACGTGTGCATTAAAAGGGCTCTTAATGAAATAGTTTTCACCATAGACTGGTATGAAGAAAATGAAGCCAGTGCAGAAGTGCCATAAACCTCTATTGATACTGAGTCTTTGAGAAAATGATCCTACTTCCCACTGGATTCATTTCCTCAGTTTGCTACATTCGAGTCTCCTACAACATGGTGTTAATTTTGTAAATTATGATCCGAATCAGAGGGAAAAAATGATAAATCAGCGAATGTTTGGGACGTGGCTACCGTGTGATTAACACCTGGCACTCAGGTTCAAGGCTAGACCAAAGACTCCTCCTCGGACTTCGACCACTCGCTGTGTGCTTTGGGCAGAAATGTCCTGTTCAGCATTAAGTTTTACTAAAAGAAACTCTAAGGAGTCGGCTGTTCATTTTTTCTGTTAAGTCCATTTTATCTTAAGCCTGTTTTTAGCTATCCTAGCTACTGGTAACTTACATGTGCTATTCTATCGGACTGCTAACTCCTGTTTACCATAGTCTTAGGGTGTTCAGGCAAAACCCAGTGAGCCCAATAGTGTCCTCTGGTTCCCAGCCAGGTTGCTACCCCCTGTGCACTCCGCTGCCACCTTGTCATCCAAATATGGTATTGTAAGGTTTTATTAAAACCAAGATGGCGACGGCCAAAATGCCAAACTTTAAGGTTCAAAATGGCAGATCGAACTACTTGGTGGCTTCACAATTGGTTGCCACTTTTTTCACGTCATCTTCAAAAACATGTCTGAAATTCATCTGACATAAACTAAACTAAAAATTACACAAACATTATTTCTTTTGAATATTTTAATTTTGATATTATTGGGTTATTGTTGATTGGTTGGTTTTTTGTTGTTTTTTTAACTGAAAGGGGTGTGTTTGACCCTGGCGATGAAAAATTTCTCTTGGCCAAGGAAAAATGCTTCCAGTGGGGACTATAACCAGAATTAATAACAAAAGGGAGGGTGTCTTTTTCATGTTAAGAAAGATTTTTTTAAATTTTTTAATTAACTCTGAGAAAACATAGTAAAAAAGGAAATGCAGCCCACAGAGTTGGAAACATATGAGTCAACAGGAAGCACAAACAAATTTAAAGTAGGCCATATTAGGATAAAAGGGAACTCAGTGTGATGTACACCATTATTCCATCCTCACTTCACTGATTTACTCCACCTCAATATGAGACTTTTTGTGACTTTATTTAGTATTACATTGTTAAAGATGGGGATGATATATAATTATAATGTTCTTTCAGTAGCTTTTCTACTGTGTATATGATAATGCACATTGAAGAATGTGTGCATATGTATTTGTGTTTGTGAAAAAAATCAGTTTGGAACCAAGTGTGGGCCGAGATGGTCTGTGCTCTCCGTGGTAAATAGCATGTTGTCTTTCAGATGGGAACTGCAATGCTCTTGTAATTACACAGGCAGAGAAAATAAGTAAGGGTGGGGGGAGGGGGTGAAAGGAAAGAAGAGATAAAGGCTGAACTACAGAGGAGAAAACAGGAAAGGAAGGTCGACAAATATATTAAGGCAAAAAAAAGAGACAAGAGGAGGCAAAAAGGGATGCAAGGACAGGATGATTAAGGAGGACAAGAAGGCAGATGGAGAGTCGGGGGATAGGGAGGTGTCAGCTTGCTGGTACACTCTTCTCCTTTTGGGTTCTCTCCTCAAAATAACACTGATTGTATACTTTTTTAGTTTGCAATAACTACTTGTTAAGTGTACTGTCAATGCAGAGCACAACCCTTCCCCCTTCACTGCCCACACATTTGTGTTTAAGATTAGTCTGTAACTACTGCAAAGGCCACTGACATTCCCACAATCCTATGGTTAGGTTAGGCTTTTCTTCAGGAATTAAAGCTCCTTTCTTTGATTGTGCTGCAGTTTTAACTGTTCAGCTGTTGCTCCAGAAGTATAATCTAAAATGTGGCAACCAAAATTATTAGAGAGAGACATTTCAGTCAAATAACAAAATGTGAACCTGTCGGTGGGAGTACAGGAAAAGTCAGCGGTTGGATCACCAACATAAATAGGGTTCATCCTCGGAAAACCATGAATGTCATCACAAAATTTGGTGTGTTCAAATGACAAAAAGCAGCCAGTGTATTTATAACTCTTGTCCATCAGGTGATGATATTACCGAGGCAAAACGTCTGCAGTGGCAGGTGGTCTGGGTGGATTGATGGGTCAACAAACCATTGGACTTTAACATGGGAGGCTGCTGTTTGTTTCCTGCTTCCAGATCACAGCTAACAGTGGCCTCTCGCAGCCATGGTAACTGCAGTCGTTTCCTGCCATTGACATCACTTTAACCAAGTTATGTAGCCCAACCCTAACCAAACCTTAACTTAAACACAATGTTGTTGGGCCATGAAATGTATTAAGTTTTCCATAGTGATGTAAGTGCCGATGAGGGGTGTCAGTCAGAAAATGCCTCTTTGCTCTAAAGGGTAGTAACGAATGAATTTTGTTATTTGATTTTTTGGTATTGTTGGCTTGCTGTTATCTCATTTGAAATATAATGTCTAGAGTCCCTTCAGTCCTCCTGAACTCGTGCATACTTTAATACTTTTGAAATCTGATCTCTCTTTCTATCTCTCATACTTCCTCTGTCAGTGCTGAACAAGCGTGATTGTCGTGATTGTCTGTTTTTCTCACATTTAATGGTGTGAAAAGAGAGCTAGACTGCCAGTTGTCATCTTTCTTGCTTGTTGTGAGACTTTTAATTGGACTGCATCAAAAGTCAAAGTCTTACTTTCTTCATTTCTCTGTCCATCACTAACTGTGCTGTTACTCACTAACCCTTTAACTCTGTTAATATTTGGCAAAATGCCTTGACAGCAAATGAACAGGATGTTACGCTGCACATCCTCTCACAATGCTGTGTACATCTAGTGCATATACAGTAAAGTATGTGTATGTGTGTAACAGAAATTTAGTATACACTTTGTGTGGCTAATTAAAACGCCAGTGGAACAGAGAGAGAGAGAAAAAACAACAAATGTAAGATTTTAAACCTTAAGATTTTGAAACATTAGAGGAGGAAAAGAAAAGGGAAAAGAAAAGGATATAAGAAGATATTGGAATATAAAATAGATTAGTACAGGAAACATTGTACTGTATGGCATAATAGTAGCTGCTCTTATGAAGTCAGTAACCTAATGGTTATATGGGCAATATGTCTGTTTTCAGTGCAGTTTGCTTGTGTTTACAATGGTTCATACACATCAGAGTGTATTTATCAGAGTACATTAGCATATTTATAAGTTCCTGCTCCAGTTCTTCTATTCACAGGTGGGTCTATAGTATCAAAAGGGAGCGCTTGTTTTCTAAAGAACAGGAAATTAAACATCAGCTTTGTTTGTCCTACACACAAACACAAGTACTGTATAGCAGTGTGTGGAAGTGTGTATTTAAAGAGGACATGCAATACCAATTACAATCCGTCTGGTGCTATACAGCAAGCTGAGGTATCCAGCATCAAGCCTTCACTGGCATACAGATGACATATTTACTGTGTTGAGTGGCTCTTCACAGCACTTGAGGGACCTTAGGTGTGTGTGTGTTTGTGAGAGAGACAGAAAAAATAGAAAATGATCTGCCTCTTAGCCCTTCTTGATTCCTCTCTATCTCTACTTCTATCTCAGAGTTTATGTGTATTGATTTACTTAGCTAAAATTATGTGTATGATCTGCATTGTTTTGATCATGGTGCAGTCACTGTGGCGCCATGGTCTTCAGGTGCATTTTCCATTTGTTTGTACTTAAAGTCCTCGAAAATCTCAGTTATTTCTCCATAATATTAAATATCGTGTTTCTAAAAAGGCAGATTTGCTGCTAGTCATTTTTTTTATCAATGTGAAAGAAATATTTTTCATCATTTATTGGACAGTACAAGTATTTTGATGGCACTTTGGAAATTTTTTTGAAATTGTCATTTTTATAGACTGAATGATTTAGAACTAAAAGACAATATACGCATCAATCCATATTGAAAATAAATTGGTTGAAGGCCCTAGGCCTTAGTTTAAAGGAAATGAAATAAGTTTAAAACAAACTTAGAAATGATATTGTTGTTGTTGATTAGATTGAAAAAACTGCATTATGGGGCTTTATGATTGCCTTGGCAGCAACAACTTTGACATTCAAATAATCACTTCATCCTAATGAATCCTCATCTGCATCCTGTTCTCCTTTCCTCTCCTCTCTTTTCCTCCTCTCTTCTCCTCATTTCCTACGTCACTGTGGGACATCAACACAGCAGGGAGAGTGAAAAAAGATGGGAGAGACAGGAGCCAGACTCAGTAGCTGGAGGAAGGAGGAAAACCCTGATAGGCAGGGAGATGGAGATAAACGCAGGATGAGTTGAGACTGGAGAGCGAGAACGAGGAACAGAGATGGAAACAAACATTAACTTTTAATGCTCTTTATTAGAGCGAAGGGAGTTAGGGGGGAGGGTAGGAGGGAGGCAGCGTGAGTGACCAGCAGACAGCGGAGAGCGAATGAGGGAGGGAGGGCAGGCTGGGCAGAGTGATGAAAGAGGGAAGAAGATAGCGAGAGAGAGAGAGAAAGAGAGAGAGAGAGAGAGAGAGAGAGAGAGGAAGGGAGGGGAGAGAGACGAGGAGAAGAAGCAGAACGGTGAGAGGGAGGAGGGAGAGTCAGCGGGGGAGGGAGGGAGGCAGAGAGGTTGTGTGTCGGGAAGAGGATCAACTCACACTGCTGATAATATTCCCTGGGTCAAATCATGGAACATGATGGTGAGTTTTCTGCTTTATATGATATCCTTCTCGTCTCCTGTGTGTTGTCCAGGTTCTAATTGACTTTCTATGTCTGAGTGCACTGGAGGATGTCTTAGTCATAGGAAGAGAATCTGTCCACTACTTCTTCACCTGCTGTCCTTATACGCAGCTTTGGATGTCACCTGTTAGCCAGTGAATGTAAAATGCACAGTACACACAGCCTGTCAAGCTTCAGCTTACAGCATCTTTCTTTAGTTTGACAACTTGGTTAAAAAAAAATCCGTGCATTTAAGTGTACACATGACTCAGTATTGGTGACTGTTTTGCTACATGAGCGTCTGACCATTGTTGTCATCATTTGACTGCTGCTGTGTCTGTCTGAGAAATGCAGCGCTGGAGCGGGTTTTTCTAGTAGTCCTTTGCCAGCTGTCACAATCAAAAATATGTCATTGGCAACAACAACACAGTCATGCATTATGTACATGAACACTACTTTAAGGACACTAACAACTACACTGTGTGCAATATTAATAAGATGCTCATGCTGCAAGTAGAACACTTAATAGCATTAGTGTTGGCTATATCTTCACTTAACCAACCTGCAGTTAGGACCCGTTTTGCTGATGACACTTTTATCAAAAGATTGTTTGGCACTGCTTACGAAGCAATGCGAAGCAATCGTTGGGTTTGTAAGTCTGCCCACGCTTGCATTATAACATTATTTAACATCAGATTCCAACATGGCTGAGATAAAGCCACATCCACTGTCAAGGTAGTAACTTTATTGTTAATATTTTTCAAAGATGAAAAGAAAAACTTGCAACCAGTTATTGTCAGGTGAGCTTGGATTGTAGCCATCTTGGGTGTATTTGACCAAATGATAATGATATGGTGCGTTGGCTGGTGTCACGCTCAGCTAGAGGAGGCAGGGAGGCTATATCAGGCCCATGTTATCTAATATAGTTTAACTGCTGTTTGCAGAGGTTGTCATAATATATCACAGTGTTGGGTAAGTAATGGGGAAAAAGCCCACTGTTGCCACACATTAATTAAGAAGACCAGATATTTAGGGCAGAGATGATAGACTCCTGTTGTTTTGATTTTTCTATTGTTGTCTCAGGTAAGCTTCACAGCATTATATCCACTTCAGTCTGTGCTCCCTTGCGTGGGCGTGTTTGTCTTTGTTGACAGAGATGTGGGGTGGGTACTGAATAGGTACACAACAAATTTCTCTTGTTGTGAATATGTGGACAGCATTTTTGCAATGCAAAGCAGCATCCGTCATTGTGCACACATGCATATGCATGCAATGTGACGCTAGAGTCATAATGCTCTTCTGTGTTTTCTCTGCTAACTGTTGATTGTATATTTGTCCTACTTAGTGCCAGTTTTTGTTTGTAAGATTTGTGAATTGCACATTGCAGTCGCCACTTTGTGGAGACAACGAATGGATTTATCCAGACTGCTGACTCGGAGCTTCCATTTTGTTTAGATTCCATTAGCTTCACATTCGCATCGGCACTCTGCAGGAGTGAAGTTACGTTCGAAGAGGAAAAAGGTCATTCCTAACTACAGTTATGCTGAAGTGACAAATACTGTGTCCGTTTGTAGTTTGCCACTGGCTTTTTAGATATGTCAGTTTATCTCTTTCACACACACCCGTGTAATCTGATGTGGGACTTGTCCAACAAGATATCGTACTTCTGTGTTTCAACAGATTCCATCCACCCATCCAGCTCACTCCTTCCTCTTCTAAGAAAATATTGTATTGTTCTATCTGGCTTGTAAATCTGCCCCTCTGTTTACATTAGTAAGATTGCCACTTTGAAATAGACCTCAGTATGTCAGTGAAAGGCAGCTGGACATTGGCCAAAGCAACCATCATCAACCAGTGGCAGTCTAGATTTAAACAAACCATGAGAGTAAGAAGGTACTGACTCACAGCCACACGAAGCAACTGAGCAAGCATGACTGTCATGATCAAGACAGCTTTTTTTATCCAACTGACAGTGACTCTACTAAATGTGCTGATATGGCCTTATATAGTTATAGGAACAGACGCTGGCTGATATTTGTTTACTCTCCCCATTCAATGTTCTCTCGTGGCCTCACATTACACTGTTCTAAAGCACAGTCATGGCTTGTGTTTTTCTTTATGTCTGTAATCTTGACTTGCTATTACATTTTCCTGCCACTGTGGCCTTTATTCTGCAGTTATTATTAAAGACCCCGCTCAAGAATATCAATCTTTCCTCCAGCTCTGTCCCCGTCTCTTTCTCTCTCTTGAGCTCGCTTTCTCTCAAGCTCTCAGGCTACATGTCTGGCAGGATGTCAACTATTGATTTATGCAGGCAACATTTTAGCAATGATGGCGGCTTATGGGTTGTGCCAAACAGAATACAACAAACAGGAGATCAGGTTTCAGACGATGCCGCAGCAGATGGAAAGAGGAAGAGAAATGACAGCAACCACTAAAGTATTGGGTTATGAAAGTGGAAAAAGATGGAACAAACGTGTTTGCAAGGAGGTATGTTTGAACACTGGTTGAACTGGACTGTTGTCCTTTTGCTATGCAGAGTACGGTCATGTGCAGGAGCTAAATTGTTCAGCATTAAGGTATGATTTCAGATTATTATGAGCAGCCAAGGCAACAAGCATTGCAGTTTATTCTCCAATCAATTTTGTATTCACACAGATGAGAGATAAATGTTGGTCAATGATTTATATTTGGTGGCTATGCTGCAAGAGCACAAAGAAACTCGGAAAGCAGGAGTAGCTTTGGGATAAAATTGTACCATAAGACCCGAGAAAACTTGGCTATACAAGTCTTTATAGTCTCTATAACCTTCCATAAGCAAAATTCAAAGTCTAAATCTATAGGTTAGCACCACTCAAGAACTGAGGTATCAGCTCAATCTAGACTTGATGTCTTTTGATCAGATTTGATTAACAGTGTACAAACAACCCAACAGACTGTCAAAATTCACCAAAGTGCAATAGTAAGCTTCTTCAATTTAATAGGCTACATGACACAAACTAAAATTCCATATTTCCATGACGTTTTCCTCATCGTTTTCATCATGTTACTTTTTTAAGTTTTTGCTAACTAGCCAAAATTTAGCTAACAGCCATTTGCTTGCCAATCTAGTGGAAATGTTGAGAGTTCAACATCAAACTTCATTCTTTTACTTGCCAAGAGTTGTCAGCAGTGCTACTGTTTCTATCACTTTGTCTCTTCAACTGAAGGTACCATGCTAACCAGTGTAGCTCCAGCCCGGCCCGTCACAATCCGAGATCAGAGATCAGACCACCACCGGCAGAGAAAAGTTACATGTAGCACCTTTCTCATCTCAAATATCTGCATAACAAAATGTACATTAATTCCGTTTTTATTTTGCGGATTTTCTCAAAATTCTATAAAATTGTCACTTTACATTTAGATTGAAGCTTGACTATAGTAAGAAGCTGATGATGAAAATGCGTGTTCAGGAGCTTTAAATAGATTCATACAGAAAAATCTGCTAATGACCAGGGATCCATATGCTCATGGCACATTCAATGCATTTCACAGGTCACCAACAATCCCAGCAATGATATGCAAATTTTACTAATCATATGTATTTTTTGGTAGTTATTTGGAACAATGAAACTTCACAATGCTATTCCACTGGATGTGCACTGAGACCATTTAAGTACAGTTCCTTTCGACCTAGCTTGGATAACTTGTATAAGAGAGCCTGTTCCTTGCTGAGTCACACTTGACTGTTATGACAGTTTGTGGTCTGAATCACAATCCTAAAACAGAGAGGTCCAGTCCCTCTGACTGAATGTTAGCTTCTCCTTAGCACGCTTTAAAAGCCACAGGTCTAACTTCTTAAACCAGTTTGGATTCATGCATGTAAGGGAAATGTAATATCAAATGTATTGAGGCAATGAATGTGCTCCGTTCTTTTCTAGACAATATTGCAAGACCCTTGCAAAAGCTGAGTTTAATAAATAAATCAAGGGGAGGAGAGACAGTCTCCGAAAAGTAGCACTTAAACAATTATTACCCCCTTGTTCTGCTGAGGCTACTACTTAATATTTGATGACTCCTTTCCTTTCTTCTGGCCCTTCTCCTCCTCCTCCTCCTCCTCTCCTTTTGTCTTTCCGGTCAACCTCAGTTAATCTCAGTTACTTAATGTCAGAATAAAGAGGACCCGGTTCCGGAAAGGTGTCAGCTTCACATACAAATTCCCATGCTCAATGGGATGTCCTCTTAACTTTGAGGATGTTCCCGAAGATCCTGAAAAGCATCAGATTGATCTAAGATAGCATTTCCTGTATTTGTTAGATCACTAATCAACAGAGGAGAACAAAGTTGTATCCAAAAGTTCCCTTACACACAGAGATCAGTTTACTTGTCCTGGGGAGTACTACTGTGACAACAGTTGTATAATCTCTTTATTATTTACTGAAATTACTATAATAATATATTCAAGTTATGTTTGGAGTAGAGTGAAAGTTGGGTCCAAATTATATTCAGTCTAATCAGGTTGGGTAGGGTGCTATTGCTACTGTAAAATGCAGGTTATCTGAATTTCAAATTCTCCAATCTTTCTCTTTTTGGTCTCATTCAGGCTCTAATTATATTTGGGTCTATTTGGGTTGGGTTTAACTGTCCTTGCATCCCGTTTGGATTGTATCTCTTCCTCGCTGAAAAAAATGGATTTATTCATGTCTAGTTATGTCTGGTTCAGGAAGATTTTCCCACAGGTCCATTTTGGATTGGGTCAAAACCTTGGATGTAATCGGCCTGTGAAGAACCCTATTTCAAAGACTTTGAAATGTTAAGAGAGAGGGTCTGGAACATAACCTGGGGGCGTGGTGTTGGAAAGCTGTGGCAAAGGGTCGAATGAAAAAAGAAATCATATTACAGCAATTTTGACCAGCTGATTTCATCCCCTTTTAGCTAATCCTTCAGGCTTTGTGTTGATGTGTTTTACATGCAAATAGGCTGAGTACCGACAGCAACTTACTACAACTTAATTCAGGTCATTCTTGTGCTGCAGTATTTTCCACAGTGCCCATTGTCTCTTTAACACATATGTAGAATCCTTCCATCCCTCTGTCCTGTCTTTATACTTCCACTTCTTCACGGACTTCCTTACTATCTCAGTTTTTCCAGTTGTAACTTAGTCACGAATGACAGTCCCCTAAGACTGGGGCCATCTTTGTACAGCCGAGATTTTCATCTTTAATGATGTCAGTGTCAGCTGCAGGATCTTGCAAGTCACATTGGCATGAGAAGATTGAAATCAGCCAGAGTGCATATGTTAAAAAAATGCAACCACTCATATGACAGTCTCTCCTGATTGCATTAAGAGGCGGTGAACAAGACTGTGCAAAATTGAAACCTGCACACATGGCTACAGGATCCAAATGCTTTGTTATGATCACACCATTTTCCCTGTGTGAACATGCCAGATTTGTTTTGTTTAGAGTTCACTGCTGGCTTTATTTATACTACTGCAGGCAGGCCATAATAAAAATGTGCCCTAGTCATTATTATATATCCATGATTAAACTGTGGCTTCTGACCCTTTAATAACTTTGGGGAGGAAAGCAGGGTGATACAGCAGCAACATGGAAAAAGAAAAACAAGGGTTTTACTGTTATAATGAACACAAACTGGGAAAGGACAAATCATCTGACATCAGACATCCATGTAAGCGCAAAGAGCAGTAGTCAACACTAGATGTCAGTCTTGGCTTTGAATGTCACAGTGTGTGTGTGAGTGTTTAATCAGGCTGGGTTCTGCACAGCCTCAAGTGACACTCTGTTGACAGTGATGACAGATAAAGCTCTCTCTTCTCTCTCTCCCTCTCTCTCACTCTTACTTACAATACTACAACACACTCTAGTTGACTCCTCTGTATTGAGGGTCTTTTGAGGCAGGAGTGTTTGGCTCAGTTTGCCACGGTCGTCAGCGAGAAGTGACGTGAGCTCACGCGTCTAATATTAAACAGATATCACTTCTGTGTCCTATTATCAAAGCATCTAATGACCACACTGACAAACTTGAACAGATTTTGCTTCCATGTGACCCACTTAGAGCTGGATTCAGGATTCACTGTCATCTGATTTTTCAAAAATAAATCCCCTGTGGTGCAAAGCTGCTGCCACAGACACTGTCCAGACCCCAAGATCATTTATTCATTATGGACACTAAGCTAAATATATTGTGTCACACTGGGGTTTGTTGAATGCAGAGCCATGGCCCACAGATATCTTGAAATGTTTCATTCTCACACCAGAAGTTTTTAATTCCCTGGTGGATTGTCTGTAACATTAAATGACACTGAACCAAAACTAGGATTTTCCTCTTTCTTACATTCTTTCCAGTTGTTGAAAATTACTGTGCGTTCTTATCATTCTCTGTGACAAGGGCTCTATTTGTAGATCTCTGTGATATCCAGACATGAGCGAAACAGACTGTATGGTCTGCACACACAAGCATTTCCCTCTATAGAAGCTATTAGAAGTGATGGAAGTGATGGAAGAAGTACTCCAGTACGTTCCATAAGAGAAAGTAATCCAACAATGTCGAAATAAAGTAAGTGGTTTCAAACACAGGGTTAGGCCCCCCCTCAATGCCATCAGTTGAATTTGAGGGGTTGTGAGATGATTAATGGGAGAGGAAAGGAAAAAAGTTCTGATACAAAAATATGTTTTTATTATTTGGACCAGTTATTTTTATTATCCTTGCTTTTAAATGTTGTATTCTCTTTCCGAGGGACCCAAAACGTTTCTTTTTGTTGGCATTGATGCTTTCAAAAATTAACCAGTTTTCAATCAATCAACTATTTTATTAATCACTAATCATTTCTGCTCGAGAGAAGTTGTTAGTTTCTGGATGCATGGATGGATGTGAGCTGGGTTCCAACAACGATTTTCTGCCCCTCGGTAGGTTAATCGGGCCATATGCTTTCCACTACTGTTAATTTATCAATGAAGCCCATCATTCATTTTCTTCACAGTGCTTTCACTGTTTAAACTCTCCCGCTCTCCCCGCCCCATCCGCCGATATCTCGGCCAGTGTAAACTGGTGACTGGAGGTGTCGGACCCCCTCACCCTTTAACCCCAGCAGCGCCTCCAATCTGCATAGAGGAGCGAGAGACATTCTGCAGCTGCTCACAGGAGGCGGAGGAGGAGGAGGAGGAGGAGGAGGTGGTGCTGGGTGGGAGGGGAAGTTACGACGTAGTAGCGACCCAGTCAGTCAGTGAACCAAGTTTCCAGCGCCTCAGCCATCACGGGCTGAAACTTTTTTTTTTTTGAAATGAACACACTCGGCGTCCGCGGACGGGATTTACGCAGTGATAGAAGGCCGTGATCGTGGGTTTCGGGGAGGCGGGGGTGCCCCGGTCCCTCCCGGTGAAGCTGAATATGGGTCAGACTGCTGTGTCTGCAGTGTCCCAGACCGCGAGCGGTGAGTGTGTAGCCCGTGTGTGTGTGTGTGTGTGTGTGTGTGTGTGTGTGTGTGTGTGTGTGTGTGTGTGTGTGTGTGTGTGTGTGTGTGTGTGTGTGTGTGTGTGGACGTGCGATCCCTCCCTCTTGTGTCTCTCGCACACATTCCGCTATCTCTATTCAGGAAGTCAACCCATCTTTGCTTTTCTGTTCTTTCTTTCTTGAACATGTCTGTCGGTTAATTGATCGAAACGTCTGCACAGTTGAACGCAAACAAAGCGCTTTGTGGTTTCCTGCTGATGGGAAGTCAACGAACCATATGTGTGTTACATTAATTCAAACGCTCTCCAATCAGTGTTGGACTCTTTCTGAATGACACACACACAACTGGCGTGTTAAAAGCAGGTAGCTATGTGAGAGGATGTGTTGCGAAGTTGTGTATAAGGATGTGTTGCTGCCGTTGGGCAATGAGGTTCATTGTTTGGATGTGAGCGTGTGTACTTAGTTTTTGATGTGGGTCCAGATGGACTGAGGGAGAGCAGCTGAGCTTTTAACCAGTTTTGATAAAGATTGACCGGAGGACTACATGAAGTCCCTTAGAGCTCAGTGCAATCTTAATGGATTTACATTTAATCCACAGTCAGGAACCTATTTTCCAGCGCCATATTGGAGTCAACAAGTGGGGTGACTTCATTGTTGTCAAGCACTTCACAGGAAGTGTCACTTGTGTTTGACGGCTACAGAGCTCAAGATTTTGATTTTGTCCACGTAAAACGAGGAGGTGGAGTCCTCACTGCATCTGCTGCTAATGACTTGAAATATGCATCATCAGTTTCACAAAGCCTAAGATGTTTGCTTTGTTTTGGTCTACCCAACAGTTCAAACCAGCCAAGACTCAATTTATGATGTAAAACTTAGGAAAAGGCGCACATGTTCACAATTAAAGGGCAGGAATTAGACAGTTTTGGGCATTTTTGCTTGGAAAATGCCTTAGTTGCCTCAGTTGACTTAGTATAAATAACTGTTGATAATATATCTGTCAATCAAATAATCAACTAGGGCTCCCACTTAAAGGTATTTTCATATTGATTTTCCTCTTGATTAGTTTATTTATTTAATAAATTAATTGTTTGGTCTATAAAATAGTGAAAAATGCGATTATCACACTCTTGGGAAGCACAGGGTAAAACATGTAGTCATTATGGGCTGCATGTCAGTCACTATTTACTACTTGGTACTTGGTCAAGACAGCTCAACAGGGAGTAAAAACAAAGTGCCGTGTGAATGAAGGCCATGCAAGTTTGATTGGCACATTTGAATCAAGGGCTCATTCATATTCATTCATTCATTGGAAATGAAAATTGATTTATCGTTCAACAACAGAAAAGAGGAAGAAGAATATCTAATTTAGTGATGAGCGATAAAATAAAGGAAACACAATACGGCAACCCCCCAGAACAGCTTCCTTGCTCTTTGAGATTGTCTCTGACAATGGAGTGATGCATGTCACTCCTGCAAAGTGTATTCCCTCATTTAGTGTTTTGATAATGGTGCCGGACAGCTCTGTCTCACAAGTTTGGTCCACAATCTCCCGAATATGTTGAGGTAGACTAATATCTGTTGACTGTGGAGGCCATAGCTTATGATAGACATCATTTTCATACTCATCAAACTGTTCAGTGACCTCCTGCCTGTATAGGGCTGGGTATTAAACGTCAGTACCTTCCGAATTCCTGTTCACAGTCTTAGTCTTGTTTTCTGTTTCTTTAATAAGACATTACCAGATTTAAATCTCAATATAGCTAATTTTAGACTTTAACTACAAAGTTGGTGATGGTGACATCATTAAAATTAGTGGATGTTGTGTACATTCATCCTGTCACAAGGGCTGCAACAAAAGTTCAGTGTAGGAACATGTTACACGTCCAACGCTTTTTTGTTTTTTGGTTTTTTAAGATAGTCCTTGTCCTTCATGTTTGTTCACATTGTTTTATGGGAAAGCTTTAAGCCGATGAGGTTACAGGAAGGGACAAAGGATGCTGTATGAAAACAGAACAGACTTTTTTATGACGCAATCAGCATTTAAAGCAAAACCCAAACTGTTTTGTAGCGCACTTAAGCCAACATGCATAAGAAGCTGACGCTATAATAATGATGCGCAGTATATGCGCTGCACGGCTGCATTATGGTTTCATAATGGGGACGTGATGTGCTTTAAATGCTGTATCTACAGGACTAAGAGCAGGAGGGGGAAGTGACCTTTGGGGTGTTACTGAAAGATCATAACGTAAAAGTGTTATGCTGCGCCTTGATGGGTTATTACTGTACGTGTGGTTTGCTGTTTGATTTCTTTTTGGTCTGTTCTTCCTAACTTAATCCAGGCATCTGGGTCCTGTGGATATCATGAGCAAGGCTGTGCTCTGCTTCTCTGTCCTACATTGGTTAAAGAGTCGGAAGAAATGACCCAAGTGTTAAAACTGGGGCTAGTGCCCGGCGTTGCCCCTCCCTCCGCTCTCGTCCGACACCTCCTGTTGCCTCATTTTCTTCTTTCCTTCCCTGTTTCTGCCCTCCGCTTTCTCTTATTTTCTTTTCTTTCCCCCACCTCAGTTTACATCTCCCCATTCTTTCCAGTCTTCTCTCTTTTGTAGCTCTTTGCCTCTCTCTCTTCCCCTCCATCCCTCTTCCTCTGTTCGTGATGTCTGGTTCTTCCCTCCTCGGTGACTTGCAGTGAAGGAAGGAAGCCTCTCCCTTTCCCCTCCTCCTCAACACATGTTCCTGCCATATTGTCTGAAAAAAGCATGCTGGCTTTGTAACAAAACATTGCCACATCCACCCTATAATGCTGGGTCAGACAATATGTGCCGCACCATACCGTTGAAAATGTATAGAAAACAGCTGCCGGACTGAACAGTGGTTAAAAACCAGTTGAAACCAGTTTAACGTAACTTTAACATCGCTGGCCTTTGCTCCAAGGCACAAATTTTACAGCCTATTAAGTAAATCCCGTATGTGATTAATACATTCCAATGTTTGTGGTGTCTCAAGTTGTGTTTCTGATTATATCCAAATCCTGATTCACCCTCCTAGCATGACATGGCGAGTCATCATAAAACTCCTTGGCACAGAATTCAGGGTGGAATCATGGAGGCTGGTCAGCAGTTGTAATGTGCAATAAGTTTTATCATTCTCGAATTAGGTTGAGGTAGATTGGACTACATTGCTATCATTAAAAAGCTGTTGTCAGTATTACTTTGGTAGGAAGAAAAAACATTGCTTTTCTTGGGGGCAGATCTTGTCTTGCCTGAAATTGCCCCAGTTTGCCTAAAGGTATTACTTAACTCTAATCCAATACACCTTCGTCAGATTCAGTGAATACCTCAGGGTCTGCTAGCAGTTGATCCTGCGTGTGCACTGGAAAAAACGATCCCTTTTTCCTTAACAGCCCTGGCTCAGTAAGTGGGGAAACAACAACAACAAAAAAGTGTTTCAGACTGAGTCGCGCTGAGCTGTTCCCTCCAATCAGCAACAGGTGGCGCTCAGTGAGGGCTGGAATTTGGCTGTGATTGGCAGTACCCTCTCATGTACAGGTACACAGAGAGGGCTGGGAAGAAACTTTCCAGTGTCCTGATTGCTACTCTGATTATGTAGGAGAGACCCCTGAAAGCTGAATGGCCCGAAGACGGATGCTCTGCGCATCAGCCGGCTGACTGTGCATTAAAATAATGAACAAATCTCACAGCACCTTTTGCCCACCCTTAAGGCACTCCACTATGGGAACCGTTGGGCAGAGGAGAGGATTATTGGATTTTCCCTGGAAAAAAACAAAAATAACTTCTGTTGTAATGAACACTGTGAAAGGAGACTGGGATCCATTAACAGAGCAATAAAGTGACTGTACATGTAATCTACTGGCTCATAAAAGATGATTTGGAGGAAAGTTGCTCTTGTGTGATGTTTTCATGACTGAACACATTCACTCATTGGGAATGTATTGAGAACTGCATGTGTGACATTAATGAAATATCTGTTTCCTGTATTGCTACATGACACATGAGTCTCAGATCTTCCCTTTTTCTGTACTCTCAAGATGACTAAAATCTTTCTTTTGCTACTTCTTGCCACTTTTTCTCTTTCCTTTCTGTTCTTTCTCTTTCTCACTTCTCTGCAGGTCACATGTTGGACCACTGTCCCTGTTTGGTTCCCACTAGATGTTTAGTAGGTGGACTAATGGGGTTGATAATCGCTGTTACTGATTTTTCCCATCATTAGCTGCACAAAAGCAGCTGCTGAAATGCACCTATTGTTGTGATTTGATATCAACACAGGAACGGGAAATGAGTGTGTGCATGTGAAAAAGAGAACTGAACTGGTGTCTGCGGAGAACATGAGCTGGACTCGGCAATGCAGGTTCCCCTGTCTTGGCTTTTGCGCTCTTGATTGCTGTGTTATGTATGTACAGGCAGTCAGGGTTATAAGGTGAGCACACTCTGTGTTTCACAGTGCATTCTACAACAGAAGGAAAATGCTGTAGTAACTGCGTCCTTTGACTCCATTGCTTTATCATTACTGAAAGATGAGACATTTCTTTCTTGACATAATAATCCCTTTTTATCCAAATTAACTCTTCTGCAGATCACCAAGTGATTGAAACTCAAATAGTAGTCGGTAAACAAAAATTGTTCTGTTGCAGAAGCTCATAGAGAGAAGCTGATTGAGAACGTGACTTTTCAGGGCCCTTACATTTATGTGTGATAGTACGCTAGTACATTGATCCATCAGTACCACTGAGCAGCAGACAGTTTGCACTCATCACTCTCGGCTCATTTCCATCAGTCGGGCACATTGAGCACCAGATGGCTATCGACATCTTAATACTGCATCAACAGTCTGTGGGAGCTGATTAGAGCCAACCAATCAACAGGGTGCTGACTGTTTACTGTTGAGCTGAAGGTTAGAGTATGGATCTGCTCCACCAGATGTACTGAGGGTGAAAATACTACAGATGAGTTTTTCTGGTCAACAGATGTGTTCTTTTTGTTTCACTTTCAAACAGTGGTTACCCCACTATCAATCCCTCTGTGTATTTCCAGCTTTGGTCTGTGTGGAATCTGGGAAGTTTTTGCTGACTTTGTTGTTGTAAGCCTCTTAAAATGAACTGAGAACCACGGCAACGTTTCAACCAACTATTACTACGCTTCTGACAGTAGTTATTGAGACAGACGTGCGAGATAACCAGTTTGACTGCATGAAGTTTTGTTGCTGTTTCAGTGAACACGTGTGTCGGCATTTATAACAGCCGAAGGTGGAGACTGGTCCACGAATGCTACCGTGGAAGAAATCTCTTGAATCATCTCCCTCTTAGAAATTTCATTGGGTGATTTTGGGTGATTTGATTTCATTTGATGTTCTTTTATCAAGAGATGCGAGCAGCCCATCTAAACAGAATAGAGACATTAAATGCATAGACACAGATAATAATATAATAAGAACACCACATCCTTGTTTAGACAGCGTTGTAGTTATTATCTGAAAGAGTAACTATTTGACTTCATGAGTTAGTCTTATTTTCCTTCGGTATTTAATTAAATCTCCTGTGCTTAAAGTTAAAACCACCAAATGAAATCAGCAACATGTCTGCGCTCATCAGCCTGAGGTGGTAAGCGAAGAATAAATCAGCAGTGCTGTCTTCGAATCATTCCATATTTCATCAAGTGTGTGTGAGACACTGATTATACATCACCTTTACATCTGTGCAAAGCATTTTTGGTCCTTTTTGGCCCTTTTCCTACTGACATGATAAAATGTCCCCTGTGAAAAAGGCCTGTCACTTGTTCTTCCTTTTAGGGGAATGAATTAAGTAATTCAAGGTCACAAATGATGTGATTCATGGAAGGAATATTTTAACTCAGCGCACAGCAGTGATGACATGAACTTTAGATCCCCACTGATCTCCATGCTCTCAGGAGGTTTGAGTGATTCAGCAGTGTACCGTAGCTGAAAAACAACAACAACAAAAAAACCTTCCTCAGCTTTAATCTGCGGAATCACACACCACCTCTCTTTCCTTTGTAAGGTTCCGGTATGGTGTACACACACACACACACACACACACACACACACAGTCTGTGGTTTTCCAGAAGGTTCACAGCACCTCTAATCTTTCAACAGGAAGAGGAGGAGTTGAAGGACAGAGATTCCGTCAACACACACACGAGCACAAACACTGTAAAAGCTGTACAGGGACAGAAGTATTCCCACTTTGATGCTGAGTTCTAGACTGTGACAGATTTGATTAAAAATATGGTTTGTTAGTCATTTATTTAAGCTGCCCTTTAGCCTGATGTCGTATTTGTATTGTTTCTGAATGTGTCCAGTTGATGGGTTGGAGAAATCATCGTCGTTGGCAAGCTGTGACGTGGTGGTGGACAGCGCAACCAATACCCAGAATGCCCCTGCGTCACGGCAGCAGCGAGGCAAACTGTCATCACTAGGAAAACTGTTCAAGCCCTGGAAGTGGAGGAAGAAGAAGACAAGTGACAAGTTCCAGGATCTTTCCAAAGGTACAGACGTCTTGTGTGTGGGTTGTGTTCCAGTGACGTATGGACAAACTGATGAGCTGCTTCTGATTGGCTCTCATTGATTGAGCGTCTGTGCAACATCAGTGCTTACGTCTTTTTGGATTTGTGCTGAACATTAATTGTGTCCTGGAGCAGTGTTGCTCCCAGAAGAGCTTTAAAAGGAAAAGACTGAATCTATTGCTCTCACTGATTGATTCCTGAAGCGGTGGCCAGGAAATAAAAAGGAACGCACGTAAATACAAAAGCAGAGACTCGTTTTCTTCATGGTTGCCAGGTGTATCTGAGTATGTCTATATATCCATTATGTATCTGTATGTAGGTTTTCACAACTCCATGTCCCTCTAGTTGGTTTCAGGCTACTGTCCATGTATGAAGTAGAAAAAAAAATCTTATAGGCATAAGCTACTAAGTGGAAAGTCGACCTTGCCCTGCAGCATTTGTCTTTAGTTATTTTTATGTAATATTTTAGTGATTACTGCATCAAGTTCCTCTTTCAATAAGTGAATTTCTCGGAAGTCTGAGGTCAGGAGCACCCAGAATGCATCACATCTGTATAAGTAGAGATTCAGTGGAATTTCAGTGAACCTCCTAAGCTTGAGAGTATTTAATGTAGTCAATATTTGGCACAACAGCCGCCTCTTTTGGAGACCATTTAAAATTTAAATGAGATTCACATTAGTGTTTTAAAAACATGTGTCCAGAAGACAAATTTTATTCAGTGTACTATCGTATATGACCATGAAAATTAGCCAATCCTCCTATTTCAGAGGTTGAAATCAGAAAATGTTGTGAGCATGCTCATTAGGTGATGATGTTGGTTGTAGCACGATGAATTTGCTCCCTCATGTAGGACTTGAAACGTGGTGCTGATGTGTGCTGCGCAGGATGGGGATGATGGCAATGATGTTTTCGCAATGAGAGGAGGAAGGTAGTGTAGCTATTGTTGTGCAATGCTTTTGCACATTTCAGTGCAAATGAATTGCTGCAGAAGACCAGATAACGGAAGACCAAACCGAATTCCCCTGTTGAATCATACATTGACCTCGACCACGTTGGTCTTTCAGTTCTAGAGAGAAAAATCTCCACGAGGCAAACGAGAGAGGAGCTCATCAGGAAAGGAGTCCTCATCCCCGACCAAGGTTTGTCTGATCACTCATTCATGTTTTTCGTTCATTTATTCATTAATTTCCACTTATCCGTGTGGTCAAATGCAGACGGTAACCTAATCAAATGCATCAATTACACTGATGCAGCAAAATGATGCTGTCATCCGGCATTCAACTGCAATTACATCTGCCTGGAGTACTGCCAGTAACAACTTAATCCTGCTTCTGAACAACTGGATTTCAGTCACAGTAAATTTTTTCCCCTTCTAGAGGAACCAGTCAACAGTGAAAATCTCAACGGCCATGCCACATCCAGTGGGACATCAGAGGAGGTCAAAGTTGACATTGAGTCTCCAGAAACGGCGCTGGAGGAACAGGCCACCAGTGCCGTCAACACAGAGGACAAAACAGGTAACATCTTTTTTTCACAATGTTGAAGCTTTAGATCTGGTTTAAGAGTTTCTCAATGGCATGTTATTAATTTCAGGGGATATTGAATTTATTTAGGGGTTTATCTTGTTCCTGAATGTGATAAGCTTCCATTTTTAAGATAAGAAGTGGCTCGTTGTTACTATGTGACTCCCACCACAGTTAACACTGGTTGAACATTTGCTTTATGCAAGAATTATACAAATTGTAAACCACCACAGAGATACTTTTATTGGTACAATGTGTGTGGCACAAAGACATGGACATACCAACACAGAGACAGAAAAAAGAAAGAGAACCCCAGTGCTTGACATATGTTTTATTTTAGTAAATAAAGATTTTTACTTTTCACAGAAGTTTCACTTTGCTGCTGAATGTTGGATTGATCCATATTGGTTCACGCTTCAAAAGAGAAAAATGAAATATGTCATATTACTCGGGAATGTGGGACTTTCACAGCCCATTAGCAATTCAATTTTGATATACTAGAACTAAATGTTGCAACTATTTTTAGATGTCGGCTGCTTTGAAGTCTTTTTTCCTTCTCGGTCATGGAATGCATATGTATCAGCAACAGTATTTTTGCCCGACTTGGACTCTGTGGGGTCTCTGAATGGCCCTAATGTGTTCAAATAGATCTTCCCATTATATCGGCCGGCAGCCCGCGTTCCCAGTCTGAGCACAGCTCCATCTCCTAATGCCTCCCTCTCTCTCAGGAGACAGGCCGCGGATCTTTCTGATGCTCCCTAAGTGTTGTGCTGTTTTCATCCCAACCCTGTTAGCATTGAGCTTGGAGACATTTTTTGTCAATAATCACAAAGGTAAAGGCAGCAAACATTGTAAATACGTAAGGGAACACGTATGCCATCACACAGGAGGTTTGGAAGGTTAATGGGTTCATCTGTTCATCTGATGGAAAAGATGTACATTACAGATTAAGCATCTTTTGACATCATTTTTATGTTTGATTATGTCCTGTCTCCATTTGCTTGTTGCACATATGTGCATCTTTCATCTTGCTTTCAATCTCCAATTTAACCTCTAAATCATCATACTTTCTTTATTCCTGCTTTTACTCTGCTCCAATCAGAGAGGTGCGATACTAAACCCCCCGCCCGGGCAAACCACGCGAGACCTCGAGAAGTTCAAACTAAAAAACAGCAGAGCGCCACACTGCCCGCCTCTTCCAAACCTGTGGGTGGCACTGCAGCCACAACTAGGCACAGAGAGGGCGCTGCGGGGACTAAAAAGGCAACTAAAACCACAGGCAAGACAGGTTCATCTGCTCAGGCCAAAGCTAACCTGCGGAGCACTAACACTGGTCGCACGGTTGGTAAGTTCAGCTGGTTGGGACTGAAGTCAGCCTGCCTGTTGATTTATCTGCCTGCCTGCCTGCCCCTCCAACTCCTGCATGGAAAATGTGCTTGTGTCATTGTGTGATGGGACACACCTGCAAACCACAGCTTCACAGCAGTGTGTGATGATGGCCTTTGCCCATTAGAAGGGATTTCCAGTCAAGTGAGCATCTGTAGAAGTGTTGCAGCTATGATTGCTCTGTTCTCTGAGAAAGCAGAACTGAAGATTTGTTTGCACAGCTCTGCAAATACTGCTACAGTACCTGTGTTTGTGTGCGTGTGTGAGAGAGAGAAAGAGCGTGTGAGTGTAAGTGTTATGACACAGCCGCAAAATATAAAATGAGCTCTGGTAACCTTTTGTGCTTGTGACTGATGGCATGATGCTGGGGCATGATCACTGCCCTTCATCCAGCCCATTATTCCGCATGTGATGTTCATGCAGTATACTTCTCTGAAGGCCTCTGTGTGCTTTTTCAGCTGTTATTGGGAAGTGGCACAAAAGTTATTTCTTAGTGTTTGATTCCTTCAGGCTGCTTTTACCAACACACAAAGACACTTCACAGACTACTTGAGTCAATACCTAAGGTATTCTTTATTTATCTCAGTTTTAAAGATGTGGTTAAAGATGGGGTTTTTAAGTTCTAATGGAGCTATTTCATAATGGTTCAAACCAGTTATAATGTTGAATGCATGCACTCTTTACTCTGGATTAGAGCTGAAGCTGTTAAGCCATTCATCAAATGTCGGATGTGAAGCAACTACTATTGCGGTATCAGACAATTTGTTTGTATAGACAACCACATTCACACACAGACAGATAATACAGACAGTTGCAAGTTTTTGCTTATGTAGCTTTGCATGTTGTCTCTCTTTCTGTTTTCCCCTTCTGACTTTCTCCTGCTTCTCCTTCTCCTCAGCCAAATCCTCCCATCCAAAGAAGTCAGGAGGCACAACAAAATCTACCAGCGCCTCCACCTCTGCCCCTCGTTCTCATTCATCTAAGGATGTGGGTGCTGCAAGGGCTGATGGGAAGGACGCAAGGACCAACTGTAAATCGGACACTCCCATCTCTTCCTCTGTACCTCAGAAGGCCCCTGCAGAGAATCCTAATCAACCCGGGGGGTTGAAATCCTCGCCCCATTCCTCAGACACCAAGACACCTGCCTCATCTAAAGCCTCAGCCAATGAGACAGAGGGCACTAAGACTGCTTCCCAATCTGCACCCAGTGCCTCTGCTGTTGGTGAGGTTACCCACAAGGGTATGGCTCCTGAACCTGCAGTCCCATCCCCCCATGTCAACACTGCTACTGAGGATACTTCCTTCACAGAGAGGGAGACAGACAGCAGTTCAGAGGGGGAGAAATGGGGAAGAACGAGGGGGGAGGGAGGAGAGGAAGAGAAGAAGAAAGAAGAATCAGATTCTACCGTGGGGAACAGCCCGAGGTGAAAGTCTACTTAGGGCATGCAAGTTGGTAAACACCTTCTCTGCATGTCAGTTTTCTGGAGTAAATAGCTACACAGTAGTATTACTGGAGTCACATGATAAGTGCTGAAATGATTGCAGTGATGAGCTGACTGAAAATAAAACTGTAATTTTATTTAACTGTAAAGTAAAATTTTAGCATTTAGTAGATGCAGCTGTAGAAAGTTAATGTTAAATGTTAATGGAAGTTAATGAAAGTTAATCTACTTCAACAAATGTGTGTGCCCATACGTTCTTGTTTCCTGCAGGTCAGCAGGCAGCCAAACTGGAAAGCCACAGGGCCTGAGTGTGAAAACAGAGCAGGCAGAAGTGACAGTGATCCCTGATAGGCCGAGAGACAGCCAGGCTAGTGACTCCGACTCTGACGGACCAATCCTGTACCGCGATGAGGAAGAGGAGGAGGAGGAAGAGGAGGATGACGAGTACACAAACAGTACGGCGTTAGTTATGTAATGCATCACACAGTGATGGAGAAAAGTCAGCACGAGGCCCGCAGAACTCACTGATCACGCATCATCAGCTGGGATGTGGCGCCATGTGCGGGTTATTCATGTGAAGTGTTTCATTAATAGGTTCCTCCTGTACTTTCACACAGTTTGTACATTTCAACATGTGCAGCTGTGGTTTGTGGCATAAATCAACTGGACCAGTGTTTTAAGTGTCACTTAGGTATGAGTCTAGTTGAGTACTTGAACAGGAGAAACAAAAGCAGGATGCCACAGTAGTCCATGCTTAGGCAGAGCGGGTTCTGGAATCTCCCAACAACTGTTTGGGAATTCTAGAATGTCCCAGCTGCCGTTCGGGGGTTCTAGAATGTCCCAACAGCCATGTTGTCTTTGGCTAATCTGCTTTGTCAGTGAATGGGTGTTTGGCCAGTTTTAAGAATAGATCCGAAGATTTGGCAGGTCTTGAAATAAAACTTTTATGGTTGAGCAAACAGTAGCTGCTGAGCCACCTTCATGAATTTATCAAGTCCCGTCTAAAACCACACTCTCTGCATGGTCATGTTTCCTGCCCACAGAGAATAGAGTGATGATGTAATTATTACTACACTGCAATTTCACATGCATCTACTGACTGTGATCCATGGTTTCACAGTCTGGTGTCACTGTTATTGTCAGGAGTGCCAGTGTTAGACTGACCCCGTTGACAATAACAGTTAGTAGATCAGAGTTTGAGAATGTCAAGATCATTATTATTATTATTATTAAAGGAAGTCATATGTGAACATCACATCTAAATTAATTTTTAATGGGTACTGGATTCTCACAGATGGACACATCCAGCTTAATAATGCTTCATGTCACAAGACGGATCGTCAGTTTTAACATTATGAAATGTCAAATTAGATACTGTGCATGCATGTTAAACTGTCAGTTAGGTTTTTAGTATTCGAAAGGTATAAAGAACACTCAAGGCAAACATCTTTGAACTAACCAAATCATCAATGCAAGTGGAGCCTTTAATTTGGTTCATGTTTGGTGACATGCTAACTGGCAGAACTGAGAAGTCAGTCCATTAATATTCACTTTTGTAATAAGGCTTGTAACGCACCTACTATATCTACAACTGGTGCAACAGCAAGGTTTTTGTTTTGGTAGATTTCTAGATGCCTCATATGCTTCATTGATACAGCTGATCTCCATGCAGGTTGTTTCAAGGCCGTTGCTGCTCTGTTCCAGGTTCTCTGGCCAGCAAGATCCGCCGACGAGACACACTGAACATCAAGCTCGGGAACCGACCCAGCAAGAAAGAGCTGGAGGAGAAAAACATTCTGCCGCGGAGCTCTGAGACGGAGAGACACGAGATGCGCCAGCAGATAGGCAGCAAGCTAGTCAGGTACACAAACACACTCACACAGCACGCCATGAAAATATATCTTGGGCATGAATTTTCATCAATCTGAGCTGTTGGGTAATAACAGAGTGTTATTAGTGTTAATATTTGGTGTCATTGTTGGTTTATTTTCTGCAAAGCACAAATTTTACTGTAAAAAGTAGTTTTTCTGTCAGAAGTCAGCGTAATGTTTAAATCATTCCCTGTCTGCTCCTTGTAGAAAAGTATGAGAACACAGTTTTCTCCTTTCAGGCGCCTGAGCCAAAGACCCACCACAGAGGAGCTGGAGCAGAGAAACATCCTCAAGCGTAAGTTTCTGAAATACAGTGTAAGACTGAGTGGAGATGTGATACACAATTTTTATATCACTACTCATGTTCAGAAGCTCAGATTGTAATATGAAATAATTTTCATGCTATGACAATATGAAGGATCAATATGGGCAGTTATAGTCTGTTGCTGCTACATTTAGATCTTTAGATATGACCTTGTTTGTCTCTTAATTAATTTAATAATTAATCAGATGGAGCCTGGTCAATCTGTCTAAATTTGTGGCTATTGGAAGCTTTGTTTCTCCCACGCTGGACCAATGTGTTCACTCACACTGAGGTCTGTATGACAGCAAAGGGCTCAGCAAAGATTGCCTCAAAGCTACTACTACTTTGCTTTTGTCACTGTACACCACTGAGTTAATTCAGGTCAGTTACTTTGGCTGCTTTGTTTACATAAACCCACATGGCACACTAGCTCTGATAAATATTGAATATATCTTTTCAAATAGTCAATAAAATACACTTGTGATGCTACAGAGCAGTTAAACCATTTTGTGGAGAGTTTGGCAGCACAGCAGTCTTATAAGCATTATATATTAATCATTTCAATAAGTAATTTTGCTCTTGTTAGTCCATTAGTTATATAACATCTTTTGCTTTATGCAAAGTGGAAAGCAAACAAAGTCCAAATGTCGATGTTTATGCCACGAATGCCTTTTAATCTTGGAAGACCCAGAGTGAGAGAACCAAAATTCTTCCATACGGTCAGTTTGGTTTAGGAAAAGAAGAGGGAGGTGACTGGTTTCTTTCTGTGCTGTGAATCCCAGCAGGTTTGTATTTCAGTCACTGATGGGGACACTAGAGGTCAAGCAGTTTACCAGCATCTAAGTCACTCACTAGTTATTTACCCAAACATACAGCTGGGTCCAAAAGTTGATTGGACCCAACTGTATGTGAAATGATGACTCAACAAAAGTTGACAAATGACTGGTTGACAAATGGCTGGTTTCTCTGCATGCAGAAAAGAATGAAGCGGAGGAGCAGGAAGCTAAGCAAGAGATTAAAAGAAGACTCTCCCGAAAGGTACAGTTAACAGCAACTGCACACACACTCCTAAGAGAGAACAGAAAGGATACAGTGAGTCTATGTTTAGCTGCTAATATGTTTTGCTCCACCTTATGAGTCACATGAGGCAGAAAAGATGCTGTGTGATATGAGACGGGCCATCTAGTGGACGTAGCTGGAACTAAAGGAAAAAACTACAGTGCTGAGAAACGTTGGGGGGGGGCATATATAGACATAAGCAACACGTCAGATTTTAATATGTCTTCAATTTAAAAAGAAGAACAATGGGAAGACTGCTCCTGAAAGCTGATGTTTGCAGTTTAATTTCGCTCCCTCTTTTTCTTTGTGCGTAGCTAAGTCTGCGGCCCACGGTGGCAGAGCTCGTTGCTCGCAGGATCCTGCGTTTTAATGAGTACGTGGAGGTGACGGACGCCAAAGATTACGACCGGCGGGCGGACAAACCCTGGACACGGCTTACTCCCCGCTGACAAGGTACTGCCGCTCATATAATGCAGGGTAAAAAGGTGATTAACTTGTGATTATATGATGACTTTTTTCCTTTCACATGTTATCAACCTGGTGATTACTGTAACAGCCTCTACTCTTCTGTGGGAGCTTTCCAACACTGCAGGAATTTGCAATTCAGTCTCAAGAGCATCGGTGATGAGGCCTCACTCACAGTTAGTGTTCCACTTCATCCCAAAGTTGTTTGGATGGAGCTGAAGTCAGGACTTTGTGCATTTGTTCAGCTCCCCTTTTGCACAAGGGCTTTCATTATGTTGAGACAGGGAAAAGAAACCTTCCCTTAACTGTTGCCACAAAGTAAGAAGAACACAGCACACAACACAAGTCTAAATTATTATTCTGTGCTGTAGCGTTGATATTTCTCTTCAGTGGAACTTATTAGTTCAAATTAAACAGTGAGAAACAGCCCCAGGCATAGAGCGCACAGTATACTAGTGCTTGTTGCTTTTGTGAATGAGGTTTGTGCTTCTATGAAGTAAGATGAAACACAAATTGATCCAGAAAGAAATTAAGCACATGCATGTACAAGGTTGGATGTGAAAAAACCTTCCATGTCTCCATAAAACCTCCCCACAGAAAGAGAAATCTTGGGGGGATGTGCCAGAGTCTTTGTGACTCCTGCCCTCTGCTGCTGACATTTCAAACTACACAGCACACAGCGCGCACAGTGCTCCAGATCAACATACAGATCCAGAACATTTTTGAAAGATTGGGCAAAAGTTCACGTTGTGAGTCATATTTCCATAAATGCAAAAAAAATGAAATAAGAAAAATTGGGGGACACTGTCCCAATGCTGTCAAGAAAAGATCTGGATTCTCTTCTGTCTTTGAGGAAATGTTCAGGTCTGTGCTCTCAGGGTGAGAGACAAAAACAAGAAAGAACCAGACACGTTTGCTGCTTTGTAGATGTAACCTTGTTCCTGCCGACGCTGTTTAAAATTTTGTCCTGTCAACATGACAACATTATTTCATGGATTGCAGGTTGTTCCCTGAGGCAAAGCCTGCCCTCGAGGCCCATCACAATTTCGAGGGCCACAGCTCATTATTAGCTTTGATTTAATGTGTGTGTGTGTGTGTGTGTGTTCTGCCCCTCAGGCTGCTATCCGTAAGGAGCTGAATGAGTTTAAGAGTCGAGAGATGGAGGTTCATGAAGACAGCAAACAGTTCACCAGGTACTTAAGCGGTCGATGGCTTCCACTATTTAGCCCGACTCTGACGATAACCTATGTTTCATTAGTAATTTATCACCATAAATCCTGCCAGTTATTAGCTCACATGGATCAATATTTATATTATCCTGGTCCCCCCTGTAGCCAGCTCCACTAACCACATTAAAGTCATGATGTACACCTGGATCTGGATCTGCTTCAGTTCATTAACCTTTGGCATTGATTGCCAATAAAGTCCAGGTCAGGTGTCAAATGTTATTAGATCTGTGTGGCATTGTTTTATATTATACTGATGTACAAAGCGCAGAGAGAAAATGTCCACCAGTAAAAACTAATACGCATTTTAATCCAAATACTGTTTTCTTTTTTCTTGTACTGGCTGGAACCAATACAGTACTGATATTTGTGTTTTAATCCATTGTCAAAATATTCAAACATACAACACACTTATAGCAAAGTGTGAAAGCACTTCATAATTATTATCAATGGTCTTTTATTGTTTCATGTATGTGTGTTTTCAGATTCCATCGGCCCTGAGAGCTCTCGCTGTCGGTTGGACATCAGCACAACAACTCTGCGGTCCACAGCTCCCAGCAGTCCTCCCGGCCATTCAGAACCAGTCTCAGTACACAGCTCAGTCCACTTTGCTTTGGGATCCTCTTGGCCCTGGTGTATTTGTCTGTAGTGACAGCCACAGGTGTGTCTTAAGGTTGCGGCCATTGGTGGGCACCAGTGGAACATATGAAACATATCTACAGTCAGAGCAGTGGTATGTAGAAACATTTATTTAGTGTAGATGGCCAGAGCCTGCTGGTACATGATGTTTTTGCTTTTTTTGGGGGGGGGTCACTTCAGTTCTTGTTCCTGGGAGGAAAATAGGCAAAATTACCCTTATAGTGTGGCTGAAGTGTGCTATAGAGTTTGTGTACATAATGTGGTATGCCTCGTCATAAACTGCCAAATGGCCATATATGGGTGTCCTCCTAGAACAGGAAATAGGAGGTTGTGTTCTGATGTCATAGATCAAAGTGGAGGAGAGGCGGGGCTCCAATGTGCAGTTCATTTTTAGACATATTTAATGTGTACTGCCACTAGAGGGCATTATATTATAAGAGTTAAAGTCGGTAAGGCTGAAGATGTATACATAGATGAATGTTATATTTATAACTGCTGAAGCTGAGGGACTGGTGTGTTTACCTGAGGCTTTCATAGTAAAGTGCAATTGAAATCACTTAATTTGTAGCCACCTCCGATCCCAGCACTCATCCCGATGATACGTGATGATCATGAACCAACACACAGCATGTCCCATGTTGAGTTATTAGGTGCAGCCTGATCACAAAGTGCTGTTTTTCATACTTTGATTTCAGTTTTTCATTTAAAGCTTTTGGCTGGAGCTCTTACCCAGAGCAACTTGGTGCCAAAGAGAAAAATAGGATTTTGATTGCACATTGGTCTTCTTATTTGAAAGGTTATTGGTTTGATTTCGTTGGGTGCACTTCATATAAAGATTTTTTATTAATACACAGCAGGCACAGAGAGTTTCACCACTGAAGCAATCAACTGGCCTATCAAAGAAATGGGCCGTACTTTATTTTCCATTTCCGTGAACATGGTTTTGCAATTTAATCTGTCAGTCAGTGACGGTTACGTAAAGACAAACTCTGTGAGTGTCCCTTTTACTTCCTTGCCCCAACATGCACCTTGAATCCAGAGGCAGTGTTCTAATTTTATTAACACACCCTTGAATTTCTCTTTGTAACCCCAAACTGTAGAAATTTTCCATGAACCTAAGAATGTAAAGGAAATGTTCAACGTTTTTTGGAAATACACTAAGGCTTGATCGACTGGTCAGTTCATTGTTCAGCCAACGACAGAAAATTAATAATTCTTCTACAAATATTTTGATGATTAGCATCAACAATAATTACTTTAGTATAGCAAAATGCAAAGAAAAGGATTTGATGTTATTTTTTGTCATTTATGATATTAAACTGAATACTTGCAGACTGTTGGTCAGGTCAAACAAGCAACGGAATTGAAAACGAAGACATCAGATTCCACTCAGATTAAAACTTTTTTCAAGATTCCACCTTAAAGATTTCTTATGTTTTATAAATTAAATAAATTGTGAAAAGGATTGATGCTTGCAGCTCTAAAATGCACTTATTCAGTTTCTTGATAAGTGTTAGATGAAAAAATCAATACCACTCTAATGCCTGTATAAATAATAGTCAGCAGGTGAGTATCTTTGCTTAGCAAAAAAGACAGCCAGGTTAGCTGTTTCCAGTCTTTAACCTATGCTAGGTTATTTGTCTGAGGATTGTAGTTTCATATTTAGTGCACATGCTCAATCCTCTTAATGAACTCAAGGCAAAAATGTGATTATTTCTCTAACTTAAATATCAGTCATGAGGCAGAACTAATCCATATTTTAGCTCACAGCAATCTGTGTTTGTTAGGCTAAAATGATATTGGAGGATGCATGTGAGGTTGTGAAGCGCCATGCAGCATCTTGTAGTTCATTTTACTGTGTATTCCCTTATTCATTTGGATTGAATTCTCTACAAATATTTTTAGACTTTCAGTAGTCTGAATTTATGTTTATTGTAAGGACGTCTTAACTGCACTCGAGAGGATTTGCCATTTAGAGCATGTGCAGATTTACAGTTTGTTAGCATCGTGGCAGAGGAGGTTTGGTCATCCATCTTTGGGGGAGTCCTATTTTTTTCTGCCTTTCTGTGGAGATAAAATCGAAAAAATCAAGATGCATGTTGATGCAAAATGTAAAGGGAATCAATTAATAATGATTTGTTTTTTGGTGGATGTGTATAGATAAGCACACAGAGACCGTGAACCTATTTTACTGTCAAATATACTTTATTACTACAACAAGAAGCTGGCAGAGGAAAGAAAAAACATGAAAGGCTGTCTCATTGCTGTGGGTTTTCATTCAAAATTTAATTAATTAGTAATTTTTTGCTCCCAGCATATTCTGAGTAGAAAGAAGATGTTTGCTGATAAGTGATTGACAGTTTGAGCTTGCTGACGTCCAGAGGCTGGCATTCAAATAATACGCCCGCAGCCTCCACAGCACTCGTCATTCTTACAAATAGCAACTGAGAAAGTACAGATTTATTCTTACTGCTGCTGAATGTGGAGAGGATGTCACATGGAATGAAGTACAGCGATGGAAAAGAACCAACAGTATTCCTTCATGTCGATATCTATGTTGTTATATATTAATTATTTTGTACAGAATGTATATTGAGCATGTGCATACATTGAAATCTACTTTACTACCAGTATGATACAATGCAACATTGATGTGAATGTTTTAAGCTCTGATTGTAGTTGTCTTAATTTTTATCATCCCCAGACACTGATAATGAAGAGAGCAGTGGAGCACACTGCTGTTTCTAGGCAGCGTATCAAGTATAGTGTTGTTGAATAACTCTCATATTGTTACCAAACCTACCTGTTTCCTACCTGCATGTCTCTAATCACTTGAATGGAAAAGTGGTCACAGACATCTGGACCCCCCTGTAGGTAGTGATAAATCTGATTATTCCGCCTTCACTGTAAGTGAAGTCAACCGGTGCGATGCAGCTATCTCCTCTATATGTTTTACAAAGCTTTCTGGACCTCACTTTAGATTTATTTCTTCAGGGGACCACAGTTTACCCTGCACAAAAAACAGGATGCAACTTGACACTTTGACATGATCATAGTAACTGTTTCAACTTCATTGGTTTAGGTAGAGTATATAATCTAGGTGCATTTTATAAGGGAAAGGGAAATGTGAGTCTGATTGGTTGAATGTAGTGTGAAATTAAAAGCATCTATAAAACTGAACATGGTGCACACCAACAGGAAATAGACCTTTCAGCTGGACAAATTAAGTCTTACCAAGTGGTACAGCTTTGATCCTGTCAGGGCTGAGTAAATAGGCTGTTTATATCCCTTTACAAAAACATAATACATTGTATTAATCCAATACCATGTAAAACATTACCGCATGGTACTACTTAATTTTAACCCAACGTATTTAGCCATTATAAGCAGTCGTCAGTGTTAAATCTAACTCCCCATATAAGTGTTGAGTAACATAAGGTAGTGTATCCTTTTGCATATAAATGCTAATGCGAGAAGTTAAAATGAAGTAGTACCTATTAACATGCTCTAGAAATCTTACTTGTTTGTGTAAGTCCAGGCAAGAGCTTTTAAAACAAAGGTGACTTTAAAATGAAATGAAACTATAGAGAGAGGAGTCCTGGTCTGGATTATTACAACATCTGAAATTTATTTTTCTGCAGTACTGATGCCTCATTCCATATTTTAATATCAGTTGGGTCTAGAATCTTTAAACGAAGCAGTTGATAGTGTGGAAAAGGCTTGACAGTTGGTATCTGGTCAAAAACTATCAGTATTAATCACAAGGATCAAGAATGGGGGGGGACCTTTATGGCTGCAGTCTGGTTTGATCTCATCTTGGTTGAAACTGCAAAATAAGCACAATAAAACCTCAGAGTAGGACCCAAAGAAGCTTTTAGTAATTATAACACACCCCATAGTACTTTGCACTGTTATTAATGCAGACAATATTAAATTAATGTATCCAATGCAAAATTGCTATTAAGTTCAAAAAGTGTTTGAACTTAATAGTGTCTCTATAATTCCAGTTATCCCTACTTTGAAATACACTGGCACGGGTTTTCCTGACTGCTACTTTTAATTTGCAGTTCCGGAGGCTTGCACCAGTTCATAGAAATAAAGAATGTTTACATTTGTGAGTATCATGCTGTTTTGAAGTGTCCTTCATCACGTCCCCAAATTGAACCCCTAACTTCAGACATGAGCCATAACCAGACTGCTGCTGTTGCTGCTGCTGATCATAGTGTAATCTTTTCTTGATCCTGTGACTCACATTAAGGTAACATGATTTCATTAGAATTGATTTTTTTTTTTCAAACCAAGTCAGCAAGATGCTCAAAGCAGCAATGACCCAAGACTGGATATTTCTCAAAGATTCCAAACACCTTTACTGTATGCCTGAAATAAGATTGATCTTTGAATCCATAAGATGAAAGCATATATCCCAAAAAACTGCTAATGTGCAAACTGTCAACTGTGTATATTGGTTTTGTATATAAAGAGCCATGGAGAAAAAAACATTTTGTAACTGTGGTTTCTCTTGTATCAATATTACACTGACTTGAGCATGTCAGACATGAATGTGTAATTCGCATGGATGCAAAGTGCAGCAGCAGAGCTTGTTGAGATGAAGACAGAGTATTGTGAAAGATGTGGACAAATTTAAAAGGCTAGAGGCTAGTTCAGTAGGGGAAGATTTTAACATGGGAAAAATTGTTTGCACTGAAACTCTTTATAAACTTGAATAATGTCTCTAAATGCCCAAAGAAAAAGTGAATTTTCATTCATTGAATTTTCTCTAGTTTCTCACTGTATCATCGCTGGCTGCACTCCTCAGTTTTGGAAGAGTTCACATTTCTGAGCCCTTGAAGGCCATGTCACCCAATTCACAAAGAGGTTTTTAGTTTTAAAAACAGTGAGTACATCAGCCCATTATTACCTGACTAAAAAGGAAGCCATTCCATTTTTTTCCACAGAGGTTAAAAGGATCGCGAAAGAGAAATTTACAGCATATGTGGAACATCTTGGAAGTGTGGCAATTAGTGCCAATTAAGTCCTTTTAGGATATTAGAAAAAATGAAAAAAGGCTTTAACTTAGCTTTTCTCATCAACTTCCATGTGCCCTGATTTTGAAATACTGTCAAGGATGACAGCGTAATGACTCAGCATTGAACCATGCTGTTCCTTTTCCTCTTCACTGAGTTTCTACCTTTGTTACAAAAGGACAAAGGGTTCTGCAGGAAATGACATGACACTCCTCTATATAATCTGTCACACTAGTGATGATCGTGGGACTGTCACTCGTTGGATTGGTCAGTTCACCACCATCTCAATAGCTGTTTGTTGAATTGGTAGAAACATTCACGTACCCCTCACGATGAATTGTAACTACCTTAAATTTCATCTAGCACCAACATTAGGTCAAATGTTTAAAGTATCTAATATTTTGGTTCATGGTTAAATATTTGCAAAACTAATGGAATTTCCATCAGCCTGTTCTGTGCCAAGTCTAACTCAACAAGTATTAGCATGCTAACAGGCTAAATTATGATTGTGAACATGGTAAAGCTGCTGATAATCAGCATGTTGGTATATTGTCATGCCTGCAGTCTCACAGTGTTGCTGCCATGGCTGCAGACTCTTATTTTGTGTGATGTGCAGTCTTTTTCTCTTTTTGTTGAGTCTAAGTTGGTGTGACAAAGAAAATCAAGTTAATCAAATTAATGAGAGGATCTGTAATGACAAAGATGGCAGCCTGTTTATATTTCTCCTTTGCTGTCTTATCACACTTGTGGCTCAGTTACCTACAAAAAACCTAAAGTCTAATCAAATCATTTGCATGTTGGGATGCACATCAGTTTAATTTGACAAATGCAATTGCAGTAACTCTACTGTCTACTTCCCAAATAGGAAGTAACTATTCAAGTGCATCTTTGGTCTGCAGTGTGCAAACACAATCTGAAAAGGATAGGACTGAGAGATCAACCACATTACTCTGTCATGCCATTAAAACTACATAGATGAATAGATGAAAAAATGACATAGATGAATGTAACGTCCGTGAGCTCCATTTGTTTGTACTGCTTCGACCTTGTGCTTGCATGCACACGGGATTTTGTGGTCTTAGAGTCCATGTCGTCTTAATGCGTGTGTTGCAAACAACACTGGACCTCTGAGCAAGTTGTGTATTTCCAGTTCCCATGCAAGGTTTCCATGTGAATGACCATTAAAGTATCAAATTTCTATCTACTCAGCCTCATCCAGAGTACAAGTCTGCCAGCTTTTTAAGAGGATGTGGGCGTAATGGAGTTCTGAAAAACAGGAGGACAAGGAAATGAGGATTTGAGACTGAAGGACACATGGGTTGAGGAAGGAGTCAGGAGGAGTCCGTAGAGACCGCAGTGACAGAGATGGTAGGAAATGACAGAGAAAGTCTAACACGTGAATCACCGTGAATCATGTTCTTGAAAGGTTGTCTCTGATAATCTATGGGCTTTGTAATGGATTTGACAGCGCAAAGGTGATACAGCTTGACCTCAGTGACAGGCAGGTTGTAAATTGAGGTTTTTGATTTGCTCATGATGCACACCCACTTGCTCCCTTGGTCATCAACAGCCAGTATATTTTATTCTGGGAGTGGTGATAATCGGTTTTATAGAGCAAAGGAGAACAGTGAGATAATTGTAGCATCTGGTGCTTATATTTGAAAGATGCCCTTCTGAACAAGAGTGATCATAAACCTTCTGCTCTCTCTCGCTCTCTCTCTCTGTCTCTCTCTCTCTAACACACACACACACACACATAGTTAACCTGTGAGCAATCACACTCACACCCTAAATTCTCACCTTTATCTTAAACTTTACCCTACAATTCACAGCAGCCACATTCTTCCAACCTGAAACTTAAACCTAGACCATAAATCTAGAATGAGCCCCTTTTTCAAGCTGTTAAACAGCCAGTGTTCTCGAAAAAGTTTTAGCACTAAAAGTTGTACGTGCTATAGAAACACACACACACACACACACACACACACGCTCACCGCGTTAATAAAGTTTCCCAGGCAGGATGGGAAGGCAGTTTTGTCCCTGGCACACTGCCTGGTGTTCTCATCTCTAATGCAGGTCTAGAAAAATTGTGATTATTAACAGGGTTTATTCTGCCCTGTCGTACTGTTAATATTACAGTCATTCCACTTCTAAAATTACTTGCTGTCTTTGCATAAAAGTGTGTGAAAGGCTGTGAAAGATTGTCAATGCTGCAAAGACGAAAAAGAATATGGCAGGTTTAATTTTCTGAGCTGGGAAAGTTTATGAATAGGTAGGTGTTTGGCAGAAGTGTGCTTGAGAATCTTCACTTCAAACAGACTCACAATCGAGTTAAAACACATTTGTTAACCTAAGGTGATTTTAAGGTGAACTCACAAAACTGTTTCCAGAACAGTTCAGACCAGACACTCATTAACCTCTAGCATTCCTTCATTTTCATCTCCCGGGTGCCATTATTCCTCAGGAATTTCTGTTTTATTCAGTAACAGAAAATGATGCTGGGCACATCCTCCAGCGTCCTCACAGAAATATTCATGGCTATTTTTCTGCTGCCGAGTCATTACTTTTGTGTTTTATCTTGGATGTTTCCACTCCACTGCTGGTGCCTATCTGCACAGCAGAGATGGAGATGCAGAGAGGGAGCAGAAAGAAGAAGAAAAGGGATGAAGTGATGACATTTGTAGGGGGAGGGGTGTAAGCAGTAAAGAAAATAGGAGAGCAGAGAAGAGGAGTTAACACGCATAGATGGATAAAACAGGTGGGTGTCTTAGAAGGGCAAAGATAATTGGATTGCAGGAGCATTCATATTTGACGAGGGTGAATGTGCTTCCTGGACCTTTTCACCGTTTGGCTGAGCGCCTGTGTAATCAGAGGAGAGAGCAGATGTGGACAAGCGGCCAAACGAGGAGCTCACATTAGCATGAACACAGACAGGCCAAACCGTTATTAACAGGTGCTATCCACTAGGTCAGGCACCATTAAGAAATGCAAACATGCACCAATGCCAATGCAGTTTCCAGCCTAACTACAGCTTTTAAAGGCTCATGTGAAGGAGTAGAATTAATCACCTATATCTAATTGTCTACTTTCAGGACACTGCAGCATCCTGAAAGATCACAGAGGGGTGAGGTGAGGTGATGACCATGCAAGATGCAGGTTTATTCAGTGGGTTCTGGACTGTGAGATGTTAAAGCAGGCTTGTACTTATCGACCTCAGCTCTGATGCGATGGAGCCTCGCCTTCATAACAGAGTCAGTACAGATAAATTGCTTCAAATGGAGCTGGGCTTTATTTCTCTGTAGGGTTCAGCTCCAGTACATCTGGAGATTAGAAAAACAGTGAAATGAGGTAATGAAAAAGTTCTGCATGTTCAAGATGATTATTAAGTGCACTATAATAACTTTCTAATCGACCCAATAAGGAAACATTCTTTGAGAATTATCTGGTCTATTGAAAACTAATGAACCGTTTGTATCACTCAAACCTTGTAACCTAACCTTGAATTAAGAGAGCACAGGGCTTCTGTTTCTTTCTGGCAACATCGCATACAGTATACTGGACTTTCTGCCACCGGTGTTATCTTCTGCACTCGTATGTATCACTTTGTCATGGGCCGTATATGCATAGGGGGATAAATTTTCAAACCTAACTCTGTTGTTCTGTTATTATTTAGTTTTGGCCTCAGGTGCGCTGTCACACTTTGAGTTTTATGTCTTATTTGTTCTTGTGGATTTAGAGCAATGCCGTCATAACCAGAGTTGTATGACACTGAAGGGATTGGCTCCAGTGCCCCCACCCCCCACAACGCTCCAAGGATAAGCAATATAGTAGATGGATGGTATACACAAAGATAAAAAAACAAAAGATAATCTCTTTATTTCCCTCATTTTATATGGGATTGTTAATTTCCATAACAGTTTTAGTGCATATACAGGGTGTGTATTATGAGTGTACAAAACTGTTTTTATGTCCCTGTTCTGTGAAAGTCTTCATTTGGCAGGCAGGCTCAGTATTTATAGTCATTGTGAAGGACTCCTGAAGGAACAAACAAGACAGACCAAGCTGTTTCAGCTACACTGTTTTTCATCTTTGCTGTTTGAAAACCATCTATCATTCATGTAATAAAGACAAACTTTAAAAAAGGCTATTTGTAATCTCCCAACAATCTCTCACTACAGCAAATAAACCTCCTGTGATCAATCCTTTCACAGTGAAAATTTCAGCTGTGGGAGATTGAGGAGTCATCCGGCCAATTCAGTCATTTCTCCTATCTGCTGGTGATTTTCTCAGTTGACTTAACACAGCAGACGTTTCATTTTTCCCCCTGTCCTTAGAGAAAACACTGTAAGAGAATAAACATTACTGCAGGGGAGCTTTCTCTGACTTCACTTCACTGACAAAATGGGTGCAACAGTGAAAGCCTTGTAAAATAGAACCATACTATTCAGCCTTTCTCTGCCCATTTCCACCCTCACTCCAACCCAAAGCTCACCTGATCTCATTCCCACCTAATGAAAGCCTAGTCTATATATTTTGCCTACAGCCTTTGTTCTGCTTTGGCAGCAACACAGACCACATGTGAGGGCTTTCTCTGACTCAGTCGCACACCAAAGGTTATGTGTGACGAAGTGAGATGATTACTATCTTTAATGCCGTAATGGTTATTTGCAGATTGACATGATTTAATCATGTAATCATTGCAGCATTAGTTGGTCTACCCCTCTCCCCGTTGGAGTACTGTTTGTTAGGTACCTAATTGCTGAGTATTAAATTTGATTATATGTTTAATTTTATTGTAATGCGTGGTGTTTTCTTGTCTATCATTTACAGAAAAAAATATAACCGTCAAGCCTCATCATCTCCCATTGCTCTTCGTGTTCTAATTGTGGCAATTAAATGGCTTAAAGGGAGATATCAGCTGTCCCCCAACATTCTTACCGATGTACCACGGTGATGTGAAAACTCCTCTGAACCAGTCTCAGAAGTAGACTAAACAAGCCAATCATCAAAAAACACCCACCTGGAAGTCCATTAACAACGGTGAGCTCATCTCCACTAATGTAACTGGAAAATGAGCAGCAGATGTCCGTTCATGTGTCTCAGAGAGAACAAGTTGAGCAGTTTGAGGGTTGTGTGTGTGTGCGCGCGCGCGTGTGTGTGCATGCGTGCGTGCGACAGCACACTGACAGACCTCAAGTTGCTTTCACGCCTGACTTGGCAGCACCATCGCCACAACTCTCGCAGCGAGGACAGATGGCGAGGACTTACCCTGCTAAGAAACCCTCCAATGCATGCGCACACACACACACACACACACACACCCAGACGTGATGCTCAACACAAGAACTTCCTTGGCACCCACTGACTTGTCTCTCAATCCAACAATGAGTCACACATACAGCATCCACTCCCACTGGGTGTCTGCATCTTGTGTGTGAACCTGACCGGCAGTGTGCTGTGACAAATCACCTGAAGTCAGCACAGCACCTGCTGCTCTTCTCCTGTCACATCTCACTGTGGCTTCTGCCCACGTCAACACAAAACAAGAGTCTCAGCTTCAAACACCTATTCTACTTTAACCCTCCTGAGGCAATTTGCATTATAAAAGGAGCATATTAAACACTCCTGACACTTGTGATCAAAGGCAGTGATTTAAATTCAACACAGGAATAATTCTCTTGATATTTTCCTTGATCTGTGTTACATGGCGGTGTTAGATCAGTGCCACTGCTTGAGAAGTTAATTTGCATACTCTGACAATTATTTGCTATTATTTGCTTTTCACATATGAAAAGTACCAGAGCTGCTGATTTTTAACTCAGTCAATGGTGAATGGAAGATGTAAGAGGAGAATCAGCCTCTTCAAGCAATAAAGAGTGATATACTGCTCCTTATAAAATAGATGGAACATGAAATTAAACATGTGGCAATGTATTCATTTAGTTAAGAATCAGATAAAATGAGATACAGCGGATCTATGTCCACTGAAATGTGTGGGTGGTCACTTGGGTACAAGTCTGTGTGTCTGTGTGGGAGATGTGTAGGTGGACAATATTTTGTTGAATTAGTTTTAATCATGATGTAACTTTTTCTTTTCTCAAAATACTTCTATGTTTTTTTCCTCTTTTTTTACATTTTAAATGTTTTTGTTTCTTTCTTTCAACTCAATAGTTGGTACAAACAAATCCAAAACATATCATTGACCAGTTTAGTACTGGTAAGCCAACACCAATGTGCATGCATACCACAGAATCTGCTCAATTTGTGTTGTCTTAATGGTAATGATTAGAACAGGGATTTGATGGGTGTGAATATAATGTGAATCGTGAGTCAGAGCCATCAAAGTCATCAGCTTTCAGCTTTACGGCCACTTTGTCAACCATCTGTATGTGGTCAGAGTACAGACTTTGTGATGGAAACTAATATATCTTATACAGTAGCATGTGAATGACTGAACAGGTGACTGTTGACTAATCTGACCCATAAACCATCAAATATATATCATTCATGATGTGAACATTCAAACGTTGAGAAAGAATTTTTATTTCAAGAATACAGCTGCATCACTCATACGTGTGCTTGACAGATAATATGGCACTAAATTCTCTGTAAACTGCAGGTCTGTATGGGAAAAGAAACTGTGTTTCCCTGATCCAGATGCAAACAAGCCCAGGTGTCTTATCTTATTAAAACAGACCATACAGTCAAGAGTTGCCAGGTTCATAATGGGATGTAGCAGAATTAATGGTCAGAAAAATTGTATTAGTTTAACATTGAAAACGTTTGATAGAAAGTCAATCTGAATGTCCCAGAAAAAAAACAACAAATCCTACAAAAAAACCCTCATCCAGTACAAAAACAACCACGGTACGTTCAGCGTCATCTAAGCATCATCGGGTTTGTCTGCCGGAGGTCCACATGGTTGGAGCATCTTCTCCATCAGGTTAAAGCGAACACGCGCTTTGCTCTCATTCTCGGCCACAGAGAAGTAGTTGAGCAGGTCAAAATGTCCCATGTACGAGCAGTAAGAGTCTCGGTGCTGGTTCACCAGCCATTCCCACTTGCTGGTGTCGGCGTGTCCTGTGCCGATGTACTTAGACTGCAGATGCTCCAGCTGACTGTGGATGTTGTATCTGTCTGTCATTCTCGCTGAGACGAGAGTCCAACAGGCTGTGAGCGGAGAAGGAGCGAAAACAGAGTCAGAATGTAAACGTACAAGTTGAAGCAGAGTTCAATCGGAGGCAGACACGGCTTCTGAGCCATGTATGCGACTATCTCACGACGTGGTAAAAAGAAAGCAACATCGTGACTGGTCTTATCGCTGTACAAGTAAGTACGTTTGTGTCTGAATCGTCTGTTACTGAACATAGCCTGACATTTTTAATAAATATGTCCCTCGCTTCGAAAGGCTTTCCAGCGCTACAAAGAAAGTTAGCATGCTAACGGTAACGTAAGGTTAGCTCGCTGATGTTAGCTCAACAGAAGTCTTCCCGAAAAAAATCTTTAAACAAAATATGATTTTTTGGTGAGCACACAACGTCGACGCGCAAGCACACTTACGTGATAAATGTAGAGTTGATGAGCGGCGGAATAAGTTGTAATCTACAAACAAATGCAACCGTACTTCGTCTCAAGGAGATGGTGCAATGACTTCCGGTACGGCCCCCTTGCAAAATGTACCAGTGGAAACAAACGCTGTAACATTAGTTCCGCTCTATAATTTACTCGTGAATTAAAGCATTCCGTTTGTCATTTTGTTTGTGTACTGTATTTAAAATTATTTGGTGCAACCAAATTGTTCAGTGAATAGTGAATGTATGGGATAACAAGACATAGAAAAAGAACCTTAAAAATGAAGAGGAGTCACAGCTTAAAGGAGATCATTTTGTTTTTTATTTTTGGTAAATAATTAGTTTTTTTTACAGGTTGCATGTAAGCAGGAGGTCTATATATCTACCCCTCGAATATCTGAAGGCAAATCAGATAAACTGCAATATGAGTTTCCCATGTGCTGAATATGTTTTTATGGTCAAAACTAACTTTAAGTCTCAGTCCCTTGCTGGGAACACTTTTCTCTATTGCTTCTTACTTCAGCACAGTTTCTTCTCATTTTTCAATTTCAGTGTTGGCTGAGTCATCTCCCCTTTTGTTTTTCATTACAGACGGCAGTGGAGACAGCCAAGGTAAAGCAGGTTGCAATACAGTAGTCATTTTAATTGCAAGCAGTGCTGTCCTCATTAGTTAACATACACTGGGTTAGACTGCCTTGACATCAGAGACATGTCCATGGGGATGGCTAAATAAACACTCTCATAGATAAAATATTGTATTCTTCTGCCCCTTTTAACCTTCAATGTTTGAGAATATTACTGCTTTTGTTTCCTCTTGAGCCACTTTGAATGTAGATATTGATACTGAGATGGCAATTTCTACATGGAAAATAGAGTCTGGCTTTTGTTCCCAAAAGACACACAAGGAGAAAATTGTCTGAGCATTTACAAGTTAAGACACATTTGGGAAAAGGAATGGAATTTTCATAGATGTTGCAATTACTTTTTTCTGCTTTAATGTGTACAACCTGTAATGAATAGAAAAACTTAAAAGTTTGCTGTGCTAATGGAAATCTCTGAAATGGAATCTGTGAGAGTTCAATTTCTACTGAAGTGCTGAAAGCTTGGAATTAAAGTCATTGGAAGATGTTTACTTTTAAAGAAAACATCCAACATGATATAAGATCATTACATTGAGGTTCACCTTCATATGTGATTAAACTAGGGTCCTATGAGGACTGCTGTTCAATGTCTGTGTAGCTCATCCATTCAGTTGAAAAATGCCTGATGAGAAGAAGTAAGAGTAAACTTTAATGTCCCCAAGGGGCAATATCTTGAAAGGACTTGAAGAGAAGAAGAGAATAACATGGTATGACGGATAAGAGTAATAAAAAAGGAAGATCCATTTATCACACTGCTCCATGAAAATCTACAGGGATAGAGATTACAAATCTGATAGCGGGTCCTAGCAGAAACCACTTGGAGTGAGGTCAAGGCCATGTGACAACTTCGCAGTGGTGGTGTCCAGAGGACTGTGTGAGCCATGATTAGCTTCCATTATTCTTGTAGTGTAGTGCAACATATTCAGTCTTTTTCGTTAAAGTAGGAACAATAAGGAGTTCAGCGTGGTTTGGGGGACAAATTCAGAACTATATCCCCAGTCCCTTGGTAAAATCGAAGCTGAATGCACAATGAGGGTGGCAGACACTTGAAAAGATGTGGGATTTGCATCAGAATGAGAATAAATATGCAATTATATGCATGTCATTGGTCTTCTACCATCCACTTGAGGGAGGAGAAATGAGATGGGGTGTGAGAGGTTACATTATGCTTCTCTTTCTCTTATCTGTGTGTGTGTGTGTGTGTGTTTGATCGTGACCATTATCAAAAGGCCTTTTCATTACACTGTAGTCTGTAGCACTCCCTACCACAATGCTCAACAGTTTGCATCACAAGCACCATGTTTTATTTAGTGGAAACTGAAGTGGAGATTTTGCTGAATATTAAGTTGGCTGCAATTCGAAGAAGTATATATGTATATTAAGAAACATTTACAGCTTCCTATAATTTCCTAATGATATATTAGAGTGAATGTTAGATTTAGAATAAATGGAAGATAATGTTTTCAATACAAAAACAAGCAATTATTGAACACTTACTCACAGGAATTTTTTCGAAAGTTTTTTTTTGTCATTTAGAAAATCAAAGACCTTTGTCTTACATGGAAAATTGGAGATTTTCATTATGGAAGAACCCCTTTTAAAGGACTGATCAAATTATACTTCTTTAAATCTCTGTGAGACAAGTTAGAAAAACTGAAGCAGCAAAAGTTAAGATAGTGTGACAGCTATTCAATAATGTGGGTTGAGCTTCAAAAACACAAAATCCCCATAACTCAATAATATATTTCATTATACCATCCCTGCCTGGTAAACATCCATATCTTTCAAACCCCTAGCTCCGATTTGTGATTCAGGCTTTCTTTTGAAAGTAAAGGGGGGGGGGGGGGCATTGTGGAGTGTTTCTCTGTTGATGGTTTTACAACTGCTCTGTAAAACGAACCTTAACTGCTCCAAGGTCTGAGAACAATGCTCAGTCAGACTAGAACACAGGCTCTCTGATTGCACTACTCAGAGCTTTATTATTTGTGCATGTGCGTATAATGTACCTTATGTGCATGTATATATGTGACATGTAAATTCAATATACATTGTTCTCCTCTAGTTTTTTGTTTATTTTTCAGGGTTTTCACTCTGCCAGGAGCAAAATAGATGCAGTTTTATCTCCCTTTTGCAGAGCTACACCTATGGCAAAATAATAGTCACAGGGGCATGATTATCAAACTTTGATAGGCAATCTTTTAGTGAGCAGTCCTGGAAACTGCAAAGCAAAGCACTGGCAGGAGGAAAGGGTAATGAAATGAGGTGGATAGATGGGTATAGTACCTGAGTGGACGGCTTCTGTGCCTCACAGTCCTGTTGAGTGATAGCCTAGTAAAAAAAAACAGAGTCAGCTACTTTCAGTGATTTAAACCAAGACTGAGACCATTCCCAACCAGCAGGTGTCAGAGGTAGATAGAGAGAAGAAGTAAAAAACAAACTACACACTGTGGAGCTGTTACACAGATGGCTGGTTGGTCGACGGGCAAACCGTGGCGGCTCATTGATCATCTGACAAACTGCTACCTTTTGCTGGGTGGCTAGTTTACTGGCAGACAAAGTAACGAGACGGAGGTCAGGCTTGTAGGGTCTCGGTGGACAGTCCTGCTCATTTGCTTACTGTAGCATTAGCTCAACCTAATTTTACTTCCTGTCCACTTTTTTGGGGGAAAAATGACTTTCATTACCCCACCACACCTGAGACTCAACCTCCCAATGTACCACGAACCATGCCTGCAAAATGCAATTCTTTCAGTTAAATGATGAGGCCGAGCTAGCCATTCATCAAGGTGTGAAATAGCCTGAGGAAATGACTGCCCTGTGACAGTGCTGAGTTGCTGGGGTATCAGGGCCTGGAGGACTTAAATCGAATTTAGCACAGCTCTATGTGCACAGTCTTGCTCCTTCCTCAATCCTGCTGTTAAGGTTTTCATAAAGGATTTATTTTCTGTTAAAAAGTCATTATTTTCTCCAATGATCATGTGCTATGTTCAGTCAAGAAACCTCTATACTCTTAAGGCTATGGTTATGACCTGTGAACTTGCAGCATTGGCAAAGATAAAACAAGTTTCCCTGGAGCCCTCAGAGTAAAACAGCAATGCACAATATAAAGCATAAGATCTGGAGCACTGCGTGATTTTTGTAATGTATAGAAATCAAATTTCCCAAAAGAACAGACTGCACTTCACCCTTTTATTTAGGCCATGACTGTTGCAGATATTGTGCTATTGTGCAAGCAGTATGACACACACACCTCTTAAAGACATGACTGTGTAAAATGTTCATCCTCATATAGGATATACATTTTGAGCATGTGTGCAGTTCAACAAAAGGATACTATTTTTTCTGCTCAAGACAGAAAAAAATGTCATTAAATTTAATTTGATGGTGCATGGTGGTGCACTGCTTAGCACTGTCGCCTTACAGCAAGAAGGTGCCCCCAGTTTGCATATTGTCCCTGTGCCTGCGTGGGTTTTTCCCAGGTACTCCAGTTTCCTCCCACTCCTCAGAAGACATGCAGGTTAGGTTGATTCATAAAATTTCCTGTTGGTGTGACCTTGGCATGGATGGTTGTTTGTCACTGTGTGTGATAGACTGACGACCTGTCCAGGGTGCAGCCCGCCCTCACTGTCATCTGTTATTGGCTCCAGCCTCCCCCTGCAACCCTGAACGGCAAATAGATGGATGATTAGCTGTCTTGGTACAGACAAGGGGCAACTCCTGACCGCAGCCTCTGCAGGAAGCGGGGACAGTCAAAGCTGCTTCATGATAATCGCTCTGACAGGACTAATCATGCTGCTAACTTAGATAAGGAAATGTCTGGCTCCTCTACAGTCCCATACGAGACAAGATGGAGCTGGAGGCGTGTTCCCAGACATACAACCCACACGCTTCTGATACTGTGCTGTTCACGTTTTCTCATCCAGACACTGGTGTAAGTGAGTCATGATGTGTGGGTGCACACTCTTGAACACATGTAAACACACTGAACTAACAGTAACCTCACAGATTTACAGGGTTGATAATGTGTATTTCATATGAAATCTGAGGTGAGATTCTGTGAACCAATGGCTCCCTTTCAGAATAAGTCATTTATCATTTAATGCTTAAAATGTTATTAAATGAAATACAGAATTGCCCAGAAACACTGTCTCGAAAATAATGTCATGGAGGATTGCATGTGTGTACATAATTGTTCCCCTAATTTCCTCAGACCTTGACCTGTCAGTCTTACAGTAGACCTCTTGTAGTTTTCAAGGGATTTCCAATGAGGGAACGTGCAGAGGGGAAATAAAATTAGCGAGGGCTCTTTAAGATGAAGATAATTACACCTTCCTCACAGAAATGGTTAACACTGGTTAAACACAAGTGTAGGGAGGTACACATTTATGTGCACGAGTTCCAGGGTCCTGGTTTTGTGCATGCACAGCTCACTGGTAGAGTATGGCTTTCGGGCTCGTTGATGTCATTAGTTACACCTGTGCTTTGGCTGCAATGATTTATACTTCGACATATTGGTCCACAGCTAAACCCACACACTGAGCTGATGCAGCATCTTGTGGCTGAAATATAGACATTGCCAAATGTCACAATGATAAGTTTTTTCATTAAAGCAATCATTTGGTAATAAAATACAGTTCTAGGAAGAAACAAGTGATTGATTTGAGGGGGAGGGAGCTCCAGTCTCATACTCATGATTGCTGGATTTGAGTAATGTGTGCCAGGGCCCTACAAAATGTACTTTGTAATGATGGTCCACATTTCCTCATAATTCATTTTTATCATCTATTTGTACTTATCTCTAATTACACAGATGAGACGAGCTGTGCTGTGTCTCAGGTTGAGAATGGAAGACATACTTCATGTATTTGAAGACAGGACAGACTGCATTGCAGATGGTGCTTTATTCAGATTTAGAATTACATTTTATTCCATAGACAATGCACTGATGAACAGTAAAATTATATGTATTGTGTTACAGCATGTTCTTCATAAAGTAGAAATTATCATATGTACATTAGATTACAAGAAATGCCATTTCAAGAGTACAACACAAGCTAATAGTAGAAAAGGAAATTATCTTTATTTAAATTTACGTTCAGTATTTTAAGTGTCATCTTCTCCAAAATATGTTTTAATGATACATATTACATCAATGGCAAACGTCCCAAAATACAATTTATATACATACATAAATATTTTGTTTATGAAATACAGCCAAATTTCCATGCCATTTCTATGATAAGTAATTTTTAAAATCTGGGACAGTTTGGCCATGTTTAAGTTTTTCTGTCACTGTAGCTGCTGGCCTGAAAAGAACATCTAGTAGTCTGCTTTATATTGTTTCAGAATTGACAGTAAGCAGCATTACTAAAAGGGAACGGACTTCATGTACGGTGTGACATTGTTATACCAATATCAGTTTTCAATAAACAATAAACAAACCAAAACAACAACATGTGAAACAGTCTATAAAGTTCCAAGAGCCATAATTTATGATTCACACGCATTGTTTTCAGATTAATATGAACTTCTTCAGTAAGCAAGGCAGATTCAACATAGCAAAATTTATATTTAGAAGCACAATAGGTTGCTGGTCTGCCATTATCATCTCAAATAATTTCCTGACCATTTCATGATGCCATGTTAAAAAAGGGAACACAATACTTACAGTATTTTACATAGGAGATTAGTACAATCATGTTCATCTTTATAGATCTTTAGAAAAAAATACTGGTACACAGAATATCAAGTAGCGCGACTAAAAAGGCAACTGGCAAGTATAGTATACAGCACGACACGTAAGCACAAGCAATTCTAAAGATTACAACAGATGCACAATCTTGCTTGGCTCACTTGTTAAATACATCACAGGAGAAATGACTCCATTTAAACCTATACGTGTTGTCATGGGTACTATATGCCACAACAGCACGCTCTGTGCACTGTGCAAACTGGCTGATGCATCTTCTTTGCTGGTTTTAGAGGATCTGCAGTTAAGGATCCAGAGTGAAAAACACAGCTGGTTTCTCTTCTGTGCATTCAGCAGAGAGAACATAAAGTGCTCTACTGTATGTCGACTTCATGGTAAGTCCAGCGACAGGGCCGATAAAGTCTTTACAGAGGGGATAGGATGAAGACGGAGAGAGCAGTACGTGGTAACAAAAGGTTGGGTGGGTTGAGAGGACAGAGCACAGTTGTACATCAGCACCTTCAATCTTCCTCAAGTGGCCAGAGCCAGTGTGGTGCTGTGCAGGTCAATCATTGGGGGATGATGTTTATTAGATGTAAGGTATGATTGTGGGGGTCAACCTCAACAGAATCTGTACAGGAGCGGGATGAAAAGCACAGTAGGTGCGGTGAATGACTTGCGGTGAATAACGCCTCCTGTCCCCTAATGTCTTGGTGTGGTGAGAGAGCCACTGAGCCTTTGAGCTTTCAGTCCAAAAATTGGATTAGATCAATACAGTTGACTGTTTCCCTCAGCGTGCACTGTGCTCTCACATGTGAATGATTAAAAAAGAAAACAAAAGGAGAGCTGACAGACTGGCAGGAAGGCATGTGAAATCAGCAAACACAAGACAATTAATTGATCTGGGGTTTTTCTGTTTTACAACTGAGTTGTAAGATTAGTGATAAGATGAAGGTTACAACAGGAAGCCTAGATCAATGAGGCAGTGCTGCAGATGACGGAACATCAACATCATATTAGTGGCTTGTGAAAGGAGCTTTTATAGATCTGCCTATGCATCTTAATGCTTACTGTACATATTCTGTCTATTGTCAACACTGTCATAATGCAAGTAGATACATATAATTTTTAGTAGCATTAATGCACAATTTAGTGCAATTTCTTCAATTAGGAAATGGGATTGTAATGATTCTTGGTTTTGTGTTAGCTTAGCTCATGTCTGTATCTGTTCTAGTAAGAGTAAAAGCCTTGCACAGCCATGCAACTACTGACAGTTCAGTTGAGTTGGCAGGAGGATGGCCTCTAGCTGTAGTTAAGCATGCAGCACATCGTCAAAATGGATCCTGTCCAATGTCCTTGATCGTTTGTGTGTTCATGTGTGTGCATGTGTGTGGGTGTGTGGTCAGAGCCCTGTAGTGACCTGCGTGACCTCTGAGTTGAGATCGTCGTTGGCAACGCCGCCACAACAGCGTGAGTCCACCGACGACCTCTCCAAGGCTAGTCATACCTAAAGAGAGAGGAGTTAGAAGAGGTGGGTGAAAGAAACAATAAAAGGAAGAGTAGATGAGACGGCCGATACCACTGTCATGTATGTGTGGTAAATATGAAGCTATAGCCATCAGCTTAATATCTTAGCTTAGACAAAAGTCTGGAAACAGGTGGAAACCACAAGCTTGGTTCTGTCTAAGAAAGAAAGCAAATTTGCACATTTCTCCAATTTAAAAAAATGCTGTACACACACAGACACCAGCTACCTGCTGATTGGACCTGTCTCCTGTGTTTGCACTGTTGTGTTCACGTTGTGGGAGCTTGCGGCTCGTGGCTCCAGTCCGGGACGAGTTTTGCATCTCCAACACTGAGGGACTCGGGGTGCAGAACTCACGGAAACAACGCTTGAAGTTCTCATCCAGATAACCATAAAGAACTGGGTTCAGACTGCTATCGTAGGGGCAAAAACAAGGTCACAGTTTAACACTAGGAAGTCAGCATTTAACTCTTGAAATGGCTTAAATGATTTATCCGTATTATTACACCTAAATATTTTGTTCTAACTTTGCCTGTGCTGTTTGTCTAAGGCTACCGCAGTGTGCATACCTGTTGGTGTAGCCCAGGGCGATGCAGAAGTGCCAGGTGATAGTCTGCAGCGTGGAGCTGGGGATATTGATCAGAGCTGTGATGATGACAAAGATGTGAATGGGCGTCCAGCAGACAATGAAGACGGCAACCACCACCAGGACCATGCGGGTGATCCGACGCAGGTTCCTGTCTTTCTCCTGAGGGTGTGAAAGAGGTAAGTGGTTTACTGATGTGGATAAGTGGGAGCGTGAGAAGTATTGAAGAAAAGAGAAAAAGGAGAAGGCAAGGCAAGATAAGAGAATCAAGAGGCAGTAAGCAGAGAAAAACATTGGAGGCTGGGAAGAAGAGTGGTTAAGAAGATGCAGCAGTGGTTGAAAAGCTATGAGTGGGAACGGATCACATTTAAAACCACTTTGATTTTCCATCATCTGTATCTAAAGTTTGTAAAAGAAAAAAAAAAGATTTTGTTTTTCCTAACCTGGGAGCCCGACAGCATGCGCACACTCTTGAGCCGCAGGATCATGAGGCCGTAGCAGACGGTGATGATGAGGACGGGCATGATGAAGGCGAAGATGAACACGCAGATCTTCAGCAGGGTGTCCCAGTACCAGGAGGGGTGGGGGAAAATCAGCTTGCAGTCAACGATGCTGGAGGCTGTGAAGGGGTGAAGAGAAACATATACACGCTGTCCATGTTCACAACATTTTCTTTCACTCTATTTTCACTTGACTGGAGCTTTTGAAGCGTCCATGCCTCATTCTGCTGAATTCTTGTACCAAGATGAAGGAAAACTAAAGTCTTTATCAAGAGCGACAACATCTTTAAGTGCCATGCCTCCCTCAGAGTTACAACTTCACAGTACCAATAAATCTCTCATTATTCTCTCTCCTGCAAACAGAGTCTAATCACACTTAAGCAATTTCAGTGGCAGTTTTCACTCCATTATCACTACAATTGCACAGAGACACCCTGTCGGAGAAGCCTGTGTCCTGACTATACAGTCATCAGTTGAGGGATGCAGCATTTGGTATTTCTTTTGTGCAACTGTGCACAGACAAAAAGACAACTCTTAAGGGTTTTCTCCTTTTGTGGCGCCTGCAGGGGTATGTAATTGGCCTTTTAATGCTGGAATTCAGAGAATGAACTGAATGTGTTTTCCTCCTGTTCTGTGTTTCTGTTTGTTTCTGCATCACTGTTGAACTCATTGTTTACCAAGGACTAAGAATGAGCGCTTGTCAAAACCCCCCTGGTTCAGCCTTCTCCATGCGTGGTTTTAAATTAAAATTTTATCTATTCATTGTGGTTAACATAAAGGATATACAGTACTGTATAATTATACATCACATTCTGAGGTCTTTTATGCAACATCCGAACACAGTTGTTTGGACAGTTGTACTCAGCAGGAATAATGGTGCGTGGTGAGTGTTAATGCTTACGAGTGACAGCAGTGGATGCCATGAACATGACAGGCAACCCAATGGCTGAGGAGAGGATCCAGTTGCAGACGTTGACGATCTTGGCGTTGCGAGGCGTCCTGAAGTCCAGTGCTTTGACCGGGTGGCACACAGCGATGTAGCGGTCGATGCTCATCGTGGTGAGTGTGAAGATGGAGGTGAACATGTTGTAGTAGTCGATGGACATCACCATCTTGCACAGGATGTCCCCAAAGGGCCAGGTCCCCATCAGGTAGTTGACGCTTTGGAACGGTAGTGTGCTTGTGACCAGGGCGTCGGCCAGAGCGAGGTTAAAGATGTAGATGTTGGTGGCTGTCTTCATTTTAGTGTACCTGCAGAGAAAGCAATGGTTTATTTATGAGACAACATGACGCCAGGCAAATATTCGTGACAAATAGAGGGGAAAGCTCGTGGAGAAAGAGAAAAGAGTGAATTCAGTTATAGAGTTTGAAATGTTTTATCTCATCTTCAAGTGAAAGTCTGTGATTAGGGCTCCCTTCAGAAGTAAGTGCCTCTCCTCTGAATCCAATCATCTAGTTATATGAAGATACACACCACTTCCTGCAAAATGCATGCTTAAATGGAATGGCATTTAGAAACCATCTTCCTTGCCTCCTTACCACATAATGGGATTTTGAGACTGTTGATAGACTAAAGGAAGCGTCCCTTTTTCATGAGTTGAGAAAATTCTTCTACTTTTTAAATTTAGTCAACCATTTGAAAACCCACAGGATTATACAAATGTAGTCTCAAAGCAGTTTGTGGTCATAGCAGTAAAAATGAATCTGCAGATGTCAATCATCATGCCTTTTTGGTGACATTCAACAAGCCTTTCAAACTAATGTAAAAGGCTGTTAACCATGAAGTTATGTACATTATATGTGTAAACATTGAACAGTGAATATTGCAAAACCACAGATTTATAAAGCAATGTAGATGATAGAAGACTACCTTTCTGACTTAAATCAATCTGCCAAAACTACAAAATATACCTGGTGCTAACAACTAATAGTAGACAAAGGTAGAGAAATTAAAATGTGTTGCAGATATTTTAAAACAGGAAGATCCTTGATCATTTAATGTTGCATGATGTTGCATGAGCTGGGCAGAGTATCCTGGGATGTTTTGTGAATAATTCAGGTCCCTTGTGTCAGCTCAGCCAGCACATTTTGTAATAGCAAATTTCTTGTTTAATTAGTCCTAATGGCACAATTTAAGGAGCTGCCCACAGGGGCACCTCCCACCACCACCACCACACTCCTTGAGGTTTTAAAAGATATCACAAAGAAACGATTTCCCTCAGGCTGTTGGCAGAGCATGTAGTGCAAATTTCTCCATAACATTTATTTGCAAAAATGTTTAATGACATTCGAAGCATCCACAATATCTCTCAATAGTTTGTTATAGTGGAATTGTCTGGGGTTTTGTGTTCATTTTGTACAAGTCTTATCCAGACAGCTTGTTTATTTTGGGCACACAAACCTGATTAAAATAAAAGTATTTAGTATTCAAGTTCAATTTCCACAGTAGTTACTGACAAAGAAAGTCTATCCTTAAGTGATGCTGCTCCTAAGTCTGCAGTAGCTTTTTCTCATCTGAAAGAAGGGTGATCAGAGGATGTCAAGGCTGGTCTCTTTCACAGTATATCAGAAAAATGCCTTTGAATCAATATGGTTGAAAACTGAGGAAACTATAAGAGGTAGTTCAAAGACGATGGAGGACAGTGGAGTGTTTATAGAAAACAGAAAAAAGAGCATGATCCGTGCAAGGAGAAGAGGATGGAGCACAGACATATGAAATGACTCCACTGTTTAGAGCTCTTGTCAGAAAAGAAATATAACTTGTTTAGCATGACTGAGGGGTGAAGCTGGAACCACATGAGAAAGAGCCAAACTGATTTATCTTGGATGTCACCACCCAAAGAGCAAAAAGCCAGCTCAAAAATTTAAGAAATGACAATCAGAATCCAGTTCATGATGAGTACACGTTTCTCGGTGGCATTGAGTGTTCATAGGGAAGATGTATAGTCAAAGTATTGCCACCGTGTATTTATGGATGAAATTCAGTGAAAAGTTCAGGCACAGCCTGCAGCTTGACACAACGATCTCAACGTTTGACATATCTGAGTGAAGTATGGCATTTTAATCTGGCTGCTTTTTATTTTTATAGTTCTAAATGTATGATAGGATTTATGCTTTTGGGTATCGACTCCATTAATAGCGCTATAATTAACCTACCCAGGAATTAGAATATTCTGCCCGTGACAGGAACTTCTACTTCTACTTTTACTTCACAATTATGCAGTCTCCTATCTGACCATTAAATATGAATCAACCTGTATCTCTAAAGCTAACCAATTAACACTTGGGCTCTTGTTTGATTAATCTGCCCAGAAACCCAAGTGTAAAAATGATTAGGTGCCACTTTTAGTGAGCAGTTGCTTGGCAGACTCCAGGGAACCAATGTTGCACTCACTGTTGTCCTCAAGATTGACCAAAGGTGATATACTGTGTTAATTAGCTTCACATATAAAGGTCATGTGTTAAGTGGTATCATTTTTCTCATCCAACTTTCTGCCAGAAAGAAAAGAGCACATTACCCAAAATATGTAACTGTTCCTTTTTTACAGTGGCGATCGAACTGTGGCAGCACTGCTGTAATGTTATTTAATTAATCTGGATTCACAAAGTGACAGTGATACATTGCACCCACTGGCCTTGACTTTATTAAACCCAAACTGTCAATCCACAACTGAGGTAATTTACATCTGTTTTGTTCTAGCACTCCCCTCATTAATCCCAAATCCTCTTAACAACCAGAGGTGACGGTTAGTTCATTAAATTCTGATTAACTTTAACATCGGCAGCTTAGTGCATTTTGTTAGCTCAGACTTTATTTGTGCGGGGACTGACGAGACACCTCGAGATGCAGTAAAAGCTGTCGCCCCGCACCGAGGGCCGTGCTCGAGTTGTAGGTAATTTACCAACATCTCCTTATTGACTTTGAGACTGTCTGCAGATGATAGCTTGTGTTTTCTCCAGTGTGTTGTGTGTCTGAGGCCTACTTATGTGCAGAGTACTGTGTGGGGGTGAATGGCCTCATCTCGTGTAAATTAACTGAATGAGGTGTTTTATTGATTTTTCAGCTTTAATTTCTTCTTTGCCCTTGAGGTTTTGTCAGGATGATCATTCATCGTCATTATGCATTGATTATGTGACAATGATTATATTCCTTTGTGGTCTTCATTATTTGGATTTATGAAATCTGATTCTACATATACAGTCGGAGAAAATGTGCATTACGATAAATAATTTAATGGCAATGTTCTCATAATCACATAGATTCCTATTCATGTATTGTTTATAAAGATGATTCTTCCAACAATAGTAATATAATATGAGCAAATATGATGCATATTAGTTGGATTTGTGTGGCCACTTTACAACTAAGACATTCTTTGCCCCATCTTTGATGTTTTGAATGTAATTGCCACCCAAATTATGTTTAATGGAAATCTTCTTCAGAGTAATGGAAGTGCTAAGGGTTTTTTTCTTCATTATTTTGTTTTTTCGAAGCACGCAAGGCGTAGGTGAAGTGGTAATGACTTTCATACAGGAGACAGTTTGAATCCTGAGTCATGTTTCTGGTTAGGTTTGGGACATCAAATGCACTGTGGTTAAGGCTAGGAAAGGGGTTTTCTGTAAAATGTCACTTAAGTAAGCATGTCATGTCCACTGCTTCCAGCAAGTGTTGCCTTTTGGGATTTTTGACCCAGACAACGACGCTCTCTCATCTTAAATAAATGTTTGTGGAGCCAAAACATAACCATAAAAAGTTTCATAATGCGAAACAAAGGACTGATATGTGACACACTGAAGATGTTTTCTGTGAAAATATTTTTGCTGTTACAAATTTGTGTAATAACATTTATGTGTAATGTAATTTGTAGGAACTAGGGGTTGCCTGTGCAACAAGAGTTTCACTAAAAAGAGCCACCCACCAGCTGGTATTTCATTAAATTTAAAACACTTTTATGAGCTGTGCCTAGCATGAATGACTATTGAGTTATGTTAATTGACAACACAGAGTTACAAAATAGATACCAACTGAGGAAATTATACTGTATAAAAATGTAAAATTACTTATTATGCCAGCAGCAATCATCATCAGTTTTATCCATAAAGAGGATACAGATCTGATAACAAACCATCCTACAGAGAGTAAATCTTCATAAAGCTGCTTCTGTGAATAAACTCTTGACAAAAGACATTATTCCATTAGCCTCTAAACTATCTAGACTTAGTCTTCCTGGACCACTGGAGCACAGAGGCAGAAGATAGATGTGGCGAAATGGACTTTTAAAATCATCCAGAACTGTCCTTTCAGTGAAATCATGTATAATTCATAGCCTTCCATCAACCCATTAGAGGTAGTTTCCACCCTGGGACTTAGTTTCCTCCTGTCTCTCTACTGTTTTTGTTTCTTTTTAAATGTGTAAAAATTATGGTAAATTATCCCAGAGGGGACTCTGTCGCAAGATTTACAAAGCCATCACACGTGCACACAGTCAGAAGAGAGAGAAGCTACAACCTAATCTCAGTGGCTGCCATTGAGGACGCATTATTCAAACATCCAAATGATCTGACACATATGCGGACACACTGCTGTGTCAGTGACTGAGTGTTAATTTCCTCATTTGAATTCATTTCCATAAAAAGGCTCTTAAACAAGCAGGACAGTTGAGGATTTATTGTTTTAATATTCTATAATAATTCCACAAATTCAACAGTTGTTAATGTGGCCATATTGGCAAAATTGAAATCATTAGAAAATACTTTTCCCCAGCTTTGACTGAAGACCCAAATAATCTTCTTTGTATGCTGTTTGACAAACTGGAAAGAAAATAACAATAACCTCTGGCTTAGCTGTCTAATGAGAATCATTTCTTGCTGAAACTGAAATATAGAAACAAAGAAGCAGCTCTTTAATTTAACATTTTTCTTTCAAATGAGAAAAGGTCGTCTGCTTAATATGTTTTTTATTGTTATGTTATGTTATGTTTTATCTACTGGTCATAGTAATTATGACAGAGGCAAAGTAGGGTCAGGTCAGGTAAAGCTGCATATAGAGCGACAAAGTGTGTGTAAGCAGGAGGTGGTGTGTGTACATGACACTTCACGTACACACAAAAACTCTCAACTGCTGCCAATAAATGCTGCAGGTGCTCTCCATGTAATTGGGATGAACCAGGCTAACTCCAGGCTGTTCAATAACAAACGATTATTATTTCTAGCTGCAAATAATTTCCAAGCCTCATTTCCTGCTGGTTCAGTTGAAGAAATGCTGAGGCGGTGACTGACGTGTGTACATATGGGATGACCAGGCAGGAGAGAAAATAAGTTCTGCCCACAAAGCATGTCCCCAGTTCATGAAAATGGCACACAGCATGGAGCTATTCAAATGGGCCTGAATGTTAATTGGCTGATGACTATCTTGTTTTCACGTGTGAGGATCGTGCTTCACCATGGCAACAGCCGTGACCAGGCAGGGGAGAGTCTTGCGGCAGGCATGGTTTTAACAATATAATATAAAAAAGAACATGAGGTTGACAAAGCATCTCTGTCAGTGAACATTTCCTTGGTTTTAATCTTTCTATGTGGATGAAAAGTTCAGATTTAATGAGGCAGCTACAAGAGAAACCTGTTATTTCTTTGTGGCCAAACATTAAATCATCTACAAGCTACAAAATCAATTTAAAGTATGAGTTGTGCTGTTTTGAGGATTCATTTGAACATTTTTTTGTTGTTGTTCTTATTCTTCATCCATGCATTCTTTAATCTGCTATCTGATGCTGTCAAATGGGTTCAAAGTCAGCCCCCCCCCGTATAACTATTCAGTGGCCACAGCCCCAATGAAGAATTTTAAATCAGTTCAGTGCACATCAGTCAATGGCACAGTATTAAAATGTAAAAGCAAAGTGATTGAGAAGAAAACACGTCACTATTCATTTGTGACATACAAATGTATACAAGAGTTTATAAAATAAAAGTGGATTAGGATTTACTGTAGTTTACAGCTAATGCCCTGTGCATTGTTAGTTGGTCTTAAGTAAATATTTCCTCTTCCTGAGTTTTCGTTGCCGTTCATGTTTCAAATAGATAATTTTGGAATGATAACAGATAATAAGAGACTAATAACTTGGCTGGACATTTGAAGCTACACTATAATAGCAGTACATGCTCTGTGTATCTATATCTGGAACAAGACTGCAGTTAATTAAAAGTCCCGTCATGTGTATGTTTCAACAAATGTCAAGATGAAACCTCCAACCATGGTCAACCATTAGGAGCCGAGGCAGATTATTTTTTCATGGTTCTGGTTGCGCAGAAAACTAAACAGGATTCATCATTATCCAGCAGAGCTGGTCAGTGTATGCATAACCTTGTGTATGATTCATGGGCTGCTGCTGGATGCGTATAAACCATTAAGTTCTGGTTGCAGAAACAGAGAGTGCTCATGTGAACAGACATCTGTAAGCCCGTGGCTTGGACCAATAACACTGTGCATGCACACTGTGAAGAACATGATGGATAATGCCTGACTGCTGTGCATGTTTTTCTCTGGTGAGCAGTCACAGGAGGCTGACATTTGTCTGTGTGCTTACTCCGTGTATGTGGTATTTAAGTGAAAAAACACTGTATATGTAAATTTATGTCAAGATTGTGATATCATGATAGAGTTCATAAAAGCACACTGGAATATTTGTTGACTGACTCAGCCAAAGGAAGACCTGATAAATTCAGGTACTTCAACACATCAAAGATTATTTAAATATTAATTTGCAATAATATCCACAATGACAAGACACGGAGATATTAAAGGAGTATTCATCATGTTATAAACAGCATGGAACAGAATTTCCTGGCAATCCATACTATAGCTGTTGATATACTTCAGGTCAACAAACCAACAGTTAGAGCTGCACTGATGCCATGGCTAAAAATGGCCCATACGCAAATACTCCATGGAAAGAAGGCTGTTTATGTTTGTCATAAGCACCATTTAAGCAACTAAGTGTGCTAGCCACAAAAAGAATGTGTGTTGTGTTTGACACATACAAAGTGTATTAAGGAGTGGTCAAGTCCATTATGCTGCAGAATTAATTTTAAAAGTTTCTTGGTTTTGATCTTTTTTATGCCATGCTATGAATCTTGAGTCCCCTTTGGCATCTGTTGTGTCTGCTATGAATCCAGGCTGCCAAAAAACTTTCCAGACCTACCTTTCAAACCCACAAGGAATGAGTGTTCAAGACTCACACCATTAGTATTTGGTCGAGTTCTCCTTTAAATTTCTCTTTCGCTCTCAAGGGGATCATTCAGTTTTAATTAAAAACGATTCTAAAAGTACACATGACCTATAATGTACATCATTAAAGTAGAAAGTAAAGTAATTTATGGTTAACAGTTGAAGCAATAAAATGCTTGATAAAATATGCATTAAAACTCTTGACTTGAGCTTTAATGCAGGATGATTTGTCCTCAGAGCCATTAAGAATGTGGAGATCACCCCAGAGTGTAAAGGTCACACCTGAGGTTTATTCTTTTTCCTTGTGCATAAGGTGTATGGCCTATCCTGAGAATGGAGGTGTGGAAAATCCCAAAAATAATAACAGGGGCATCGAACTGAAAAGAAGAGAAAAACAGACGTCTTTGTCTCATGTTCTGACTCTTGGAAATCATTTCAGCAAATGGAAGTCATTAGATAGGCACCACTAAGAATATGCTGCAGTAGAAACAGATTAAATGTTGGTAAATGGACCCACACACATTGTCAGTGGCCATGACAGACTGATTGAGAAATAGCACTTATTCATATATATACTGCATAAAGGTACTTAGGGCTGTTTAAATGTGTTATGGTGATTCTCTATCTGCACAAAAGGCTGATGTTTAAAAAATAATCAGCTAAAAGTCTAAAAGATATAATAATGTAATATTAATATGCAACATCTTTTAAGCAACACTGAATCAAATGCGCCACAGTTATGTGAATGGATTGCTTGAATAAGTACCCGTCTTTGCAGCTCTATCTAAACCTTTTTAACAAAAAAAGCATACTGGCTTGTTTAAACTGGGGAAAGCTCAGCATACGTCCTCTTCCTCTTTTCTGAAACCTTTCAAGAAGTTAACATGACACATTTTTATGATTAACAAACAACAATAACCCTTTTTAACTTAGAAAGTACTACCCCTTCAGCATGGACTGTTTGTACACTTGTATCGTGCCAACAGTCAAAATGCACTTAAAGTTCCTTTAAAGGTTCTTGGTCCCCTTAAACATGTCCCTGTTTAATTCAACAGGTGGAAGATGGACAGAAAGCAATGCCATGTTGCTTTGTGTGTACAATAAATGTGTTTCTTTTGGAGTCTCTGTGCCCTCAGCAAATAAGAACTTATTGCAGGTTTATGTGGTGAGACAGTAATCATAATAATAATCTAGTTCTGCACTCAGTAGAGCCCACACCTCTGCCAAGGCCAAACAGCCCAACATGTCTGTCTAGCTCTAGGAAGTAGTCTGATAATCTGCACCAAACTGTAGATGTCAACACCAAAAATGTGTCTGATTTTTTCTTTACATCAAGTACTAGACATTATGTCCTGAGAAACTGACAGAAATATGGGGAAATGACCTTTCTAGCAATGTTAAGGTAAGCGATAAATAAAACATTCCCTTAATCGAATCTGCATCAAAATTTAATGGGTTCTTCCCCAGCCAATGTCCCCATCCCCTTGCCAAGTTTGGTGCAAATAACTTCAGTACTTTTTGTGTAATCTTGCTGACAAATGGATAAAAAGGTAAGAATCTCACCTGAAGCATGATTCAGTTGGTCCATCTGTTCACTTAGTATATTGGACACATATATTCACCAAACTAGGACTTAATGGGTCACTTCCATTACAGGTTGAACTATTTGGTCACTTGGTCAGATGACAATGACTATAGTTAACAGTGAATGTGACAATCGTGGCTCCTCAGTGACAGCAGGTAAAGCTGAGCATGTAATGACAGCTTACAATGAAATTAGGAAGGGTTCCAGAGTCAGTGACTGGTATTGGGTTCTCAAATAAAATTTTAAAGAAAGGTTTAAAGACCTGGGATTTAGATACTATGTCTCTTTTCAGTCATCAAACAGCTACATGTCTGAGTTGGACAATTCATTAAATGCCTTCATCTTTTAACCATTAAAAAATTGTTACCATGGAAACTCCCAGTAGATAATAAATTAATATTACCCTGAATCCTCTGTTTGAAATGCTTTTACTAATTTGATTGAATGATTGATAAATTAAGATAAAAATGAATGAATTAATTAATTAACAGTGCAATCTCAAAGACAGGCACACACACACTTACAGTTGTGTTTGTGTGTGGATCACCAGTATACCTGCCTCTACGCCTGTCCTCACTGAAAATGACAGACGAGATTCAGTTTGACATCACATTTCCTGAGGCGTCACAGATCATCTGCTGTGACTCGCATTCACACCGAGGAACAAATGTGTAAAAACACTCACACACATGCACAAAAACAAACTCAGAAGAAAAATAGATGAGTAGAACAGTTATAAATCCAAAAGTCACAGACAGCTTGGCTGTGTGCACTTTGGGGCATCAGATGGAGACGCACCGACACTGTTGTGACAGATGTGCTGCTGTTCAAGCTGAGGGTCAACACTCAGTCACGTTGATGCATTTACACAAACACTCCACTACACACACATTGTTATGAAGGATTACACAAAGAATCACACACGTACAGACAAACACAAATAACTCACACAAACGGCACTTACATTTTCATTTACTGCAGGGTCTCAAAACCATCATGAAGGTGAGAAAAAGCTGCTGGCATCACCCACAGAGTTCTGATATCTGATCCAAACCCAACAGGTCCTGACAAGCTAGAGCTGTCAAGTTAACACATCACATTTCCACGGGTTCTTGGGTCAGGTTTAAAAAACATACATGCCGTTTGGGTTGTGTGTCTGTGATGAAGACACACCTGTTTTCTTTGCCTGGTTAGACATACATTTTGCTCACTGCAGGTCCTAATTATACTTTTTAAGATACAAATGAAGTGTGTAAAGGAGCTGACCTACAAGAAACTGCATCTGAGCAGGTCGCTGTCTGAGTCAAAGCTTTTCTCCTCCTCCTACCATTGTGCTTATTGTCCCAACTCGTAAATTGTTACTTTATAACAGAAAACACACAGCACTGTGTGAGAATTGTTACTCCACTCTTTGTCCTTCGCAGATCCACCATGTACTTGCTGACGGAAACGTTTAATAAGACCATCTATCAGCAGTGAGAGGTGACATATTGGAACGCTCCTGATTGGCCTGACTGAAATTGGTGCAAGGAGATCAATATGGACGCGCAGAGACAATCTACTGTGGGGTGGAAAGTCAGCACACGTGCGATTAATCCGTAGTCACCGTCAAAGGTACAACACAACCCTCCTCCACCATGTGCCCACAGGCTAACGAGAGAGGTCGTACACACAGCCTGATTATTGATACAAATCACCCAACATCACGACCAATATCCTCTGTCTCACACTAACACATTTTTCTCTGGCTGTTTTTGTAGCTGCTGCATGGGCTTCTTACTTCTTACTCTAACATACCTCCAACCTGTGATGGTCAAAGCCGTCATCTCTATCATATTCAACACAGCTTTCAATCTGTGCCATGTTTTGTAGTGTAGTACGTGCAATCCATCACACCCTGCAGCAGTGTGATGGATTACACACTTCAAGTAAGTTCCTTGTCCCTGAAAAGCTGATTGTCATTTTGCAGAGAAACAAATTTAAATTAAGAACCAAATCAATAAAGGAACAAGTGAAATGCTTTAGAAGCTTGACAGCAATAATGTGAGCTATTTTTATTTGCATTTAACAAGCTAAACAATCCAAAACAAACATCCTACTGTAGCTGCGCTGAAAAATCTATCATGTTATGAGATATCAATGTTTTTCTAATTATTTGTACAGATTATAAAAAACTAAAAAACATAAAGACCTGTAAATGAATGTTTGAGGACACAGTCATTCATCTCACATCAAAAACCACAACAAGCCAAACTTGGCCTAGTTAAGAGACATATCTAGATCAGAGTCACATGCAGTCTGTGTATTCAGCAGCTGCTGTATTGTGTGTGATCAAGGGTTTGACCATTGCAGCCCACTTCATTGTGATTCACTCCTATAATGGTTTACTGTCCGGAAGCATGAAAAAAAAAAAAAAAAGGAATCAATGTAGGCCTAACCCAGATCCCCTGTGATGCTGTCGATGCAAACAGGGACCTCAAGAAGAGTTTATCAGCTTGTTGCTTAGGAACAATGTTCATGTACCAAAGATCTTCTGCAAAGGATCTCTCTCTCTCTGTGTCCTGGCCCCCGTCCTATATCCACATTCATTAAAGAGCTACTGTTGCACACAGCAGTGGACAGGTTTGCCTGCTCTCAAACTGCAGAGTTCCACTTCAGGAGAGGTTGTCAGTTGACCTGTTTGACTTGTTTTATTTACTCATCCTTTGTTGCATTTACCTTATGACACTAAGCCTTTCTTGTGATAAATCACTCAGTTCAAGTCCTATATTTACACGTATTGTTATAATGATTATTATGACTATTATGATGATTTAACAGCTAGTCTGATAGTACTAATTAAACAGTATATACTGTTCTTGATCACTTTCACTTCTCCTCCCTCCCCCATTTCGATCCAACCAGTCGAGGCAGGTGGCAGCACATCCCGTGTCCGGTTCTGTCTGAGACCTCTTCAAATAAAATTGTTTTCGGCTGTTCATACAGTTACAAATGGGGGAGAGCAAAGCACCAATACTGTCGGTACTTTGTAATGCCAGTCTTGATGAAGAGAGGCATGTTTAATAGTACTTGTCATATAGCATAAAGAGAACAATCAGAGTGAGTGAGAGTCACTTTTTACATGACAGAAGGACAAAAAAGCCAAGTGCTCCCATCACTCATGGAGAAGAGACAGACACCAAGTCTGTCTTTTGTTCTCTCCTCTTTACTTCATCATCTCTCCTTCAGTCCTTCTTCAACTTTGTACGAGTGCGTGAATATCACTACATTCTTCAAATAAAATTACCGCTTCCATTTTCCCAGAGATCTCTTTCCCAGAAATTTCTTTGTGGTCTCCACAACCACGATCTGTCAAATACCACCTTGTGTAACTGGTCATGAAGGATATTTCCCTCTACTTCTTTGTCTTTTTTTCAATCATTCATTTAACAGAAAGCCTCCTGTTGAATCCTGAGTATCCGAGCTCTAAGACTCCAGCCGTGTCCAGTGTTGTTAAGAAGGTCATCACTCATCATCACACAGGTAGGATGGTCTAATTCACTCTACAAACACTCTACTTGTAATTGCCTCCCAAACAATAAATCACACTGCTTACCAACCTGTTGTGTGGAGCTACACAAATTTAGTGAGAGTGGCAAAGAGAATTGCTTTTTCTTAAACCAAGCTGTCAAACTGCTTCCGGCTGATAATAATTATGATTGTTGAAGTTCAGGCAGCTCTCTGGTAAACACATGGGTCAGGCCATTAATTGCAATTACCAGCTGTTAATTTTATTGTTGCTGGGGGCAGAGGTTAAGCCCTGAATACAATTTTTCTTGACTCATTTAGTGCCAGTGAGTTGTCAGCATTCCAAAGCAAACAAAGTAATTGCAGAATAAATTCAAAGGTGAGCACAGTTCTCACAGCAATCCGTTTGTCATTGGTTAGTGGCAATCCACAACCCCACATGAAGTGCACAATAGCTGCATGTTCCATGCTGTGCAGCTGTTACAAAACTGAGGTCAGAGTGCAGGGTTGTACAAGCTGTGAGAGGGTAAAGGAGGGACACACAAGCACACACACTCTGAACTCCTGAATTACAGACGGCTTCCTGGGTAAGGCAAGGCAAGGCAGGTTTGTTTATGTAGCACCACTCAGACACAAGGCAATTCAAAATGCTTTACAGAGGTATGCAGGGAGGCAGTTCTAGGCTGCTCGAGGCACGAACTTCTCCTGTGTATACCTGAAGCAATCCATATGCTGGAAGCATCTCAGCCACGAAACGTGTGAACAGCCACATGAAGTGAAGTCACGTCTGTCATGCACAAGGATGCTCAGTCAATATGCATCAAATTCGTTTTCATTTTCTCAACTTTCAGTGTACAGGACAAACAAGCATCAGGATTTAAAATAAAGTGAGGGAAACCTGTGGGCTTGGTTGTACATATTTCTTTCTTGATTCAATAAAAACAGTAGTAAAATACGACACATACCCAGTAACTAATTTCTTAATTAGAGGAGAGCCATTCTCTTTCATCGCACGTAACTCACTTCCTGATAATTGTAGTTAATAATTATAAATAATAATAACAATTATTATGTTTTTTCTTCTTTTACATAACATTAAAGGATGCAAAGCAGCTCTCCTAGTTGGATGGGCGGGGGGAGGGGGTGTTGTGGGAGGTGGTGGAGTCATTTGGCACTCATCACACTCAAAACGCCTCCCAGTGTTGCCATGGCAACAGCAAGCACTCTGCACTGGCGGCATATTCCTCATGGAACCCATTGGTCTCTCTTCAACCGCAATTGATTTTTCCGTTTAAGCGTACAGATCTCCAGTCCTGTTTGTTTGCTCATGAGAAGTTTGCGGAAGTAAGTGTTGGTGCGGCCAGATGAGAGGCCAAGAGAGACGGTAAATGGACAGAGTGATAAAGACTGAGAGAGAAATGGTTTATGGGCTCTAAGGTTATCATTACACAGACAGAGAGGGAGAAAAACATCCCTCATCCACTGCTGTCTCCATTTAATCTGGCAAAATTGTATTCAAGGCCGTGACTGTAAAGTGGGGACAGAGTTCAAGACTACGTTCCTATTTACAAGTAAATATCCACTGTGTGTCATTAGCTAAATGGCTGTTCACCCTCAATCTGCAGACAGAGAAAGCGTCTGAGATCAAGAGAAAGACAAAGAGGCTGTTGAATGCTGATGACCCTGATGGATCGTAGTTCAGGAATGAGATACAATCTTTACTTTCCTCCTAATTCCCTTAAAGTTTCATTAGTTGAGCTCAAAAAGTTCCAGAAACGTACAAAACTTTTCTCAGTCACAAACACACCCACAATGTGCACACATGCACACACTCCCTGGGTGTCTCTCGGTATCAGGGCTGATGCCCATTTCATTACTGTGGGGAGAGGGCAGGGGGACGGGTGGGTCGTCCTAAATGCGTTCCCACTAAACAGCCAAGCTGAAGCTCAAGTAATGCCCTTCGCCATCTATCATCTGCTTTGTAGACAGACTACTTTAGCATACATAATACAAGCCTGTGTTCCAGCTCATGCATCATAAACACTGTTGTACTCCTGCCAGACAGCTACAGACGTACAGTAGACCCCCCTATTAAAATAATGCTGGTTCTTATATTTATATCTTAAAAGGTGATTTTAACCTGCCCACTGCTCTCCCTTCTTTCTCCACTCCAGTTTGTTGCTGTGGAAGGGCCAGGGTGGGTGGGCAGATCTGTCAAAAAATAACTTGAGGTGGAAAACATCTCACAGCGATGCAGAAAGCAGAAGATGTGTCCGTTCTTCAGCAAAACAGAACTATTTTACCTAGCACTCATGATAGTGAAGGGGAGGATGTTCACATTTGCTTAATACTTCATCCCTTCATGCCCTGGAATCAGTGGAGAAATTCAGAGAACTGTACGTGTTGGTGCTATAATATATCATGATGCATTACAATAGAAAAGTATATAAAATAGAGCTATGTCCTTCTCGTTTTACAGTTTATCTGACAAAGTTGTGTCATCTGTCTGACAAACAACAAATCCTCCACTTTGCCACTCTTCACTGACTCCATCAGACCAATGAAGTGGATAAACGCAAGGTGGAAAAATGCCCTCACCTTTATCTCCATTTTCCTCACTTCTTCACTTACTCGCTGCTGGCCATTAATCTCTCTCTCCCCCCAACCTTCCACCTACTTCCAGCTCTTTTCCGAGTCCATTCCTCCCCCTGTTTTGTCCTCCCCCCCACCCACCTCACCCACATCACCCACCCCATCCACTCTTCTCCACTAACCTAGTGCCTCTTATTACCTGAAAGAGCCTCGTTTGGAAGGACAGCACATCAGCTGGGGAGCATTTAACCAACATAAGTGTCAGATTTTCACTCTGTAATTAAAGGCCACAAATGAAATCCTGCTTCTTACAGCGAAATCCGCCTCTGAGGGCTGATATCATTAGCAGCACCGGTTGTTTTCAGTGCAATTATGCTTTAAGTTACGCAAAAGTGGATTAATAGGGTAAATGCAACAGTGTGTGTCAAAATCATTAATGATAATGATGATGAAAATGAGAAATACCCATCTTGTGTGAGGCTTACAGACCCTCCTAATGCAGAGTTATCTTCCCCTGCAAGAGCCCTCAGTCGACTGGTGTCTCGAAGTTAAAAAAAAAAAAAAAAAAAAAAAAGTTGATTTAGTGTGTGACATGACTGCAAGATCAGATGCCTCACCTTCACAGTAGAAAGAACGAGTGAGCTCGAAATCTTTCATTTGTGCACCACTCATCAGGTTTTATTCACTCGTGACAGGTGATTAAAGGGAATAAGAGCTCTCGCTGTGATGAGATCTTGAAAGTGTGATATTTGTTTGAAAGAGCATTTGAAATCATTTACTAATGAGGTGTTGACACATTAGCTGGGCAAAACAGGTTCAGCATGAAAAGCGGCCAAGGTTTACCCACAAGAAGTGGCTACCGGTGAAAGGCATATACTGAAGCATCTAGTAGAAATCCTCTGTGCTGTTACCGTGAGTTTTGGTTTTGTGTAAAATCAGTAAACTGAGTCTACTGGCCTATAAGGTTCAGGACAACAGCTGTGTGGACACCAGCTGTTTGTTTTAAAAGCATTTCCCCAGCAACTTCAGGCCACTCATCTAATTTACATGACAGAGTAAGAATACAGCCATATACAAAGGGAACGGAGGACACTGAAGTCACTGCGCATTTGCTGCATCATTTTTTTTCTTCAGCACTCATGGTTAGAGTGATATGCAGCATTTTGTCACATTTTCAAGTTTAGTTCTGGCATTGTGGATGACAGAGACAGACAAAGTGAGGGGGGAAAGGGCATGTTTTGGCCTTTATATACATAGCTAATATATATAGTTCTCTGTTGTTGGGGATAACAGGAAACGTGTGTGTGCAGCAGGCAATCTTTCATCTCCATCCCCTCGCTCGGCTCTGTCTTTTTTGCGCTCTGGAGCAACTTGCTGCGATGTTGATGACATTTTACGCACGAACGGCAGCTGAGCTGGCAGCGCTGTCAACACCGTATTCACATGGTCGCACTCGGCCTCGTAAACACACACATCAGACACACACACACGCGCACGCACGCACACACCTCTGTGACCACCAGGTTAACAAGGCAACAGGTTATTTCGCTCTTACAGTCACATTAGAAATGGATAGTTTGTTTCTAAAAAAATATATATATATTAAAAAGCCCAATTATGAGCAGTACAGGTGGAACAGCACATCCACACACATCAGTGTTTTTACCTGACGATGATGTACATGACCAGCACGTTTCCAACCAGCCCCACTACGCACACTATGGAGTACAGAGCGGTGATAACAATCGCTATGATAACCGGGTTGGTGTCGTCGTCCAGGGTGCCGGTCAGCCCGCGCTCTCCGCCGCATCGCACCTCCGCGAAGCTCGTGGTGCTGTTGCCGTCACTGAAGTTCCCACAGAAGCTGCTGCTGTTGCTGTAAAGCGCGGGGAGCGGGCTCCGGTAATCCGCGTCCGAGCCGTTACCTGTGCTCTCCATGGTCTTCACTCTGGTGTGCGTGTGTGTGTGCGTTTGGGAAATGCGCGCGTCTCTCGCCTTCCCTCAGGTGTCCGTCGATGGACTCAGTGACTGCGATGCCACGCTGGGTGCTCGCTTTTGTCGCTCGCTTGGTGGGAGCGCTGCGTTTCAAGCGCGGGACGGACCGCCGGTAACGTGGGCTCTCGCCGTGTTGAAGAATGTGGCAGCGCGTGATGTCGCCTGCGCGAGACTCCGTTTACTGACGACCCTCGCGCGACACGGCGAGCCTGCACGGGACAGAAGGGCCGTCGTGAAAATGAATTAGTTCGCTCTCTTGCTTCCTTCCTTGGTTCCTTCCTTCCTCCCTCTCTTTTGCGCCCTCTTCTCTTTCCTACACCTCCATTCCTCTTGACACATTTGTTCATTTCTTCATTCCATCTGTCCTTTTCGCTTCCTTCCTTTCTTCATTTTCTTCTTGTCTTGGTCCTTTCTCTTCTTGCATTTCTTCCTCCCTGTCTTTCCAACCCCACCCTACATTATCATCATCTTCCTTCATTCCTTCTTTCCTTTCTTCCTTCCTAAACTTGCACCCCCTTCCTGTCTGTGTTCATCCCTTCCTTCTGTCTTTCCTTTTGTTTTCTCACCCCTTCACCTACTTTCCTTTCTTACTTTTTTCCTTCTTGCTATTCTTACTGTTCATTTTTTTAAAAATCTTTTTCATCCACCCTTCCTTCTGCCCTTATTCCCTTCCTTCATACCCCTTTGCTATGATCTTATGTTGCCCCTATTCTTTATTTCCTTTTCTCTCTGTCTTTTATTCCTTCCTCGTAGCTTTTCTATTTTCTTTGCTTACCCCCGTCATTTCTAGGCATCACCCCAATTTAGCTCATTTTGTCCATCTCATCCTTCTTGTCTTCCTCTTATCCCCCGTTTTTGCCCTTCCTTTCTCTCCTTTCCCTGTTTCTATCCTTTTTTCTCCATTCTTCCCTTGCTCCTTTCTTTTAGTTCTTGATTCTGATTGGGTTTTTTTTGTTACAGTTACAGTTTTACAAAGTACATTACATGAACAACATCAGATTAATTATGACAATATCCTTAAATGAAAATGTCCTGGGACATATAATGCATCTATCACTATCACATTTTCTCATCAGTGAAACAAACAATATGGTGAGTGACAGTACAAGAAAATGTAAAGCCTGTAGGACAATAAAACATCATGACAGCAGCAAATTCTCGGTAATGGATGGTGACGAAGAATCTGGGGATTATCTGTCAAATTGTCCGTGCATGTACTGTAATCCTGTGAAGACTCACCTCAATTCTGATTTGTGTTTTTTGCGTCGCATTCGAGGGAAGCCGAGTTAGAAACGTGGCACAATCTAATCCAATAGGGATTGATTTTAATCAAGATAATGTCCCTGCTTGTCTCATTACAGTTTCAGAAAGGCACGAAATGGGCAAAGATCATTTACTAAACATGCCAGTGGCCTATCTAAAACAAAACTGTTCAACACAGTGCTTCAAGTCACTATTGTGAGTTTGTTTTTACAGTCACTTTAATCAACAAAACCCACCCCATTAAAAACAAATAGTCGGCTAATTATATCAAGGAGACAGTAGAGAGGGTTTGCTGCTGCTCATAAGGAGAGAGAATTTTATAAGTGCGCAGAGACTTCTCCAAGCACACAACACCCGAGTTTCTTTTTGATGGGTTGTGACATCACATTACTTCTGCTGCCCTGCTGTTTGATTTTCACATAAAAAAATACAGCCTTTCAGTTCTGAGTGTGATATCTTACCAAGTAGATTTACCTTTGTGGCCACAATGTTTTCCTTGAACATATGCTTGAATAACGTCACCGTCCCAGCTTGGCTGTGTTTTGAGCTGATAGTTATGTGATTCACTGGTGCGAAACTGAGCAGTGTTGCACCAAGAAGGCGCTACGGTCTCTACTACATGAGCAGGGCACAGATGGTTGTTAACATTTCAAGGATATGTTTGTTTTTTTCACATCTGTCCTCGAGGGATTTTCACACAAAAAGAGTGTAAGTTTGGAAAATATCAACTTTATTTGTTCAGCTCAGAATGCTGAGGGCTCATATATTCTTTATAGCTGATACTTCAGGATGCATTTTTATTTTTACTGTCTCTTATGTTGGAGTCACTTTAGGAAGAGCATGGCTGCAAGACATATGAGGTCATGTCCTCAGTAATGATGGGAACTTAGGGGTTTTAGCAACCCATGTGGAAGTTTACAAGCTCCTGTGAAAAACTCACAATGTTAGACTAAAGTTTAAACAACATAAAGACCTTCATGTTGAGAGATAAATGGAACCACTTTGTAGGTTTGTACATTTCAGAGGAAGTTTCCTGGAAAAGCTATGTTATCTAGTACTAAATTAAAAAAAAAAAAACAAGTTCTCAGTTATTTCATTATTCAAAAAAATCTGTCACATTCTTATACTTTCAGTATATGCAGTTAAAATTATGTTGCAAATGTGTCATGGAAGCTGATGTAAGTAGAGTAAAACATAAGAATAAGAATAGGTAGAATAGAATAAGCATTAAGAATAGCAATAAACGCATCAAAGTACAGAGAAAAAACTGATTTAAAAAACTCAATCAGACTTGAGGTAGCTGTATTGATTTTACAAGGAATTTTGTATTTTGCAAATTTAGAAGAAAATTAAATAAAACATGTGGAAAATACCTGAAGAGCTAACTATAAAGAAATCCCAAATAATTCAAACTATGTGCAGACCTCGGTATTATTAAAATCTTGGCTCCAGCGCCTTGTTTCAGCGCCAGTATGGAGAGCAACCAATAACTCTTTCAGCAGTCATGTGGGAACGCAAGACACACTGAAAAAATATGAGCCCATTTTTAAAAGAGATTTGTTCACAAAGTAAGAATGTGATAACTTTTCAGCCTTTGCTAAGATCGGTGACATAAATCAAATAATCTCCTCTTACATTGAAAAGTATAGGCCTAATGAATGAAGAGACCTCTGACCTCATTTTCACTCATTGACACAGAGACAGGGACAGGTGCTTTAAAGAGAAAAAGTCATTAATGCTGGATGTGTTTGAAGAGCAAAATTTGCACTCTTGGTAATATCATCATTATTCCTCTGAAGTGCTGCCACCACATTTGTGCATCCTGTGGTGAAGTGGTTGGGGGTAGGGGCTTCGTCCTGTTGCCATGGTGAGGATGAACGTTACACTGCACAGAGGCAACACCTTCGCAGCCTCCGCAGGCGGTTGTTAACCCTGCAGTCACAGCATATTGGATATGTTTCCATTAGTGACTATAAACATAAAATTCATGGCACTTTACCTGCCTGCACAAAGAGAATACAACCTGGAGGTGTAGAATGCAAATTATTTAATTCTTTCTCCCTAAAAAGGAAAAAAAGTCTGCAAATACTGAAGAGAGTTTAAAAAGATTGCAAAGAGACTTTTAGAGGATGTGTGAATGTATTCGAAGTCAGTGTAAATGTTGAAATAGGCGCAGCTTGCTGGTAAATTGAGGTTAAAGCTCACATGTTGAACACGTTTTAGCCTGAACTAAGAAAAATCACACTTATCCTCAGTGTACAGAGGAGGGATGACTCAGGAGCACTTGTTTGAAGTGTTGACCATGAGCTGCATCATGTCAGACCAGTGACTTCTGTTGCATAAAGTTCCCCATCTCTCAGTTACATCTCTACTATCAACGACAACAGAAACAGCTGTGGTTCATGGTAAGTGTCAGTGTCATCAGCCAACACAAACTTGCATAAAGTAGGTGTATGTTGTTGTCTTACTATAGCAAACCTCTGTGCTGTCAGTCTGTCTGCTGGTTTGTGATGAATATTTGAAGACCTAAGGGGTCTTTGCAGATCCACACGTTTTGACCCGACCTGAAAAAGCCCTGCAGAAAACCTGGAAATGTATTTTCTTTTGCTGATTTTCAAGAAATTTGTTTTTATACTTGGAAGGAAACTTGACCGCTGGCAGGAGCACAATATGCCACCAAAAATGAGCAGCTGCAGTCCAAAGAGCAGGAAAACATTTTCCCCTGCGCTTTACAATTCACACTCTCCACCACCACACTCCGCTCTCCTCATCTTCATAACCCCCCACATTTTCTCCTTTGATGACTGTTATGCCACCCCATCATCAAGGTCAACTGTGACTCCGCACATATATTAGACATACTGACACACAAACCCAAGACCTGCAGCTATACAAATGGGACTATACCTGATCACGTTGGACCTATAGAGTGAAATGCACTTTAGCCTGGTCTGGGTAACAACGAACCAAGAGCAAAAGCAATGGACACACCTTTAAACCTTTTGTGACTGTGTAAATCTTGATTACCTCAAAGAAATCAAATTCTCTTTTTAACTAATAGAAAAACACACAGTGTAGACATGTTGGTTCATTGTAGAGTACAAACTGTCAGGCTTCATGCTAAGAATAGTGCCCCAGATAAGTATGACTGTCAAGCGCAGTGGAAAATGTTCAGTGGGGCACTGCTGTCCTGTGACTGGTGTATCTTACACCAAATCTGACACATGCATGCATGTTTCACCAGAAGTATTCTTCTAATGGAGCATTTTGTCAGTCTTATTCAGACTCACGTCTGTTTATACAAGACTAATATGTATTCATTCTAGCTAGCTGCACCTATTTGTCATATTGCATTTGACGAAAAGTGTTTCATCTGGGGGCGTGAGGCATGTGGATCTGCATGGTTATTGTGATTTTATCTCAAGTGAGAGGTGTTTTGCATTCGGAACAAAAGCCCAAAATGCACCGTGTCTGTTTTTCAGCGACTAAAAAGTGTCGCAGTGGATGCTTAAACAGCAGAACCTTTTTTCTTTCCCGTCAGGAGCAGGGTCAACAAAAGGCAAGACAAAGAACAAACACTTTATGAAAAATGAATTGAACTCCAATTGCCAATTAGCAGCATTTGGCAGCTATAAGAAAAAAAGAAAAACGGCTTGGCACTCTGCACAGCAGTTGACACCTGAACCTCTGAAAGAACAGAGCTCTTACTGTGCTTACACTGTGGGTGCAGACACAAAAAGAGGGAAAATATATTTCGGTCCGGAGGAAAATTATGAAATAAATTATTGAAGTAAACTATGATTACATCTGACATACACACTTCTTCCCTTTTTTTCTCGTGTTTTGGGTGCCCATTCTGCCAACCGCCCCCAGCCCGGAGGTGTGGTTTATGTTTCCCAGGCGTGGGCGAGGCCTTGCTCCGGTTCTGCCAGTTCAGGTGATGACCTGTTCCTCATCACCAATCACCATGACCTGCCTTTAAAGGACCGCTCCTTCGCTCCCAGACTTCACCACGTCCTTCCGTTTCGTAAACTGCCTGGTTCCCACCTATCGTGCTGAGCCCTGCGGAGTCTGCTCTCCTCAGCTCCCGCTCCCTCTGTTCATGGTCAGTGCACCGATCCTCCGTTCAGTCTTGCCTACAGTCAGCTGTACTTTCACCTGATATTGGGTCGGAACCTCATACGGACCTTACCTCCTGCGTCGCCGAACTCGAGCCCCCATCCGGTCAGATCCCGTTATCCCTGGCTTCCTCCGAATAGCTCTCGTCAGGTGAGTTTGCGCGAGTTCTCAGTTTTTTGTGCGCCTAATTCTGCAGATGGGTTTTCCCCCCTTGTTTGGGGATAGCAGTAAAGCCCTGTGAATTCACAGGAAGTGTGTGTGTGTGTGTGTGTGTGTGTGTGTGTGTGTGTGTGTGTGTGTGTGTGTGTGTGTGCGCGCGCGTGCGCGTCCCCCACAACAGGCAGAGGTAAAGCTATTTCCAGTAAAGTGCCTTGCATGATTCCAGTCAGCACCAAACATTTTCCAGTTCTCACTTCCTCCAACATTTATGCAATGTGGTAAACTGGGCTGTGAGAAGAGGAGCAGTTATCACCCCAGTCACAGGCAGCCTCTATGCACATCTCAGGGCAAAAAAAAAAAAAAAAAAAGCCACAAAGCACTCCTTGCTGCTCATAAAGATCATGGCAGTGAATGCTCACTAACACCTGCTGACACATCAGAGGAGCAGTGACTTTTGTATCTGCTCCTTTCATCTGGATAAATCCAACTGTACAACAGCTGAGATATTTTTGAATGAATCTGAGTAAGGGAGGCATGCCCACCCCACCCCAGTGGAAATTACCACTTTTATGAATTATATATTCACCCTATAAATTGTTTTGACAAATGGCTCTACTAACAATTGCAGCTTAATTATGTCCAGTACAGTAACCAATGTAATTGTATAGAAATAAGTCCCTTTTTAAATTAGTTTTTTATTTATTCCACCAGCTTTCACACAAAAAGGCACAAGAAAAGACTGTAATAAAGAGGAAAAACAAAAAGAACTGTACAGTCTCACCCAGCCACCCCTCACCACATTGTCACAGCTCTATTGAATTTTAAACTCTTCTAGAAGCAGCTGTTGCCTCAGCCTTTAATGCATTTATAGATGCAAGTGACTTTTTCTTCTAAAAATACAGTTGTAAAGACAATGTCTGCTGTTTACTATACAAATTATACTACTTATTTCCAACTTACAATAAGAATTTTCCCAGTTGCACAAAAGTGACCTTTACAGAGTAAGGAAGTCAGAGTTTTCATCAAGTCTTTATATTCTCTGGCCACAGAGCAGGAAATTGTTTTCAAACCCAGGTTGTTTTTTTATGGGCGGGTTCCATGTTTGAAGTAAGAGCAGAGTAGTAATGCAGACCTGTCATGCTCCACTACATTTGCTCTTAGGACAGTGAAGATGAGGGGTTTTTTTTTTTTTTTATAAATTGCGAATTTATTGGAAAGGAATTCCCATGATAAAGTCCTTTTTTGGAAGTCTCTGTCTCTTTGCCTCCTGCTGCCCCCACCCCTCCTTCGGCAGATTTATGGGCCGTCATTTTGATGGAATAAATCTCACTTTTCAGACCGAGGGTGACGAAACGTTTTGACGTTGATAGCCACTGATGATAAAGGATGTGAGGAGCATTATGAGTGTGACTTTGATAAAATAATGTGAATCGTAAGAGGAAGGGATGTTGAATGATTAATAAATCACAGGGGTTTAAATATATTTCTATAAAATCTAAATGGCTTCTTGAAGTGAAATGCAGTACAGTGGTTAAGCTGTAAAATGTGGATGTCTGTACAAAATGTTGTACCATTTCATCCTGTAGATGTTGATGTTTCACTGGTTAGTTAAACTTTGACCTGCTGGTGGCACCGGACAAAAAGTCAAGGAATCACCAAAGTCGGCAGGAGTTGTTCTCTGGCTGCTGCCACCCTCTGTGCAAAGTTTCGTGATGGTCCCTCTGGTTGTTGGATGTTTCAGTCAGGATCAAAGTGACAAGATGCCACTCCAGAAAGTCATATCAGCAGCCTTTTATTGCTAAAAAGAACAGACACACACACACACACACACACACAAAAAAGAAAAGTAATGAGATGATTTTAATCCTGTATACATCCAGATTTTGCACCCCCACTCTCAGGAATAGACTTAGTTTGTACCAAACATTAAACTAAGGTTTATTTATAATCCTCCTTCATTTCCTGTGATCATGGAGTATGTTACTGTCATAGGAATACCTCCTCTGCAATGCTTCCAACAAGTGTAAACACAAGACACACAGGTCCTAATTTGTTCCAGAGGAAGTTTTTTCCAAAATCTGCCAGTGGAGTGAATATTGTCAAACTTACCCCCGCCCCCACAGCCCATTCATCTGAAGTCAGTTCAGTTCATTTACTTTACTTAGCTTCACTTGGTTGAGTTTCTCTCAAATCAGCATTTTCATATATTAAAGGCCCTGTCTGCTTTTTTAACTATATAAATTATGAGCAATATTCTCAGACAATTTAAAGGCTTAAAGCCGCATAAATCGATACGTCATGAGTTACTGAAAAGATATTGTTTCTTTCTTTGTGGAGCATTTCACTTGTTTTGTCAAGCTTATTTTTACTTGGCTTCAAGTGAATTTTTGCTATTCTATTAGCAGATAATTTTGCATACAAACAATATAAGCCTGATTACCACAGATGTGTGTTCTTTGTGTGGTTCTTTAAGTGGTAATTACTCTGGAACCTATAGGCTCAATTTAACAATGCAAACTGTTGAGGCACTTATGTAAATCTACTGGCACGATTTCAAAGATATGTTTATCCATTTTATTCCCCCCTATCATGTTCTATTTTTGGACTAAGACCCGTCCAGCCATGCTCACCCTTCTTTTTTTTTTTTCACGGCATCTTTCCTTTCAGTACACCTCAAGGTCAGATCCCCTCGTCTGAAAACAAAGACACATGACCACAACACAGGGGTGGTGCGAAGCAAAGTGTGTTTTGACATAAGACTGAGATTTAGAGGCTTCCCTCTAAATTACTGTGTGGGGGGAAAAAACAATCCGGGGATAAGTGTTCACCTTGTAGTGAGATATGGTTTTGGCTTTTCATTAAACTGCACATACTGTAAGTGTCATTACACTGCAGCTTTCTCTCTTGGAATAATACCCCCACCCCCCACCCCCAATGAAGCTTGTTCCCTTTTAGAAATTGTAGCCTTTTAGTATGTTAGGTTTTTTTGTTGTTTGCAACACCCAAAAGAGGGGGAAAAGTGCATCAATATGTATGTTGTTACTTTGAAGCTTCCCCAGAGTGGTGAGAGCACTTTCTTTCACATTTTGTGCAAACTCCCTGTAGATTGTGCAAGTTTTATGCATCAAGCCAGTAGGCGTCACATTAAGGAGGTGGCCACATAAACTGGAACCAGTAGTAACCAAAACGAGACTGGCAATGAAGCTGTTAAAGGCAACTGAGAGAAATGGAAAATTGGCTTGGTCTTCCTTTGCCTCCAGTGCTTAAATATGTGAACAAAAGAAATCAGAAGACAAACAAACAACTACTTTATTTCTGTGATATGTCTTTGTGTGAGAATCGGGCACATGGTGGAGGCTGGGGTGTGAAAAATTACATCTGCAAGCTCTTGCGCACTGTTTTATTCCACAATTGTGTTCTTTGTTGCAGAAGCTGTCCAAATTGATTTCACCAGCAAAGGGGCTACTGGGAGCGGCCTTGAGGTGGACAACACGATGACAGGATCAGAATGACTCATCTTGTGAGTGTCCCTGTGGCGTTGTTATTTCAGGCTTCTGTTTCTCTCAAAGCAACATTTCAGTTTTTCTGAAAATTGTCAGTCTGGTATAAGATGGATGAGTCTTTCCTTATGTGCCAGGTGATAGTTTTGTCTGAACAACAACAATCTATTGTTCAGTTTTTAATTATTTCAGATACCAATGTAGCCTTCAACCCTACCAGCAAATTAATTTTAAGCGGTGCACAAGCATCACCTCCCCTGCATCTGTCTGTCTTTCCAATTAATCCTTATCTGTGCAACAACCCAGAAATCAATACCTGGTTCTGCTTTGAATCTAACCAATTTCTAACTTTCTACCATGTCTCTGAAAGACAAAACAAACATCCCACTCCAAAACAGGCACGTGTAGCATGCATCTAATGTGTTAAGAGCATGGACACATTATAATTTAATATTAAATTAAGACCAAACAGTGTCTCCTAAAATGATGCTCCCGTGTGTGTGTATACACAATAAATCATGTTTTATTCACCAAATGTTGTTTGCTCTACTGGATTGTATTTGTTCTCAGAGAAAACCCTGGCTTTTTTTGAAGGATGGACACAAGTGTCAACAGAGTGTGACTCAGACTTGGCCTAGGATTGTCAATAAATATTGATACGGCTGATACTTGAGTATACTTTTGTTTTTGAAAATGAAGTTGAAAGAATCGGAACTGTTTTTCAGTGGTCATTGTCTTTCAGTGGTTGAAAGACTGTACAATCGACAAATCAGCGATTCACATAAGATTCAAAGTAATATACTCAGGATTTACTCAAACATCATCTTACTAATCCTTCTGACTTCGAAGTTGTCAATGGTCACATAACCAGTGATGGATACAGGCAATAAATCAGTGATCACTTTACAGCCTTCTCCTCCTTTGTCTTCCTTCCTCCTGAGTCTCTGTACCAGAGACTGTTTTGTCCCTGTAAGAACACAGACACACACCAGGGTTTGAAGATCACACCTGTCTGACCTGAGAGACAGAGAGAGAGGTGAGAGCAGGAGCAGGCTGGACGTCTTATCCTGGTGCTGTTGCACCATATGTTCCTCTGTCATCCATTCATCTTCAACATCATCTAGTATTCCCTTTCACCTCATCCATCCTTCAGTATTCATGCTGCTGTCACTGTGGGGGAAGTAGTCCTGTGCTTTTCAGTATTCTCTCCATCACTTCAGCCCTCTGCCTCATGTTTTTACACCCAGACGGTGGGTCGGGGGTGAGGGCGCTAAAAGGCAAATGTAATCAGACTTTATTCACTGTTCCCTGCTGGAGGACAGCAGGACTCACTCAGCAGATGGACACTGATAAGGGACACCACTGAAACCATCACCAAACTTTAATGGCAAAGGGAAAAAAATTCCCCACTACGATAAATAATTGATAATATATGTAAACTAGGTTCTCAAAGATGCTCTAAGTTCCATTGGAACCAATTGCTCACAATGTTATGTTAAATTTTGACTTTTGAAATGATTGAAGTCAGACATATGTGGTCATGACATTAAAAAGCAGCACTGAACAACATGTGTCCCAGCTGGGTTCATTCCCCTGGAAACACTTCTGTGCTACTTTCACTGCGTCTTTTTTATTTGGCTGTGGCAGCATTTCAGACCTCCTCAAGCTTGCTAACCAGCCCACACACACATGCACATCCAGACCTTCGTCTGTCTGTATTTTAATATTCTCCATGCCTTGCTATTATTATCACCTCATTGTGCTATTATCATCTGCAATATCTTTTTTTTTCCATTTTCAAATGGAAAATTTCTGTTTAGTTTCTGACACCACTGGTGTCCTTGTTATTTTGTTACAGCTGTTAGTATCCTGACTATTTCTTGACTCTAGATGCACACACTCTTACAAACAGGGTTCACCATACATCCTGTTGCTCACTTGTTTTCACAATTTAATACGGCTTAATGATTTAATTAATAGCCTTAAGGGAGTTTGCGTCTTCCTCTGAGAACAGGAAGGACATAGTTAATTAGTATCAACTTGTGATGAGCTCATCATTTCATTAGTGTCTGTTTTATAATTTGGTTTGATGTTAGGTTGGGTTGTTGTCAGGCATTGGTGGGACAGTGACCATGATTTACACAGACCCCAGAGGGACACGGTGTGGGCAGTCTGGACCAAACAAGGTTTCATTTAAAAATGCTTTTCAAAATGGTTTTGGAAACTCACCACAATGAGCCCTTTGGGCCTGGTCTGATCAGTTTATTTGTACTCTGGTATACATCATCTTGCCCAAAGTCCTTTCAAAGTAATTTTTGATATCTCCAAGCAATTGTCTCCCAGATCTGAAAAAATACACCATGACTTTTGACTATATTTAAAATAAATCAAACCACAAACAACAGTTTAATTTCAACAGCTCGTGATGGCACAAAGGGGACAAAAAATGTTACGATGCGTCAGTTTGAGGCAATATGCCACTAGCCAACTGGCATATCCATCTGGGCCAATAAGATAATGGAACTGAGTGGCTGGCATGCAGCCTGGCAGCCATTTCTATGCTCAGAGTAATCAGAATATTATCCACAATGACAATCAGGTGTCTGGTGGTGATTTTTTAAATAAGCTGTCCTAAGCCAACGCAGAAGGCTTTCACAACCAACATACATTACGTGTTTTTTGTTGTGATTTTTTTACCCCAAGCGCAGATATAATTAGGTCTGACAGCTTTAATGAAGATAAAAAACCAACGCTTTTGTCAAGCAAGAACATCAGTATTGGACAATTTCTGAAAACCCTTGCCTTGCCTCACTTGACACTGTTGTTGTTTTTTAATGACCAGTCCTAAAGTTTCACCTTTTCATTCACTCACTTTTTGCCTTGCAGCATAAAGAGAACAGTACATCCTGCACTGGCCTTGATTTTTATAATTGGATGTAAATTTCAACGACACATAGGACACCCCTGTTCACATAACTTCTGGTTAGTGGCTGTTTTTAATGGTTTGTGCAAAATCCACTAGTTTTGATTTGGGGAGTTTTGAAAGGAATACTTTGACAAGAGTAAGGCCCGTAGCTGCCAGTTGTGTAGGGATTAACCCAACCCACCAGCATGTTTATGCCCCTGGTTTTGAAATTACATTTTCAAAGATCACATTAGTCTGATGTTTAAGTGTCAGCATGTAAAATGAACATGACTTATATTTAGTTTACTGGCGAGTGCACTGATATGTGTTTTTTTTTTTGTTTGTTTTTTTGTTTTGTTTTTTTATTCTGAATAAATTCAGTGTACAGTGCATCAAAAGTGTATTCCACTTTCACTATAATTGCCACTTTACACTTACATTTTCTATTTCACAGAGACCTGGCTTGATATAACACACAATACTGAATTCCATTTTGTGAAAATTGTTTGCCTGGATATAAATATTCTGTCATTTCTAATACGGAGAAATAATAATAAAAAAACATCTTTCCCCTGAATTTATGTTTTTTAATAAGCTGTATTTTCATTGGCCCTCTTTCAACTTTCACGGTCACTTAATGTCTTCTAGTATGCACTTTCTTTCCCTCTGCGTCTGCAAATTAAATTTCATTCTGAATCATGCGCCTGTCTCTTTTCTTTTACCAAGGTTAAAGAATGATAATCAGCTCTCCTTTGCTTTTGAGATGCTGTTTATAAACTAAGATCATTGTTATAAACAAAGTCAGTGTGGTCCGCCCATGTTGATTCACTTGTTGAATTACAATCGCAATGTCTTCTCTTCCAAGCACCTTTTGTTGAGCTGAAACACAGGTAACCTTTACCAGTGAATGGCTCTGGGGTGACGAGATAAGAGGAAATCTATTGTCAGGTGGTATAAAAAAAAAAAAAAACAAACAACTTTGCCCACGTCACTTTGATGACGTGGGCAGAGGTCTGACCTTGGGATTCTCCTCTCACCGACAGCATGAGATAATTAACACTTCTGTTTTCCCAGCATGTAGCTTTTAACAAGATTTAGCTGCAGTTTCACACCTCATTAACTAAGCCGAGTTACCACCAATGCTCTCTAAGATTTTGTATTTTTTGTAGTGGCTCACAGAGCAATCAGCTGTTGCTCCATTGAGAAACCCTTCACCAGATCACACTATTTATCACTGAAGAACATCCCCATCACTCGCCTTTCTTCACACTGATTGAAATCACAGTGGAGGCCGGCGCATCAGTGAAGCAAATGGGAAAAATAGTTTGTGGATGGGTCAAAGTTATTGTGTGTTTGTGGGCAAAATGAATCCCTTTCACCTTCTGCATACAATACAGAAACATGTGAGCTGTGACCAGGCAGGGGAGGGTTATGGTATGTGGAAGGTCCATTGATTTCGGGTGAGGGGTTATGTTTATAATTCATGAGCTTCTCCACTCAGCAAAGCTCTCCCGAGGCGGAGAGGCCTCACCTGCTCCTGCTGTTCATGTGAAAGCATCCCTCACCCAAGTCAACAAGATGGAGCCTCATGAGGTGAGCAAATATGTTTTTCATCTTTCATCAGTTCAGATAAACACATGGCTGAATTTGATCAGCTTCCATGTGTCCTCAACTTATTTCTTGTTGATGTTGGCAGATGTGATATTAAAAGGAGGGAAGTGGTGGATGTTCCCTTTGATGTGCAGCAGATCAGTCATCTGAGAGTGGAAACGACCCAAAACGCTCATCAAGGAAACAGGTTGGTTCGTAATTTGTTTTTCAGTCATTATTGTAATGCATTATTTATTTCAGGAGAAATAAAAGATAATGACTGTCTGTAATCTTACAGATTATCTGTCTGAACTGTGTCAGGTGAGTGTGATACACGTGTGATGGGTAAGGCACGTTAAAGCACTTGCAGCTGATTAATGTGCTAATTATGGAAGTGCCATGCATGTGAATTTTCTTTTGATTTCTTATCTGCCACAGTGAATGCACACTTTGTGCGAGCTAGTTCCTCTGGGGCTGTGTTGGTCCTGTTGAAAGAGACTTTAATTGCCCTGAATGCGTTTTGTGTATTTTAAGGGGGGGAAGTAGTCCCTTGTCAAACCACGCCTTTTCTATTTGATAAGAATAATTTTGTGTTAAATGGATTCTGTACACTGAAATATTGCAAAGGTTTTGTTATTCTCAAAGTGCATTTGATGATTTGGGTGTCTACCACATTTGTTTAGATAGGATTTTTTCTCTACTCTTTTTGTTTTTTTCTGTTATCTTTTTATCAAACTTTTCCAACACCATTACTCGCCACAGCATGACACAAATTACAACAATCAATACCAGACTTTGACACTAATGCCAATGCACAGATAGTTGTACATACCAACACAGGAACAAAGAAACAGAAAAAAGACAAATGTTGGACCACTCATCATAATGATTTGAATCCACCTCAGTTTACATATCCAGTCATTTTCTGGGCAACGTGATCAATAACCACCAGAAACATCTGTGACAAAATAATGTAAACAAAACCAATCCTAGTTAACAGAATAACTAAAAATGCACAGTCTGAGCCTTTGTTCTAACATACAGATAGATGATATTCTCTTGCCCTTGCAGTTAACAAGCTTATTTTAACCAGCATGACAAGGTTTCCTTTTAGTTAATACAGACTGGTTGGTCTCCTGTGTGCCTCAAACTTCATTTGCAGTTCTCTAGAGAGGTTATAATGAGGCATCTGCTTTTTCCTTCACCTCACAGCCATGCATTGTCGCCAATTATGCTGGGATAACCAAGACAGAATTGACTCCTGCGTTTGTTACTGTTACATGCTAGCTGTGCCCACAAATGTACTGTGCTGTCCTGCACTTTGTATGCATGAATCACTCTGATTATAGGGCTACAGACAAAGGCAAATGTCATCCATCTTTCAGCATATGTCAATTTGTGATATAAACGAAGGGGGAATGGATCAAAGGAACAGAGCATTGGTTAAAGCTGTTGAATACGCATGAAGCCCAGTGCCCAATACAGCATGTGCACACGTCCTGTTGTTTGTAGCAGGATATTATGAAAAGGTGGTGGGGGCCAAACAGCCAAGGTTAACATTTAAATTTGAGGGTTAAGACACTGCTGATTTTTAATGTTAGGTATTATAACATTAACTGATATAAAGTTGCAAAGTATGTTAATTTTTGTTGACAGCCACAGTTCATTCAGTTACTCATTTGTTGTCTGCCTTCCTTTTCCATTTTCACTGTGTTGTCATTTCACTTACCTGCATCACTTAAGGTGACATGAGTCACCTTTTGTGTGAGTGGGGGGGTGATACAATATATGTATACAGTGTAGTAATATATACAGTATACAATTATAATAATGCACTTTAACATAAGAGAACTTGAGTATCAAATGTGATTGCATCGGTTTCAGTTACACAGGATTTTGTGGACATGGCACTGTTGCTACTTCTACTTAAATCCAGTAAATCGATTTTTGGCCACTTGGGGGCAATAGAACACACTGAACATTATATTGACATATTATCACTTCATAAATCAGTGTGAGATGATAACATGAACAAGTGCATTCACAAAAGATAGCCAATTTACTGTTGCAGGTGTTATGGAACACCATTTTCTCTCATTTGAAGTCATCTTTCTGGCCACCTCAGCCCACCATTCTGTCTCTTTCAGCTCTGTTTTTGGCCTCCACAATCTCCTGAAGGAAATATCTGGTTAAGCTGATGCATGATCCACTATGCTCACCAGCTAGTGTCTGACAGTGTTTGTCTGCTGTCTGGTGCTGAGCAGGTTGTGTACAGTGGGCTATTTAGAGATTATTCTCTGAAAACAGCTTCCTGCTGCAGCCAAAGACAAAGTTGCAGGGCCGGTGAGTGTGAAATAAAATAAGTCCAGGCAGATAAACAATATAAAGCCGAGGAGAGCCGTGGATTCAGGTGTTAAAGCTGTGCAAGTTCATTGCCACAAGCAACTCTCTGTTTACACATTGTTTTCTTAGTCATCTGATGCATTATTCTTTAAAAGCTATCATAGCTACTCTAAGTAAAAGGGGAAACACAGTCACCTCTGCTCTATTGTTCACTCCACGAAGGCTGCAGGAACACACTGTGCAATGTATTACACATCTGAATTCCCTGGAACAAAACAACACCAAATGTGGTTATGACAAATCTGATAACAGACATGACATGTTCATCAGCAGACTGTATACTGCATACGTGCAACATCTTCTGCTAGTATTTACACATGTGCAGCTTGATCTGTAACCTGCATAACCAGTCATTGAATCAAGTCATTGATGCAATGCAATGCATTTATTTGACTCTTTTGGCTGAATTTATTTTCAGCAAAGTTCCACATGTACATAACTCTCTTCTGTCTTATTTAATTTTACATCCCCAGTAGACTCTTGAATGTGGCATAGTGTCCCTTTGTGATATCTAATGATAATATTGTTTATTGCTCTGTGAATCCAAAACCCTCCAGATAATGAGACATCTGCTCCAGCAACAAAAACATCCCTTTGAATTGTGTTTGTGTGTCCATGGAAACAACCCTCTGCAATCTCTCAAGCTCTTTGCTTTTTCTACTATTACAAGGCCGATTTTTGGCCAGGCTGTGTTTTCTGTCTATGCATGTCATCGGGGCGTGCATCACTCAATAAACACATTAGACGTGATTCCACGTGTGCAGCGGCAGCAAATTCCCGTGGCTAATAGGAGCTGACACTGAGGAGAGATAGAAAGCATGCTTATACTTTCAACAGGTAGAGACGGCAAGACACGGTGAGGATTGCCTCGCGTCATTTTATCATTACCCATAATGCATTACCCCTACAATGCACCACACCAACAGACTGAAAATCTGTGAAAATGTTCTCAGTCTGCTGTACCTAATGATACTGCCCTGTCTCCAAGAAATAGTACTTTTAGATATTACATAATTGTTTTCTCAGTTATGTTGGGGTGACAAGCATGTTCAGAGGCAGAGGCTTTCTTTTAAGGTGAACGAGTTGGCACAGTTGCACAGGTTTCACTAAGGCGGTGTTGGGTTGAATGGCAGGAGTGCAGGTTTGAAGGATTTTTCATGCAAGAGATGAAGCATTCAGAAGCAGTTTATACCTCTATACTAAAAATAGAGCAAAGATAAACAGCTGATGTGTATCACTGATTGCATGTGATCTTCACTCTTATCTACTGAAAAGGAAAAATTTTCCTGACGTCAACACTGCATGTAAGTTGAGTGGTGTTCGTATGCCTCATTCATCTTCAAATCATACTGCAAGACTTTTGCATTTAGCACAGCATGATGTGAATGAATCCAGGGAAACTGAACACCTTCTGCCCCATGTCTGGTTTATATGTGCAGTCTTTCCTTCTGAATATCAATTGCTTGCTTCTTTCTGTTCTAGCTTTTAAATTTATGTGAATTATTTTATTAAAAAAGAATGTGCCTGTTTGCATTCAAGTGTTATTAAAAATGTGAGCTGGAGTTCAGAAAGTCAAATTGTTAAAACTTCAAGAGGTACTTCTTACCTTCATAAAATTATATTTATTTTGAGCACATTTTCAGTGAATTATTCTTACATTAGTGACCGACAGGTCAATGAAGAAATTACCCTTGTTCGTTTTTAAGAGAAAATCTTCAAAATACAGGATGAATTGGCTCGTTTCTGTAGTCACAAGGGCATGCTGACTCATAGCTGTATAAATTTTTGAGATTTATTGGTACGTCTATGCAAAGTTTTATGGATATGGCATTTTTTCCAGCCAACTGCTAAACTGAAGGGTCAGTAATAGTATTTCTCATCCAACTTGGGTTTTGAACACATAAATTATGACTGATGATCATGATGATGATGATAAAAGATTTGCACTGCTGAATACTAAAACTGTGAGTGGGGATAAAGACTGTATGATTGACGTGATGTCCTTATTAAAGACATTTCAGTGAATCGAGAAAATTTGGCACAGGACCAATAATCTGTCTTTTTTTCTTTTCTTTCCTGTACCTTCGGTTTGGACATCTGTCCGTGTAACTGCTCGATCTAGAAAGCAACTGCGGACCTGAGAATTTGAAGGAACCTGATGGGGACTGTCAAACAACACTGAGTTTCCTCCTGGTTGTGATTGCCCTTGTACATATACAGTTAGTTTTAGCCTATGTGAATACCATGAATGGGCCACCTGTTATGCTGTTGTTTTGGTTTTACAGAACACAAATTTTCTGTTTTGGTTCAGTTTAACTGCTGTTTTCGACATAATTTCCCATTTATTTCTAAAAATTCACTGTATCTTACCTTCCCAGCATGTTTGCTAACAATAGTCATACTAAGAGTAGATAACTACATATGCCTCACTTATATGTCAGCTGTATACAGAGTGAGCATAGTTTGTGCTGAGTGGTAGACAGCCTTTTCACCACTGTCATATTTGGTTACTTTACAGACACGCATCAGCTGCAGTTTTCAGGTGCACCATTCATTTGCTACAAAACAGCCTGACATGGCGTCTGAGGGGCGAGAGATGGAGACGAACAAACAAAAGTGGGCGAGAGAGAGAGAGAGCACTCGGGGAATATATGCTAGATAGAAAGGGTAGGGACAGATGTGTTGGTGAGGTGTAACACATACAACAATGTTGTCCCTATATGGACAAAAACAACCCTTCACAGTAGATCCATGTCCATGCACACACACACACACACACACACACACACACACACACACACACACACACACAAACACACACAAACAGACTCACTGTGTTCCAGGAAAACTGCTTCAGGGAGCCTCTCCTAATCACCTCCACAACCAAGCCAAAGAAATGAGGCTAATAAAACCCAAAGGATGCTGACTCATTTTATTGATGTGCACATATGCACACACACACACACACACACACACACACACACACACACACACACACACACACACACACACACACACACACACACACACACACACACACTCACACACACATACTCAATGATAATCCTTTCTGGCTTTGCTTCTGCTATTACTGATGTTTAATCAACACGTTGGTTTTTTTGTGCCTCCTCATCCCAACCGGTGCAGCTCAAGGTGTGCAGAGGATTTTTATCTCTGTCCCTGCAGAATTATTTACAAATATACTATTAAAGTTCCAGCAATGCAACCCTGTCACAACACCATCATTCCTGAAACAAATGGCCACAATAACAACCTGGCAATAAGCTGCTTCATGCCAGGGACAAGTTAAGAATATTCAGATCAGGCTTTCCTCTTTAAACTACTTTCATGGATAATGAAGTGAAATTCAGTAAAACTTGGAAAAGATTAAAACCTAATTCCTGTTTATAGTGGAGAATTAGCACCCAGATAAACACTGGGACCCTGCAGCATGACATGTTATATTTAGGACAAAGAAAAAAAAGATGAGTGTGGATTTTACTACTCCACTGTGTAGAGATAATTAATAATGCAATGGATTTTTAAACACAAATGTAATGGCTACATATCCCAGGGTTGTGTGTGTGTGTGTGTGTGTTTTATAATATGAAGACAAAACTAAACTCATCCTCCCCTATTAGCTCAGTATTGTGCTCTGTCTGCCTTTCTCCAATAATGTCATCTCAATTGATTTTTTCTTTTGTCCCGTTAATTTCATATTGTCAGCCCATCTACTCGGCTTGATGCTTCGTTAGACTTGTAGAGAGGTATAGAGTAAGATTACACAAAGGTCACAGTAAAGTTTTCATGTATCATCTGATGTTTTATCGTCCTTGGCAGTGTGGCTGAAATAGCTCAACATCTGTGGAATAGGTTACCTTGAAATTTTGTGTAAACACTCCTGGTTCCAAGACAATGAATCCCACTGACTTAAGTCTCAGTCTCAGCAGCTCTGTCTGTGCAGGTGTACACCCCCTCAGGACAAATTGTAAAAACTTTTGCAATTCTCTGATTCATCTAGTGCCAACATCAGGTCCAAATTTCATTTTGTCCAATACTATGGCATATGACAAAATACCTGCAGAGCAAATCACATTCCAAAGTACAACCTCAGCTATATTTTGTGTTCAGTGCCCATAGGAAAACACATCAAAGAGGAAAACAAAAATATCTTCATTACTTATGAGTGTCATGTTCATGTAACAGTTACTCAAACTGAATTTGAGCTTTAAACCGTAGTTAAAATAATGCGAAACCAGCGCCTGAATAATTTCACCACCGCTGAGAGATATATCATTGAGGCAGTTAACACATCTAACACGTAAACACTTTTATCTATCAGCAGCTCACCTGCTCACTGCTCATCACAGCTTTGCTTGCTGCTGCTCAAGTGTTGCTTTTTTGCCACCTAATTATAGTGTGCGGTGGTGTTATGTTGTTATGCCACTTGCATCTCCTCTGGTGGTGGACAACAAGATCCATGTTTTAACGTACAGGCTCATATATTTTCAGTGAATGAAATGAATGTGGCCATTTTTAAAGGTTTCATTTTTTTGGTGTGAATGTGCTTGAAAGAGAACTATCCAAACACATAGCTGATCTTGATCACCTGCTGCTGCTGCAAACTGCAATGTAACCAGTACATCCAAAAATGATTTATGCTGAGCTTTTGAATTATGGTGTAGGGTTTCTAAAATTATCTGTCTGATTTATTACTGCACTGTTTAGTGGAGGGGGGGAAAGGATGTTTGAGGTTTTAGCTTAGATTTATAGGGACACAACAAAGGACTTCTGACAACAGCTATTATCAAATTACATAAAATATATCAATTTGGATGGGACACACTGTAGCTATGTAAGGCAAAAAACAGAAGTAACATTTTTATAAAGTATAAAGTTTTATAAACTCAAAAATGCCAAGTGTTAAATAGAAAAAGATACCTTTGGTGTGTGCATTTGTGTGAATGCTTGCACCATGGGACAAAGTGTTCTCCTGAGTTACTGAAGATATACATCAAGCAGCTCAGACAGTTTCTGCATCAATATTTCACGAGGATGTTCAGTAAATTTTCTCCTGCTGTGAATGAAGACACTCCACAGTGCTCAGCATCATCAGAAAAACTGAAAGGAAGTAAATTTTAACACCACTCTTACTGTCTATTAATATTTCTGTTTTTGAGAAGTTTTCAATATGGCATCAATGATGCAGTTAGACAGGTTAATGAAGTCTTAGATGTTCTTAGGTTTTCTCTTTCTAGTATTCATGTATAGAATATTCACAGATGCAGAAATTCAATAGGTAAAAGGTCATAGGTAAATTAGCATATTTCTTTGAACTGCAGAGCTAAAAAAAAAACTTTTAAATAACAGCTACAGCAAATATTCACATCCAGGGAACCCAAAAGTTTTTTCTTTCAATTGGATATTATTGATCTACACTGCTTATTAAACACTAAAAAAGTCATTTGAAAACCTTTATAAATGTTGCCTCATCGGAAAGTGGTACTGACGCTTTAAAAAGCAATGGAAAGGGCTTTTATTGACCAATTTATCTGTGTTGCTGTACAAATAAAACTTCTCCCTCACAGCAAAAGACACGCTGCATCCATCCCCATCCATTTCTTTTTAGACTTTGTGTGTTTCTCCTCAGGCTGCTGATGGAGCCTCTGTTACAGTCCAGAAAAAAAATCATTCCACCTTCATGGTTTGTTCCCTGTATGCTGATGCCTACAAGCTGACTCTCTGAGTGGGTCACTGCTGGACTCTAGTCACGATTTACTAATTTCTTTTGCAGATGATGTTGCCCACAAGTAGCTGTTAATTCATTTTTTAGGGTTTAAAGAGGCTTTCACGGTGAATACAGAAGCAGTCACTGTGGGAGCGATGGACTGGCTCCCGCCTGGGCTTCGGCCTCCTGGTGGACTCTCAGTCTGTCACACTGCTGACAGCCTCGCCATGAGCAGTTTTCCATGGCTGGGTCTTCATGCCTCTGTACGCTCGCTCCCTCTCCCTGTGCTGTGTGTGGGCAGAGGGGACTTAGAGGAAGATCATCCCTCTGGTTTTAATTAGGCTTTTTAATTACAGAGAGGAGATGCTTTTCACGGAGGTTTGCACTGAGGTAACAGTTGAGCGGAGGCGATGGCAAAGGGAGGATAAGCGTATCAGTGCCAAAGTGTTCAAGATCTGCAAAGCTGAATTCCCCCTCAGCTAATAGATAGCTTGTTTTGTTTTTAATGAAAAGATTTGTGGAGCAAGGGAATAGATTTTCAGTTTCCTCTGAGGAAAAAGGTAGAAAAACAGATGTACATGCATTGAGTCTAAGATGATTAATGGCTGCAGAACAAAAAAAAATCAAGTAAAGATAAGTCTTCTCATCTTTAAGGTAAGTAACCCCTCCTCCTCCTCCTCCTTTTCCACCAACCTCCTCCCCCTGCTAGAAGTGTCATGAGTCATACAATTTGTTCTAATCACAGCTGGTACATTGTACCTATAATGGACCAAGTAATTGAGTCTCAGCAGATATGAAATTACAGCACTTACGTAAATTTCTTTTCATGGATGGATTACTGACAATTGAAATGTTCCAAATCTGTACTCTTTTGACTGTCACTTATGCTTAGTGTTATTATCAATCGTCAGCTCACTTAGGCCACACATGTATACATGCGCCTAGTTGTTCAGGGCTTCATGTACAGTATGTCCCTGTGCAGTTTACTGCTCACCTTTGATGCAGATAAAGTTAGTCTGCAGCTTTGCTACCAGGTCTGTGAGGCTCTCCCTCTGTACAGAAGAGGCACTTACATCAGTCCTGGCCAATCGCTGTAAAAAAAAAAAAGTGTGCGTGATTGTCAGACTTTGTTACTAAAACATTACTAAATTGTTGGATGCAGACGCACCAATTCCACCCTAGATTAAGGTTTCAGATGCTGGTAGACAACTTGGCAAATGCTTTGTTTGAAGCACAATGGGGCCTTCATGATGTTTCCCTTGTGAATACAGTCAGAGGTAATTTTGTGCAGCAGTTTTACATTTTTTGTCACGCTTGAAAATGAATAATGTTTTTTGTGTGACTTTCATGGTTGCAATCCACTGTATTATATATAGTAAACAGATTTGTACTGAAGGCAGTTGAATACAGTTACGTGTGCAGTTGTTCACAAAAGATGGGAGGGTTGAGGAGAAGAGTAAGGATGATGGGAGGATGCGGGGACGGAAGATAAGTGTGTATTATGGAAGGGTTGTTGGTTTCAAGGAATGGAGGCCACTCTGAGGGCTATAGAAGTGGTATCTGGGGAGGAGGAGACGGTAGACGTGTAAAGCAGAACACAGAGACAAGAGGAGACGATGCACGAGTGTGCAGTGCAGTGAGGGCAGAGGCAGGAGAGCAAGGACGTGAGTTGGAGGTGGAAGTTGTACTTAAAAGAAAGACTGGGAATCTTGCCTGAAAGAAAAACAACTAAATACACCCAGTAGTGCGCATGATGATCAAACCCTGGAAACCATGTAACCCTGGGAAACAAGAAATAACACAACAACAAAAGTTGACAAGAGATTATATAACAATATATTTAATTTGTTAACAATGACTAAAATATATCAAAATCTTTTATCTGTATTATTTAAAGGAAAAATTTGAAAGATTATAATTTTATGGTGATTGCTTCTTCAAACAACTTGAAATAGTTCATTCTGACCATGAGATCATGTGACCCAATACACAGAGCGGGATGGTGTGTGAGTAGTTCAACTACATAATTTAATCTGCAGGATACAAATCCAGCACAAACACCTCAGGCTCTTTTCTTTTTCAACTTTTCTTCATGTTAGTCTGTCAAATTTCATTTACAAGGCAAGTTATGAATGTCAGAGGTTTTAAGTGAGGACAAGTGGACCTGAGGACAAGAAAGGGGGAGATAAGAGACCAAGGCTTGAAGAGGGGGAAGATGGGTAATGGAGACAGGAGGAAAAAGTCAATCATCAGTTTATTGATGTGTTGTATCCTCCGGTTGGTTAGACAGATACAAGCGTATCCATGGAAACCAACACAGGCATGAGTCATGGGCAGTAACATGTGGGTGAGGGTGGGCAGAGAATGAATGCTATTATCAAAGGCTACATAAAACAAGTCAGACAGAAATAATTGTGGTTAGAATCACCAGCACAGGATTCATTTTCCATACAGTTCCTTTGGTTCTGTTATCAAATCTTGACAGCTGTGGCACCACTTAAGTGTATTGTCCTTAATCTTATTTGACAGATGAATCTTTTGTAGTTAAATTAAGTTAGTTGATTAAAAAAGTCAACAAAGTTCTCACAAATTGTATCCCAGCAGGCAGCTCCTCCTCATTTACCTTAAACTCTGCTAAGTGAATGATTTCCAGTGGATTTTATATTTCAACAGGTAACCCAAAGCAGTTTTCACATGCTGTGTATTTTTAACTCTCTTGTCATGATGTCTTCAGTCAGACATCATTTGATGCTGGGTGTAGGTCAGAGTCACAAAAGAGGAAGGTCCTTTATTGATTTTTCCTCAAACATTCATGACAAGGACTTGTCAGGACTGCCATTCACAGCTATGTGCGTCAGTTTTGGGGGATGATTGCTAGGATAATCCTAGCAATAAAACATCTTAATCTAAAAATCAATTTTTACTAACATCTTAAACAATTATTAGTAATAGAGAACATATAAAAATCTATTAAATGTCAACAATTCTGTTTCCTTTTCTCTACCAAAGTGGATATAAAGTAATATAAATATAATAATAAAAAGTGATATTGAATCTACAAATACACAGGTGAGCACAGTGAGTGATAAAAATGATACATGAATGGTACATGATGGGAAACGCACCTAGTCTTAAAGCCAATTTGTGCACATTGAAGGTGTCACTAAAAACTGACACAAATACAAATAAAAAGAGTAGCAGTATTTCCAACACTGTCACGCTCTCCTTGATTGTAGCTGCTTTCCTCCAGGAGAATTTACCCACTGAATATGATATATGGTATGATTAATTCAGGGCAGGAGTGCTGCAAGGAGAGCACAAGATGAATGGCCAGACCCATATTTTCACTGTAAAAACTTTTGTGTTTGTTTGCAGTTTTGGGTGAGGCGCAGGAAATCCCAACTGCAGAGGTGCCCGAGGGCTTAAAGCAGCCTCTTCACGAACCAAAGGTCATACGCTATTTATATCATTTTCATTTAATTAGCCCAAAATCAGCAATTTGTTGCAAGGTTTACAATAGACACAATAGGGAAAACTCTCCTCAAACAAACCCCCATCCCACGGACGTTTTGCAAAACAAACTTATTTGCATTCTCTGTCCAAAGGTTTGGTTAGGCTAGCTCTTTCCACCTGTTCCAGTCTTTGTGCTAAGCTAAGCTAACCACTTCTTTACCACTGCTGTACTGCAGCCTCATATGATATTTAATGGATCGATATGAGAGTGGAACACATCTTCTGCTGTAAATCTCGGTAAACATTAAGGAAATGCCAAATGTTGAATTTTTATCAAAATTCTAGTTAACATCCCAAAATGCCAGGAGACACCAAACTTGCTATGCAGTAAAATATGTATGAAAAGAGATGTGTTTTTTCTTATTCACCTCTGAGGATTGTTAGAAATTTCTGAGGAATACTGGTAAAAAAATTAAGGTCAGGCAGGTCATCCTTGTGTTTACATTTGCATGTCATTACAGAGTTTGAAGGCATTCAGAATGAAAAAGTTTCCTTTGCTGAAACTGAAATTGCTTAAATTACCATATGTGACATTTTTCACAGGGTAAGTTTAACATGGAAAACTAAGACATTTATCTCAAATAATAATCTTCTAAATCTGGTAATCAGCAATGAGCAGATGGAAAGCCTCACTGACTTGGAAAAATGCTGGTGAATATTTTCATATGTCTCTTGGCAGACTGGATGATGAATTCAGCACGGCTTTGCAGCAATGACGATGAATTATTTAATGTCGTTTTAAGGAGGTTTGACAGAGAGCTTCAGAGAGAGAAAGAGAGGGCCAAATGGAGGTCGTATATGTGTGCCTATGTTTGCGTTCACTCGACTGATGCTGCAGCACCCAAACAGTGCTCTGCACTGGACAGGATTTGACATTTCGCAGATAAATAATGACAGATGACAGCTCCAGAACACTCAGTCTTCCGGCTTTACTTTAGCACTGAACTTCAGGGTGACTTGGAAATCCTGCTGCCAAGAGGGTCCCATGGCCCAAAGTGTGCCAAGAAAACATTCCTCACACTGTCACACCAACATCACCAGCAGCCTGCACTGTTGACATAAGGCAGGTTGGGTCCATAGATTCATGATGTTCTCGCCAATATCTGACCCAGCTGTCTGTGTGACTCAGCAGAAATCCGGCTTGATCAAACCCCCTCACTGTTTTTTAATCTTCTGCTGTTGAGTGTTGGTGAGGCTGTGCCCATGCAGCCTTATTTGTGGTTCTGCTGTTCTGCTGTGGTTCATCTGCCTCAGGGTTCAACATGTAATTCCGTCTGAGATTCTTTTCTGCTCTCCATAGTGGTGGTTATCTGAGTTAGCTTAGACCTTTCTGGCAGCTCAAACCAGTCTGACCTCTGTCACCAACAAGGCATTTCTGCAGCTCATTGGATTTTTTTTTTTTTTTGCTTTTCACACCATTCTGATTAAAATCTCTTGAGACTGTTATGCGTGAAAAATGAGATCAGCAGTTTCCAAAATACTCAGACTAGCCAGACTAAAACCAACAGTCATGCTATGGTCAAAGTCACTGAGATCATTTTTTTAAATAGGCTATGTCAATTCTAGATAGTGGGATCAGTTCATTGAGGGGTTTGTTCTTTCTGTTGGTGTTTGGGGCCAGGAAGAGTAATACAGAAGACATTCTTTAAGCTCTTCATACTTTTGTAGTTTTGCTAATGCCTTCAAAGTTGATTCAAATAGACAGTTTACAGGTGAAACATTGAAATATTGTGCATGAGTTCTGATAACATTTCATCCCATCAAGGACAAAATTCCAATTAACCATGTTTAACCATCAGCAAGGTTTTTGTGTCCAAATGTATCAACAAATCACTTGTCTGATTGTTATAGAGTTATCTGAGGAGAAAGCAGCAATTAATTTCAGGCTGGCTGTACTCAAGTGAGAGTCTAGGATTTAATGGCTGTGCTGGCCAAGAGCATGAACCTTTGGAGAAATGTGCCCAATTAAACGGGAAACACTGAGACAAAGATTTATTTCCAAGCAACCTGGATTTGAGTTGTAACTTTTTAAAAATGACTCAGGTGACTTCCACAGAATCTCATTTAAACTTCAGCTAACTTCAACTAACATTGCTGTATTTTCAGCTCCCTGCAATTCAGAGACAAATCTGGTGGAAAAATGCTGTATTCTGAGGCAACACCTCTAACTGAAACCAATCTTCCTGTGGGCTGGACTGTGACCTTGTTCCTGCTGGTTCCCCACACCTCCCTATCCCCTGTTTAATTTATTTTAACTCTACTTTGACAAGGCTTTGATATCAATAACACTTTGGGGACCCATTAATCTTTCCACTTTTGGTTTCAGCAGCTAAAACACTTCCCACTTCACTTCTGCATGTACTGGAAAGTGTTCTTTGCTAATTAGAACCATTTATCATCTGCTTCACTGTGTATTTTAAACATCAGTATTATAATATGCTTCACTTTTAGCATAAGAACAATGTAAAAATGGTGGGCATTTGTGTCTGAAGACGTTTCTCCTCACTGGTGTTTTATATTTTTACCCCTTCGACTCCTACAGTGCAGGTTTTTTTTCATAAAAAATCATTTTAAAAATGGAGGAGGACTGAAGGGTATACCTCCATATGTTTCTCATGGACTGTAATAATAACCTCAGGTACAATTAGTACTTTCCCTATAGTTAAAAAATGATTGTTCTTGCTAATAGGCTTTCAATAGATTTTTCCATTTATGGAACCCATGCAGCAGTAGGAGAGTCACAACACACTTTAATACTGTTACAAAAAAATCTTCTGGAAGTATAAAATATGAGTAATATATTTCCTGTAGCCTGGCATGCTTTTGATAAATCAGCTTTGACAGTCAGGCCTCAGGACAGCAGCAAGCAAAGATTCTGTGGGAGGCAACGGTGAAATCCTGTGAAAGGGCAATTTCAGAGCTGTCACATTGTCTCACTGAGATAAGATCCCTACCAGGTAACTGCAACAATGTGGAGTTTGAATCAAGGCTGTACTCATTGTTGCCCCCTCTACCTTTAGTGTGTGCAGGAGAAAGCAGAAATGCCATGGAAACCAATATGAAATTATAGTTTCCCATTTCCCTTTTGGAAATTTGCCTGTAAAAAACCCGAAAACCCTGACTAAAGTACAAGTGCAGCAAATTGTACCTCTGATTCTAAGATGTGATTTAGGGCATCAGCTGAAATGCAGTGGTCAGCAATGTGAAGTACCACACAAAACAGTGTTAAATGGATTAACACTTACACTTTGATTTATTGAAGATATGAATTTAGTAGAAAGCACTATTTATACGACCTCATGGAAAATTCAAATGAGGGTTTTGAGGTGGTAAATAGCAACTCAGATTTCTGGGGGCATTTTCTCACACACATTCAGTGTATTTATGTATGGTACATATATAATGTATAGTACCTCTCTTTCCTTCCTGCAAATCCATTTATGGTGAGAATTATACATATAGTAAGAGGAGGAGACTTAACAGAGCAATGTGTGACAGTTACATCAGTGTTGTATACATAGAACCTGTGGTAAAGTGCCATGTAGTCTATTGTATACATTGTATAATCCTGTGGTAAACATCCAAAAATACCACATACCTTGGGAGGAATGGGAGGTACAAGTACCTGTGGTCAAGTACCACAAGATCTATGATACAGTCCTGTTGTAAATGTCCCAGAATCCCTAAGAGTACCAAAGGAAAATATCAGATAGACGAAGAAATGTCAAATCAAAAACATGTGGCACTAACACCACACCTCACACAGATTGCAAATTGATCAATTGACCACAGTGCATCTTTTCACAATGCTAAATGCAGACATTAATTTGTCCCATCTGAGGCTGACAGGAATAACATTAGTTTTGTGGGTACAGTATTTGGTCATGAGATCAAAGTACTGGACACGGTCAAATTTTGCCTTGGTGGTGAAGCTATATGAAAATGCTGAAGGATCGCCACAGTCATTACAATTCATCCTGAGGCAAATGTGAATCTCTGAAGCAAATGTCATAACAATCCATCCAGTAGCTGTTGAGACATTTCACTCAAAGCCATAAATGTTCACCTTATGGTGGCACCACATGGGATTAACAAAGTTATTATGATGCATTGTCTATAATGTCACTACAAATCCATTTTATGGTGGTTGAGATATTTCAGTCTGGACCGAAGTGGTGGACCTACTTGTATTGCAATCCCCAGAACTTGACTGCAAGTGTGGCTAAAGACAGCCCAAACTGGACAGAAATACAGAAGATTATTCAAAGCAATGTTCTACTGTTTGAAGTTTAAAAAGTGAAGAGAAGGTGTTCTTTAATTATGACACAACAGAGGGAGAAATTTAAGTATTTAAGCTGCAACATGGATGGGTGAACTTCATATGCCGAGTACAGTCTCTGTGAGAGTAAACGGCTAAAACTTGCCAAAAATTTCCATGTATAAGAAAAAGTGCATTTTTACAGCTGAGCTGTGAACAGACAGAGGAGTATTAAGCCTTATATTATCGAGCCTTCTTATGAAAAAAGCACACTCACTCACTTCACACTCGCCTGAGCAGGCTTCAAATCCATAACCGAGAAAAAAGGCTCTGCTGAATTCGTAACTGAACGAGCCTTTGGATGTGACAGATCTGGTGAGAGGCTGCTCTTGCCTCTCTAGCAGCCATCTAATTTCTTTTTCATGAGTTTTCATTTTTTCAGCATAGTTTAAAGTTAAAACTTAAAATATGGGAACATCTCCACACTGCCGATGGCAGGTATGTGCAGTATGTGAACCAGGTTTGAAACTGCATACACTGAATGTAAATAAACTGGTATAAATACTCATCCATCTGTAGAAACAGTTGCACAGCAGAGTGTTCACATCTAGTTTGTGTTAGATGCGTGTCTTACAAAGGGCAGTATAGTATACATTCATTTGATCTGTATAGTTCTTGACTGAATGAGCTCAGTTGATTAATGAACTGGGGCTCAGCCAGGTAAAAATCATTGGGTTTTTTTTCCAAATATGGCATTGACTGTACACACACATAGGCAGAGGAAACCAGGCATTAGCTATTGTTGTGCGCTAATGATTTGCCCAACCTGTTATACTCGAGTAAATGCAAATTCAGCCACTCGTGATTTCTCTGTTAGACTTTCGAGTATACTTGACGGGTAGGCAGGTCTCTTAAGTGTGGATGTGGGCCCCAGGCACTGTGTGCACCCCTCTCTGTCTTTCATTTTCTTCCTGCCCCTCTCTGTATCTCGCTGACCCTCACACACACAAATGTGAACAGCAGTCAAACTGCTGAACTCCACAGAAGACCCAAAAAGCTGTCTGAGCTTGGCTCAGTAATGGTATTGGTGTCTGAAGGTTAGGGTCAGATATAAACGATACACATCCTCTTTTTATAGCATTGTTGGCTGCATGAAACTGGCAGTATCGGTCTGTCAGTTGATCCACTTCTGAGCTCCAGACTAAGACATGTAAACATCTACTGGCTGGATTGCCACAACAGTTTTTTACATTTACAGTTCACTGACAGTGTATCCTAATCACTTTGGTGATCACCAGACTTTTCTTCCCGCCATGTTGACATCTGCTGTTTTGAATGAAACATCTCAACAACTAAACAGTAGACTGCATGTTAGCACTGACATTGTTAACCTTTCCAAGCTGTTAACAGGGCTGTGGACTCTAAGTGCCAGGTTATGATAGAAAAAAGTGGATTGGACACACATGCTATTCAACCAAATTTAAAATCAAATCTTTACACCAGATATGAACCAGAATCAAAAAATGCAGTGAAAAACTGACATAAAAATGGGGGAGATGCAAAGGGCAAAGGGTATCCAAAGCTGTCCAACCATTTGACAAGCAGTTCTGCTGAAGCATAGTGTTTCTTTTACTCTTGTTTTTCTCTTTCTATCATTCAAACATAGCACATCCACAAACAATGATTGCTTTGCAAACATACAAATACATGCACGCTTATCTTAAACCCAGTCCAAATGCAGAGCATATAAATTCAGATGCACAGAAATGTGCATGTTCATCTATTACACACAAATCCGTACACTTGCAATGTTTAAGACTCATTCCCTCATGTTTGAAAGCCAGGGTGAAGCAGAATATTGCTTTTGTAGTTCTTGACCTTTTCACATGCAAATAAGTTCAACCCTCCTCACAAAGACGATTGGGGCCATTCAAGGCCACTTTATATCCTTATTAATGAGCCTGTGTGTATGTAGGAAGATACCATCTTGGCGTTTATCTTGTGACCTTTTCATCATTCTCACTTTATAGAGTCAGAGTTCCTTGTATTTCAATATTGAGCACATTGGGCACATATAGATGGAGGATGATCAGACAGTATAGATTAAATACATCCATCCCAGGGCAATTTTCATGCCGTGCTGACTTCAGCCCTTTTAGTTTTTATAAATAGTTATGCCTTGTGAAGTGATTTGAATGGCACCAAACCAGATGCCTTACGCATCCTATTGTTGGTAATAAAATGAACAATTTGACAGTTTAACATCACTAATTGTCCCTGTAGTGGTAATAATGTTCTTGTCATTTTCTTTGATGCAATGTTAACAAGTTGATTTACACACATTCATTTTTGTCACTACTGCAGAACAGGTGTGTGTGTGTGTGTGTGTGGGGGGGGGTGTTTGAGAGAGAGAGAGAGAGAGCGCGAACAGAGTTTTGGTGCCCCCCTGTGTTAATAGTAGGAAAATATAGTTTAGATGCATGTTGACTGTTGTGAAACATCCGGTATAAAAATTGATTGAGGATTAATTTTTAAAAATGTAACTTCAGCTGAGGTGACACATGAATGTATCTGTGCAATAGAGTCAGGAAGAGTGCCTGGTTCACCTTGTGCATACAGAACCCTGGTGTTTTAAAGCAGAGTTATGGATTAATAGAAACTGTACTCAGCAGTGTTTAAAGTCATAACTTCTTCTTGAATCTTTTACATTTAAAGGAATTGTTGGGTAGATTTCTCGTCCCTTTAGCTGCCTCAGTTTCTCACTGAATTCAACTGCACTTTTCTGCAGCTGTGGAAAATCAAACAGCCATTTGCAGGTCTCGCAGCTTGCCCTCGGGCGATGTGATTGCTAATTTAAAACAGATTTCTGAGAAAATGTTTTTTGTAATCTGCCTCTGTATCTTTATTTCACATTTTGTACTGCACGGCTACTGTGAAGCCTTGTCTCAAACTGAGTTCAGTTGAGTTCATCATAAAGTAGGTATAACATAAACTCACTGTAACAACACACCCTATAGCAACAGTAGGCTACAATATAATTAATGAAGAAGGGAAATAATACAGTATATTATACGATTTGATTTTGACTCCGACAAAAGTGACACAATTTCTTATAAAATGTTGTCCAGGAATAAATCCCCATGTCTCACTCGCAGAAACTGCTCTAATGTAACACAGTGAGTTTATAGGCATGTTTTATTTCTTTGGGTTTGTAAGCTGAGGATAAATTTGTACGATGGCCTTCTAAATTTTATTACGAAATTACTGTGATTCTGAATCACAGTGATGTAGCGTGTGTCCCTCCTGTGTGCATTAGAACTTATGGTGGAGCATCGGCGGTGCATCTTCTCACCCACTGCAGCCACAGAGCAGCGGCGACAGCGCGCCTGCGCAGTGCATCCAGGGGCTCGGCGGCGTTCGGTGCTGAAGTGGGGCGGATGGCAGAAAAAAACCAGCGGCGATGGACGTTACACCGCGGGATTCCCATTTACAATGCCGTTAATTAAGCATCGGACCATCGCGTTTTCACTCCTATCACCCTAGGACACTGACAGCCCAACACAAAGGGGTAAGATGCTAATTATTCTGCGCTAACGCTCCACACGGAACGGCTAGCTGACGTTAGCACGGCGCTAGCTGCTGCTCGGCTGCCACCGCCTCCTCTCGCTGCGAGAGATAGCGGATCTTGGGCTGTCGGCTAAAAGCTAACAAGAAGAAAGTGGGTGGTGTTTGACTCCTGCAAATATTTCGGTGCGACAGTCGGCGCCGCGCCGCCCTCTATCTTAGCGGCGGTTAACGCTCAGCGGTGTCACCCGGGAAGGGTCGTCTTCTGTCCCGGCTGCTCGGACCTGCAGCGGCCGGCGTTCAGACGGTTCGGACAACTGCAGGAGAAACCATGCAAAACACCCACCCCAGCAGCAGCTAACCAGCGGAGCTAGTGCGCACAGGGAGAGAGAGCGAGCAGGGTCCGATGATCCTGCCTGCTCCTTATCTCAAGATATGCACGGGCCTTCAGGCAGATGCAACAGATCCACTGCTGCGGCAGCGCACTCTCCACCATAAAGTGTCTCGAGAAATTCCTTACTTTACAGTTCATTTTCTCACTGCATGGAGTCTAATGTCACGCAGTGGAACGAAATCATGTCGTGCACAGGGAAGCACCCACACTACCGTTTCCTATGGGTGTGTTGAGTCAGAGGAGTCCAGGTTGCGTTGCCAGTACATCCTGAGTGACTTCCTGATTCATCTCATTCAGCTTTCACTCTTCAGTCAGAACAGGCTGAACAGAAATACCATCTGTCATATCAGCAGACGTGAGATTGATGTTACTTACCTGCAGGGCAGAAATCTTTTTACTTGAAGCACCATGCAAACACTACTGAAAGTAAACATGGGAATGATTTGAAAAATGAATGTCATGAATAGTTTTTATTATACCAGTCAACTTCATACACAGAGCAGCAAATCAAATCAGTATTTGGCCTGACCATCCTTTGCCTTTAAAGCAGCACCAGTTCTCCTCGGTGCCCTCGTGCTCAGTTACTTGGCAGGAGGGTTGTTCCAAGCAGCTTGGAGAACTCGTCACAGTTGTACTGTGGATTTAGGCTGTCTCAGTGTCTTCTGTCTCTGTGCAAACCCAGACTGATTCCATGATTCTGTGATCGGGGTGCTGGAGGGGTGGTGGGGAGGGAGGGGGCCATCTGTTGCAGGACTCCTTGTTCTTCTCGTCTCTGGGGATAGCTCTTTATGACCCTGGCTGTACGTTTGGACTCACTGTCACCATGCTGTAAAATGAATTTGGTTTTGTGTGACGGATGAGAGTCGGCACATCTGAAGTGCCCCAAACATTTGCACAGTACTGTACACTTTATTTAACCAGTGAAACTACAGTACTAGTATCTGCAGAGGCAGATTTAGCCAACATGTAATGATCCCTATAGACATGAAGAGTGATATCCTGATTGTTGATGTGGTTAACATGGCTAAGGTGCTTATTTCTTTGGTAGACAGTTGTGATTTGAGGTGGACTCCCTGTCCATTTGTTATAATCATCAGTAGCGTGATCTTATTAGTCAACAGATACACAGTTTTCTGGATCAATCTATGGTGGAAAAAATAATGATTGCTTTTGTGATTGATTAATCAGTGGATTGTTGCCTTGATTCACTGATGAGTGGTTTAGCCTGTAGATTGTTAAGCAGTGGTGGGAAAAAAAAAATGTCCACCCCCGAGTCCAAGATGGCATCTTCAGATCATCTGCTGTAGCCAACAGCCCGAATAACAAAGATTTTACAGTGAGATAAATCAGAAAAATGGGTCCTGATTATCTCTTTGTCAGTTGACAAATCGATTAATTGACTAATGATTTAGGCTCCAGTTCAGACAGAACACAGATATCGCTCCTAACACTCTTGAAATTCTACTCTTTTTTTTCTTTTTTTTTCTGAAAGAAGTGTGTTACTAAAGTTTCTCTGTTGCTGTCTTCCTCCTGGGAACGGGCAGTTGAAAATCTCACAAGTACAACACAAAAGCCTTATCTTTGCACACAGCTATGCAAAATCATTCTTCATAGACTTTTAATATACAAGGGAAACTTTTGTTTTCAAACTAGTTTAAACTGGCATGAGCAGAAACTGATGCTTCTCTCACTCGGAACGGTTTTACTGTAGAACAGTACTGAGAAAGCATGTTGTTGTGTCATATGGGAGGGATGGTAGCTCCATGTGAAATCCAGTAAATGCCATCTGACTGTGACTGAGTGTGGGGTTGTGGCACCAACACACGATAGGCTAAATCCTTGTCATGATGAGTGTTTTAACCGAAAGCATCGCATATCACTACCTGCACTTGGTTCATTTCCTGATTCACTTCCTGATTTGGTTTATTTCATCTTTTTGACCACATCCTTTAGCTTATCACCGATATATTGGCTATGCTGTTATATGCCGGCCGATAAGTAACAAGAAATTGCAGTACGGAAATGTCAAACATTTGTTTAGGGCAGTTTTAAAACACTGTAGGGTTGCAAAAAATAACAGTTTATATTATTGATTAATCTGTCAAAAAAGTGGAAAAATTAGCCAATCACAGTTTTCCAGAGCATATTGAAATGTCTTAAAATAAATTCACCTCAACAAAAAGTTGTTCAGTTTTTGTTACATTTTTACAAGCAGAAAACTGTGTGGAAATAACTTTAATGTTTAACCGATGACCAAAATGATCTACCACTTCAATAATCAACAAATTGTTACTGATGTATTTCTGCAGTGTTGCCCCTAAACGTAAATAAGTTGATTTATAGTTTTACTTGATTCTGTAGTCATTTTTTAAACTGCAATTTTTTCTTGGCTCTCTGTGTTTTTCAGATGCTGTACTCTAACTGTTCCCTGTACTTTGAAGTCCATCAATGACCCTTCCACCTAGACTCAAGGAAGCCTAGGAGGTGACAGCGGGAGAAACAGAAGGAGCGAAGTGAAAGGAGGAAACTGCGAGAGGAAGTAGTTTCGCCTCAACGCTCGTGTCTCTTTCTGCGCCAGTCAGTCAGGGATGGTGAGACCAGTAACTCCTCTTCTTCGTGGTGAAAAGAACCCCTTGCCTTGCCTCGCGTCGCCAGCCAGCCAGCCAGCCAGTCTGTTAGCCAAACAGACACTGAGAGAGCCCACCAGTCAGTCACTCATTTGACCAGCCTGCTATCGTCCAGCAACCTATTACCTCACGCCATGAGTGCTCTGTCTGACCTGTTTTTAGGAACTCACTAATTCATGGTAAGTTTGGCCTCTGTGCGACACAAATATGATCGCTGTTGTCAGTAGAGTCCAAAGGAGACGATGGATCTCCAGGTTTACGTCGCTTGAATGAGAAGGAGGTTAGGATCCCCCGCCCACTTGTCTTAGAAATGTTTCAAATTAAGAGAAAGGTTGAATGAAGAGCTGGTATTTGTTTTCCTTACTTGGGTGTACAATGCCTCATAATGTAAAACACTATGCAGTTAATCCATCAAAAGAAAAACACATTGTTGTTCTAACTGATCAGTTCATGTATGTATGTATGTATGATTGTAGTACAACCCAGCACCCCCACCTCCCTTTGTCCAACTCTGCTGCATACTGTTATCACATTTATTAAAAGTAGAGAGCTTTATGATTTATGTTAAAAAATGTTTTAAAAAAGTACCAACACATAACAAAGTGGTCTTTCACTGTAATGCTAAGATACCCTGATAGAGAGGCAATTACATAATGGTTTTCATTCTTTACTCTTTTCCACTTGATGAATTTCAGAGAAACAAAGAAAGACAGTGGACATTTGTGTTGCACTTAGTTAATTTTCTGTTTAATATCACTGTGCTGCCAGGTAAAAATTGGGAAAATTGTCTCCTCAGTACACCCGTGGGTGCTTGAGCTTAGGAACATTAGTTTGAAATAGAAATATTTTCCACTCATGGTCCAATCACTAGCTCTTTCCAGAGCTTTCAGCCGCATCTCACATCTCTTTCCCAGCATATGGAGTTTGCTTCGTTGTCGTGGCGATATTTGTCTCCATAACAACCTCTGGGGATGCACTGATACCCGATACTGGTTTTGGTATTGGTGCATCCCTTCATAACACCGTGATAACTGAGCAAACTTCCATCATCTGAGGAAGTTTCAGAAAACACTAGTAAGTGTACCTTGAGTTTTTGAAAGTGAAATGATCATAAATCTACAGAGTTGATTTAATGTGTCGCTTTTCCGATGGTATAAAATTTGACTATTACTTAATCAAAAATCCACACGGGGTTCTCACCCTTTTACATGATGTGCAGTCGAGACTGAAGAATATTCACATACGCTGACATGTTGCTCGTTGATGAGAAAAATTGCATCAGTCAGTCTATAAACTGACAGCGCAGATTGAGCTCCGATGCGTCCTGTTTGCTCACATCAACCCGGCGCTTTGTTGAAGTCGGTCTACGTGGAATCCCACCGATCGGACGTGAATAGACAGCACACAGCTGTCTGCAGTATGTAAAGCCTCACAGCTCACAAAGATATCAGAGCAAAGCCCAAGCCATTAACTGCAAGCGGTGGATTGTAAAGCCCTTTGAAGCAAACTTGTATATGACTACAGTTCAAGTATAAGCTTACATCCTGACGTGTACGCTGCTGCCTATAATGTTATGGTAAGCTCTTTATTGTGATCAAGGTAATATGAAATATTCTTGATAAACCCCACCAAGTTGGCTGTAGTACCACAGTACTACAGCCAACTTGGTGACGGTTCTTAAAATGGCCATCGCTGTATCTCTCAGATACTCGGTCCTGTAGCCTCGAGTGTAAGATTAAAAAAAAGGTTCTCGCTCACAAAAAGAAGAAAATAAAAACCCACAAGGTCTACATTTTCTTTCATGGAGTGAAACCAAGGCACAAACAATCTTTTGCTGGTAAAACATGAGACGTGGGGTTGTGGGGTTGCGTTTAGGTTGAAAAGGAGCAAAGAAATATGAAAGTTCCTCTTTTTCCCAGTTGTGCGTTGCTCATCGAGCTCTCAGTGTCACAACCTGTCGCTGCGCATGAATGACTTTGCAAGTTGTGAATGACTGTTCCACCCAGCTTTCTAATGTGAGAGACCACACTTTGTGACTTGTAGCAAGTCAGATTTGGTGGTTTTCCTGGGACTGGTCTGAACCAAATGTAATTGAAGTTTATTATATACAGGTGGAACCCTCCCCCCATTCAAAATACATATTCGGTCATATTAGCTCTGATGATCTGATTAAATCCTCATCCTATCCATGGTGTATCCCAAACAGCAGGTTTTTTTTAAATCTATGTGCATTTACTCTTTAACAGGATCATAATCTTATTTACTGCTTATCCCCTGGCTAATAACCAGATTTACCAGATGGTAAAGCAAGGGGGAGGCTTTTACGTGTCGCTGAGTGATTTAATGAGTGCATTGAATCATTTGGCTGATATGTTTTAGTAGTTTGGAATATTTTGGTAGCAATTTAAATCATATAGATAAAATGAGGAAAACACGATTGTAGGGTGGGTTTGAAACCATTGTATATATGACAGATCTTGTAGCTCATGTAGTCATGTCTTTTCCTGTGGGTTTTTCCCTGATCATCTCAGTGCATTTGTATTTCCACTCCTTATTTGCATCTTCTGTCAATGCGGCCTCCTCGCCCGGGTTTAGAACAAAGCTGTGCCCCTCGCTGTCGTTTGCATCCGGCAGCCTGTTTTTCCAGGGATGCTGCCCAGCCGCTGCATAACTGATGGCCACTCCAATGGTCAGGTGATGAAATTTGCATATCAGGCAGGTCGTCCGACCCTCACCTGCCATGCGTCGCCGCCATCGTAGCATGCAATTGAATGTCTGCACGCAGGGTAGAGGAAAGACGAGAGACGGCTCGTCTGTTGGTACTGCAGTATGGTCATTTATATTTGGATTTTTAAATGTTTAATGAGGAATGTAATTTGAACCATGACATTAGAGGTAAGAGTTCTGTTTCATTAACTGTAGTTTGGATTCCCAATCTACAATACTGCAATTAATTTGTGTCTTTACCACACTGAATCCTCAGCGAAATTAAGCTTCAATACCGCAAATGGAGATGGCACACTCATAGTGGTAGTGTTTCCTGTTATAAGTGTTGGCTGCTGGACTGGCTTGGATAGAGCTCTTAGCTTATTGCACAGTGAGATGTGGGTTTTCCCGGCCAATGTAGCTCATACGTATCCTGTTGAGTGCTGTTACCTTTTACTTTAAGGGTGATTACTAGACTATACAGTATGTCATCATCTCAATTATTAGAATGTGATGGTTAAGTGGCTCTTCACATCCCTCCTACCTACGAGGCTGAGGCCACTGGCACACTGAACTTCAGTGTCTCTGGAAAGGGCGAGGGAAGCCCCAAGCGTAGTACAGTAAACTTGATTAGTTAGCTGCAGGTGGCAGCGAAAAAGCTGACTCGCTAAACTGCTTTGGAAAGTTTTTGGCTAGAGTAGATACACGTGGCATCAGTGGGAAAATAAGTTTTGATATTTAAGTATAAATTATGTTTTGGTTCATTATTTGGTCCTCAGAGTCTTTGAAACCCAAAGGCGGTCGGTTTGCAGAGCAGCATTTGGTACAAAGCTGTTAACTGAAGTGTTACCACATTCTTTTTTTTAAATTTAGCATTTCTCATACATTATTGAGCAACCTTCAGAAACAGGAAACATCAAAGCGTGAGCAGAGAAGCACATTCATGTGACCACAGGGTCCTTATGTAAAAAAAAGCACCACATTGTTTAAGTTGTTGTGCCGTGTCACTTTTTACATCCTCGTCTCCTGCCCGTGCAAAGGATGTTACACGTTCTGAGGCCACACTGAGGATAAATGGTTTGGTTGATACGAGTGTGTGCGTGTGCGTGTGCATGAAGGCGTGTACCCGTGTGTCCGTGAACAGGAAGTGTAGAACCTATTTGTCTTGTCTGTGCCAGTGCCCATTGAAATGTATGTGTAGTGTCTGTCAAAGAATCGGCTTAATGCCAGATGCCCTGGTACCGTACAAGGAAGGGAATCCTCTCTGTCCTGCTTGAGTGCTCTCTGGCTTCATCCCTCTTTTACACACACACACACACACACACACACACACACACACATATAGAGTTCTTTTTGCCCCCCTTTTAATAAGATGTATTGCTGGCGAGACAAAAAGTAAAACATGGGGACCAGATTTGCAACTCCATTCTCTGTCGTATCATCATTCATTTGAAGTGTATTTAACTGTGTTTATTTTCCACTTGTGTCCGTTGCGAAGCCCCGGAGTGTGAGTGGAGTGGAGATGAGAAAAAGGCAGGCGGCACACATCGAGGCCCCACCCCAGGCCCCTGGACAGCCCCGACCCAACACCTGCTGCCTCTGCTGGTGTGGCTGCTGCAAGTGTCTCTGGTACGAAAATATTATCATACAAATACCAAAGCAATGCCTGAATTAAACATATTTGATCATAAACTCAAATGTAGAGAATCTCAGTATACAGTATCTTTAAACATATTACTGGGTGGTCAGTTGTTTTCATTTTTGTACCGTAAGAAAGGGAAAGCCAACGGATCTTTGCTCTCACTTTACAGCTGGATATCTCTTTAAACAGTGTTAGTTGTTATCGCCAAACTACAAGAAAAATAATCCCTCGGTGCCTGAAACAACAGTTGGTCATACCCTTAATCCTGTTGCTTAATCGGTGATGTAACACCAATGTTGAGCTTCCTAGAAATTCAACTCAGATTTTATGCCAACACAGCGAGCGCTGCTGCGCGATCCAGCCTGGGAGCCATTAGACCCTTCGATAAATCAACCCACGTTTTAACAGTTTCCAGGGTGGAACACTGAGGAAGTCAAGCGAATTTGATTAATGGAGACCAAAATCACAAATTTGCCTCAAAGCGCTTCCTCCTTTGACTCACAGTTGAGATGAGGAAAACCGGGAGTTCCCTGAACAAAACACAACATACACTCTGCTGGGTCTCGTCTTCTTTTTCTTTATAACTTCCAACAGTGCGAATTTATGCGATGGGGAAAAATGATAGAGATCTGCTGTAAATGTATGGGGTTTTTGTCTCTTGGTCATTGACAATGCTGGGGTAATATAAATTGATTAACATGGGTCCTTTGGATTCAACACCAGCAGGCTTAAAGGGCCGTACCAGTTCTCACAGTTGCTGTCTTTGGCTACTGGATCTGAAACTGTTGATTTAAGAAATAGAAATAGCCCAAAAGTTTGTATAGTTGTATTTTTTTATTTGTAGGACACTGATCTTAAACACATATTCAAAGGAAACAAGGAGTCCTTTTGTGGCAGAAATGTAGATTTGATGACTGGCCACATGACTTTTTTTTTTTTTTTTTTTTTTTCAAAGTTTAGTATACTTCACTTGACCAGACCAGACTGAAGTCCTGAAACCCTCTGAAACAAGCAATAAGATGGCTTCAGCCCAGTCAGGCTTCAGGTTTACTTTTCATGCATGGTCCACTTCAGACAGTCTATGACTGCAAAGCATTTGCAAATAAATTTTTTTGCAGAAAGATATCCAGTTCCAGCTTCTCACAATGTGAATATTCCTTGCTTTTCCCTGTCCTCTCTGCATGTGAACCTGAACAAGCAATTTAAACCCGCCAGTCTGGGCTTTGGGAAATGTGGTTGACATCTGGAACGTTTTATTTTAAACTCAATGATTTTTTGATTAATGGAGAAAATAATGGGGCAGTTTAATTGATAGTGAAAATAATCATTAGCTGCACTTCTAATTCTTACCTTCTCCTACATTCTCAAAACAAAGAGCACACAGTAAAAAATATCTCCAAATCCTAATACTTGGAATTTGCACTGTAGGTCAGAAGCTTGCACAAAGACTCACTGCACAACCGTGTTTTCCCCCTTGAGCAAGGCACCAAAAACCAGTAACTGCTGTGTGGCTCCTACAGCTGCCTCACTGCGGCTGCACTCTCGCCCGAAGAGAGGAGTGAATGAAACATTGTTCCCAGGCAGTGAATGGTGAATGTGCTCGCTTCTTTCACACCACTTCATCTGAAGTGGTGGCAGCTTGTGGACTGGGCCGAGTAGTGAGTGCGCTCTGTGACTCCGCTGTGTGTGTGTTTTTTTTTTTTTTTTCAATCAAACACTGCCGGTGTCGGCGTCTCCAGAACAAGCTTGGAAAATGGTCTTCGGTACCATTTAACGTTTATTTATTTTAGTGTGAGGCCTGGGAAGGATAATGTGCTTTTTCAGCACAAGATTGTGTTGCACAGCTGAGACCTTTGTATGAGTTGCATGTAAATCACTGAATGCTCTCTGTGTTGCTTTTTCTCCTCTTTTTTGGTTACTATCATGCCGAATCAAGTGGTAGAGATCTGTGAGAGTGTGTGAATCACAGGAGATCTCGTCTGCTGCTGTGGTAAAGTTTTACAGACTGAGGGCGAGTGTGTACAAAAGTGTTACACCCCCCAACATACCCTCCAACCCCTCCTCACTCGCCCTCACACAAGGCCCTTATCTGGTTGGGGTGCCTTCTATTTCCATCCACACATCACATGCAAAACAGCTGTGAAGAACAGCCTGTATATTTAGCTGTATTGTGAGGGCGCCCAGGGGCTGTGGCTAGCTTAGCCCATTACTGCCGCACAATGGGTACTTTGACAAGAGACGGCAAGAGGAAGTAAAGATCTTCCATGGTGGGACAAAAATAGACAGCTCAGTGTGTGTTGCATTGTGGACTCAGCAAGTGTGACTGAGCTGCAATAGACAGAGAGGCTACCGTGTGTGTGTGTGTGTGTGTGTGTGTGTGTTTCCAGAGTTTACATAAAGGCTTTTACTGAAGCTTTATTGTTTTATCCACTTTGAATATATGGCGACATTTACTGGAGATTGTTTTTGTTGGTCGAAACTCAGTGCGATAAACAGCTGAAAGAGATGAGTGGAGCCCCAACTAACATTTACTTTCATGATCTGCCCGTTATTTTCTTTGTTGTACGATGAATCAACTTGGCTATAGCTGTAACCAGATTTTGTTTGTGATTTTCAAAATAGCTGCTGACTAATTTTCCATCACTGAAATACTCAGTCAATTAACAACTAGGTTCAACTGTAAAATGGAGAGATTGGGGCATACAAGGCTGTAGGAAGTGACCTCACATTAAACTTTGCTGATTTGGAAAAAATAAAAAAAACACCAAGAGAAATAAAAGTGGATGAAAATTGAATTGAAATGGAACATATCAATTTGAATACACACATCCAGTCTTTTATTTTGGTGAGCAATTGTTTCTTGTCTCCAATCCAGGAATGAAGACAGGATGGAGCGGAGCGAACGGCAGACATGCACCAAGATGGACAGTATTGAAGCTGCAGAAGAACAGTGAGTGCAGTTTTTCAGTTTTTGTTTGTTTTGTTTTCAGTTTGTTTCAGTAAAATTGTGTGTTTGTGTGCCTCTGTCAGGCCCACACACATGCATGTCTTCATTTTTTTTAATGTCCAACCATAGACACCCCAGTCTGGAGGAGGTGCTGTCGTGGGCACGGAGCTTTGAGATGATGCTGCGCTCGCTGGAGGGCCGGGAGATCTTCCGGGAGTTCCTGCGCTCGGAGTACAGCGAGGACAACCTGCTTTTCTGGTTGGCCTGTGAAGAGCTGAAGAAGGAGACAAATCCCTCCGTGGTGGATGAGAAGGCCAGGATCATATATGAGGACTATGTGTCCATATTGTCACCCAAAGAGGTACTGATTTTTATTCATCAGGAGTGAACCACCACAGGAACAGAGTGGGGAAAAAACTGCCTTTTTGCTTAAAAATTGTTTATAAATGTATAATTTATAAAAAGTAATTTAACGCACTTTCCTTTTGAAGGAAAGTGAATTGAAATCATTTTGCTGATCCCATGACTTTGCCTTGTAGCACCATCATCAGGACAAAGTTTGTCTAAATAATATCTTCATAAAGCATCTATAATTCATGAATCAAATTTGCTTTTCCTAGGTGAGTCTGGACTCACGGGTCAGAGAGGGTATAAACCAGAGCCTGGCCGAGCCCAGCAACTTGATGTATGAGGAGGCCCAGCTCCAGATCTACACCCTGATGCACCGCGACTCCTTCCCCCGTTTCCTCAACTCCTCCGTTTACAGAGACCTCCTGGCCAGCAGGAGGCGCACATGCCTCGACACCTAGACCCCTCTACCCTCTCTCATTGCCATCGTACGCCAACGAGACTACTACTTAAACTTCAAATACTACTATGGTGCCAGAAGTCGGGTTTGGAAAATCTCTCCCTCTTTTTTGAGTGAAAAGACTGAATGACATCCAAGATAGCTGGTTGTGTTTTTATTTATATTTTTTAAGCAATTTATATCCAGTTCTCCACTGGAGCCAGGTCGGCCTTTGCTGGTTGGTTATTGGTCAATTTAAGACCATTAATGCTGGCCAGTGATTGTTTTGCTAGCAATTTGTGGTGTTTGTTTCGGTTGACTGGCCAACCCACATGTCAACAGTTGGTTGAAATGGCTAAACTGATGGCCAACTGTTGTTCACCTGTGGACAAGGACTCCTCAGGCAGTGGGGACAGAAAGAGAGAGAGAAGGAGAGAGACGAAAAAGGACAAGCCAACTGTTCCTGTACTGTAATATTTAGACCTCATGCTTTCTCCCTTCACTTTAATGTTCTCTCTCTTTGCTCATCCTCTTACACACACACACACACACACACACACACACACACACACACATGTATATATATGTGTGTCCAATTCCTTGACTTGTTTGATTTTGTTTTTAATTTCTTTTCTTGTCCAAACATGACACCTAGTTGTTGGTTGGAGTTGGGGCGTTTCTGCCTATTTAACCAGTAGAAACACTGGCTCTGCATGTGACTCTCTCTCTCTCTCTACAGTAGCTTGACGATGTAAGCCGTGGACTGCAAACGTTTTTGAATATTGAGATGTATTAAGACAGAGGACCTGTCCCTCTGTCTGGCTGTCTATGTTCAGTGAAGGGAAAAAGTACACTTCTGCCAATTTTAAGCTTACTGCAGATTTTTGTTTTTATAGAGGAGATTTGATGGCTTCTGCAGCAATGGCGGCAGCAGCACCACCACCTACCCCTCCATCCTGCCATCCATCCATCCATCCTGTCCGTCCTGTCCAAGCACTTTCCTTCTTTAGGATTCTTTAACTGGGAGAAGTAAGGGCTACAATTGTGGTTGGGCAGCTACATGTATTATTATTACTCATGAACTTTAGACAAAAAAAAATCTCTTCTATGAGAAAATCACAATGCCTTCACATGTAAGAAAAGGCAGCACAAGCGCTGCTGGAGTTTTTCTGGAAAGCAACCACAGTTTGTCCCAACGATCCCTACCTCCCACCCCCCTACCCCTTTCCTCCTTCCAGCTGAGACCATCACAGCCTGACAAGCACAGCTGCCCAATGTGGGGAAAACAAAAACGGCATGGCTGGAGAAAATTAAAATGAAAGCAAACCCACATTGACTCCAAATGGTCATCTACATTTTGAAATTCTTGAGCAGAAAAAGAGGGTATACTTTATGGAGTTTTGCCGTGAACTGAGCATTATGGAAAGCTGGTTCTGCTTGGAGAGCATAGATGCAGCAGGCACTGATGTAATTGAGAGGGTTTAGTGAGCCCTGACCTTTGTCTGTAAGGCTTTAGCTTTAGACGCTGTAGGTAATATGACGGTCTATGGAGATGGACATCCAATATCTCGCTGCCGATAAAGTGAACCAGGTGCCAAACATGGTGTCAAAGATGCTGTAAAGAGATATCAGGTGTGACTTGTCACTAAGCTTTAGAGTCCCAGGCATTCTGGTGTCTGTTTGCCAGGCAGATGAAGTCGGTAGAGTGTATGGTAGTGCTTCAGTTAGCTGCTGCCCATTTAAGATACTGATTTTTTTTTTTTTACCAGAGTGAGTGAAAAGGGTTGGTATAATAATGCTAACATGCTAGCCTTTTCAGCAAGGCTAAGTCAATTTCAGCATGCTGTAGGCAAGCAGTCAGCATGCTTGTGCTAGCCATGCTAATCCTCCATCCCACTGCCAGCCCTCACACACACTCTGGTTTGTTTTTCTTAACTGACTTTGACAGCATGCAATGGTAATGGCTATGTGTGTGTTTGTGTGTGGTACAGTTACACACTAAACAGAGAAAATTAGAAAAAAAAACTTTAAGGGGTTCTTGCCAAATGTCCCATTAACATTTTTCGTATATAAAAGGACATTTTGTTTTTGATGATGTGAACATTTAAACATGAACTTTTGATCCTGGCCTGTGGACGTGCAGTAGAAGGTGCATGAGTGCAGTATATGCTGTTATTTTAATTAACTGGGCCTCCAAGTGTATTCATCATGTCACATGATGGATAGCTGACATCCTGGTTTGGTGGTTAGTGCAGTCTTAAAGTGTCAATGAAACAGTGCCACTCCTCACTGATAAATGTAGGCATCCGTTGTTGCCATCTCCTTAAACTACCTGAAGTTCATGTGCCAAGTTTGTCTTGATTAAACTTAAGAGTAGAGGATGCAGGGTGTCAGGGATACTATTGAAGTGTAATTAACTAATATTAGTTACTGATATTAGATTGAAGTCTATTTCAAGATGTGTCCCACTATGTTAGACTGGTTTTGAATTGTCTGAAGGTTAACTTATAAATTAGGAACAACCAGCATACACCATTTTGATGCCTCTGCTGGATTATTCAAGATTATTTTCACCTGCAGTAACTAGATGAAGCTGCCAGTTGAAAGCCAAGCTAACATATTTCTACAAAAGCTTTCTGTCATGAAGTATTGGTTATAAATCAGTAAAATTGATCCTGCAAAGTCAAGAAGGCAAGTCTACACCAACAGTTACCCAACAGTTTTGTAATGTTCTTTATTGAAAACATACTATATTTAACCTTTGGCAATACAGCACTCACATGCAGACTACATTGCCATCCATAAGGGCTTGATTGATATTGCTTCGCTGCTTTAATGAAGAGCTGTGCATGCATGCGCCCAGGTGATCAGAAGCAGAGGAATACAGAGCAATTAACTAGTTCTGATACTAAAGTATCAGTTTATATTTCCTCCTCAGAGCAAGTTTTCATTTCCAGGAAACATTAAGCATTTTTGACATTGTATTTGGCTGGCTCTGTCACTTTTTAAGGCAGTAAAAGAATGCCTGTCACTCCTAAGGCTCTCTTGCAGACGAATCCCTCTTCTGCACAGTATAGTTGTGTTTCCTCGTCAACGAGTCAACACAGTAATTAACATGAGAATGTGCTTTTCACCAGGAACCAGATAACAAATTCATGGTGCAATTAAACCAAGTTTACATTTATAAATTGTGAGATGTGTGTACCTTATTGAATACTCATAAACAACGGGGAGATAATTGTTCCCAGTGTGTGAGCAGAGAAGCCAGCAGGTGTAAGTCTGGCACCGGTCTCTGCCTAGTGGTGACGGACAGTCGTGAGTTAAGAACTGGGAGTGTTTTACTGGGAGGACAGAGACAGCAGTGACCCCAAGATTTCTGCTTACGTCCTTTCCTCTTAATTTATTGTGACTTTTACACAGCGGGGGAAAAGTACACGGTTGTTTATTTTTAATAACTGCATTTGAAATGTGGATTTTACAAGCAATGATGATGATGTGAAGAGATGTAGTGTCATTGCTGAGTTTAGATTTTTTTTTTTTCTGTCTTTAAATTTCCTTGAGTTCCAAGTGAGCAGATTTTGGAAACGTGGCTGTGGTTTTGACTTCAAAAACAAACAAAAAAAGACAGAAGGAAAAGTTGAGAGCTGAAGTGTCCTGATGGGATGGAGGAGGTTTGCGAAGCTTTGGCCTTACTGACACGTTTTATTTTTTTCCCTTTGTATAAAAGAAAACAACAAACGTCTCTGTAGGCTTTTCACTACCTCTCATGTTGGTTAATTTATTTCACATCTAGTTGTCAATGTACAAGTTGTTTTTAGATCTACTTGAAGCCTAACACTGTAAACAAAAAATGTGCACAGAAAAATGACTATGTATATGACCCGAGGGGTTAAAGAGAGCTTGGCCTAGTCAACATTATTTTTTGTTTGTATGTATGTTTGTTTTTAATTGTGTTGAGCTGAACTAGATTTTGCATCTCTATAAAGAATTCAGGAATCCACTGTCTAAGGGCTAATCCCATTTTTGCCTATGCAAATCTGTTACTGTGGGTGAGTTGGGAAAGGTTGAGCTACCGCACCTTTCACCTGTTTTAGATGGACCATGGTTTACATTGCCCTTTGCTGATATTCTTCAATCTTACTCAGCAAAAATGTATGCTTATTTTTGTTTCTATATAAATATTATATATGAATATATATAAAACAAGTAATATACAGAGAAAATAGTATATGCCTTCGTGATGATAAAAAAAGAAACCTTGCTGAAAACAAATAAATGTGTTGTTATCTGACATTATGTGGCTGTGTGCTGGAGTCTTGGTAAGATGATTACAGATGACTGGAATTCAACTGACAGTGAAGCGACTGACTGAAATGTTGATTGACTGTTGAGAAAAACTGTCGTTACTCAGGCTACAATACCTAGTAGCTGATCCTGTGCAGTATTTCCTAGCTGGGGGGGGCTTTATTTATTCAAGGAGCAACCACATCATGACTTTTTTGTGACAAATATTGTTCTCCAACCCCAGGCCTGTGAGCTGAAGAGGGTATATGGGACACACAGGACTTGTCCTTGTCATTTTTTCGCTGTAACATTTGGTCATTTTAAAAGCAAGACTATGTAACCTTTGCTAAACAGAGGCCATTTTGCCACATGTGACAGTTAAGGAACAAGAGCAAATGAATGAAACATTGTGTGAAAGTAGCACAAGTAGAGAAATCAAAGTCAACAAGCTGGTGGTCACACCAGACCAAGTAAGGTTGCAACACCAAAAACCAATGAGCATTTTGTATTGAGCAAAGGTATGTTTTACAGAGTTGTGTTGTTTCTTCATGCAAAAGTTACATAGTCTAACTTTGAAGGGCTGAGTTGGATCTAAAGCTGGAAACAAACTGAGCTATTAACGGCATCTGCCTTTGAGATGTGCACTGTCTACACACAAGTCACATTTTTTAAACCAGTAATTCATGAATATTTTTTTTAATAATGCCACTTGCCATATAATATTTCATAATTTTATAGTGATTATCTTTTCATTGTTTGTCAGCTGTTGTGAATTTGTAATCACGTGTGCAGCGCTACATCATCAGCAAACAGCAGCAACTTCTTTTCTATTCTTCAACTTCTTTGAACTTTTTGGTAGCTGCATTCTGTCAGACTATCACTGTGTGAAAAAGGTAGCGCTGAGGTTAATTTTCTTCATATATATATATATATTCCACTAATGCAAAATGTAAGAAAAGTCATAATGGGTTACTTTGGAAGCCTTTCACTCAGCTCTTAAGAGCCCCTTTTAACTTTGAATTGAGGTTTGATTTAGAACTTATAATGCTTTGTTTTTATTAATATTCTTTATTTGTACAGAACATTTATCTCCTGAACTGAAATGGAAACAAGAATATTAGAATATGTATATTTTTCCCTGCAGTTTCTCACAGTGCATCATGGCTTAGGGGAAGACAGGTTTATCACCTGATGTTGGTTTGAAACTTTTCTCAATGTTTGTGCTGTATCCTCAGTTGAACTGGTGCCTATTTTATGCTTCACAACAGACCTCAAAATCTCTTCCTGTCCTGCTGTCTGTCTCACTTTATCTCTCTCTTGGGCTCTCACTTACTCTCTCTGTAACACCACATGTGCAAAACTGTTGATATCAGTTAGAGCAGAGATGATCCCGTTTTACAGCAAAAATTACATTGTTTTGTCATCCTCTGTGAATGCCAGCTTCAGCATATTGTCTCTTTCATACCTCCTCCGGAGTTGTTTCTGCTACTTTGGGAAAGAGATTGTTTGTGCAGGTACTGATTGAAGTTTCAACAGTTTTAGGCAATCACAAGCCTCTATGGTTTTTTGACATACCTGTGTAGATAGATCACATAGTTGAAAGATGATCCGCAGGTGAAAATAAAAAGAATTTTACTGTCACTTAAGGCAACTAAAAAAAGGTGACATTTTTTCTATCGAGCATGCTTTTTGCTAAATAAATGAAATAATTCAGTTATTTGCTATAAACAATACTGTATGAGTATGTATTCAAGTACTGCAGTATGCAGACAATTAAAAATATCAGAAACTCTTTTCAGAGGTTCGTATTTTTCTTCTAGTATGTTTCACTAATATTGAAGGTTATGGATACTTAATTCTTGTTTTGAGTGTCTCATGAATTACCAGAATGACTAAAGGACCCTCTTTGTATTAACAAATGTAGACTATGGTTGATTATTTCCACATGCATGACTTGCAGAGTTTACTTGCTAGTGCAGCAGGCTTTTTCATCATGGACTTTGGTCAGTCAAGGTCAACTTTTCACTATTTCTCACTAGAGGCTTGACAGTTTTTGATGATGAAAGATCCTTGACGTTACTAAATGGTTAAAAGTGAAGGTCAGTCAGACTGTAGAGTGCAATTTGATTGCACAGTGTCATTTTAAATTAAAGAGCAGACGTGACTTTGAGCTTTCAGATTTAATATGCTGAGATGATAACAATTGACAGCTAAACTTCTAACAGCAGCAGCCAGTAAGAGTGAGCTCCTGAGTTGTTAGGATCTGATTGCTTGCCATCATGACTTTGAATTTTATCAAAGTAAACTGATCATCAAACTCTGATTTGCATCACTGTCTAAAGCACCCATAAGATGCAGGAATCCCTTAACTGCAGCACCAAAAAGACTTTTCATATTAGTCCACCCGCAATGAAACAACATCCTCTGTTGTACAATAACAAAGCAGGGACTCATCTCATCCAGCTAGCTCATCTAGCCTCATCTTACAGTGCTGTACAGAGCTCGTACGAAATTAACAACATGGAGCATTTTAGGGAATTTCTTCATTGTGAGAAACATTTAATTGTGTTGGTATTGGCAAATCTCTGCATGATGGTACAATTCAGATGTGACTTTAGTTTTCACAAAGGAAAGTAGAATTATTTGAACCCAGGCATAGTTTACAAAATGTGGACTTCTTTCGGTTAATACATATTCACTAGCTCTGCAAAACTGTAGTTGAACCATGATGGGTATCAAGAAACAGTTGGGTAAACTGAAACATGGAAACATACATGTTCACATTGGTTTCATGCCACTCTCATATCTGTATGCTAATTGTGAAGCTACAGCCAGCAGCCAGTTTGCTTATATTAGCTAGGACTAGCGAGCTAAGATGAACTACAGCCAGCAGCATGTTAATTTAGCTAAACTAGGACTAGCTAGCTAAGACGACTTGCCATCCTGGATCAGTCCACTTCTAAAGCTCACTAATATTATATCATTTGTTTAATGCATACATCAAGTGTAAAAATAACATTGATTGTGTGATTGTTATGATTGTTGTGTGTGTGTGTGTACTTTGGGGTGTAATGTCTCTATTCAATGATGACTTCAGAAACAATTTTGCTAAGCTAACTGTATGCTGGCCCGAGCTTCATATTTATGAGACAAAACAGGGTGGTGTTGATATTATCATCTAAACCTTGGCAAGTAAATTGAATACATGTATTTCCAAAATGTTTATTCTTTTGAGAAATGGTATTAAGAAGAATAATTATGCTACATAAAATCTAAAAACACAGATGGAAGAACAAGGTTGAATTTGCCTGACACAATGGTCAATGCAACAGTGATGCTTCTTTGGTGAATACAGTTTATCAAAATTATAAATGATCAACATTTTGTTTCAATGTAAAGGGGTCAAATTAATTGCTGGAATACAAAAATCACATGTTCTGCTGGACTCTATATTGGTTAAAAAATACATTTTTTGTTTATTTTTTCTTTTCATTTTGCCATCGTACGTTTTATGTCATCTCTCTGAATCATCCACATACACAATAGTCCACTTCATAGACTTTCAAACAATAGACCTGAAGACTTAGTAAACAGACACTGAACATTTCTCAAATGTGACTGATGTGGAACTACATGCAACTGCATCCGATCAAACTGAAATTGTAACCATGCCATGACAGAAGTTTTCACAAATTTTTTATTTGTTTTCTACTGTTTAATTTATTTTGACAAGGGGTTTATTTCAGTCTTTGTTTTCAAAAATTGTTGTTGATCAGCATTTAACTTCACATGAATTGCCCTCAAGTTAACAGTTCAGATGTGGTACATGTTGAACAATTGATATAAACATAATATGATTCATTTGCTGGCTTTCGTTACACAATGACATCTTGCATTAAAAGAAAACTTCAGTCTATGGTAACTGCCCTTGAATATCTGTTATTTAAATAGTGCTGCTAGAGAAAGAAATCTAATTGTAACAACTTACAATAAATACATGATAGATTTTTGCCAAATGTTGACTGTGTTTTTCTGTGACTGGAAGTGTGGGGGATAACCAGCAAATACAACCTGAGACTTCTGTAAATGCAACAAAACATCAAGGAATAGTGTTTTATGTACACTCTGTAGCATAAAAAAGTGAAAATGAAAAAAAAACCCTGCCATTCTATACTATGTCGAAAAATGCCAAAAACTGTCAAAAAATGTCAAAAAAAACTTTGCCAAAAAAAACAACACAACATCAAGGAATAGTGTTTTATGTACACTCCATTGCAAAAATCTGTTAAAATGTATAAAAAGGTCATACTCGAGTATTTCATAAAAATGAAAAAAGCATGAAAAAAATGCCATGCGATGTCAAAAAATGATAAAAAATGTCAAAAAAAAATTTTGACCTGAAAACACAACTAAACATCAAGTAATGATATTTTATATACACGCCATGATGTTATATGTGTTAAAAATGCAATAAAAAGTTCATAGATGAGTATGTCATAAAATTTAAAAAAACGTCATACTATAATATGTCGAAAAATGCCAAAAAATATATTTTTTTAATTTGGCCTGAAAACACAACAAAACATCAAGGAGTAGTCTTTTATATACACTCCATAGGGTAATATGTGTTAATCATGCATAAAAAGTTATACTACAGTATGTCATGAAAATGAAAAAAAACACAATACTATGTCGAAAAATGCAAAAAAATGTCAAAAAATGTCAAAAAAAAATTTTGCCAAAAAAAACAACACAACATCAAGGAATAGTGTTTTATGTACACGCCATTGCATAAATGTGTTAAAAATGTATAAAAAGGTCATACTCGAGTATTTCATAAAAATGAAAAAAGCATGAAAAAAATGGCATACGATGTCAAAAACTGCTAAAAAATGTCAAAAAAAATTTTGACCTGAAAACACAACTAAACATCAAGTAATGATATTTTATATACACGCCATGATGTTATATGTGTTAAAAATGCAATAAAAAGTTCATAGATGAGTATGTCATAAAATTTAAAAAAACGTCATACTATAATATGTCAAAAAATGCCAAAAAATATATTTTTTTAATTTGGCCTGAAAACACAACAAAACATCAAGGAGTAGTCTTTTATATACACTCCATAGGGTAATATGTGTTAATCATGCATAAAAAGTTATACTACAGTATGTCATGAAAATGAAAAAAAACACAATACTATGTCGAAAAATGCCAAAAAATGTCAAAAAATGTCAAAAAAAAATTTTGCCAAAAAAAACAACACAACATCAAGGAATAGTGTTTTATGTACACTCCATTGCATAAATGTGTTAAAAATGTATAAAAAGGTCATACTCAAGTATTTCATAAAAATGAAAAAAGCATGAAAAAAATGCCATACGATGTCAAAAAATGCTAAAAAAATGTCAAAAAAAATTTTGACCTGAAAACACAACTAAACATCAAGTAATGATATTTTATATATACGCCATAATGTTATATGTGTTAAAAATGCAATAAAAAGTTCATAGATGAGTATGTCATAAAATTTTAAAAAACGTCATACTATAATATGTCAAAAAATGCCAAAAAAATGTTTTTTTTTAATTTGGCCTGAAAACACAACAAAACATCAAGGAGTAGTCTTTTATATACACTCCATAGGGTAATATGTGTTAATCATGCATAAAAAAGTTATACTACAGTATGTCATGAAAATGAAAAAAAAAACACAATACTATGTCGAAAAATGCCAAAAAATGTCAAAAAATGTCAAAAAAAATTTTGCCAAAAAAAACAACACAACATCAAGGAATAGTGTTTTATGTACACTCCATTGCATAAATGTGTTAAAAATGTATAAAAAGGTCATACTCGAGTATTTCATAAAAATGAAAAAAGCATGAAAAAAATGCCATACGATGTCAAAAAATGCTAAAAAATGTCAAAAAAAATTTTGACCTGAAAACACAACTAAACATCAAGTAATGATATTTTATATACACGCCATAATGTTATATGTGTTAAAAATGCAATAAAAAGTTCATAGATGAGTATGTCATAAAATTTAAAAAAACGTCATACTATAATATGTCAAAAAATGCCAAAAAAATTTTTTTTTAATTTGGCCTGAAAACACAACAAAACATCGAGGAGTAGTCTTTTATATACATTCCATAGGGTAATATGTGTTAATCATGCATAAAAAAGTTATACTACAGTATGTCATGAAAATAAAAAAAAACACAATACTATGTCGAAAAATGCCAAAAAATGTCAAAAAATGTCAAAAAAAAATTTTGCCAAAAAAAACAACACAACATCAAGGAATAGTGTTTTATGTACACTCCATTGCATAAATGTGTTAAAAATGTATAAAAAGGTCATACTCGAGTATTTCATAAAAATGAAAAAAGCATGAAAAAAATGCCATACGATGTCAAAAAATGCTAAAAAATGTCAAAAAAAATTTTGACCTGAAAACACAACTAAACATCAAGTAATGATATTTTATATATACGCCATAATGTTATATGTGTTAAAAATGCAATAAAAAGTTCATAGATGAGTATGTCATAAAATTTAAAAAAACGTCATACTATAATATGTCGAAAAATGCCCCCCAAAATATTTTTTTTTAATTTGGCCTGAAAACACAACAAAACATCAAGGAGTAGTCTTTTATATACACTCCATTGTGTAATATGTGTTAATCATGCATAAAAAAGTTATACTACAGTATGTCATGAAAATGAAAAAAACACAAAACTATTCTATGTCGAAAAATGCCAAAAAATATTTAAAAAATTTTTGGCCTGAAAATGCAAAAAAACATCAAGGAATAGTGTTTTATGTACACTCCGTAGCATAATATGTGTTAAAAATGTATAAAATGGTCATACTCGAGTATATCATGAAAATGAAAAAAACACGATACTCTTACTATGTTGAAAAGTTACAAGAAATGTCAAATTTTCTTCAGAATTTTCATCAGAAATATTAAGAAATATTAGAAATATTGTCGTAAAAACATATAAAAACATAAAAGAATAGTATTTCACAAATACGTCATAGTATATAATATGTAAAAAGGTCATTTTACAGTATTTCATTAAAAAAAAGCCTATAAATATTTCATAGTATTCATCACAAAATATACATACATAATGATATGTTTTCAAAACACTGACAAATGGACACAGTAAAAGTGGATACATCAAAATTTAAAAATGCTTTATTCAACCTCAACCACAAAGGATTAGTATCCCAAGTAACAAAAAAAAGTCGAAAGACTGGAACCAGGACAGCTGGATACACAGACAGAGAGTTAAGAATTCACAATGTCTTATATACTTTATGTCAGTATCAAAAAATAACTCAATCATTTTTGCCTACATCAGCAGGAATAGTGATTTCTCATTGGCTGAAATGTGTGGAGATATTTCTTGGTTACATAGAAAAAAAATTAAAGAACAATGTTTAATGAACACGTCATAGCTAAGATATGTTAAAAATACAAAAAGGTCCCACTGTAGTATGTTGTAAAAAAAGAATAATGCCAAAATTAACATGGCCTAATAACGCAACAAATGAAATGAAAATATTGTTTATAAACACTGCATAGCATAATATACCTTGCATGCAAAATAGGTCACAGTATGTCATAAAAACAGGAAAAAAGTACATACCATGTATCGTAACAATGTTTTTCAAAATGTCAATATTTCAAATGGCTTAAAAATGCCATGGAACAGTAGTGTTGAAGTGTTATGAAGAGTCCATAGCATATCAGGTGTTTATATGCAAAAAAAATTGTTTTCACAACATGGCATGGCGTTTTTGGACTTTTTTGTTTTTGACATCCAATATGATAGGATAATATTTTTTGGCATATTAACGCCAGATATGCTATGAAAATGTCAAAAAATGCCATGCATGTCATAAAAACCTGAAAAATGTCAAAATTTAACATGGCCTAAAAATGCCACAAACATTGAATAATAGTGGTAAACACATCATATCAGGCATCAAAAATGTAGGAAGACATCATAGTCAACTATGTCGTAAAAACGAGAACCCCCCACCACACATAATAAAAACGTGAAAAAATGTCATACTGTGGCATATCGTAAAAATGTGAAAAATGCCAAAATTTAACATGGCTTAAAAATGCCACAGAACATCAGTGAATAATATTCTATGTTAAATATGTTGAATAATGTTAATGTCATTTGTCGTAAAAATGCAAAAAGAATGCAGGAAAAAAATCATAGTAAACAATGCCATAAAAGCACAAAAAAAGCAAAAAAGCCCAAACAAAACAAAAAAAAAAAACACCAACCCACAACAATGACAAAATTTAACAAGGCCTAAAAATGCCACAGGATATCAAGGAAAAGTGCTTTATAAACACCACATCACATTACAGGCAATAAAAATGCTAAAAAAAAAAAAAAAAAAGAGAGAAAAGGGTCATAGTTATGTAATAACTATGTATGTAACATGTCATGAAAAGGCAAAAAAACACCGCCATGCACCGCCTGCATGTCGTAAAATGCAAAAAATGGCAAAATTGAATATGGCCGAAAAAGGCCACAAAACATTAAAGAATAGTGTTTTATAAACACTACTTCACATAACATGCATTAAAAATGAAAAAAGGTCCTAGTCTACAATGTCATAGAAACACAAAAATGCCATACATAAGATGGCATAAAAATGTGAACGATATCAAAATTTAACATGGCCTAAAAATGCCATAAAACATCAACAGTAGTGTTTTATAAACACTTCATATCATATCAGGCATTACAAATGCATGAAAAAATCATAGTGAACTATGTCATAAAAACGCAACAAAACAGCGTTTTTCACGTCATAAAAATGTGAAAAATGTCAAAATTTAACATAACATTTTACATGGCCTAAAAAGGCCACAAAGCATCAAAGAATAATGTTGTATCATTACTCTATAGTATATCAGGCATTAATGTAAAAATATATATATATAAAAAAACAAAAAACCTTAAACCAAAAACTGTAAAAATGTGAAAAATGCCAAAATTTTAAATGGCCTAATAAGGCAACAAAACTTGAAAGAATAGTGGTTAGCATAGCATAACAGGCATCTCCAAATCTATGACCAAGTACTGGTAAAACTAATGGAATTAATGGAAATAAATCATAAATTTCAGACATCTATTTCCTCCACTAATGTGATTTCTCTCTCTTTTTTCTGTTCAAGTCAGCCACACTGTAAAGTTGTCCATCAGGTATGTACAACCAAGTACTTTAATCTTCAGCACTGTTTGCTTTTTCTTGGTAGAAATTTTAAGTGAAGAACCTCAGAACACTGACTGGAGGTCAGTAACAGATTAGGGACAATCTTGGAAATAACCTGGAGAGAGACAGAAGCACCGGAAATCCAGAAGAAATTTTTAAACCCAAAGACCTCGCCAGCAGAGATTATGCAAGTTGGTCAGACATTTTCAAAACTGCTGTTTAGAACACTGCAGAGGTAGAAAGAGGCAGCCTCATTTAAAAACATCTTTAATTAATTCACTGGAGCGAAACAAAATCATGTCTTCAGACTTGTTTACATTCAGAAAACAGGGTGAGACCACATGCTGAGGACAGGAGAGGAGGCAGGTTTGTGTGCATGGGTGCTCTCTCATATAGTTCTCTGTATGTTTAAGTCTATGTGTATTTCTCCATACAGTCCTCTCTGTATATATGGGCATGAGTATGGAGTAGCGTGTGTGTGTGTGTGTGTGTGTGTGTGTGTGTGTGTGTGTGTGTGTGTGTGTGTGCATGTGCATGTGTTTGTTTGTGTTTCCTCTCTCTCAGACAGTCTTTTGATCTTTCGCCTCCAGGGCTGCTGAGGCAGATGCTGAGTCCTCCTGGGTCTCGTCTAAACCCTGGCTGCAGCCTCGATCACCTGACTGCATGCCATCTTTCACCGTAATGGCAGCGTCTATACTCTCATAAGGCTCTGATGTGCACTGAGAAAGACAGGAAAAGAGAGGAATTTTAGCAGAAACATTAGCGCAATAATCTTTGTTAATAGCCTGTATTGTACTTACAAGATTTTTCTACAGAGTCTATACAGCAAGTAGGATCAGTAGGATAAGAAATTATTTTGAAAAAATTGCCCTGTTTATCCCCTCTGCTGTGTTAATAATATAATCTCAATTAATGTTATATGACATATGGCACACTTTCTCATTGTGCTAGTAATACATGTAATGATGATCTGCATTTCTAAAGGTTAAGTTCAACCTTTTGGGAAATACACTTACACTCTTCCCAAAATACACTTTTGGGAAAATACATTCTCATTTGCTTACTTCCAAAGAGTGAGACGAGATGACCAATATCCCTTCTTGACAGGAGAGGGTTATTTTAGCTTAGTTTACTAATCTGAACAAACATCAAAGAACTAGTTTGGGCTTTATGACATTTAGGTACCACACTATTTCTTGGCAAGGAGCAGATAAGAGAGAAGTTTGAATCTTTACATCCACACCTTGCCAAGAAACCTTATAACAATGAACATATTTCTGGCCAAGGCTTTCTGGCTTTTTGGAAACCTTGCAGATCAGGGAGTGACCAAAATGTTCTGAAGAAACAAGTCAGATTTTCATTTCACAAAGGCCTTAAATGAGCCATGTCTTAAAAGCCTTCAAACTGCAGTGTGTATAAAGAGGTAGGGATTTTCTGTTATTTTGTTCCTCACCTGTGTTGCCCTGCTGCTGGACCTGTGCGAGGGCCCCATGGCGATGTTGACGCTGGACGAGGACTGTGTGTCAGTGGTGTTTCCCCCTTCAGCGGCAGACAGCCCAGAGATAACCAGGCCACTGGAGAAGCTACGCTTCCCAAACAGTAGGCTGAGGGTGGATGAAGATGAAGAGACCTGGGAAAAGGCAACACAGAGCGAGATAATGCAGTTCTTGCATATAAAATGATAGTGTAAGATTCCATGTAAGAGCACAAAACATAAATATGCTCCTGCACAAACAATTGTAAGAGACAGTGGGCTGTGTTTAATACATCAACTTGTTTTGTGTCTGCGTGCAGGTAGTTTTTATTCATTTGTAATGATCAATCATTTAAAAATCATGACTTAGAAGGCTGTTACCCAGAAATCTTTTAAAAGTTTACTATATTGAAATCTTTATTGGCTTACCATGCACTGCAGTGTGTAAATCAACAGTGAGTGTGTATGTATAGAGGTGTGACAAACTCTTACCTGGCTGGAGCGCTGTTGATGCTGTGCTGCCTGGAGCTGCGAGCTGATCCCACCTGCTCCTGAGAGACGAGGGACCTGAGGAGAGAGGGAGAGATCCTCTTATTACTTTATATTCCCTCAGTAAAGGCTGACTAAACTTTAACTCAACCATCATGTATTTGTATACCTGGGAGAATATAGAGGCTATGGATGTGTTGAAGGAGAGCTGACTGTTGGACAGACGCTGGACGAGCCCATGGGTGGACCCCGAGTCCAAGATAGGCCCTGATTGGCTGCTGACGGGCGGACGCTGACTCTGAGGCTGCACTGACCGGCTACGGTACTCCCTCCTGGCTGCAGAAACACATACACTGTTTGTGTATCTGGACTGTGTGTGTATGTTTGTGCCTCTATTTCCCCACGTTCATAACCCAACCTAGTTGCCTGTTCACGCTGTGGTTTATTTGGGAATGAAGACTTGATTTTAGAATTAAAATTTTAACTAGGCTTGGTAGTGACAGTAAGTAAATCATGAATCAATGTAGCAAACAGATTTTCCACAAGAATAACAAGACACATTTGTGTGTTTGTGTGTATGTGTGTGTGTACACGTGTGTTGGTGTGTACCTGCGTTGTGGTGTCTGTGGCTGTGTGTCGTCCTCGCTCTGTGTTGGTAGAGGCTCAGGCTGTTGGATGTAACGGAGGAGGGGCGGTTGTGGCTCAGCGAGGACGAACCGCCGGCACCACAGTCCACATCCTCCATGTTCACACCGCTGTTGCAGCTGGTCAGGTTGTCCTTACGTACCCTGCAGAACACACACACACACACACACACACACACACATCCAGTTCTGGTTTACTTATTCATGTTCACATCAGTGCAGGGGACAAAAACTGGCAAGGGGCCATCAAAAATTTAGCAAGCCTTCAGCATGCCAACTGTTCCAGCTGGTTAACCACACACACACACACAAACATAAACTTGCAGTCAGAGAGAGAGAGATGTTACATAACTATGTTAGCATATGTGACACACACCAGTGCACTCTTCCTTTTAAATTAGTTCAATGTGCACCAGCTGAAGAGGGACAGTTTGTCTCCTTGGCTCCTTAGCTACTTAGTGAAATTAAGACAACACCTTTAACCCAAGACCGATGAAACAGGATTAACAATCTAATCCAATCTGAAAGAAAAACTGAGCCACTAAGAATCTTAAGAGAGAGCACCACCCAGGAACAAACACAACCCATTAGCCGACCTGCAGAGGTTAATGCAGAGCCTATACAATAAGCTATGATTAAGGTAATGTGGAAAGGAGGGATCGAGAAACCAAAGAGAAGATACAGGGAGATGGAAGGACGTGGAGCCACAGGAAAAGAGAGAGAAGGAGGGAAGTAAAGAAGCAACATTGCTGCAGACAGCACAAAGTCAGAAGCATTTGGCTGCACTCCAACTCTGCACTGCCACTGCCACTGCCCCTGTACAAGTATTTAAAACTACATTAAATTGGCTGGGGGATGCCTCTCCCCGGCACTGACTTCCATCAAGTCAGTATCTGCTAATCCACAGAGAAGCACTAACTAAAGCAGGCAGCCGGAGCATCAATTTGCACTTTATCCAGAGTGATTGATACCAAATACTAACAAAAAACCCCAAAAAAAAAACATTCAAAAAGTTTTGTTTTGTATGTGATTTTGGTCAGTAGTCTGCTGCAGGTTATCAACCTAATACAACTCACTCTAAGGCAGTGTTATTTGTAAAAACTACAAATGTTCACTCGTGAAACCATATTTTTCTATCCCAGTACATATTAGCTGCACACAACAAATGACATTTTGAGCAATAACCCTGAGTTGAAACTGAGGGTTATTGATTTAATTGTGTGCTCCAAAAAAAGAGAAAACAACAACAAACCAAGCGTCTTATCCAGAGTGTCTTATCCAAAGGGTTCCAGGAACTGAATCCATGACCTTTCAGCAACAGCAGCAGTCTTTCTACCCAACACACTGAACTAAATAAGAAATGATGAGGGAGCCGTTTTGTTATTTCTATATTTATCGTGTGAAGAATGTTAATTGAAGAGCACAGTCGGAAAAGAAAAAAAATTGGAGGCGGTTGAGTCTGAGGGGGACAAGGAGGAAAAGACAGAAAACAAACAGACTGCACTTCTGACCGAGGTAGGAAATACTGAACTGACCGTAACCATTTAGAGCACAGCCAGGAACGAATGGCATCCAGACTCAAAGCCCCTCCTCCAATGCTGCGGAGCGTACGGTGCGTTCCTGCATATGATGTTGTCAGTGGTGACACATACCTAAACAAAAGAAAATGAATTTCATACCGATAAGGTACAACTCAATCAAAACAGATTTCTAAACACATGCGTGCTGCAAAGGTGATAGCAGCAACAACACAGGTATTCTAATGAATACAAACTGTCAGTCCTTAAGTGTGTGATGCTGGCACCATGCTCTACCCATCTGGTATTTAAATATGTGACAGCAGAGGCTGTGAATGTCACACACATGGGATAGCCCAGTGGCTGGTCACAGGACGAGTTGACCATGTTCCTCAGCGCTTGCTTTGAGTTCTGGATGCTACCGCGTTCCGGGTTTCGGTTCCGTAAAAACACCAACTCTTGCTGCTGGCCCGCCCACAGCCCTCGCACACACTCCTTATTGATCTGCAGAGAGAGAGAGAGAAAGAGAAAATTTTGAGATTATACAGGAGCTCATAGTTAAACAAGAGGAAGGACCAACAGAAAATGTCAGTAAAATTACCTTTGGAGGGACCATTGAGTAATCTAAAGTATAATCCTCCATTGTCAAAAAATATAAGTGAAATGACATATCCTGGTCTCAGACACTTCTATATCATGAAAATCCCAGTTCTATGAAAGCTACTGACTACACCACATATGTGTTCTCTGGCATTACTCAAATTCTTCATACACTTTCTGTACCTGCCTTTCTGACTGTACTATAACAGTGGCCTGAACACTGATTTGCTCCTCCCACATACAAACCTCCCAGCAGCCCTTTTACCTTTATGACCTTGAAGTTGAGGTGGCGTTTGTACAGCATGATGATCTTGTACTCGTCCGTGCCGTCGTCGATCATGTGCCGCAGCGTGAGCAGCGTGTCGCGGCTGGACAGCACTGCCTTACGCCAAGCAGGGTCACTCTCGTGGCAGATGACCAGGCTGCTACGGTAGTTTGTGATGGCTTCGTACAAGATGGACGCCTCCTCGGTCTCCTCCAGACAGGTAAAGTGATCCTGAAAGGGCAGGACAGGCATGATGGAGCACTGGAGAATGTAATTTTGGGGAGATGTCTATTCCAGGGAGGAAAAGTGCACATGTCTAAATAATGCACAGATGTTTGTGTAGAATTGGACCATTTTTTTCCTCAGTACTTAACAGTCGTTAAAAAGAAACATTTACAGAGGCAACAAGGGATGTCTCTGAGCAAGACAAGGAAATCCTCAAAAAGACAATCACACAGGAGCAGAAGCAAACAGGAGGCAGCTTTACAAAGCCAGAGCAGCAGCAGCCATTTAAAAGCATGCTGCACTTTACCTGATGCAACTTGAGGCTCATTCTAACCGCAGGAGCCACCACCTTCTGCAGGAGGTCCAAGTCAGCAAAGACCCACTCGTCTTTCGTAGCAATGCGAAAGTCACCTTTAAACAGGGTGTTGAAGCCATACAGAAATGATTCCAGACTTTGTGGTGGAAGGCAACGTTTCCAAGGGGGGAAAAGATGGAAAGAGGAAGGGAGAGGATGGAGAGAGAGAGAGAGAGAGAGAGACAGAGGTCAGCAAACTGTTAAGTGTTTTATAATATAAACCACACCAAGTCAAAAAGCAGTTGAGCGCAGCAACGGTGGATGTTTAAACATTTAGGTGTTGATGCCCCCTTCTGGTGCATATGTCTCAATGCAGGTACATTTTCTAATCCTGTTTTTACATAATCAGTCTTTCAGCACCTGTGTATCCAGCAAAATTGTACAACCATGTTTAATTTTCACATTTATCTAAACAGCGTGAAACAAAAATGAAAGATGTTTTACTGCATTTTTAGATGAATTAATTGTGAGTGTTACATTTTCATTGTTATATTGATATTTTCCTGGGACTTTCACCTGTCATGGTTTGAGTTAAATCCTATTATGGAAAATCCCACCAGCCCATCTGTGTTAGTCTTTGACTTGATACAATTTTTTACCTGTTGGACATGTTGTGTGATGCTGTGCCGAGGGATCTCCTCCCCAGGACGGAGAGCGCGTAAGACAGAGTGACCAGAGGGGAGTCTTCATCGGTGTCCACAGGCTGGACCCAAATCCAAATGACACACAAGACAAACATCATGCATTTATGGTGTAAAATTTTGCTCTTCACATGAGAAAAGGATTTTTCATTCATTTTTTTCATTACCTTTTATGACGGCAAACTAAGTATTTTATCTGTCTGATTGTTGGTGAGACAAAACAAGTAATTTGAATACAATTTAGGCACTGGGAAGTGTTTAATGAGCATTTTGAATGACCGAGCAAGAATAAAAAGATTAATCATGATGAAAATAATTCATAGTTGGAGCCACGATAAACAGCACTATAAAATCACTCAGCTGCTGTAACCCATAATGAAGTCCGATAGAATAATCTGTAAGTGATGTACCGTCTCCATCTTGCCAGCGCAGTACTGGATCCACTCCAGGTAGACATTGCAGAAGCTGGCACGCGTCACTCCCTGCAGGCAGTGCACGTAGTCCTCATCGATTTTCACACTAAAGACCTGAGGGTCGCGCTCGATGTGGTGCCACTTGGTGTAGGACTGCAAAGCTTCCTGGATGGCGGCATCCTTAAGCCAGGTGGACAGTTTCGGGGAGTGGACCAGGTAGTAGATAATACTCTGAGAGTAGAAGTGGAGAAAGAGGGACAAATTGTAGCATGAGAAAGGAGGGCCATTAGATACTAAACATACTGAGAGGAAAGCAAAAGAGAAAGAAACATGCACGTGATTGTTTGAAGCTGCTGACCAAATCTGGAATCACTATTGTCAAGATACCACTTGTAATAGCATATAGTAAGCATTAGTTCATCTATCAATTAAACTCTTTAACCTTTTGGAGGGGGCAAATCTTTAAGAGCCTGTTCAGAAAAACTGAATATAAAATTTTCTGTATGCCACTGGAGAGAGGGGGATTCAGTATGCCTAAAATGTGATGCTTGTGATTCTTAAAGCAGCACTAGGTTCTTTTCAGCACCAGTAATATAATCTGAGCTTTAACTCTACACGGTGATTAAAAATAGTACGTCTGGGTGTTTTCAAACAAGAGGATGAAAACAGAATAAAATATCTGGGAAGATTCCTGAGGTTAAATAAAATCTAAGATGGTACAATTCCAAAACTCTGGTATGTACTACCTCACATTTTCAACACTCATACCACCATCTGAAAACCCTGTACATGTACTGTAGTTGTGTAATATGTTGCCTTGCTATATACAAATCCTGGGAGTTTCAGTTTGGAGTGAATACGGACCTTCAGGTAGTAGGTGATGAGCAGCTTTCGGAGGTCGTACACCTGTAGCATGGTGGCGGCGTTGTTCTCGCTAATGCTGTAACCCTCCAGAAGATACTTGGTGGCCATCACCTCCCAGGCCAGCCAGCGAAGGTTGAAAGCAGCGTTGCATGACAGCATGTGAGGCAAGTGGCCTGGCTCGCAGCAGCAGCATGCATCATCTTCCTCCACGCCCTCTGTGATGGCCTCCACCTCTCGCTGCTGGCAGTATGTACCTGGGATGGTGAGAGACAGTGAGACACCCAGTTATCCATTCAGACCCATTCAGACAGGGAAAGTGGATGAAAAGTATGAAGGAGGTAGGAGATAGTCAATCTCTACCTCTGAACTCCAGGCCCCTCAGCTGGAAAGTGACCAGCCCGTTGCCGATCTCGATCAGATGAACTAAGGCGTTGAGGTAGTCAGAGGCCAGAATGAAACAGTCTCCAGCGCTGTAGTTGCCCCATCGGCCCAGCATCAGGTCGCCACAGAGTGAATGCTGCAGCGAGCGTGTCAGGTACTCGTAAAAGATAGAGTTAAGGTTGTTATCATCACACCCTGCAAGAGAGGGGACGGAGGGAAAGTGAATAATCAAATGGATGGACACGTCATGAAAGTCAAGAAAGAATGTCAAGAAAGGACAAATTAAAAGATAGTGAAAAAAAGTTTGGCTACTTCTTTCCTATGCTGATTAAAATCTAGAAGAGGGTACTTTGTACCTTTTGGGCTGGTTAGATATAGGAAAAAACTTTGATAACTTCCTAATAATGACACAGAAAGGAGGGAATTAAAAAACAGAACATGCAGCCTGTAACTGTAATTGTAACAATGAATTCACCTGTCTCTTTATCCACTTGGGACACCAGTCTGCTGTTAGAGTTGTCAATACGCTTTGTGCTGCAAAGAAAGGGAGACAAAGATACAGTACAAAACCACACAGACTGTTGAGCCCTGGAAGAAGTCATGTATAATAGGCTGAATAAAATGTCAGGAGCTTCTCACATCTGGATTGTTATTTTATTCCATCTTATTCTATGCATTCTGAAGAACAAAACACAGCACACTAGTTGTATACTAACTGTGATCAGAAATTCTTTGGAACAAAACATATTTGAGATGAAAAACCCTTTTCTGTTGTACACGTGCACCTGACTCCAGCAGAGACGCTGATGCTGTCAGTGGTTGTCATGATGATGTCATGAGTTTCAGATCACAAATACTGACAACGCCATCTAAATATAATCACAGACAAATCACTGGAGTCTGCACAACAAAGCTGTAGGAATATTTTGGGAGTGCCTTCAGCGAGCTAAAGTACAAACAGTCTCTCACATCAATAAGTAAGAGGGAACAGAGGGGTTACATTGTGTAAGTGTGAGAGAGTATGAACTCAAAATAAACTACAGTGCCCATGTTCATAGTAATGAGGCAAAACACTGATATGTTTTTAAGAGTTTCTGGACAACTCTGGAGCTCTGTGGCACAGAGAAATAAGATCTAATACGCTAACACTTGTTAATATCACTGACTCGTCGACAATTCGACCTGAGCTTTAACTAGCAGCTTTCAGTGCAGGTGAATCAATTTCAGTGAGACCATTTGGGGAACCTCACGCTACCCTCAGTCAGACATTTTGTCTGGGCCTTACTTGTAGTTTCGCTCCCAAAACTTGATGGGCCTTGGATAAGAAGAAATGAAGATGGCGCTGCCGAGGAAGGGAGCAAGCGGCGTGTAGAAGACGGTGGTGAGCAGGGTCTGGAGCAGCAGCATGGCTGAATCTAGACACGCACACAACAGTCAAGGAAAGAAAAACAGGTACTGATGCCCTTTCACACACATATAGGTGGTAGGGGAAGGATACGAGGCACTGCAAACGGCTGAGCAAAGGCATGGAAAGCGCTGCCCCAGGCGATCTGCCAGGGAGCGATGTAAACCAGGATGAAATGGAGCTTCAGCAACAGCTCACGCATCTGGACAGAAACAGAAACACACAGTCAGTCACTCCACAGGACAGTGGTATTAAAGAGATAGTGAAAAACAACTCACACAACCTTTGTCACATAGCAAAATAAAATGATATCTATTACATTCAGTCACAATACCATGGCAAATCTCCAATGGTAACTGTATCGTATCTTTGAGACACCCTTTTTCTCACCTTGTGGAAGACGATGGACATGATGAAGAAGTCCAGCAGGAAGCTCTCAGAGGCGTGCGGGCAGTCGAAGTGGAAAAAGATGAGCGTGAAGAGCAGAGTGAGGAACTGGAAGCTGGGGTCGCAGAAGGATGAACGCAGGAGTTTCAGTCCAGCAACCGTTGTCAGGAGAACGTCACAGCTGGAGGTGGCACAAACGAGAATTTTGATTCAACAGACCTGACAGTTGTTTACCCCCCCCACACACACACACACACACACACACACAGGTCTGTGGTTGCATGTATCCACTCACTGGATTCCTAGCTTCTTGCGGTGACTCAGGGCGAAGCCGTCGTTCGTGAGGGCGCTAAGCACGATGGCGGGGTACACCACATACTTCTCAAAGCACAGGAGCCCCACATACAGGCGCTCAAACCACATCAGCACTGCATCCTCTTCAGGATAAGCAAGTATAAAGAAATCAGAATCAGAACCACAGCTTTCTAGAGCAAGTTCAAGATTTCTTGATGCATGAGTTTTTTGTGAAATTAAAAGCTATTCAGTAAGAGAAATCAGAGTTACTGTCTATCACTATGTGGATTTTCTCTGTATGCAGATATGGATCCAGAAACGGAAACTTTTCTATAATCCACATCACAAAGCCAGACAATTGTTGTGATCTTGCTTGTTTTCTAGTTGACCTTTGGTTTACAACTCCGACTACATACAGTAGGCGTCCTGACCTCTGGGTTCAAACTGGTGGTATTCCTTGGTCTTGAGGACCGGGTGTGAGATCCACAACCAAGGGTGATGCTTCCTCAGCTGGGGGATCAGGTAGTGGGTGACAAACCCCACAGTCCCCGCCAGTGCGTACAGCACGATGGTCACAAATGGCTGGATGGACAAGATGGCGCAAAATGAAACAAACTTCAATAAACTGGTAAAACAAATCAGATGTTAAAAATGAATGACACTTGATTTAGTATTCAGCATTTGAATTACTCAATTGAGAATCTCACCTTGAGAGACAGGAACACAGTACTTGCAGTAATGGCGAAGGTTAGGATGTAGGCGACAGAGCACACGACCACGTCTGAAAGCAGAATCTCTTTCTGTGGAGCACATGGGGGGATGAAAACTCATCAGACTCATTTAGCTGTGTGATTATTTCAGTCTTACCGTATCTTGAACTCAGTTATTTGCATTATGTTCAAAGCCAAAGCTTCACCTAATGCCCGTAATCACAACACTGAGTTTAAGACAGTCCTGTCACATACAGTACACTCAAATCCCAAAACTCAGGTGCAAAGCCTTAATGAGTTCTGATTTTCCAGGGATTATAATTGTGAGCAGGGCATGAGTAAATGTGGCTCTAGGCTTCTTCAACAGTTTCAAAAAAGTGTTCAATTAATGCTCAGAGGAATAAAATTAACTCTGGAACATAGTGTTTATGCATTCGCAGAATTAAATTATCCAAATGACTAAAAATAACCTCAACTCATCGCCTTCCAGAAAACTGACATTACTGACAAAAACAAAATCACGTTACATCCTTGGTTACCATAGAGTTCTGTAGTTTCTCAGGCAGTGGGTCTTTAATGTCTGTAGCTTCCTCCTCCTCTTCTTCACTCTCCACCAAAGCAGGCATTATCTTTGACTTGATCAGAGATCTGTAATTAAAAATGCTGCGTGTGAAGCACTCAGAATTTGGACAGAAAGGGTCACACACACTCACACACACACACACACACACACACACACACACACACACACACACACACACACACACACACACACACACACACACACACACAGTGATACTCACAGTAGCACAGAGGGGTCACTGCTCTGTCGGCTGAGGTGGTAAGAGAAAACCACCAAAAGGCCACAGAAACCAGAGAACAGAGCTGGGGTGTGCTGCTCATCCCACGGCTCCTGTAACCACACACACACACACACACACACACACACACACACACACACACACGGTGTGGATCAGACCTTTTCAAATCTAATTCTTTTAGATCTTCACAGTTTAAAAAAAAAAACATAAACGTTTTCTTCCTCCTGTCACACTCATGTAGTCACTTTTGACAACAGCAACACTTTGTATTTTGCTGCAGCTCTGTCTAGTTCCATCAGTGAAAGTCCCTGGCTGCACGCTATTTATAACTGCCTGTCTTCTTCTATTCCTGTAACCAGGAGGATGACCATGAACACAAGTTCAGTACAAAACTTGGGAAAGGCTGAAGAAAAAAGAAGAAAAGGATTTTGCTCTTTTTTTTGTTGATTTTTACCTTGAGCGCACCAAAGCAGAAACCATACAGCAGAGCCAGAGCGATCAGACTGCGTAGGATGCTGTAGATTGCGGAGATGAGACTGGTTGCAGCTGAGACACACAAATTAGAGGAGTAAAACACATGCATAAGTATTAAACAATAACACACAAAGCCAAACATGTACTGTTGTATTGTCACAAAGAAGACTCACCTTTAATTAAAAAGTTAAGGTAAATAACTTCTCAGGTAGCTTCCTGCTATGAGTAATGGTTTCATGCATAAACACATAATTTTCTGGCATAGTAAGAACAGGTCTGAATAAATCGGATGATTACTGATACATCTCTTGTGTCGTTTCAACTTTTAAAACAAATAAATATTTAATGTTACAAATAAATAATCAATATGCAAAGCCGAAGATGTAGATGAGTAACATTAAAAACAGTTTTACCAACCTGTCCCTCCAAAAAGATGCATGTCAATCTGCTCCAGCAGGTAGATCGTAAAGGTGTTGATCTGAGGGAAAAGGCCCACCAGGAAGGTGATTGGGAAGCAGTAGGTAAAACCTGTTTAATGCATAAAATTAAAAAATATTTCTGTCAAGGACAAGTTCTTGTTCTGAACAGGAAATTTATAGGAAATTTATTTAATATATATCTCTTGGTCTATTCATCCGTACCCACTAACAGGTCTCGTAAGAAACCCAATGCATCATGGCAGACGATGGTGACCCCGTACAGGTTGGAGACGGGAAGGTCCTTCTGCATCAGCAGCTGCTCCAGCAGCCAGATCAGAGCACAGAAAATACAGAAGTAGGCAGCTCGACTGTAGGCCACAAGCTGGTTATGACCCTGGGACACACACACACAAATCAGGATGTTATGAGGTTCAGTCTGGTTTCCAGTACTGTAATCTAATAGCCACAGCAAGATAATAATATGAACACTGCTACAAATTTGGTTTCATATTAGGTTGAGCATCCCCGTGTAAGATGACACAACTAAGAGAGCTACAAAAAAACCATCAGATCCTCCATAGCCGCATTGCCACTGTATCAGCAGAGCCAAAAATTATAAACATGCAAAAGGGAACTACTCTAAAGTTCATGTCATCATATGGCAAAGACTGGCAACATCCATCACTAAAGAGGAACAGCTGTCACAAGCCTCTGAGATTCAGTAACAAAGTATGTCACATTGAACTCACATGGGTTGGTGAAGCTGCATCTGGTTGAACACTCTGCAAAAACAAAACAACATGAAAACAAGTGAAAAAAGCAGCAATACTGGTCAGTTGAGGACAGAGAGGAGGAGCAATGTGGCAAATCTGAGGTCACTGTGGCTCAAACATCCTTTATTCCTCAAACATCATCCAAGTTGGTGAAACTTGCCAAAGGATGAGTGGGAAGAGTCAGTTAGAGCTTCCACAGAGATTTCTTTTTTTTACCTTCAGTAAGGAATACTGGCAGCTGGCGATGACAAGGCAAAACTGAAAGACCCAAAAGTCTTTAAAGCAGCCATAGTTGAGAAGCACAAAACCAAGGAAGGAAACCAGGAAGGCCATGAAGACTGCAACTAGATTCTCCAAAACATCTTGGTTTCTGCACAAAATCAGCACATAAAAAAGGCAGACGGGTTACAATAGTAGAGTCAGTAAAGTATCAAGGATACAATACAACCTCACTCAGGTAGAGCATCATCCTGCTCAGACGGAGTCTCATATTCTGCTGTATTAAAAGGGGAAGATAGACATTAGGTTGTTGAATTTTGTGATGAGATTGAATAGAAATTTGATGTACTGATCAACCCGGCTAAAAATTACACAAAAAGTGAAAAAACTGATGAAAAATGAAGTGATATTAATGGGATGGATGGAGCTATGAGATGTACTAAAAATGTGTTTTAGATTTAAAGAGACAGGACAACAAACATCCAGTGTAACCATGTAATGTAAACCACTAAGGACAAAGACATGACGGTGTTAAATGTAAGATAAAGTGGTGGTTTATTCATGTGATTGACAGAGAAATGATCGATAGAAAAGAAGTCAGATTTTCTGGACTTGACACTATTTCCTGACAAACTGTGGTAGTGGAGAGGGTTTGCAGACAGGTACTTTGTGAATTACCTGTCCAAAAGGGCAAGCAGGGTGAGTCTGTCATATAAAATGTTGACCCACTTCCCAGGAAACAGTTCAAGCTTGTAATAAATCTTCCTGGTCGGTTTCTCCTGAGTGGAAGTCTCAGATGACTCGTCCAAAGAGTCCTCTTCCTGCACACAAACGCAAATAATTTATACCCACACAAATTGACTAATAGAGTACAAGAAAGAAAATGTGATTTATGTTTTATGTCTATACGATCTGCAATGTATAACTATTCAAAACACAGTCAGGATCATAATAGATACACAGAGCAGCACCTTCTTCACCATATACAACAAGAGCCCCCACACACACACAGCGTGTAGACCATTAATCATTCAGCTGCAAGCTTATGTCGATGCTTCGGCTTCAATAACTGATCTAGGTACATTACGCCACTTCTGCTGGTCTGCATCCAGCCCTGACGTAGACCTGGACTGGTCTTACGGTTTCAAACAGCAACAATGACTCACATCTACATCAAGATGGTGAATCACAGTTTAACAAAGAGAAAACACAAATTATGTCATACTTCCATAAACTGTATAGCTGTCTTTAGTCTTCACAAATCGGGTTTAGTAAATCATGGAGGCCATTGAACTCAAGAACAAACCTGGAAGATCTCAGGGTGCGTCCTTCGGGGCCGAAGCCGGTGTGCAGGGATGATGCGTCGCTGGAAAGGGCAGTCAGCGTGAGCTCCCACCAGGCCCTCCTGGCACTCCGAGTTAGAAGAAGTTGATAGTAGGTCACTGAAGATGCACACAAACACAAAGATAACAAAGGCTGGTGTTGATGCATGGAAACGACCTGATTAATTGAAGTACTTTTAAGTTTAGGGAATGCCAAGAAACATGGTAAACGAAAGATTTAACAGCAGTACCACATGTTGCCGGTGATGAGTTCAGCACCTAGTGGCAGGTTGAGGGCTCTCTCTGCATAGAGCTTACGGGGCCTGTCTCCTGGTTAAACATAAGACACATACGACCTGTCAGAACATTTCTATCTGGGTGAGTAATGCACAAAAACTAATATGTGGGATTTATTTAACATCACAGCCAAGACTGGACTACGACTGAACAACTATGCAGCTCAACATCTTGGATCTGTTCCAGAAAAATGTCATTTAATCTGTTGGCTTTCTGAGCTGTTTTCAAAAGGGAAGCCATCAGCTGCTGGCAGTGCCTCCCACATATACTGTATCAAAATATCATCAGACCATCTTCACACACCGACTGGATGTATTTTCAGTACCCCATTGTTGTTCCTCACTACATGTTTGATCATCTCCATTCAGCTCCAGCACAAAAAGGAACAGCAGATTTCCTGTATTACTGTGTAAAAGTAGCTGCTTACTGTGTACAGTATGGAAGGTGTAGGCCTCTTCTTTGTTGGTTGCCTCTGGTCTGCAGATGACCTGCAGCATGGAGCTCTCTGACTGAGAGGTTTGCGAGGGCAGGGAATCATAGTCTGGATCCTTCTCTCTGTCTGTCTGAGGACTGGAGACAGAAAATGCAATCAACTGGAGATTTGTTTGTAGAAGTGCTGCAAATATGTATGTGTGTGTGTGTGTGTGTGTGTGTGTGTCTGAGTGAATTCAGCTGTTGTGCAGCTGCGTATTTTTACTGATGCGTGTTATTCTGCTGCTACAAGTACCTGTCAGGAGAGACTATTGGGATGTGTGTGAGCGGTATAGCTTGTAGTGTGTCAGTAGGCAGGCTGGTGGGTGGTTTGGGTCTCTCAGGTTTGTTGTCCATGTTGGTCTCTGTTATTGTATCATCTGGTTTGGAAGTCGCACTCAGATTCTCTGCAAACAGAGCAGATGGAAATGTTTGTCGAGTTAATTCAAAAAGTTAAAAAAATCTGTTATCCCTGAACTAATGGTGAAACAATTCATTCTACTTTGCTTTAAAATGTTACCCTTGATACTTTAATGTTATCGATGGAGGTAGTCGCTCATACAGACAAAGCCACAGAGAAGTGTCATCCGTCTCTGCAGTTCCCCCAACAGTTATATGGAGACTATTTGCATCATTCAGCTCACTGTTTTGGTTTTAAGGCCCACAACTTTACTGTTTTGATTCATTCTCATTTTCCTCAGCAGCAGGTAGATTTTTCCTTCAGAAGACAGTGGAGACCAAAAACAAAGCTAAAAAGGTAAATGAAATAATATCAGCTGGCCAGGAACTACCTATGTCTTAACATCTGTATTAACTTGAACCTCTTAAAGCCCCTACACACCTATAGTCTACCCAAACAGGTGTGGCCTTATATGACTGGGTGGGTGGGTACAGACTGCATTTGATGGACAGCTCCCTGTCACTTGTGTGGGCCTGCAGGGCCTTTAAAACATTGTAGTAGACAAATGAAGTGGAGATAAAGGAATGAACCCTCTTGCTTAGACTGACCTTCGTTTGCAGTTCCCAATTCCTGTTTGCATTCTGGTCCCTCTTCCTCCTGTGTGCTGGCCCCGCCTCCTCTGGTACTGAGGGACCCCAACAAGGAAACAAACTCCAAGAAGTTGGATTCGTTGGGAATTTGGCCCTCCTTTGCTTCCAGGTCTGACTTGGAACTGGTCATGGTGGCCTAATAGAAAGACAAATGTTTGCATGCATGCATGGGTGGATGGATAGAGATAACTAGAACGAACCTACAGAAAAAAAGTTCAGCTGCCAACATACTGTGTTATGTGAGCGGTCTGAAAGCAGCACGGCATCTTTCCCACTGTCCATGCTCAGCCCTCGGATGTGAGTTCTTCCACCAGGACCGTAGCGGCCCAAAGCTGGGGGCAGGCGCAGGAACCCTTGTGAATCCACATTAGGATCCAGGGGGTCTGTGTCATCAGGGTGGGAGTGGACATCGATACCCGAAGAACTGTTATCATTTGTCAGCTGTGGGCTCGGCGTGCTGTCAGTCGTCACCTGCAGACCGAGATGTTCCTGGTCTGGATCTGGACAATCAAGTGTGGTTGACTCAGAGCTGGTTGATTCTTTACAAAGGTGAAATTCTTCACTTTGACTCTTTGTCTGTTCCTGTTTTGGGGTGGGGTCATCTTCTTCTCCCTCTTCCACCTCCTGCTTGTCCTCTTCGGGGGAGTCGAATGTGATGACGGGGATCTTGATGTGACACTCTCCTGCGTCCTTCTGAGCCTTGTAGGACACACATGCAGACATGTCACACACAAACAAACACTATCCCTGTCCTGAGAAGTGACCTGCCATTGCCATTTAAACTCATGCTTAACAGCCAGACATCCATCAGACCCACAAAAATGCACTTGTGACAAGATCACAAAATTTCTAAAGATGTCAACTATATTGATCTGAATTCTGGGGAAATATGTAAAAAAATGATTCACAAGACTGAATATTTCCACTTGATGGAGTAATGCAGCTATAAAAACAGAGAGGTTTGAATATTTCACAGATACTGCTCTTAACATTAAAACAGAGGTCCAATATAAACTCTTACCTGTGCATTCTCCAGAATGCTCTGCTTGACGCTCTCCTCCAGCTGAGCAGCGGTCTGAGGGTCACAGCTCATGGTGATGATGATCTTGACCGTATCACTGTCGTCTAGGTGAGCCGATGCAGGCCCGGGCCCAGAGTTGTCTACCAGAACCACCTCGATCTCATCAGAGCAGTATGTTTCCTCCAGTGGCTCAGCCTGACAGACATCAAGGGACGGCGGATGGATGGAGTTGTACCCATGATGAGGGAAATAATCACATTACGTTCCTTCATTGAGATAAAGTCCTTTTTTGGAAGCATAAGTGGTCGTTGAAATAGAAAATAAATAATAATAAAAATCCAAGTATATCAAATAAAAGCCTTACAAACATAACAACAAACACTCAGTTTCCACATCTGTAAGTCCTACCTGTGTTGGGATGTTGATCAAATCATCCTGGGGGTCCTTGGGAGTCTCCAGTGAGTTATTGTTGGCATCTGATGGCTCTTTTTGTCCCTCACTCTCCTCCTCACTCTCATCTTCACTTCCCTTGGAGGGGGGCAGACCTTCATCAGCTGTTTCCATGTCTGCATTCTCTTTGTCCTCAAGGTCTTTCTCCTCTGTTCTGTCCTGCTCTGAGTCTTTCTCTGCCGTTCTTTCCTGCTCTCTGTCAGAGCTCTGAATGTCCGTTCCTTCTATCACAGTTTGACTTTCAGTTATCTCTGCATCCATTTTCCCAGTCCCACTAGCAGATCCAGACTGCATCTCCTCTCTTTCAGCCCGGGATGGGGGCCTCTGCTGGGCCTGCAGCAGGGGGGCGGCCTGGTCGGGATTGGGGCTGGAGAGATCATCTGGAGAAGGCTCTGGGCTCGGGTGCAGGCCTCCTTCTAGAGGCATCTCTGCCGCAGCAATCTCACCCTGTCCTGGAAGAAAAGGAAATGCAAATTCAAGCTGGAAAAACACTAAAATGTGATTTCTTATTTGACTGCAGTGACAATGTACAACATTAACACTAGTTATTACATCAGTATTTGCCAGTAACAAATAAATAGCTTCCTATTCAGATGGTGGCTAAAAGAATGCATTTTGTGACAATTGTGCAATCATCTGATGCAATGCACCACAGTTGATTATATCCCCTTTTTGATCAGCTGACTTTGCTCTGTCTAATCACCGGTGCATTAGGTCATAAATTTACAGGAAGCAGTCAGCTGGTCTTTTTGGCTGGTGAACTGGCGAGCTGCTACATCTGTGCATGTCTGAGCATAACGATGTGTTTGCAGAAAAGGACAGTATTAAGGAAGAGGAACAGGACCGGATTCCACCCTGATTACTCTGGGGCTTAACAAAAACATATCTGATATTTAGGGAAAACTTGTCATTCTTTAAAAACAAGCCTCCCACATCTGATAATCAAGACCCCAAAGGCTTGTGATTACAATATAATCTATGTTTTAAACCTATAATATTTCATAGAATCAGAAAAATATGAGTGAAAGGTGTATGGGGAAATTTGGTGGGTTAGGGTGACATAGAGGGATTACATAAACTCTTTGAAGTACTTTATAATTGCTAAACTGAAAACCTAGAGAAAGATCAGTATCACCTTCCAAGGTCTTCGCCTCCTCTGACTTTGAACAGTCCTGTGCGGAGGAGAATACAGAAACATATGATTAGAATTAGGAAATAATGAACACATCATTATCTATACTGTATATTCATATAGGAAGATGTTCTTTCAACTGTCACCATCACTCACCACCCCAATCAGCCCTGGGTCGGTTTCAGTCTGTTTCACCGTCACCTGGATAACCGGACTGGGACGCTTACGAGCCAGCATCGTCATGGCAACACTGTCGGGGACTGTGCTGCTCTTCCTATTAGACAAAGACAAGAGATGGAGAGGGAGATTAAATGATGATGAGAAAGAGACAGAATGATGGGGAGTCTGTGGAAGCACATACATCAATACGACACTTCCGACCTTCATTCTTGGTCTCTCATGTGTAGAATACTAAAAAAGACTGATTTATCAAGCTGAGGAAACGGTAAGAAAAACTTGTGTCTACGCTTGTGGTTTCATCTCTCCACAGGAACGTCAACCATTGCAAAGAAATTAAAAGAAACACAGTCATACAGGGAACAGGAGGTGATGGATTATCTTTTATCGGTCTCTGTGCAGATGGAGAGTGGCCGACACTGACCTCCCCTCATTAGCTTGCACATTCACCAAAGCTGTACTGTCTTTGAAATTAAGTGGAAAGAGTCTATGTCTTGCTCTGATATAGTCAATCAAGAGAGATGTCAGACACAGAGAGGACTGAGAAAAATAGACACATATGGAATGAGAAAATGAGGAGGGAGCACACAGTAAAACAGGTTAATCTATATTTAGCAGTAGTTGCATAAATCTAGAAGTGGCCTAAATATATAAATTCATGTTAATAATTAAGTTGTATCTTTAGGGATTTAGCCCTCTGGCATGAATTGTCTAAGGGAACATCTCAAGGCACAAGAAGTAAAAGCAAAAGGCAGTTGCAGATTGTAAATATACTTCACATCTCCCTGAATGGCCCTTAAAGTATCCGTAATCCATAATCCATCTGTAGTCTTGAGAATTCATTCTTCAGCTACTATATGTCCGTGGCAGTTTTACCTAATGTTGGCAGGCAGGCAGGAATCCGAGGCATTGCTCTTCTTCTCCTGGGCCTTGCTGAGGTCTGAGAGGCTGCTGCGGACCACTGCCTCGCCCTCATCGAACATCAGGTGCAGCCGGTAGTTGGTCAGCTTGATGAGGATGAAAAAGAGGGTGACGGAGGTGCAGTAGATGCTTAAAGCCATGGTGGTAGGAGGCAAGGCCTGCAGAGAGGAGAGGAGAGGAGAAGAGCTTCATCATACTCAAATCAACATCTCCACCAAACTGTCTCTTCTCATCTTCTTGTATGTAGGTGAAATTCTGCAAAAGGTAACATTTATTAAGTCAAACAGTCCCACTGTTGCCCGTGTGTATTACAGGCTCAGTCAACCACAAGATCTAATTTGATTAATTGGTGGATTAATGAAGTTTATTGATCCCCAGTGGAGGAATGGCCCATAGCAAAGAAGATAAAAGACAAAGCATCTGCCTCACACTGTTACATGAGTCATATTGGTCTAGAGAGAGTTCCTGCAGTGTTGGATAATGACACTTTATCAATGTCTGCAGGTACAAATTTACAGCCTGCATTTATCGCCTGGTTGCATTTATGTTTGTCTCCTCCTCGACTTTCTACAATCATTCAACTTGCCCTGCGTGTTGTGTTGTGTATCCTTTAGATAAAATGCTATTAAACTTGAAATTTGAGCCACATCTCCACCAGAAACCTTGCACTGTTGTTTTTTTGCAGGGGAAGCAGTGGGTGTTTTCAAACAGACTGTGAAAATTGTCAGCAACAACGTTTTCATGTAACTTCAGCAACAAAGCTCTTGAATGTCTGGACTGTCGCCCTCGCAGCAGAAATCTGTCACTTTCCCCAACACTAAATCATTCATGGATGGCTCATTTAGAGTTATCTGAACACAGTGGACTTGACCCAAAGTTATAGAGCAGCACATCAATAAGGGGAAGTATTTTTCCATAATTATAACCTACAAAATAGCCCCTGTTTATTTGACTTTACTCACATCCATTAAGTCCATCCATTTCAGCTCTGCACAAGGCAGTTGTTGCGGGTTGTTGCATCTATTAATTTCAAGAGGTAAATGATGTGCCTTTTGAGTATTGTTCATTAAGGTCAAGGGATTTGACCTACAGCTGCAACTGCGTTCTTTCATTCATACCTTCATACCCCTGGTGTACAGCGCAGTGTAAAGCAGGGACAACAAACACAAGGGTCACAGAGGGTGTCCCTTAAAAGAGAGTTTAATTTGATATGTCATTCGGTTGAGGTGGGAGAGTAAGTAAAGAAAAGGTATCAACTGAATCTTCATAATGTACAATGGCTCCATCAAATCCCAGATGGAAGTTCCTCACTCAGGATGTCATCACTGAGAGTAAGGCAGCCTCAAAGGCCTTAACATGAAAGTATGAGAAACCACAGTTTTGTGCCTCCTGGCTCTCACCCTGCCTCATCCAGGAGCAGCCATGCGTTCCGTCACTGCATGCAGGGAGATATACTGCGACAGTGCCGTTTTTCTAGCCTGTCCCCCCCTCCCAGTAGCAACCACACAATGGAGGATGTTAAATTCCTATAGATTTGCTGCATGTGTAGAACAAGGATAAACAACTGATAGGAAAAAAAATATGTTAGGTACCCTGAGCACCTCACACCCCCTTCGAGGCCTTGGACGTCATGTTCCCTGATAATGATAATAATAATAAAAAAAAAAAACTCACCAGATGTAGGGATAGGGGCAGCATCAGGAGAAATATCCACAGATATAGGTGGCAGGAGTTGTTGAATTTGTTCTGGTCTGGTTCGTGGTACCAGCCCCCGGTCAGAGATGCCCAGACTCCCTGACGCAGGGTCTGCACAACCTGGGAGCCCATCTCTCCTCCACTCTCCTCCTCCTCCTCCTCCTCTCCGCTCAGGTTGGACGGGCGGATGATGCTGCTGCTGCTGCTAGGCTACAATGAAACGGTCTCCTCTAATGCATGCTACCGTCGCGATACGCCTCCATGTTGGTGTGCGCGTCTCCCGAGCCACCTCTTTCATGCCTCATCGGTCTTCCTCGCTGCTTTCTTCTTGTCCGTCCCTTTCCATCCCAATGTCGATTCGTCCACTGTTGCTGCTGCCGCGGTCTTCATCTTGTCCGGTTCGTCCCTCTCTCTCCTTCTCCCCCTCTCCACTGGCTGCCTGCACAGATGCGCAGCTCAGACCGCCCCCCCTCCCTCCCCCTGCTCCTCACTGCCCCCCCTCCCTCCTCCCTCCATCCTTTCCTATTATGTGTTTCCCACCTTTAGTGTTAATCTGCGTACAATTGCCGCCAAACGGTTTTCAGGGAAAACAGGCATACATTCAAGCCATTGTATATATACTGTATGTGTAGACTATATCGAAGCCTTCAAATGTATACATGCATACCCAGCATTTATATGTTAAGAGGTAATGTAGCGTATGGGTATACAGGCTATGTACTTACAATGCATGCAATATAGGTATTTAGGCTAATACATTACAAATGGACGAGTTGACAGGCATTACTATATATATATATCATATATTGTGTAATGCAGCAGGGTTATTAGCTATATGTTTATGAATCTGTTGATTTATTAGGGTGCAATAACCTTTGCACGTCACAATTACAGTTATTATTAAATAAGATGTTATCCAACCTCATTTTAACGATATAATCTATATTCAATAGCCGATATACTCCTTATTGGCAGTTGTTTTTTTTAAGGTATAACTAGCTAAACAGATGCAATAAATCCTACCTTCGTGAAAGTAGGACCAACAGTGATTTGGGGTCTCTCAGGTTTGTTTTCCATGTTGATATCTGTTATCGTATCATCTTGTCTTGAAGCGAGGTTCTCAGTTCAAACGGAAATGTTTATTAGGGTTAAATTAACAGAAAAGTTTGGGGGCTTTTGATGTGAAATTTTATTCTGGGTAACTGCTTATTGTGTACAGTATGGAATGTGTAGATCTTCTCTTTCTTGGTAGCCTCCGGTTTGCAGATGACCAGGGCAGGGAATCAGAGAGAGAGAGAGAGAGAGAGAGAGGGATTATATGGTCCACTATTCCCATAATTTCCCTGAAGGCGCGCTCTCCTCTCACATTCCTACAGTGGCTCCTCCCTGCGCCACCCCCACCTCCAGTACCCCTATACTCACAACCCCCTCTGACACTGTGTTCACGTGTTACAAAATCCACCAATCAGAAGGCAGGGCTGCCAGCACCGAGCGCAGTGGCAGCGTCCCGCAGATCAGCCACTGCTGGGTCCGACTCCGCTTGGCGACAACGACGGCGATTGTGGGGTTGTTTTGATTAAGGCTGCCGAAGTTTTCCCCCCCCTCATGTTTTTATTCCCGTGCTGTTGCATTGAAATCAAAGATGTTTCATGCGCTTTCTAAGAGTTAAACCTTCGGCTGTTCTTCACGTCATCGACGGAGGAATAAATTTTGGAATAACCGATCTTAAAGCTGAGAGGAGCAACTTTTTTCCAACTGCTGTAGTAGTCAACGGGCTGACCTATGCTAGGCTAACCCACTAGCCAAAAGTGTGGTATTTCTTGTTAAAGGTCCACAAAACGAACAAGTGAACTTTACATTCCGGGATTCGGTGACTCGATGAGATTTACTAGCATCTTTGACAGAGGGACCTCCCCTAGGAGGCTCACTTTATTCGGATCTGGATTGGCCGGTGCAGGTGCACCTCTTGCGGCACCTGCGAAAACAGTAACTTAGCCTCATCGTAAGAGAGCTAACTTTAGCTTGTTCGTATTAGCATGAGGCAGATGCTATGTTGTGGAATGAATTTTCTCTCGTAGTTGGCGTAATTTGAGATTTAAGCCTTCAGTTGTTTAGTTCCAATGCGATACTGCTATTTAGCCGTCAGACCGTAAAGCGGTGGCATTCGCTAAAAGTATTCGGCTAACTTTAGCCAGCAGCCCCACTAGCTAGTTATTGACCCTCGTACACTTTTACCGGAGTTGCGACGTGGATACGCGGTTGTAGACGCTCTGTCCCACAGGACTTTGGACACGGTGCAACTCTGCCGTGGGCTGCGCCGGGACTTCCCCTCTCTACTCCTCGGCTACCCTCGTAGATGTGACAACATGCGGATTTCAGAAAGTTACCGCTCACCAATTTAAAGTTTTCATTTTGTTCTTTAAGCTCTGCACCCTATGGTGCCGCTACGGCCACCGAGAAATGGATGTCTCGCAGGCCGCTTTCCCAAACGGTGAAGGGCGGCCGGGCGGCGGTGGGAGCGGGGAGCATGCCTGGACAGAGTCACCCACCGTTCGGGCGTGGGCTCACTCCGCCCCGCTCTGCCCGACTCGGTCCCTATGGACAGCCGCGTACGACTACGAGGCAAGCGGCGAAGACGAGCTCAGCCTCCGTCGAGGGGACGTGGTGGAGGTCCTGTCGAAGGACGCAGCGATCTCTGGGGACGAGGGATGGTGGACGGGTAAAATTAACCACCGGGTCGGAATTTTCCCCTCCAACTATGTCACCTACCAGCCCGCTATTTACCGTCTCCCAGCTACGAGTGGGTCTGTGGGGACACGGGAACGAGTCCCGAGCTCGCCCGTCCAGATTCCCTTCAGTGAACTGGTACTAGAGGAGATCATAGGCGTGGGTGGATTTGGCAAAGTTTACCGGGGCACATGGAAAGATCAAGAAGTTGCCGTGAAGGCGGCTCGGCAAGACCCTGACGAGGACATAACAGCCACCGCCGGCAGCGTCAAACAAGAAGCTAAACTTTTCTCCATGCTGCAGCATCCTAACATTATTAAACTGGAAGGAGTGTGTTTGAAGGAGCCCAACCTGTGTCTGGTCATGGAGTATGCCCGAGGCGGGACACTGAACCGGGTGTTGACCGGAAGGCGCATCCCTCCACACATCCTGGTCAACTGGGCCGTGCAGATTGCACGCGGGATGCACTATCTACACGAGGAGGCCGTGGTACCCATCATCCATCGCGACCTGAAGTCTAGCAACAGTAAGCAAAAATTAAAGTGTGTGCTTAAGAAATGGCGATGAACGGCCTAACTTTAGGAGAAAATCCTCATGGAGCCTGCGGGAGAACCATCCACCTGTTGCACATGCAGCACATCCTCCTTTAGTTATTTATAGCAAGTTCTGCTTAAGTAACGGTGTTTAAAGCTAACAAAGCTAGCAATTATTTTCAGTTACATCCACACTAGACAATCTCTCAAATCAATCTGCCAACTCCACAGTCGAACCTATCAGACATATAGTGATTGTTCAATGCTGTAATAACACAGGGCATTGAGAAATGTTTACCCCATTTTATAGATTATCAGCTTTGTCATCAACTCTATTATATAACAACAGAATGCTCATGTAATACCTAAAATCACAGGGACAGTGCTGCCCTTTTACTCAGGGTGGATTTAAAGAGGTGTACAAGGGCTGTGGTTGTCTGAAGTGGTGGGGGATGCCATCAAGAGGATGTGAAATAAAGTCAGAGTTTACTCAGCTGGGCTGCCCCCTCCCACCACTTGCACTCAGCCCCTCATCCTTTAACACAATCGCACCTTCCCAGCCCCCTCTCTCCACCCCGAGCTGAAATGTTGTTCAAATAAAGTCAGTGATTTACCAAACACACTTGGTCCACGCTGTCAAGCCAACCTGATCAACCACAGAGGTCGCAGGGTGGAAAGAAGTGAGACAGAGAATCTATCTGGGTATAATAAATGAGAAATGCATGCATTGAGGGGTTTTCTGTAAAGCAGGACTCTTATGGAATATTCAGCAGGGACCACCTGCATAGTTTCACAGGTGCTGCAGTTGTCCATATTTGGAGAAATAATGAGGCAGACATGTTTTGTGTTTCTTGGTAACCTAGCAGGGTCATAGTTGAATTTCTTTCAGTGGAGAAGGCCAGCAACTGACAACAGGCATGCAAACTTTAGTTTCCCAGGACTGAATAATGAATGGACAGGACTCTCTGAGAAAAAAAGAGTCTGAGTCACATACCTTCTGACACAGGCTACCGACTTCAACTCAGGTGTATGTGTGTAATATGACTCCAAAGACTATTTCTCCTTTTGTGACCAGCGAGTCTTATCAACCCGGGGCCGTGTGGGGAGCAGCTCTGGCACGCTGATGTATGTTTATCTCCAGCTGTGAGAGTCGCTGTGTGAAAGTAGAGAGAAAACGTGTGAAATGTGTACAGACCAGACCCTCCACCAGATAAAGACATCTTGATTGGATTTGAAAAGGATAAAGTTTACCTGGTGTTTCATAGATTTGCAGGGTCCACTGTCTTATAGCTAGGGGGAAAAACATGCATGCAAGTCAAACAGCCATATGTCCAGTGATCATAACATTTATATGATACAGACATCACCTGTGTACATATTTATAGGTTCAGGTAATAAACGTCAGGGTTAGTGCAGGATTGATAAAAGTCTTATCAACTAAAACACCATCATCACATAATTTTCAACGTGGACAATCGGTCGTTTTGTTTGGAGAAGTCGTTTTTAGAAACGATTCCAAACAAAAACTTTGTGATAATGTGTTTTACGTGCGTATGATGCCCTATCATCACACGGTGTGACGAATGCTGTGAGGAGCCCAACCCTGAAAAGTAGTCTTATTTAAGATGAAGATTTGTGTTAATTAAAGGGCAGATGGAGAGAAAGGATTTAACTGCTGTTTAGGCAGTTTGAGCTAATCGGATGTTTGGTGAACATACACAAACAGACCCCCCCCTCTCCTGAACAGACGCAGTGCTGCTAACACAAGTCGATGTGTTTGTCCTGCCACTTCACTGTGACCAAGAGACAGCATAAGCTTTAGATAAGGAGGGGGGTATTTAAGACTAAACTTAGGAGAGGCCATGCACAAAGTGCTTATTGCATTTCAGGGCTGTAATGAAACCAGGGAACTCTTATTGATAGATATAGATTGTAAGCCAGTGGGATAAATATTATTAAACATAATATGATAAATATACATTTCCACTGCAAATCAAGACCAAGGAAGACACTGGATTCTACTGGTTTGCAAAGGTAATGTTAGATGTTGCAGGTAGCTGATCGTCCATGGGTCAGAAGTCTGAACATCTGTAGTCCATATCCAGTCTTATCTAAATAAAGAGGGAATTAAAGAAGCTGTATGTGTTTGCTTTGAACCAGGGCAGCGAGTTCACAAAAGACTCTCTCCCACACGCAAACACACAAACGGCAGCCTGTGTCGTGTTGGGGTTGTTTTCCCAGTAAAAACTGAGAATAATGCAGCTTAGAGAAGTTGTCGCATCTGCTAGTATGGGCCTGTTGTCTGTTTGCCTCGGCGTTGTGTGTGCCGGTCAGTCTAAAAAGGATAAAAGGAGTAAGAATTATCTACACAGGGGGTAAAAGGGAAATGGCCACGTTTCAATAAGTGGTTGTTAATCAGCAATCTGTCACTTTTTAAAAAATATTTAATGGGCACAGGGTCTCACGGCATGGTTCTGTCTCTTCTGTATTTCTGATGTGTATTGTTTGGTTATTCTCCTCAGTGTTTTACCTCTGATGATAAAGCAGGACACAGATAGGTATATATATATATATATATATAGTATATATACAGAGGCAGAAAACACCTCAACTTGTCCACCGTCCCTCAACTCCTCAGCCTGTCATTTATCAACTTGCAGTGTACACATGCTCCACATAGATAAACATGCAGCTATTTGATCAATGATTAGCCTGTAAAGTAATATGTTGGAAGTCAGCAAGATTTGTTCTCTCTCTTTTGTGTTTTTCAACCTAATCTGTAAAATCCCAGCCTGCAGGGAGGAATGTTGCTAATGAGGGATAAAAGCTTAACATACGTTTGCACAATGGACTGGTCAAGCAGTGGTTGCTAGGCTACTGTGGCCAGAAGAATGGCTAGGACTCGGAGGGTCTCAAAGCCCTCGTTTTGTTTTGTTCCGTTCATATTTAATCTCCCAGAAAGCAGCGGTACTCTTTTATTGCCACAAACTGAGGGGTTTTTCTCCTTCGTTATTTTTCTCCTTCCTTACCTTCTTTACCTTGTTCCTGTCTGCTCCGTCTTGCACTTACTTTTTTTTCACATCTACTTTTTTGGCTGACACAATTTTCAAAATTTTCAAATGCTAATCGACGAACTCCCTGACCAGATCACAGCCAACAAAGAATTTAATCTTTTAACAAATATTGTTTGTGTAGCTGCAGCCTAATATAGCAAAGGCTTCTGCTTAATACAGTTGTATTGTTGTGTGTGTGTGTGTGTATATACACATATAATTTTTTTTCTCTGAAACAATCTAGTGCCATATTTACAACAAGATCATAGGAATAAACTACGTTTTCCACCTTCATTTATGGAATGCCACTTAAATGCAATAGCATGGCTTTTGTGTTTTTAATTGTATTTGTAAGGCAGTTCTGTGGCATGGATGCCTATTATCATTATCATTATCATTATCATTATCATTATTATTATTATTATCATCATACGTTTAGAATTGGTGTTGGACTCTGGGGGGATTTGATGTTTTCACTCGTTTCCTGACCTCTACTCTTCCCCATCTCAAAACTCAGATCTAGATTTTCTCCCCAGGAGCAGTCAGACTCATACATACATAAGCAGTAGATAAGAGCGAGAAATCGCACTGAAACCTGGCCCTGAGCCACCGTGCGTAACCCACACTTACTTTGGAGTTTCACATCTTGGTGCGAGAGATAGTATGCCAGGAATGCATGCGCTTGAAGGCCACTGAAACTGACGGGGTTCTGTTCAGAGCGTGTGCAGCAACATTCTCCCATCAATCTTGAGCCATTGTTAGACTTCATCATGCCGTCTCCGTGTTCCCCTCCCTCTTCCTGTGTCTCCTTTTTCCACACACACTCGTCACTCTGTCGATCTGCGAGGACCTGGCAAAAGTCACAGAAACAATTTCCTTTTATGTTGGTACAGATTAAGAGAAATAACCAGCGGAGGAAACAGGTGTTGAATTAAAAGTTTAGAGTGACAGCCATCACATCGCTGAATGACCCTCATGTCACAGCAACCAGGGCAAGTGCAGGCGCACCTGTCATTTCCATCCCTATATGTTTAATTGATTAGATGATCATCAAATAAAATAAATGGCAACTATTTTCATATACAACTAATCGTTTAAGTAATTTTCTTAAGCACAAATGTCATTAAAATCATTTGAAAAGCATGCCATTCAGCATCTTTGGGTTTTGCAGACAAAGACAAATCAGACAAAATAAGACATTTGAAGACACGACCTTGGATTTGTTTTTACTGATATTTTGCAGATTGAATGATTAATCAAGGAGACAATCAGCAAACTAGAAAGCACTGTGAGAATGCAAACTTCTGCTAAGGCTGAACCTTTCCCCCAAAACAGAAGTTTTAGCAGAGCATCTGTGGGTGGCCAGGAATCAAACCAAGAGCCTGCTGATCACGAGCTTAAGTCTATGTAGTATCTGCTTTAACCACTCAGCTATCAGATCATACCACCTCGCTCAGATACGCCTGAAATTTCACCCTATTTCACAATGGCAAATCTAGGTAGCTGCACCCTGTGTCCCAGTCATAATTGAGGTGGATCTTCACGCGGCTTTATTTTTAGAAGAAGTGTTCTTTCCCGCTGCGGTTAAATTAAAACAGTCAGAAAGCGTGTACTTTGATCTTCTTGCAATTACAAATAGATTTAAAGAAAATAAATAAGGGAAGCAGCTTGGCTTGATGTAACTCAGAAAAAGTAGAGGATCCCTTTGTTTTCCTTTTCTAGTTTTCTGTTGTCTTCTTCTACTCTTGGAATAAGTAGACTCTAAGAGGAAAAGTTAGCAAAGCTTGACTAGATGTTGCAGGGTGACTTTTTCTCTGGCTTCCCACAATTACCCCTGGTGACACGCAGACAGTTACTGCCTGTCTTTTCTCTGTGGAGAGAATGGGCAGAGGGGAGAGAGGAGGAGTGGAGATGCTTTCACTGTGTTTTTTATGACCTCTCCCTGACTGCACCTATTGTTGCAGGGCACGGTGAAAAGGAAAAGGGCCCACAGCTGAGAAGAGCTGCCTTCCAAATCAGCCAATCCCCTCCGCGGCCGCTCAGCACACTGATAGATACTAATGTGGCAAAAGGTACTAGCAGTACACCTTCAACGTGTGTTAGCTTTTAATTAGCCCAGTTATGGGTTCATTTAAGCTTTAATGGACACAAAGCAGGGGAGGAAGAGGACAGGCAAGGAGCGAGTGGCCCGGAGAGACACGACCATGATAGATGGATTTAGCCAGCTATTAGCCCTGATCCTTTTCCCATCAACCAGAATGCCTGGGGGGCACGCTCGTTTCAGCTGGGAGAGACAGACTAGTCGGGGAATGTTTAGGCAGCCCTGTTTCTGCTTACCACAGGAAGCCCTCGTGCTCTCAAGCTTAGTCTGTTGGCACAATTATGAAAATACTGCCAAGTCAAGTTAGGAGGCTACACTCCGACGTTTTACAGTGACCACGTTGCATCAGCGCTCCGCAATGCCACTAAAAAAATAAAAGAAGGGACTGCTTTCTTTTAAAGATCCCTGTTGTAGTCGATTAGTAGACCATTTTAACTTTTATGTACAAAAGTTGTATCGAATTCTTAGCAACATAAGAGCACCGTTTTACACGGAAAAAAACTTCTGCTCTTGGCTGCATCATGTACATGAAACACTAGATACGGATGTAGTCAATCTGCTTCTAATAAAGTGAAAGTACTTGTCAGCAAAAATCCAGCCTAAACTTTCAAACACTGGCTTTTTATTTATCACTTTCTTTTTCTTGTTTTTTTAAGGAGGGGGGTTGTCTGCAGAGTAAAACTTGACATAACTTTGGCTTATAAAAGAAATACGCGTGTTCACCGAATGTTGTCCAAAAAGCGTATTTTTTTCTTTTTACCTTGAGGGGCAGAAAGCAATGAGAAGAAGCGTGGGACCTGCTTTGAAGGCAGCAGCTCTGCTTGTGATCTTCCCACTGTTCCACCATGAAAGATGGGTCTGCCTGAAGATCCGCTGATGGAGAAAGGGGAATTAAATGGGGGTTGGACTGAGGGTGGGGTCTGCCTCGGAGGCATATCCATCTCCAATTGCATTGCACTGTTGTCCGCTTCAAAACATTTTCTTTTCAAAGGAGTAGGAACATATAGACCAGGAGAAAGCACAGGAGCACAGAAAACAGCCAACTTTTCTCTGAGTTCTCAGGCACAGGTTTTCAGGACACTGGCGGTGCTCATGCCCAATTCAAGGGGGGGCAGATTTTAAGAAGAAGTCTTAAAGTAAACACAATGTCAGTTTTCATGTATTTGCTTATTTATACTGGCATACCACAGTATGTCAGTAAGCAGTTTTTAAAGTTTGCTGACGGGGCCTATGTATTTGTGTGGGATTAAAATCGTGAGATGCATAAGTAGCAATTAGGTTTCCATTACTCCACCTTCCCTTGTTAAATCCTACCCAAGCGGGGCTTTAGCTTGTCTGTAGGAGGAAAACAATACTCAAGATTGACTCGCCACAGCCTGACTTTGTGCATTAGCTCAGCTGTAAAGGCTTTTCTGTGTGCTAACGATACACTTCGCCTGAACACAGGCTCAGGGTGGGGTTTGGCCCGGGGCTTGGCTTTCAGGATGACCTTAAGGAGAAGTTCACCAGAGCCAGAGCATCCTCCCCTGCTGATATTAAAACAATTTTATACCAGACTTTATTGTTGCAGTAGTTTCCTTTTCTTTTACGATCGTTAACTTGACTAATGAAATACGGATTTTGGCACATATAAACACATTTGCACTGTTTCCACATAAATGTCCAGTTACAGAAGAAAGATGTTTTGAAGAATAGCTTAATTAACATGAACCAAATATTCTTTTTAACGTGCAGCTTTTCCTGTAGGTCAGGTTTATATTGCATGTCTTAAATTAGATGAATTAGAATCAAGCTTCTGCTGAGATTAAGCTTTCTTGGAAACCTTTAGGAATTAGAAGAGGGTGAAGAGGTCGTGGGAGGTGGACTTCAAAGGCGGGCTAGGAGTTCTTACCCCCCACCCCTTTATAAAAATCTGTTTTTACATTATCTCATTATGAGACTGGTCTACTTTTATGACATTGCTCCTTGTCCACAACACTATCATTTAAGATGTAATGTTCAGTGCTGTAAAAAAAAAAAAGCGCTCCCGGCTATATTTTGTTGAACGGTCGACTGGCGTTAATTCTTCTGTTGTTTCAGACTTAATTTTGTCTGTCTGATCACTTTGAACATTCATGCATGTTTAGAAATTTAAGGTAATTCTGTCATTTAGCCTATGTGGTGTGTCTGTGTTATTAGCTTGGCTGCTAATAGGCTCCAGCAGCCAAACAAAATGGCTGGCCGGGGTTTAAAGGTGTTTTTTCTAGCATAACATCAGCATGGAGTCATGTAGACAGGGAGCTCGCTCTTGTATCAGATATTTCTAGAGGGCTGACACTGAAGTATCATGGAGCTACAAAGGAAATATTTGGCATGATATTCTATAGGCCAATCACCTTCGACGGGTTTATCCCAAAACCACTGTTCTCCTCAGTTGTGTAACTAAGCCATCGTAAGTCATTATGAACATACAGAGCCTGCTGGGAGGAATCTATGGAATCACTGAGAGAGGACTTGACAACAGGAAGTGGGAGTATATCACTGGTCCAGTGAAACCTGTTTGTAATGGAATTCCTATTGTTGCAGTGTGGGTAGAGGATCCCCTCTGTGCCCGAGGCTAGTAATGGCACCAATACCCCTGTTACAAGTGGAGACCCACAGGAGTCACACTATTAAAAAACGCTGCTTGGAATCATTTCACAACCCTTGAAAATGTTCATGAAAATGCAAATTGAAAATGAGAATTTGAGATCAGTGCGCCTAATGTCGGCAGAGCATGCCAACCGTGTGAACCATTGTGCGTTAGTTACTGCAAACTGTACAAAAGGTTTGTGCGTGTGTACGTGCGTGTTGGCAGGTTTTCATTTTGGTGCCACTGTGGACAAGTAAGTTCAAGGTCAGCGTGTGCGATAATGCAACACATGACAGCCGCTACTGAAAGCTGTTAACAGTCGTTTACTTTGTGATACAGTAGATGAAGAAAAGTCACTCAACACCTACACTGTGTATCTTTATGATTATATCCTTTTTTCCCATGAGAATATTATCAGAGTGCACAAGCCAGCAGTGTGTGTTTGAGCTGTTTTGAGTTGGAAACTGCTGGACCTGATGTTCTGCTGGTGGGACATGCCCGGGCCAACCTGCCGTGGTGGGACTGCATGTAAATAATGAAATGGGACAGTTTGTAATGTGAGGAGATCTTGGCAGAGGCAATAGCAAATGTTGAAAATAATACCAAGAGGATGAAAGGATCAAAGAGTCGTATTTTGGCTTTTGATACACCACTTTGTTGGAGGAGTCTGTTCCTTGTTAGGAGATAAAGATATTTGGCAGAGGGTAGGTTTATTCCTGCTTAAAAGAAAACACTGGACATGAGGAAAATGTTACTACTCCCTTATCGCCCCTTATGGTTGACTCCTGTGTGCATTAATGATCTAGAGATAAGTCACGTAAGTGTGCACTGGATATGACCTTGGTTTTTTTTGTTTGTTTAATGCATATTTATATGACTTTTACTTTTAAAATGTAACTTTTACTCAGGTCTCCGTTGATTCATTTTCTGTATTTTTCCTTTAAATTGGCACATTTTTCTGCAGCTGAAAACCTCCCTCCTGCTTCTCAGTTTTGAGGCTTCGCTCCCTTTTTTGATTCATTTATTTATTTTTTTACCATAGTGGGTCTGGACACGGCAGGTGTCTTCACTGTGGCAGGGCTCTCAGGCCTGGAGTAGTGTTACACAGAGGTTTGGAGGGTTCCGGCTGTCTTTAATGTATTAAACAGTTTTAGGACCTGAGGACAGGTGCTTTGTGACGCTGTCAGCCTTCTGTTTTCTACAGTAATAAATGACCTGCATACTGCTGTCGGCCCTGTCGAATATCCACTATCATCTCCTCACCTGCACGGCTGTCTTTTTCTCTGCCCCCCAACTCTTTATCTCCCTTTCTCTTTCACTCGTCCGTCTCCTTTCTGTTCCACATCTGTCACTTCCTTCCCAATCCAGTCTGTCCACTCATCCTTTTCTCTCAATCGCTCATCAGTTGTTCTGCCCTTCCGCTCATGTATCTTTACCGACTGTCCTTTCTTGCCTTCATCACACCTCCATGATCCCATGGTAACGTATCCCTTACCCGTCCTCCATCTTTTCAGTTTTACTACTTGAAAAGATTGAGAATGACGACATTGGGAGGAAGACCCTGAAGATCACAGACTTCGGCCTGGCCAGGGAGTGGCACAAAACCACAAAAATGTCAGCAGCAGGCACCTACTCCTGGATGGCCCCTGAGGTCATCAAGTCATCGCTCTTCTCCAAAGGCAGTGACGTCTGGAGGTAGGAAAAACAACGTGTCCGCACAGACCCAAGAGCAAAATACCTACCTTTGTCATTTCTTCAGATATCATCCCTCATCCCTTTGTGAAATATTCCTTCCTCTTTCCCACACTTTCTTTTTATTTCCTTCGTGTGTGCGTCATCTACCAGCTATGGTGTCTTGCTGTGGGAGCTGTTAACAGGGGAGGTGCCGTACCGTGGGATCGACGGCCTGGCTGTTGCTTACGGCGTGGCAGTCAACAAGTTAACTCTACCAATCCCCTCCACTTGCCCTGAACCATTCGCCAAGCTCATGGAAGGTAAATGCAGTACCTGCAAGGATGCATCTACTGGCATGCAGGGGAAGGAAAGTTTTCTGCAATGGCAGACTATCAAAGCTAAATCTAGCTGAAACAAAACATATACACGGCTGACTGGCATTTGTTAACGCATCAATGTGTACGTTACCGTGCTTGTGTCCAGAGTGCTGGGACCAGGACCCCCACGTGCGTCCCTCCTTCTCCTGCATCCTGGAGCAGTTGTCAGCCATCGAGGAGGCAGTGATGGCCACCATGCCCCAGGACTCCTTTCACAGCATGCAGGACGACTGGCGCGTGGAGATCCAGGAGATGTTTGATGAGCTCAGGACCAAAGAGAAGGTGGAGAAAAGGGGGATGAGACACATCCATCTAACATCCTTATGTTAAGACACTGACATTACACCACTCGCAGCTTTGAGGGTTAGCAGATGGTTGAATGCAGCTCTCCTGTCTTACACAGTGCGGGAAGTTTGAGACCTGCTGCACAGTATATGCAATGGACCTCCTATCCTCCCTGTACTATCCTCTGCTCTTTTATTTTTTTAGTGATTATACATGTTGACTTATCTGCGATTAAGGTTCGGTCTGACCATGCTGGATCACTTGGGACAGCTTTTACGGACCAAAAAGTAGAATTGGTTATTTTCAGCTAATCGTACATTTAACAAAACGAGTCATTAATGCTGAGGTGCTTTAGTGTATTTCCCTTTGTTAAGACCTTAATCTGCTTCCTGTATAAAGTCTCCTGTCGCTGGTTTAGAACGGGGGGTTAATGAGTGTTTGGAGAAACAGCAGGATCAGCACACAGACCTGGGTCAACGAATGGTGCACTGAATCACATGGGGACTGAAATTTCTACAGGTGGTGGTGGTGTTTTAAGAGATTTAAATTTGTCTGTTATTCCTGTTTTCTGTATAATAGATGTATACATTCTGCTTTGTTGTAGTTCCCCAGTAATGCTTAACCACCTTTGTGTAACCACTCAACTGACATAATCTATCGGATCGACCTCTTGCTCAATATGTTAAGCTTTTATAAATCAAGAGAAGAAAAAAAAGTTTTCCCATCGCAAATTTCACAAGATTACTTGTAGAATTAGCCACTACATCAGCAGATTTCCTGTTAACATCCCACAGTAATCTGTCTCTAGGTGGGTGGCTGAAGGGGCTTGACTGTAAAGCTGCTTTATGGAAGTCATCCAGCAAGGATTATTATTACTCAGCTAAGAGCAATTAAAGACAAAATAGAGGGAATGAAAAAGGAGTAAGCCATGGGAGGAGATGAGCCTGTTCGGCTGTGTAACTCAGTCTGAAACAGCAGGCAGTAATCTCCTGAAACCTACTTGTTATAGATGGAGTTACAGCGTCTAATACACGGCTAACACGCCGGCCCGCAAGAGCTTTTCCCTCGTTTCGTGGGCATTATGAGACGCTTTTCTGCCAGTTTGTGGGTGTGTAATGTGTTTTCTCCTCTGTCTTTGAAAACCAGCACACATGTTAAACACAAACATAACTGGAAAAGTACACAATAATCCAGAGAAGGTGAAAGAGATACTATTTGAATCTAGATAATGCCAAAATTATCCTACAAATGTCTGTTCATTAAAAGAGGACTTTGTTGATTTTGCATTGCATGTCTGTGACATTGTTAGACTTGCAATGGAAAAAAAGACAGCAGAACCAGGGCTATCACCTTTTTAATTCAATGCAGTTTTATTTTATTTTTTTTACCGCAGCACCTACACTGCCAACAGTTAAGCCACATGTTTGGGTGTGTTATGGTAGTAGCAGCTAATGTAGCTTCAAGCAGAGATGACCAGAAAAGGCTTGATACAAGCTTTTTTCTTCACATTGTCTAAACTAGCATTTGCCAAACATTACTCTTCTTGGCTAATGTATCTAATGTAATGTATCACCACAATTTAACCACGTAGAAATCTTTTTACTTGGTTCCTCCAGGAGCTTCGTTCCAGGGAAGAGGAGCTGACGCGGGCCGCCCTCCAGCAGAAGTCCCAGGAGGAGCTGCTGAAGCGTCGGGAGCAGCAGCTGGCTGAGCGGGAGATCAACGTCCTGGAGAGAGAGCTCAACATCCTCATTTTCCAGCTCAACAAAGACAAGCCCAACGTGAAGAAGAGGAAGGGCAAGTTCAAGCGCTCTCGCCTCAAACTGAAGGATGGAAACCGCATTAGCCTGCCCTCAGGTAAGGGAAACAAAGATGAAGATGGAAATTACAGGCGGTTATTGTGACACATTCACAGACAAATCAGTGCCTAGTGGCCCTACATGTTACAACATTTGCTTAGACAGATGTTTGTGTGTCATCTCTCTAACAGTAGCACTTTTTTTGATTGGGATTGTGACTGTATTGCACCTTTGTGTATGTCCATTCTGCATTTTGCAGACTTCCAGCACAAGATCACGGTGCAGGCATCACCCTCTATGGACAAGAGGCGGAGCCTTCACAGCACCAGCTCCTCTCCTCCCAGCAGTCCCACACTCATCCCTCGGCTACGAGCCATTCAGCGTAAGTTCAGCATTTTTCCATATTCAAATCCTCCATAGCATGGGCTTTGATTGTCTCCTCCACGTACGCGTCAGTATTCTTGGTCTTTGGCCTGGATTTTCAAATGTGCGTATTGTAAAGGAAAATGTCTTCTTCTGAAGAAATCACATCAACTCTCAGATAATGCCATGGGAGGCGCGAACATGGGAACAGTGTCCTTCACAATGACGAGAGCTGTGTGAACAAAAGCTCCAGAGCCACAAGCCGTCAGCCAGTTGTTTGAACAGTTCGATAATGTTGTTAGTCACGCACCAACGCCTCTGCAATAACTGGAACAAATTCCTCTTGAGCATTTATAGTAGATGGTGACATTCGGACAGAGGGTGTAGACCGCTGCCCAGAATCACTGTACAATGGAGATGATTGATATGCATCTAAATTTTGCAAAATTGAATGCAGAGAAAAGCAAATGTGTACACTCAATAAAGCAAAGAATGTCCTTTATGATAAAACTACTTTTCATAAGAGGTTTTTATCGTCACGGGGGATACACATGTGCAAGTCGCTCATAAAAACCTAACATCCACATCTGTGTCTCAGTGATCACGTTGGTGAGAGGTAACGTATGTTTCCCTCCTCAGTGACGTCCCACATGCGGAGGGACAGTTTGTATGTGTACCAACAGGATGTTGATCTGACCAGCGAGCTCACAGCCGACTCTCGCCTCGGGAGGAAAGGCAAGCTTTTGGCTACCCACATCCAGCGCGGGTGTGGCTAACAGCATCAAGTGCTGAATGTGGCGTTTGGCTAACGTTGACATACGTCAGGGTTTGAATCCTAACAGCTTCCAATTGCTGGGGATTGTTCATGCTGACTGGGTTTTCTGACGTGTGGATTATAACAAGACTTTGCAGTTCTATCAGTTGTTTCACAGGCACAGAGACAATGATGACAATTATGCCACAGATTTGGGCCAGTCTGCCATTCACATCGGATTTTATTTGAATCATCTTCTATTGTTTAACCTGAGTTAAATAAGGAATTATTTCCTTTCAGAAACATGCATCTAATCCAGGGCGATGTTGGCCCCAGTCTGTTGCTCTGACGTGTTTTGGTGGATCCCGCCTTCCCTCACAGCTTCATAACATCTTCACAATGACTAACCCACATGTATAACAGCTTTTTCAGCACTGGCTTCTGCTGTTTTGGATTTGTGGTTTAACATATTCAGACATTAATATACGCTGGTGGTTTTTTCTAGCATGAAACGGTGAAATAGCACATAACACTCTGACGTTCCAGTGTACAATGAAATCTTTCACCTTTTCAGAGTGAACAAAAGAAGTTATTTAGTCTTTTTTAATTACTGTTTGACTGCATAGCTGGAGAGACATCAAAAGTTATAGCCTACCATTAGAGAGAAGGACTTTACCAGAGATTACCTGAAATCCTGTGATTTTACAGATGGAATAATCTTAACTAATGTGTGCAAAGATTGTTTGAGTCTGCAGTAACGCTTGAGGTCTCAACACTTGTGTCAACAGTCACTCAAGATGAGAGTAACCGCACATGGGGCCGCAGCACCCTCTTCAGGCCAGAGGAGTTTGATGACGTGAAAAAGGGAATCAAGAAGAAAGGAAGAACCTGGGGCCCCAGTTCAGTGCAGAGTAAAGAAAGGCCCGCTGCTGCTGAGAGGTACAGTGTATAAATACACACAGATACACACAGGTGGGAATAAAATCAGGGTGGAGCGTGGCCATCATTTGTTCCTGTTCTCAAACGGAACCACATCCTCACGTCGAGGTGTCACTTTTCACATACATAAAACTTATGGAACATAACACACAAAGTGTGTCCTATTTTGTACTGCAAGTGAAAATAATTGCAATGCTTACTCAGTACTTTTAGTTAATTTCTTTCACAGCTGACTCCTGTATCCCTCCAGCTGCCTTTTCTCATCTTTCGCACACGTGGTAAAACTAACCACGAGACAAATGTTGCAGCTAAACTAGCAAACCCATCTGGCCTCACAACTTTACATCTGTTCAAATCGCATTCACTGACACCTCAGAACTGTCATTGTTAAGCACTGTCCGAACATCTCTGCATCTAACACGTCAACTCAGCAACACTATCACAGCACTTATTAACCTTAAAAACAAATAACTCAGTCCACTACAATACGTTCAAACCCCCAATGCTGTCATATTGAAGACTACATTATATCAGCATTTAATTGGTTCTACACTGAAAGGAGACCTCACAAATACAGCAATACAAGTCCACTAACACGGAGACGCAGTCTACTGCGAGTTTTCTTGTCTGCCTGCTTCATACCTATGCATCTCTTTCAGAGTGCGTCCCCTGTCAGACGGCAGCAACCCCTGGTCCACCAGCCTGGTGAAGTCCCAGAAGTCTGTCCCTCTTGCTGCCCTGTTCGCCGAACAAGGTGAGCTGAAATGCCATGGTGATGCTGTACTTTTCAAAATATAAACATTTTTGGCCAGGTCAGTCATTCTCCCTACTGCGTTTTCAGCGGGTGTCGGTAAAGAAGAGGCCTTCGCCCAGGAATGTCCCGACAGCAGCTCCAAACCAAAGCAGCTCAAGTTCCCCAACCAGGTGTACATCGATCTACCTCTGTGGAGGGACGAGCAGCAGCCTCAGAGCCCCGGTGGGCATTGTGGGCCGGGAGATCCCGGGGTCGGGGCTGGCGGGTCAGGGCGGCCCGACCGAGACCCCGGACGACCCCTACACCACCACATCCACCTCGTCCACTTCCACCACCCCGCAGCTCACCCCCACCAACAGCCTGAAGCGGACGTCGGCTCGCCGCAAGACTGACTCCGTGCTGTACGGCTGCGGCTCGCTGCTGGCCTCGGTCGTTCTCGGTTACGACATTCGGGAGGCTCTCAAAAACTCAGTCCCCGGAGAAGACTGCGAGCCCCAGCGTGAGGAGAAAGAGAAGAAGAAGAAGGAGGGCCTGTTTCAGCGGGCCACCCGATTTCGACGCAGCACCTCGCCGCCAAGTGGCCGCACCCGCAAAGACGAGGCCTTGTCGAACCACACCACCACCCAACCTGTAAATCTCATCTCCATGTCGGCCATTATGGAATGCAACTCCACCAAGTGCCTCTTACAGTCTGAAGCGGAGGTGTGCGAGTCTAGCCTTGGAAAAGTTGAGCTTGTGGCTGTCAACCATCGCACAGAGCCACCCAGACCCAGTCCAGCAGCAGCCGCAGAGAGCCAGAGTAACAGGACGGCCGTGAAAATGCAGACACCAGTGCAAACCAAAAGTCAGCCACCAGAGCACAGCAACTGCAACACAGGAACACGACTACGCAGAAAGAAATACACCACCAACCACAACAGTGAGTAATACACAGCAGGGAAGGAGCACGAGCATACGCTTTAAAAAATGCTAACACGCTAAAAATGTGTCTTGTTTACGTGTCTGTGTGCAGCCAACGGCCCACCCACTCTGCCTCCTCCGGCCACACAGAAGAAACCAGAGAAAGAGAAGGACAGAGCGTCAGAGAAGACCTCTGCAGGTGGGGAGGCCGTCCCCAGGCCACGGCCGGTGTCGTTCCGGGCCAAACCCCACGCCTGGGCCCTGCTGAGAGGACGCAACAAGAGCTACTCCCTGGGCCACTACTCCGGAGAGAAGACGGCACAAAACCTAAACATGGTGCTGTCGACGGAGGTAGGGGTGGGCTGCTCCCTGCTGGACATGGACACAGAGGGCCAGAAACGAGACTGCACTGTGCCGCTCTGCCGCATTCAGAGCTCCCCGGCTCGGCCCTCCGTCTTCGAGCTGGAGAAAGAGTTCCTCTCTTAGGATCCTGAAGTGATCTGCTGTGGTCATAGTTCATCCCATACAATCTAGAGCTTTCCAGAACGTACAGATTTCTTTCTTGGCCTAGAACTCCTGGAGGGTTTAGAACCAGGCTGCTGAAAGTTGGAAAAAAAAAAGTCCCATAACATAGATTCCAGTTTCTTCTTAGTTCTAGAACATAGTGATGTCAGTGTTCTAGAGCATCAACCAAGCCTGAGACTTCAAGAGGAGTTCTGTGTCCGGGGGTTGTGGATCGTTTGAGAACAGTCTTCCTGTGCGTGAGGCCGCACACACTGCCGCGTCTCATTCCAGAACCCAGAAACCCGAGCAGAACGTTCCAGAGCCAGATCGGCAGCTCTTCCTCTGATCCCTCGGTGCTCGACTGCCGCCTTCTCCCTCTCTCTCTGTCACCCTCCTCCTTTCTCATCCTGTCGGTGCAGCTAAACGTTGACCGCCGCTGCAGCTTTCGCAACACAATACCCTCACCTTTTTATTTATATATATATTTTTATAGGTAATTTAATATGAAAAGACTTGACCTTACCTTAGCAACCAGCAGGACATACATTCCATGTCAGTTTCAAAGTTGTGCGATCACGTGTTTAGATTTTTTTTTTTTTTTTTTTTTTTTTGGGACTTGAGAATCATGCATGCATGTACCCTTAAAATGTTGAACAAAAAAAAAATCATCATGCATGTTTGTAAATATTTCTTTTTATCCATTATCAGCCTAATGCTGGCAGTTTTTTGTATTGCATATATGAGGTTTGTATGACAGATTGAGCTTGAGGGACAGCAAGTTACATACTGGATCGTAGCAGGGATGCAAGTATGTTTCCTCCTAGTATGCCCTGAAGATTTTAGAGATGCAGGTAGAAGAACACTGGGAGTCCGACAAAGCGGACTTGGAATCTTTTCACTTGAGAGCTGAATTAAATTTTAAACGACTCCTGTTGTCAAGCAATGCTAATATTGATTTTTCTAAGAGTATTTATAGAAAGGTGTCTTTGGTTAATATTGCATATGCTCATCACACTGCAGCAGAGGGGAGTGGCTGGTGGGCTGACTTCATGTAAGGAAAACCCAGCCCATATTACTGAATTTTATACTGGAAGCCCCTTGATTACAGCTGATTGACCAGACCTGGACTGACACAGGATGAGAGCAGATTGAAGTTGAGGATGAATTTCCACACAGCCCGGGAGTGGCCAGGCAGGAGAAGTTTTCATTTAATTCACTGCTGACAACACTGAGCGATGGCATACCTGTACTGTAACCCAGACCGACACCGAGCCTTCAACTACTAAAGAATGTTATTACCTCGGTTTCCTGCCCCCGATTTTATTATCACACACAAACAATTTTAGAATTATTGCAAACAAGCTATAAACTGTTTTTCTAAAGCTGGACTTTGACTCAATTACCCTGCAACTACCCCCCCATTGCTTTTATTCATTTAAGTCGTCTAATTGCACTGATTAATCAGTTTGACATTTAGCTAAGTCAGGTTTTTGATGTTGTTTTATTTTAGTTCTTCTCTTCCGTCACTTTTCCGTGTAACATCAAGCGTACGGTTTCCCCCCACAATCCAACCGTCTTATCTCATCAAACCTTACGTTATTACACTGTATACTTATTTGGCCTCCTCAGGATTTACAAAGGGCTCGTTATACTGATTTGTTTTTTGAAATTTCACAGTGTGGCGGTCTGATGAGGCAGGATATACACCTAGTTCAATGGTCACTCCCGGGCTCTATGTTTTTTATTTTTTTATTGAATGACTTTAACATCTGATAAGCTGATAATGATGATTATATCCCCCCAGGTTTTTATTATCACTGTCTTACTTCAGTCTGTTTTTGAGAGTTTATTAGAAAATGTGTCAGATTTTGGACAAAACAAGGGCTCATCTACGGTGAGGTATGAATTCCAAAATGGTGTAAATACAATTGTGATTCCTCATATGTATGTCACTTTGACATCTTATAATGATGTAGAATGTGAAGTATCCCATCCCCTGTACTTTAAAACCAGGTCCAACACTGTAAAGGCCTTGCTCATCATGTTAAAAAGTGCCAGTTACGAGATAACACTGGATTGACCCTTTTTTAAAAAAAGAATTATCTGTAAATACTACAATGCACTGGTGCTGTACATTCCCCTTAAAATATTGTATTTCAGTTTGAAGCTGAAGTCTGCGGTTTGTCGTGCGGTCGCAAATCTTTGTTGGCTAGTGGTTATTTTAAAAAAGGGTGGGGGCTTTGTCTGTTACGGTTAAAAAATGATCCGACGAACCCAAATAAATATTCCGCCGCTTTTTGACAAACTGCATTAATATCTGTGAAACCAGTCGTCGCTACGGCGCATTCAGGCTTCTGGCTACGGGACCAAATTTAACTCTTTCTTGCGCTAAACGTTAAACCAGCAAGGCCTCTCTGTCTTCAGGACCAAAACCACTAAGTAAACTCGCTGCTAGGGAGGAGTTCTTGCAAAGTAGAGTGCTCTGTATGAAAACTTCACCTCAGAGGTGCAGCGCCGAGCTGTCGCTGAAAGGACCCCCCCACCATCACCTTCTGATCAAACTTCCTGTTAAAGGCAAATCGCTGCACACGTCTGTCATGCCGAATGTGTCAGATTTAACTTTGAGTACATCTTCTTTCAGTGAACCAGTTGGGTTTTTTTTGTTATCATTACAGTATTGGCTATTTTATGCCTGATTGTTTCAAGAGTATCAAGTTTGTCAACATTTTTGAATAAAGTCTAAGTCAAGACTATGGTTGCCTTTTTTGTTTTCTGTTTTTTTACTTTTTCGGCTGAATTAACACAGTTACTCTCCTGTTTTGATCCTGGATGAAGTATTCAGATTCAGATCAAATTCCTACTTCAGTAAAAGTTCACAAAATGTAATGGCTCCTGTTACTGATATTTAATAATATATCACATTAATAGATGATGATCATCAATGTGCATCAGGCACTGTACTGTTGTCTGTGGTGCTGATGAGCTGCATTGCATTTTGTTGCATGTGAGAGTAGCCCAAACAACAGATGCGACTTCTTGTAGGGTGTAGCAGCAGCACAAACTACAGCCTCCAGTATGATTATGATGTCATCAACACCTCACATGGGGGCGGGGGTTAATGTAGGACTGTTGTATTAGTTTTAGCTAGTTGTTCCTAACAAACTGACAACTAGCTGCATTGATTCTTCAGTAGGAACCAATTAACTTGAGGGCTGAGTGCAGACAGCATGAGCACACTGCTGATTTTTATCTCTTTAGGTATTTCCTGACAACAAAAATATTTTTTAATATATTTCAAGTTTCTTATGACCAAAAAAGGCTCATCTGAACCCACGATAAAAAGAATGAACCAGTGTGAACAGTGTCTGTGGTTTTTATTTGTAACGTGACATGTATTTGGCAAATTCATGATACATTCTCAGACCTTTCTATCTGAATAGTGTTATTTCATTTTTTTGCCTTAATTCTTCTGAGATATTTTGACACTGTTTTTCATTTGTTTGTTTATTTAAATGTTAATGAAGCTATATGCTAAAAGCTAAGATCGAATAGATACCCACTAGCATAGTTAAAGCGTGTTAGAGTAAATAAAAACTACAAACTACAGCTGATTAATGAGCATGTGACAGAAGAAAGAATGGAAATTTGCATATAAAAAAAAAAGGTAAAACTGCGGTTATATACCCACACACAAACTGGATCTGCAGAACTGAATGAGTGCTGACTAATTTGAACTGAAATTTAAATATCACAAGATGGCCATTAAGCAGTAATTTACGACAATCCTTGTAAGCTGCTTCAAATGTCAGTCGTGTTTCTTTGCAGATTTTAAAGATTATTAACAAAATATGAGGAATTTGTGTTGGAAAAATGACACAAAACTGGACTGCGCAGGGTCTCCATCCATCCCTGCACAAATGAAACTGGCAGAAAACTTCCTCCACTCACAGGAATCAAATAGAAATGTAAAGACTAAAAAATAAAAGGTTAAAATAAAGAGGAATCTGAACTAGATATTAGTCTACAGTAAAATCCAGGTCCGCTCAATAGTGAGCAAAGTGGTGAGTGGACCTTGAGTTAGGATTATTATTAAATTTTTAGTTCAGATCCTTCATGCTTTGATGGATAAAGTGCTTTTACTGGCACGGGTATTTATGGCTGCAGCTGTCGAGGTAGCGATGGATGATAATTTAAACTGACTTCTGACGAGTCCACTCACTCGCTGTGTTGTGTTGTTGGCAGGGTTTGTCTACAGCAAGGGACAGAGTCGGGGGGGGGTCAGACAATGGAAGGAGAAGAAGGAGAGAAAAATGGAGAAGATTAATGAACTTGCACAAAACTGTCACATTATCACTGCTCTGCACATCCGTACATGCAGATCTAAAAATAGCAAAGAGGGTGGGGTGAGGTAATTATGGTCATTGTGCAGAAACTCTCCTGCTAAGATTTCTCCTCCAGGAGTTTCATTTTCCCTCCCTGTTTTTTTTTGTCTGTCTTAACTACCTTGGGCGATTTTTATGGGACAGCTGATACTTGGTAATAATCTTTTTACCTCTGTCACAACAAGACAGGTCACCTTTCAAGTGACAACCATACTGTCCAACATGTCTGGCACAGACACAATCATGCAGAGCATGTTCTCACGGATAAAGCAGGTTGTTTTTGTTTAGTCTAAGTAACAGCTGCAGAATTAAAGTGTGGATGTGAGTGTGCTTACCTGTGTGGGATTAGAGCATAGTGACACATCTCAGGGGGCTACGAGCGCCGCTCTTGGCCTGGGAGGGGATCATGGTCTTGGCTTGGAGGCAGTACTTTGCCTTAGGGTTGAGGTGTTTGAGAGTCAGCCTGTTGGAGCAGCAGTCAATCTCAAACACTTCCTGGAGAGGAGAGGAGGGAATATGAGGCAGGAAGAGGACAGCGATTCTCAGTTATACCTCTCAGGAAATGGTGTTAGAGATCAGGCGCAGTCGAACATGTGAAAACAGTCTTTACATAAAGTAGTATGACTGACCAAATTCAGTCTTACAGGAGAAATCGTAGAATTATGCGTAAAACCAAAAAAAATTGTCCTTCTTTTGTTTGTGTTGTTCTTGTTTTTGATGTTCTTCTTCTGCTCTTCCTCTTCTGCCTCTTCTTCCTCTTCTTACAGTTTAAATGTGGTTTGTTTGTACACACATACTATACACCTTCTATACATGTACCTATATGTGCGAGTGTGTTGAATTTTATTTGTTCCAGGAAAAAATGGTGTATGTTACAGGACACATGGGACTTTTATTAATAGTTTAAATAGTAACAGTAATTAGCCGCATTTTCACACGTCTTGTTGGAAATTGTGTGTGTGTGTGTGTACGTACCTCCACTCCACTGGTGTGTATGAGGTAGATCTTGTAGACCAGAATGCTGAGCATCCTCTGGATCAGCAGTCGTGGCGGCTTCACACGGACCACAATCCCTTCCTCTGAGACACTGAGCCTCAGTACAGGTGGGCTGATTTTGGCTTCAGATAGAAGGATTTTATCAATTTCAATTTTTTTTAATGCTATAATGAAACACTATGCTATTTCTTGAGTAAGTAAACTAATTTGACAATGAAGGGCAACAGCAGGAGGGTAAACACTCACTGTCCCAGCGTGGGCTGAATCTGGGGGAGAGGGCCCAGGCCGATTTGTTGGAGGGCAGAGAGGAAGCATGGACTCTGGCATAGTACCACTCTCTGAGGTCAGAGGTCACGTCACTGAGATCACAGTGATGCTTCTGGATCCCCTGACAGCCATCCACATCCAACCACTGAGACTCCCCGTAGCTGAAGAGGAGAGGGACAGACACAAATAGACAGGTGATTTCACTCAGCCTGTGCACCATGGATCATCGTAAAATGTCTCACTAACAGTGTGTGAATGTTTGCACTGTGTATGTAGGTGTGTGCGTGGTGCCTCACATCTTCCACTGGACGTAGTACTGCAGTGAGGTCTTACTCTTGGGCGGAGTCCAGTGCAGAATGTTTTGGTAGTCCACAGACTCAAACCTCACCTGGGCAGGTGGATCCAGCATCACTGCAAATAAGGAGCTTACCGATCATGTACTGTAGCGGCTGATTAAATTAGTTTTAGTTTGGAATTAAATTTGTTTTGGGTTTTTTTTTAGAGTTGTACAGTGAAAAAACTGGTTTTCCCCCATTAAAAATGGGGATAAAGCCACCAGAATGAAAGCATAACAAAGGTGCCGACACAGCCCAGGATTCCTGACGTCACACCAAAAAACAGTCGGTAACATATAATCTCATTTCCGGGTGCACATTTTCCAAATAGCTCTGACATGATATTTAAACACAAATGTAAAATACACATAAAAATAAAATGAGTTTTTCCATATTTTAATAAAACTATTTTCTTTTATGTATCAAATTATTTTCTTTCAGTCTGTCCTGTCAGAACCACGATACCTTTTGTTCTTAGAAAGACTGGAATCTCATCAGTGTGTTCCTGAAAACACAACTTTTTTTTTTTCCTGGCATGTTAGTTCCTTCAAAAATCTGATTTCTAACCATGTCCCTCTGTAGAACTAAGGTCAAATCTTTCTTAATTTAAGCCCTGTAAGACGCCCTGAAAGTGACACGATGCTCCAGTTAACAAAACAACATGTTCAGATAAGACTGATAATCACGACTGTGTAAAACCAAACATTTGTAAGTTCTGTTGTCGGTTGGTTTGCTATGTTACAGCAACTCTGGAGTGCCTCTCCAATCAATGTTGGTATTTGAACGTCAGCACTGGGATTTTCAAAACATAAACGCAGACACCGGACAGAATGAAAACCAGAGGTTACCTTGTGCTGTGACACAGAAGCCCAGGTTTCCCAGCAGCACGGGCCCGAGCAGCAGGGCGATCATGGCGTCAGTGCTGTTGGTGGACGACAGTCAGGAGGCTGGCGCACGAACAAACACACAAACAGACACACGTCGAGCAACGATGGACTGATGATGCCAGCAACACCGACGCCTTTAACATGTTTCAACTTCCCCTTTTTAATTCCATGATACATGGACAGTTTACGACACTGAGGCAGCGTTACATGGTTTGACACTGTGGGACAATTCATGCAATTTACATGTGACGGGTTTCTTTACAAAATACGGATCACAGATCACTTTACCGAAGTTCCAGCCTTATCTGTGCTACCATATCATCTTTCCACATACAACTTCAGACAACTTCCATTTTTGGCAGAACACAAGCTCCTGGTGATGCCTTTAATGACTTAAGAGTAACAACAAAATATCATATCTTACCGAGACAGTCTCCGATTTTTTGGGCAAATGGCAGACATGTCACATAAAGGCAACCCCCCCCCCCACACACACACACACACACACACACACACACACACACACACACACACACACACACACACACACACACACACACCCTTCTGTGTTGTGCAATTGAAAAAAAAAACACCATAAACTTTACCTTAACTGGCAGTTTTACAATGCTCTCCTACTGCATTGGCATAAATTTGAAACCACAATCATTTACTTCATCCTTAATTCAAATGTGGATTTTGACTGATGTTTCCTTAATGAACATCACCTGTTTTTGTTTTTTCTTCTTCGACATAGCAAGAAAAGCACATGTTTCTAATAAGTTTAATGTTGGCTCTCTTCTAGTCAGTAGTTGTGAGTCATGCTAGTCTGAAAGCAAGCCTGAATAGCAGGACCCTGAAACTGGAAATTGATATTATTCACATGTATTTCTTCTACTGTGACATGTCAAAATCTTCTTCCCATGAAGCCCTGCCAGTTCTGTCAGGATGTATCCCGCTCGACACCTGCTGGCTCTCAGAAAATGACTGTCCTGTCTTGCTTCAGTTACAAGTAATTGTTATCGGAACAAGTTATTACTATCTGCTGTTCAAGTTACTGGAAGCATCGCCAGTTTAGAGGAAATGTGTTACATAATGATAGTGAGCAAGAAAGGAAGCATGACATCATCTTATTTACGTCTTTTATTGCTTTAGATTATTATATTAATGGGCCATAATTTTTTTTCAGTAGCTGCTGAGATTATATTTGTATTGTTATGTCCTGCAGAGCATTTACCAAAATACTGACTGTGCAAATTATAATGTATAAGTTGATGCATAGGTTTGATTTTGTACCCCAGTGGGTAAGTTACTTCTGCAGTCACAAGGGAGTGCATAAGACTGAGGAGTAGCTCAACTAATTTGACTTAAAAAAAAAAATACTATACATCAAACTGAATCAGCTGTTACACATTGAGTGCAGATGACAGTAGTGGGTGTACATTTGAAATAACTTAACCTTTAATGGTTTAAGTAGCTATAAGCAGCGGGTGAAATGTATCTAAATTGTAACTAGATTGCTCAATGTAAAAAGGTCAGTTAGAAGCAGTAAAAATGGCTTGAATAGCTAAAACAAATTGAGAAGTAGTGAAAATATATTAAAGTATTGTTATTGGATAAATGGTAAGCTAAATGTTTGAAAGCACTGTGGGTAAGTGGTTAAAAATCGTGATGAACGAATGGTTGAAAGTGCTACAAATAGTGGATAAATAGTTCATAAGAATGGAAAGAAATTTTTAGCTATAAGTCGCAGATGTATGTGCTGTATAACTGGTTCAAACAGATAAAAGTTATGGACGGTTAGCCAAAAGTGATGGATCAATGGGTGCCATGAATGTTTGAAAGGAAGTAATAACTAATAAAAAGGTCAAATATTAGGCTGGTTGAATAAATAGTGGAGTCATTAACAGGGGGAAAAAGGTTGTGAACCAGTGTAGATTACCAGAAATCCCGAGCTCTTCTGCCTGCAAACCAGATGCCAAGAATCAATTGAGGATGAATACCCCAAAAGAGTGAAGTCCGTTATCAGCTGTTACTGGAAACAATGAGGTCTCCCTACTCACTCTCACACATACACGTACACACACACAGGGCAAAGAGGAAGGAAACATAACAGACATTTATGCAAACACACAAAGAGGTCTTCCCTTGTTGCTCATATCACTGGTTTGAGGGGAAGGAACACGGGTTGCTCAAATGTCATGAAACATCATGGCATGTGTGCTTCTTCCCTTACATAGTAATGGTATGTGACATGGTCTAATGTAGCAATTTAAATATTAGGTCAGTCCTACCGTAATAGTAACCTGGGTGTAATTTGGCTGAAATACCAACTTCCCCTCCTTGATTGGCAGGATTTCACATTTGCTTGGCGAACAGAACATAAGACGTGTGGCACTATTCAAGCTGCGGGATCTAGTGCAAGAGCTCCATCCATCAAGTGATAATCTTCATTCCAACACAATACAAGCAGGGAAAGTTAGAACAGTAAGTTAGTACACACATTTAACACTTTATTGTAATGTAAAATTGACATTGGAAGCATCAAACTATTTTAGCCTGTGGACAGAAAAGGAACGATTTTGTGGACAGAGGTGCTGAGATAGGCAGCAGAAAAATGTTGCTCAAGTTTTAAAACACAAACATAGACAAAACAACACACACAAACATCTTTACACCTTGATAATCAATCTGACTGGTAAATCTTCATTATCAAAAAAGCCTGACAGGGCACTTACTATGAGCATAAACATTAGCAGAGGATGGTGCTGAGATATGGTACCGTGCAAAAAAAAGTCACTTCAGATTCTTACCCATCACGCACATTGTCGTCAGGGAGGAGTCCGATCGGTCCTTATGCAGCCTGAGGCAACAACCCCAAAACATATAGCCGGAGTCAGGAGCTATGTGCACAGACAGGAAGAACCAGGACTCCTGGCACGGAGGGTTTCGGCCCCCACACAGCTCTGATGTCTGATGTCACTACCTTGGAAATAGGTGCACTGAGGAGAACTGTTTTAAAAGGAAAGTGTGGTTGCAACAAATACTGATTTGACTTTGTTTCTGTTCACCTCACTCTGTGCAATATAATAGATACATTTTTTTTAAAAGCCTCTTCATCACTCACTTTCCTTTTAAAATCTTTTGCACAGTACTGTACATTAGCAGACAAAACAGTATATTGTATAGATAAGTTCAGGGTATTCGACTCAAAAAGGGAGGGGAAAACAAGTAAGGTAAGGCACAGAGTCCGACAGATGTGCAAGGTTAAATCCCATCCCCTAGTGCAAGACAGTGAGCACGGTATTGTTAAATACTCATCTCACAAACCAGTAAATACAGTAATGCTTGCGTGCATGCAACAGACGTGAATAGTTGTCACTGTATAGTTTTTATGAAGCATTGTACAAATGTTATTTTTGTTGATTATTTAATTTGATTTTGAAGTTTTAGAGTCCATTCCCTTGGAGTCCTCATGCAGGAGTCACTGTGGTAATGCTTTGAATGTTGAGACTGGATACATTGGATCAGTCGCTTAAGTAGAAATTCAGTTATCAGTCCATTTTCCAGGATTTCTACAGTGTGTTCACAAACTCTTTGTGGACCAGTGATCAACCTCATCAAAAGGTATTGTATTGTTAGGTAAAGCATTTACGTTATCTCCCCTTTTACCCTGCCAGCGCTTCACAACCTCCTCCTCTTCTCAGTCACCCAAAAGGAAACCAGTGCAATTTACAGGGACTAACCCGTTCATTCATTTCATCAATCCATGGGCGTAATGTAAAACATCCCACACATACTGTTGCTCACTTGTGATGAGAATGAGTGCATCAATGTTTGACTTTCTTGCGACGAAGGCACATAATGACAGTTTGGCCCCTTCATGAAGTTGACAGAACCGATTCAATTGGATCATTTCTAATTTAGTGCAACACCTTCTTTGCTTTTTGTTTTTCACTTTTTCTCTTCACTGTGATCATTTTGGCCACATAGGCCAGTGAATCACAAATTTAAATAAAAGATCTAGGACCTTTCTTTTCATGGTCACTTATGCTTAAAAAGGTTCACATTACTCCACAAACAAACAGGAATGTTTGTATCTGAGGAGTGGAGGGAGCTCACCGGCACAAATACTTTAAAAATCTGAAGTTCTGAAACGTAACACAGGTTCACTAAAGCTGAAACTAAGATTTAGGATCTTCAGTGAAATTAACAGGTAACCAGTAAAGGACGTGTTGTTTCTTTAGCCGTAGTGCTGGCCACTACCTTCAGCACATTTGGAAGGTGAATACCTGAGTCACGATACGATTCTGATGATGGATCAAATTAGCTTGCTATTTATCTTACAAGGGCCTCTCTCACGTGCAGCATTTACTTATTGTAATCACAAAAAAAGGAAGGTGATCGAAGTCAAACTGCACTAATACGAGTGATGTCCCTGGGTCACTTCTTACTTGGCATTTGATATGGAATTAAATAAAGAAATGTAACCACCTGAAGTTTTGTACTGGCAAGTCGCTGTTAAGACTGAATTTCTAAGAGTTTTCAGTTATATATAGTAGTCAGTAATGTCATAACTGTGGTTAACAGTGAAGTGCCGTGTTTGACCTAACATCATTTGTGCAACACATCTTCACAAGTTACAATTCCTTCTCTCGGACATGGTAGCCCTGTGCCAGCTCATCCAGCCCCAACTCAACCAACACCGGACGTCTCTCGTAATCAGAGGGGCTCCCGCTGGACTCTAAGGTCCCATCGTCATCCAAGTCTTTCCCTCCTGTGTACCCATGTCCTTCGTCCTTTGGTTGCTCTACCTCCATGTCATCGCAAGCAACATCATCCACTGCCGACCCACCGAGGCGCACGCGGAAGTCAGGCTCGCTCGGAGGGGTGGTGGCAGACGTGAATTCACTCTTCTCTGGGTACGACAGCAGAGGTGTGGGGGACGAAGGCTCTACTTCTGCCACAGCGATCTGATCTTCGACTCCCGCAGCCTCGATGGTGCCCTGTATCTTCGGGTGGATTAACTTTGAGACACAAAGAGGAACGTTTGGGTTAGTGCTGAAAATTTAAAAACCATTTCTTCAGCACAATGACGATGGGTAGAACGAACATACTATAGATTTCGGGAGAGCACTTGCGGGCGCGGTCTGCTTTTTGTAGACCAAGAAGAGAACAAAAGCGGCGACGCAGACGACCAACGAGCCGCACACAATGTAGATGATGTAATCTGGACAAAGCAGATGTAAAAGTTAATACAGTTAAAGACAAATGGCTACAAATCGTCTACCCAAAGAAACACGTGGTGGGTAACAGTACATTATACATTTGTTTGTCTGTAGGGCAAACAGGCCATGCTTTGAGTAAGAAGACGACTGTTGGCTATCTTCAAACTTTGGAATGAAAAAACTAACTAAATAAATAAATGTAATTTCACTCAACCGTTTTGTCCGGGCGACACTTCCGTTAGTGGCACGGCGCAGTACAACTGTGTGGGTTTGACTCCCATGTTCTGCAGCTCTCCTGTGATGCTCAGACAGTGTTTCTTCTGTTCCGGCTCCACCGGCAGCGTCTGCTCACACACACTCTTCGCACAGCTGAAATCATGGGACGGCCACTTCTGTACACACAACAAAGAGCAATGTCCAGCAAAACTCAGGTCACACACACACACATATTGCACAGCAAGCCTATGTGAGCACAGATGCACTTCTACTGATAAATAAGGACACTGCATTCATGGTAATATTTCCTGCTTCTTTCTCTGCTAAGCCGTCTATAAACAATGTTACTGTTGGACTTTGTAATAATTCCAGAAGGAAACAGGCACAAGTCTGCAGCTTATTTCCTCCGTGGCTCATTCTTCATCAGTGTCACATCAAACTAGACGAAGTTGGGAATGTGAAAACTGTGTGCAGTCTGACCTCGCTGACGATGTTGACATCGTATGTGAATTTAGGCAGCCGTTTGCTCATGTGTGCCTCGTAGCTTTTCTTCTTTCGAAGCTTTGGCTTTTGATGGCCAGACAACCCTTGCTGGTACACCAGCCAGGGGTGCGTGAAGCTGAACAGGATCCTGTTGTAGGACTGGGCAGTGACATTAACTGATGGGAGGTCCAGAAAACCTGGAAACCAACGGGAACGTACCTTTACTCTCACATGTTATTTATTTTCTAATAATTTGATATCTTTGTTATTGAGAAACCAGTGCCATTTACATCCATGTTAGCACTCTGCCCCGATGTTTGTGCATGTTTTGTTTGTATGATTTGTGTATGTGCATCATGCATCTGCAAGGAGCCATATTTTAAAAACATTTCTCCTCAGTGGGACTTTCAGTCACGTTTCATTTGCAAAGATATAAATAAAAAAGTTATCAAAAAGACAAAAATATACTATATGAACATGATGTCTTTTATTTAATGCAACAATTTTAAGTATTATTTGTAAGACTTGTTGCTTTTAAAAATCAAATTTAAATTATTTATTCGGGTTTCAGAATTGCACCCAGTTACAAAGGGATAATACCAGCTAATTTCTATTGGTTGGTCAATCACTGTGTGAAGCAGGTGTGAATCTTGAATTTCAAGTTCATGTCTAAATTCATCAGTTTCCTTTTACACAAATAAAAAGCAAAGCACTCCCAGTCAGCTCGGGGGAACACCGACGTCACCACTCACATATCTGAGGTGCCGGAGAGTCCTGGATGTAGCTGAAAGTGATTCCTTCAGGAGGGGCGGGATCTGACTGATTCTGACCAATCACAGCTGTCACATCAACATAGTACACCTCATAGGGATCAGAGAGATACGACAGATCAACCTCCAGAGCTGGCGGGTCCACCCAAAGCACACTGGTAGTACTAGAGAAAGAAACGGGACGAGAGAAAATAACGACGTTACGTTATTTGTGCAAATTACAAACTATGAAATTTTACTATGATGAGGGATATCTTAGTTTTAATTTAAAGGTCACAAGAAGTTCTATTTCAAGCCCTAATAAAGCCATTCTTTTATTTATCCTTACATTTTTGAACAGTACCTCCTGCCTATGAAAAACTTACTTTCTCTAAGTGTGCTGTTCAAGACATGCTTGCTTACAATGTTATGTGTACAAATCATGAGGGCATTGTGTTTGTTTTCACAGTTTATACACTGAGATCATCTCTAAAAACATTGTTTTACGAGGCCAAACACAGATTTCTTGGTGTGGTAATGTGAAAAAAGAGAATTGAAAACCTGTTTGACTCTAACCCATAATAACGACCAACGTCCACTCTGAATCTAAGCCCCGGCAGCAGCTGGCTGTAACTCCACGTCAGGATGTTGTGCAGGTTGCCGCATTGCAGGGTCACATTGGTTGGCACCTCCACTATGGAAACAGTGACACAGATATTTAGAGGCAGTCAAAACTGACCTGACACTGAACGTCTCTGTCACTCTGCACAGAAGAGCTTTCACAAACATTCAGGTCATCTCAGCTCAACCCTGCATTTCTCATCCGCAAGTCTGCTGTCAGGGAGGCCGAGTACACAAACCCCCCACTAGAGGGCACTGCGGGAAACCCAGCACACAACGCCCTCCTGGTGAGCCACCATCAGCGGGTCTATGTATTTCTCCCCACATACACACACAGACGCAGTAGCCGAACATGCACCACCCGCGAGAAATGGCCAGGAAACGGTTTGGTTTTATCCAGACAATGTGCAGATATGTGTCCATGTCTGCAAACTTGGTGTTGGTGAGACAATGACTGCTTCAGCCCACACAACTAAATTCAATCTGCCTGATAATTCAGTGGCGTTACTGGCACGACTTAAGACACTTCCTAAAAGCCTTTGTCCACTTCCTCAAATTCAAAGAAGGAAGAGCAGAAGATAAAGAGACAGACCGCCCCGTTTACACCCCGTAAGTGATCCTCGCTTCATTTAATTACAGCAGCATTACAGGATGACTGGACAATTTGAGAAGCAGGTTCAATCAGCACTGCAGATACTATAGTTCGTTGGTTTCGTATACTCTGTGTATGTTTACACAAGCTTGGTGTTTGTGCAAGGCAGCGTGTATCAAAGGCGTGTCCCCACACACAGCAGCAATTACCTCCGTCACTTCAAGGAGGAAGAGCAGGACATGAGGAGAGGTGGAGGACAGGCCCAGAAATGACAAAGCTGAAAACTCTCTGGAGTTTTAAGATGTGAAGCTGCGCTTTGGACAATAACGGCTTAAACTATAGTTACAGGTAACACCCTCACATTTCTGAGTCACTGCTATCGTCATAAAGTTTAAGAACATTTCTCTTTCGTTTCCTCTGTGAAATAGCATTTATGTGCATGCACATGATAGACGCCCATGCAAACCACACACACACACACACACACACACACACACACTAAGAAGAGTGATAGAGAAATCACAGTGCTGCATATGTACCGTAAAAGAAGTGATAACCGCAACAGAAAGGTTGGTCGCTGAGGGCTGTCACCACAAGGAAGCTCGAGCCACACACTTCATCCTTCAGCACTTTGATACACAGAGAGGTGTGACAATTCTTCTATATACACGACAGTAAATCCCATCTGTGACTGCCGGAGGAAACCTCACTGGCTAGTTTTACAGCAAGGATATATATTTTTTTAAAACACCATTGCAGTGAGCACAGCGTCATGCGTAGATTATATCCATCAAAGCAACATGCAACGTTTTCAAAGCTCCTTTACAGTTTTTACCTTCAGGAACTGGGGGACAGAAAGGTCAGAATGAGCGATAGATCTAATGAACTGGTCAGACGATAACTGGACAGTTTGAGATAAGCTGCATCAGGTGACACCTGCCCTCACAACACACAAAAATGTTTTTGGTTATCTCGTGGGTACATTTTGTTTCTCCTTTCATTTTCTCTCAGTTTACCTCTGGTACTCTATTAAGTTCAAACCTCCCTTGTATTTTATACAACGTTCAATATACTGTATGTGTTTTTGAGGACTGCTGATCATTTTTTACATTTTAGTTTCTCTTCATTTGCTATCATTTGTCATCATTAAAGTCTTGTATTCTATCATTCATCATGTATTTTATAGCTTCCCCAAGGGGACAATAAATGTATCATATCAGATCAGGTGCAAATATCAGCATTATGCATTAGCAACTGGCCACACTGCTCTCTAAATATTGGCATCAGCCAATGAAATATCCATATCAGTCGACCACTAGTAAAAACGTCAATTCTGGGAATAAGGTCAAACCCCCAGCGGTGGAAAATTTCCAAAACACTGAGCGAACCGTCAGGAGTGAAGCAGGTTGTAAGTGTCACCTTCGTGAAGACAGAAAGTGGCAGACGAGGTTTGACGGACTTGTGTGTGCAGAGAGGGAAACCTTTGTTCAGAAGCAGGAAGAGAAAGCAGATGTTGTCAGACAAAAAGGAGGTCACGTTGGCACAGAGTGTAACTCTTGACGAAATAACTTTCCCAGAGTGCTGCTGCAAAAATACTTGAGTACATTTGCTATTTTTACTGCTTTTGCAAGTAATCGAAGATGAAATGGCAATTTCCTTGACAGGTAAGCTCTCTTGACACTTTTGGTGAGAATGAGAATTCGGCTCAACCACAGTGAACGAGACTCACTTCTAAACGCTCCACAGAAGAAAAGTGAAGTTAACAAATGTATAACATTCACACACACACACACAGTCCAAAACTTCAAAAACAAGGAAATAAAAATCATGCATCAGCTATTTAACAGCACAGAGTTACTGCAGAACATTTTCACAGCAGACAAGTTCAATTGTAGAAATTAAAAAAAAAAAAAAACAATGACTGCAATTTATTTAGACAGGCCAGGGCCCTGGCGTTTCTCACCACAGACAATAAGATTCATCACAGCAGCAGACAGACACAGGCTTAAATGATTAACTTAAAGATGACTCTGTTCCCTTACATAACAATACAACAACGACGGCATGATGGGAAACGGTTCCCAGCAGTCAGTTGGTGACAAGCTGTTGACACGTCTGAGGCCTGTGAAAGCCACAGAGGAAAGCTCAAACCACACAGCATATGATCGAATACAGCTTCAGGTGCCCACAAGACTCCCCTCTAACCAATAACATGCACACAATACAGTATCTCACACACACACACACACACACACACACTCTACAGTCAAGTTGTCATGTTTAAGTTCAAATGTTATGTGGATGACAAGCTGCTGCACGAGCTTTGAGTCAGGACTCTCGGCACAGCTGTATGAGATGGCTTTTTACTTCTGCTTCTTTTAAATCTGCATAATGACGACATCTAGGTCAGTGATGCAGGTTTTGATTGCATCGCTGTTTTGCACATTTTAGACAGGAAATCAATCTACAGGTTCAGCACTGGCCTAAAAAAAGAACATTTATCAATTTTCAGAGCACTTATTTATAATCCCTCCAGCACAATGTGAAAATCTTAGTCAGTTACAGCTACTAAGCTGTTTCAACATACTGTATGTGGCACAGATTCATAACAGCAGTCAGTCATTAATACGGTCTGGTCTTTGCTCACAGTCACGTAACTTCAGTCCATTATAGTTGCTGGTCAGTTTTACGTTAATGACCTCATCAATAGTCGGCATCATCATACACATGGCAGAGATAACAAGGGGTTCTTCAGCTGAGTCAGGGAGAAATATGCGCTGCCACTGCATGGCTGATCATGCAGATATACTACAAACTGACGACCTGGTCTGGCGACGCCTTGGTAACAGGCACGTTCCCGAAAACGCGTACTGGAGTGTTACAGATGCAGCCATTAGTGTGCTGACTCCACCGCAGGTCAGATCTGAGAGCAGATTTGACAAGACATGACACGTCTGTGCATCCTGTTAGCGGGAAATCTGCCCCCCCCACACACACACACACACACACACACACACATACATACAAACCCTGTGAGTCATGTCTCTCCTGAGATATCTGCGTAAGAATAATACGAGATATGTTATGATCCATTTCTTTTTTCCCCCAAAGTACAATTGCATTGTTCACACAATGCATCCTCTTTAGAAATTTTAGAAAACCATTAAAGTGTGCAATATTTTAGATAAATTTGGAATTGGGTAATACTGAAAACTACAAAGAGGAAATAAAAACGTACACACATACATGCATGCGCGCGCTCACACACGCTCACACACGCTCACACACACACACACACACACACACACACACACACACACACACACACACACACAGGCTGTAGCCCAAGGAATACACTCTTGAAATATGTCGCCCAAATCAACAAAGTCCTGAAAAGACTGAGGTGAGACCTGAACGTGACTCACACGGTTGGGTCAGACAGAGTACAGCACACGACCCCCAGGGCTTTACGCCTACGTTAAGAGCATGGGTCACAAGGAACGATGCAAGCCCGTGTTCGTTCTAGTTTTACCGACAGACACGTTCACTTTGGCCAGAGTCGGCTCTTCAGGTGCGTTTGTGTGCACATGAATGAGAAAAGAGACGGACAGCATATCACTGCGGCCGAACTGACAAAAACAACCCTGCGACACTGCTTTACCCTACGAACACAGAAGGCGCAGATCATTCTCATAAGTTAGAGGTAATGCCTTTTTACAGGAAACGTTTGCTAACCGTTAGTTAGCAGGGATTCACCGTTTTTTCGCGTGACGATCTCTTCATCTCACCCCCTCTCTCCATGTAAACGAGCAGCCCGACGTTCACGCTATCCACATGTTAAATAAATCGTCTGATGTACTTTTGATAAAACAGACCGATTCAGACGAGTTAGCGTCGCACACGAGAAGAAACGCAGCGACTTACCGAGGCCCTGGACAGCTGCTAGCCAAACGAAAAGGTGGAAAACGGGATTGAGTTTTAACGAACGCATAGTTTGACCCGGAGCTCACGTTTGTACGAAAGGCAACCTCGGACTACTCATTTAAACGTTTCATTTCCATAGCAATGACTAGAAAAACAACCGCAGACAGCCTGAAAACTACTCGTTTCCCTTGTCCGCTATGGTACTGCGCGAGATCCCCGCTGGACGCGCCGGAAAGGCGGATACACTTTGCTGCCTTCCCATTAACCTCGGAAATCTCAGTTACATATCAACATAATTCAGACAGAGGCCAGATTTGTCGCAGTAGCTTCATTTGAGAAAACAAACTGCCATGAAACTGATTTAACGGCACATTAAAGTGTATACCTCAAATAAAACATGTCCAAATAAGAATATTCCTGATGAGACCATGACACCTGTCCAGATATGTGCCCCACTGGGTTCCAAATCCCAAACAATAAATCGCATTCACCTACGTTCACGTTGAAGTCTAAAGTAGCATGAAATTTAAAAACAAAACACAAGTCAAGTACAAATGCTTTACCTTACTGTGCTGTTAACGTCAATCTGTAGTTATTTCTGCTACATTCTTCCGAAGTCAAGTCCAAATTGGCTCCGACAGTACATGAATGCAGCAAAAGCTGGCTCGAATTTAAGTTACGGGAAATTACCGACGTTTCCCAAGACCTTTGTCGAAAACACCCCCCTATCCAGTTCGGGAAAACACTTATTCGGCTATTTATGCCAGTAAATTAATAAAATAATGTAGCCTAGAAAATGTGTTCTAAAATACAGTTCACAAAATACCAGTATACTTTTGGCTGTGTTGTGAGCCTGAGCATACTTGTATGGGATATGAAATGGGTATATGAAATGAACGTCTACATAGACTAAATAGAACAAGTCTACATTTGAAAACTACTGTCTGTAAAAAGTGATATATAAAAAAATCAGTGGATTCTGTTTTTTCTGATTAGACAAACATACCCTACATATGTATACAATACTTGAAGATGAACTCAGCCTGCACTTGATGTGAATTACAGATTCCTCTGTGGGACACTTCCCCCATCCTGACGTCAGCTGGATGTGTGATTTTTCCTCCCCATCCCGGCCTCAAACTGACGCATTCACATATCAGCTCAGCAGCAGCAGCCCAGGGTGAGTTACACACCGAGAAAACTTATTGTATGTGTGTGTTCACTCAGATGTCCATTTTGTTCACTTTAAAAGCTACAAATGTATGTCTGTGTCCTGCAGTTGACTCCTGTAGTCCGAAAAAGGAACAGAAAGACAAGTCAGTTGTATAATCTCATATTACATGACATAGATTGTGCATTCCTGTGTCTGCGTTATGTAATAGAAATAGTCTCGCAAATCTATTCAGATGAAAAACTGTGGGATGTGTCACAGATGAAAACTACAGCTGCTTATGATGGTGGATTGACAACTGACAGATCCTTTATTTCACCATAGGATGTCATTTGTCATTGTTATAACCTTGAATAAGTTTTCTTTTTGAATAAATGAGACAGTAGAAGTGGTCAGAGCACAAATTGTCACTGGGATTACATTTGTGGAGTTTAAACAGGGCAAACTTCACCCCTGACCAACAAAAATGGCTCTGTGGCCATATTTGAGGTTTTAGTCACTTCAGAGTCAACCCTGTGATTCATAGCTACACCAGATATGTGGTCAGTCACTCATTCACTTTTATCTTGGTGACTGAAAAGTCTGAAGGTCATTTTAAAGCCAGGATTCTGAAAGAAAGATACGATCCTGTCCCGTAAGACTGCAATTCACATTTCTTGGCAGAAGCAGAGGCAGAGTGAACAGTTTTCAGGCCAGAGTGGAAAAAAGAGCAAACAGCAGCATCACTCACACTTTCTAGCCATCCTCACATATTTCTATTAAGCTGGTTTGTGCAAAATACATGTTAAAGTAATGCTGCAATTTTGACCTTTCAAATGAACTGCCACTGTCATATCTGTCTGTTATATATGAAGCCACAGACAATGGAAGTGTTCTCTGATATGATGCCTGTATCGACAGGACAGCATCCTTGGTCAGTGCCTTTCAAAACTGTTACACTTCTACACTGCTGAAAACTTATTCTGTTTGATGATGTGACAGTATAGTTAAGGGTAGCTTTCAGCACAGTTTCTGGCCAATTTGAGATTGCTATTCAAAGTTGAGGAGTGGCCATAAAAGACAAGACTGAGTTGCAGACTTGTCAACTGAGTGTAACCACGTGTCGTTTTTTTACACATCGAGACAACGGAAGCTGTTGTTCATCTTTGAGAGAACAGCCTGAACCACGACTGTATGTCCATCGTAATTTGGCACTCAGTGGAAATACTTGATAATCTTTTCATAATAAAAAGCTTTCTGCTTGTGAGCCAGAAAGTTGATGCCTTGCTCCTTTGCAGTTCAGATACACAGATGACAATATTCTATATTTTATTTATTCATTATTTATTTTATTTTATCTATAGTCCTATGAAAAATGACCAGACAATCTGATACTGTCGGACAATTTGCAATGAGATGATTTTTCTGACTTTAAGACAAAATTAAGGGAAAACAGCATTTCAACCATGCTGCAGATGATGATTCACTTCTGTTCAATGTCAGTCAAGGCCAAAGGAAAAATGTAGCGGTCAACTCTGTCCCGGTTTTAAAATGACGCAGATAGTCATGCTGCTGGTCTGATATTACTGCCAAACCAGAGAATCTACCCAGACCTTCATAAAATCCAAGATTTCAAAGCAAATGTTTTCCCTGGAATCTTAAAGCAATCTCCAAAGTTATAATTTTCTAAATGTGCTTGCGTGTGTGTGTGTTTGCATCTGTGAAATTCAATGTGGGCTCCCAGTACCAAAAAACGTATCCCTAAACTGTAGAGCAGGAAGAACACACCCATCACACAGTCTCCACATCCTCTCTCTTCAAATCTTGGCAAGAAAATACTTAATGGATGAGAAACACACAGGGGAGCGGTCCTCAGACCATTTTCCTCCAATAACAAGAATCTCCTGCATGAAAGTTGACCCAAACTAAAACAGGGCAGGGCTTCGTCACATGACCCGAGTTTTTTGTTTTCATGTGAACAATTACTTTACTCAGCCGTACCGGATTTAACTGGTGGTTTGCCGCAAAAATGTCAAGAATACTGCCAGTTCACGCCCGCTCCCTGGGCTCAATCCCAAGTTGTTTCTGTAAAATCAAGAAGTGATTTAAAAGTAGAGTCATGACAAGGACAACTGTCTTGCCAGAAGATAAAAGTGCAACATGAAGTCACTTGCTAGAATAAACACAACTGTGATGGAAGTGGCTTTCAGATTCAGACATTCACAGTCTTTTTAAAAGTGATGCATCAATGTAACTGTTTGAAGTTGTGCTGATGGGTTTTTCTTCACTTTTGGTTTGTTTACACATTTTGAATTTAACATGTCACCCTTAACATAGTTACTTTTACTCAGTTTTGCTGCTAATGCTTTTGTACATTGACTTATGTGTACTTTCAGCAGCCAGACTTTTACTTGCAATGGAGTATTTTTTTTCCTTTTCCCTTGCTACATTTACTATGGTAAAGGCTCTGAGTTCTTCACTTATTGCAGAACTTAGTACATAGCAAATGCAGTGTGATGAAAGTAAGGGGTTAGGAGTTTGATCAAAGAGGTAGTCGGTTTGTGGAGTTTTTTTGTCTTTACTGTTTTTCTTAGATTAAATGTGTCTTTTCTACAGGCTCAGGTGTATAGACTTGAACAGCCACACATAAACTCCAGTCAGCATGGTGCCTGAGCCTCTCTCCAAGCAGTGATGCTGGCCTTCAGCCCCCCTGCTCCTCTCCTCTACGTGTTGCTGTGTGTGTCGGTGGCTCTGCAGCGCTCTGACCTGCGCCTGGCTTACGTGACACACAACAGCTTCTTCTACTACTCCTGCGGCCAGGACCCACAACCTTGCAGTGTCTCGTCGCTTACAGACTGCAGATGCAAGGACATTCAGCTTTCCACGCTTCACCACCCCCAGTCGCACTCATCTCCTGTCTTCCGGATGAGGCGTTTAACGGTTTGGTTCACATCGCCTTTAAATACTGCGCGTCTGCTCAACAACTCTGAGGTGAGGCACCTCACTCTGATCCACTGTGGTCCTGGAGGAGCCAGGGGGGCACCTTCTTCTTCCCTGGTGGGACATTTTGCTGTGCAGCACCTGGAGAGGGTGACGGTGGTCAACCTGCATCAGAGGCTGCTTCACCACTCTCCAGACGCAAACAAAGCCAAGAGTACAGACTCAAACACTGACCCAGGCAGAGATAATAGTGCTCAACTAGACACAAATAGATACAACAAGGACAGAGATGCATACCAGGACTTCATTGTAGACATGAAGAGAGACTCACTGAGTTTGTCCTCACCGCAGATTCAAGATATTTTCCTGGGCAGGGAGCTGGGAGCAGCCTATCATGAACAGGCCAGACTGGGGATCATCCACAGCTCTGTGCTGGAGTGGGGAGCAGTAGTGAAAGCCTATACAGTCCAGACGCAAATAGACAGTGACGGTGTGCTGCCCTTTCCTGACCTCCACCTGCCAAAACTACCAGAGACATCTGTCATATATGTCAGCTTTGTGTACTGATATCAAAGTTAAGAGGAAGAAGAGCCAGTGTGCAAACAACCACCTCCGTGCTCCCCAGGGATTGTCACTTTTTTAAATTCAAGAATGTCTGATTTTCACATTTCATAATAATCCCTTTATCCTCTTAAAATGGGAGATGAAGTGACTATGGCTTTACAAATGATGCTGCATTTAAAACTGGGCCAATACATTTTATCAAACAGACATTAAGGAGGAAAAACAACACAGATCTGTTCCTTAGTAAGTGTTCATTTCAAAGGTTTGCAAGTTTTCTCGTGTGAAAACTTTGTGCAGCTATATATCAGCATGTTAGAACAAACTATGTCGAGTGATGTGGGACCAGAGCAGCCCACCATCCCCTCCAGTTTAAATGATGTTTATACTGAATTGATGGTGGAATCCCCAACAATTTCTTTTTTATACCAGTTGAGCATTTAGTCTTTTTATCCCTTGTTATCTTGTTATTCCTCTCTGCTACAAAGACAGAAATTGTAAGCTCCTGACCTCCCACTGAATGTAAATCTGATGACTGATGATTTCCAGGTTGAACACAGCATCGTTTTTTAGTTGAATGAAAACTCAAAAATTTCTTGTTTGCTTTCAAACGAGAGTAAAAGCTGCCATATCATATTCGTGTAAGTTTTATCTCAGTACAAGTGGCATTTTAAATAAATGTGAAACGCACGTTTGCTTCCAACGTTGAACCACAAGATGGCAGCAGATACTTTTGAGTCAAAGAGACTCGGACTGACGCGTTGAGAAAGGACTGAGCAGACTGACAGCACGAGGACAAAGGTTGCAATTTTTTCCTACAATTTGGAAGTTATTCACTCAAACTAACATTCAGCATACTGTGTGTCAGGACACATTTCAGCACTTTAAAAGCTTGTTAGGAATGTAATGTTGAAGGACAGCGCTACATTGCAAAGTATTGCCTGGTATTTATTTTGTTTTAAAGAAAGGAAATTAATGACATGTCTTGCCAAAACAGAAATACATATTTTACTGGTCTCTCATGCCTTGTAAGTTTGATATATGAATGTAATGTGAATTTAATATACAAATCTTTGTGTGCTTGATTTGTCCAAATTAAATCAGCAATAGCGGCCTGGCACATCAAATCTGAATGAACAAAATGATTGTGAAGCTATATAACACAACAGAATTTGTACAATTTCAATTTCTTCTAGAATTTCTTGCAAAGATTTTACATAGATCTCTAAAGTCACGTTTAAATGTGTGTTTTGTCTGATACAGTTGGCGACATTGGTTAAAGAAATGAACATTGTTTTGCATTAATGTTTCATTTGGAGGCACAACTGCATTTGTCAAGTCAGAACCTGATGTGCCTACGGTTGCACTTGTCATTCTGATAATGACTGCGGTTTCTGTTTTGACGCTGCATGCTCGTGCACGTGTGAAAGCGTGCACGAGTTTAGCATGTGCTGAGTGAGTGCACCGGCACCTGGTAGAGAGCTGCTTATTTGCATGATAAGCGTTGCAGCCCATCTCGTTTAGCGCACTGTGAATGCGAACTGATGCCGCCTGTTGATCCCGCACCTGAGAGGGTCAGCAGCCACCGACACACACACACACACACACACACACACACACACACACACACACACACACACACACCGGGGGCAATTACCAGAGAAAACACCGGTGGTGGTGGCGGTGCGGGCGGGCTGCTCTCACAGAGGAGGCGGTGGAGGGAGGCTCGGCAGCTCCGCTATTGGAAATCAATCCTGTGTGCGTAAAGGTCGATGTGACCGTGACCTGCACTTGGGATAATCTGAAGACAAACTACCTCCAGTATAAAAGCAAATCAATTACATGTTTAGTCTGATGCCCACGATGTATGGAGCACTCTGAATGCGCACTGTAAATATTTATGTCAGTCCAAAAAGGTGGACGGGCCGAGACTAAACTGGATTGATTTTAGGCGGTCTCTCCCTCCTCTGCGCCCCCTCCAAGCGAGTCTTTAACCACGCTGCCGACGTCTCCACACCGGCAGTTCAGCAGTAAAACATTTTTATAATCAGACGTTATTGTTCGCCGCCTCCTTGTGGGAGATGCGCCCATGTTCATTTTTTAAAAGGGCAAATCAGCCATAATTCAGTTTATAAACTGCAGCGCGCAGGGGAGAAATGCCTGGATGAATATTCATTAGAGCCCGCCCGAACTGCCACGCTTGGTGATTCATTAGGCATATGTAAATATCACTCACTTTAATTGCCCCTAAACTGACTCAACATAATGTTGTCATTAGCAAATTATTACTTATTTGTGATACTAATGGTACGGTATGGCGCACAGTGCCGGAGCTCCACATATATGATTGCAATTACAGCTCTTTTTATTCACTGGATGACTGCGGCATCTGATGGATCTGTGCGTGTGTGTGTGTGTGTGTGTCTAAAATGCCAACAATTAATTTCACTGACACATGCATGGGCCATTTCAATCTACATAGCCAACACACACACACACACACACACACACACACACACACACACACACACACACACACACTGAACTTTGAACTCTTTAAAGTTGACAGAAATTATTTTATCCATCAAAGAAAAAATGTTGAATAGTTTTATATTCAGTGTACAGTAATGTATATCTTAAATATACTGCCAATTAAGGTTTAGTTTACCTTGCAGAATCAATTCAAAAGCCATAAAAGGAGGATTTTAAAATATCTTCTAAATACTTGTTTATCGTGTTTATGATATTACTGGTCTGAAATATGTATGTAATTGTATTTAAATACATACTGTAGTGGATCCATGTTTAGCCAGTTGTATGCTGGCTTTTCAAACTCCATGGTGAAATTCATGATCATTCAAGTTAATTTAAGGAAATTCTTCAGGCGTTAACAACACATTGTTGTGGATTTACAACTGTAAAACTGATTTATGTAAACACATGTTAAAAAAAAGTTTATCTACAAAAAACAAAGCTCAGCATCAGATTTTCTGACATTTACCTAAATCCTCTGACTCTAAAATCTTCCATGACTCACACTGAAACCCGAAGCTGTCTCATTTTTCAAAATAAACTGCCATGTTTTTGGTTTTGTATTTTTTTTTAAATCCCTCCCTGCTTGTCACAGGCTGCACAACACAACTCGGTTTGAGAGTTGTTTTATAGAGGCAGCAGCAGTTTGAAACAACAACCATGACAGAACAGGCCCACAAAACAGAGGGAGAGAAAGAAGCCAAGGCAGAGACAAATAATGGTGTGTGTGTGTGTATGAGTCTGGCTGCGTGTGTGTGTGTGTGTGTGTGTGTGTGTGTGTGTGTGTGTGCATCTGTGAGAGAGTGTGAGGGAGCTAATAAAGTAATGTGATGGATGATCTCCTTTCTCCCAGAGGGACCAGCACCATGTAAATTGGCCCACACAATGCATTATGGATAAGGCAGTTGAGATTATAGCTTGTTAATGTGTCCTCCCTCTCCCCTCTCCTCCCCTTCTTCTTCTTGCATCTCTCTCTCTCTCTCTCTCTCTTTCCGTCCCTCTGGTTCGGCTCAGGCAGTGACATGGTCACCTCATTGTCGGGGCGCGTGGGTCTTTTAGGTGCAGATGGAGAGGAGCTGTGGCCTACTGCAGCGATCTGCCAGGCTCAATGGAGGATGTTTGTGTAGCTGTGTTTGTGTGTGTGTGTGTGTGTGTGTGTGTGTGTGCGTGAGTGTATACTTTAATTGCTTGCATTATGGGGACAAAAAATGTTCACACAGTCACATTATGAGGACAAGGTTAAGATTTGGTGTCAGGACATCAGGGGATAAATGTTAGTCAGTGTCCTCCTGAATGAAATAAAAAATGATTGTTTATGTGTGAAGAACAATTTGAGATTTAAGCCTAGAAAGTGGGGACAAGCAAAATGAAGGACATTTTGCTTGTCCCCACTTTCTGATACACCCTCAAAGATTTGGTTATGATGGTTGAGGTCAGGGTAAGGGATCTCATCACAAAGACAGTACAGACGTGTGTGTGTGTGTGCGTGAGACAGTGAGCCAGCCCCAGGCAGCCAGCAGAATCAGTCCGTCGGCAGGGGCCAGGGCTGTGGACATATGTCTCCTCCCTCCCTCAACCACCCTACACCCCCCGTCAGTCTTCCTAAGAGGGTGCCAACCCCCTGCAAACCTCCCTCCCTCCCTCATCCAGCCCCCCTCAACCTCCCCCTCCACCTCACAGGCCTGTCCAGGGACCTGTCAGGCCATCTGTTGAAGCAGGACCAGAGGAGCTGGTCCAGAGGAAATGCTGCTGTAGAATGGCTATGTGGCTAGCCTGGTTGTCGCTAACTGGCAGGGCTATTATTTGTGTGTGTCTGTGAATATGTGTGTGTGTGGGTGGCTGTGATAGAGAGCTAGAGAGTCATCGTGGAGATGGCGCCATGGGTAGAAGGTCCCACACAACAAAAATGAACTGAATTTTTTTTGGGGGGGGGTTTCATCATCTAAGCTCAAGGACCATGCCATTACAAACTGAGTCTATATAAGTTATTAATAAGAAAACATCATATTATTTTGTTTCTATGGCAATATTTCAATTTACAGTTCAATTGTTTGTTTTTGCATTACCAAAAACTAAGTAGGACTATGTGATAGATCACCATTGTCATGTAAGTTTCAAGTCAAGTTTAGAGGTGAAACTGTTAATTTAAAACTTGTAAAACTTGTAAAACCTCTGCACCGTGCTGACTAACAGCTGGATGATGCCTCTGAGAGCTCCTGCACACACTCAACTGCACCGCAATGTCATTCCCTCATTTATAAGATATGATCTTTGTTTACTCTTTATTTGTGTTTATTCTAAAGGGTACAGAAATGTGCCATGGGATGAATAATATACATAGGGATATTTAAGCAATTTATTAATTAAAAAATCCTTGTTCCAAAACTCGATCTTATCTCTATATTTCTTTCTCTTCAAATGTGGAGGTCCTAGTCACAATTGCAGATGAAACAGGTATGATGAAGGTGAACCTGCTAAAAGCCAAGCACATTTTCAAAACTTTAAAGATCCTTCAAAACTCACATGACATGTTGGAAAACTCAAGCAGGAAAAAAGGGATTTAGAAATACCACCAGCCCTTGCACACTACAAGATAAGCTTAGAGCAGTAACAGTTAATTTCAATAACTAATTAATGTGAATCATTTTCAGAAAATAATGAAAAATGTGCATCACATGTTCTCATAGCCCAAAGTCATGTCTTCTAACTGCTCATTTTCTCTGACCCACTGAAAGCCGACAATGTCTAATCAATGAATCAACTGGTTATTTCAGGAGGCATGTATTGTGACAGCACAGTGGATTGGAAACCAGTTGGTTGTAATGGTTATAATGGGAGTTTAGATCATGTAGTGTGTTCCCAGCTTGGTCCATCTTATTTGGTCAATCTTAAATAAGACAAGCAAGTTTAGCTGGTGCCTGGCTTGTGTGAATGTGTGTGTGTTCGTCCCTCCAAGGATGTGTGTGTGGGTGGTTGCCTCCACCCATTACAACGGGTCATCTCTCTCTCATGGGGAGTTTTCACGGCTGTGGAGCGGATTAGGAGCAAGGAGACAGGCCGAGAGAGGAGGAGGAGGAGGAGGCAAGAGGAGTAGAGGGCCGGAAGGGAGGAAGGTGAGTGAATCACAAAAAGAGAGCATTAGTATCTATACTTCAACATTTTGTTTGTGGTATGTAGCTGACACTCATCCAGAGTGGCCAGGCGTACAGTGACTACAAATGAAGGAACAAGTGAACTCTGGCATCTCATCACAAGTGGCCTTTTAACAAAGAGGAGAAGAGCGGCGGTCAGATGGGATCATGTTGGGTTAAAGGAAGACTTAAAGGAAAAACAGCTGTTAAATCAAATGTGATCTACACTCTCAGGTTGAAAAGGATAAATATCTTACAGGATATCTTATAGAAAACACTTAGATTCATTGAACCAAACAACATTCTCCATAGAAACTAGAGGATACAGGAACATTTAACGTGAAATGATTTAGCATTTTTTGATTTTAATTGAATTTTTTTTTATCATTTCTGAGCATGTTATGATAACAGTAATATCAAGTCAACATTCACGTGTATATTCCTTTAAAGCCATTAGTGTGTTAGACAAATGAATAAACAGTTGTCAACCATCCACCGTTAAAAAAAACAACAACAACAACAAAAAGGTGACAAAACCGACTACCTTTGAGTGTCATTGTGCCCCATCTCATATTCATGATGCATTGCTGCAGTTGGAGATGATTTAAGGGGAATATATGACTTTCTTTATGGAATGTTTACTTCACATCCTAGTGGGTTTCAGGATGGCGCCTGAAGGTGATTAAGACTTTAAGCGAACCAGACATTAAACCAGACAAAGTTTCTCGTTTACAATTAGAGTTTGAACTATGGTCTTAACTGCTATCTCTCTCGTTCACACACACAGCAAAAACACACACAGAACACACACACACACACACACAAGGAGCACCAGCCGCCAGTTGGTCTTAAAGAGGCAAATTCCTCTGCAGCATTTTTCTCAACATCGTAAAGCGTCTGCCGTTAAAGCGATGTTTTTTCAATCCGTCTGCTCTCCCTGACATTTCCAGATAACGTTGGCGTTAGGTTGATTTGGGGGGAATTTGCACACCATATGCTGCTGTGTCAAACACCTACATTTAAGCAGGCTATGGCTCTGCATTTCCTAATAGCAGCATCATTGGCGCTTGTTTATCTAATGCGCCTGTTAATGTTATTTATTGAGAGTCTGCCCGCTATCCAGTTCCTCCATGCATGCTAAGGAGACAGACATAAGATATGCAAATGCTAACGTCGGCCCGACTTCACGGCAGTAAAACAAAGCATTTGCATTTGATGTAGCACATAATAAACTAGTTATTAGCATTTTAAATGCGTCAAACAAACTTGAAAAATGTGGCCTCTGCTGGTGTGGTTTTTATATTGCGGCATGCCGTCAAATCGCACATACACATGCCACACGTGCCTTCAAAACATGTACAGAAAAAATAAGACACATATATATAATGCTGCTGTACACGGGAGCAAACCGATGTCACGAGGCAAAGAACCACAGGACAGATGATGTGTGTGATGAAGTTGTTTCTTCACAATCTCTCTGTCTCGTTCCCTCTCTCGCACCATAAACTTTCTCTCAGAGCATTAGAATATGCAGACGATACATTTCAGCGGCGATTCATCCTTCCAGCCTCACGTTTCAGCTCTGAGCAGAAACAGGGATGATCAGTCTGATTTCACAGCAGCAACTGCTGTCCACACCAGGGACCCAGCACTTCATTAACAGGCCCTGAGTCAGAAGTGTGGTGACCTCTGAAAGTGTTGAGGCACAAGGTCAAACACTCAAAAAGTGATTTAAGAAAGTATGATGACTGTTTGACAACATGATCTTGGACATGTTTTTCCACAGCACCAGTCAGTTGTTTTAATACACACATACAGCAAATAATTGCTTTCGAATGATTCCACCCCGTGTGCCTTATTTACTCCACAAATGAACGGTGGGTATGACTGAGGTCAACAGTTGACTGAACTGACAGAATGACAGCGACAATACTGACCCACAGAGCCACTGCCTGCATCTCCCTGCAGCTTAAACATTGTACATGTTTAGCAGTTATTATTTAATTTAATCTAATCTAATCCAATTGTGAAGATTGTTTTTTAAAAAAGTACTTATATTATTTTGAAGGGCTGAGGTGAAAAAGTTTTTGTGACAATAAAAAGCAAAAAGAAACAGACTCAGCGGATAAATCATGATGTCCGTGAAATATGTGACGTATCTGTCGCTCGGGATCGGCTCCACTAAAGGGACGAAAAATGACAGCAAACAAAAACATCACATCTGTGTGGAGCGATGGGGAGACTGTGACCTTCCTCAAATTAATACAAATCTCTTCTGTTCTCTTCTCCTACCATATTGATTTTTTCTTTGTCTGACCAGCCACTTTTGTTAATTACAAACAAAGCTTCAAAACAAAACAAAAATAAGCAAGAGGCGTGAATGGCCTATGTTTTATTGCCCCTGTTGCCCAGAAAATCTCTGACTGGGCGAGCACAGAGCGCAGGAGGAGAGGCGTCTGAATTGGTTTTTCATTAGCAGTTAATGATGTGATAATCTCTCTGACAGCAGCCTTAACCCTGCAGCCGCATGGAGTGTGTGTGTATTTTCCCATGCGTGTGTGCCTGTTTGTAACAGGGTACTGTAGCTGTGAATGTGCATACAGTAGTAACAACCCTGTGTGTGTGTGTGTGTGTGTGTGTGTGTGTGTGTGTGTGTGTGTGTGTGTGATGATTAAATGAAGATTAAGATGGATAGACATTAGTTACTGACACACACGCATGTATGCATGTGCCAGACTGACCTCACCCCCCACCCCCCAACCCCCCAACCCCAGACCACCTTAAATCCTACATGTTAATCTCTCCCCTTCTCTCACTCGCTCTCTTTCACTCAAACACACACAAACACACTCGCTTTCATTCTCCGCCTGCAGAGACCCCAGCTTCATTTTCTGGTCATGTGCACCCATTGCAAGGGGGGGGGCAGGAGCAGACACAAAGTGACACAGGGAGCAGAATGGGAAGGAGAGGGAGGCGAGGCCAGAGCTGCAGCCTGAAAGGAGGCGATGGGAGGTGTCCGATTGTCCCACGCTGAAAAGGACAGTTAAAAGGAGAACCTTGTTGCAAAAGCTTGTGGGCCGGGCTGGAGGTTGGTTAAATGCTGGTGGTGTGCGTGTGTGTGTGTGTGTGTGTGTGTGTGTGTGTGTGTGTGTGTGTGTGTGTGTGTGTGTGTGTCTTTGTGTGCTTGTGTCTGTTTGAGTCTAATGAGGTGGAGGAGGAGAAGGAGAAGGATGACTGATGACCGAGGTGAAGGTGATAGCAGATATGATGATTGTAAAAGTTAGATGAGGTTACACATTTTTGAAAAATATACTTAAGAAGATTGATACCCCTCTCACACCTGTCTGTTAAATATAACACGACAGCCAGTTAGACTAGCTTAGCATAAACTGGAGGGGGGTTGCTGAGAGAATCCAGTTTGGCACCAGCTCAGTTTAAGTTTTAACTGATTTGTCATCCTTCTGTCATAGCAACTCCCAGCTTCATACTTATGCAAAAGTGAATAGCTAACCGGCTGCTGGCTGGAGCTTCATTTTGGACAGACATGAGAGTGATTAGCCTATACATTTCATCTCATTTTTTTTTGCCATAAAACAAGTAGAAACTTCATGGGTTCATTTTTTGTAAGCAAGTAAAAACAGTTTTAGGCATGTGTGGCCCCATGTCTTGGATTTGAGAGTTCATCCATTACTGATGGCAAAGCTAGGATTCAAATTAAATTGTTTTTTTCTCACACCAGTGAATATTTCTCTCTCCTGAAAGTGCGCACCTTGAGCAGCTGTGCATCAGGATGAAAAATGCACGACAGGAAACTCCACTGTTCTTGTTTGATAAAACTTATCATCAACATGCTTCAGAAAGCTTTCAGATGCCAAATTTGTATCGGAGTGCGTTCAGACAGAGAGAAATAAGAACATGAAGGTATGTTTCTTCATTAGTGAAATGTTAATTTCACTTGTTTTTGCCTAATTAACACCAATGTCTTCCAAGAATAAAACAGCCCCACAAATATTAATTAGGACCTCAATATTCATGTTGGTGGTGATGGCTGTGAGGTCTGTAATTAACGAGCTTTTAATCGTTTGATCGTCTCCTTAATTAAAGGCTTGCTATAATTTGAAGGTTTGTTTACTGTTCACAAAACAAGAATGAGAAAGACAGAAATCTTATTGATATTCTCTTTTACCCAAAATTTACACAAAGTAAAAATGAGAAGGGAAAATTTGGCTTTTTAAAAGTTACCCAAACATTTCTGAGAGGTGCATCACATCATTCAAATATTACACTTTAATCTTTAAAAAAAAATCTCAGATCTTGATTTGATTGTGGCTGGAGGGTTTTGCTCAGTTTCACTTGGGGATCTCACTCATCATGTTGCTGTCTCCCGTCTGCTGTGCCAATGCTTAAACCTCTGTGAAATCTCTTTATATGAAACTTCAATCTACAGTTTGATAGCATCTTTAATGGGTGGAATGAAAGCAGAACAGATAAACAGTTACACTTGCATTTGGTCTTGCACTCAGTCCCTGAAATGCTCTGGAGTTTAATTTCCACAAGTAAAACTCAAATTCATATTTGATAAAGTCCCTAAAGAAACAACTGGGCCTCAATCCACATAGAGCTCAGATTTTCCTACTGGACGTTCTGGTGAGTCCAGTGAATGTAATTCAAAATGTCATAAGTGTAAAATTTTAATTTTAATTTATAATAATGAAGCAGTAGGCACACATTCTCCTCCCAAAGGAAAAAAGATGCTAATGATAACAATAACATAAATAGCTTTGCTCCATAGCTTTTGTCGTTCCCACTGTCAAAATATGATAAATTAATCTTTCAAAAGAAGCTGTAACTTCTCCAAGTTCAGTAAAGTATTTCAATGTTCTTCAAGAACACATGCTTCCTCCTGGCCTGTAAAAAAAATCCGTAGTCAATAATGATTTCTGTAACATACTGCAGGCAAACAAACTTCTGTGGCTCACACATTCAGCAGCCTCACTCTTGGATCACTCTGGCTTTAGACATCACCAGAAACTATGTATGTATAATGAAAAATATAATGTACCTTTATTCCTGCAGCTCACACATGACTGAATGTGACTTAGTCTAACTATCAGGAAACAAGTTAATCATTAACTGTTTGTAATGTAGTAACTCAAATGTTGTATTAGGGACTCATAACATGTCATTTCTCCATCTGTTGCATGTGCAGCCTTCATCTTCTTGCTTTCTGAAAATTGAGTCTGCTGGATGTGAAAATAATAAACAAAAAAACTGGAGAAAAATTCATTGAAATTGAATTCAGTTTTCAATTCAAATCTAAATTTGGCCTCAGCTTGCTATAGCAGGAGAGATGTTTTTTAAATGCTGGTGATGTAATTTAAAGCCAATGAATTTTGTTTTACTTTTAATTAATGCCTACAGGTTACTTAACGTGTGTTGTTACATTAGAAACCACACTTGTAACCTTTGATAATGGAGTAATATGGTACACATATTAAATTCTTCTCTTCCGTCACACATTCTTGGCTTTCAGGTTTGATCCAGCTGAAGCTTTACTTTTGCTTTGAGCTGTTCAAGCCACAACAGAATTTTTTGTGTATGAAGGGAACAAAGTTGTGTTTGTTTGAAGCAATGATTGTATCAGGTACGTATGTAGTCAGCAAGGTTGTTAATAACATGTACTGTTGAGAGCAAGGTAACGACAATCTACACAGTGTGCTCCCAGTCCCTGTGTTAAAGCCATAAAGCAACACATATATGCTGCAGAAAAAAATGTCTGAGTCACTTGTTGTCAACCTGGGGATCTGGACCCTCCCAAGTGACATGCCAAGTTAAAGTAATCAAATGCCAGAAATTGGGTACCTAGAAGGAAGGGGCTTACATGAACAATCATTTCCATAAGTGCAACACACAATATTACAGTTTGTTTTTTAACAGCTGTGACCTTGACCCTGTGTCTCCCTCCAGGTGTGTCTATTGTCTCCTGTTAAAAACTGTGCTCATTTCAGCATGGATTCGTTCAGCGGACACTGTTTGTGTCAGTGATAGTGAGACTGCTGCTGCTGACTACGATCTGCTGGAGGGACGCCTCCATTCACTGTTTACTGCCCCGAGTTCATTAGAGGGGGTCTTGCCACCTGGCCCACCCAAGAGCCTGGTTGTCTCTGGAGGGTAGAGGTTTGCTTCTCTTACACATTTAAACCTTAAATTTATGGATGTTTTGTTAAAGATTTCACACAGACTGAGTGACTCAAGAAAATATTGTTTGTAATCTCATAATCATAACCCTTTGTTTAATCTTCATTTTCACCATCATTAAGGACATCCATTAAGGTCCAACTGAAATCGCACTTGGGTAGCATTTTAGGGGTCAAAAATGTCAGTGATTTTCAAGTTTTAATTCATCACTTTGAAAAAGCAAAAGGTCTTGGGGGGAATATCAGAAATGATGAGGGGTGTGTCCATGTTGAGTGACAGCAGCTGGCAGCCTGAACCTCAGCAGGGGCTGTGTTCATTTATTTTTTTTAATTTATTTTAATTTATCACTGAAAAAAAATTAGGCCAAACAAGAAAGCACAACATTGCCTGCTATTACAAAGGAAGTCCCTGCATTCTTACATACCTTAGAGGAAACAATAATTTTTAATTTATTGCTTTTGCTTTCTCAACCAGAGGTGTGCTAAAAGTAAATTATAGGAATATTAACTGAGGAAAATGAAGGAACTAGACAGCGTATCGTCTGTAAAGAATTGAGGTATATGCATAAGTTTGTGAATTTGAGGAGTTTACTTTAGTAAGATTTGTCATTAGGCCCTGGGTGATGTTTTTATGATGTTATTGTTTGTGACAGTGATTTTATAAGGTAATAGTGCATCAGTGTTTAGTCTTAAAGATATTTTACAATCCTTTAGTAAAATGAACAGCTGAGCTGAATAACAAGACTGCAAGTTGTAGCTCTGATTGGTGGTGTCAATATTCCTCAAAAATTGTGTTGCCACAAGCATTCAACCTTTCACAACCTGTTAAGAACGCCTTGCTGTTTGTTGCACTTTGACCACTGTTGTGAATTTTTTCTTGGACATAAAAATGGACATATCAAACACTGGATCAATATTGAACAAGTGATTTTTTAAATGTGTAACTGTCCTTTTTCTGCCCACAAAACTGATGTTGATAGGGCAGAGAGCTACTTATGAAAGAGAGAAATACAAAAAAGAAAGATGGTTGCAAGAGACGCAGAGCCAAAAACTGGAGAGAAGAAGGGGCAGAGATGGAGGGATGAAGAGAGAAGGGGAAGAAGAAAAAGGATACACACAGAGGAATAAAAGGAAAGCGAAGAGCTTACGCAGTGAAAAGAGCACATTAGGGGTGACCTGCTGCGACAGTAGTGTGGGGAACGGTGAATAACTGCCTCCATTTAGACCAGTGTCCTGGTGGTGTGGAGCTGGGGGCCTCAGATGGACACACACAGACTAAAAATACACCAAAATACATAAATAAAGCAAGTGAAACCCATTCAAAAGCATGTGTTCCTACACAGATCAATGCCTGACACACTCACACACCTCCTCTCCTCCAAACTCTCCTCTGGCCCTCTCATTCACACGATTCTCAGCATTGGCCGGATTAGGAACACTTTCTCTTGGGTGTGCGAGGCTGCCCCACCACACACAAAGAAACACTTGGGGACAGGATTAGTAGGCTTACAGCGGATTCACATATGTCCAGTTCAAGCAATTGGTATTCAAAGCTTTACACTTTCAAATGCCACCAAGAGAGAGCAAAGCCGACCAGCGCCTTTTTCTTTGCATTGGCAGCACCTTTATGAGGAGGGCTCTTTTGCTGGGCCAACAATGAGGCCGTGAATACACATTTTTACTGTTCTACCAGGGGGATCTCATTGGAAGAAGGATAGAGCACTGAGTAGAGTTTGAGATAGACTTTATTATCAGGGTTTGAAGTGCTGGCTAGCTTGGTGGGTGGGTGTGCAGATGGACTGGGTGGACGGCCGGACAAACAGATGGATGGATGGAGGGATGTTGAGGTGGTGGTGGTCAGGGGAAGAGTGAGTGCTTCAGTTACATCCACATGTTTATTGTTTGGTGGCCCCGTTCCTCCACTCCACCTTCACAAAACAAATCTGGAGTAGACTCTTCAGAGTGGAGAGAGTGCTCTCAGCAGCTCAATATAGACAATACTGACTCAATTTAGAGTATTCTCCCAATATCTTAACACAGCCAAACTTTTACAGATCTCTCTGTTCACGTAATTCCTCCATAAAATAAAAGCTTGATAATAGACAAATCTATTTTCATAAACTTGATTATTGTGTTTTTTCTGAAAATACAAATAAGTTTGATTTCATTTTTTTAGCATTTATAATTATTTGTATGTTCAGTTTGACATTTGTAACACTCCTTACTTAGTATTTTTTAGATTGTTATGTGTGTGAATGAATCCTTGTGTGTGAATGAATCCTTTGTGTGTATCTTTGTGTGTTTTATTTTGAATTGTATTCTAGACATGCTATAATGACTGCAGTTGTAAGCATTTCAACTGTCATCAAGTCTATATTTATAAAGTGCTGTCTATTGTAGTCCATATAGTTTGGTATAATTTTTCGTATAGTTTTTTTTCCTGTTTTTATTCTGTAGTGATAAATGACGAAGTTGCAAGCCATGCAAATAATAAAATTCTTCTTATTATGATAAAAATGAAATGAAACGAAAAAAGTCTCCTTTCAGTGGAAGCGATGAGAAGAAGTTTTATGAGGGTCCAGACACGAAGGATCTGGGTGAACTCTGACGCCCACATGCTGCCATATGGCCAGCAGAGTGCCGAGTGTCGGTGCGGGCGTGTTACCTCTGTCCCAGCGGAGGCCCCCGCAACTCCACTGCAGCAGGAGCCGCTGCTCGGGGGAGAGGATTCCCCGTCCATCCCACTCCGCCGGGCCACCGGCAGACTTCTGGTTTCAGTTTTGACTGTCGAGAAACGCCACTCTTCACGGTGAACGATCTAATCTAATGTATGCCTGTGGGATCAAGACACGTCCCCCCCGAAATGTCATGATAATTGATTTTATGCGTAAAATTGCGGAGGGCAAATCATGCGAATTAATTTTTTGGATATAGCTCCGGAAATAAAATACACTCTCGAAACAACGTTGACGACATGTTTAAATTTTACAGCAAAAATCTCCTAAAATAAGCAAATAATAATAATAAAAACAACAACAACTGACCAGTTTATCCCAGGAAGAGGAACTTTCTGCTCCACAAGAAGAGAGAAGAGAAGAGGATGGGGAGAAGAGAAGAGAAGAGAAGAGAAGAGAAGAAGCTGTGGCCCCCAGCAGTGTCCTGACAATGGCAGTGAATGCTTGCGCACCGCGGTCACTGGGACAGTCAAAGCACACCGCCCCCTTTCCAACGGGCACGTCATCCTCCTAACTAGGCGTTATGAATAGGAAAGCCGCTTTTGTCTGCCCGCATGTATAAATAGCCACTATCAGTGTCCTGCTCACCGCAGACATACAGAGACACAGAGAGAGGGAGAGTCCTCAGTCACAGAGGCGGAGAAGTGGTCACCGACGCGATAAGAAGGAGCCGTGCGTTTGGGCAGACGGGACACAGGCAACATCAGGTGACCAGAGCGACTAAAGGCTCCAGAAAAAGAGGGCGCGTGAAAAGGGAGAGAGGGGCGAGAGAGGAGAGAGTGAAAGTGACAGAGAGAGAGAGGGGGAGAGAGAGAGGGAGGAAGCCAAGCAGCGACCTCCTACCCAACAACCTCGGAAGCGAACCCATAAAATGAATTCAGACTCGAGCCCGAGCAGCAGAGCCTCCTCCCCGGACATGGACGGCATGTTTCTCCGAGAACACCTCCCGCACCATCATCACCACCACCACCACCACCACGTCGGCTCCTCCGTCTCCTCCTCGACGCAGAGCGGCGAGCTGCAGCGCCAGAAGATGACCGGAGGCGAGCACCTGCGCTCCGGAGACGCCAAGTTAGCGTCTGTGGGGAGCAGCAGCAGCAGCAGCAGCAGTAGCAGCAACAGCAACAAGTACAAACTGAAGAAACAGGTCACCGAGGAGGAGATGTACCAGCTCCGTCTCAAGATCAACGGCCGTGAGAGGAAGCGCATGCACGACCTCAACCTGGCCATGGACGGTCTGCGCGAGGTGATGCCTTACGCGCACGGGCCATCGGTGCGGAAGTTGTCCAAGATCGCCACGCTGCTTCTCGCCAGGAACTACATCCTGATGCTCACCAGCTCCTTGGACGAGATGAAGCGGCTGGTGGGAGAAATTTACGGAGGGCAGCACTCGGCCTTTCACTGTGGCACCGTGGCGCACGCCGCAGCCGGCGCCGGTGGACACTCAGGGGGCCCGGCTGCTGCAGCGGCAGCCGCAGCAGCGCACCAGGTGCATCCCCTCCTCGGGAGCGCGCTGTCCTCCTCCACGTCCTCCACGCTGTCGAGCGCGCTGCCGGGTCTCACGTCCATCCGAGCACCCCACGCCCTGATGAAGGGCTCACCGGCTGCACCCCCGGCCCTGCAGCTGGGCTCCGGTTTCCAGCATTGGGCCGGACTTCCGTGTCCCTGCACCATCTGCCAGGTGCCCCCTCCCACACACATCCCCATCACCTCCACCGGCCTCACGAGACTCACAGGGGAGGGCAAGGACGGGATGAAATGATGCCCGGTCTGTGTGACAGACGTAGAGACTGAGATATGTGAAGATGATTGTAAATAGAGAATTCAGGGCATGAGGGGGGATTTGGCCTCACCGGTGCATGCTGTTGTTTTGTCTGTTTTCTTGTTTGGCGTATGAGAAAAAAAAGTGTTATTTTCCTCCTTGTAACAAGGACTTATAATGACTGATAATTTGCCAACTGAAGGTAAACAAAAGTTCTGTCATGCAACAAGATGCCACGATCCTCTTGTGACTGAGGTTTTGTCTCACACTAGAATGTGAAATGTGAAAGGTGACGGAAGTTGCATGAACATCTTTGATTTAATTTTTACATTTTTTGTATCAGGCGTCATTTTTGTGAAAACGAAAAAAGCTCTTTGTGCCTTGTACCAAGGATTTTAAACTTTAGTTCTATCTGAAAATAATGACATGTATGTGTTTGGCTAAGCGACTCTGCCACCGCGGAAACCTGTTTTAAAATCTAAGTTTAGATTTATTTTTATTTTGTTTGTGGCTCACTGTATGTCCATTGGTGCTCTGAATTCCTGTTTTCATTTGTATCCTTTATTTTTGCATGATGGTACCTATAATTGTCACAGCATGATTGTTTTTGCTGAATTGAATTTGTTATGCCCAGAGACCCCGTGTCTTTATTTTTGTACATTGTTGATGACTGATAAAATATTTATTATCGCCCAGCATCCCTGGATGAAATTTCAATAAAACTGAAAGTATGGATCATACCCACTGTCTTCCCTTCTTTTTAAATACCTGGGACATTAAACACAATATTTTTCATGTTAGCTCTGCGTTACAATGAAGTCGATTTTGGGTTATTAATTATCACAAAATATTTACTTATTTTTACATGGGTGTACATTGATAGCTTGTAGCCCCCAAAAAAAAAAACTATTAAATTATTTTCAGATAAAGGAAAAACATATTCCCTAAACCTTTATTTGAACCTACAAATATTAATCTCTCGCACATTTTACAGCATTTAAATCTCCAAACTCAAGCAAGGCCTCAGTTACAGACTGTATTTCCACTCTTTTATTTTTACTGATTTGAAATAAACGAAGATAATAGAATTCAACGGAACCGAGTGGGTTTTAACATGAATTTGAAACAACAATAATGATTACAGACCAAAAATATTTAAAACTAAGTGGACGAAAATTACTCGCTATTTCCTTTCAATTATACCGAAATCAAAATATACGAGTATAGCAGCACTTTAACGATTTTATTTTAGTATCTGTTAAAATGCATATTTTTTAAATACAGATCTAAAATTTAGTGAGGAAAGCTCGACGGCTATAGCCACTTTAAAACAATTTCAAACGGATGTGATTAATATTATATCAGCTGGTGATTTTTATATTTCCTCCTGTCTGATCGGTGCAACAGCAGGCCCCATGCACGGTGCACAAAAACATGACCTCATGATGGCTATTTATTTCACATTTCCGAGCAGCGAACAGAACCGGTTAAGAAAGAGCAAAACGAGGATGAAATGAGGGACAGGGCTGCAGCCTAACAGAGCCCAGTTGAGTTGCCCCCCTCCTCCCCGTACAGCAGCTAGAAAGTGATCCGCTTTGGGGAGCGCAGAACAGTTTGTACGCCGGGTCCCTCGGGTGTTCCTGCGTCTCATCTCTGCAGCGACAGAATGTATGTTTGTGGAGATTACAAGTTAATTGTTCATGGGGGACCAAGAGGAGAAAATCACATCACAGAAAGGCGTCGGGATTACAGGCTACTAAATGCAGAAGATTATACATTCAGACCCCCCCACCACCACCACCAACCCTCCTAGGCCTCACCACATGCAAATGAGTGTGTGGATTAAAAAAATAAAGAAAGGACGAAAGAAAAAGAAAACGAGAAGAAGACCTTTTGTAACTTATTTGGAGGGAAGAAACACAAGTTCTGTGGCTAAGTTGAGAAAGAGTGAAAGAGTTCATTTTACATTTCTTCTTCTTTTTTGTCTTTAGGAATGAGCAGAGCCTGTCTGTCCCCTCGCAGGCTGCCAGATGGGATGTAAATAGCTGGGAAGCTGCAATGGCCTTTTAACCACACAACACTGAGGAGGATGTTGTCAAGGGAAGCTGGCGGTTTGCGAGTTAATAGTCATGAGTTGGGGTAATTACTTAAGGTTTATTATGCTCTGGTTTCAAAGGAAATGGACTCTTCAATGGGCCGAGAAATACTTCTTAATTCTGGCTAATTAGGAGCTGAGTAAAGCAGAGACAACTGCTGCTGCTGCCGCCATCAACCACTGCTACATCCATGGATCATTTGTAAGTAAGCCACCAAAAACAATCATGCACATGAAAATAACAGGCCAGACAAATGCAGATCTTGGGAGTTGCATTTTAAAGAGACGAGCGTAAATCACTGCTTTTTCAGTTTTATTCGGAAGTGTAAAAATCTTGTGTTTTGCTCTCGTGCAGTCCGAGGATCATATTGTAACCAGGACTGTGTTGTGGCCACTGGCCTGCATCCTGAAATGTTGGTGATGTGGGGCCTTAAATGCAAACATGGAACGTTATCAAAAACCTGCGAACAATGATTTAACTGTGTGTTTTCTGTCACTGTATTTTTCCATAATGGCATGGCTTATCTTCTTGGCATGGGTTCACAACAATTATCCTCATTCATACTTGATAGTCCCACTGAGAACCAAATTCCTCTTTTCTTATGAAGGGAGACAAAGACAGAAAGTTGGTGAAGACATGATAATGATGCAGCACAACAAAGTAAAAGCAGACAGAATGTACTGGAGATTAAAAGATTGATATGAAATAGAAAAGAGAGACAGAGATCTGTGGCAGAACAGTTATAAAATGTAGTTTTTCTTTGTTTCACTGGTATTTGAACTTTTTAAACAAAGCTTTTTTAAGGACTTATTTAGCACTTACTCTGTTTTGTAAGTCTACAGCAATCATCAGAACCTCAAATCATAAATGGGAGACAGATCATGTGTGAACCGATAAATAAATGAGCCAAAATAAATGAGCTGTTGAGTCGTTGTGGGGAACTTGATGAGCTCACACAGTGCACAGACGAGACGGCCCGGAGAACACTCAGTACAGCATGCTTATAATAAAACCATTACATACTGTACGTACAGTAAGAACATGCTGAAGGTTTGCAATTCAAATGTCAAATATGCAAAATACCCAGAATAATTACAAAGTCAAGCACAAATTAAAAAGAGCAAGTGTCAAGAGTCAAGAGTTGATTGGCCTCAGGGAATTCTTCCAAGCTGCTCACATTATAAACAGAGTTTACAACATACGTGAGTAAGAATGACAGACAGATGAGAAATATAATTTCTCCAAAAATCCTGGGTGCTTTGCTCTGCAGGCCGGTCAGCGATGACTGAACGGGCTCGTGGCCGTCAGCTCCTCCTTTCATGAAGCTTGACAAACGACTGGTCCTTTCACAGAGCACACACCTGTTACTGGGAGCCACTTGAGGTTCATCACTTAGAGCAACACCGCTTTGTTCACTGTTCACCCCCTCCACACACACACACACACACACAATAACTAACAGGCCTTTTTCACACTCTTGGACATTAATGCCCTAACAAGGCAACAAATGCTGTCAGCCTCAGTCTGTGGCCCTGTGACCAAGCTGCCTCTTCCAAAAAAACATAACCTCCAAATCTGCAATCTGTAGAATTGTTTTAATTAAAACGCGCTGGCAGATGCTCACCAGCTCCATCATAGATATGAGCTTTACAAAGCTGAAAATATAAGGCTTTAAAAAAAAGTCAGACATGTACAAACAGTAGCAGCATTTAAGGCTTTTTATAACTGTAGAGTTTGTATAAATGTCACGACTGGCATTCGCAGATGTTGCCACACGCTCGCTCTGAAGGGTCCTGCCTGTGTGTGTGAAGTGGTCCACTGGTTTGTTTACTTGCCCGGTCAGCGAGCTGCTGCTGCGGGGGCCGGTGCCTGAGGGCAGCAATTGAAAATAAATTTCAGTTGAATAAGGGGCAGCAGCCGCGTCAGTCGAGCTGCCGCTAGAACAAAAGCAGTTGAGGGGATAAGTTATTGACCGGGCTGACAGCCTGAACGAGGCTGATTATAACCGCCTGGTCATGCTCTGTGTGTGTGTGTGTGTGTCATAGTCATAGTCAGTGAAGCAGGTGCAGAGGCCATTCCCTCTGTGAGTCTACCTCGCTCTCTCTGTCTCTCTCTCTCTCTCTGTGCCCTCAGGGAAGCCTCAGGGCCCTCCTGTCCTCAGCTGATTCACATGGACTAATGTTTAACCCATACTGCCAAAACAGAAAGCATATTTCCATCATAAGAGCGCTTTGCCATCGCCATTAGCGACCGGGCTCATTTGCATGTTAATTGTGCAGTTAAAGAGGTGGTGTTGACACTTTCCTTTGTCCATGCAGGGTCGCGGGATGTGAGGATGGGGCTGCAGTGACATCCAATGTGCGTGATTGTTTCAGGCTGGTTGTATTGTCTGTCATCATGAGACAATGGAAAATAGATGATGTTAATTTAACATGGTGTTATACATACTGTAAGGGTCAAATGGAGCTCCCAACTGTATTTTTTTGCTGATAATACTTCTTTCTTCTCATGTCAGTCTTCAGGTAGATAATCACATGAGCAAAAAATAAAGAAATACAGGAAATACAACACACAGTCAACGTTGCTGACAAAATGGACATGCTGTGTTCACACACATGTTCAAAATGTTTCCAGAAGAAGACACACTGGCTCACACACACCCGCTCACACAATGTGAAATTTGTGTAATAAATACAGATTCAGACAGACAGAAAGTGCCTGTCTGTCTGTGTGTGTGTGTGTGTGTGTGTCAGCAGTAATATCCTCCTACAGTGACTGACAGATGGCGTTCGGTGTTTGGCCGTAAATGTGCTCTCTGAGTGTTTGTCTGTGTGCCAGTCGCCTGTAGTTTGGAGACTCCCCGTGAGAGTCTAACTGTCCTGACACTGCTCAAAACCAACTGTCCTTGATTGTCGACCACTGATGAACTACAGTGCATGTGTGCGTGCGTGCATGTGTATATCTGTCATAGGCTACTTTTGGGGACAAATGTCAGACTAAAGACCAGTTAATTGGAGGCGGCTTGTCCAACAGGGGACAAAAGCCGTGTCCCCAGTTGGGAAAAAGCAGATTGCTGGGTCAGTGGTCAAGGTTAGGTTTCGGGTTAGATGGAGTAGTGGTATGGTTTGGGTAAGTCTCCAGGAAATGTATGACAGTCATTTAATGTCTCAAAAACTGTCTTGGGTTGAAGTGTGTTTGTGTGTGTGTGTGTGTGTGTGTGTGCGTGTATGCAGTGGCCTTCTGGAAAGAGCCGAGCAGACCAGGGGAGCAGATGTTAATGGGAGAGATATAGCTGTCTAAATCACTGGCCACCACATGCTTTAAATCTGCCCACAGGAACGAGACTCTCAGCGCGATATCACAGGGAAAACAGAGCAGAAAAAGTTTTTTTTCTGACACACAGGAGAGTCAAATGTGTGTGTGTGTTATGTGTGTGTTATGTGTGTGTTATGTGTGTGCGTGTGCGCCAGCCCTGGGCCTGGCACAGTGCTGGGTGACAGTCCCCTCTCAGCGGGGGAGAGCCGGGCGACAAAGTGAAACATGGTCGTGAGGAGCGCGAGCCACGACTGAAGCCAAGAACAGACAACACAAATAGAGAGATCAGAGCACGTCTTTGTATGGTCCAGTCCAAAATGAAATAAAAACGTGTTTGATAATTTTTCTTCGGTGAAAAAAAACCAAAATGAAAAAAGGAACAAAAAAGACTGAAATGAATGAAGTTTGAATGTGGACCAATTTTTTCCTTTTGGTTTTGAAGGCGACGTGACGTCCTTTAAATGTTTTCAGTAGTTGATGGTCATTAAAGCAGACACATCTCACTTTGCCTTTTGCCTGTGACACCAGCAAATTATAATACATGATGATTTGTCCTCATTTACAAAAGCAATAGGGAATAGTGTGTTGTTTTGAATATTAAGGCATCTCGTGTTGCATTATTATACCACGGAATGTGGTTTGTGACAACTTTGTTCTTATTTTTGCCGTGTCGTTTTCTGTTATCTTAACACTGTACTCTACTAGTCTTACTGTTGAGATTTGATAATGCAGAAACATCCCTAAGCACCACTGAAGATATGTTTATTTAGATTATTTGTTCAGGCCTGACAACAGATGTATTAAAAATGAAAGGGAGTCCACAGTGGCTGCACAAGATCGGGGGCCCAGATTTTTGTTCCACGCCACTGGTGACTCTCAAATTGAAATATAACTGACAGTTATTTCATCATTTTAAATGGTCTCTCTTCTATAGTTGAAAGAGAACACTGAGTGACTGGAGTGACCTGATCCAGGCGTTTCCTCCGCTATCTTTTCTTTCTTTTGTAATTGAAGTCAAAAGGATGGATTCAAACAGGCCTTATGGGAGCAGCTATGTTAGCGGCAGTGTAAGAACAGACATTACACCCCTCCAACTTGAGGTACGTGGCCTGGCATGAGGCCACAATTACACCCTGCAGCTAGTCTAACCTCTTTGCCTGTCATCCATCAGTTGGCAGCAGAAACAACACATACATTACACCTCTTCGCTCTCTCTCACTCCGTCCAGATGTTACTTCACTCCAGCCAGCCAGCTGACCTGACGGAAGTATAGCTGAAAAGGTTCTCGACAAAGAAACTCAGTCACCTTTAAGGTTTCCCTGAGGATTTCAAACCTTTTTCATTACATTTCCTTCAGCTTGTTTCTGAGTATGTGATCTGGCAGCAGTTTAAACCCAGGCGTTAGCCTGCTACCTAACCCTCTCTGTGAGCTGGCGGTGATGCTAAAGCAGACATTAGCCTCCTCCCTTTGGCCTGGATTCAGCTGGCACACTCGGATCTCATTGAGGGCGCTGCCAGGCGGACTCCGTCACAGTTGGTGATTTTGATCAATATCAACGTTAACAGCACCCAGGCAGCTTGTTGGAGAGCAAACAAACATGTAAATAATGCGTCAACACGTTCTGACGTTCTGGACGGGGTGGTTATTGGTGGAGAGGGCAAAGAGAAACACACATTTATATCACCTCAGAGATCAGAGTGCGTGGCTGAGACGCCTGCGTTACATGTATTTCCATAATCCTTTGATAAAAATAGTCTCACTTCACTTTATGTCACTTCATGTTATTGTCTCTCCAGAAGCCATTAAAAACACCAAGAGACATTAAATATTGTATATGAATGCATAAAATACAAATAAACATAATAGCCATGAACAACAAACAAGTCAAGTCCAACAGAGACCTCAAAAATTGAAGATAACATTTATGATTTCATTTTCCAGATTTTAGTTCTCAGTTTCCAATACTGCTGCAGTTAGACATGGACCGCATCTCTCCATCATTATAAAGGCTGATGGATCATGTGAACACCAGGCACAGTGATGGAGATGAATCCAGGACTTTATTCCAATAAAGTCTGACATGTTGTATTTTTATTCCAAACCAAACCAAAACTATTCACCTTGTTAGAACGTACTACTGAACTGAAGACACTGAACTGTAGAATCAGTCATGAAGTGAACAAAGCGATTTGTGATTGATACCACCACCTTGACCCTCCCTTTGCTCCCTTCAAGGACAACACTTTGCAGAAAGCTTACTATTTGCATGTCAGAGTTTATCAATGTTAAACTCGAAGAGCCAAGTTTCCTGAGCTGGTGTGACTGGTCCTGCTTTTCTGAGCCATGTCTATGAAACACCCTTCTGCTTTCCTTCAAGCTGGAGCACGCTGAGTGTAGGAAAGGAAAGGTCCCTGCCAGACTTTAGCTTTAGCAAAGGTATCTCAGCACCAAGATCACCAAGCAAAAGTGATCTCACCACGATGCCTCAGTGGTGTGAATGCAGCACCAGCGAGGAGAGGGAAAAATATACGAGGAAAGTACAGCTCTAATTATAAACAGGCGTTATCATGGGTGTGAAACCAGAAGTGACAGCAGCATTGGGCCGCCAGGCACGCACACACACATGCACACAGATCCACATCCACAAACAACGTCTGTAGGGGCCAGAGTCATCATATGGACAAATCACAACTGCTCTGGCTCGGTAATGTCTGGCAGATGTTAACGCTTTGTACTTAATGACTCCCTCGAGACCTCACCCAATCAGACAGGACACAGTGATATGCCGGGGGTTGTTTAACTACTGTGTGCATGCATGCTTGCGTATGTGCGTGTGCACATATGTACATGTAGTTCTATGCTTGTGTGGATACATTTTGGAAGCCATCAGTGTGAGATCATTTGGTTGGTCCTTACAACTTCTAACAGTTGTTTGACTTGATTTTAAGATTCATGTTAGAATTAGGTTTAGCTTATTTATTTATTTATTTATGTTGGTTAAGGTAGGGGTAAGGGGCCAGGTAATGCATTAAGTCAATGAGTGTCCTCAGTCTAAAATTGTGTTTGTGTGTGTGTGTGTGTGTGTGTGTGTGTGAGAGAGAGAGAGAGAGGGGAACCCTTCTGCGACCACAGAGTCATTTCATGGTTGACTACTGCATATTTCAAAGAATAACTAGATTTTTATTGCAGATCACAGCAAAGTTCCACAACAAAACGATCAGCTCAAACAAGGCAGGACACAAACACGGTTACCAATCTACTCCATGATGATTACAGCAATAAAAAGCTTGGTAGCTTTATAGAAATAATGTTGCTAATTTTTTCTTGTGTTTTTCTCAATTATATTATTGGGAATTGGGAATCACATTACCCTGTCCTATTATTATGATTTTCTTAGAGTTATGTTTTGTTTCTGTGTGATTATTTTGGAGGTTGTGGATGATTGGCGATAACAGATTGTCGCTTTATAGTATAGTTGATGTAGTCCTTTCTCTTCTCATGGTCGACTAATATGTTGGACGATTTACAGATTCTTTTGCGTCAGTCAGGACAGTGACTGCTGTCTGTCTTTAATGAAAAAAGGCATAATATGGCACTGAAAATCATTTATTTTTCATTTATTTCATATGTTGACAATCTAGTACATATACATATGAAACATCACTAAACATGTAAAAGCTGTTCTTGGTGAAAATGGGAGCAGCTGCGAGGTGTGTATGAAATTTGTGATTCCATGGCACGCTGTTTGGTAGTTGAAAATGAACATCTGCACGTGGATCAAAGAATGCATGTGTGTACATTCATTTCAGTGACAGTCAGTATATAATGCAACACACCAACACAAACACACGCTGCTCTGTAAAAAGAAGTGAAAGTTATATTTCTGCTGCAGTCTTTCTCTGTCTAGCACATAATGTCAGAAAAGCAGCAGTGCTCTGATTTGCTGTATTGAAAATGTCAGCAGCGGCAGATGTTGTGCTAATAGCCACTGGATGCTGCACTGGAATCCAACAGCTGGTAACCATGACACTAACTACCACCAGGGAGAAATGCCAAGCTATCCACAACCCTGTTGCAATCGAGTAGCAGTACACAACACTTCATCACAGTTTCTCTGACTTTTGTTATACATAAGCCTCAATTTATACTTTAAATGGGGGAAATTAGCAGGTCCAAGGCACAACAAACTTTGTCCGAGCATTCAAAGTCAGATTTGGACTTCTTAGACTCTAATTTGGGAAATCAGTGAAGATCCCTTTGACTGAGGAGAGTAGTATATTTTCTTCTTAGATGCAACCTGCAAATATCTTAAAATTGTTAACTGTTGATTTAACTTTTTGACACTTATTTAAACTATCCAAGCAAGTGACGACAGAGTGCCAACGAGAGGAACAACTACACCAACACATCAGCACTGCCACTCACTCCTACCCTACCCCCTATTTATATGCCGCCTTTCTCTGTCTGTCTGTCAAACAGGAAGAGCCCCCCCCACCTCCATCTGTTATCATCTCCCCTTCTCCACGAATGCTGGGGGGTCGGCGGGAGCCGTCCACGGGCTGGTCATCCCGTTAGAGGCCTATTAACAGTCCCCGGGCTCTCTGCTGGGGCCTACTGGAGAGAAATCCATATCAATACCTGTCTGTTATGCCTCCCACCGCCAGACACAGCCAGGCTGCCTGCCTGGCACAGACAGCACTGCATGGGCCTCCTGTCGAGACACCGGGAGGTTGGGATTTCAGTGCGAGCGTGCCACTTGAGTGCGGACCTCCTGTCAGTCCTCCTGTTGCACTGATGGACCTAAGCAGACAATACAGAGTTTGAAAAGGCACACTTCCTAGTCCTGTTGGTGTCTTTAATTCCATCAGTCGTCTCTTTGGATCACATCTGGCCTGCAGGCTTTACAGCATGCCACTTCCTCCGACACTGAGAGAAAGGAGGCCACAGCGGTGAGGAGAAAGTGGCAAAGACATACATGGAAACAAACAATTAATCATGGACGAAGTTCTGGTTAATTGATACAAAAAAATTATAAATTTATTGCTTTTTATTGCCACCAGCAATAAAAAGCAAGAGCATCTTGTCTCTCATTATCTTGTCACCTATTTCTTTATTTCGATCAGTATTATTTATTATTTAGTGATGTGACAGCTAACATTGGCGCTGTACTTTTAACGTTGTCTGTGCCTGCTACGGTTGTCATAGCAACAATAACAGAACAGTCAAGCAAGCACTGATTGCTGAAATTTTGGAAATTTCTAAAAAGGCCATTTTTCACTTCATAATCCCCAGAATTCAAAGGATCTGCAGGATCACTGCTAAATGGGTCTCGATAGGAGATTGTTTGATTCAATTCATGATTCAGTTGCTCACTTCAGAACAGAATTCCATGCTTATTTATACCTATAAAATACTCACACTTCGACTGACACGTCACTTCCTTAGAGTGCTTCAGCTTGAACTGTAACAACAAAACAGCTCTAGTTTACACAGTAGTCACCCTGGTCTTAATGTGTGTTGTGACGGAGCAACAGAGAGGAGAAAAAATACAGAAAATAAATTTTTAAATCCTAAAATGAATGAGATTACTGATAATGACATAGAAATCTCTACCAATCACAGGCCCCCACATCTAGCCACCCAAACCAATCAGAGCTTTTCTTCTTTCCAATCTGTCATATCAGTAGGAAGTGTAAAACAAACATGTCGTGAGCATCCATCTGTCTTGATGTTAGCGGAGAATAGAGGTCTGTTTCCTCATTAGCAGCTTATTAACAGCCCCGGCCCAGCAGAGAGCACTCTCCCTGGAGGACAGCGGCCCGGGGGGTGGGAGGACATTCGAATGGGAGAGAGTGCTTTGTTTCTGGGTCTGGCCTCCCAGACCGGCCCCCCTGTCCGTGCCTGCCCGGGGGACACTGTGTTATGCATGGAGGGGATAAGGAAAGCCAGAGGAGAGGGGCAGAGAGAGAGGAGGAGAAGGAAGGATGGAGAAGGGAGGTGATGGAGATGGAGAGTTGACTGGAGGTCATCCATCAAACCTGCTGTCAAATTTCCCACCTCCTGCAGAGACACAGAGAGAGGGAAAGACTGAGATTAAATACTGCCAATATAAAACCAGACCTCAACAATTTAGTAATTAAATACTGAAATTAAAATATGCACATCACCATTGCATTTTTAACCACTCCTGTTATTTTCTCCTTGTTTTCACTGTTGCATTGAGGTTATAGGATGAAATGTAATTGTGGGTTTTCAAAGCCTGACTACATATCACCTCGGATAGACCCATATGCAAGTAAGAGAGTAAAAAACACTAAAACCGTGATAGGCTCACCCTTAAATACTACCATGAGTCCGTGAGTTTGACTTCAACAAATTAGTCCTAAAGTCTTTACCCCAGTAGCAGTGACTGCACTTTTTTGAAAAACAAGATTGAAGCACGTCTCTGAGCTGCTATTTGTCCCCTGATTTGAATAACACATCTGTTCCATGTGTGTTTGTGCCAGCGCAGACATGTGTTGACCCCAGACCGGAGCTGGACCCCGCAGGTCTCAGGGTATTTGTTGGGTTTGTGCTGGCAATCAGGAAGACAGGGTTCAAGTCTCCATTGATCACACCCATGCAGGCCCCCATCTGTCCAGCATGCAATTTATATATATATACTGTTCATGTAACATCAATGATGAATACATACAGTGTGACAATAGACACATCCAGAAAAGAAGCACATATGTTTGCACACAAGTTTAGGAAAACACACACACGGCCAGTTTCCCAAGGCACACACATTTTAACAAGGAAAGCACCATATTCCACCAGTTAACCGTCTAATTATACAGTCGTCCTGGTATTTACAGTATTGTATAAGTGAAAGGCAGATGACACAAGCTGGCAGTCCCACACTGTGCTTTACTGAGCTCTGCGAGGCAGCTGGTTAGCAGAGGGCCTGAGGAGGAGGAGGGACCTGGCGACAGCTGTTGGAGTGAATGCGAGTAGTTAAACAACAACAAGTCCTCCAGGGGCGCTCAATGTTTGGAGTGATCACCTGAAGTTTGATATTCCTGCACGACGATGAAAACAAGGTGAAAACGAGGGTTGAGGGAGTAAAAGAGTAGTTTTAGAAAAACAGTCCTTCAAATTAAGGTTATAACTGCCCCTTCAGGACAATGCATTGAAATGAGGACCGTTCTCCGTATTACAGTGACATATTGTTATGTTTCAGCAAGTACCCAAAATGTCACATGTCCTCTGGTCATAGTAATGATCACAGGAGCAAACGGGAAACAAATTCTGCAGTTGGGGTGAGATTGGTGCGGATGGTCAAAGAAAGTTCAGACTATCACTAGAGATCATTTTCAAACAACGGTCAACTTTGGTTTTTTAAAAGCATGATGCACATGCTAATTAGATTAACAATGACAAAGCTCCCTTGTGAGTAGGTCATTTTAACCCAAACTTTCTCGAATCTCAAGGATAAGTCTTTTTTTAACCCAAATCATCATCATTCCCTAGATGTGACCGAATTGTTTTCGTGCATAATGCCTTGTCACATCATAAAGAAAGCTAGAAAACCTTTCCGTATGTCGTTCAAAAGGGTTCACATAAGCAATGTGTTCTGTTATTGAATGTGGAGGATTTGCAAGCAATTTCTTATCCCACGTCTCGGGCAGCAGGACAGTATCTTTTGTCTGTGCCTTTTGAAACTGGTAAGAATCACAGTGGGGGAAAAAAAGTTTGGTTATTTTTTTCCAACATGAGTTGTGTTCCTGCTCTCCACTGATTCTCCATTCCTGCTGTTATTCCTCCCTTCTCTGTAACTGTTCTCCTCCTCCTCCTCCTCCTCTTCCCCCATTCTTCTGCAGGCCACCCTTCCCTACCCAGCCTGCCTTGCGGTCCCGGAGGCGCCAGCCGTACCCTGTCCCGTGCAGTCTCCTGCCGTCCCACTGAAGACCGTGAAATCAGCATGATTAATAATTATAATTATTGGCAAACGTGCCAGCTGCTCTGTGGCAATGGGTACCTCTGATTTATGGTTCTGTAAACGCAAACAGTCATTGTCCATATTCAGAGAAGAAAGGAGGGAAGGCAGGAGGGGAGATGGAGGCAGACGGGGGAGATTTGGACGCCTGCCCTCAAAATATGATTTTATCTTCGGAAGTCAGCAGCCCTGTCCTGCAGGCATTGTCCTGCGTCCCTCCCTCCTTGTGTCTAACCATTCGTCTCTTGTTCTGCCCATATTCCTCACCTAGTCTGTGCTCCATGGAGCACTGCTTTTTGATCTCAGTGTGCTTCAAAGGAGTCTGGGGCCACAGGGTTTCGAGCATTGTGCATGCAGACTGCTTCTTTATGGACAGCCTATCGTTAGCATTGTATTGCCCTTAGTGTTGAGGTGTGAGTCCACAAAGCTGTGTGCAGGGGTCGGGGACAACTAATGATTTAGGAGAAAAGTAAAACGAGCTGGTAAATCATCAATTTCCTGGCCATAATCAGATTTTTCTGATCCAATGATAGACTGGAATACAACCAGGAGCATGCCACACAGTAAACAGCACTTTGTGTGTGTGTGCTTATGTTAGTGCGCTCTGACTGATGGAGCTGCACAGTCTGTTCATCAGGCTCTGGGGGTCTGCTGATGTGTCTATCACTGACAGAACGAGACTGTGGATTACCTCACTCATTAATCACCATCAACGTGGCAGCATGCGCGCACATAGACTTGTGTATCGCGTCCGTACACTAATGCAAGCTCACACAAGTTTCATGTAAACACACACACATGCGAGCACATAAATCTTTCCACACACAGACAGAGTAGTTGTGACAGCTACTGGCCACCAACCTGTCCACAGCCTAATCTCATTAGGGTCCTTCTGGCATCTGGGCTTGTTCTGCTGAGGGATGGTCTATGATGGAGTGAAGAAGACAGGGCGTTCAAGCGTATAATGGATGTCTAAATCGTCTGGCCGCTTCCAGCGGGTCCTCGTTGCTCTTTCATGTGATGCTCTGGTAAGTATGAAGGGGAAACTACCTGGAACACATCATATGAGGCTGGTGGATGGAAACAGGAATAGAAAAACATACCCAGAATTTGTGTAACTGTACCAAATTTTGTTTCAAGCTGGTTAAACGAGGACAGAACCAGTTAGCAACAGCTAGAAACAGTTATAAACTACATCTGCAACAATGGGTTGGTGATGGCACAGTGACACTGATCACACCTGTCTGCCACTCTCCAGTCTGCTGCAGGCCTGTCCTGTCCTGTCTGGTCCTGGAGCGCAGTGTTGTACCTGTCAGTGTTGTGCAGATGGGCTCCAGCTCCCCCAGGTACCTGGGCTAAATACCCGTCATTAATCACCACATAAAGCCTCCCCGCCGGGAGATGCCCCAGGTTAGACCACATCAAGAAATAAATTGGCTGAAAAATGGCTCTGGATGAAAGCTCCATCCCAGGAGATGACAAGGAGAGGAGAGGAAGAGGAGAGGAAGAGGAAAAGGAAATCTGAAAGCAGCCTTCTCAAGACCACTAAGTGATCTGTCAGTGAGCTAAGCGACATCATCATTCACTTGGCCCCTATCGTGTTCCCGCGGTGCTGACAATCTCAGCTGTTTGCCTTCAGATTTGCACACATTCATCTTCTTTATTTGCCAAAGCGGCGGAGGGCTAAGTTGAACACTTTGGAGTGTGGGCCTTTGGGTCCATCAGGCTTTGAATAAACACTCTGAAAGACAGGAAGATAACAGGAGAGCATCAGGAGAGGAAACACAGGTGGAAAAAAAGATGCAGACAGACTGAGAATGAAAAAGACATTTTATCATTTCTTAAAGCTGCAAACCCAGCAATCAGTATTGGGTTATTTGCTCATTCAATTATTGTTCTGACATCAACATCTTTTAACAATATTAAACTATGTAATGTTGTTGCTTTGGACAGCAACCCCCTTAAAATAATCCATATTAATCTACCTGTGCCCCACTTTGAGGTCATGACCCAATCTCACAACAACATTGCTTTAGGGCTCAAACTGATTTAGGGGCCAATAACAACTGAAAAGCTAAATTGGGACACTGCCCTCTGCCACACGGGGGTCCTACCAGCAAGAAAAATAGCTGTCTTCTTTTAGCAGTTAATCAATCAATCAAAATGTATCCACATAACATGCTTCATCCATAAAGACTTGGTACAATGAGCAGGGAAATGCCATCAAAAAGAGTGAAACAAAACTGAAATACAAAAAGAGAAATCACTTACATAAAGTGGATAGAGTGCAGATATCTTAAGCAAAGATAAGGTCAAGGACATGTTGTAGTCCAGTGGCCCAGACCTGTCCACCTCAGAGTGGCATGTCTGTGGCTGTCCGGTCCTATGATTAATGACCAGAGGGATTCCCCAGGTCAGCCGCTGAAACTCTGCTCTATTGATGCTCGTCCGCCTCTCACTAGTGATATTCTGCAGCCCCTCAGGGCCTTGCGAGCCTTCAGTGGTCAAATCAAATGGGATGATATTAATGTAGTAGTATACCAGTATACCAGTAGTATTTCCTTGTCGATTTGTCTTTGGTACTGAGGTTTTTTTGTATTCCTGCCAGCAGCTGAAAGTCCAAGTCCTTTTACTCAAGCACTGTACTTAAATTGTATCCAAACCATTTTTATTCAAGTGGCTTAGAATTTTAAAAAATATTCTCATTACACTGCAACAATTTTATTATGTGCAGAAAAATCTTAATAGGGACAAAATCTGAGCAAATATACTGCTATTTTTGCATCTGAAAAAGAATGAGCAAAAATAAATCCATGTAATGAATGTAACTGAAGACACTACCCCCTGACACTGCTGGGATGACTTGACAATGTGTTTAAACTCTGCAGAGATCACAAGTGAAATCCCACCATAAGTCAGAGCTGACTTTGAGCTGACACATGGCCTTTATCGCTACATCTCTGCACATCACGTCTCAACACAACATGCACTTAAAAGGCATGGCAGAGGACCACAGGCCATTATGTATTTTAAAAGGAGGGGCATGGTGAGCGGCCAGGTTATGCTCCTCTATTCTTCTTATTCTTCCTTTCGCCAGAGCGGTCGGTGTCAGTAGGAGATGGCAGGACAATGGAGGTGATCTCTCTGATCTCAGTGCTTCTATTGTGGCCGGTCGTATTATTAATGTTCATCTCTGAGAAAAGCCACGGCCTCTGCCTCGCTGCCTCTGCATCGCTCTGTCATTTTCTCTCTGCTGGACTTTCTCTCTTCTCTCTCTCTTGCACTTTTATCGCCCTGCAAACTCCTGTCTGTGCCCTCTCAGTCAGACACACATGCACACACAGCAAACCAATGCTGAAACGCAATTTAGGAAATTTAAAAATCACTTTTTCAATGCCACATCCATCAGGTATAAGAATAAGACAGATCTGTCAGATCTATAGTATTTGATTGGTGCTTTGCAAACCCAATACCTGCTACAATAACTTTTGGAACTGTGATGCTGCAGAGACAATATATCATTGTTAAATTGCTTCCCAGTGTGCCTTCACTTCCAACCTGTATTCAGACATGCCCACTCATTCCCATGGTCTTTGACGGGAACATTGTGAAAGTATGTTACCCGCTCTCCTCACCCTCCATTTAAACACACAAATGAAGGAAAGCAAGGTAGCTGTTGTTCATTTATCAGCGATAATCGTGGGCCGCCCGTGCCTTGCTGTGCCGTGCTTGGGGTCAGGCCTCCTTCACTGTGAGTTCACAGTAATTATTAACCTACAGGGATTGTCCGGCAGTGCCGTGGTCATCTGGGACCACTGAGTGTCAATCGGCAAAGGTCACGACAAGGCGAAGGAGCCAGAGGATGAAAATAGACAGGGTCAGAGAGACTGACTGATGGATTAAAATTAAAGTGGAAAATTCAACCAGTTTTATAAAAAGAGGCGAGAACCACATGTAATACAGGTCATCTTTTCTCTCCACAAACATTTGATAGGTCTGGTTATATTCTGTATTTTTTTCTTATTGTTGTCACATGAAAGGAGAAAAAACAAGGATGACTGAATCAACTGAAAGCACTTGTTTCTCTGCAGTGTTATGCATTACCCAGCAACTCTTTTTTGTGTTGTTTTGTACAAGGCTATAATTTGAAATTCAGTAATCACGTTACTAGTTCCAGTAATACTCAGTACTATTAACAGTTACTAATAACAGTTTGTTTGCTGTCTGGAGAGTGAGGCAGCAAGTGGATATCAGTTTTTCTGTGTTCACTAAAGAAACACGGTCTGTGATGCCGCATCACTTAAAAGCTGAATTATGTAGTTAGTGTGCCTTGTTAGCTGACATGCTAATGTTGTCTGCAGAACATTCAGGAGGTCTACAACTTTGTTAAGCTTCAGGTTTATGGACCCAAGAGCTGACACGGACCAAGAGCAGGCCAGTGTAGGAAAGATATTTAATATGAATAAAAAAGCCTCAAGTGTTTCAGCTGGCAGACTGATGCAAATAAAGAGAATTTACAACTCACAAAAAACAAACAAGCAACAACTCGAGCAGAAACACGAGGAAACAGATGAAGTTGAAGGACACAAGCTTAAATACACAAGGGAGGACGAGGTAATTAGGAACAGGTGAAACACATCAAGGCGGGGCAGACATCTACAGCAGTGGGGACAAACACACACACAAGGAAGTCAAACACAACCAACAGACTGAAACTGAAGTTGAATCTGGTTCACAGAGTCACTCAAAAAACAGACTGGTAATACTGACAGACCAAAAAAAACACCTATCAAAACAAACAAGAACTTTTTTTGTTGTTGTTCCACGTGTAATAAATTAATTTTCTTCCCTGTGTCAAAGAAAGGTTTACTCAAACAAATCAATTTAAAAATGTCACTTTTAAGCACCTGTGATCTCACAGCTCTCAAAATAAACAAAACCAAAAATGATAATTAGATGATATAGTTTCTGCTTGCCCCTACTCACTCAGCAAGACCTCCTGTGTCTGACATAACCTGGGAAAAGTTGGGGTTTTTATCATGGGAAGAGCGGGATGTGGTTGTTCTCTACATAAAACCCACCACCTCCAACTGAAGGTAATTTATGCTGCTGCTGTGGCATTGTGGTCCATAGAGCCTTTGTCAGGCAGTGCACAACGCATCCTCTAAAGATGTTTGGGTTTGTGTGGGGAATAAATTGTGTGGTTCGTCTGCAGCCCGGCACTATATCATATTCAGCTAGCTTGTCGGTGCCACTGAGGTGGTGAATGGGCCGCCAGAGGCCCAGCCACTGGCGGGTGGTCTGACACGGAAAGGTTAAATATGGTTCAGCCACGGACGCGCTCAAAGGGCCTAGCTGTTAAAAAAATAAGTTATGTGGGCTGTACGTCTTCGCGCAGTCAGGATATTGACAATGATGGCGCAGTGAGGCACAGGACTGTCCCAGGGCTGAACTTCATGGTTGACCGTCCAATTGAAAAAAGGAGTCACAACAACACTTGTTTCCGGTGGATTTATTGACGACTCATCAAAGCCCTGGCTAGACAAGAGGTGTAAAATCACCACAGTGACCATGCATAAATATAATGGTTATATTCATTGAACTTCTTTGTACTCAAAAGTATGACAGTAAACTTGAACCCTTAGGTGACAGGAAAAATCGAAGTAAACAGAAATGTAGCACGTAAATAGCACAAAATAAATGGTTGAAACTGTAACAAAGTTTAACACGGATATGGTAACCTACTGTGCTACTTGTGCGGTTAATGATCATTTATTTGTGCGTTGTATTTAAGGGTCAGTTCCCTGAAATGACAGAAAGCATTTATTAACACTTGGTGGAGAGAACGACATTCACACAGACCTTTTCTCCCTTCCCCCCACCCTCACTGGAGGAGAATTGTTGTCTGTCGTCTGTCCCTTATAAACCCAAACCCAGATATGTTACGTTTGATTTTTCCAAAGTGCCAAATATTTCCAATGCTCTGAACAACACAAATGGTATTTCATTCACTTCCATTTCACAGAGCAGGTAGCAGCAAGTAGGAGCCATCCCCACAAAAGGTGGCAGCGATGAACGCCGTCTTGTAGCAAGGATCACTGAGGGAGTCATTCTCTCCGGTTAAAGACCTAGCTGAATTTGAGAGGAGCGAGTGTCTGATCTCCCAGATGGAAGTTGCCCATTTTTTCTTTCAACACTTTGTCAAAATTCTCATTCTGGACAACTGGGAACAAATTCTCCAGTCACCTGCCTTGCCTGTTCAGACACAGAGGAAGTCAGACATGTGAAGTTGATCTCAGATAAGAAAATAGAAAGTAAGAAAACAGTTGCAAGCAAATGACTTGACTTGGAGTATGTGATGAGGAAGATATCAGTGGGATGGATCTCGAAGTGCAGGAGGGTAACCATGTCCTTGGGTCGCAGCTTGTCCTTGATCAGAAAGCTCCTCAGGTAAGGGCTCACTAGGTCCAGAGAATCCATGGATGCTGCAGTCAAATCAGTGAATGAGTACATTCATGAGAGCGTTTTCAGTTTTATCACTTTGTAACACATTGCTCTAATAAGGTTATGCATAAATAAAGGTAAATGCAGCCGCAGGAACAATACAGTAAGACAAGTGTGTATCTTAGAGCGCTTTCTGAGCGCGACTGAACAGGGTACTGACTAATGACTGAGAGGACAACTGCCTAAACTGACTGTACTCAAATCTTTACTTACGCTCGATGTGAGACCTGAGGTCTAAATGTTACATCCATTTAAACCTGGAACATTCAGGACAATTAGATGGGTTGTCATCAAATCTACAACAGACATCAATTTTGCCACGGTCCAGGATGATCCCTTTATATTTGACCCATCCTCGGATCAAACCTTGTGCGAGACTTCGATGACCAAATACCTGCATAACTAATGCTGGCATTTTAACATGTTCAACTAAGATGAGGAACACAGTAAATGCATCTGCTTAAAAGCCAGGTGCATTTAACAGGTGGCCAGGTAAAGACAGGGATTGGACTGACTTTCAGTTGAAGGTAACAAACAGGAAAACTGAGCAAACCAGGTTTGTGTATTAAAAGTTTCCACCCGTGACAGGGTAGTGGCAGTGGGAAGCAGTGTGTGTTTTTGTGTGTGTGTTGGGGCGGGGGTCTGAGAAGCAATGAACGGGATGGGAAGGAGCTTCAAAGCCCAGGGAAGAGGTCCCTGGCCCCCTACTGCAGCCTTGTTCACATGAGAATCAATCTGGTGCCAGTGTTTGATGTGAACCGCGGATAAAAGAAACCAAACAAAGGATGACAGCGGGGATATGGAAAGATTGGGCACAAACAGACAGGGAGATTAATGGCACAGGCTGATTAAAAAAAACATAAAGGTATGAAGAATTACAGGGAGCGTAAAACAGTAAAGACATGGAAAGAGGGACATAACCAGTAGACAGGCTTGCAAAAAAATTGATTGACAGAAACATGTAAGTAGGAGGACATAGTGAAAGACAGACACAGAGTGTCAGTTAGACAGACACGATTCTTAAGTCAGTCAGACATCGAAGGGCAGCAGAAGGTTCAAAGCCAACATGGTGGACACCAGGGCTCCTCGCACAGTTCTCCCTGTGATGCCAGGAACTGGCATTAGCGACACAATGCAAACTGCATTATCATTGTCGCCATCACCATTATCGTGAAAAATGAAAATCATATAGAGCTTGGAGCAAGGCCTTCAGTCAGAGAAGCTTTCAGTATAAAGGGTTCACTCCTCTGGAATGTGGAGGTTTCCTCGCTCTGCATCTCTGCAGGTATCGAGAGCTGTAAATTCACAAAAAACACTCAAAACGTACTAACTGACACACTGTGTCAAAGGTAGAAGTTGTAAAAATTTGCATAAGAGTACAATAAATCAGAACCCTTTAAAAGCCTGAGGCCCACATGATCAGAGCCAAAATCTCAACCCTTTGCCTGTCTGTCAGCCAGTCGTCATGCTCCTCGTGGAACAGCGAAGGAATCTTGTTTTACTTGTAGTACGCTGAACAGAAAAGTCTGGGCTCTGTTATCTCAGGCCACATTGGGACAATAAGAGGCGGAGAGAGCTGCTTTGGGGTCTGTCCTTGTTTTTATTTCAGTCGAAACAGGCCCGGACATTGTTGTTCTTTCTGCTAATTAAGCTGTTAGAGAGATGGGCTGGTCTGACAGGGCCCTGCTTGGCGGGGAGGCAAAGAGTCAATGGGCCGAAGCTGAACAGGAGACATTTATGGGCTGCCTTAAGCCATTGTTTCCACCCACGAGGTTCTTTTCAGGCCAGCCGCCTCTGTCTCGGTGACCTGTACAATGAGAAGAATGCCACTCTGAGAACCTAGAGCCAGCCACAAAGAGCGGGCCAGCAGAATGAGGATTTCACGGCACTGGGCCAAATCCGGACTCTGCCAAGATTCCATGGATTCTCACTTCTTAACGGTCGGACCTGTTTGTGTGTGTGCGTGAGTGTGAGTGTGAGTGAGGAACGAATGTTTTTGAAAGGTGGCAGCATACTTTGCATTTTAAGGTTTCGTATGTATTTTCCCACATGTGTGGTGGAAAACAAGTTCATTCAACATTAATGAAACCAACTTTCTGTTAAAAGACATATTTGTGGTGGGTTATTGAGGAGTGTGAAAAGTTTCTTCTCCATCAAAGTATTTCGCCTCAAAATTATAAAAGTACAAATTTCCAAATAATATGCTCAAAAATTACAATTGGGGCTTTAATCAACTCTCACAGAATCATCTCTCTGAGTTTGTCCAGCAGCAGTTGTTTGAGCCACCTGTTCCTGTTATGGAGACTGTTGCCCAACCTTGCAGATTAAACAGGTGAGATTAAGGCAAAACTCTGGGTAGCTTTCAGAACATCCCCTAACACAGGCAACAAACAGCCCCTCTGTGATTGTGTGTGTGTGTGTGTGTGAGTGAGTGTGCATGTTCCATTTGATGGCCATCCAAGCATCAGTGTGTGTTTACTTGGACCGCCAGGCAGATCTTTCCTCTCTCACTGAGCCACGCGGCTCCGTCGCTGGCCTGAAGATGAATTTGTGATCTGCTTAGTTGTTGCAGAAAACTTTCTCTCTCTTTTTTTCAATCATGGTGTTCTAGTGACTTAAAACAAACCATTTCTGTGTCAACACCACCTGCTTATGTCTTATCAGCGTGCCAGTTTCGGCTCCTTTAGCAACTGCCATGTGTTGTCATAATGTAACTCCATTTACCACAAAGTGTTAAACGGCACATTCAGATGAGCCAGCGCCTCACACAACAAAGCGGCCCAATTATAGAGCCATTTATGTGTTTGTCAGGGGCTTCAAATAGGCGCTGGTTTCTCGGGGTAGCCATATTGGCGAGGTCAGGCGCAGCATCTGAAAAGGCAGCTTTATTACGGAACAACCCATCTCTCTCTCAGATGATCACCCAAGAAGAAAAAAAATGACAAAAAAAGAGGAAGGAATAAAAAAATGACAACTTTGTTCTTTACAACAGTTTTGGCTGAGCCTGCCTGTCTGGCTGCTCTGCGGACCGCAGCAGCATGTGTTTCAGGGATTGTTCTGGAAGGGGGAGTGCAGAAACAGCAGGGAGCAGAAGACAAACAGGCAATTCGTGACTCATTAAACACGGCGACAGTGGCCAGCACAGTGGAGGGGTGTGAGGACCCGCGTTCCAACCGGGCGATAAACCCCCCCTGTACCAGCTGGAGCAGGCATCTGTCAGCCGCACGCCGCACCACGCCACGCCGCCGATTATCAGCAACAAGCCATATACGAGTGGCCGGCCACCGCCATTTTCAAACAACCCTGCACTTACATAACAGCCCTGATTGGCTCACATGGGACCTTCAGGTCCACTGACAGGCCTCACAATTTTTGGAAAACTGTTGCAGGCTGAGACGTGGAGGGAAGCGGTGCTCTCTCCTACACCAGAGGTCACAACACGTGATTTTGTCGTTTCGTTATGAGCAGCAGGTTGGCAGTTTGATTTCGAAGGCCGTCTGCTAACAGCGGCCCCTAACACCAAGGCAAAGAAAGGACTCCACACCAAGAATAACAGCCTGTTCCCAAGGCAAGAGGTGAAATCCAGGTAATTTGAACTACAAAACTATGGTGAGTTGAACTGCATTTTTCTGTCCTTGAAAAAACTTGGTTTTACACTGAGAGTCTGTATGAAACTGTGGGTGTAAAAACAGTTTAAAAACATTGGGTTACTCACGAACATGACAGAAATGAAATTTGAGATTTTTATGTGTCCATATCTTAAAATAAGAATGGATTAAATTATTACATGTAATATGAAGAGTCATCTCAAACTGTCCTCATGAGCATTGTAACATTTTTCATCTTATTGCTTGGCTTTTCATGGCCCAGAAAGTTTACCATTGTGATTCACTCTCATCAGCCTTGTTCTCGGCCGCAGCAGCAGGCAGCTGTTAACTAACGAATTTGTGGGATGTGTATATTACGGTTATGTGTACATTTCTGAAACTAGTGTGATCAGTGGTATAAAATAGACTCCGGTTTCTTTAACAAATATTTATTCCTCCATCTGTCTCAATAAGAAGAATAAAATGTAAGACAAGAACATCCTCCCTCAAAAAAATTAGGTGCTAAACCACAAAGACAACATAACTCAAAAATAACTTATGACACTCTGGATGCAAGGTAATCAAAATCCTTCATGGCCTGGAAAAGCTCAACATCAGCATAACTTTGCAACGAGGTAAAAGTTTGCTCTCAACAGAATTTAACGAGCTGCTAACTGCCTAATTAAACGCTGAGAGCAAATAAAATCATGAAATATAGATAAGCTGGAATCGCTGCCTACAGCTCCACGGCCCGCGCAGAGGAGGAAGACAATGTGATGACTCCTAAAGCCACAATCAGTGGCGAAACCAAACTGGGCGTCGTCCTCCACCCAGCTGTGAATGTTTCATAAGAAAGTGACACGCCAGCCATGAACAAGACTGAATTACCTGCCGATGGAGCAATGTAAAAAGATAAAATAAAATATCAAACTTTCAATGAAAAGCCAGTGTTAATGGGGTGTGTCAGGTGCCCACGGCACTTTCTAGGACTAAGGGATTGGGGCTTTAACAGCGCTCGTGGTGTGACAGAAGGGGCCTCTCCCTCTCCTCACCAGTGGTAGCCAGGGCTGTAATTCTGACTTTAGCAGTCTTTATGACTCCCTCTCCTCATTTCTCTGGAATATGAAAACATCAGCATATGGCTGCCAACAGCACCGAGGCTAAGGAGTCAATTTCCCCCAAGTAACATTGGGACAGGGGTGACATTCACTTCCGTACTGCCCCCCTGGCTCAAAAAGAAAATGGAGGAGAGACAGAAAGTGAGGCTGAGACAGAGCTACAAAGGAGACAGATGGTGAGATGCGCGAGGACAGAGAAATTCAGAGGGAGAGAAGGAAAAAGACAGCGACGGCTCGACTCTCGTTTCCTTACACCAGAAGGTCTTCATTGCCTCTCTGTCTCAGTGTGTTCAGTATGCAGTTCACAGAGTTTCATGTGGCTACCAGGAACAGAAAATCTGTCCGTCAGCTGCCAAAGGTTCCAGCTCCGCTCCGTTCCTCTGAGCGCTCTTAAAAACCCGCTGTTTCACACCCATGAATTACACTATTTATGGCCCTGGTTAAAATGGGCAGTTTCTGGGCACGCTGCATGTGTGCCCCTCTGTTTCCGCATGTGTGCGTGGGTGTGCCATGTGGCAGATGGGAAGCAATATGGCACACCTCTGCCCAGACAGATGTGGCACAGCACATCTCAGTGAGCCGCGAGAGGGATCAGGAACCTCAGGAACATCTGGACCTGTGGCAACCTTCACCCTCAGCCAACAAGCTAACTTTACCTAGCTGCTAAGGACCTGGGAGGAGAGTGAGGGGGGCACCAACTGGTAACATGTCACAAGTCCCTGCGATCCCTCACATCGCATCTTCATCTCCAGTGGCATTTTGACTGACGGATGAGGAATCCCACCTCCCTCAGTGAGGGCTGTCAATCAATTGCTCTGTGGAGTGGAGCGCTGAGGCCTGACCCAACATGGGCCTGTCATGGCCTGCTGCACACGAGTACATTCCCACCACTCGGGGGGCAGCCTAGTGGGGACAGTCTGGGGCTTCCACAAGGGCCGGGGGTGGTGGGAGACGGGCTAGAGCCAGCCAGGACAGAAAGCGATGGGGACAGGGGAGAGGGCACTGGAAGTTGTGTGGCAATATATTCCTGCTTATGATCATGGCTAATGTCATGGCGATGCTTTCCGTCTGTAATGTGCTCTTAAAATATAAATAAAATCAAGACAACACAGCAACACAACATGAAATTCTGTACAGACGTTCATGGTCCCCAGGGGAAGAATCCCTTACTCCCACAAATTGAAAATTTGTTGCATGCAGTCATGTTCCCTTCAGGATGAACCCTAATCTCCATCATCCACAAATGTACTTTGCATTTAGGGCTAAAAGCAAATGTTCGCAATGTTGCAAACACACTAAATGGAGATGGTGAACTTGGTGAATACCTGCTTAACACCAGTGTGCTAGCATTGTTATATTGTCCACAATGGCATAAGTATTTAGCTCAAAGCACCGCTGCAAGATCTGAAGTCTGGCTCTTGAACGTGAACGGATGCTGTGCAGCGGCCGACTCTGGGATTTCACATCCTTTGAACAAACCTAAAGTGATAAGTGTTTTACCTCAAGAATGACAATGGGTGCCTGGAGGGTACGGCAACTGAAACTCAATTAAACAATCGGAGAACAATGTCACAGCACAGCAGACAACAGATTGAAGATTGAAGCAAACATTTGTGTTTTGTTCTACTTAACAGGACACAGACGCTGGACAGCAGTATGAGGCGGTCAGAGCAAAAGCTGTTGTCTTCATATTTTGCATGATTAATTGAACTGTCGCTTCCTCTATACTTCATGAACTGTCATATTCAAGGGAAATTCTACATCCTAGCTGTGGTCAAAGATCACATCATTTAACTGCGATGTATTATCTTCCTGCCCCGTCAGGAGGCTCCTGTGGGAATAGGAACAAGACATATGTTGGACAGAGGTGTGCTGGATGCCTGAGGACTGCAGCCCACATGTCCCCCTGCTCACACAAAGCACTGGCAATATGGAGAACATCCTCTTGTTCCCGCTTCAAACCCAAAACATCCCAAACATTAAGAACTTTTGCTTTGTGTAACTCACAATCAGCAAAGTAAACACATCTTTGAAACAATGAATGCATGTATTGGTTTATTACCCTCTGGAGCATGTTTTTATTTACAGTCACTTATTTATACATCATGTCGAGACAACCTGAGAACACAAGTCAAAAGCATTTAGTTTTTCACACCACATGTGCCATTTTTAAAGAAAAAAATTTAACTCCAAATTATTAATTATCAGAGATTTACAGGTATACAGATGATCACTTAAAAAGACACAAAACCAAAAAATAGTAGGAATAAAATCGCTTCACGTGTTTTTTTACAACCAAAAATTGTGTTATTGAATTTCTGGCAGTTTTATACCATCAGATTTGTAGCTGAGTTTGTGCTGAAAATATAGGCTACTATGCATTGAGGGCTAAGGACGGAGGATGACGTACATTCCCTAACCACCTTCCCTTAGTGTTTCCTTAAAGACTTGTGTGAGGCGGAGTGTAACCTCACATTACATTATAGAGAGAAACCGACCGACAGACGCCGTCCCCCGTTCCCTGCTCCTCGGCTCCCTCTCTCACTCTCTCAGCTCTTTGAATAATTAGTGATGTGTGTCAATATTGTGGCCCATAGTAACCATATGGTGGGTGCAGGCAGACAGGCCATTGTTGGGAGCTGTGAAATATTGTGTATCCCTGCGAGGGCTGGAGCCAGCAGAGGCAGGAAGTGTTGTCGGGACTGACAGGGACATTGTGCGCCTGAATGGGCGAGTCCGCGGTGGCAGGGAGCACCGCGGACCCAGACAGAAAGTCTTGACCCTGGCGAGAAAGCCTGATTAGGCATGGTGCTGCAGGCCTCTCCTTCATCCACCCCCACCACCACCACCACCACCCCTCTCATCCACAACCCCCCACTGGAAGCCGTTAGAGCCCAAGCAGAATACAACAAGGCCACTTAACTCAGCGACGCCTTTTCACTGCTCACATAAAAACACTCATATATTCATGTCAGGGGTGGAGAGCGGAGGAGAGGGACGGGGGCTCGGGCTGCACAGTCAGTGTGTGAACTCAGGAACGATGACTGTGTGTGATTTGTGGGAATGACAGTGTAACATAGAGAGTGTGAACCCAACAACTGATCTAATGGCGCTTAAGCAGAGCAGACCAAAGAATTAAACAGATTTTTGACAATTTTCTCTTTACAGTCCTGTCTCACTTCTGCATGCATCGAAACTAAATGATGTAATTAGCGTGTTGTGTGGAGGACAGATTGGAAATGATGCTAAGCCTTTGTTTTACCGTCCTCACGTCACCACAGTAAAATCAGACAAACACATTAGTTCAGATGTTATAGACGGAGGCCAACATTATCCTGTCACATTAACAAGCTGTGGAGTGCAGGAAAGCGAAGCAGCCACTGCGTCCTGACACTACACAAAACTCTCAAAATACCATATAACACCCCAACAAATACCTGACTCTCAACTCTGCAAACATTTAAATTCAGAAAAATCCATCAAAATGTCAAGGAGAGGCATTTAATTGCGATACTTCTCTGGCAAACACCTGAGCTCCGTTGCAAACATTTTATTTGTTTATGAACTGTCTAACAAATTGAATATTTAAGCTTAATGTTGCACAGAAGAGGTCCACGTCACTCACAAGATTCGATTACTGAGTAAATCAATGTAGTAATGAGTATTAAAATTTTAGGAATGCTTGTATGGGATGCAGGCTGAGGATTGAGCAATTTTTACAGCCGAGCATTTTTCTACAAAATGTTTTTGGATTTAATAGAAACGGCTCATGCTCAGTTAAATATTGCAAAGTTATGGATAGTGGTGGTGGTGGATGGAGGAGGGGGGAATTTTCTTTTCTGTGAAACAAGCTGCGTAACTTCAACCAGAAGAGTGAGAGTTGATCTGGTTCAGTTTGATTTCATCGTCATCTGAGTCTTCTGTTTCTCTCTCTGCTGCATTCACGTCCCCACTCCTCCTCCTCATCTCTCTCTCTTTCTCTCTCTATCCATCTTTCCTCCTCTTTCATCCCATCCTCCTTTCCCCTCTCTGCCAATTATCTCTCCGTCAGTCTGTCACACTTTGTAGTCTAATAAAGGCGTCCTAAATTGATGCCCATCCCGCCTTTATTCCCCTGATAAAGCACAACAATTAAGGCTCATGTCTCTTTGCTCAGGGGCCTTTGATGGCGCACAAAAAGCTGCACCCAGAAAGAGGGAGAGGTGGTGGAGCTGCACTTGTGTTAGCAGACAGCTCTCCCTTTCTCTCGCTCTCTCTCTCATATTTGCATATAATGCAGGCATGACCACATTAGATGCAGAGAAATCTGTGCACAAAAATGCATGTCTGAGGCAGCAACTGGAGTCACATGACCTGGATATGACTCCGATGACTTAAGACTCAACTTGACCCTTCGACTTGGGATGTCCTCACTATGTTCAAACATTAAAACTGGCAAATCTTGAGTGGGCTCCCTCTCTGCCAGCACTCAGGGGATCCAGGCTTGTCTGAGTCTAAACTGCGTTAAGGTTTTCTTCGAATCACAAATGCTGTCTGACGACACAGGCTGCAGGTGTGACAGTAGCCTGAGCAATGAAGAGAATTTTAACTATTTAAAAGAATTTAACAAAGATTCATCAATTTATTTTCATGAGACAGGAAGAGATGATAAAATACACATCTCTGCAAAACTCAGTCAAACCCACTAGGAAAAAAACAAGTCCGACTTGACTCTCCACACTCATACTGGGAAATTGTTTTGTCAACTGATGGGGTGTTTGGGAAGAACGTGCAGCACTGTGCATGGTCTAAAAAGGACCCTGCATACTAAGATGAAAGCATTGACAAAAAAGTACAGTGAAGGCACCATCATGACTTTGGGCCTTGACACCTTGTGGAGCAGCCTCATTCAAGCTTAGACTTTGAGCAAATATAGAGATGCTGTGGAATGACCTCAGAGAGCCTTTCACACCACACATCCTAAAAATGTGGCTGACCTGAAGCAGTTCTGAGAGGAGGAATGGTCCAAAATTCCCCCTGAACATGGTGCAAGTCTGATCCACAGCTACAGCTTGTTTGAGAATGTTACTGTCAAATGCAGCTCAATCTTTTTTTTGTTATTTACTGACTTTTCCCATTAGCACTGGGAATGTTTAATGGGTGTGTTCAGTGTAGACATGAACAATGATGATTAGGCAAGTTGTGTTAGTCTGTACTTAAAGATCAGATCTCATTTTATGACCAAGGAAAAATATTCCAAAGGGTGGCCATAATTCTTTTTGTCACTGTGCATCTGTTGCTGTTCATCTAATTTTCTGAATCAATAATCAGTAAACAAAAGTAAGTAAAATATAGTCCTTTTTTAAGATTATATTTAGTTTACTATAAATTTTAAGAAAAAGACATGAAATAGAGAGACAATAAACTTGAGCATGGTGCATTCTGGCTGGGAAGGAGAAACCAGGTTGTGACAAGAAACATCTTGACTTTTAGGACATTATTGGAAGACTAAGCATGGCTCTTTGCCGTGCTCTTGTGTACGATACAAAGATATAGTAAAGAACCAGTTTAACAAAATCCCCTTCAGGATAATTTTAGGTTCAGGTGCAGCAGAGAACCCTGCTCCTAACGTTCTTCCTTTGACATGTGTTAATCAATAATAGGTCAGCTTATATAGCAGTGTTTAGCAGAATATGAGGAAATTGTGTTTTCATATTTCTATCTGTCTTGGTCAGAGCTGTAAACAAAAAATAAATAACTATAAGAAGCAAGTTTCTGTTTTGAGGAAAAGAGAAAATTGTTTGGAAATGATTGGTAAGAGTCGCGAAACAGTAAAATGTGGTAAACAATCACATTTACTCATGTTATTTCAATTTTGTTCGATGAGAATTAGAGCAAAGATAATTACTGAGTAAATGCAAAATCATTTAGAACAATGAGAAAAGGAACATTTAAAAAACACAGCATGATTCCTGCAAGAATGTTCAACATGTCACCCCTTTGTTTACTGAGCTGTTTGCTTTGTTGTTGTTGTTGTTTTGCTATATGCCATGAAGCCAGTGGGTAAGCTTTAAATTTGAATAGTCAGTTGAGGTAAATGGAAAGGTGTGAAGTAAAGCAGAAGACACGGCACCATTAAAATCAAGAGCAGCTCTGTCACTATGACAGACAAACTGAAATCAAATCTGTACCCTGTTATTATGCCGCCGCATACTTTCACCAGAGATGGATGGGAGGAGACACATACTTTTTTACTCAAAGAAACACAAATTAATGTAAAGCAAAAATATTTCTCTCAAGTATCCAGGTGCTGGATTAGAATAAAAAGTACTTGAGAAGTTGAACTTTCCTTGTACCTGTTCGGCTGCTGCCTACAGCATCTTTAATATTTCTTTTCATTTTTATTAAATCTTATGATTCTTTATTGAAAAGGTTTTTTTACATCCACATGGATAATTTTCTTATTTAGTCATATTAAATACAAGACAGCATAGCACTGAGATCTCCCATTTAAAGGTACAATTTAACCATTGATTATGAATAATCGTCATTCAGCTAACTGACAGCCATGTGCTGTATGCAGCTATATTTGCCTAAAACCATCCATCATAACAGAGCAAGCAATAGCAAAGGACCCAAGAATACAAATGTACTTTCATCTTCCGGTGGTTGTGATATACTATTCTTCGTCTCTGGCTCTCATTGGGCTGACCCACATTGTGCTGAGGGCTGTGCTGAGGGCTGTGCTGAGGCTGCGTACTGTCTCTCCCCGCAGCAGCAGCAGTGTAGTTACCTGGGATGCAGGGCCTTGTGTGTGAGTAATGTGCACTGAAACAAAAGCCCTGACAGCAGAAGTGTGGAGAGAGTGATGATACCCCCCGCCGTCGTGTTAGCTAACGCGGCCCTCGGAGTCTCCTCTCTGGCTTTCCCTTTCAGACTCCTGCCCCTCCCAAGAGCTCAGAGCCCTGGAGACACGGGGATCCCGGAGAGTCCCGGGGTCCTGGGTTTACAAGTGGCCACTTCTCCTGCAAATGTTGGGGACCGAGTTGAGCTCAGTTTTAAAACTATTAAACTGATGTGCATGTTGAAATGATCTGCTTTGTAAAACTGAGAGCTGCTGCAGAGGTTCAACATTAAGAGCCTGTCTTACTGTACCACGGTAAGAAAAAGGGGTTATTGTCAGCAGTGGAAGACAAATACATTTACACAAGTACTATACTTTTTGAGGCACTTTTATTTTTTATTTTTTACTTTCTGCTATTTTCTACTTTTACTAATTTTAATGTTTTAATTTAAATACACATAAGTATATACAATACTGAAAGGGACCATTGCACAAGTACTTTGACGGGTACAATTTTACTATTATTTAATTTTACTTATTAAATACTGCAACTTTTACTTTACAGTAGAAAATCTTAATATATCTTCCACCACTGGTTATTATTATTAGATTTTTTCTGGTTGCTCTGTATCAGTTTTGTCATTGTTCCACTCACTGAAAAACAACTACATTCAATACCATGGAAACACTGAACTAAGTGGACTTTTATTTTATGTTTATGTACTGTTTGATGCTCTAGTACTTTTCACTTTGATGAGAATCAGGACTTGTGACATGGTTTAAGTCTTACAAAGAAACTAAGAAACATTCATCATCCGAGCTTCAGATAGAGAACCTCAGTGAAAAATGAGTTTGGATGCTTCACACGGGGAGACCCAGCCCTCAACCCTGCTTCTGTTAAACACTATGGCTACGACACGAGGTGACCCAGCGCCAGCGACTTCTCCGGCCTCCCCTGTTCTTTGCCAGCCTCTTGTGGTTGCCAAGGTAAACGTCGTGGTGACCGTGGGGATCGGCCGCGGGCCTCGGAGGGACACCCGGGCCGTGATGGGGCGCGTGACATGATGCTCGACAATCAGACACCATGACAACCTGGCAACAATGCTGTTGATTCAGCAACCCCGACCAAACTGTATGAGGAGCTGGAGAGAGGGGACAATGAACCTGCTGCTGAGGGGAGGCAACACAGTGAGGTGTTGGGATCAAAGGCTGCTGCTGGTCGAGGCTGTATTTAAATACCTGCAGAGGAATAACAGGAGCTTACTAGAAGAAAAACTTTGCCCCAAAATATTTTAGTTCCTCCTGTCTATTTCTCTCTTTTTTCCAATGGTAGAAAGTCACTAAAATGAAAGAAAAGATTAGAGAAAACATCTAAAAATGAATTTAAATTTCCATATCAGATTTTTTTTCTTGTTCCTTCCTTTCTACCTTAGTAATCATCTCACAACTCCACAAATTTATCTTGTGACCCTTTTGGAACAGTTGACCCCTTGTGTACCCAACATGACCTTTGACTATAAATAAAAATGTAGTACCCTGAGCACCTACAGCAGTAACTGCTTACCAATTGTTGCACCAGTATTAGCAATTTCATGAGAGATGTAGATGGGCAGAGACGTACAGAGGAGGGAGAAGTACACAAGGCACTTTACATAGGTAAAAGTCGCCATACCACAGGTTTAAAATACTCCATTAAGAAGCCTACACTGCCACCATGTGGAAGCAGTGGGAAACATTTAAATGGTTTTAAATTTCTTTAATCTGCAGTGACCTGGGAACGTTCTTTCTGTTGAAACATATCGATAATAATAAGTTTAGACTTATATAAGAATCAAATAGCAGAAGTTGGATACTGATTTATGGTTCATAATGTAAGATAATGATAAATGAGGATGCAGTGACATTTAACGTCTTCTAACGTGACCTAAATTGCTATGTGTGTATGTGATCAAACATCTTGAAAAGTTTTAGAAAACATCTCATTTCATGTCGTGTTCATCACAATCATGTGGGAACTTTTTTCGCTTGTGTGCATCCTCTTGTTTGTCCTGACATTTAGGACATGTACTTTTCATGGTAGGCACTAGAGGGAGCTGTCTACTCAGTCTCCATCATTTCCAGAGCTCAAATAAATGCACAGTATATGTAAAGGCCATCGAAGATAACTGCCACACAAAGCCAAGGGACTTGCATTAACAGTGACACAAGGTTTGAAGGGGGGTAAAGCACAAAATGGACTACAGGGGAATAATCCCTCAAGAAAGATCCCAGAAATAATGTGCACATCTGGACAGCTCCTCCATACCACACAGACACACGCTGCAGATACAGTCCACACATCTGGACCTTAGTACTGTTCTTGGGGTTCTGTCATAGTTCCCTGACCCTCTCTCTAAATTTACCAGGCCTTGTCATCACATGTGTCTCTCATATTTCTGCCGGCCAATGGGACCGGCTAAGAATAGAAGAGCACTGACACAGATTAACACGGCTGGACTTGCTCTCTCTCTCTCTCTCGCTCTTTCGAAAAAAACAATCTCCTCCATCGTGTTACTCTTTCAACCGTGAACTCCTCCTGCTTCTCTTTGTGTGTCTTGACCTTTTCCTGTGTTTGTCTATGTCCCACAGTAAGAAGACAAGCTAACTGAGGAACCTGCAGTACACATAAACAGTTAGGACCACAGCAGGGACAGCAGGTTTCGATACAGTGTGTATTAGTAGTATATTTGTGGAGATTTAAAGTGGTTCTGGTGGCAGTCAAATAACTGTTTTCTCTCTTTTGCAGCAGGCAGTTTAGTTTCCCAGCAGGACTTTCAAATACCGTTTACAACTGCTTGCAAAAGTCAGAGAGTGTACGACCAGAATATATCCCTGCTGCAAAACATAATGTATAAATATGAATGTGTAGTAGCACAGGACAGACAGACAAGTCAGTCCTTCGATGACTCCTAAATGTCACATGTAATCCTGGGATTGGAGCAGGATCTTCTGGATATGCAGGGTTGTTCCCTCAGAGAGAGGGTGTGTTGATCCAGCACTCAACATACACCCAGTCACAGACTAAAATCTGATTGGCTCATCTGCAGGGTTATGTAGGGCCAGCGTTTGAGCTTTTATCCTTCCTCTGTCTTTATCTCATTCTTCTTGGTTTGTAAATGTGCAGTATTTTCACCCAGCTGGTGTGTGCATGTTGGTGTTTTCAGGTCACACCAGTGAGTTTAGGTCAGAAAATTATATTCCTCTGAAAGGCATTTTATGTGACACAACCTGGGTAAGCATTTAGATTAGCCACATGCCAGTGCAAACACACCTCAGTGCTGCAGCTAATGCAAACAGTCCAAAACCAAGGGTATGCACTGACCTGCTGAAGCCAAATGAACAAAATCAACTACTTGGCAAAAGCATCTGTGTCACGTGATCTTCCTGTGCATGTGGGGTTTGTTCAGTTGTCAATGGACTGTAGATGTTCAAATTTACATTTGGGGTTGTTTACCTTTTCACTGTTGCATTTGCCACTATAACCTTTAGACATGAAAAGGAGAAACAAACCGAAACCACCACATCCTGCACTGTCGCAACTGGAACTTTAAAGCATAGGTATTGTTTTTGGATGTACATCATCCAAACCACTAACCCTAAGGCCAGGCCTCCCCAGCCAGGTGGAATTTCAAACAGGTTTAGAAGGTCAGAAGAAAAGCAGTCTTCCTATTTCTGCATCTCTGTCAGCAGATAGTCTCCCAACAATGTTAGTGCACCATGCCTGAGGTGAACAGCTGGGCAAGCAGTGTGTCCACTAAAGTGAAGAGTGTTTTATGACTTTTTGTTTAGCAGTCATCGCCACCAAGAGCAGTTATAACACCATAAAGTTAGTGAGTGGAGAGCGACATACAGACAGATATCTGGATAAACACAGGAGATAGGTCTTATCTTTACTGTGGGCAGTCAGCCTGTGAAAGCAAATTTAACCTTCATCGAGGTTAAATAGCGACTAACTACACAGAGAAGGGAAGTGTGCAGACATTTTACTGCGGCTCCTACAGTGGCCAGGCGTTATATAGAGTCCCATTTAAACAAACCTAGAGTCTGTAGCCATGCTGCCTGCTCAGTGAGCAGTGGCTTGAGCTAAATGCTAACATCAGTTTGCTTTTTCTTTAGAAGATATATTTATCATGGTTACCACTGTAGCTTAGCTATATCTGAGAGAGAAGAAAAGAGAAGAGACTTATTGGAACAAAGTGAGCCTCATGACACACAGAGGAAATGGATCCAATTTCCTCCAAGATTCCCATCTCACATTCTTGGAAAACAATGTTGGGGATGATCGTATCAGTGGATGGGTTACTCTGAAGACAACGACTGTGAGGCCCAGTCATAATAAAAGCAGGGAATGATGGCGTTGCAGCGAGTGAATATCAGGTTGTCAGACACCTTCTTACACGGACAATAAATTATGTGTATCATCATTAAACAATAAATAAATAAAATGCATCCCAGTGGGTCATTATCCATAATACAGTCATTATGTCTTTATAGCACTCCTTTACTTCATTGTCGTTTATTTTCTCCTTGGTTTGAGACAGGGAGGTAATGTCACTGAGAAATGTGGATAATATTATTAGGAGTTTTTCTTGTCTATCCAATATATTCGCATAATGAATATGAGATTAAATATCGACATAATTAAGCGTCTTTTAAAAAAAGAAACCACTTTGGAGTATGTTAAATTAAACATCCTCATTTGCGTGAACAGATGTAAACTTCATCAGGCAACAGAAAGCATAATGCTGCCATGGATTCACTGAGTGAGACTGTTGACATTTATGGCCTTTGTTTGTTTACATTTTGGGAAATAAAGATTGCCGAATTACCCATTAACAGTTGCTTTATGTAATTTGCTATTAAACGAAGTGGAAACTATAAATGAATTACTCTCTCACTGTAGAGATCTTTAAAACCAGCTGTTTCTCAGTTAGGTTCTGACGCGCTGCATCTCCTGCCCCTGCAATATTCTTACCATAATTCTTTGTTACGCCCCTGAAATCAGGCAACGGAAAAGCTAATTTGCATATATGCCGAGTATTTTTTTTTTTAATAAAACGCGTGCGCTTTAAATACATTAATATATACTGTGTGAGATGTGAAATAAACCCGGCTGCGTGCTCGTGCAGCTGACCCTGCTGCGGCAGCCTGAACTTCAGCGCGAGGAGAAAGCAGCTCCTTTGACGTCAGCCACGCAGCCTTTCAGTAGTCCAAGATGGCGGAGGTGAGCGGGTTGAGGAGCAGAAATCACTTCGAGCCCAACCGCAGAAGCCGAGCCGTTGACGAAGGTAAACCGCTGCTGATCTTTGTCGAGTGTGTGTCGGACAGTGCGCCGATAGGGAGCAGGAAGAGAGGGGGAGGGAGTTTCGATTTCTCTGTTGTTTCGCTCGTCTTTTGTCTTGGGCAAACTCGCTTTTCCGTTAGCCAGTGTTTTCAGTTGTGGACCCGCAGTGTCCTGCCAAATGTGCTGCTGGTGGCACCGCTGCTGCAACTCGCCTGCTCTTAATCCGCAAAAATAGCCTCAGCACGGCCCGAGCTGTATAGGAATTAGATTAGAGTCAGATGCATTTCCCCTCAACCCGAGCTCGCTCCCCCTCGCTGTGCGCAAACATGTTTCCCTCCCGCAGCTCGGGCTGGAAAGGCGATTCTGACCCGGATATAAAATTGAACCGCGACACCTGTCGGCTCGCCCGTCCGGGCCGCCTCGCTTTCACCTGGCCCACACGAGGACCGCCTCGTTCGGCTTCTTTCTCATTTGTTTCGACCCTGAGTCTGGCGTCAGCAGCGTCGTTCCTGAACTCTGGAACGGTGAACGTTACTCAGGTCTCCAGTCTGCACACAGCGTTAATCTCCTCATCCCACTAATGACTCGGATATTTTTAAATACCCTATTATTAGTCGGTTCGGTTTGCCAGCAGGCTTATCCATGTAATTGCGAGGCTAATTTTGGCCGGTGAATACAACGCGATAGTACATGAGTACAGTAAATGCATTTCACAGTCAGAACAAGTCAGGTATTTTTAGAGGGTAAATGTACACTTTGTTTTTGCTGTAGTCATTCCTCCTGTTCATAAAAAGCTATTAAATACTTGTAATTTTACTTGTGGATGATCCAAAACCTGTAATATGTTGTGTTTGTATGTTGTAAATTACTTCGAGGCCAAAGATGGAGATGTAGTTAAATAAACGGGGCATGTTGCGACAGAAACTTAATGAGATTATCATTTTGGCCAGTTATTTTTAAGCAAAAACAGTCATTTGCTGTTTCCTGCTCCTCAGAGATGACAATTCATTTCTTTTTCATACACGACAGTGAAACTTAAATATCTGTGGTGTTTGTGTCCCTCAGACTGTCCCTCTCTGCTGCTCAGCAGGGCAGCGCTGTTCTTCAAAACAGAGAGCAATTTATACTAATACGGTTATAACCGTGGAAAACATCCACTTGGCTTCAATAACTCAGACTGCTGGAGCCTCGTTAACCTCAGATTAACTTCCTTTTATGAGCTAACTGATTAATTGCTTAATCGAGGAAAATCAGCCCTCCTGCGTTGCCCTAACTGCTTCGGCCAAGTGCAAGAAACAAGGTTGCTGTCACAAACCTGTTTGTCAACGCAGATTATGTTTTACTGTGCTGGGCTTTCCCCGGCCTGTATGTTTGAGCCTTGGTAAGAAAAAAAGCAAATAATCAGTCTCCAAGGATCATCCCTGACACGTGGACTCCCTTATCATAATGACCCCCGGTCTGCTTTCATGCAAGCCAGCTGACTCTGTGGCAACAGCATGCACCGACTGCAGCCACTCTTAATCTGCACTTTGTCCTCACAGGCTCCCGATTGGTCTGCTTGCTGCAACTTGCCCCCCCGCATTGACTCGTGTCCAGAGAGGCCAAGTCAGGTTAGCCTTTTGGCGCTGGTTGGCAAGGGAAGTCAGTGTAGTCTGCATCCTAATAAGCTACAGTGGATCACTCGCTTTCTTTCATAAACTCAATCTCTGCAGTCCTGTTTTCTTGACATGGATTAAAGTTGTTGGTTTTTTTTCCCCCAAATTGCTGAAAATGCATAGTCTGGGTGTCACAAGGTTGGACGAGCGTGTTGAAACCCTGCTCGAGATGCCCCGGCATGATCAGTGTTGCCACAGGAGACGGGACATTTTTGCAAGAATTGTCCCTTCTTTCTAAACCCATAATCCCCTCGCTTGCAGAATATTTGTTTCTCCCCTGCAGGAATGTATTTTCTCTGTACGATGCAACTTTACGCCCAAAGGTCTGTTTGATTTCCCTTGAAAACGCCAGGGAAAGTGCGAAACCTCCCATATTTAGACAGCTGCTCAAGTGGAGTCGGCCGTGGCCTTATCAAAGCGTGTCTCAGATATAGCGCTGGAGTCCAGGGGAGGGAGAGCTGATTTGGGACGCAGTGCTGGGATGTAGGCTAGCATGCACAGACGCACACTATTCTTGCCCTGCATAGTTAAAGATAGACGCCCATCAGACCTGGTGGGGATGCGAGGCCAACGGTGGTTGTATGTTTTTTGTGCAACGGGCACCAGCTCATGTCATCCCTTGGTAACATTTTTATTTGCAGGAAAACATGTAGGCCAGCTAACATCTGCTCACTGCCTCCATAAGATGAAAAAGCAAGGTGGCTAATTTTAGTTCTGCCCTCGTTTTCTGCAAGCTGAGGAGCAGGACAGCGCGTTAGCCACTTTATCACGAAGCGTGAGCGTGGTAATGAGTGCATCAGCAAAGCTAATGGTTTTGCACTTGCTGTTATGCTTCCTTGCATGCTTGTTGTGTTAGGGGTGTTTTCACCCCCTCTCTCACACATTCTGCTGCAATACACACTCCTCTTAGTCCCAGCAGAATAGTGTCTTTGTGCGGGTCTCCTCTGTGACTGCAGCCTGTGCCACTTCATCCTGCTGAGTGCTGCTCTGGGTCTGATGGGAACCTGTGCCGCCACAGATTGAGGAAATGTGCAGGGCTAATTTGTGTGCTGGGCTGATTACTGTATCTGCCCGGCACTTACAGCGGCTCTTCAGACGGCAGCGCAGCATTGCTGTTGGGAATTTGCAGCACTTCCAGGTTGATCTTTGAGTGTCTCTTTTGTAGTTCGTGTAAAACGTTAAAAAAGCACCAAATGCTCTCATTTCAAGCAAAAAAAAAGACAGTTAATTGTCAACATAGTTGTTTTTTCTGTCGATCTTGTCAGTATTTGTGTCCTCGCTGTCATCATGACTGATGGCATGACCCGGAGCCACATCGCAAACCCTGCGTCAGCGACACACCTCGGCATCCAGCGCACAATAATGGTCTTTGCTCTTTCTGTGAAATACAAATGCTCCTGTCGCTGTAAACCAGGAGATGAAGAGATGAATTAAAATCAGCCCGTGACTTCATCTCAAAGAGGTGAACGGATTAATTGGGTCACTGATTCATCGATGGAACAAAATTAGCAACCATTCTGATAGTTAATACGTTGCCGAGTTCCAGCTCTTCAGTTGATCTGAGCTGCTGCCTTTCTTTGTCAGGTACTGGTGCTGGGCTTATCGATGGGTGCAGCCACACTGGAGGGAAAGAGTCCCGCTGGTTCATCGAAACCTGATTTGAATGCTGCGAGAGCCACAACTCGAGCAGCCGCTAACAGCTCATCGCTTAAACATTTGAATGAGCAGTGCATTAAACTTGTCGTCCTACCTGTTCAGTGGACAAGCCCGGTTCCTCACCTCTATCCATTACAGGTTGTGGCCCGGCACACGACGCTTGCACCGCCGCTGCGGCGGTCGGAGAGGGAGGAAGAGAGGGACAGGTTCAGAGGAATGGCGTGGCATAGGTTGAAGGGAAAGGCCTTCACAGAAACATGGAGACTCCGTCCTCCTTGCGTCCTTTCTGCTGGCCCCTTGTGATTTTCATTGTCTATTTTTGAGCTTGACCCAGATGGGGAGACCAGAGTGGATAACAGTATTTAGCCCAGCGCAGAATGCTGGAAAGATTCCTGCCTACAATTTGACCCATTTAGGGCAGTTCACTTTCTCTACAATGCAAGACAATAGTTCTGTCTCTCACGTAAGCAAACATATTACAATCCAGCTTGTTTTTGGCCTCACCGTGTGACTCGGCCGCCGCATTCTTCCTCTCCTCCTCACGTTACACCCATCATTTGCACACTGACATGCAGCAGGGAGTTATCTAACCAGTGTCATCCTATCTGCCGGCTCTGTCTTGTTCTGCAAAGGCTCGAGCGGCGTGGAGGATGTCCCCAATTTTCGGCGCAAGCAGAAGCCTCCTTTAGCCAGGCCCGAAGACCTGGATGAGGAATTGCTCCCCAGGACCGTGGCCTCGAACTCGGGCAAAAATGCCAGCCTCACCCCCTCACCAGATGAAGGGATTCATGAAGAGGAGGTAAAAGTGCTGACGTGTGCCATTATTTCTGCTCTGACTTTTCCTCGTCTCTGACTAAAATGTGTTGTTCAACGCTTTGTTGACTGATCTCAGCTCTGTAACTTTCAGTTCCTTGTCTCCTCCATGAAACCCGCCGTGTCACCACAGTGGTTACGGCTGGAGCCTCATCCGATGCCTGATTGATTGCGAATCTCGTGTATTTCAGGCTTTGATGGAGGAAGAGAGGGCCAGGCCCGTTCAGATCGTCCTGGCCAACGAGGACGAGCACAGCTTTGAGCTGGACGCCGCGGCACTGGAGAAGATCCTGCTGCAGGATCACGTGAAGGACCTGAACGTGGTGGTCGTGTCCGTGGCCGGGGCCTTCCGCAAGGGCAAGTCCTTCCTGCTGGACTTCATGCTGCGATACATGCACAATCAGGTAAGTTAGCATGTGATGTCGCTTACACACACCTGAACAGTCCAGTGTGATCCATAACAAAAGCCCGGCTGTGAAATCAGTGTCAGAAATGTGCAACTGTGAGCTCACAGTGAAAAATGTTCGACTTTATAATTGACCTGACCTCCATAATCCTCTAAAGTCGGTAAGATCATTCAAATGAATTATTGTCAGTGGTACTGATTCTGAAAGGCCCCGGCTGGAGCTGTGTTTACATGTGCTCAGGGAATACGCAACAGCACGTCCGTCCTGTGGGGCTTAATGTTTCATCATGTTCGCACTCAGCTGAGATTGTGAAAACAGGTGGGCTAACGGCAGCAGATGAGATCACAGCCAGCACCAGCGCGTGGATCAGGGTGCGACAAGCTGCGACTAGTGCTTCCTGTCGGGTCTCATACTGAGCCACTTACTCAGCCCGGCGAAAAAACAGGAGGTTTAACTGGCCTTAACTTGTCCGGTGTGTGAGTCTTACACTGTCGTGTGCTTGTTATGTAAGTTCTACATCACAAGCAGTGTCATATTTTAATAAATGACTCTTTCATTTAGAGCGTTCGTTTCATCCAAGCAGGTTTGAGTAGTTACAGGCACCACACGCACACACACACACACACACACACACACACACACACACACACACACACACACACACACACACACACACACACACACACACGGACACACGGACACACAGACAGTCTTGTGCAAGTCCATCTCACAACTTTGTCCGACATGAGAATCAACAACCAGTGCTTTGGATCTTCCAGCAACAGCTTGATGCACAGGCGCGGCCAGGATCGCCTTACACTCACTTGCACATACTCCGTCTAACACACACACACACACACACAGGAAAGACGGAGGAATGTTATGACCCTCTTTCACAGCTGTTGGGCAGCATGAACATGGGCATTCATGCACGTCAGACCAGACCTGCACATGTTCACATTTTTACCAAACACTGATCCTGTTTGTTCAGCCTGTGCTTCGCTACGTCACTTACACGCAGCAGTCGGTGTCGCAAATCATATTTGAGCAACTTTCACAGTCGTCTCTGCACATGTGTGCGTGACTGGACTGGACTGCAGGTAATTTTGTATATCAGGGGCAAGGACAAATCTCGTTCCGTCACAAAACAGGAGTGAGAAATCAATGTTTGCCTGACAAAATCAGCTTTGACTTGCAAATCAGGTATTTACTTTGGAGGTTTGTTTATAAATCTCCTCTCCAGTCAGTGGATCACCCCACCTGATGGCCCTCGATACAGACAGTTGCTTTTTTGTCTGGTTTTTGGGAGGAGTGACAAAGTGGTCACCAAAGTGGCAGTATTTCAAAAAATAAACATTAATTTCTCCTCAGTTCTAATCTGAGCCAAATGCTGGCAGCCTTTTTTTCAACCCTCCTATTGCATCATTTCTCTGATCTGTCTCTTTTCTGTCTCACCTAATTCCTCATTTCTTCTTCTTTTTCCAGTATTCCTCTCGTCTGAACCCTCCCTCTTTCCCTCCGCAGCAGAGCAAGTCGTGGATAGGAGGCGACGACGATCCTCTGACGGGGTTCACCTGGAGAGGCGGCTGTGAGAGGGAAACCACGGGAATTCAGATCTGGAGCGAAGTGTTTGTGGTCGACAAGCCAGACGGCAGCAAGGTAGCCAACCAAACAGTGCAGTCCTTACTTCACACCTGGTTAGGATGGCAAATATCAGCTTCATATAAAATCTGAAGCAGACCCACAAACAAAGTTGGCGGCACGCTAGATTTGTTGCACCTCATCCCTTCAGGTTGCCGTACTCCTCGTTGACACTCAGGGAGCGTTCGACAGCCAGTCCACCATAAAGGACTGTGCCACTGTGTTCGCCCTCAGCACAATGACCAGCTCTGTGCAGGTGAGGCTGGTTTTGTTTGGGGGGGGATACAGCCGGTCACTCCCCTTTCTTCTCTTATACAGTGTGTCAACATTTATGTTTCATATTGTGTTCATTTTCCAGGTGTACAATCTCTCCCAAAACATACAGGAGGATGATCTGCAGCATCTGCAGGTTGGCGTAATTTCACACACACACACACACACACACACACACACAGTCCCAGGAAAAAGCAGCAGCAAAGTTAGTCACAGTATCGTCTCTCTTCTGATTTTCTCTCATATGCAGCTCTTCACAGAATATGGTCGGCTGGCGATGGAAGAGATCTACCTGAAACCTTTCCAGGTACTGGCTGCTGTTGTTGACCGTATTGCTGCAACCTTAAAACACAAAAAAGCAGATCACGTCTGTCTTTCTCACAATCACACAATCAAACAACAATCAAATCACAATCAAATCATGTGTGTCTCTCTGTGGTTTCAGTCCCTGATGTTCCTGATCCGCGACTGGAGTTATCCATATGAACACGACTATGGCCTGAAAGGAGGCAACAGCTTCCTGGAGAAAAGACTACAGGTGACAATAAGGGTTTTTTGTTGATGTTGAAAAAGCAGATGGGGGGGTGCAGATTGGACAGAAGAAATATTTTTCTCCGCTTCATGCAGCAAAAGTATTAAACACACTTAATCTGATTGGTGTGTGCAAATTATCTTTAGTGCGACACGCTCACCCATCAGCATGCTGTCCTCTGCCGACACAGGTCAAACAGAACCAACACGAAGAGCTGCAGAACGTGAGGAAGCACATCCACTCCTGCTTCTCCAACATCGGCTGCTTCCTGCTGCCCCACCCCGGCCTCAAGGTGGCCACCAACCCGTACTTCGACGGCAGGCTGAGAGGTGAGGAAACAGAAATACAGGCACGTGTACTGATGAGCAAAATACCGACGAGCGGCAGCTGAAGCCCGCTTGTGCGAAACGCCATGCTCCGACAATCAGGGTGCGCGTTTGTGTGTTTCAGACATCGACGGGGATTTTAAGAGGGAGCTGGCCAAGCTGGTTCCTCTCCTCCTGGCCCCGGACCGTCTGGTAGAGAAGGAGATCGGGGGCAACAAAGTCACCTGCCGAGATCTCCTGGAGTACTTCAAGGTCCTGCTGGATTTTACTTAAGCCCAGTGGTTTTCACATGGATAGGTCACAGGTTGATAAATATGAAGTCTCAAATTATACAGTCGGGAAGCAGAGAATTAGTAATTTAAGAGAAAAACAAACAAAAGTAAAGCATATTTGGCATCCTGTAAAGAAGGAAAAAAACAAGTTTTTCCCATCCTATCAAGGTTTGCAAAGCCCAGTTCTAAATTTTACTTTCATTTTGACACAGAAGTTTAAGTCATACCCTGTATTATGTGGCAGTGATTGTCAGTATGAAAGTCTGTTTTTTAACTTTGTCAGGACAGCCAGTCTTGTTCCTTACATATGTATCTGCTGTTAGCTGCCAGAATATTAACATTGTACAGGAAATACTGGTCTGATCATCTGTATTATTTCATGTTCCTGCAGGCTTACATAAAGATCTACCAAGGCGAGGAGCTGCCTCACCCAAAGTCCATGCTGCAGGTCAGTTGTGTCCCGGTCACACGTTTCAGGTTTTAATTCTCGTCTTCTGCCGCCGTCGACGATATCTTGACTCTCGTCCCGTTTCTCAGGCGACGGCAGAAGCCAACAACTTGACTGCTGTGGCGGGAGCCAAAGACATGTACGGCAAGAACATGGAGCTGGTGAGGACGTGTCTGTGTTTTCACAGTTTCTCACAAAGTCCTGCCAAATGCGGCAGAGTGAAAATCTTAGTTGCACGCTACTGCAAAATTTGCCGCTTTTGCGTCTCTCCTCCTCAGATCTGCGGCGGGGACAAGCCATACATCGCCCCGGCCGACCTGGAGCGCTGCCACGAGGAGTTTCGCGAGCACTCGGTGCGCTACTTCCGCTCCGTGAAGAAAATGGGCGGCGAGGAGTTCTGCCAGCGCTACCAGAACCAGCTGGAGTCCGAGCTGGACGAGGCCTACAGCAACTTCTCCAAACACAACGACGGCAAAAACATCTTCTACGCCGCACGCACGCCCGCCACGCTGTTCGCGGTCATGTTCGTCACCTACGTGGTGTCCGGCGTGACGGGCTTCATCGGTCTGAGCACCTTGGCCGCGCTCGCCAACCTGGTCATGGGCGTGACGCTGATGTCGCTCTGCGCCTGGGCGTACGTGAAGTATTCCGGCGAGTTCCGGGAGCTGGGGACGATGATAGACCTGGTGGCCGAGACGCTCTGGGAGCAGGTGGGTGAGGAGGAGGGTGTGTGTGTGTGTGTGTGTGTGTGTGTGTGTGTGTGTGTGTGTGTGTTTGTCCACACGGTGAGAAGAGAGATTGTGTATTGTGTAGTAGGAAATCCTATTCTGCCTACGAAATCCATAGTTCTTGGATTTTTTTTTTTATAACTCCTCTGTTTCTCCAACGTGTTTTTGTTTTTCTTTGTGTAGTTTTTATCATTTGGGTTTTTTGTGTTAAAGCACCTTGTTGCATTATATTTCCAGGTGTTTAAAAAGCATGAGGGACAAGAATCCTCCATCAGTTTTCCCTCCTTCAGTCGCATCCCATCATCCATCTCATCAAGTCAAAAGAACGGTTCTTTGGTTTCACCTTTCAGCGCTCCCTCCGCTGCACCTTCTTTTGTTTTCCACTCACTCTCTCCTCATTCCTCCTCCAGTCGCTGAAGTGGGTGTGTGAATGGTGTTTGTGTCTCGTGTCTCCTCTGACGTCTCCCTTCTTCCTCTGCTTTTGTCTCTCTCCCCTCCTCCCCGTGCTCTGCAGAAGATGGTTAGAAAGGTGAGAGGTGCCGGTTTCTCGGATCTTTGTGCCTGCTGTTCTCGACTTCCTGCGTTTCTTTTCTCTTAACTTCCAGCTCCCATTCTCTTCATGTACCTTTTTATTTTTGTGGTTTGAAATCAGATGCCTCTCCTTGCCAGGTGTTTAAATTTTAAAATGACGTTTTGTGGGAAAATGTCCGGATGAATGGCTGAAACAGTTTATGAATGTGATCGTCTCAACATGGACGTACGGCACTCTCACTCCTCTTTCCACCCGTCTTTCTTCCTCTCCCTGATCTTCTGGGTCTGTCCATCTTGTTCCTCGCTGCTGTCCTCTCAGGTTCTTTCCAAACTGTCGGAGCCCATCACGAGCCGCCTGGCGTGGCCCGCCTCGCTCCTCCCTTCCTTCCCATCGGGAGCAGTGCTGGGACTCAGAGCTCTGACTCCTCTCAACAACAACTACAAGAAAACAAACTAGCCGCTTGCCGCCCGGCGGATTTACAGACTGTTAAAACTTTCTTCTCCTTTTGAAACTCCTGCCGTTTTGCTGGCTTCTTTTATTGTTAATTTTTCAGTCCGATGGTGCTGGACTCTTACACTGTAACCTCCGGGCGTGGACGCAGACAGGCCAGAATCTTCTCAGGATCTCAAAGACGCGGAGCCTGCCCAAACGGTTTTTAATCATCTTATATCTGATGAATGTGGAAACAATAGTTGCTTTCCCCCTTTTTTTGAAATGGTCTTTTCAGTTGAAGAGGTTTTGTTCATTTGTGTCGTGACTCTTGTTTTGTTGGAAAAGCCTGTTTATTTTACCATTTATTTTACCTGAAGGGTTTTTCTTCCCTAACCTTCTTTCTTTCAGTTTCTTTGTCCCCTTTAAAGACTCTTTCCAGGCGAGTTAACTTGGTTTGTTCTCACACAGAATCCTCTTTTTTCTCCTCTCTCCTCTGCTGCAGGTTTTGAAGCCGCTAAGTGAACATTATATGGAAGACAACGTCCGGCAGACGGTGGTTAACTCTCTCAAAGCCAGCTTGACAGAACAGGGCTCGCATCACACCAAGTTAAAAACTCACTGACACCCTTCCTCGTCCTCCCCCCGTCGTGTTCATCACCCCACCCGCTCCTTCAGAGTGTTCAGTCCTAGAACTGTGGAACTAGTTCAACACCAAAGCCGACCCTCTTTCTAAACCACCCCACAAACACCCATCGTGACATCGCTGACCCGTTTTGACATGAGCAGCATGGACCCGTGGGCTCGCCGTCTGCCCTGCTCTCCATCGCCCCCAGTGCCTCAGAGCGAGAAACTGCACGTTCACCGGAGGACAGAGCAGAGAAGCCGGCAGCGTTCACCTTTTTTTTTTTTTTTTCCAAAACAGGACCTAAAGGAAGGTCATCCTCTCCTGTGTGCCACGCCGTGATAGATGTCGTACTGCGCGCACACACACACACACACACACACACACACAGGTTTGCTGGTAGCGGACTGCACTCGCTTCAGGATTTGAGCTGTAATTCAGGGAAAACTGACGCCGCTGGGGGCAGCTGTTGTCAACGGTGGATGCAAACTGAAACACTTTCCGTGCATTTAATCATTAAATTGTCTTACAGGCCTGGACAGCTCAGAGCTCAGCTTACTTTTTCTCTTCAGCTTGTTGAGTTTGGTTTCATACAAGCACAAGTTACTAATCAACTGACAAAACTAGTAGGCTGTTTTTAACAGTTAACATTTCCAGCCTGTCCTGGTTAATTGATGTCTCCTCCAAACTGAATTTAACCGATGTGCAGGAAATCAAGCTAAACTGTACTTTTTTTCTTCTTCTCAAGAACTAGTAGTTCACTTGCCTGCCTCATATTTGTTCGCTGGGTTTTAATGTGCAAGAAATTTGCGTGTTTGCCAGGTAACGTCTGTATAATCACACTGGGCTCAGGTTGCTTGTAGGCAGGAGAAACTCTGAACACATCTGTCTTTCCCTTTAATGATCTGTGATTGTAATACCGAAGAGGATGGCGGGAAGCCTCGGGCCTCTCGGCTGAGGTTTGGGTCTGTTTGGTATTTTAGAACTGACGTGTGTTATCTGGCCTTTTAGTGTCTTGTAGGTAGCAGACCTGCCAGTGTTTGTCCCTCTGCGTGCTGTGAAGAGCTACTGAGCTTTTAGAGCTAGCCAGCTAGGCTGCCATTCTGCTCCATTTTCTCCTCTGCTGCCTTTTTTAAAAATCCACACTCACTCTGTCTGTTTGAGATGCAGATTATTTTTCATTTAGCTCAAATTTATCTAAAGGAATAGTCTGACATTTTGATAAAGAATACATTTATTCTCTTTCTTGGTGGGAGTTAAATGAGAAGCCAGATGTTACTGTCATCTCTGTTGGAGGAATACGATGCTACTACCAGCAGCCACGTAGTCCTGAATCTCTGTTTCCTGTCTTAATGTTGCCACCACTTTGTATTTCAGTGATACGAGAGTGGTGGTGATGTTCCCATCTAATGAATAGTTCCCAAAATGTTGGACTCTTCCTTTTAACTGAAAGCAGATTATTTTTTTTCTCCATCAGAGCTGGGGTCTCCCAGAAGCAGCTTGATTTAAAAACGACTGTGTGAAGAAACTTGCCCCTCCTTTTTGTAGTCAACTTCAGACAGCGCACTAACAGCTGCATCACATCTGCCTGAGCTCTTCTGCATTGATTCCATCCACGGTGTTCCTCACCTCAAGCGCCAGTCTCGTACTGTACAGTCTCTTTTTCTGTGTTCACGTATTACAGATCGGGCATGTTTGTTGCATTTAAGTATTTAAATAAACTTTGGATACATTTTATAGTGAATCAGTTGACAGTGGCTTTTTTTCCTTTTTTTCTTGATCAACTTAACAGTCTGGTTTGTTAGAGGATGCTGAGGCGCTGCTGTAGGGTTTACATTAGGTTTCTCCTTTACATGAGGGTGGATGTTAAACACGTGTGAATATTTGGACTGTCATATAAAAGTGTTTTGATTGTGAGGAGTGAGTCGGAGACGTCTGTCTGCCTTTTAAAGATATCTCTGGTAATTTATTTTTCAATAAAATGTTTACCTTAAGAATAAATCAATACAAAATCTTTTTGGCTCCTTTTTGTTTGTTCTTTTAGGAGATGGTTTGAATCCTTCATCTCGTAGCAGAGCTGTCTGAGTGAGGAGTTTTGTCATGAAGGTCAGGCTGCGTTTTTCTGTCACGAACACTGAGGCGTGTTCACGTGTCTCTCTGGAGGGTTAACTTCATTATTCAGTCACATGCAGAGGAAGTCCTCTGAGGAACAGCCGGCTTGTGCAGTGAATTCAGAGGGGAAACGTAACGTAATAATCCTTGTTGCAGATATGGGAATGTGGTGCCACCGCACACAGACTCTTTCTACTGATGAAAAGCCAATGAAAGGAGGGGGAACCCACGAGTACCGGAAACGATCATCTTTATTGATACAGACAACAGCCTTGCACACACGTGGGTCAACTAAGTATGGGCTACAGCCAATATGACGACCCACAATGCTGCACGGCAATCCTCTCCGCACGTGCGGGTCTGTCTGGTCCCCTCAGCCGCCTTCACGACCCCGGAACTCAGGCTACGCGGTTTTTTTTTTCTAAATCCGTAACATTTATCTAAAAGAGAGAAACGGTCGCCGGGCTGTCATCAGTCAACCGGCCCGGCAGCGTCTCCACAGACCCGCGCTGTCTCTGCCCCAGCCCTGCAGAACGCGGGAGCCTCTCTCTAATGTCCCGCTACCCTTAACGGTTTGCGGACGCCCCATGACGTCCGCCGAGCTCCACTCCCTGCAGAGAGTGGCCGCCTGCTCACGCTGCTCTTTTCAAGACTCCCTCCTCCTCCTCCTCCTCCTCCTCCTCCTCCTCCCACACTCACAGGTGCAATCACTTCACACAGGTGCGACCAGTCACGCTCATGCTCCTGCTGATTGAACACACACCTGTGGTACTTGTATCTCACCCGAGTATTGTGTCTTTCAAGCCACATTATAACTGTACTCCACTGCAATCTGGTTCTGCTTAAATGAAGAGTTGCATAAAATATGACTTCTTTATTCAATACAATGCCCGACGGGAAATACAAGTAGAGCTGAAACAATGTTTATCAATCAATTTATCAATTTACAATCACTTAGAAACATGAGAAAACATCTCATGTTTCCAGCGCCTCAAATATTCTATCAAATTCTTCATTTCAGAATCATCTCGGACCTGATCAGCAGTGATTCCAAAAAAGACCAACAGGAGGAGCCAGATTCTTAAAAATACACAGTTTTATTTTTTATCACAGAACGATTTTAAGCTGCAAAACAAGTAACATTTTTAATATTCGATGCCAGACTCCCATACTAAGCAAAACTCCTACGGAAGAACAGACATTGCTTTTAAACAAACAGGCTGTTAGAATGTGTGCAGATTGTATTATGAATACTAATACTGTATACAACAAAACAAGACTTCTTTTAAAAAAGCACAAAAAGGCCACACAAATGCAAGGAGACAAAAATATCACACTGACAGGCAGATGGCATTTGATTCTCCCCTTCATTCATAAAAACAAAACTACTAAAAAACTACTTAACGCAAAAACTTAAGTAGAAAAAACAAAGAAAAAACAAAGAGTGATACTTTTAAAAGTTACTCTCAGCTATGACACCTTTCATGCACATTTTGCTGCGTTCAGGACACACTGTGTATTTTAGCATGAAGACACAGTCAACAGTAGAAACTTCACATGTGGGCTAAAAATCTAGACAGACAATGTGACCTCTGTTTCCATTTGGTGAATCGAGTGAGTCAAACTGAATCAACAGAGGAAGTTTTCAGTGAAAACAAACAGGCGCAGACTGGTGAGGCTTCATCTAAACCTACAGGAAACACAAATTTACAATGAATTTTCAGCTGGAGGGTTTCCAACACATTTAGTGGCCCAGGTTATCGATTCAAACCTCACCTTTAGGATTTAGTCCATCCTTACATTCATTGAGAATCTACTGCTTTGTTATGAGGACACTTACAAACGCAAATGACCCGAGTTAATACTGAAGTAGACGCAGCAAGCGAAGTGGTTCAACGGGTCACGACCTCCCTTCAAAAGTTCATCATTTTCCCACGTTGTCTTCGTGTATTTGGCTTGATCAGAGTTAAAAGCTGCAACAGTCCTGAGCGACGTGCTGAAGTCTCCTCGAGGATCACAGTTTCCAAACAGAGTTAATCCAGACGAGCCAAACACCAGGAGCTCAGAGCCTCGTGTATTAAAAGAGAGAAGCGTTGAGACTCTTTACACACCGTGAATTGTAAGTATGTGACTGTGTCAAGGAAAGAAAGTTTTGACTTCATTGATGCAATTTCCCATTTGATCATTATTTGTTTGTTTTTTTTAGGATCTTGTGGCGTAGAACATTTTATAAATGACGCTCTAGGATAGTTTGTGTCTTCATTCACTGCCTGACCTCAAGATTTGGCTGTTTTCTGGGAAAATTTAAAACACACCTTGAAGAACTTCTGCTGTTTTCCTCATAATGAGTCGACTACAACTGATTTTTTAAAAAAAAGCTTTTGGTTTTGAACTCTTAATCCTTAATTTATCTCAGAGAAACAGCCTCTTTGATGAGTAGCATCGATTGGAAACCATCCCCCAGAAGCAGGAGACACTGCTGAGTTTGGAGGAAATAAAACAAAAAAGTAGAATTTTTCAGCCTATCATGTTGCCATGATGACTGAATGAGACAAATCTGTGCTGTTCGCTTCAGAAGGCCGAGGTTCTCTGGTCTTCTGTTTTGCTTGTGCTGCCTCCACTAGGTCGTTGTAGAGGAGCACAGCGAGTCCAGGTGTGGAAAGGTTCTCCTATTAAAGGTCGTGATGTGTATAGTTGTCGGAGGGTTGGGTGGTCTACTCTACATCTACTGAAGGTTCTACTGGAGGTTTTAGATCATGGCCCGGAAAGCGAACGAGACTGCAGCGCCCAGCGCCAAGCCCAGGGACAAGAAAAAGGCCATGATGGCCCCCGCCGTCTCTGCCTCGTGTGGCGGCACCTTCCTGTACAGAGACACCAGAGGGAATGAATTCATTAGGAAGATGTGATTCACCATTCAAAACGCAACTGACAGACATGAGAGTTTGATGTTTTTCTGCATGGATTTAATAAACTTAAATTTACAGTTCTAAGGGTGCTGGTGGTATCTGATCTTTGATGACAGCCAGGCTAGCCGTTTCCCCCTGCTTCCTGTCTTTATGCTAAGCTAGGCTAACTTCTACTAAACTTGGAGTGAGGTTGTGTGTGTTTGCAGCCCTTACTTGGGTCCAAAGCACATGCAGAGACTGGCCAGGTAGCCGTTGGAGAAGGAGAAGAAGATCATGATGATGATGTACATGGAGTCGTGGTCAAACAGCACAGGGAGGTAGTAACGAGGCTGGACGTTACACAGCATGAAGAGGGGGATGAAGACGACCCGCAGACACACCAGGACGGGAAGCCAGATGCTGTCTTTACCCGGCTGGACAGAGAGAGACAGAGCAACAACATCAGCCACAGGGACAGACTCACAACGTCATTGCTAAATGCTCAGAAGCAATAATCACACTGTAATCACAGTTTGTCCATGATTTAATATGAACATTGTTTTAGTTGTGTTTTTTTGGATAATGACATGGTACAATGCATGTATGAGCTCGAGACTCTTTTTCTGTCATAGTTTGAACATATTTACATATTTGAACACGTGGCATGGAAACGCTGAGTTTGACTGTGAGCCCCAGAGTGGAAACCGTCAGGACCAGTGATGCCTGATGATGATAAATAAACTCACATGGTCCTGGAGCAGCTGACTGCTGTTATCTGCACTAATGCCAACAGCCTGCATTCCAGTGCAGGTCAGACCACGGTAACTAAGTGAACTCGGTTTGTACAGAGTGAATTTATTCAATTTAAATTTTTTTCTCTGGGCCACAGGAAACTAGACTCGTTTGCTTGTGTCTTGACATTTTCAAGAGGGGCTGAACTAACGTGGCGTCCTGAAAAACCAAAGAGGAAACAAAAGTTAATGCGATGATTTCTGCGTTCACACGAGGAAAATGGCACAAACGACAAATTTATATCTGTGAATATACAATGACGCCAAGTGCCAGGAGGTGAATGTCACAGCGAGGCCAAACGGGACCTGGGTAACCATGTGGTGGCTAAAACGCTGGGCAGCTGGAAATACTGAGAACCAAAAAATAATTAGTATGGAAATACACCAGACATGCATTCATAATAAAAGAAATGGTGATCAGACATGTAGCAGCAGCTCGATACTCTGAGCTGCCATCATTCATCCTTCAAAGTCACCACGTCACTCTTCCATGACGCTCAAAACCACTTCCTTTACACAGCAATACACGCACACACACACACACACACACACACACACACACACACACCAGCTTCTCTCCAAAACAAACCTCTGATCTAAGCAACCAAACTCATCTCATTTATTTTCACCATAAACTCTGAGTAACTGATGTTTGGTCACCATTAAAGTCATGACTTTCATTCAGTCTTTCATTTAATTGTCAACAAGTGAGTCTGTTGCCCGTAACACCGCACACTGTCTAGACGACTGCAGACCACAATGAATAGTTTTCAATGTGGATGTTTTAAAATGGACTTTGAGGCGCCGGAGAGTGGCTGGATCGATCGGTTTATAGCGAGTTGGCAAGTCAAACCATTCAAACTTGTCTGTATCCCCACAGACCTGAGACTACTCACTGACATATGATTGAATTTGGCCCTGAACAGGTCCACTGACTCAGCAGGTGTCTCAACAGTTACTTGGTACCAAAGCTCTACACACAAAGGCGTTTCGTGAAGCCAATGACGCCAACCTGCTAACTTTTGGGTTCAATCCAGGCTCTTTAGTTGTGATGTGAGCTCAGCTATGCTGCACTGCTCCACAGAAGGCAAGAGACCGTGCTCACTGGCGAAACATCTTATTTGTGTTGTACTGACCCACATACAGACGGCCGTCAGACTCCTGCCGGCCCAGTCCATCACGTTGAAGAGGAGGAAGCATGACACGGGGATGAAGTAAGTGTCTGAAAAAAGGAGCAAAACAAACAAGCTGCAGTTAACAATAGCAAGACCGCAGACGTCTTTGCCTGAAAGAAAACTACGCTCACATCAAACACACAACCTCTGCAGGCTTGAAAGGTGGAGGACAGCAGCTGCTCTCACTTTGGATTCACAGCTGTTACTGAGAATTCCAGTTGTGACCCAGAGTCACAGCGCTGAAAGTATCAAAAGATCCAGAGGATCTTCACAAACTCTTTTTTTTGCTGTGACTCCAGGTCGTGTGAATCCAAGCCAACAAAAGCTTCTGTGCTCCATGACGGAGAAAGCTGCACTATTTTCAGAGCTACAGGCCAACAGGGAAAGGATGATTTAATCAAAGTCAATCTTTCAGTTTTCCTTTAAGTAGATGCCTACGTGTTCAAAGGATTAAAACTAATTTCATTATTTTTTACAGACTGCTCTCAGACTTGTACATAAAGTCCAGGGCATCTACGTATGTGACGAGAGGGTAAAATAAGCAGTAACCAAGTCAGTCCATAAAGCACATTTGTCTCATTGTTCCCATCTTTTTTTCATTTTAAAAACAAATGGTAGTACAAGTATAAACTATTTTTGTTTGTCTTGCAGCTCATTTAACTTAAAAACAGATGATTCTCTTGCCTCACACAGCTCCAAATCTCTCTGTCTGAAGCCAGGATTAAAAGAAATCCCCAGGCTGCAATCATCTAATTGGCTAACAAAACAAAAGAATTATTCCCTAATGAGTTTCAGAGCAAATGTTTGAAATTAGGCAGTCATCCCACTCAAATCTCAGATTATCAGAGTTACTGGCTCAATAGCTCTGCGCGTGGGGAAGACATGGGGACTCACCCCAGGCGCCTCCGTCTGCTATCGTGGACTTGACCTCGACGGTCACAGCTGGAAATGTTCCGATGGTGACGGTGAAGATGAAGCACACCGACAGAGCCATCACCCAGATCTGTTTAGAGAGCATGGGAGGAACACCATCAATATTGTGCAACCACTTTAACTCATACAGGCATATGAGGGGGTGAGAGGAGTAGGTGATTTATAAAATAGTGATTAAAAAAGTCGCATGTACAGTAACAGAGTCCGATAGCTGCGCAGGTTGATTTGTGTTCATGTTTTCCAATGTGAGAAAGGTGTTCACCTGTTTGAAGATGTTTAAGACGGACACGGTGGGAGGGGCCTCATCCTCCGTCAGACTCACCACCGGCCTCTTCTCTGCTGGACCTTCTGAGAAACAGACAAAAAGCTCCTTGTCATTATGTTGGTGAGTGACACGTGGAGTGAAGGACCATCATTCCCCTGCTTCAGTTTTTATATAAACAGGGCTCCCATTATGCTCTCATGCTGGAAATTAATGCCAGACTGGTCAAACCGGCTGGTCCAGCTGACGCCAAAACACAAACACCAAATCACTTTCAGTGGTTTTGGCTTCCAAAGTCAGCGTACAATAAAGAGAACAATCCTCAACCAAAGACAATCCAGATGGTGCACCTGACACATGAATATGTGAGATCATGTATTTAGTACATATGGCGTTGTATTATATTTACACAATTGTTTTTCCCTGTTTTATTTTCTGCAAAAATAAATGTTAGTAGACCTGCAGTTGGACCTTATACCTTTTTTGAGTAAGTCCATCTTGTTCTCCTCATCAGCAGAGGGTCTGGATCCATTACTCTCCATGTAGTACTGGAAAAACTCCTGTTGGTAAAAACAACAATGATAACTACTGAGCCAGCAGAGCAAAGATAAAGCTCACAGCACCTTCGCAGAGATGCCGCAAGTTCTCAGTATCAAACGTGTTTTCTATCTCCTCACAAACTATAGAGGCCCTCAGCACTTATCTCAAGTTTACAGAGTGCTGTCCACAGAGGAGCACCTTTAATGAGAGCAGTGTTTGTCACAAAAATACCTCATGATACGAACACTAGAAACAACTTGACTCTGTAAAACAATATTTGGCTCAGAGGATATGCGGTCTCACCATCCGGGGCAGAGTGAGGTAGGACATGATAGCCAGGAGAATAACGACACAGGCTGTGATAAAGTAACCAAAAGCGCTGTCCTTCAGCGCTGAACCACCTGCAGACAAAGGGGAAATACTGAGTCACTACTGTGCAGTACATTTGTTTTGGACAAAACTTTTCTATCCCCTTATAAAGTCATGTACAGCCCCTGTAGGTCCGTTGTGTTGCTGTGTCGGTGTTTAGTGCCAACAGTAATGATGAAGAGGTGTGTGAGACGTACTGGCCAGCGCGCAGATCATGGAGAAAGCAGCGAAGGTGCCGGCCAGCCCCTGTCCACTCATGATGGGAGTTGTGTAGGAGGCAGGCAGCAACCCTGCCAGCCCGAACAGACTGCCCTGAAGAATGGCCCCGAAAGCTGGGTGAGGACAGAGAAAACAAGGCAAGGATGTTTAAGAATGATTGGACTTAAAACAGTCACACAGAAACACACACTGTCCTACAGAGCATTGGAAGAAGAGGCCTGTAAAAACTGAACTGCTGTGGCAAACGCTGAGAGATGAGGCCCTTTCTGAAAACAAGACGCAAAGTAAATGTTTTAGATAACTGTTACATAATTACTATTTTTCTCGTCTCGCTTTACACAAAGTCAAGAAGGCCTTTCCATACACACACACACACACACGTGGATTACAACATCTTATACAGCAGGTTTGGAACTTAATGAGCTGCAGAAATCTTGCAACGTCTCCATTATGAAGAATGTGCCAATGTCAATATCAAAGCTTTGAGGTCATGGCGCCCCACTTGTCTAAATCAAACACGATTGGGCTGTTCCTCACAAGGATCTGGGGGTCAGGACTGGCCCAACGGGAATAAGGAGGGGGGTGAGCTTATCCCCGCTGCTCACTGAGTCATTGTAAATAAACAAATGCAGTGAGATTACAGACTGTGTTCTGAAGCTCAGCGTGTGTTTGCATCCATACGAGAGGGATTTTCCCAACACAGTGGACTGCAGATGATTTTGATCAAAAGGGGAGAAGGCACATGGAAATAATCATTTGCATAGGTTCAATGTGAAAACAAGTCAACAGGAAATCCTTAAACCAGTGCAGTCTGATGCAACAGTCCTCCAACTTTCTAAGAAATCCTGAAATACACACACACAGTGAAAACAAGGGAGAAATTATTTTTCACATCCACACTAAGTTACATTTACTATTCAGAGTAAATACGTTGAGGAAAGTTACCAACAGAAAATAAGTGTGTACGTCCTCCCTGAAACTGGTCCATCTGTGAGGTGGGTACATCATTTACCAATGAACTGGTGATACAGTCAGGGAAACTCACAATTGATGCAGATGATTTTGATCATGGTGAGGGAGAAGAAGGGCAGCGGGGCCACATCAACCTTGACAAGCACAGCCGTCAGCAGGAAAACCACAAAGATGACCGCCAGGCTGCCGGAGATACGCAGCTTCTGAGGAATCCTGCGACACAGCAGAAAGTCATCAAACTCAAAACCCCCACGACTGCATAACCGACCCAGACCACCAGTCAAGAACATCAGCCAGAACCATTTTGGGATGCATCAGGAGTTCATCAAATAAATGCACGGTAAAGACCAGAGAAAGAAAAGAGGGGAAGTTCTTTGTTCAGCATTTGGACGAGAAGCAGGGAGAGGTGAAGGAGCAGAAGATGGGGTGAAGTAAAGAACACAAATCGCATTCCTGGGTGTGTTTGTGCAGGAGCAGAGTCCGCCCCAGATCTCCCTCGATCCGACTCTAATTAAAGGAAAACATGCTGGAGGCATACAATCACATAACATGATCGTGTTACCTACGCCGGCAGATAAGCAGGGCGGTCCGCAGGAAAGGCGCTAAAATAAGAGGTGTGTTAGGTTTGAACTCATTTCTTCCTGTGGGTGGAGAGGAGTACATGCGAGTTATATCAACCAACTTTTCTGTTTTTTGATGTGAGCATGTGTGCGTGCTGCAGGGTGGATACCTCTGGTGTATGAAGGAGTTGAGGCAGGTGAAGATGAGCAGAGGCACCATGGCGCACAGCGTCATCACATTGTTAAATTTCGACTCCAGCACGTTGCGAGAATCCCCACCCTCTTCGGTCCCGTTCCCCGTCTGATTGAACACCTCGGAGGGTGGGTCCTTCAGCCTGCTGGTGAAGTACTGTGGAGGAACCACACAGGGATGTGCATTTCTAACCATGGTTATCCGCTCTCGCAGCATAACAGTAACAGTTGCAGGGAAAGATAATTTAATGACTATGGAGTCACAAGTTTGAATCACATGAATGTCATTTGCAGACGTGTGCAGACACGTGGCATGACATTTCAGTAAAATAAGCCATCCACAGATGTTAGTTTCCCAAAAGTCCAACACTAAATTTCTAATATTTTATTCAGCATATGTATATCAATGAGGGGGAACTAAATATTAGGAAGACATCAGCTCATATCTCACAGGGCAGGGCTGTTGCATTAGTTTCAACAAATGGCCAAGTGAATGTACATTAATGTGGGAGGCAGCTTGGATGAAATGTCTCAAGAATCTAAATAATGCACAAAGAAAACATAGCTGGAAATGTTATTTATTTATTTATTTATTTATTTAAGCGACTTAAGCACTTAAAGCTATTTGAGCTTCCACAGCAATCCCCCCTAAGGGTGGGTCCAAATTAACCTCCCCCAGGAAAATGAAACTGAAATTCCACGTTTTAAGAAGTTAACCCTTTAAGGCCCAAAAACAATGGCTGGGGATCAGAGAGGCCCTGCCCCTGAGATGGAAATCCATCCGGCTGGGGCCAGGTCTGCCATGCTAAGTGAAACCAAGTGACTTCGGGTAGGAAAAGGTAAACAAACAATCTTTACTTTTTATTGTCGAAGTTAGGTGACCTTCCTCTAAGTGGAGCCCAACCTTTTAAATAAACTGGTCACTAACCACAAGGCCACCAACAGAGCGCTTCCCTTTCCCTTCCATCTGTTTGTTGTTCCAAGAATTAGACGCATTTGCCAGAAGATTACAATTGTCTTAAAAAGCTTGTTCATTTACCATTGTTGCTGTCATGAAGAAATTCCACGGTAAGAGGGTTCCCAAGCCCAGGATGAAGAAAATGAGCCATACTGCATTGTATCTGGGAAAGAGAGGAAAGGAAGTTCTCATGAATAGTCCATCAGTAAAGTGACTCAACTTATGATCAACAAACACGTTCTGAAGCAGAAGATGAAAACGACATATCGACACTGCAGGAGGTCCTTACTGGACCCCAACAAAGAGACGGTTTCTCTTACTTGTCCCGCGGTGCGTTGATGGCCGTCATGGTTGCCGTTAGTGAGTGTTATGTCAGAGATGGATCAGGCTAGCGCCAGGTCTGAAACACACAGATAACATGTTTTCAGCACGTCAAATGTCTAGGCTGTACCCGCGAACTCTTTGTAATCATCAGCAGCCATCTGCATGACTGAGTTTGTGCGGGAGAAACTATACATGTAAGCAGTCGAGGTAAACATGGCATATTTGGTGGCTACATGCACAAACACAGCAGCAACTCAGCTTATTGATTTTGGTATTGTGCCTTAGTCATTAAAGCTTCAGAAAAAGTAGCCACAAGTGGTTATAAACACATGATTCAAAGAAGTCAAGTTGCAACAACTCACAAAAAGAAACTTCACAAACTATAAACAGACACGTGAAAAACATGATTGTTTTTGCTCCCATTAACCCTCAAGTTAAATTGGTTAACTTACAGCAGAGTTGGATCAGTGGAAAAAAATAAGACCCGTCTTTCCTCTGGTCAGATGCACACGACCAACGCAAAGAATGAACGAGCGCCACACGCCTCATTATATAACATAGGTTTGGTGGGTTGACACCCCAGTCTGCTGCACACTGGACCTGCCCCTCTTTGCATCAGTGTCCATCCCTCCCTCTTCCTTTCACCTCCCAGCGCCCTGTTCTCCTCCACATTTTCACATGCCAAGCACGTGTGACGCTCTCCGGCACGCAAACACCCCGATTTCTACCGTCAAGAGGAAACGTAAAAATAACACAGATTCCTATGAGCTTTGAATGATTGTGTGGGGGTTGTTTTTCCAAATGTTTGAGTCTCTTACCTTTACTGTTCCATCTGTTCTGTTCCATCTCTTTATTCAATCCCCACACCCAGGTCTTAATTTCTCCCTCCATTTCCCCTGATGTTTCCCATTGACTACTAATTTCTCACCTCACTGCATCCTCCTTTTTTCCAGGACCTTCGTGTTTGTCGCACCCCCGGCCTTTTGTCGTCCCACTTTCGCGTACGATCGTCATCACCCCCCCATCCCCTACATTTCTTCTTTCATTCCGCTCCCATCCCCACTCTGAAGTCATCCAGTGCTGCTTCGAGCCCTCGCTCCCCTCCTTCCCTGCATCTTTTCCCCTGGAGTTGATGGAAGACATGTGCTCAGACAGCTGTGTGACATCTCCTCCAAACAGAATAACTTTTGCTCGAGACGCATCCTCCTCAAAAAACACAGAGCAATCTGGCGTCAAATCAAGCCAAACAACGCGGGGCGAAGTCGAGCACATGCTCCGTGGACCCATCACCCACTGCTACACGATTAGAAAAGCTTTCAAGGGTTCGCTGTTTTTCACTACGAGTGGTGCAATAAATGTGGGCCCTGTTTTGTTTGTTCTCATGCATGAGGTTTGTCACAGGGAAGGGAAGAGGACGATCGCTCGTTACTAAACATGGATGAAAGCGACGCAGGTTTCAGACAGATCTGCTGATTACAAGAAAGCCCAATGCGTCCACTTTAAAAAAGCTAAAAAAGACATTGGACAAGAAGCTGTTGTTTTTTTTCTTACAGTAGCCAATCACGCTGTTGATTGATTGATACTGGCAACAGATAAGTTGATCCATTCATTAATTATATGATGTAAACGTGAGAGCGGCACGCATGATGTGACTGGAATCATTCCCAGCTGGACAGACTGTTGTAGCAGCACTTCCAAAGCACGCCATCTAGTTCCTTTCTGCTGAGGGACATGATGAATAAAGTGGTTGATACGGCTGGTCATGAGTTTATCCTCAGCAGGGACAGAGACGGCTCTATATGAAGGGACACACACACACACACACACACACACACACTATCGCCCGTTAAGTATCATGCATCTAAACTACACGGACGTGCTGACCCTGAGGACTCACTGAGAAACCACTGTCTTTAAAAAAAGGTTCTGTATAGCATGTGAGATGGGACAAAAGGCCAACAGATATTAGACCGCATGTTTACACAAGTCCGTATGCGTTTGCTTACACAGAAACGATGCCAGGCTTTCACCGTGTGCTTCATAAAAGACGAGAAGACGACAGATAAACAGGTGAGTCCAATTCATCGGCCGACGTTCACATGTCGCCACTGTGTCAGTATGTATTTGGTAATAAGTGGTCGCGTTAAAAAAAAAAAAAAAAAAAGCTAGCATCTGCAGTGCACAGTTTGTCCACCAGGGAGCCCTGACAAATCTATTTCTTCAAAAATATAAAGTGTCGTGGGAATGTGAAACATCACGGGTGCCCTCCAGAACAGAGCGTCTCATACTGTGCCCCGCTGACACCGCGTCCGACCATTAAGGTCTCCCCAGCGGTTTGAAAAATCTATGAACACTTTCCGGTGCAGTCAGACAACACGTCGCATGATCTGGTTTTTTTCTAGCTTGACCCAGGCCTAAAGCCCAAAGTAGCGTTTGGTATTCAGCTCCCCCTCTGTGCCTCTGATATACACTCGTACCTCGACAACACCTCTGAATGGCTGTTTGAGAACCCATAGCCAGATTAGTGTTTTAAACTCCCCTGTCTTGTGGGGGGTTTTTTCCCCGCTCTTCCACCGGTCATCATGACGCAGTCGAGCCCTGCGGGACCGCCCCATCAGGTCAAACTTCACCAGAGCCACCGCTTCGACTCGCACTTTAAAACCCACCGGCTTAGTCATGTCCCAGATTCCTGTATAGCATCCCTCTCTCCAACCTGACATGTCACCCAACGAGCCAGCTGGCAGGAGTCGCCCGGCACTGATGTGGTGCCCACCACACACACACACACACACACACACACACACACACACACACACACACACACACACACACACACACACACACACACACACACACACACACACACACACACACACACACACGAGCACTTTGCAGTCTGTAGAGGAGCACAAAACAAAGTTTGGCATCAGTCTGACACTTTCACTGGCTGCCCTCTTAGCGACACCCAGCTCCAACAATCAGCACTCCACTAGAAAAAAAGAGTCACAGTAATTTATTGTTTCCTCCCGCGATGTCAAGGTAAGAATTAGAGCGCCGACCTTGCCATGCAGGAAGTGCTTGTCCAAAATTTTAACTATGTGACATGAAAAAACCTGCTCCGGTCACACCACACTGCCTTTTTTGTTTTTCTTTGCTGTAAAACTCACGCAGCGTTATGATTTCAATTTCTCACTTGAGGATTCTTTAAAGTAGAGGACTTTCCACACACACATCAGCTGTCGGTCAGATGATTACTGAACTCTAATCCACGATGCACTGTGTGAAACCTCAGCTCAAAGCAACAGCATTTGTGAAAACAATGATCGAGGAGGGGTGTTTTGTTGTTGAATGGACTGGGACGACAGCAGGGGAATATTTCTCTTTTTGATTTTTCCAAGTGTGACCTCCATGTCGGCCACAGTATTTCCGCCCCGTCTCATGAGTGTACCTTTCCAATAGGGTCGCCTGTATTCCCAGGCTGACCCGCAGAACAGTTTGGTGCCGGTCATATGATGAGGGGGAAGGAAAACTAACCCATTCCTTCCAGGTCATCTCCCCAGTTCTTATGGAAGGCGGTCATTGTTATCAAAATCACAACATTTTCTCTGCCCAGAGCAGTGGAAAGTGAGTGAATGATTAACGGGGAAGTCAATTTCTTCTTAACTGTGAGTGCTTAAATATTCCACATTAATGTGACGATTGTAGACTGTTTCTGTGTTTGGTATTAGCTAATCCCCCAAATTCAGATATACAGGATATTAGAACTTCATGAGAAAACAAAGAGACTGATTATTTCCTGTCATGGGAAGTAATCAGTGGCTACAGGAGCACGTAGCTCACGTGGCAACGAGCCGTCGCGGATCTGGATCGGAATTCCGACTTGACTGGCTAATTCTTACGCACAACTCGTAAAACTGTACCACGATGATTCAAATCGCTTCATACATCTGTGCCTGACAGTCAAGTCTTCAATCGCATCATTCCTAGAATGACACCACACACACACAAAATGCCACTTGCTCAACAGCCTACTCGGAGAACACCACTGCAGTTACGTTGCGGTACATTGAGTTTTACAGCCTGGGTTTCCATTTCACACCGTGTTTCATTCCGCTCTTCTTTCAAGGTCAGTGTTACCGACTCTGTCCTCAGGCTGCCTGAAGAGAACAGATTAAAATCAGAACAGGCGACAGATGGGAAGGTTGGAGGAGCATGGGCACGACCGTCGCTGCAACCATGAAAACAAAATGTGCAAAACTCAACCATGTTCGTCACTGAGGAACTACAGTTTCTATAATGAATAAATACAATTCAACAGATTAAAAAGCTTTTCAATCTGAACTGAGTTTATTTCAGGGAAATAGGCTATATTGAGAAGGTGCCTGACAGGTGGCCAAAATACACAGTCACTTCATCACTCCCATGTGGAGAGGGAGGCATGTGGGCATTCAGTGGGTTGGACACCACAGGCCTGGGTAACACTGTGGGGGCCCTAAGCACCAAACTGACAAAGAGACATAGAAACCGGTAAAACCAACTCAAACAAACCTCCAGCAGCTTTCAGTGTCTGTGAAGCTGGGGTCCCAGGTCCCAGCAAAACGCACAGTTCAGCTCGACACATGCCCTCTACAAGAACAGACTCCTGCGGCACGACCCCCCACTACTCTAACATCTCCTGACAGCGCCATTACTACCTGTGACGAGCAGGAGACATACTTCCAAGCAAAGTGAAGTAAATACTAAAAATGCTTTCTAAAAGCTTTTGGAGCTTTTGAAGACTTTTCCAAGACCTGTGAAAAACTCTGATTAATAGATTTAATAGATTCTTTCGATGCCACTAATGAGAGCGGCATAAAGGCAAATCCTGCAGGAAAATTCATGCGAATCACATCCATGCCAAAAGAGGGAGGGAGCGTTGCAGGTCTCCAAATCCATTGTGTTCACCCTGACCTCCCCCCTTCCCACTCCAAATAATTTCCCGCCTCTCAGAGGTGGCGGGAACAAAGGCCGTCTCCAGCTGCCTGTCGTTTTAGTTGGTTCAAGCGGTTTGGACAAATAGCTGGCAGATGAACTGGCAGGAGCAGCTCCACTGAAGCACCATGACTATGCTTGAGACACAGCACTGGTGCGGTGTGGATGAGTAAGACATGGTTAGCATACTCTGATGAGTCAGTTTAGCTCAATCTTATCTCCGCATGAGGGGTTGCCCACATGCAGTCAAAAATAAATGCTTAATTCAGCCAGGGGCACTAATTGAAGAAATGTGCTTCTTGCTTTGAGCATCAACAGGTGGGAAAAACTTTAACCGCAGCCTGTGTGCACCCAGGGGTGGGCCGCTGCTGCCGCTGCCCCTTCAGCTGTTCGGTGGGAAACAAAGCCACCATTCTGATGCGCTCGTCTCCTTGCTTCAGGGTCGGGAGAGTCATAATTAGCGTTGACGCGTTGGACATGAAGGCAAGCCAGGAAACACTCGCTGCCTCGCAGCCGAGAGCTGAGAGATCCCTCCACATTCAGGGGGGTTAGAGTAATCCTGAAATTCATTTGAGATGCATAAAACAAGCCTCCCCCCTGTGATAGGTATCAGAATGAAACTGAATTCACTATTTAGGGGAAAGAAAAGGGATTTGCATCAGTGCATTTTACACACACGGCAGCAGACTAGCCTGTGTCAGTGCCAAACTTTTGCTTTGAATCATCAGTATCATTCTTATGACGCTTTCGCCTCCTCTTTATCCTCCCTTGACTCTTTCTCTCACATCAGGTCCTTTGATACAGTAACCAACCACGTGCTACCACTTAAAGTTACAACTGAGCTGCCAGTCACGCACATGCTCTCCCCTGCAGGCGGCAAAAGTCCCCATGTGATTTATCACCAGGTCGGTACGAAACGTCAAGATATCTTCATTAAATTTCTGAACATGACCATCTGTGAAGAGCTTAATTTGACAGACATATGCCCATCCCAAACAAAGACAGCTTCAGTGTTACTGATCACAATCACTTGACCTATTAACAGAAAGCCAGTTACAATCAATTGAATGAATCCTCACTACTTTGTTAAATGGATTATCACTTTCCTTCCAATCATAAAATCAAACACTCGCCAGTTTTAGCTAGTTAATTAAAAGTTAGCTAATAGTTTTCCATCATTATCAACGTTAAGTGAATACATTATAGTTACACAGGACATTTTAATGCCTCGAACTTTTATATGCATTTTCTGATATTTTATAGACCAAGCTCCACAGACCACTCCTCCATAATGAAAACCCGAGAAAATGTTTTTTTAGAGGAAACAAATGAAACACAGTTATTTCCAGATGAAGTCTACGTTCACATCCATTACGTATGTTTCTCGCACACAGCAGTGCGTTACTGAGCTCCACATCCCGGCTCGGACGGACCACGCTTCACGTTGGCGCTAAATTTAATTCCCCCGGCTGCTGTCAACAAAGGAGGCACGCTGCCGTCCCGCAAAAACCCGGACCCTGTCTTCATTTACTGTCTGTCCGGAACAGGTACAGAAACCGAGACGGAACCGTAAAATGGAGCACATGGCCCCTGAACAACCAGCGGGGTGCTACCCATTGAGTCCAGTAACCGTTCGCGTTATTTTTAGATGCCAGTTCGCCTGAGACGGTCGGGTTCTGAATGGAACACGCGTTCCAACACAGATTCTGACCGAGTGTCGCGCTCCCGTGTTCTGTTCGTTTTTTAACGACACGCATTAAGTCATCCTACCTTTCTCATCACATCGAGCGGAGCCTGCTCGTGTCTGATCCGGTCTGTGTCCTCTGGACCTAAAAGAACTGCTCACCTCCCCTCAACTCTCGTGGCACATTTAGGTGCCCCTCGGAAAAAGAACTTTCCATTTATTATGTACTTGTGAAGACAAAATAGGAGCTCATAACACCAGCAAAAATAACTAGCCAGCTACAATATTGGAATTATGTACACATTAATGCACTGATTATTACAATCCATTTATAAGATATGCATTGTTGTCAGCAATTCTTCATAATGACTGATTTTGCTTTAGGTGATTTAAGTATTTTTAATAATGCAGTGCTTTTACTTACAGTAAGCAAAATGTGGAATGCAATACTTTTTTTTACTAGTATTTCTATACTGCAAGAGGGAAAAATCTGGGTGCTTCCACACATACTCAATGGTTGATTCATCGGGAACACCTAGCTATACCTAATGCAGTGTAATACACCAGATTAATATAATTCAAGAGCGCAACAAACGTCAATGCGAGCTCCAGCGCTTTGAAAACTAAATTTCCGATTATCTTTGAAGGCAACAGCTGACTCGTAACTTGAGGAGGCGGGGGGAATTTCTTATTATTTTGATGTAGGACGACATTAAAATGTCATCTGGTACCCATTACTCTCTGGATTTGTAGCAGTCTGCCAACTCTTACATATTTCCAGAACAAGCTCTGTGTATGAATAATGTGTGTGATAAACCAGCAGAAACACTTGGTGAGGATGTGGTGTCATCAAAAGCTGCTTCATTTCATTCAGTCATTACCAAGTGGGAATGGTGGGCTATATACAGTATGTAACACTATATAGCCTTGTTCCTTGATTTGAACATTACCCTCAGTGGCCTAATGTATTCAAAGATGGTAAAGAGGTGTATAAATTTCATAGTAAAACGATGAGTCAAAATATTTGAAGGTAGGCATCTTAGTGTCATTTCATTTGATATACAGTATATCATGATGTCTAAACCACCATGGTCGGTAAAAATGATGAATTATCAGTCTGAATATGGTTTGGAGTTTCATCATTTCATTAATTCGCTCACATCGTAATTCTGCTGTCATTTCTGACCTTGGCATTCCCGCCTGACTGACTGTCTTTACACCATGCCCTAGTCTTCCAGTCCTCTGTTCCATGCGTGACCATTTTGATCCCCTTTGTGTCTTTTTCCTTCAGCACTCCAGTACTTGTCCACCAGGATTTTAATATCCTTTTTCATAAATTAAAGACTTGTTTCTTTTACATCTGCCTCATGAGTCACACTCTCAGGTGCCTTTCCTGACAAACCGTGATAGTCTCTTATCTCAGACACGTTTGCTGGTGACGTGATTGCCTTTGTTCTCACACACAGGCAGATGAGAGGAGTGCTGGGTTTAATTTCATGTGCTGAATTGAACGCCAGAGTAGAAATGTCAATTTCTTGCTGAAGGTCATGGACTGCTCATGTTGTCTTTGTTCCTTTGTCCCCAAAAACAAATGAGAGCATGCTCCAAATATACATGGCACAATAAGTGATGATTGTTAACTTGCACGTTAACTTGCTCGGTAGCTTTTCGAACTTCATCGTGAGTCATGTATTTCTAGATTATTCCCACTGAACCACACCAAATGCAGCACATGAATTCATGCTTAAGATCTGTGTCTGACAGCCTCTGGCATTTGGTCAAGGACAAAACAACACGAGTAAAAGTGTGAGAGTGTTTGCCTGAGGGGGCCTTCATGATTTCCTCACGCAAATAGCACAAATGTCTCATTCTTGATCTGTAAATGAGATGGAACAAAAGATTTCCTTCATAAAAATGTGAAGTTAATAGTACAACACAATGTCCTGCTGTAAATATGGCTGAGAGGAGACAAGATAAACACGTAACAATCTCTGCAACTACTTCTGGAGAAAGGCATGTTTTCTCAAGTGTCTATGAGAACTGACACTGAGGTATAATTTTGTCTTAACACGTGGGCCCGTCAGAACCGCCGTCCCGAAGGCGTTGTTTTTGTGCTCTGTATGAGTCTGGACGCACTAAGTGTCGGTCTCCACTGTTTGCTCATATAGTAACGGTAAGTACACAGCCATCCACACCCTGTCTCTCCCCCCTGGTCTAAAAAAAGCTTGCTGTGGTTTTAGGACACAAACCGTCTGTGAGGGGACGCAAGTCTGTCTGGTTCCTCACGAACCCAAACCCAAAACACAAAGAGAGGCCTCAGAGCACTATGGGACTACTGTATCTCATCTGTGTCTGTGTCTTCAAGAGATAAATATGTCTCTCTACAACTCTTTGCATTTCTCCAAGCCTCAGGCTTGTTTACTAGCTTGTGTAGCCAAAAGGAAAAGTCAGTCAGTAGTTTCTCAGTGGTGGGAGGCCACAGCCTTGACTGGATTTTTCCATGGAGAGGGGGGAAAGACAGAGATGGCAGGGGAAGAAAATAAAGAGAAAGAGGGAAATAGTGAAAGCAGAAACAAGAGACACCTCCAAACATTGATTAGCCATGCAGAAATGTGAATTTTGAGCAGAGTTGTATTAAAGATGAAAGCAAAGAGCAGAGAAAACGTGAACTTTAACAACACTGAAAGCAGCCGTTGCTCAACAGGTTCTTGTGTGATTGAGGTCTTCGCCACTAACTGATTTCTGCGAGACACCTGTGTGACACTGCATCTACAGTTTCAGTGTGGCCATTTTTTAAGTCTGCAGAAGCTGAACATGCAGCCAAACCCAACTGTAACTGAACCCACATGTCCCCACAGTACATAATGTAAAGAGGCTGGAGGAACATTCCTATCATCTCCTTTTTGTTGCATGGTCGTAACCATTTCTATTGTCAGACAGAAAAACTTATATCATCAACTCTCTCACTTCCTGCTGACCCCAGACTTTTCCCTACAGTGTGCCATTTTTAGAACACATGTTCATGAGCAAATAAACATCGTATGTGTCTAATTCAAGAAAATCCTGTGAAGTCTCTGGCATAAGAGGCGAGCCCAGGGAATGGCGGAGGGCATGACGTGAATGGGCTGGAAGTGGCTTTCTGGCCACATACTGAGATTTAAGAGGTCCAAGGTAGAAAAAGGAATTCCAACTGATGGCCTCTTCAACCCCGAAATGGCTCAAGAGACACAGAATGAGTGGCGTAAATCCTGTTTTGGATTAGGAATTTTTCCAAGACCCAGCCGGCTTTTGTAGGATAAAGGTTTGGACTAAAGCGACTAAGAGGGTAACAATGAAGAAGGAAAACCCCTCGGGGGCCTGTGACAGTGCTCATCTTTACCTTTGGTGCCTCTTCAAATTCACCAACAGACTGTGAGTGGTCTGCAGGGGTCAGGCACTGGGACGAAATCCCTGTCACAATGGTGAGCCCACAAATCTGCTGCTGCACAGACAATGAATTCCTCTCAATTCAGTGGTGCATTTAGGGACAAGAGTGACATTTGAGTCCAGCCATTATGGGATTCACCTCTTTAAGTCCAGCGACTTTGCAAATCCTGCACTTGTGGTGGGTTGTTGCTCACATTCTTCTCTGACCATGGAAGTCGCCCAAAATCCTCAAAACATCAGGCTTTTATTTTGCTGAATTCATTCCAGCTGTCCCTTGAATCTTTGCAATCTTCATGTATTAATATTTTGGTATGTGGCAAATGTTGACAGAGGCTTACATTATGGGTGCAAACCTATCTTAAAAAATGAAGCAACCTTGTCAAATATTAAGATTTAGTAGCTTTCAGCTAAAATGTTTAGCACCCCATGGATTTCATCCCTCACTATATTTCAGGCTCAATAATAAGCTCCAACTAACCTCAGGCCACACCCCCAATCACTGATGTCACAACAGGTGTATTTCATCATTAATTAGGACGTTGCAGACTCAGACAGTTAATTTCACTTATTTTAATACATACCCTTGTGGCCATCTTGAAACTTATTGTTAGCTTTTAGTTTTTCATTACTAGTTTTACTGTGACCTGCCACACCCCAACTCACTGCAGTGTTATTTCAGTGTTAATTAGATACTTCAGTGAAGTCTGTGTGCTTCAGTGAAGAAACACCACCCACTTTCAGGTCAGATATGCTGATCATTTAGATGTTCTCTGGCCACACAACAGTTGCATTAAACCTTAATTTCACGATGTTGTGCTGTTGTTTGTTGTCGTCCACTCTGTCCCAGTATGTATCCATGTGAGGAGTTCAGGGGGTTTCCATGTATGTCAGCTCATTCCTTTGCTGTGTGCATGAGCGCACATGTGTTAATGTGTTTATGTGGATGTTTGTGCATTTGGATGTGGTACAGATATCTAGATAGATATGCTTTGTGTACGCACAGTTTTTTCCTTACATACATAATGTCACCTGTTAAAGCAGTTCAGGAAATGTGAATTCCCTGCTGACAGCCTCAGCTGCTAAAATACTTGTGTAAATTTTGCTGTCATCTTATTGACCATCTATAGATCTACTCTTCTCTTTAGTGATTTTACACAAGTATTTAAAATTTTGCTGTCATTTCATTGCCCATCAATAGATCTTCTCTTTTCCTTCGTGATTTTTGTCTCTTTTTTTGTCCTAAAAAGGTCATTCTTATCAGTCCCGATCCTGGCCCATCCCTTTATCTTATCAGAGGAAATCAGCCATCCTGTCCGCCTGTCCTTATCTGGAAAATAATTAAACAGAGGTAACTCAGGGAAAGGTCTTGTTTTTCTTTAGGGTTTTAGAGTGCTGCCCGTACCATGTTTTCTATGGTGTAGTTATGTCCGTTTAACATCCTGTTTGCCCATCTAAAACCCATTACTTGATTGTTCTTTCTATTGCTGCGTGAGACGACAGCAGTTGTATGTTCCTGCCCTTCTAATACCAGACCACTGAACCTTGTCTGCAACCGGCACCACTTGTTTGTTTGACTCTCTGGAGGCCATCTGTTGAATCCATCAGATCCATAGAGACACAGTCATAACTTTAACTAAAATAAGGCAGAAGAAGAGCTTGGTGATTGATTGGAGAAGGATATCTGATGAGGACAAATGCTAGTTACAAACTGCTGGAGTTGAGTATTTTTCTACTTTAAAAGAAGACATGTCTACAATAACATGCGTTGAAGATAAATGTTATGACAAATATTATTTGATACTGTGTTAAACACCGACTGTTAGGGGATCATTCATTTAGGATTAAATGAATGATATATTCTTAATGCATCCAGCAATACTCAGAAGGCATCTTTTCAGCCTTCATCAGGGTTCAGCTTAAGCCCTCAGGACAGTAGAGATTCAATCTTCCTAATCGCTATAACAATACGTCATAGTTTGTGTGGCTGCATGGTAGCAAACAGAGGAACAAATGGATTCAAAAGAACATGCCCAACCTTTATATAACTCCCTCTTTCTAGACTCCTCCCCTTTTGGTCTGACAGGTAAAGTCTCCACCTGCTCCTGGATAAAACTGCAGGCAATTTTCACCAGAATCTGAACACAGCTAGAGATTACATCAGACCATCAAAGTCTGAGTACTATAGAAGTAATATAAATGGGCTGAAGGTGTAAGCCATCCCACCCTAACAGCTGCAACAAAACTAAAAGAAGATTCAGGGAGATGTCAATCAAGCTCAGTCTGTTCCAAAAATAGATCTGATGAGCAAACGTACAACACCTGTGTGAGTGCACCAAGGCTGTGCAGGGCTTTTTAAACTCTTCTGCATTACAAATGTGCTGCAAAACAACTTTGAAGAACACAATTATTATCTATTTGGTTTGTACTATTGTTAAAATTTGCTGGGTTGTTTTTTTTACAGACTGAGGTAATTGAGGCTGTCACTAGATCCCTCAGCTGCATGTGGACCACATAGCAGTGTGACACCAAAATGCTTAAGCGAGATGCATCTGCCACATGTATGTCAATGACTGGGGGTGCCAGAGGCCACAGACACCAGTGAAATGAAAATCCAACATATGGGTTGTTGCGTTGAATTCCAGTTTTCTAGTGCACAAGATCCAAAGGTCACATTACAACATCACTGTTACAGACATTTTACTTTTTAATATGTTTTAATTGAACGGGGAAAAACATCTCATCGTGAGCTCAGAGACAACAGAAACCCTGTCAGAGACTGTGGGACTGTGGCATTTGAAACATTTACCAGACATGAAGCATCTAATGAAAAAAAACATTACAAGGTTTATGACTCTAACACATATTTTTTTAAAAAATCAATAATTCCTAACAATGTGTTGAATAACACAACACAAACCATTTTACTTTGTGTGTGAAACAAAGACTGGAGAAAACTAAAGATAGATTATACATCAGAACATCCAAGAGAGCATCCAGGGTCATGCAGAGTTGTAGGTCTTAAACCAGGTCTGCCTCCCATTGCCATCATCATGATGACCGCTGAATGCAGGCATACACAGCTGATTCAGATCAGTTGATTAGAAACCTTCTCTCCATACATCTTGAACTGCTTCTTCATACAGGTTCAGGACAACTACACAGTTCTGCTTCAGCTTTTGCTCAGAGCAGCAACCCCACCGCAGTTCATCAGAAATTGCATTTTCTAGTTTGTGTCATTTTGTTTGCCTCCATGTGCAACTCTTTTCCTCTACCCCACTTCCCTCTCCAATAGTTTGCATGTATCCTGGGCGTGGTTTATTCTGGTAATCCGGTAATCATCCGCACCTGGATCCAATCTACTCCAGTATAAGATCTCCCTCCAAGTGTTCAATCTGTTTCTCTGGTAGAGAACCCTGGCCACTTCCTCTTGCAATGCATTGATGTTTACACCCTGTGTCTCTCCCCAGAGAAATAATCCTTTCTCTGCCCTCTGACTGTGTACAGAGCTGAACAAAAAGCGGCACCTGGCACAATCACTGTCATTCTTGTGAGCTGTCAACACATCAAGGCATCACCTCAAACCTCAACAAGTGCAATACTGGCCAGAAAACATATTTTGCTTCCTGTTATTCCCTTATTCTCCAGCAGCAAAGTTCACAGGCCAGCAAAGCTAAACCAATATCTTTGCATTAAATTAAAAAAGAAAGAATTTGCAGTCATTCTATATCAACTCCCAATATGTGTGTGCCAGGATCAAATGGCAGTGACTCATTGTCATCATATTCCTACAGAAGCTCAACAGATGTACAGTAAAACTGTTGCAAGCCTCCAACCAAACACATGCAGGCAGAATTGAGAGACCTGTCCATTATCTGTGAGAGTACAATCATTCCAAAGTGTTCCTCCTGAATCTGAGGTTCAACTATCAGCCCCGAGGCTTTCAGCATACAGTCGTTTAGGATTAGCAGGGCAATTAATTTGGAATACTTTTTAAATACTGTATTTGTCTTCCAATGTGTTTCAAAAGCTCTTTATGTCACTATGTGCAGACAGTTCACTTTGTGGACAGCATGTTCAGTGTGTGAGCAAACAAGCATAAAGCCACTGGCAGAAATTACAATGTTCTATCCAAGAGCTTTTTAAAATGAAAACATATGTTTCTGATTATTCCTGGGAGTTACCCTCAATCAACATGAGGATGTTATATAATCTCATCCTCTGATGAAATATGGCTTTCTTATCCTTTCAGTGTTCATGCAGAAACACTATACACATTCTTATAATGTGAAATATACAGTTTTAATGCCAGCAGTTTGATGAATACAAACCTGGGTGGACATTTGTTGATAAAAGCCCAACTAACCCCAGTTTGCCTCCTCTAATCTCAATAAATTTATACGTGTGTGTGTATGTGTGTGTGTGTGTGTGTGTGTGTGTGTGTGTGTTTTATTCTAGATGTAAAAGCAAACCGAAGCTTACTTACTTATGGAAAGTTAATGAGACCACATTCCAATGAGTTTTAACTAAACTGATCTGGAGCAAGACTTATTTTCTGAGCAAATATGCTCAAAGTATTTTACCTTTCGACCAATTCGACCAATCCTCATTCCATCCCTATACTTTGTAGGCCTCTGGTCAGTGGGCATGTGAAAAAAAATCATAAAGCAAACAATCTAAACATCTAGACAGACCAAATAAACAAATACAACATATCAGTGCTAAAAACAAGTCATTATGAGATTTCCTCTGGGAACCATGAATGCCCATACAATGTCCTTGTCTAGTAGCTCGATGTTGATGTATTTTACTGAACAATTAAAAAATTTTATCTGCTGGTGGCACTTTTGCAAGTGTCAGGTGATCACCAAAAGTCAATTAGGATTCATTATCTGACAACCATGAATGTCTGTGCAAAAAAAATCATGCCAGTCCATTTTATATCTGCTGAGATATTTCAGTCTGGATCAAAATGGGGGACTGCCATCCATAGCACCACAATGCCAGTATATCTATATAGAGACAAATGTTTTCTTGTTCCAGCCTTTGAAAAGCGAAGATTTTCTACTTTTGTCTGAAGTTGAACTCGAAGATGTGGGCTTGGCCTCTGTGGACTGTGAAGGTGTTTCTTTCTAATATAGACTTTCCTGCTTTTGCTGTGCCTTCATTCAGTATCCATAATTGGTCAGTATTCCCGACCTTGTGTGCTTGAGGGCTTCTGGTTATAAACACACGACACGTTTGATGATCCAGGTCTTGGTCAACTGGTCTCACTCCTGCTGTGTCACATTACCCAGCTACATGCTGCTCCCCCTGTCTGTGTTTTGTTTTCATTATGGAACATTCTAATTATAGTCATCTAGTTGTCTCATGCAGGACACAAGGTCCTGGGGAGGAGGGGCAGATCAGGTGTGAGTGGGCCACAAAAAAGGGACAGTACAACTGAGTTAAGATTAAGGCAGCGCTGAAGGGCTGATTACGAGGCTACCATATTCAGTGTCTTACTCTCGACACCTCCAACCTCTAGCCTGGACCTCTTTCTTCCCTGCACTTTTGTGCTTGACATCTGAAATCCATCAACCAATCAATTCATCTATTCTTATTATTTTTTTTCCATATAATAGATTAAAAAGGTAAGACTTGCACATAAAAGCCAGTTTGTGAGCTTTGTCAGTTCTAAGAGAATAACCCCTGATGATGTCACAATGGTGTTTATCAAGGTTATTTGGGCTCTGGTTAGAAACATAGACAAAGGAAAGCTGCAAATCCAGATTATTTGGCATTTTTAGTTGGTAATTTACTTAAAGCAAATAAAGAGTTAGTCAAATCTTCAAATGATCAACTACTTGACTATTGACAAGTGTGTTTTCAGCAGTTTCAGCTTCCTGAACCTGAGCTGAGCATCTTGAGCTTTTTTGTGCCTGATGACGTGACTAGAACCACTCCTGCAGGTGAACACTGACATCAACAGAACAGCTTATCACTGTGAGAATAGCAACTTTCTCAAAGCCAAAGCACCACTGATAAGCAAGCAGCTTCAAAAGTTATCAAACACACTCCGCCAACATTGCAATGTAATGTGTGTGCACATGATACAGTAGTGTTTTTTAAATCAGTGGGATCTATTCTCGGAGCTCTTTCAAGCTGCCCCCCTGCTGTTGAGTGTGTGTGTGTGTGTGTGTGTGTGTGTGTGTGTGTGTGTGTGTGTGTGTGTCTATGATGTCTAGGATGTCACCTGCTGTGATGCCTCAACTCACACTTGAGCGGGGGTCTCGGCCCATTGGCCTGCGGTAACTTTGAGCCCAAATCGAGGTCAGGTTTCAACTTCCCCTCCAGCTATCACAACACGCTGCGCGCAAGATAGCTGACGGAGATTTATCCCGAGTATAGACCATTAAGGCAGCAGCAAAACACATGCATTTAGTACTGTCTGATATCACGTATCACGTATAGCTATCAGCAAATACCTTTAGTCACACATCAGCTGGCACGCCTTCATCACCGCGCGCTGCTGGAGGCGCGATGGTCCGGTCAGCGCACTGCGACTTCGTGACCGTTTGACCTTGTCATTGTTTTAATCATTGATTCCTCGACCTCGAGCGCAGTATTTTCGGCAGGCTGTGTCAGCACTCTGAGCACCGTCTTTTACTTTCTATCGCCCACATGTGACAAGCGCAGACTTACCCTTCGTGCACCATGCCCAGCGATGCCCTCACGTATGAGCAGCACGTCGGGTTCGTAATCTCGTCTGTCTGCTTTCTTTCTCCCGTCTGACTCAGCTGCAAAACTCAACTCCACATTTCGTGCAATCCGTGCCCAGAGACACGGGCGGGGTGGGGGGGTGGGGGGGTTCAACAAATAGCAATCCAGCTGCTTACTTTCGATTTTTTTTATTATTATTATTATTTATTTATTTTTGACAAATAAGCCACCAGCTTGCAATCTCATGCACATCTGACTCAAAAACATGAGTCAGAGTCCATGGACTGATATTGGGTCAGAGAGAGAGAGGACAGTTACCCTGCTCAAATGGTGTTTACTCTTACTGACCAATGACCGTCAGGTCAGATAGCCTGGCAACTATACAGCCTCAGTACAGCAGATTTAACAGTAGAGGTTCCGATGTAGCAAAGGGGCCTTGGCTATGCATTGAAATTAGCAAGCAATACTGATACTGAGTGAGATTATCATCAATATTTACTGTGGACTTGTGATGACTGAGGGGTTTTTGGCAATGAAGACATAAAGCCCACAGCAGGTCAATAGAGATATAGAGGTTGGATCTCCTCTTATGCCCAGTCCTGAAGTTTGGTGGTGAAGAGGCAGCAGGTGGATGATTGGATCTAGGGACAATGAGGGATGATGTGAGTTGTGTCATGCATTGAAAAAAACAAAAACAGGAGGTGGGTAGATATAAGCTTTCTTAATCATCTCTCTTAAAAACGTCACTTAGGGAGATCTTACTGTAAATGTAGCCTTTCTCTGAGAGTCCCCCATAAGATAGAGAGGCTATAATATACAAGCTTGCATCCCCATTTTCCATTCCTGACTTTAAATCATTTGGTAAACCACACTGCATAACTCAGCTAACAGATGACAGGTGAGAATTCACTTGAGCCAGTAATCAGATCAGGAAAGGACAAGTGTGCGTGGTGGGGTGGATGGTGGTGTTGGGGGTGTATGTGAGGAAACAACTGTGTTGGTGCAACAGCAGCAGTGTCACTCATTCTCCCTGCTTTTAATAGCCGAGCTCCTCACTGCATGAAGGCCCAGCATGTGATATGTATACAATGGGATTTGCAGTAGAAAGTAAACAATATGGCAGATGTATCATCTAGCCTTCATCTGTGTTTTCCACAAAATAAACTCTGATCGCTGAGTTTACCCTATGACAAAACCAAAACATCTAATGCAAGAATGCTATTAGATGGACCGACAAATTAAAATCATCTAAACTCCAAAACTAAAATCCTCCACCCTATTCGGGCATCTATCCAATAAATGCAAAATAAATAAATAAATAACTTTTGACATTTGAAATTAATTAAAGCAATATAAAAATAGAGTATCCCGGTTTCTCTGATAATATATTTCTATTGTCCAGCACTCAGCTTGTCGGTGTGTGTGTGTGTGTGGATCTCTTCCAGATGTTTGCTGTCCTCCTCCACACTAAATGCAACCACTGAGGATGATCCTGTCAGATCTCCTCCTCCATCCATCGGTGCATCCATCTGCTCTGCACCACAAACTCCTCTGGATCACCTCCATCCACACCTGGGTGTACGTGTGGACTCCCCTCACACACTCGCAGCTGGCTTGGTCCTGCAAAGAATCTTTACCGTGTGAGTTGGGGAATAACTCGGTGACCCAGTTATGCAACCGGGGGATATAGTGGAATTCCTGACGATTGCTGAGTGCCAGCGAAATTCCTCGTAACAGCTTGTGTGCAAAATGTCAAATTTTTCACACAGTGCGCATGCACACACACTCTCCCACACACAAAAACTGTCATTGTAACCCCTTTTCTCCTTAATCTATGTGACACAACCTGACCCACATGAACAAAGTCCTTCCAGTTCCCTCGGGTAAGTTTCCCATAATTTAATGCCACAGAAGATTAACCTCTTGCCCTGATTTTTTTACAAGAAAGTGTGGGGCATTTTGCTCACATACTTCCAGTCTGGGTCAAACATGCAAGAATGTACAGTGCAGTCAAACAACACCCTGTAGCTCAGGCGAGTTTGGCCTATAATTAGGAGGTGATTTGGGCAGTCAGACCATCTGAGGATCTTGTAAACAAATCATCTGATTAGATTTGAGTCACTGAATCCTCATTAAGGTTACACATGAGCTGGCATGTGGGAAACTATTTCCAAGGATCCAGGGGTTTCTGCTGGTGATCCTGTGTCATTAGAGGTGGTTACATAACCAGATTAGGGCAGTTGGTTTTAGGTTTGAGGGGTCACCGAGGCCTGATTAGCTCTTTAGCTTTACACTCTAAAATCTAGTTTGCCTGGAGCGGCTTCCCAAACACTGAGATTCCTGAATGAGCTCCTGTTCTGTGTGAGAGTCTGAGGCCACCTGGGAGCAATCCAAGCTGAGCGTTATTAGGCCTTAACAGTACTTTCAACTAGACCATGGAATAGCTGGTAGAATGGCTCGTACCATGGTGATTGGATGTAATTTTACAGCTGGCATGCAACAAACCTGAGATGTAATCAGCATTAGAAATAACGTCTTTAAAATAACACTGGACCTGCTGCCTGAAGAATGGGAGCTTTTTCCGAATGGAAAGTTTGACGAAATAAGATCGTGACTTGCAACAGTTTTCATCTTGGCTGCGCTTGAACTGAACTGAGATGTGCGAGAACAGTGGAGTTCTGCTATCGAAACAACATAAAAATCTCTCTCTCTTTCTTTCTCTCGTTTTAATAAGTTTCACCTCATGAGAGAAAGACGTAGCTTGTGTGTAGACATAGAGGCTCCTGCAGTGCCATCTACTGGTTAATCATATTCCTCTCAGACCACAACCACATTTAAAAGAATCAATCAAATTTCGTTCAGCACCTTTTCTACACATGACTGTCAAGCTGATAGTTGGACAGTTAAAACCGATAGATGGCTGTTAGTCTGAAAAACAGATTTTTGTACCTCTGTCTCAATTGGATAGATGTTGTTGTTGTTGTGTAATACCACAGACTCAGATGGCCATCAGACTTCAGGAATGAAGAAATCATGCCAAAGCCTTGGATTCTGGAATCACAGCTTTCACAACTGCATCTTCTTGATGTTAATAGCAGTATTATTACTCAAACTGTGACATGTCATGGGAAACAGCATATTCCAGTTAGTTGCTTATGAGCAATGATTTCCTGTCAGAACAAAAGTCATTTCAACAGTGAAGAGAAACATGTTGTAAACCTCAGGGCCTGTGAATAGTGAAAGTGAAAATACTTTCCTTTTACTCCAGTCCCCCAGCTTATGAGTAAACGCTAATTACAACAATCCTTAACACTTAAAAGTCGTTTTAAATTAAAGAGAGCTTTGCAGTTCTCTTAAATTGGTTCAGAGAAGATCGGAGATGACACCGTAGAGAAATGAAAGGTGAGCGCAGCTTATGAGAGTTTACACAAACACATTTTACTTTGAAAAATAGAATCAGCTCTCTCTATAACAGGATCTTTCTAGAAGAATGAAGAATATGGCAGGTGAAGGGTAAATGGCTGTTTCTGATCCACTCTTCTTGCACTGACCATATGAGCTTATAGTCATATGATCACTAATGAGTTGCTCTTAGATGTTATCATACTTAGCCAAGAATAGTTTTACACCTGAGTTGGTTCTTCAGGACATTTGGAGTTTGAAACTTAGAGGTCAGATGAATATGTGGATGAAAAAAAAAAGTCAATATTTCTGTGTGTGAGTTCCTAGGTGATATTTTAGGTGTGCGCTCTGTAGAAATCCTTTGCCACAGACATGACACCGGTGCGGCCTCTCTCCCGTGTGGCTTCTCAGGTGTTTCCTCAGATGTCCACTGTGGGTGAAACTTTTGCAGCAGAAAGAACAGCAGAAAGGCTTCTCGCCTGTGTGGATCCTCATATGTATCTTTAAATCTCCTTTCCGGCTACACTCTTTCCCACACACATGGCAGCGGTGCAGTTTCACCCCGGTGTGGCTGGTCATGTGTTCGGCCAGGGCGGTGGTGCTGCTGCAGCATTTACCACACACGTGGCAACATTTTGAGCCCTTGTGTGATTTAATGTGCACGTTGAGACTTTCAGTGGCCTCGAAGGTCACTCCACACACTGCGCAGAGCAAACCTTTGTCCTTTGAATGCATGCGGAAAGCATGATTTATCAAGTGATGGTTGAAGGCAAATGATTTATCGCACAGATAGCACTGATAGCCAGGTGCAACTGAATTCAAAGGAGGTACCTCAGTGGACTCTGGGAAACTCTGGTCTTGTTCTTTCCGTGTTAGGACTGATGTAAAACTTGCAGCAGGTCTTTCATTTTCCCTGCCATCTCCGATGCTCTTGTTTTGTATCTGAGTTTGTAAAGATGGAGATGAAGCGAAAGGTAGCGTGAACTGTGCGGTCTTAGTTTCATGCAACTCCTGAAACTGCTCCTGACTTTCACTGTTTTGGGGTTGCAAAGACAGTTTCCTGTCCTCTTCCTCACATTTCTCCCAGATGGACGACTGAGATAGGTATAAGACATCAGCATCATTAAGCTCTTGAAGCTGTTTGTCTTCTTGCTGCTGACTGGCCCAGACCTCCTGATCTTCCTCTTTGATGTGTGGAGGCTCTGGGTCCCTCGGCTCGACGCTGAGGCCTGGCTCCTGCTCACAGTGGTGCTGCTGTGGGGGAGTTTCCTCTTTACAGATGGATGATTGAGTCGTGTCTAGTGAAAAAAATGAAAAGAGCTTAAATTTTCTGCATCTTTTAACTCTCACATTTCTTTAAAAGTTTTTTTTTTTATCATCGAAATACTTAAGATGCTGCCAAACAGAAGTTGACTTCAATTACAATATCTCGATTACAGATGCAACTACGGATTTTTAAAATTATGATTATTGATTAACTTTCTTGATTTGTTGATTAATTATTCTCTCTATAATATAACAACTACACATCCACAACATTAAGTAATGTTTCAAACAATATAGAGAGGACAAACCTTTTTCTGGTCTACTCTGACAATGACAGATACAAATAACAACAACGATAATAAACAGACCTTTTTGGTCTAACAGCAGACCCCTGAGACGCTCGATCTCCTGTTTCGAGCTGGAAGCTTCCTCTTCGTATTTCTCTATCGTTCTTTCAAACACCTGAAATATTTCCTCGGCTGCAGCTGTCAGACGCTCCTTGACGAAAGCCCTGAGAAGCAGCGGCGCAGACATTTTCATGTCACACTGCACAGTAGAATAATTTTTTCTCGGGAACCAGTTTTCTGTGGCGTTAGCTGACACGCTACGGAAGCAACAATAAACAAACCGCACTGCGCATGTCAGATATCTGCTGCCCCCTGCGGGACCGCAGCGGCCATGCATGACAGCTGAGCAGAGGAGCAATAATGTTATATTGTCTAATTAATAGTGCTGGAGGAAAGTATTCAGAACTGATACCAGTCTGGAAATGTTATGCCAATAAAAGTATGATCAAGAAAATGTACCAAAATACTTAAATAACTCAAAGCAGAAAGATGTATTGTATGCATGTATAAGTACCTCAAATTTGTAAGTACAGTACAGAGTAAATATAATTATATTACACCACCTGTGGTAGAATAAAACTATGTACATTTCTAAGATAATATATTCAAGAGCTCTGTGCACTGCGGTTGGTTGGGTAAACAGGTACATATTCAGTTAGAAGCAGCCATACATTTGAACCAAAGTGAAACCACTTAAGTGAAATCTACATTGCTTGAATATCACATGACCTTCACCTTGACCCAGAGAGCACTCCCCCAGTTGGGCTGACAGAAGCCATAGAGACATTTGTCTGACCAAACAGCACAGATGTGAGAAGCCTTCAACAGTGACATCAGTTTGTTAATAAAAGGCCCTTTTTTTTAAAGAGGCATGTGAGTCGTGACCTGCGCCCAACACTCCCCCCTCTTGTCCACCCACTTGACCATCTGTCCCACGCTGGGCTCAAAGGAGATGAAGAGGCGTGTCGTGATGTGAGCTGTACCTGGCACTCAGCATCTCCATCTGCAGCAGGTACATAAAGGCACAAGCAAGAACCACAGGCCTGCAAATAGAAAAAAAACCCAAACACACATTTTGTATTCTGCACTCAGAAACCCAGTGGGTTCTCTTGTTTCATGTTGGCTTTATTTTTTGCTTTAGGTTACACTTTCATTATGGAGCAAATGTAAAGGAAGGGGTGTAATCATGTTGAACTGGCTCAAGTGAAGCTGTAGAACCATTTTACTCTCTAATGTGAACAATAGGGCACTTGCATCCATTCAAGGTCACCACCAGAGGGAGCCAAATAATTCAAGATACAACACGTCGAAACTGATTTCCAAATTAGAGCTTCAGTAAGTGTGCTATAATGAAATGCCCGCTGTCCATTAAGTGGAAAAAAGGAAATGTTGTTAATTAAAATGCATCTGTATTGTTGCTTATAGTGTGAACAGGAAAGCTGTAAAACATACATTATAGTACCCGTGTGTATTTATGTTAGGATCCATGTCCTTTTGGGTTTCTGTCTGGTGTGTCTTCTCCTGGTGTTATCTGTTAGGGCTCCCCCTGGTGTTCTTCCCCCTTTTTTGGTTAAGCACCTGACTAATTCCCCGCACCTGTGTCTCGTTTGCTCGTCACTCCCCAGTGTATTTAAACCCTGCCTCACACTTCCCTGGTGTCGAAACGTGACTATTTCATGCCTGAGCCAAGAACCCTGTATGGTAAGCCTGATCTGTTTTTTTTGTAGACACAGTTTTGCCTGACCACCGTTTCTTGCCCTAGCCCCTTGGATTTGTTCGCTGTTTCTCTGGTTTTTTACTCGGACTGTTTGACTACGCCTCTGGTTTTGCTGCCCTGGTTTTCTGACCCTGATTACAGACTTGTTACTCAGATTTTTGGCTTTGCGGATCTTGGATTGTCTAATAAAGATCATTGCCAGCACACACTGTCTTGCGCCTGGTTCCTGTACTGATCCTCACAGTATGTTTCGACCTCCATGGAACCAGCAGGCAGTGCACAGCTACAAGCGGCAGTGGATAGGCAGGATGCTGTGTTGGGGGCGCAACAGCGACAACTCCTGGCCATCTCGCAACATCTGCAGACGCTGACCCACAGCATGGCTGACTTGGCTGCTACCGTCAGAGGCAACCAGCTCACCCCCACTCTTCATCCATCTGCTCCCAGCTCCACCGCTCCTCTGACGACACATGAACCACGTCTTCCACCACCAGAGAAATACGACGGTGAGCCCGAGTCCTGCCGGGCCTTCTTAACCCAGTGTAAGCTCATCTTCAGCTTACAACCAGCCACCTTTTCCTCCGAGCACTCCCGGGTCGCCTACATCATCCAGCTTACCGGGAGGGCCAAACAGTGTGCTACAGCGGCCTGGGAAGCGGACTTGCCATGTGTCCAGAACTCTACTCGGCTGGCTGAGGAGATGAAGAGTTTTCGATTGGTCCAAGCACGGCCAGGAGGCAGGAAGAGAGCTGCTTCAGTTACGTCAGGGGCGCAGGTCAGTTTCGGACTACTCCATCGAGTTCCAGACGCTCACCACCGACAGCGGCTGGGGAGAACGTGCCCTGTATGATGCATTCCTCCACGGTCTCGCTGAATGCATCAAGGACGAGTTACTGACTGGGTTATCGAACTGGCTATCCGTGTCGGTGCACGCCTAGAGGAACACGGGGGCCAGGCCCACCCGAGCCCACACCGTCAGCCATCCCCTGCTCCCCTGCTTCAACCAAGGTTGCCTTCGGGGGCACCACGCCCCCACACACCCGCCCCGGAGGCAGAACCTATGCAGATAAATCGAGCCTGTCTTTCTAAAGAACGAGAAAGACGGATCAGAGAACAAGCGCGTCTATACTGTGGGGGGGTTGGACACTTCACGATCAGGTGCCCAGTAAAAGGCAATGCCCACGAGTGAGGAGAGGAGCGCTCGTGGGCGCAATGTCATTTGAATCCTCCTCGAAGCGCACCAGCCTATCAGAGACCTTAGAGTGGGATGGGGGTTCTAAGGGAACTAGGGCACTGGTGGACTCTTGAGCAGAGGAGACTTGAAGGTGGCTAAGCGCTGGGGCATTCCCTGGGTGGTGCTCTCTCAACCACGAGTGGTGGCCGCATCACCCATGCTACGGCTCCCCTAAAGATGCTAGTCTCCGGTAACCACCAGGAACTCATCAGTTTCCTGATCGTTAACTCCCCCTGTTCACCGTCATCCTTGGCTACCTATGGATGACCATCCATAACCCAGTCATTGACTGGGAGAGACACGAAATCATGGGCTGGAGCCCCGCCCGCTCGCAGACATGTCTTCGTCAAGCCCACACGCCGGTTCCAGTCGCTCAGACGGAGCCAATCCCTAATCTGGAGGAGGTCCCCCCTGAGTATCTAGACTTAAAGGAAGTCTTCAGTAAGGCACGTGCCACTTGTCTGCTACCCCATCGCCCATATGATTTGCCCCATTGATCTGAAGCCAGGGGCGACACCCCCTCGAGGTAGGCTGTTCTCCCTGTCGCTCCCCGAGACTGAAGCGATGGAGAAATACCTTTAGCAAGTCCCTGGCTCCCGGTATCATCTGCCCATCCTCGTCGCCAGCTGGGGCGGGTTTTTTTTTCACAAGGACGGTTCCCCTCGTCCTTGTATTGATTACCGCAGCCTCAATGATATCACTATCAAGAACCGTTATCCCCTTCCGCTCATGTCCACTGCCTTCGAGCTTCTCCAGGGAGCCACCATTTTTACCAAGTTGGACTTGCGAAATGCCTACCACCTTATACGCATAAGCGAGGGAGATGAATGGAAGACGGCCTTTAACACACCCACAGGTCACTGGGAGTACCTGGTTATGCCCTTCGGCCTAACTAATGCCCCAGCAGTCTTCCAGGGAATGGTAAACGACATGTTAAGAGACATGATTAATAAGTTTGTCTTTGTCTACTTGGATGACATTTTGATTTTCTCCCATTCCCCAGAACAACACAGAGCATGTGCGGCAGGTGCTAAAACGATTGCTGGAGAATCGGTTGTTCGTCAAGGCCGAGAAATGTGAATTCTCATGCACCAGCACCACCTTTTTTGGGGTTCAAGATTACAGCGGGAAGCATTGGCATGGATCCCTCCAAGGTCGAGGCTGTCACCGAATGGCCCCGGCCAGAAGACCGCAAGTCATTGCAGCGCTTCCTGGGATTTGCCAACTTCTATCAAAGATTCATCAAACTACAGCACAGTTGCTGCTCCTCTCACCGCCCTGACCTCCACCAAAGCCAAGTATTCCTGTGGCAGGGAAGCCAAGACTGCATTCCAGCACATGAAGAAACTATTTACTACTGCTCCTATCCTCATTCACCCAGACCCGGAGGCACAGTTCATCGTGAAAGTCGATGCTTCTAGCATTGGGGTGGGGGCCGTCCTGTCCCAGAGATCATCACAGGATGGAAAGGTTCACCCCTGTGCGTTCTTTTCCCATCGCCTAACCCCTTCAGTGCACAACTATGACATAGGCAATCGTGAGCTCTTGGCAGTCAAACTGGCCTTAGATGACCCCTTTCCTGGTGTGGACAGATCACAAGAACCTGGAATACTTGCGGACGGCCAAGCGGTTAAATCCTCGCCAGGCCAGGTGGGCCATGTTCTTTTCCAGGTTTGACTTCATCTGGCATATCGCCCAGGCTCAAGAATGTCAAACCCAATGCTCTATCCAGAAGGTTTGATCCACCGGGAAAGGACCCTGCTCCTGACACTATCCTCTGTCCAACATTTTCATTAATGCGGTTGACCTCGAGATTGAGGATTGTGTGAGGCGTGCCCAGGAGGGGTCCGCGGCACCAAGTGCATGCCCTAGTGGGTGCCTCTACGTACCCGCCAGTGCACGACCCCAGGTCCTTGAGTGGGGACGCGCCTCCAACCTCTCCTGCCACCCAGGGAGAAGTCACACATGACTTCATCCTGCGCAAGTTCTGGTGGCCAGAACTAAGAAGAGACGTGCAAGACTACGTCTCAGCCTGCTCGGTCTGTGCCCAAGCTAAGGTAAATCACCAACCGCCACAAGATCTTCTGCAACCACTACCCACTCCCAGTCGTCCCTGGTCACATATAGCATTAGAATTCATAACAGGTTTACCCACTTCCAACCACCACACTACCATTCTTTCCATCGTTGACCGGTTCTCTAAGGCCGTACACTTTGTTCCCCTCAACAAGTTACCTTCTGCCCAGGAAACAGCCACACTACTCATCCAACACGTAGTCAGATTACATGGCATTGTCTCAGACCGCAGTCCCCAATTCTCTGCTAGCTTTTGGAAAGCCTTTTGTGCTCTCCTTGGTACATCTGAGTTTATCCTCCGTTTCCACACCCAATCTAATGGCCAGACCAAGCAGGCTAATCAATCTCTCAAGACTGCCCTTAGGTATGTGTGCCAGAAACCCAGCTTCCTGGAGCCAGCAATTGCCATGGGCTGAGTACGCCATTAACAGGCACACCTCCACCTCGTCCAAGTTATCCCCCTTCGAGTGCTGTTTGGGGTACCAGCCTCCTGTTCCCGAGTCAAGAGAAAGAGGTGGGGGTTCCGTCTGCTGAGGCCTTCATCCGCAGATGCAGAAAGACCTGGAGCATTACACGCTCCAATCTGTTGAAAGCAGCTGCTTGGATGAAGGAACGGGCGGACAGGAGGTGTACTCCAGCTCCAGTTTATCTCGTGGGGCAACGTGTGTGGCTGGCTGCCAAGGACATTCCACTGAAGGGGCACATGCGTAAGTTGGCTCCTCGCTACATTGGTCCATTCACCATTATCAAGGTTATCAGCCCCGCTGCAGTCAGACTTCAGCTTCCCGCTACCATGAGTAAGATACACCCCACGTTCCATGTTTCACGTATTAAACCGGTGGTCACTCACCCCTTGTGTTCTGCCCCCTCCGCCCCCAGCATCATCGAGAATGGAGAGACATACAAGGTCCGGAGCCTCCTGGACTGTCGTCATCAGGGCCGGGGCCTTCAGTACCTTTTATTGACTGGGAGGGCTACGGTCCCAAGAAGAGAAGCTGGACACCGGCCAGGTTCATTCTGTACAAGGACATGATCAGGGACTTCCACAGGACTCATCCCAAACCACCTGTTAAAACGCCAAGAGGCGTTTCTTAAGGGGGTACTGTCAAGATCCATGTCCTTTTGGGTTTCTGTCTGGTGTCTTCTCCTGGTGTTCTTCCCCCTTTTTTGGTTAATCACCTGACTAATTCCCCACACCTGTGTCTCGTTTGCCCGTCACTCCCCAGTGTATTTAAACCCTGCCTCACACTTCCCTGGTGTCAAAACGTGACCATTTCATGCCTGAGCCGAGAACCCTGCACGCTAAACCTGATCTGTCTTTCGTAGACAGTTTTGCCTGACCACCGTTTCTTGTTTTTTTTTTTTTTTTTTTTTTTTTTTAACTCGGACTGTTTGACTACGCCTCTGGTTTTCTGACCCTGATTACAGACTTGTTACTCGGGTTTTTGGATTTGCGGATCTTGGATTGTCGATAATAAAGATCATTGTCAGCACACACTGTCTTGCGCCTGGTTCCTGTACTGATCCTCACAATTTACCCATTTCTCTACCCCTGACTCTTTCACTTATGTTTGTCTTAATTGTAATTTACTTCACTTAAACAATTGTTTGTATGCTTGTTTTGTATTATAAAGTCTGTGAAAAAAAAAGTACTTCAGCAATGAATGAAATTGAAAATTAAACGTTTAAAAACAAAAGGGAAAAAAAACAACCTAAACTGCTACAGTAAAGACTGGTACTGATCAAATTACCACAGGAATTTGGTGTAAGACTTTGGGCCCTGAGCAAAAAATTGTAGTTGGATCCTGCAATACATGTCCCAGTCATTATTTCCGAAGGCACTCGGAAACCAACCGGTAGCCTATGGGTTATAAATACGTTTTGTCGACTGATATGAATTAACTGATCCTGCTGGTCCTGCAGGCGGTAATTATTTGCGATTTTCTCTGGAGCTCCTAGACGTTACACTGGACGGTGCGCCTCCTCGGGCACACACCAGAGTAGTGGGAGTGTCTTCAGAGATCGTAGATGAGATCAAGATGGCTCCCCCCTACTCTACTCCAAATGACAGAATTACACACAATGCGTTTATCACCGACTCTCGTGCCAAATAGGATTGAAAGGGGATGTAAAGCTGCAGCTGCTCAGGCCCGTCCGTGTTTTGTCGGTTCACATTTGGGTAGGCTACAGTAGTTTCAATTTCGGACACGTGTACGCATGCGCGAGGTGTGTTTCTTCCTCGCGTCTAACGTTGCCGTGGAGTGAGAGCCCCAACGCCTCCGAAGCTAGTTTACAATTCGATAGTTAACGGGGCAGGTGAAGAGGAAATGAGTGAAAAAACCTTGACGTCGTTTGAAATTTGCAAACCCATTATTTTTTTTTGTATTTTATTGTATGCATGAATACAATTGCACCACTCCCCCCACATACACCACAAAAATAAAGGTTTCACAAATCCAAATCTGAGAGTGTGTTTAAATGTCTTGGAACATTTACTGTTATTCTTGTTCGGATTTGAAAAATCAGTGGGAAAAACAGTGATATCGTCCCCATTTGTGTTCCCACAAAGAAGAATAAAGGTTTCACAAATCTGATTGTGGGGTTCAGTTTCATTACGTCGTCTCACGCCTCGTCACAACAGTAAGCAACAGTAATAAAACAGCAGGAGAAACGGTCTCTGTGCTGTCGCGTATGGGAACCGTCGAAACGCACGCTGACTTCCGCGCCCCCTCAGTCCTCTCACTTGTCTTTGGCGCAGCAGCGCAGCGCGGTGCGGAGGGGCGCACAAGTGTAGTCAGCCAGGGACCCAGCTGTAATGTCGGAAAGTGGGAATCAGGAAGCCGCCGGGGCCCCGAACGGCGGCGGCAGCCCGACGACGCAAGCACCCCGACCGGACGTCGGCAACAAAGTGACCGTGGTGCTCGGGGCTCAGTGGGGCGACGAGGGGAAAGGAAAAGTTGTGGATTTGCTGGCACAAGACGCGGATATGGTGTGCAGATGTCAGGTTGGTTACCCACCTCCCCTCCACCTCTCACCCTCCTCCTCCTCCTCCACTACCATGCTGCATTCACTTGTTATGCGTCCGTGCCCGCTTAAGCTAGTCACAGGGAGTCCCCGCAGGTAATGTCCAGAAAATGCACCGCGTCTCCCCGGTGACAAGTTGTGTCGTTGGAGCCACGGAGCTAACGACAAGTGTGCTAGCTAACCAACATTTCCAGTCGTTTTATAGCTAATGTCACCTTGAATTCCTGCTAGCTGCTTAGCCCCTCACATCTTTAATGCTGCCGTGAATCTTCTCCTGTCGTGTGCACATGACAAGGAAGGTGAAGGTACCGCTTTTTAAAAACCCAACGTGACCAGGTGCAACAGTTCAGAACCGGGCTTCTGTGGCCAGCGTTAATGGTGCGTTAAAGCGGGGGACTTCGCTCGCCCGAGGTTCTGAACCGGTTCTGTTCATTCCGACTGAGCAGTTCGTTACGCGAGTATTATTACTCAGAGAGTCGTGTTGATATGTCCCTGCATCACCCGGTGCTGTGTTTATTGCACTATCCTGAGGCTGCGTTAGCTCCATTACTAACACTGTCTGATAAGGCACCATTTATCTGTCCTGTGATGAAGGTTAATAAATGAAATATTTTTTATTTTCTTTTTCTTTTTTTTTAGATCAGTCACAAGAGGAGCGGCAAATATGATTTAGTTCACAGGAAAAACGACCAAAAAGGAGCAACCGTTTGGGTGATCGATTACCCATTTCACTCCTTTTCAAGTGAAAGCTGTTAAACATACACTGCCACATATTTTCAAATTTACAACCCCTCATAAGTCTAAGTAATTAATGAGTAAGTTAGTGACACAGTGAAAGCCTGTTCTAGGTCAAATATTACTTCCTTCTCAAATATTATTTGTTGACTTATTTGTGCAAAATACACAATGTCCGTTTTTTTTGGGGGTGTTGCACATATGCTGTTTTCTGTTATTGTTGGTTGTCATTGTCATGTTACCTTATCAACCTGTAACGACCATGTGACCCCTCCACTAACTCCTTATCTGGACGTGGTGAGCTCTTGCCACTTTGTGTTGAATTTGCATGCACTCTGGTTTCCTCATACGCAACAGAGTGGACTGGAGACTCTGAACAGCCAGTGTGTATAGGGATGATTGCCGTCCCTTGACACCTGAATAGGAATAGGCGAGACAGTGAGGGAAAACAGGGCAGGGTAGACTGCATAAAGTGTTTTGACAGCATCTGTTACAATGGCCTGGAGCCACATGCTTAAACCATATCTGCTCCAACAAGGCTGAAGTCCAGCCAGCCTGTCGAAGACTGGTCATATTTGGTCTCTGATGTAATATACAGTTTACAGCAACAATGCATTTGTGAATAAGTCAGGTGAGTTCAGTTTGGCTGCGCTTGCACAGCAATGTGGAGCACTTCCTATTTTTGTGGCCTCGACTTAACGCTCAGCTAAGTGGCTCTCAGTTGTTTTTGTTGACACTTTGCCTGCCATGGAGTCTGTGCGTGTACTGTAGTGAAAGACAACTAAAGCAAACACAAGCGACTGCAATCTTTTTGCAACCTTCCTTTTTTTCCACAAATGAGGATGTCACAAAACACAGTACAGTACAGTTTGAGTCACTTTAAGACGCAGGAACCAGAAAATTTTCAAAATCTGACTCAGAAAGATTAATTGTCGGTTGACTAATTTCTGCAGTATGCTGCACTTTTAGGTTCTTTTTACTTTACTTTTCAAACATCAGATATCTAAATTTTGTCTTATCACATTATCACAGCCTTATCACAGCTGTACAATAATGATACCTAAATAAAATACACTCTAAATTTGTGAAGTGAATCAGAAGCTGTTTGAATACATGAAGAAAAGAAGGAATCTTTTCTTCATCACGTTTCTCACTTTGGGCTCTGGGTAATTGCTGTGTGTCTATTTCAAGTCTTTTTTTGTGTTTTTGACATTTAACAAGTAAAATTGTTGAGAAGATAATCAGCAGATTAATACATCCAGCCGTTCTGATCTTTTTCCTGGTCGTCCTCGCTCTGGAGTCGTGGGGACTATCCGTTGTCTCTGTTGATAACAAGTTGACATAACAGAGATTTTCCTCGGCCTCAGGGCTTCCTTGTTTCCACTGCCCTGCCAGGGCTGGAGATGTGTAAAAATACCTGGCTTCCTGGCAGTGGTCCCGCGCAGCGTCCCCTCATGCGAGTGAGCGGTGAAGTGCTGGAGCCCAATAGCGTTGATCTTTTTATAAAACAGGCCTCGCCAGCAGTCTTATGCGGTGTCCGTTACAGTCCCAGACCTCGGAAATCCTAGAAGTTACAGTTGGGTTTACAGTGGAGCTGCAAAACACGTCTCAGGAGATGGCAAGACAGTTGTGAAATATCACCACATTAAAAAACAGAAGGCGGAGATGATATGTTCCTTAAGCTACTGAGGAGTCAGACTAGAGAAATTACAAATTAACGTTTCTTTTTCTTTTTTTTTTTTTTTTTTTTTTAAAAAAAAGAGCAATCTATTACACTTAAAAGGTATCATAGTTGAGTCCAGGGGTCTTGATTGAGCTGGAAAACTGGAGCAAAGTTGATGATACTGAATGGAGGTTTTACTCAAGTATAAAACTGAATGAAAGCTGCTTAAAGTTCAGATTTCTGAAATGAGATTATGAAAATGTCTTAAAAAAGCAACTTATTCCAAGAAGCATAGCTGAAGTAGATTAAAAGGCTGTCAGACAAGCTCATCGAGTTATTTCCTGCCAAGAAAGTTTAGTCACTGTTTTCTGTTTGGCTGCCAGGAGACGTTTTATTTGCCATGTGTCATGTGAGGATGGAAGGTTTTCATGGATGCACATTTACCACACACAGGCCTCTGGCTAGTCCCATGCACATGGTGTACAGAAGTCAAAGCTACGTACCTACAGATGGACCCACTGACAAAAGTCCCTTCAGTTTCTCGAGCACAGGTGGTCGCCAACGCAGAGGCTCGAATTTCAGACCTTGAACCTATTCAGGAGGCGGTTTCTGTTTTCACCAGGGCACCCTGCTGCTTGGAGACACGGTGTTATGCACAACACGTATGTTCTATGCAAGATCATGAGCAGACGTTTGGTCTGGTTGCCAATCAGTAAGCACAGAGGTGTCCGGCATTAAATCAGTACAGCACCACTTTATGTTAGAAAAGTTGTCACCTTTTTTCCTTTTTTGTCTGACACTCACAGGCACTGGAAACAAGCTGTAAACGCACCATCTGACACGTTATCACCTTTGAGAAAGCAGGGATTTTCTTGAGCAGTTTCCTCACTTACACATCCTGCAGCCAGAAACATCTGCTTTCAGTAGCCAAAAAACAACACTTTGGACAATGTGCTGACAGTTGCGATGAACCGAGAGCAGTAATTGTCAGTGGTTTTCTCTGCATCAGCTAATTAGTAAATCAGTTCTAATGACTGTGACATTTCAGCCACGATAGTAACACATCTGCCCTTTCATACCAAAGCAGGGGACTGCCATACCCATGTTGATCCCTTGTCAGGAGAAGGGTCATGGTTCCAGATCAGGTAGCATGTCTTGATCTATTGACACCACTTTACCCACTTCGGACCACTTTGGACCTTTTTTTATTATAGTCTCAAAGATGGAGAATAGTCAGTGCTGCCACAGTGGTGCACAAATCACAGCACAAGAGCAGGAGATCGAGAATCACAAATTTAATTTCTCGTGATGGAAATAAGAGACCGATCACGAGACTGCTGGAGAAGTGGAGTTATGTTCTGTGGGAGGGATATAGTGGATCGTAAAAGTATCTAAAACGGAGAGGCATCTGCCCCCTCCTATGTTCCCCCGCTCCACCTTCAGGGTACTGCTGTGGCCAGGAATAACCCTGTGCGGTCAAAGCACATGCTGGGCTTGATTTATATCCACAGGGTACAGCACCAGGAACACGTCCTAGTCACAGGACGGACTAAGTTAAGTTGGCACCTCAGGTTGAGAGCAGAGACGCAAGCTGCAGAGGCATGAATGGATCTTCAGCTGCAAAAGAAAAACTCTTTTCTCACTTTAGCGTATTGGGCTTCACTTGTGTTCTTTTCACTGCTCGCGTCGTCCTCTTTCATCGTCTGTATGCTTTTAAGTCCATGAGCAGAGTGTAACCTCTCTTGACCGTGAATCACGAGGCAGGTCAGACTGTGACGCTCTCATCTGAGGACTCTGCGTTCCCTCCCCGGGCTCCGCTTTTGCATTTCTGTCTCCATTGTCAGCCGTGCTAAATCATGCACAGGCCTGTCGTCAAAGTCCACGTTAACAACCCGGAAACAAGTGTTGTCGTTAAATACCTGCTTGCCTGTTTGGCTGGTTATTACACTGAAATGTTTGTGTTACCCCGACATCTGGATGAGAACATCCATGAATCTGTTGGTTTGTTATTCAATCACTCCTTAATCCTTTTGCCTACAAATTGCCAGAAAAATGTAAAAGATGCCCATTTATAATATCCCACAGCTGAAGGAGAGATCTTCAGATGTCCTGCTTTTGTTCAGGTGACAGGCCAAAGTCTGACACATTTACTGACTCTGAAGTACCATTTTCTACGTAGGTGTCAGCAGCAGCCATTCTTGGGCGTAGGGACTCGAAGATTGTTCACATCGTGCCTGAGCAGCAGGGGTCAAAGCAACGGCAGATGTACAGCGCCCATAGACAGCAGCCGGCTTGTTGCTACTCGTGAAACTATTCAGCCTGCCCTCACCGTTCCACCAGACTAAAGTTGCAGAGCCTCCCCGTTAGCCTCCTGCCTCCTCTGCTTTTCTGTGTGCCTCTCCTCATTGCTCCATGTGTCTCCTCTCTGTCTCTGCAGGGCGGCAACAACGCAGGGCACACGGTGGTGGTCGACTCGGTGGAGTACGACTTCCACCTCCTCCCCAGCGGCATCATCAACCCCAAGGTCACTGCCTTCATTGGTGCGTAATGCACACAGATGCAAGCACGCAGAAACACTTCATGTTGGGTGCGATCTACACACACACACACACACACACACACACATTCTCTTTTCTCTCACTCAATCACGCACAATTCCAAGGGCGTCTTTCCTGGCAGAGATGCCTTTTATCTTGGCGCTCGTCACTGCTGTTGCAGCCTCCATTTTGACGACAGCCACAGTGGGCGTGATCGTCTTGACTCGGTGCCAGACTTCAGTTCACATCCCATCCACTCATCTGCAGTAACTTCATTAGCTAATGGTGTCTTAAGTCTCTCTGTCTGACTCCCGGTCCTGCACATGTGTAGCTGTATGATCTGTCGACACATAATCACATTTCTGCTCCTTCCTCTTCCACATATGACACTTTGATCATGTTTTTCTGCAGACTCAAACGCTCAGAGAGACTTGCTGTGGAGCGTGTCCAATATTGATTATTACTCTCATAGTTTAAATTTTATAACAATGCTTTCATTTTGGTGGAAGCTTTAATCCCAAAGTCCATGACAGCTAATTTATGGTCGGCACATTTAACTCTGTTTAAAGGAGGTAATCGCTGTTAGACGCAGTGACGAATGTTTGTGTTTCTCTGGAGATGTGTTTCCCTCTGTGAGTTCGACATCACTGTTTGGGGTTTGTTGTACTTTGGACAGGGACAGTCCGTCACTCATGGTTGGGGTTTTCTTCTCAGCACTGTCCTTTAAAATCTGCAAAAGGATTATTTCTCAAAGAGTGCAGATTGAACACCTCCTCCTTCATGAATTGACTGAATCAGGGTTGGAGACGTGTTTTTGTTGCTTACTCTGTCACTCTTCTTCCTGTATCTGTATGTGTGTGTTAAAGTACATTCATGGCCTCCAGCGCTGTGTTCAGGTCTGTCCTGTTCTTCAGCTGCAAATGGTTAATAACATCTGCGTCTCCCACAGTTACTCCTACAGCTTTACTGAAAGAGTTTTGGGGGATTTTTTCTGCATTTCTTACACTTAATTTGGTCAGATTAATTACCACAGTGCCTCCACTTAATGCTACCCAATTAAAAAGATAATTAATGCCATCTGTCTTAATACTCTTGTGAGCAGGCCATGTTTTTTTATTGATTCAGTCTGTGGAGTAGCAAAAAATGGAGAAGATAATCAAAATTGTTGCTGATTATTTTTGTCAATCAATGTATCATGTAAATCACATTAAATTGGATAAGTGTTAGTTAAAGTGCATCTTTGCACACGACCATCAAACTCAACATTGTTGTGTTTTTTTTCTGTTTCCTCAGGCAACGGTGTAGTGATCCATCTGCCAGGCCTGTTTGAAGAGGCAGAAAAGAACGAGTGCAAAGGAAAAAGTGGGTGATACATAGGTTTATTTTTAAAAACACTGCAATGCATAACAGGTAAAACAAGACTGTGTGTTAATGTGCAGCATGGAGACTGAGTGTGTATGTGTATGTGTGCAGGTCTAAAAGGCTGGGAGCAAAGGTTGATCATCTCAGACAGAGCACATATTGGTAAGTCCTCCCAGGACCTCCCCTGGACTTTCTTAAACTCGGTTTGAATGTATGTGTGGAAGAATGTGTGTGTGTGTGTGTGTGTGTGTGTGTGTGTGTGTGTGTGTGTGTGTGTGCGCGTGTGTGTGTTAGCCCTGCTTTCTCTGAGGTGTGTGAGAGTGTGTGTCCCCTCTCTCCCTCCTCCGCAGTGTTTGACTTCCACCAAGCAGTTGATGGCGTTCAGGAACAGCAGAGGCAAGAGCAAGCAGGCAAAAAGTAAGAGACCTGTTGCTGTGAAAAAAAATGGCTGCCACACACACAAACAAACACACACACACACACACACACACACACACACACTACGTTCACAAACACAGAGGGAGAACTCAAATCAGTTACCGCATCTCTCTGAAAAGAAGTTGAGTTATTTTCCCAGACTTGTATTGACTCTTATGAGTCACCGCCCACACCCAGAGATGGGAAAACACATTTTGTCTTATGATCAAATGTATGTCAACAAAACTCCAAAGAGTAAAATCGGTGAGTGCAGTGAGTCATAATCTTATTGTTGAATGTAATAGCCATTCCAGGACAGACACAGCCAGAGACTAGCTTGTGAACATAGTGGAGAATCTCACAGCTAAAGAGCCAGATATTTCCCTCAGGGGCTGTTAGAGGCCAAAAACAGAGGCGGAAAGAAGGTCAAAACATTCTCAACAGACAATCTGTAATTACGATGGAAAGAAAATCTACATTTCATCCATTTATCTTCACCACCTACATGTACATAAATGTCACTCCACAGTGAGTCATGTTGGTAATCCAAACACTGCTCTGCCTGGAGGAAAGGTCAGAGGGCAGACACGCACTGAGGGTATCCACCCTGGAGCAGGTGGAGGTTACGAACAGCCGACGGAGAGGCTGGCGAAGCTCCGTCACCAAGAGACTGAACAGAATGTCAGGTTCCTGTTCAGGGTCAGATATTGAGACTCTTTACAGTGTTTTCATGTAGGAAACGCCAATATAATGGGAGGATTTTCTATTCCACACCGTTTTACAACATTATTCGCCCAGGCAGTGAACCATACCGACCTATGTGAGGAATGTTAAGCCGAGCCTGAGGACCGTGCAGAATATTAAGCTCAAGAGAGTCGCAGTGTATTCCTGTTCAAAGCTGCATAGTGTCTGACAGCTCAGCAGCCAAAGCCCCAAACTCACAGCCAGCTACACTGTGTGTGTGTGTTGTGTGTACGTGTGTTAGAGAGAGAGAGAGAACGCATTTTCACCAGGGAGCCTTAATGGCATGGACATTATAAACATTCAGCAGATTGCTCGATGGGCTGGTGGATTTGCAGCTCTGCTGCTGGAAGTCGGAGCTTAATACAGTCACACAGTCTACGCTGATGGAATGTTAAAAAACATATGCTTGAAATTAGTTCAAGTTAGTTTTTTGTATTTGTACATGAAGGTTTGTGGTCTCTTCACATTCACAAAAAAAGATGTAAAAGTAACGGTTACTTACACTTTTTTATTGGTACTTTTACTCACGTGAAGGATCAGAGTACTTCTTCCACCACTGGAAGCAAGTCTCCAAAATGTGTTGACTTGTCATTCATGCCCTGAGTGCACATGGTGACTGGATACTGCAGGTTCCACTCAGGGCTGCCACTAATGATGAAACCGAGTAACCACAGACCATCTTTGGCTATTTCCATGCTGTAGTTTGAGTGTGGGGTGAGCAGATTTTGCTGTGCCAAGCCTTCCTTTTAATAGCCCGGGTTACACGAAGTACATGTTGAGTATCATATGTGCAGTAAATGGTTAACTACCTTAAATATGTTATGTGAGTGGTCCTCCTCTGTTACCCTTCATGCATAGGGGCCATACTGAGTCAGTTAAAAGCCTACTGAGTTTCAAGTGATACATCAGTATGAAGATATTTAATGTCTGCTCACGACAATAAAGATGCAAAAGAAGTGACCCGGTGACAGTGTTGAACTTCTGCTTTTGGTCACTTAATAGATAACCGAGTGTCAGAATTGAGCCTGGAAACCTTCAGATAATATTTCATGAACCATGACACTGTAAAAAAACAAAAACCTGTGTTGTAGAATGACATTCCATGCCAACGCTTTTTCTATTGTTCCCTCTCTCCTGTGTCGGCTCTGCCCAGTCTCGGAACAACGAAGAAGGGGATTGGTCCGGTGTACTCGGCCAAGGCAGCACGAAGTGGCCTCCGGATATGTGACCTGCTGGCTGACTTCACTCAGTTCTCTGAAAGGTCTGTCCAACAATGCAGGATTAGATCTCTGGGGTTCTAATGAAATCTGGATGAGTAATTTTTCTCAGCGTGTTAATGATCTCCAAAGACCATTGGGCACTGAGTTAGGATTACTAATTACTTAAAGTGTGTATAATGAAATTGTTTATTGTTTATTGCCCCTCGCCCAAGATGAAACTTCTGTGAACAAACTCTTACACCCTGCAGCAGCTCGGCTTCAAGCGGGTGTTTTCAGCCTTACAATAACAAAATGCCGTGGGCGAATTGCTCTGACGTACAATCCGTGAATTTTCAGTTTGAATGACATGTTGATGAATTTAGGCTTTAGGCTTTTCAGATGCCAAAACGGTGCGCACCAGTTTGTAATACTCACCAGACAACATACCGGCCTCATTTTACTGAATGATGGTTGTGAATTATTCTACCATGTGATTCACAACAGGTGAATCACCACAGGTCAGAGATAAAAGTTTACTGATTAAATGCGACCAGTCAGCATACACTCCTTATGTGGTTCTAAAGGAAACAGCAGAAAACTAGAGAACTTAAAGGAGCACATTTACATTGTGTATAATCACACCCCCCCCTTCCCCTTTTTTATATCTGTTGCAGGTATAAAGTATTGGCCCAGCAGTACAAGGCTATGTACCCTACTCTGGAGATTGACATAGAGGGAGAGCTGGTCAAATTAAAGGTAATAGAAATGAAACACTGGAAATGAAATTCTCCTGGAAATATCAAAATGTCGTATTTGCAGTAACATTTGCCGGATTGTGTTCAGGACTATGTGGAGCAGATCAAGCCCATGGTGAGAGACGGTGTGCACTACATGTACGAGGCTCTGCACGGTCCTCCAAAGAAGATCCTGGTGGAAGGAGCCAATGCAGCGCTGCTGGACATCGACTTCGGTCAGTACATTGCCGTGTGCGTGTGCGAAGCGTGCATGTGCACCGCTGTTCAGCACGCCTCAACTCTTAACTAGTGTGGTATCGTGTGTATTTTCCAATTACCCTTCTGATACGGAGCCAACTTCTTTTTGCTAACCTGAGAATAAATGTCATTTCTAATTGCAAAAGCGCTGTTGAGTGCATCTCCAGTGACCCGGTGACGTTTACCCTGAAACACTTAAGCTTTGTGATGCTCTTTACAAAAGCCTGCTCGGAGCTCAGACTAGGAATTATGGTAAGTTTGCAAACTGCTACTGACGCGCTCTGGCATCTGGGCTTGACGTGCACGCTCACAAGTTAAAACCACTCAACGCCACCTGTGCATGAGCACGAAGGCACCCCGTGTCAGTCAGTCAGTAAGAATCACAGAGTAATCATTGAAGCCACAAAAAGCTTTTAAAGGTTGATGTTTGAAAGCATGACAGTCGTATATTTCCTCTCAGATAATGACACACCAGATTAATCACACTAATCTTTGGGATGTTGTAGTGTGTCACAGACCACTCAGTACTGAAAACAGCGATCGCCGAGAGCAAATTAAATCACAGTCATTGCTGCTTATTATTAAATCATCGTGCTTGTAATAACTGGTGGTGTCAGGGGATAGTGTCCTGAAACACTGATGGTTAAACAACCTCTCTATCTGACTGGCTACATCTCTACTTGTGTAGAAATCGCAGTCGCATCACTCTTATCGAGCCTTATTTTGGAATTTGGCAGCATGTGGGGCATCCATGTTTAGCTAAAGAACTCTTGGAAAGGAGACATGGCTGCTGATGGACACGCTGGCTGCTGCAGAGATTGAACCCGTTCTTCTCTGATTACACCGGGGATGATGTGCATGTTGGCAGTTTCCACCTTCTGAGGCGTGGAAACCTCGGCCTGGAATCCTTGTTTGCTTTTATTGCTGCAGTTGAAATACAGTTTGGTTTGACAAAAGGTAGAAGACCGGTAAAATTGCTTTCTACTGCACTGAGTGTTTTGTTCTTCAGGCAGCCCAATTATCGAGAAGCCGGTTAGCCTTGAGTCAAATTCAGTCGCAGACTCACAGCAAAGCATTTGTTTTGATCGAGTGAAGTTGCGGGTTTTGAAGCAGCGAGCATATCTAAAGGTATTAGCCAAGTGAGGTTTAATGTGTGGTGACTGAAGGAAGAGGCAGGTCGGAGCTTTAGGTCGTCTTTAGTGCGTCCAACTACATCATGACGAGCACAAATACAAACTTATTGGCCATGTAAACACAGGGACTTGTTTGGAAACAGCTCCTCACCTCCATTATGCCAAGCTCATAGGTGAAAAAAGAAAGTTAAATACATTTTCCATTCAGGTCTGTTTCATTTATTTCATTCATGTGTTCATTTATTATACATGAAGTCCTATCTAACATGGAAAGGTGGGTGTCAGGTGCACTTTTTTCCAGTTGCATGTTTGTTCAGCCAGTATTTACAGCATAAAGGGAAAAGATGATCAGTCTTCATGCCCCCATGTCATTGCAGGAACATACCCGTTTGTGACATCGTCCAACTGCACGGTGGGCGGGGTGTGCACGGGTCTTGGCATGCCGCCTCGGAACGTCGGGGAGGTCTACGGCGTCGTCAAGGCTTACACCACCAGAGTGGGCATCGGAGCATTTCCCTCGGAGCAGAGCAACGTAAGAGGACGCACAGAAACTTACACCAGAACACCTATTTTTACAAAGCATAAAGCTCAAAGGGTGTGGATTAAGTGTAGGAAAATCACCTTTTAAATAACAATTAAATACTGTAGGTTTACAACTTACTTTCAGTCGATCAACTAATTGATTGTTTGGCTAGTAGTTGCACCTGGTTTTGACAAGCTGACAACTTATTAAGTAGTTTTATTTGAAACAGCGCCACCCAGAGGAGGTTTTCTACACTGACCAATAATCTTTGTAATTCATTTGTCACACTCAGTAAATCTGTGGCACCTGCTCATGACTGACATGATGCCTGACCACAGACTGTTTAATGCTGAATATTTTTGGTGTGTCTTGCATCAGCCATCCCGTAAAGTCACAGTTAGAAGCTCTGCAAACATTTACAGAAAACTCTTCCAGAGAGCTGAGACTGACGGACAACCTGCACTGTTTTTTCTTCAGGAGATTGGTGAGCTGCTTCAAACAAGGGGCAAGGAGGTGGGCGTGACCACAGGCAGGAAGAGACGATGTGGTTGGCTCGATCTGGTGCTCATCAAATATGCACACATGATTAATGGCTTCACTGCGTGAGTTTTGAGTGTTTTGAGTGTTACATACTGTATATAATATATCTCTATATCAGAGAGTTAGACCATGGTTTACAAAGAAAAAACAGATCAAAACAAAAAAAACCTATTCCGATTCCTATCCTCTTTCAGTTTAGCTCTCACCAAACTCGACATCCTTGACGTGTTCTCAGAGATCAAAGTGGGCGTAGCGTACAAAGTCGACAACCAAACTATACCTCATTTTCCAGGTGAGCTGCTGTGTGACTGAAAGCTTCTTCTTGAAGTGAGTGAATGAGTGAGTGAATAATTCAAAGGCTAACAATGTTGTTAAAAACTGGTTTCTTTACTGTTCTACATGTTTTGCTCAGGATACTTATCATTTAATAACAAGTGTCTCTCAAATAGACGCAGTTGTTTTCATCTGTTGTCTCCCCTCCAGGTGGATCACACTGTTACTAACTTTTGAAATTAGGTTATGTCTGTTTCCTACTTTTCCTCCACCTCCAGTCTGTGTGATTATTTATGGCAAGCTCCATTTTAAGGCATAAACATATTGATCTATTGTCATGGCTGTTTGATTGTGGTCTGTTGTAAAGCTAATGGTGTGACATTACCGCCGCCCCCCCCAAACCCTTCTTATTGATTCTGTGCTAGCCAATCAGGAGGTACTGCACCGTGTGGAGGTTCAGTATGAGACGCTGCCTGGCTGGAACAGCGACACCTCGGCCGCTAGAAGCTTTGAGGAGCTTCCTGAGAATGCCCAGAAATATGTCCGCTTCATTGAGGAGCACGTGGGAGTGCATGGTACAGTATTTTCATTGATTGATTATTTGATTTTAACCTGTTTTTAACCTGTTCCTGTGGAAGAAAGGAACACCAACCTCTGCTTCTCTCTTTTCCCTCAGTGAAATGGATCGGGGTGGGCAAGTCTCGGGAGTCCATGATCCAGCTGTTCTAGATGGAGGGAGGAGAGAGACATGAGCAAAGGAGATGCACAGCAGCGAAACAACTGTACCCCCATCCCCTCCATCCAACCCCACTCACACACAGCCTACCTACCTGTCTCAACTCTCCTAAGGAGACACGGCCACCACGTCTGTTCTAAATGCTTTACGCCTGTGTATCATCAGACTGTCCCACGTTTCAGCCTGGACCTCTCTGGATCACACTCCCATCAGACTGACCTCCCTGTATGAGCGTCTCCATCTGCAGTTCTTCTTTTAACTATTTTAAACTGTTAGGGATAACAGTTCCACGGTCGAGTCCCTCTTCAATTTGTACCTGGTAAATTGTAGCCCTTTATTTCAGACGTACAACACACTCGGCAACACCAGCTGCCCTCAGGTCTGAGAGAGGACGCGAGGGAATGTACTCGGCAGACACAGACGGGGGATCACTGCCCGCAGGAACTGTCCGCAGTTTGTTGTCCCGATGTCAGACTTTGCTCAAGTGTATTTTTGTTAATCTATGCTGTGTTTTAAATGCGCTGTGCCAGTCCGGTGTAAATCAGTCAGTAAAAAAGTTTTAACCTCGGCACTTCAGATGCTTTGGACAATATCTGCTTCATGTTTTATTCTACCAGGTGTACAACGCATCCTGACTTGATAAAGGGATCCTTTAATATTTTAAACATGTCTGTCTATGTTTATTTTTTCATTGTCAGACAAATTTTAAAGAGTTTTGCTCATAATTTGATGTTGCAAGAAGCTGTTTTCACTCAGTGCCATCAGTGAAATGTTTAAGCACATCTTCCTGTGCTGTGGAAAGGCTCATCGCTTTTTAAAAAAAATTATCCTTCTGTTTTGCCTTATAATTACCCATTGACATACAGTATTTCCCTCAGCCCAGAGAGTGATTGTTGTTTTATAAAAACAAACTAATAAGGTCGAATATACATATATTAGACCAGTACTTCTCAAATAGTGGGGTTCGCCCCCCTAAGGGGGTGCAATGCGATGCCAGGCGCGTGTGACGCGGGGAACATGCTTTTTTTTTTTTGCCGTACTCGATTAAAGTGTAATTGCACATCCATTATAATAGTTGGCAGTGGCGCTCTCGTAGTCAAAGTGTGTAGGGTTATTTTTGCACCGAGCAAGCGAAGTGCAGTATATAAACTTTTTTAAAAAAATTGAAATGGTATGAAAAAAATGTGGGAAAAAACAGATAATGAGACAAAACAAAATCACCTGAAAGCTAAGACGAGGAAATCTGACGAAGCGTATTTAGCGCTTAGCTTCACTGTGACTATGGGGGAGACGAGGGAAAATGCTGTCAGCGGACAGCATGAAGCATGAAAAAAATGTTAGTTATTCTTTGTTGTAAATTAAACTCTATTTCTTTCTTTGTTTTCTTTAATGTTAATAAGGATACAATGTTATGCAGCGGTGTACAATTGTATAGACAAATGATACTATTTATAGGCGCGGTGGAGAATGGGGGGGGGAGGGGCGTTACAGAAAATAATTGAGAAACACTGTATTAGACCAAGTTTCAAGCAATTGCACGTCTTTATTTGTTTAGCTGTAGGCTACGCTAAAAGTCGGCAGCTCCTGTTTGATCTAACCTTTGGAGCCAGCGCGGGCAGTGAGCGAAAAGCACGCAGGGTAATTACTCGCACAGAAAATGAGAAGGCTAAAATCCGCAAGGCAGTCAGAAAACTTAATAAAAGAGGATAACAAGTGTTAAAGTGCCGACCAAAAATATCAAAAAAGGCAGTTTAACTCATTGCCGTTATTCAAAAGAAGAGAGGAGTCGCCTGAAAATGCTTCTAAACCAGTTAGGGTGGCGACAAACCGGCGCAGTTGCGGCGCTAACGCTAATGCTAGCAGGAGCAAATGAAGATGACCGCGGCAGCAGCTAGCATTTAGCCTGGTTCATGAACAGGAGTAGGGGACCACCATGGCAACAGGAGAACAACCCAGCAACAGAACAATGAGCTATAGGTGCCCCCCGGTTTGCTTAAGAACCTGGAGGACCCTATTTTTTTCATCCGTTGCCTGATAAAACTGGATATAACAAGTTCATTGAGGAGTTGAAGGTGGCTCACGCACTGTACTGGCCCAGACATGAGGAGTAAAAGCCGAATCAGGACATAGTGATGGTGTGGAGTGATCTGGACAACTTGATAAGGTAAGCACCCATTTGTCTATTAATTGGCCACTGTCTAAATGTGTTTTATTGGGCTGGTGTGTGTGATTGTTGTTATTTATTGTTGTCTATCTTAGACCTTTGGAGAAATGAACTGCTGGCTGTGCTGTAAGCCCCATGTGGAGATGTGGACATTTCTGTGTGTTGTATAGAGTTGCCAAAAATAATGTCAAAGTATTGTCGTAGAATTTATGGTATGCAAATTACTCCAAATTGGGGCCTATAGGCCCGTATATGGTGTGCGTGACGTCATGCGTCCCGGAATCTGCGCTCGCCTCGTCACCCCCTCCGCTCTCATTTGCACTATGCGTTTCAGCAACATCTGATTTACAAATTAAGCACTGGCTATTGACAGATGCAGCAGTTGTCGGTCTGTGTGTGTGTCTATCTCAACGACCTTAAATTGCCTGCTTCCTAAAATTTGCAATTGTTAGAAGCAAAGCTGCTCCCATTGAAAAACTAAGTAAATCATTCACATACCTGCTAGAAACTGATTCATTGATCCCGTCTGCCTCCTAGTGGTGATTAAGAAGAATGAAAGCAGTGAACTGGGATCATTCATTCATTCATGCATTTCTATCTGCTTTTCTGAACAGTGTTTGATATCTGTGACTCTCCATCTCTATTTTTCAAACAATCAATGTGGGTTTTTTTTTTCCTGCTGCATTACCTGCACATTTATCCCTTTACTAATTTTTCTTTCATTGAATCCTCTTTAACAGACTCCCTCCTTACCATCTAGTTGAAACTGAATGAATGTTTTAGGCTACATACACAACATATATCACAAAAACATTCAACACATATTGTGTTATCTATTTGTTTCCTATTTAACCAATTTTATGTGCAATTTCCCTCAATTTATTACCACTGAAGCATTTTTTTCAGGTTGGAAACACCCTTAAATTCTGGTGTCTCTGGAAAGATTGGGTTCTCTACAAGAATTTAAAATAAAATTCTCTGGGTTTGAACAACGTTTGGTTGGTATCTGTGAGGTTTTGAGACACAAAAACAAAGCACAACAAAGAACAAAGCTCCTAATTCAGTATGAAATTATGAACAACACAACAGACACACTCACAACACACAGCACAACGTGCAGATTCACGTGTCATGAATATTTTCACTTCCCAGTGATGCTGTTACATTTGGCCTTTAGATGATTTGTTTCTTGACAAAAGGCTTTTTCTCACAGCAGAGTCATCGCATTAGGAAAAGCACAGGTGTTTGGTGATAACATTACTGCCTTTGTCAGGTTTTCAAGTGAGCCATGACAGTGCAGCCATCACAATAACATGGAGAGGAAGGAGAGAGCTAAAAATGTTAAGATGAGACTGAGAAGTTTGAAAGTCTCGCAGATGACCAGGAACATGTTCAACAGATGTGTTGGTGAAATGGCCTCATTTGTTTGTCAAATGTGAGGGGGAATTACCTTTGTCTGATCCACAAACAAAACCTGTGGTCGACTATGCTTTTGAAGCTACAGACTGCATATTTGGCCTTGTGGCTCAAATACATGAGGCCTGTGTGCTCTGCATATATATAGTGGTACTACTAGCTGACCTGTCGCACTGTCAGTGCAGCGTATTTGAAGAGAGGATGAGTGCAGTGTTTTAACCACACCAAATAAATACAGACATAAGATAAAATGCAAATACTTTAAAGATAGCAGCATGAGGTAAAAGAATGCAACGGTCACACACAAAAATCTGTTCTTTTAATACAATTTCCATCAATATAGTTTGGTGTCATGGTCTCGTCATACATTTTTTTCACAGAATTATTTTTAGAGTTCATGAAAGACAGTGCTGCTGCACAAAAAAGTATAGTGAGCTATCTGTGATATGACAGTATAGGATAGTGCTGGGCGGTATGACCAAAAATTTATATTGCAGTATTTTTCAAAATTATAGTGGTTTCATGCTATTTGACAGTATTTTTTTTTCATGCACGACTGGGAGTTAACCTAATTTTCTAATTTTGAGAATAATTACTGCAGTAAATTGGCTTACAATTACCTATTTTACTGTCATGAGGAGTGAATATTGTAGAAAAACATTAATGTTCACACTAGTATTAATAGAGGTTTGCATGGCTCCACAAAATGCTGCTGTTCACAAGGTGAACAGGTGGCACTTATAATTCTAATGAAGTGATGGAATCAGAATGCATCACTGCTGCAGTCAAAATACAGAATTTATGCACTCTTTATACAGGAGCAAATTGCTTGTGTTGCCTCCTGTGGCTACAACTTTAGCCCGACAACATTTGCATAACATGATAGTTTGATCGACGTCGGATTTTGTTTATAGCTGAAGAACCTCCATACCAAGGACACGGCTCCTCGTTTTGGGACCAGTTCTTCTGTTTCATTTTCTGTTCGTTCTGAAACTTCAGCTTTGCTACTTTCTCCGGGGTTGTTCGTTTTGTTCACCGCTCAGCACAGGCTGTGCTCTCGCATGCTGCTTGTTTGGTGCAGCTGCAAAACAGCCCCCTCTCAAACAATGGCGGCTACACACTCACCAGTATTGGGGTATATGAAAAATTCATATCATAGGAAAAAAAACACTGGTATTCGGTATGAACCGGTATACTGCCCAGCACTAGTATAGGACATGTCTGTCCTCAAGTATCCTCCCATAGCCTATGAATGTTTTCTTCTTGAGCACTGGAGGGAGCCATTCAACTGCAAATGGCTGTGATTGTTATACCCTTGTTCATGAACCACCAGCAGCAGACGTTGGTAGTTCCCTCCTCAACAGTCTTTTATGATTGGTGTCATGAAGTCACAGACACCGAGAGGGGTTATGGATGGTTTCAAAGACTGTGCAGCCGAAAGCCGAGAAGTCACACGCAGCTAAAATGAGGCAAAAGAACGTTTCCATCGGTCTCCCTCCCCCCTCTCTGTTTATGTTTACTATTAATACTCTCTATTGGCTTTGACCACAGCCTCACCTGCAACTCATTTCCCTGCCCTCACCGAGCTTCCTCTCTCCATTTGACTACATCTGAAAAGCCCAGCAACCTCCAAACGCCCCACAAACACACATATATGCAGAATTTGCACAGATATACAAAAGATTGCCTGATGCAGGATTTTTTCCATAAACTGGACATCAATTGTCTGGGTGCACCAGACTCCACAGCTGCCCAGAGTGAGGTCATCTTGTCAAATAAACTGTGTCACCTTGAAGTACACACAAAAAACACCCACCACCCCTCCACACACAAACACACACTAACACTGACATCTGGCACGAAGCCTAGGCTTCCTAAGTATTGTGTGACTATGTTGATGAGAGGCTGGACGCTGTCACAGCGGGCTGGAGGGCACCACTGCCCTGCCATTTGAGTCGGGGCAGCGCTAATTTTGTGACCAGGCGCCCCTCCCTCCCCTTTACCCCTCATCATCTATCACCTCCTCCCCCTGCCTCTTCTACCACTCATTCAATCCTCTCGACCCTCCAAACTCAACCTCAGTGCCCCACCAACAAACCCCTTCATCCGCTCTATGTGCTGCCGCTGCCCCTCCTCCTCCTCCCTCCTTCATTTGAATCCCGCAGTGAGGCCTCTTTGTGCAGTGGCTGCTGCTGCATTGTTGCCGCAAAGGGAAGCAGAGTAAAAGGACAAGCAAATCAGTTTCCACCTTCGGCCCACTGTGGTGTTGGGACACGCGCGCTCCGATGCACTCACCTACAACTGCACAAACAAGATTCGTGCGCTCTTTCAGGTTGTTTTTGCCTCTCTAAACACTTGTCACAACTGAACTTCATTCCTCTCAGTGTCCATGACCTCTGACCTGGAAACAAAGGCCTCTGAAAGAAAGCACGTATCAACCACGTATCATGTCCTTGAATCTCTGCCACCTAATGTTTGCTTCAAGTGTCATACTTCACTATGATCCTACAAATTCTGTGTTATAACTGTTTTATTTTTTGCCTTATGGATGCACCACAGTAAGCTGTAAACACAACCCCAGCCAGAACGATAAAGTTGAGAGGCATCAAAACTACGACTATGAGCTGAATGATGCTAAAATGCAGTGGTTTGTAAGTACAAGCGATAAAATTATTGATGAGCTTGACGTAGCAGAGGTGCCTTATTTCCTGGGAGTTTAACCCCAGCTCGTGTTGCTGTCTCTGTTAAGGTGGTCTGACTCGTGAGCAAAGGTCAACGCCTAGTAGCCCTCAGGTCACACATGTTTTTGCCCGGGCAGCACATCTGCCACATTTTCCTACATTCCCACATTTAACAGGGACATTCCACAACAAAGCACTGTGAAAATAAAAGTTCAACATTTGAAATACATACATGCATATATATATACTTTTTTACTGGAGCTTGGAACATTTTGCTCCATTGCCCAGAACCTCAATGAGCTCTTTTTTGTTCAGATTTGTTCAGTTTTCCAACGATTAAACTCATCATGGTGTTTCATTTCCCACGTCTCACTGAGCACTACCGTACCGTTGAGAGGCTGGTTCAAATCCAGGTATTCATGAGGGTGAGTCTGACAGCTCTGTGCCACTTCTGCAGTGCTCTTGAGCAACCCAGTCCCTCTCTGAGGAATGTGTGGCCATAAAACCCACAAAGTTGTTTTTGCTCACCGTCCCACTTGACCCCCCCTTCACCTGCTTCAGTTCCTCTCTCCTCCTCTTTCCAGCCCCTCCCCCCTCCTCGGCCCCTGAACTGTGGCCGCTCTGTAAAAGAGCCTGTACGCAGCAGATGTGTGACGGCCGACACTGTTAACAGCTGTCGGCTCTTATATCAGCTCCTGGTGAGTCTCTCAGCCCCGCACCGCTGACCTGTATGTCCTCTGAGCAACAATCGACAACAGTGGTGGCACAAACTTCATTTAAGTGGCGGTAAAATCTTTTGAATGTACCCAAAAAACAACTTAGAACATGCACTGTAATGTTGTGTGTTAGAAATATTGGATCATGGTGCTGTATTCAACATTTTTTTTGGAAACTTTCAGAAACTTGACAGTGAAATTAACACACACTTCATGCAGCGTTCGGCCAGGTGTGTGGAGGTGTGAAAGTGGGCGGGACTTGAACGTCTGTCACTTGTCTGTCCTCCCGAGGAGAGCATGCAGCCTAGCCTGTCACCCCCCCAACCCAGTTCTCTCCCCTGAAAACTCACTCATGTCTGGCCCAAAACCCCAAGCTCGGACCCTGCTCCCAGCCTGGGTCTGATTGGTTCGACCCCCCCCCCCAACTCGACTCTAACCCCGGGTCCCAGCCTCTGGCCCTGAGCTTTTACCTTCTTCCCAACCCAGCTGCTGTCACCTTCCCAGCCGTCCGGCCCGGCATGAGAAGCCTAGCAGCTGTTGATCAATGGGCAGCCGGAGCCAACGCCTGCCTGTCCCCTCCCCTGACCTCCTACCCTTACACATACACACGCACACGCACGCACACACACACACACACACACACGCTCCCCAGGGAAGCAACAGATGGGGGTCAGCCAGAGGAAAGGGGTGTGGTGGGGCTACAAAGCGTTGGGTTAGGTGTGTGTCCGGTTCTGTATCTGTCCGTCTTTATGTGTGCATGTGTTTGTCAAACAGCTCATTCCCCCATTAGACAGATAGATTGACACATGTTTCTATGTGTGTGTGTGTGTGTGTGTGTGTGTGATCTTATGTGTGTTGAGGGGCTGTGGCTGGACATTTGCTTAGCCGTGTGTCTCCAGTATGGACAGGTGTTGGTGTCAGCAGTGTCCAGACTCATTTCGGCAGCTGCTGCCACCCCTCTTCTCCCCCAAGTTCTCTCCTCTCATGTCTCCCTCCCTCCCCCCTGACAGATGTAGCCACACCACCACCACCTCTCAGCTTTTTATGGGCCCAGCCTGTTTTGACTTTAAATATTTGCCCAGGAGGCGCTTGCTCTGTTTGGGTGAGGAGGGGGTTGAAGAGGGATGGGGCAAACTCTCTCTCACATACACATTTCCCTGTGTATGAATATGCACACCTATGTGTACCTCCCCACCCCACCCTATGTGTTTGCACACACCTGTATGGGCAGAGACTGGCAGGTGGTTTCATTTTTTTTTTTTTTGTCTCACCTGAATAAAAGCGGACAAACTGCTAACACAGTCCACCCATGGATCTGTTACCCCGATGGTGAAGATAAGATCCGCTGGCAGCTGGGAAAAAACACCAGGAGCCGACAGCTGACGGCAAATGGATGTTTAGAGAATTGGGATTTTATTGCACCTCAGAGAATCCTCACCTGTAGAAATCACAAATCTCTCATTTTACGTCAGTTACGGCACGTGTAGAGTGTTGAAGATGAAGGCACTGCTGAACAGTAATGACACATTATTATTGTTATTATTATCATTATTGTTATGTCAACAGCACAGCTGTACTCAAAAATTTAACTTCAGATATATGGGACTTCCTGATTCTCTGTCAGGATATACTGTGTCAAAAGTGCAACCAAATAACTCCTCCTAAGTTTTGAAGCGACTGCACGTCAGAGGCACAGAAAGAAACGAGGAATCATTTATTAGCTACACCTGTAGTCTTCATTTTCATTTTTCATACAAAGACAACATCAGCAACACTGTGCATCAACAAACGCTAATCTCAAGGTGACACATGCGGCGTGAAGTGTTGCGTCTTTCCAAGAAAAAAAAAATCTCCAGCGAGCGACGAAAAGCTTCTGCTCGTGATTCATCGGAGAGAGGGAGAGAAAGGAGCTAGAGAGGAACGTGGGTATAAAAGAGTGATATGCAGTTTGGGGTTTTGGAGTTGAAAGATAATTAGAACAGCAGTGAAGGATTCTGCCGCTGATCCCAGAAAAAACACCTCCGCCAGCTGGGTTCAAAGTCCAGGAGGGAGGAGAGACGTGGAGGAGGAGAGGAGACGGAGCGAGAGAGGGAGAAAGAGAGAGGGCCGCAGGAAGGGAGAGATTTGAGGATCTAGCAGAAGAGTGGTGGAGCACACCTTGTTGTGCCATCTGGGCCAACTCCCCCACCACAAACGCACACAAACACACACACACATCTCTCCTCCCCCTCCTCCTCCCAGCCCATTAGGACAGAGGATTAAGGTGGTGGCAATTACAAAATGGAGCCGACAGGAGCATACCTGGCAATACATTGAACTCTCCAGGGTGGGGGTGGGGGGGGCAGATCTAGAGAGAAGCAGCAAAGGAGAAGTAATAAATGAGATGGGTGGGAAACGGAGGTAATTAGAGAAGACAAAAGACAACACAAACTCGTCAGGAGTGTTGTGATAACAGCAAAAAGAAACTTTCTGCGTCGCACACCTCGGCCGACTCCTCTTCAAAAACAGGCAGAGCGAGTGCCAAACAGATGCTGGTGCAATTGCTGCCATGCCCCCCCCACCCATCTCAACACCACCAACTCTACCCCTCACCCCCTCCACCCACCCAGCCAGCCGGGGTGGGGTGGTGGTGGTGGTGGTGGGGGGGCTAGAGCTATGGATGGCGCCCATATGGCCGCAGCTGATGGGGGTGATTGTCGGTATTGTTCACTTTGTCAGCGATCCTGGGGATGCGGGAGAGAACTAATGATAATGCAGAGTGCAGATGTGCTCGGGAGCAGCCCAGTCGTTAAGCAGCAAAAGCTTGTGTTTCGTGTGTGTGTGTGTGTGTGTGTTTGTGTGTGTGCGTGATAGAGAGAGAGAGCGCATGCATGTGTGGGCTGTTGGGTTTGTGTGTGTGTGTGTGTGTGTGTGTATGCGTGAGGAAGACAGTTACAACCACAGCTGCTTGCCAGCCTGTCTGCCTTCTTGAGAAGACCTTCTGGAAGACTGTACGCACACAAACTCACAACCATACATGTCTCACACACACACACACACACACAGCTGCAGGCTTCTTTAATGTGGCTCTGCACGTTTATTCATCCAACTGATTTCCTGAGCACGACGTACGCAGCTCAAGCTATGTAAATAAAAACTTTGTGAAGTGAGGGAGTTTTTTTTTTTTTCCTCTTTTTTTTTGCTCACGGGGAAAAGCTTTTCCAACAGAGTGCAGGCCCACCAATTAGTTTGGTTCCACTTACAGAAAAGATGTCCTGAATCAGATACAGTGGACAATGATACTGACCTCATTAGGTGGATCAGGTATCCACCAGGACTGGACTGAAAGTGTTCATCAGACACTTGATGGCTCATCTCCACAGGATCCTCTCTTCTCTCCTTATGTAATTGTTTTTATTATAAGTTACATACATTACACTAAGTCGTGGCGGGCCATCAACTCTTCAGCGCCACAGCGATCTCTAGCCTCATGTTATTTCACATAAATTCCCAGAGTTAAAGTATCTTAAGTGGCGTCACGAGAGTAAAATTCAGATCGGTGCCTCTCCACAAGAAAGAAAGCGAAATTTGCCGGCCAGCTGGGACCTTTTTTGTGTGGAGTTGTTCCCCATGTGGGTTTGCTACGGTTACTCCGGTTTCCTCCCACAGCCCAAAGACACGCAGGTTGCATGAAATGGAAACGATTAGTGTTAGTGTGTTTGCCAGCCCAGTCATAGACTGGCGACCCGTCCAGGTTGTACCCAAACCTCTCACCCCATGTGTTGCTTGGAAAGGCTCCAAGCCCAGTGCGGGATAAATAAGTGCTGTCAGTACACTGAGGGAAAGCTTTCAGATTTCTTTCACTAGCGTATGTCCAGAGTCAGTGTAGTTGCTTAGATGTAACCAAGGTCTGTAGGATTCATCCTCTGGTAACCACGAATGTCGGTGCCAAATATCAGGGCAATCCATGGGCGAGTGGCCGACACAGTGCTGCATAGAGAAGAGATATGTCAGGAAGAAATATAGTTTAGTGCAGCAGAATCCTGTTCCTTTCTTCCTCTCCACCATACAGATGGTCCCAAGCTGCCTTCAATAATCCAATGCACAGCCATGCCAGTACACCCCGGGCTACACCCTGATGCTACACTACTCACACACAAGACAGTGCCAGTTCCCTAGGCAGGACCCCTGTCTCTCTAGCACAGATTGGATCAGTTTGGTTCGGCACGGAGCAGTAACACTGGGCCTCAGGGGTCTACAGGGACCCCGCGGGGTCCCACGTTGGCCTTAAGTAGCTGGGGCTACCATGGAAAAAAGCTGTGGGGCTTGACTGTGTTATCTTTTGAGGGTGCCTGTTAGTGTTATTACACAAGCTGGAGCGGCCAGATGTTTTTGTTTTCATCAATTTAGGCCTGGTCATCTAGAGGCGCATAATAAGAGAGAGAGAGAAGGAACTTTTTTAAGAGATAAAAGAGAAGGAGACAGAGACGAGGAGCATAAGGAGGCAGAAAGGGAGAGGGCGGATGGAGAGCGATGGTAGAGAGAGAGAGATGGAGGGCTGATACATAGATAGAGAAACAGGAGGGATGGAAAAGAAGGATGGGTACACAGAGGGAGGGGATGGACAGAGCTTGGCGGATGGTGGGTGGGGGGGTGGAAGAAGGGATGGAAGGAGGAATGTGACAGATGGGTCGTGCCTGGCCAGAGCTAGGGAGGGAGCAGAGAGGTTGGCATCACAGGGCGAGAGAACGCGCACACACAATGACTGCGCACACACACACACACACACACACACACTGACTGCACGCACACGTGCGTCGGTTAACTCCTCTCGTGCACGTGCTCCGCTGTCAGGAGGGGTTTTTTCTATTTCCTCTCTTGTGTCCAGGAAGCGTCGGCCATACGATAAAGACACACATAAATACCTGACCTTTCCTGCGTTTGTTTGGACGGTGCCACATCACACTGCACACTGTAACACAACTCACATTCCTGGCTTCGCCGGCCGTTCTTGTTCAGTCGGCCGAACCATTTGACTCAGGGCTCACATGAGGCGACACCTGTGGTCGTCGCCGTGTCTCATTGTTTTTGTGCTGCCGAGAAACTTCTCCAAGAGGGTCAGAAAAACCTTTTAATATTTGAATCCAAAGTTTCACTTTGAGTTAAACTCCATTATAGGCTGACAGCTGGATGGAAGACACATACTGCTCCTTATTTTTGCTGATTTGAAAATGTATTTCGGCTCGACGGAGCTGTCACACATCAAATGCGGCTGTGAATTTCCTGATTTGCTGCACTCCCAATACAGCACAAAGCAACAGGGATATGAGCTATTACCCAGAATACTGTGTGTGCGTCTGTGTCTGCGTCCCCTTTCATCTTGTCTCCACTTTGTTTCAGCGAGAGAAAGGGAAAGACATGACAGCGAGAACGAACTTCACTCTTCCACAACGCCACAGCTGGCTGCCTGCAGCTTGCTTGTTGTGTGTGTGTGTGTGTGTGTGCGTGGCGCTTACATGTGTACAACTCAGCAGGCAGGTGCAGCAGATGTCCAGCACACACACACACACACACACACACACACACACGTACAGTAATGCCGTTAACATCTACACAGCAGCAGCAGCCTGGCAGTTTGAATTAGTGACACTAACGGACCCCTCCCTGCGTGACCCCGTCAGGTCACCATGGCGATGATAAAGTGCTGAGTCGTGCGTATGTGTCCCGGTGCCAGCAGTTTCCAACAACACCCCGAACACACCCTGGTAATGCCCCCCTTATCTGGCAGACACACACACACATGCACAGCTGCATGGGAGAGGAGGGCAGAGGAGGTTTTGTTTCTGTCTGCAGGGTTTCATCAATGCTTTAACCTTAAATCCACTGTCTTTTTTTTCTTTTTAATCCCAGATGCATCTTCATCAAGTGAACACTTGTGATTGAGAGATTTACGCCTCTCTATCCCTTTCTCCCTCCCTCTTTTCTTCTCCGTCTCGTTTTCTCTCACTCATGTCGAGAGTTCGTGGCTGCACTCCTTCCGCACAAGACTCACACAAAGGACAAGTACTGTTTAATCCCGTCGTAGCCCAGCCCTAAAGACAGACCAGCTGGAGGCCTTTATGTGTGCGTGTGTGTGTGTGTGTGTGTTTTGTGTGCGTGCGTTCACGCAAGATCACAGGTTATATAAAGCGTTGCTCTTCAACCACAGCGTGCGCTCTTGCGAGTGTGTGAATTGCAGCTGAACGACTTTCTTGTCTGAGCTTTTCTTATATATGTGAATATGTGTCGTGTGTGTGTGTGTGTGTGTGTGTGTGTGTAGAGGAGGGGTTATGGGTAAGTAGTATTTGGGGGGGAGCTCTCATAGGGACACACAGATATTCAAGTTCGAGTTGTGTCGCCCTTTTGTTTTCAGGAAGGGGGAGGAGGGTGTGGTGGGTGGCGGGATGGATGGATGGCTTGCTGGGATACTGTGCTTCCCGATTTTCCCAAAAATCCCCCCCTTGCCTTCCTCTCCCACCAACAACCCCCCAACACCCCCCTCCTGTCCTCCCACCCGCCCACCCTCCCACCCCAGCCAGTGTAGTGCCACTGTATTGTCTGCTTGCAGGCGGGCCGCTTGTTGCTTGCCTTCTGTCCTGCTGTGCTGAGTGCCTGACAAAGGGGCTCTTTTAAATATGCAGACAATCCTCGATCACTTGTGCGCGTACACACACACACACACACACACACACACACATGTTTTCCCCCTGCTTTCCTCTTTCTCTCTCCGTCAATTCTTTCGTGGCTAGACCTGGCCTGGGAGTGTTTCCTCTTTTTTTCACAGAGAATCAACAAGTCTCAGACATGAAAAGGATACAGGAGGCTTTTTCTCCCGATCGCTCCCCATATGAGCTTTGAATGAGCGCTTTGTGGCGAGGCTGTCTTGTCAAGGCTAAAAGCTGGAATCCTGTTTGTTGAGGCCTTTGTGACGGAGCATTTTGTTCTTACTGTATATTTAAAAAGGCTTCTTTTTTTAACGCAAAGGATAATCCGCAAAAAAAAAAAAACACGTGTTCATGGGTGCAAGATAAAAACAGCAGACCTTGCTGCATGAATTTTTGTAACACGTAATACACAAAAACACTGTTACAAGGAGTTAGATACACAAACGTGCCTGGCGTGTCTTTTAAAACTCAGTTTTTAGATGGAAACATCTGTCTCGGGCTGATTGTTGAAGCTGCGACTGAGTTATGGTGAACGCTTCCTCAGCCAAACCTGCAGATGTCGGCTGAGAGAGACAAGGCTGGTTTGAAAATAAGACGCAACAGTCAAACATCAGGACGCTTCGGGTCCACGTGACACTTCTCTTTTCATCTCCTCCTCCCCCATCCACAGCCCTCCCTTGGTACGGGAGCCCTCCCTGGCAGCTTGGCAGAGGCCGCTCCCTCACGCGAAGCGAGGAGTGCAGGGGCCCGGGCCCCAGACAGGAGCCCAAGCTGGTCTCAGCCTCCCAACATGTTGAGCTGGCCCGCCTTGGGCACAGCCAAATGGTTCTGCAGCTGCCCCTTTGTCCCCCTTCCTTAAGTAAACAAAGGACAGAAACAAATTAATGACCTACATTCACAGCAAACCTCGCACGGCCTCCTCACAGGGAGAGGGAGAGAGAGAGAGAGAGCAGTTGTCTGCAAGCAGATGTTCACTTACAACGCTGCAGATTGCAATTAATGATCACCAGGCAGCACACAACCAAAGGATAGGGTTGCTGTATTTTCTGCAGCAGTTATCATAATGCGTGCTGTCTGTCTAAAATGACGATTAAAGGAAGTGCTGAGAGCAGGCTCTTCAGAAACACTGACTTTTAACATGGTTAAATAAACAGTTTGAAAAAAGAGTCGTCTCCCAAAACTGCAAAAAATATCTAATTTAATAATAAGATGAATACATTTCAAATAATTGCTCACCATCAAATATAAGCATCATAAAGCCCCCATCCAATCAAAAAAATACAAGCTTAATGGTTTTAAATTAAACTGAAATGTTTCAACTCTGCCTGAAACTGACACCAAACAAATTTTTTTTTAAATTCTTCTACATTTCTTAAGCTAATATCAGTCATTCATCAGACAGAGGACAATGTCATAAAGATTAGGAGTGAGCTTATTGCGTGAGTGTGCGTTGGGGGCTTACTGGAGAGGCCATCTGTGGCCTAATGAGCGCCGCTCCTTGGCCTCCGAGTGCAGGGGCTTTTAATGTAAGAGCAGGTTTACTGAGCAGCAAGACATTAGCTAAAGCTGATTTCTTTACTGGAAAACTGTACTTGAGGAGCTTTGGAAGGAGCGAACGAGCGTGTGTGTGTGTGTGTGTGCGCGCGCGTGTGTGTGCGTTGCTGGAGGTTTGGATCCCAACAAGCTGCTGCACATTTTCCTCTCAGATGCAGCCTGCTGCTCAGTCAGTGCAGCCGCTGATATATCGGGACTTGTGCAGGCACGCAAAAGAAGACAGTGAGACCACACACACACACACACACACACACACACACACACACAGCCAGTGTGCAGGATATCATGCTGCATCCAAAAGCAGGACTCGTTGTACAGCTCGCCTCACATGTAGATGCGCATGCACATACTTCCACCCTGGATGCTAAGATCTGTCACGACGGCACCTCTGTGGCGTGTATCTACACGTGTGTGCACTTGTGTATAGTGTTTGCCGTGGTTACACAATAAATTACCAAAATTTCCAAGTGGTCTACACATGGAAACATGCGTGTTGAATTAGAATATTCAGCGTGGTTTTAACGGCAGCAAAGAAACGGTGAGGTGAAAAACACGACTGAACAGAACTTCACACGTGTTGAATTTCAAGATTCTTATAATTTATTGCAGTTTGCACACAATTTAAAAATGTCAACAACAGCACACCAAAAAATTACAAAACTAAACACAATTAGAATTTACTCCCCTTGAGAGAAAAAAAAAATCAACCCAACTATGATTGTCAAAGCTAAAAATGACTAAATCTGAAAAAGGGAACAAAAAAGAAAAGCAAAGAAAAAATTTTAATCTCACGGGGGAGCAAATATATCTCAATCAAAATCTGTTTTTTTTTTTCCCCAGACAGTGATTGTCCTTTTTCAAAACAGACTCAATCATTTCACGCCCCCCACCCACTACCCACCCGCCCCTCCCACATCTGTCTTTCCATAAACTGTCTATGACATTTGAACATTTTATTTTTATACCTAGCTTAAAAAAATCCCCCCTCCCTCCCCTTCCCCATTTGTTTTCAAGTAAGCACAGCAAAAGATGGAGATGTCTCAACAGGGTGGTTACTTCATAGCGTCGTGAGCAGTTGACATCGTTCCCACAATTCCACCCTACACTCACACATTAAAATATTAAATTAAATTTTAAAAAAAAACAGCCCGGACTACAGCAGTTTAAGGCGGTCAAGTACAACCAGAGGAACAGAACGGGAAGAAAAACAGCAGTAATGATGAAAACAACAGCAGGATGGAGTAAGCCCATATGCAGAGACACTGCCAGTGAAAAATAATGTTACGAGAAAAAAAAAGACGATGCTGTGCAAACCGCTGCAATGTCTCCCACACTGTTGCACTGGCAAAGCATGTAGGTGCCACCAGATGACAGGGCGGCACGCACAACCGCCCCACCCACCCCATGCACATCAGTGGGGCATGCACGAACGCACGCACACACACACACACACACGTCTGAGTGAGGGGAAAAGATGGAGCCTTCACTTTTTTTGTATCTCTGCGTCAAATGTTTTTGGATTGTATGAACGCTTGACCATTATTTTGAAAATTACAACCCCAAATTTTTTTTGATACACATCTTAAAAGAAAAAAGTGAAAAAATAAGATTAAGCTGATGTAGCCCCCACCTCAAACGCAACATTCACATACAAAAAAAAAAGTTTTCCAATCACATGAGCAGAATATAAGACATCATTTTCTGATAAATTCAATAAATTCCTTGAATTTATAAATTTTTTAAACCACTATTTCTCAATGCTCTACAGTATCAAATACTTCCACAGCGTCAGAATTATTTTGTTTTCTAATAAAAGGCATCTTTTCAGCAAAAATCTGATTTCATGTCTTTTAGCTTAAAAAGGTGCATTCAGGCATGCCAATTGTCTCCCGTCTATCTCAACGTAAGGATTATGTCTTAAGTGGAAAACGCACACACACATACACGCATCTCATCACGTTAACGCCCCTGCGTCGAATGCGAGATGTGCCGCACCAAGCCAGGTGGGATACCGCACTGAATCGGCCCGGCACGGCCCGACTCGGCTCGATTTGATGCAACAGTGTGAAAAGGATATCTGACCTTTCACCTTTCAGTAGGACAGCTCAGTCTCTGCTTCCTGTCTCTCCCTGCATCCCTCACACCAACAAGCCAAGTCAGAGCATCAGAGCTGCACTTGACAGACCCAAAAGAAGCGCCCGGTGAGCAGAAATAATTAAGAAACGGCTTGACCGCGTCCGAGAGCCAGAGAGGATGGAGAAAACGAGAGATGGAAAACAAACGTGCAGAAGTGGGAGAAATGTAACGCCTGAGGAGGAGGAGGAGGAAGTGCTGGGTGGACGTAGATCTTCAGTAGGTTAAATTGACCGGTTGTAATAACCAAGTCGCACGCTCATACACACACACACACACACACACACACGCAGCAGAGAGATCAGTGCATATAGACACAGGCTTCAAACGTTCATCGTATCGCTTCAACATCCAACGGAAACACATTCGGTAACATTCTTCTCGGAGCCCAGCAACAGACCTACGACGAGTAGAAAAAAAATTCAACTTTTCACTGTCAAAAGTGTAATGTTCACACCCCCCCTTCTGATGCTAAAACCACAACTTAAAGGTTTAAGACAAAATCAAATATTCATGCATTTTTTTCCCCATAATTGCAAGAATAATAATCAGTTTTTCAACAGACCGCACCCTGGAGTAGTATTCACAAAGAAAAGAAAAGGAAAGCCCATTGTCAAATATTTGATCAATTACAATGTGTACAGTAATACAGCAAATTCACATTTTATTTTAAAATATACAGGTTTGGACGTCATGCAACAACAGCAGGTCCCATTACAAAAAAGTAACAAAATAATAATAATAATAATAATAATAATAATAATAATCATTAATTTTAAAAAAATGGTAAAGGATTAAAGTTTTAAAACTATAGCAGAACAATATACAACAACCTTAAATTAAATACCTTTTCAACAAGAGATGTTTTAAAGACTGCCAGCTAGATTTAAGAAAAAAAATCTATTCATAACAGTAATAATAATAATAATAATCATAATAATAATTTGTAAAGGTCTTTTCATTTTTAGAAAATACTTCAAATTGATTGGAAGTGAAAAAAGGAGGCTGTGCATTGCATGAGTGCCATCAGTTTGTCTGTCAGTCAGCTTTCCCCTGAACACACCACGTCAAAGAGCTTAAAGAGAGAAGCGGGGAGCGCTTCGCCAGCGACACCTCCATGCCAGTAGGAAAGGAATACACACAAAACTCACTCACACACACTCACGCTCGTCAGCTGACGCTTTTGCCGGAGTCGTGCAGTAACACACTTCTTCGAACTGTGTGTGTGGTGGTGTCGACATCGCTGTGATCGCAGTACCCGTTTAGTGTATTGTAATGATTTTTTCACTTCAGTGTGTTCGACCTGAACTCCTGCAGTGGTGTTTGCCGTCTGTGGGGCTGGGACCGATACACTGGCCGGTGTCGGAGCGTTGTGTCCGGAGATGACACACAAACGGAGCGAAAACTCTTCAGAAAGGGCGCAACATTCTCACTGGGACCCCCGTGTCCTTAGACGCAAAGAAAACCACCAAACAGAACTTAACGCCAAATAAAAATAAGAGTTCAGCATAAAATAGAATAAAACAAAGTTACCCCAAACAGCAACAACAACAAAAAAAACCCAAACTCAGTAGTAACATTTTCATGTGCTATTAAAGTGCAATTGAATGAGATTTTGCGACACACAAGAACATGACTCACTTAAACCCCGAATATCAAACTCTGTCCCCTCCCTCGATCTCCCCGTGCCTCTCTACCTTTCCTTTCACTCCTCACTTCCTTTCCCTTTATCAAGCCCAGCAGTCTGTTTCTACTTCCACAGTTCCTGGGAGCTGTCCTCAATCGCCCAATCCCTGACATTGGGCAGCGCCAGCGGTTCGCTCTTCACCGACAACGAGTTGACCAGTTCACAGTGGAACTTGCGGATGTGTCGGTAGAGGTCCCCGGACTGCGTGAAGCGCCGTTCACACCACTTGCAGGCGTGCGGTTTCTCCCGCGTGTGCACCACTGCGTGGCGGCTGAGGTTGTGTGAGTACTGGAAGCTCTTGCCGCAGGTGGTACAGGTGTAGGGTTTCTCACCAGAGTGTGTCCGCTCGTGGCGCTTCAGCGTGTACATGCAGGAGAAGGTCTTGCTGCAGATGGTGCAGGTGGGCACGTTGACGTCTCCGGCGGGCTTGGAGCGGATGCCCTCCTGCTCCCTGAAGTGGGAGCTGAGGTGAAGCTGGAGGATGTGCGGCGAGGGGAAAACCTTGTTACACAGCGGGCACATGAAGATCTGGGTGTGCTGAGCCGACAGCATGTTGGAGACGTACGGCAGCAGGGAACTATCCATGCTGGCCGCCTCGGCCTGGGCGCGTTCGTTTTCGCCACCCAGTATGTCCTCGTCGTCTGCTGCGGCCGAGGGCTTCTCCTCCCGCTCCAGCTCGGAGGCCAGAGACGCCTCTCGCAGAGCGGACAGGTGCGCTTCCAGGCCGAGCCGCCGCTGGGCTGACAGAGGCCCTCCGACGCCGTGGTGGGTCAGGCCTCCGTTGGCGCTGGGAACCGTCGCCTTGGTGATGCCACTGTGCTCCATGTCGTAGTCCCCACCTCCCAGTTCCTCTTCCTCATCTGAAGCCACGCCTCTCTCCACCTTCACCCTCACAGCCAATGGGCTTTGCAGGCTGTCTGGCGTGGCCGCCCCACTGAAATAGGACTGGTGGTGGTTACTGTGGTTGCTACCGGCGATCGGCTTGACTGACAGGTCCAGGACACAGTCAGCCGCGTCATTTGACACCCTCCTGCCCCTATGCCCTCCGCGAGAGCTCACGGAGCGGTGGGACCTCTGGGAGAGGGATCCGGTGGAGCTGGTGGGGCTGCCGGCGGGGGAGAGCAGCTTCCCTCCCTCCCCATGACCTTCCCCAGCCTGTGTCTCCACCTCACCGTGCCCTGGGCTGGTCGTAGCCATGGCCGGTGTCCCCGGTCTGTCTGCAGACGGCAGCCTCAGCCACAGCGGCCCACCCTCGGCCTTCCCCTCCTCCTCTTCATCACTGTGCAGCAGGTCGGCAGTAGCAGGTCGACCAGTAGAACCATCTGATAGACTGTCGGCCTTATCGGAGCAGCTGGACCCACCGTCATCCTCTCTGCGCGTGCTGTCTGCCTCCGCCGTGGCCTTCTGCTTCAAACGCTTCTTACACACTTTTACAATGTCATACATGTGCAAGTAGCTGGCCGCTGCCAGCACATCCTCTACGGGAAGGTCCTGGAACTGCAGCTTGCCCTCATACATGAACTCCAGGAGCAGGGAAAAGGCCGGGGCCGTGACGATGTCGCTGTTGAGATGCACCACATCTCTCTTGTCCAGCTGGTCCTTGTAGAAGAGGTGGAAGTACATGCTGCAGGAGGCCAACACAGCACGGTGCGCACGAAACTGGGCATCGCCCACCAGCACCGTGGAGTCGCACAGGAAGCCCTGGTGCCGCTGCTCGCTCAGACACTGGAGTAAATGTCTGCTGTGGTCTGGGAACTCCATCCTGCCGTCCTCATAACCTGCAGCCACACAGAGACACAGAGACGGAGTCAAGGCTCGGTACATCTCATAAAGCTCTCAGTGACCGTGATGTCTGACTCTAAAGCTAACGTTTAGTTTATGTTTAATAAACCGTTACACAAAAATGATTCAGTGATGGTAAATATGCAAAAAAAAAGGAGATAAATGGAGAAAAAAAAATGTCCAGAGGATAATTTAAACTGAGACATCAAAAACAGACAAGAGTCTGTGTGTGCCTGGAAAAAAAAATCAAGTGCTGGGATCATGAAATTTTTTTTGTCATCACATTTTTATCATTAAACAAAATTATTTTAAGCGAGGCCATTTAATTCAAGAGAAAATCCAGGAATGGTATGAGCTGCTGAAAACAAAGCAAATGAAGGAAACGCATCAGGAGATGGTTGATAAATACTGAAACACAGAAAAGGAGGCTTTTAAAAAAAATAAAGACAAAATACACTATTTATATTTTAGAAGCTGTTTATATTCAAAATGAACTATGCATGTTTTTTTCTTTTTACCCACAATCACAGCATCAACAGAAATATTGCTCAAATTGCTCAATTGCTAACTGCTCAAATTGAAAGACACCATGCGGGTAACTGTAAGGTCACGCACATCCTTCGTACAACAATGCCAAGTCTTCATTTTATTGCCCTAATCGCACTTTAATCTAAAAATGAATAAAAAGGGAAACTGTGAATAATTCCAATGGAAACACATAGTTAAGGAATAATCTCTGCTTCAGTTTTTTACCCAGAGAGAGACTCGATCAGTGATCGTAAACCACCAGCGACAGATTCTTCTACTCTGTCTCTCCGTTCTCTGTATCTGTCTAACTCCTCTGCCTCCACTCCTGGATTGTCGCTGCTCCTACGCTGGTTATTTTTATTAACCCACTTTGGCCTGGCCTGGCACAGCCCTTTTAGGTAACCGGCTTTCAGCTGCACACGCTGTCCTCACGTACACAACGCGGCGCACGCACACACACACACACACACACTTAGTACCAGCCTACCTACCAACCACCTCCACAGGCTAAGTCGAGCAGGAAAACTGCCCAATTGAAATAGCACTGCTGAAAACAAAACAGCTTGTCCCTTGTTTAACCTGCGAGCGCCGGCTTTAGGTGTAAGATTAGATGAGGGAGGGGGAAAAAACTGGAGAGAAAACTTGCAGAAATGTTCTTCAGGTACACTTAAGAATGAGACGAGAGAATTTATCCTAGTGATTAAAAAAATTCAACAACTAATTAGGCAAAAAATGAGAATGAAAGCTGTAAAATGATGGAGTCCCACCTGTTAACCAAGTCGACTTGTCCTGCCTGAGAAAATACATTGGTGCCGCTCTGCGCTGTGTTAACCAAAGCAGTTAAATCACCTCATTTGAATGGAGCTAAACCAAGAATGCCTCTGTGTGTGTGTGTGTTCACTCTACGGCTCGTTCAGACAGCTTTTAATGAGGGGGCTTACGGGGACAAGGGTGTACCACCTCCCACCTCCCACCTCTCCACACCCCCACCCCACCCCTCTGTCCAGCCAAACCCCTCTTCCACCTCCTCCCTCCACAAACACACACATACACACACACACACACACTAGCCGTCACTCACACACTCTGTTCCCGTCTCAATCGTACAAGAAAAACCCTGCACATCCGCCCCATAGTAGAGACTGCCCTCTTCCCTCGACCCCCCCCCCACCACCCAGAAGAGAAGATTTACAATACAATCACTGTAAGTGCCCTGCTCGTCACAGCATCAATCCTAATCCTTAAAGATGTCTAAAAATAAAGATGCCGGTGGCGGCGTTGCGGAGGGAGCCGTCGGCGGAGGCTTAGGAGGGCAGCAGCCCGTCACCCGGCCCACCCGGCCCGGCCGGCCGACTCATGCAGGGGTCTGAGAAAGAGAGACACAGAGGGGCAGGGAGGGAGAGGGTGAGGGAGAGGCTGGGACGGCCGGGGAGGGAAGGCTTACCCACATCTGATCCAGCTGACGGGGGCCATATGGCAGCTGCTAGCCAGATAAAGAGATTAAGACTAGGAGGGAGTGCGATTACAGCTGTCTAGCCAATTCAGGCAGCTCAAATCTGCAACTTCTAAATTAGTCTCCTCTACTCCAGCCGACAGGAGGGGAGAAAAGAGGGTCGAGCAGACCGCACATGCTTTCAAGTAATTTCACAGCGAGTTAGATTTAACTGACAGAAATAAAAAAAACAAAAAAAAAACAGGTTAGATGACTAGGATTAAATGAATGCGCTCTGTTTTTTACGTTTATTAAATTATTTTATTTACTAAAAAATGTGTTTATCATGCTTTGCTCAAATTAACCAAAATTACAAAATCCCTACATTTCTTTTTTAGTCATAAAAAAGCATTACTTTTCAAACAATTTATAAACTAAATTTTAAAAAGAAAAAGTTGTAAAAGTTGGAACTTTGCACTCAATTAATGAGCGTCCGAACACATTGCCTGACAACGCAAAAATCGCGACACACAACGCAAAACAACAGCTGAGCTTCAAACGCAGCTCTGGAAACACAGCACAGCGTTTCCCGGACCGCAATTACACACCTCAGACAGGCAGCACCGACACCGAGTTTACAAGTGCAGCGCTCACCGGCAGCCTCGCGCCGCTTTGACACACCGGAGATCCCCACACAACAAAACAAAATAACTGCTCCACACCACCCCGGACTCTCCTCCTGCACTCACTCTGTCACGCACACACTCATGCATACACACACACACACACACACACACACACAGAACGATACCTGCAGCAGTATGCATCAACTTGATTAACTCCACTGTAGCAGAATAGCTGGACTCGCTCTCTGGCTGGCTGGGAATGGCTGTGTCTCTCGCTCTCTCTCTCTCTTTCTTTCCTCCTCTTTCTCTTCCTTGCTCTCTTACTCTCTCTCTCTCTCTCTCTCTCTCTCTCTCTGAATCAATGAGTGGGTAGAAGAGGAGAGAAGAAGAAGAAGAAGAGGGAGGCAGGCAAAAAAAAAACCACGCTGTTCAAACTGCGAGGGACAGATGCAAAGTGGAGGAGATGTTGGAGGGGGAACGAGATACCACCTCCCTCCCTCCCTCCCTCCCTCCCTCCTCCTCCTCCACCTCCTCCTCCTAACTGATCGGCAGCCACAAACACACATACACAGCATGCGCGCGCGTGCACACACACACACACACACATACACACAGCACTAACTCTCCCAGGCTGCCGCTGAGACTCACAATAAAGGACTGGGGAGGGGGTGGAGGCGGTGGAGGGATGGAGGAGGAGGAGGAGGTGGGGTGGATGGCAGCCTGTCAGCTGCTCTGACATCATCCTCAGATGGAGATGCTACCTCCAGCTGTGCTCTTTCTACAGCCATATGCTGCCTCCTCTACACTCCTGCCACCAGACTCCTCTTTCATTCTACCAACACCACGCAACTTTGTCTCTCTTTCTCCCCCTTTTTCTCCCCCACCTCTCTCTGGGAAAAAAAAACAAAACATGAGTCTACTAAATGCAGTGGGATGCCGATTTGTTTTTCTTTTTAGTGTGTGTGTGTGTGTGTGTGGGGTGGGGTGGGGGGGCAGAGCAAGCGTTTACTCACCCAGATCGTGCAGCCACAACCACCCAAACCAAAACTATCAAGGAAAGGGAAAGTTTACAAAACGTACACACAGGGTCTGAGTGAAAACTTTTGTTTTTCCCCTCGTTCCACCCTCATCTTCCTTTCTCCCCTTCCAGTAACCATAAACAAAGGCCAACACAGCACATTTGCAACTGACAGACATACGCAGCTGATTGTTTCCCACTTGTTTACGGTTCAGCGCCGCTGCCTCGTCTCGTATTCATTCATTCACCACCTCACTCATTCATCTATCTAGCCCCCCACCCCCATCCGGACAACTGACAGAAAATTAAATTGGGGGGGGGGGGGGGGGACAATGGGGACAAGTTATAAAGAAAGAAACTAATGAGTGCAAATCCTAAACGAATGAGCCTTTAATAAGCCGGGGAGGAACTTATTACAGCAGCTTTACTTAGTTTTCGTTTTGGGCGAAGGTGTGTGCAACGTTTGGAAGCCTGTGAGTTTCTAGTTATTTAGCATAGCGGTGTGAGTATGGGGACAAAACTACATTTATTTTTGAGTGCCCCGCTTGTCACAGAAAAGGCCTTTGATAAAGTTAAAAGACTTAACATGGCCTATGCGTAACACCATTTAATAATGTTGTAATATCACAAGAAAAATAAGTATTTTGAAACTTATTTATCACAGTCGCACATAAATGTCCTGGAAAACTATCACAGCATTATAGTTATTTTTTTAATGTTTAATTTAGAAGGAGATAAAACTCACATTGTCTGGAAACCAGAAGTAAAATCTTGCTTAAATTTGAGTAAAAAATAAGATTGTGGTGCAACGAATTTTCTTCACTTCAAATTCTGTAATCTTTACTAAGCTTGAGTAAAAAAAAAACAACCAAGAAACTAAAATAAATCAACCCTGCTTTACCCAACTTAAACTTTAATTAACTTCACCACTGGAGTTTTTAGTTTCTATCTTTAATTACTGGTAATTACAATGATGCTTATTTCAGTTTCTTGTTGTAGGCACGTCACGTTTTTATTTTTATTTACTTATATCTTTTTGTTAATAAGGTGACAGTGGTATTAATGCAACAGCCGGACTCGCACAAGTCAACAGGACGACCGGACCGGACTCGGCACCTCTCAACTTCATTTAAAGCAGCCGAAATGCTCGACGGTGACTGTTTTTAACAGCTCCGTCCGGCGAAGACGAATTAGCATAAAAGTCAAAGTAATGTTACTGCCGACGGAGACCGTCGCCGAGCGAACTAACAACACGACAAGACTGTAATCAATTTCTTAGCCAGAAGACATAACAAACAGACGAAGACGGACACACACACACGCAAGCACAGCACACACACACACACACACACACACACACGGAGAGACACGGTGACCCACGCAGCTAGCTATAGCCCCGATCCTTGCTAACAAAAGTAAAGCGAACAGGCGACAATATTGAGCTATTTACAGTTGTTGGGAAGGCCCCGGTGCTATGACAACAGCTGCTAAAACACCGCGGACTGAAAGCTAACATGGCAACTATTAGTGCGCGGAGACAACACAGTCATGCTAAGGAAGGTTTAGCTACTTTTTCCCCTCCGTAACCCACCCTGTCGCTCTCTCTCTCTCTCTCGCCCCCCGTCTCTCCCTCCCGAGCCTCCTTTAATCGGACTCCGGTGTAAGAGGCAGCACTTACAGACAACGAGATCCGACGTCTTCCCGGCTTCTTCCGTCAGATCACCCCGCTCAATTTCTTCTCCTCCTCCTCCTTCTTTTTGTTTTGTTTGTCCTTCGGAGACAAAACTAGGTTGACTTTGGACTAATTTCCATAACAGGCTGCCGAGGCGAGCGGGCGGAGGGGGACGGGGAGTGTAGCACTCTGCGGCGGCCAGATGTTTCCGAGCTGTTGCTGCTCAACTCGGGGCTGAAGTGTGGGGGGGGTGAGGGGGGGGGGGGGTAGAAAAGGAGGCGAGTTGACTGGCACAGCGCGGAAGCCAATGGTGCCGGCGAAGAGGAAAGTGAAGGCAAATTGGAAGCGGCCCTCTGACAGAAGAGAGGGAGGGGGATGTGTGTCTTCTTCTTCTTCTCCTCGTCGGCGTAGGTTGATGCCAGACGACGACAACAGCAGCGGCGGCAGAAAGCAGCCGCAGCGACAGCAGCAGCAGCAGCAGCGCACAGTGAGGGAGGCGGGAAGAGCAGCAGAAGAAGAAGAAGAAGAAGAAGCTGGGCCAAACCAACTGGCTCTGCGAGTCTCGGCGAGGCGGACTGGCGCAGCGGCGGGCGAGGGAGCGGAGAGCGGCGCGGTGCCGCTTGGGTACTGTAGTCAACCTGGAGCAGGAGTGGGGGGTGGGGGTAGGGGGGGCGGTTGGCGGTAGGCGGAGCCGATGTGAGCAGGTGCACCACCTTGACAGGAAGAAGAAACCAAGTTGGTTTTCTCTGTATGACTCAAGATAATCTAGCAGTTTACATTCAGGTTTGTCTGTGTATCAGGTTTGAATCAATGGCGTAAAACTGGTGCACCACTTCCAGAGGTTAAAACTAAAATAAAACACGGCCTACAAAAGTCTGTTGGGTTCGTGATTGTTAGATTTCCAACTGCAATTTTATTACCACTTCCTGATAAGCTTATAAACAGCTGCGATTAATTTATATATTACGGTTAGTACACCATTTACAATGCTTTGTAGAGCATTCACAGGCTTTATTATAAGCTATAAGAAGAATGTCGTTACTGCATAAAACATGTATTATTTCTTAGGATTTTATTGACTAAACTGGCAAATAAATATTCTACTCAACACATTGGAGGACACGATATACACACTGAGGATAACCTCCGTCTTCTTCTCACCATACGTCTCCATAGTGCCTGTCCAAACACCTCCGGACACTGATTATAGTTTACACGTGTGGCTGCCTTCTGTTTGTGGTGCGCTCTCAGCTTGTCCATCTTATCTGTACAAGTGGAAAGGACAAATCCTCAGTGACAGTCTCTGAAAATGTAGTCGTGTTGTTTTGCCGTTTTGTGAAAACGGAGGCAAGGATGGCTGAGTTACTGCACTTTGAAGGTGATTGCAGAGAGATGAATGGAGTAGTAACAAATATAACGTGGGCCAAGCGGTGGTGAGTAGGCTTCTGATGAATTTAACAGGTTCCTGTGCTGGCTGAAAGCTTGGCTGTTCTCAATGGCACTTTTATGCGAGACCTGTGACTTGCTGTGCCTCGCTGAAGTAACTCCGAGACACCGAGTGGCAAGGCCTGTTTAACCTGTAAGTTTCAGTTTACAATAAACAGGTTGTTGGACGTTTTCACAGTGCACGGGCCTGCTCTGTTCCTGCACTAACGGATGAGTTTAAACACACTTTCTCATTGTTAAGAATGTCCTTTGCAGGGTGAAGAGACATTTAGATTTTTAAACGTGGCCTCCAAGAGATGAGAGCGGGGAATCTAGGGCACAGAGCAACATCAGCAGCAGTGTTCTCCTTGTCCCAGGAAAGAAAAAAAGGCAGCTTGTTTCATCATTTTTAGGAAACGGGACGTTCAAGTGCTCAAACCTCGGTGCACACAGGGCACCCAAGGGACTTAAATTAAAGGGGTCAGGGGCCCTGAAACACAAAGAACAACAAGTTAATTGAAATTAAATGCGATAATATGTAGGGGAGGTGTGTAAAAAATAGACAAAATAAATCAGTTAAAAATGACCACACATCAGATGTTTCACCACCTCACTGTAAAATCCAGTTAAAGAATTTGAAATACTCTCCTCAGATGTGGGTCACTGGGACAAAAACCTTTTCAAAATGTCTGCCATGGGAGCCTTGACATGAAAGAAAAAAAAAAGTTGGGCAGCTCTGGTTGCCTGACTGAGACTGAGGGCCTGTTCGCATCCCCTAAACCTGTCCCAGTAAACTAATTGGCGTTACTAATAGATGGCTGGATGAACCGCAGCCCTGTATGGTAATGAATTCGCACGATCCGGTGTCATAGCTGAAGGACTTGTTAAAATGCAAATGAACGATGACCCTGTTATGTGTCTATCAATTCGGGGATCCGTGTTATTAGCGCATTACAATGAGCCCCTTGTTCACGCACGAAAAATACAATTAGGGCCCACAGGCAGGAACAGTTCAACAGAACAGAAAATTGGATTTAAGGACAGACTTTCAAAACTGCCAGCTAATTTGAGCAATAAATATAAAGCAGTCCAACCATTCTGAGGGTAATTGCATGGCTCGCTGAATATTAAGCTCCATTTTTTTGAATGTTTTTTCTTTCATCGTGCAAGACGACGAGACGTGTGGAAGCCTCACCTCTCTGTCTCTGTCACGTTCACTGTGTATGGGATCCTGTAAAGAGAGAGATGCACCTCAGATAACCTAGCATGAATTAATCTGTCATGTGTGCCCGTGTGTGGGAATGAACTTCTTTGACTGCCCCCCATCCCCTGATCCACACATTGTTGTGCCACTTACAGCAGCCTGAGTCCAGCATTGTGTGTGTATTCATGATGTTTGAAATGATCTGCACTACTATTTCATCCTCCCCACAGCTGAAAAAGCAAAAGACAAAGCAGAAGGCATCTGGGAGAGAAAACAGAGAGAGAGACCGATGTGCAAAGCAGAGCTTGCATCCACATGTCCACTGCAAGAGACAAGTTTTCTAGTTTTCTTTTTTGCCTCAAAACTGACAGGGAATTAAATGCAATGAATGAATTAAATAGCCCAATAGATTTATAAGGAATCGGTCAAAAAATGTGACATATATTTACAACTGTACACCTGTCAGCTATTGGTTCCTTTTTAATGTGGGTTTTACAGCGTGTGTGTTGGGTCTGTGTTAAAGCCTCGGACTTAGCTGATTTTCTCCTTTCCACCTCTGGAGGTCGCTGTAGATCCCGTCTGTCGTACTCTGATTTCTCTCTGTATTCCTTCAGTGAAGCTTCACGGGCATGACTTTTTGATTAAAAAAAAGACAAATATGTTGCCAAAGCATTCAAATAGAGGAAGAACAAATAACGCATGAAATGAAATCATCGAAAGTAAGAGATGTGCAGAGCACTGGATGAGGGAAGAAGTTCGTGAGAGGGAACGGTTCAGATTAGAGAAAGACAGAAGAAGAATTATGTTTATTTGTTTTCACTCAGTTGTCTTCCTTTTCCAACAGTGCTGCGTTCTGTGCCACGATTAACTTGTTGTCTGTGTCATTAATACTGTGCATTCTGTGAATCTGGCAGAAGAAGTGAATCCCAGAAAACCTCTGGCCATCCCTGAGACTTAACAGCTGCCTTTTACCTGCCAGCATTAATTACATCGTGCTTGTCAGCAGTTTTTTTTCATTCAAAGGTGTTTCAGCACAGACAGCTGTGTGAAAGCAACTCTTCAGCCCCACTGAGAAGAGATTTCTGACGACAACCCCCACCCCCCCTCGCTAAAATGTGCCATAAAGGGGTTTCCTTGTGGAAAATATATTTACACATGCTTGTCGCGAAGCCCTGTTACCGCATCTCCTCTTAAATCTTGTAAAGCATTTCCTCTTCAGCTCTTCTTTTCTATTCTATCATATAAACATGTATATACACCCGTTTTTCTTTCTTTGGGAATGGAAATCGATCCGTTGCTGTCTCGCTGGGGAACTGACCTTTAAGTTGCTGGATCTTTAGGCTTATAAGCTCATTTGCCCTCACGCGAGCTGCTCTGAATGAGCGAGAGTGAATTTTTCTAAGTGGAAATGTTAATTTGCACAGCGTCCTGTCTGGTAAATTGTTTAGCTCGGCTTCAAAGCAGCAGGGGGCCGAAATAATGAAATAAACCCATCAAAAGCACCTCACATGGGCAACAGAGAGCACAGAATCCAAGATCATTAGATCACTTCTGTTTGACAATATCTGGCTGGTTTGAGCACAGAGCATAAAGTTGGTTGTACAATTAGTGGACTTTTGATATCAGACTCTGAAATGAGAGGCCGAGCTCCTGTACTTTCCTCTCTGCCTGTATGAGCTCTGGTGTTTTGATCCTGTCCGTGTATCCAGTCCTGCAGCAGTCCTCTGCAGCGTGTCCCCCAGCTTCCCTCATCATCGCCCGTAATGGAGGCATGCAAGAGGGGAGACACTCTGGGAGACACTGGCTGCCTGACAGAGGAAGAGGAAGATGAAGGGAAGGCAGGCGGGCGGGGGGCAGACAGATGTTTGAATCTCAGCCCCGGGGCTGATGAGATTAATCCATCCTCCAAGGCACAGACAGAGAGATGGAAGTGATGTCTGTTAGTACAATTGGCCCATCTCCTTCCTCCCTGCATCCCAGACATCCCGATGCTCTTTTTTTTTTTTTTATTTCTGGCCGAGGTGAGTGGCGCGTCCAAACCCATTACAGACCCAAACACCCTGAATGCCCCCGCAGCAATCTGCCAACCTGAGAAAGAGAAAGTTTATCCACTTCCACACATCTCTGTGGCATCAAAGAGAGGACAGTGCTGGCTTAGAGACACACAGGAACACAGCAGTGCACAGCTACAAACCCAGCCCACCTGAAGGTTACCACTACACAAACTCCCTGTCTGTGTCAGAACCTCCCAGCAACTTCTTTTATTATTATTTTTTCAGCTGACGGTGGGAGGAAGCCCGTCCATATACTTTAATGATCGGATCATCTGGCCCAGCGCGGCTGCTGTTGTAGGCGGTCTAGAATGCAGCCATTTTGGCTGAGTATAAAATATTCATGAACTATCAATGGTCGCCCATCTGACTGGCTGGGGAACAGCTGTTGGGTCTCTGTGCCTCTAGAGGTGCAGCATCTGTCCATTTTGAGAAAAGCGAATACGCGCTTGTGTGTGAGTGCGTGCCTTTCTAAATGCACGCGTGCGTGCGTGCGAGCGGCAGCACACGTTGTGATGTGTGTGTGTGCGTATGTGTGTTTGTATCTCAGGAGGAGCAGACATCAGGAGAAACAACTGTGTATTTAACTTGCTTATCTCCAGATGGTGGAGGATCATTTTAGAGACGATCAAAAAGCAAGTCTCAGTTCTATCAGGATCTGTGCTTGTCAATCAAATACCAGTCTCTCTCTCACATACACACACACACACACACATACTAACACACTCGCACACACCTATAGAGAGCAGTCGGCCCTGCAGTGTGTGTGTGTGTGTGTGTGGGCTGTTCACACCCGTGCGTGTGAAGCGCTCACAGAGAGCTGTGCAGCTTTGGCTGTGGCTGTATGATGGACATCTGGAAGCTAAATTGGTTAATGGCGCCTCCAAGCCAACAGCCAGCCGGCCGTCCCCTCGCTGAGCTGAGAGTGTGTATCTGTGTGTAACTGTGTGTCACTGCGCCTGTGTGTGTGTGCGGGAGGCGGGCTCGAGTGGCGGTGGTAGGGGGGACTCTACATCTGGCCGGCCATCCTGCCGCAGACAAACACCCCTGCTGGACATTTAGGGGCTTCTCCTCTCCAAATTCATTTTTTTGTATTATGGTTGGAGCGCCCTCCAAACAAAATCTAATTTGTCGCGTTCACACAGGCAAACTGCTGCGCTTGAGTCCATAAAGAAGCATCGCACTTGGCTCCCATCTCCACGCCACAATCCACTGTTGCGTGCAGCTGAGTTCTCCTCATTTTGATGTGGTTCGATACTTACACCGATCGGCCACAACATTAAAAAGTCATGACCGCTTTTAACCTTGTGGTGGATCAGTGTATTTTTGACTCTGTCCAGCTGTGTTGCCATGAAAAGCGACTTCAAATACAGAAGTCACATCACTGATGACTGGAGACTGGTTTTAATGTTGTGTATAGTAGCGTCTCACAACTTTCTGTCCGTCTTATTGTTTTTGGACTTGTATAGTGGGATGAAAACGCACAACAGAACCTAAGATGCCAGAACCATACCTGAGCCAGAACCATACAGCTCCATGAGGCACAGCATTACTTTGAGCTATGTGCTAGTATGAGCGTGCTAACGTGCCGGCGATGTCGATACGTTACGCCGTGTTCACCATGTGGGTGTCTGTACCAAAGTCCTGATGAAGGTGATGACAGCAACTGAGGAGAGGAGCCAGTGAGGAAGGTGAAGAGTGTAAGGAAAAACGTGCTATGAGGTGGACTCCTAGTTAAGAACAGAGATAAAGTTCTGCCGTCGTTTATTACAGACACACAACCCGTGACTGCGATGTAACAGGTTTAATCACTGCCCTGGGGAGGGTATCATTATACTTCACCTCTGCACGGATACCGTAAATATTCTGTTGTAAAGCTAAATCTTGGTAAACATGAGGGGGGAATAGCTCTGTAGGTATCTCAGTGCTACCGGCGCTTTCTGGGAGCTGAACCCGAGGAAGCTGAGCCTGCCGCAGCTCTGGCGTACGAGGAGTTCCTTGATGAACACGGAGACAAGCTGCCGCTGTTCCATAACAAAGTCTTATCGCAGCATCCGCAACCTCCAAAAGCCAGATATGGAAATGATCTGGCGTGTTACATAAATAAATACGAAAACATGGAGAGAGAGAGAGAGAGATACACTAACATGCACAGAGCTTTAAATAAATAGAGCAGATGTATAACAGCCGAGCCCAAGCCATGAGTGCACCAACAGCAGTGATCTTCTCAAGTCTGTTGTAAGAGACTGTGTCGAAGTTAGAAGCGCTTCTGTAGCCTCGATCCTGCCTGTCTGCCTGTCTGCCTGTCTGCCTGTCTCTCTGCCTGTCTCTCTGCCTGTCTGTCTGTTTGTCTGTCTCTTCAGTCCAGATGTCAGAGGAACTAGCCAACAGCTGCGGCAGGAAATGAGCCCCCAGGCATTGAAAAGGCTAATACACACACACACACACACACACACACACACAGATGAACTCAGACAGCAAGTGGATACTTAAAACTGCGCAGGGGATGATTCAAAAAGTGGATTGATTCTCGAGACCAAACCAGACCAGTTGTGTGTGTGTTTGTAACTGGACGTCGTGCCACGTTGCTCATACCCATGCATTTCATTGCTTCTGCATGTCTGTAATGATGGTCCTCTTTTTCTTTTTTTCCCTCTCTCCTGGATTCATCACTTTTGCTTTGAGTGTGTCAATGTGTGTCAGTGTGTGTGTGTGTGTGTGTGTGTGTGTGTGTGTATACGGGCGACGGTGTGCCAGCCTGCCAGCCTGCCTGCCACAGCGCCAGCCCCCGAGCCAGCGGGAACATTTGCCTTGTGGCTCCAATTCCCAGGAATGCCTAACCTGCGCCAGCTGTTGAGAACATGTTACCTGTGCCAACAATGCGCCCGCTCTGCCCACCACATCAGCTACCGCTCTGTCTCCATCTGGGTGTGAGATTGAGTTTGTGTGTGTATTTGTTTGCCCGTAGCTCGCCGCGTCCACCACATCTGTATTTGTGACTGCGCGGCCTCTCCTGTGTGTGTCGTGTGCACGCTGCCAATGTGTTTATGAATGTATGGATGCTTCTAATGTGGTGCGCGCTGTACATATGTGTGTGTCTTTGTGTGCCAGCTCTGGTGTGTGTGTGTGTGTGTGTGTGTGCGCGTCTCCATCTGTGTGTACTGGGCCTCCCTTTCCTGCATCTGGAGCAGCAATGAAGAGGCTTTCCAACAAGGCCAATGGCAGCCGGGCTGCCAAACAGCCCAGATGTTACTTCTGTAAGCCTCGGGCTAAATGGAGGGAGCCACACTCTCATTATTCAGGACTAGTAAATTGCAACCATTTCTTTTAGCAGGAGATACACCATGACAGAATGGGGGGGGGTAACAGAAAGAGCACGTAGAGAGAGAGACATGTGATGTGACGGTGACTGAGCCTCTTCACAGAGCTCACACTGCAATTATAACATAATACTCAGATTAACATAATAGTCGGACTAAGTGTCACAAGTTTCAAGCCTCTGCAAGTTGCTGTGGAAGGTAGAATATTAATCTTAAACAATTTGAAATGCTCCTGGAAAGTATGTAATAGTAGTATATATCAAGTTCAGGTAGTGTACGGTGGGGGCTCATGATGCCGGCAGTGACTGGAAACAATAAAGTTGGTGCCCAAACAAAGGAATGAGCTGAAAGACACTAAAGTTCTGCGTGGAGCTCAGAGGAGCTGCAGAGTTTGATGAGTTTGATCACGGGGTTGTCAAGCCACTTCTTTCGCATTCTGCATTTCATTCATATTTAATGTAAAAACCTCAATCAGTCCAGGTTTGTGGTCGGCCCACTTCATGTGAACAGATCCAGACACTGATCAGCCTACCAACCTCTGTCCTTGACTGTGAGCTCTGGTTTCCAAACAACCCAATAAGCCAATATCCCTCCAAAAATACTCTCTTGGTAAACAGGGGAGCCGTTTCGGAAATAAAAACACAACATGTTCCCTCACCATCAAACAGTAGGACACAATTAGCTTGATCATCTGGCTGGGTGTAAGTGTGATGCTGGGGCAGATTTGGCTGAACGTGTGTGTGTGTGTGTGTCTGCCTGTACTATGGTAACCACAGTGTGGCATCTGCCAGGGTGCTTTAGCTGTGTTTGTGAGGTCCATGTGCGTGGACTTCCACAGAGCTTAGAGACCCCCCCATATGGTGAGCTGTCACTGAGAGGACACAGGGCAGCCCTCCCCTGTGTGGGACCTCCAGCCAGCCATCAGCCTGACTGCGTAAACAACAACTGGACACGATGATGATGATGGTGATGATGATGCTATATTTGTCTGTATATGTCAGGGGGTAAGATATTATCTCCTAAACCTGTGATGAAGGCCCACAGATGACATCAGTATAATCTACTTCTCATGTGAATTACCTCGGTCGTATTTATGCCTCAGTGATATCCCAAAACCCCTTTTTTTGAAAAACATCTTTTTTTTCGTCAACAAAATTCTCACAGACCCGATCAAAACAGGTCTGACTTCTAAATCGTGTCACGGGGGTTGGATGTGACTGACGGTGTCAGATGTTAGTTGGATTAAAATGAGCAGTGATGAGTTTGAGTTTAAAAAACATGTTGCAGAGTAGCTGCAACAGAGCTGCTAATTCAGAGCTTCTCCGCGGTGGCCTGGCTTTCTATCAAACACAGCGTTTGGGAAATGCAAATTGCTGAGAGAAAACATGAGCTAGACGCCCCCCTCGCCACCCTCGCCCCCCCACCATGACGGATATCTTATCTCACATCTGTCTCACTCTCCTCCTGCACACAGATGTTATGCAACAGTTTGTTCTGAGAAGGAAAAGATGCTGCGCCTCCCCGAGGTGTGATTGGCCTGGGGAAAAATCACATTTGCACATAAAGTGTTAATGTGTGTGTCTCAGAGCGAGTGTGTGCGCGTGCGTGTGTGTGTGTGTGTAGACAAAAGGGAAAGGGAGACAAAGAGAGAAATGTGTCTTACAAAGGAAGTAAGGGAGGTGCAGACCAGAAATAGGAAGTGGCAGGGCTGCAAACTGGGGGCCCTTGGGGGCCATCAGAAGCTTCAGATGTGGGTGGATGTGTGTGTTGGGGGGTTGGGGGTTGCTGCAGCTCCTCTGTCCTCTGGCTGTGCTCATACTGTGTGTGTTTTTGATGTTGATCTCATCCAGTTGTCAGAAAGCCAAACACAGTCTGTGCACCCAGATGTTGACAGATGTGCTGTGTACAGTGTAACTTCCTCTGAAACTCTCTCTCACACACACACACACACACACACACGCACACATATAGTAACATGTATCCTTCCTGTACCCCCTCCAGAGACAGCCTTCCTGGCTTGCATGAGACATTCCAACAAATTCCACAATATCTTTCATGAAGCCAACCTCCGTCCCAGCGGTGAGCTGCTGAGCTCTTGAGGGACCGCTGTCCACCGTGCGGCTCCAGATGTTCTATAAATAACCAAAACACACAGAATTCGGCGCATCCAGATGTGGAAACTTCGCATGCTGTCATCCTCAGAGACAGACGGAGAGAGAGAGAGAGACAGACAAACAGCTGGAGCGCTCAGTAGAACCATAACTAATGCAGCTCTCCCTAGTGGGCCGGAGTGGATTCTGCACACGTGCAGCTGTGCACATGCACAAGACTGGTTGTGATGGTTTGGAGTGGTGGGGCATTTAGGTGTCCTCTGTCACAACCCGAAACAGCTACGATGAAGTTTTAGCTGTTGTCTTTCACTCTGTCAAGTCAAATCCTTTCCTGTCCCGTCCTATTCCATATTCTGTCCTTGTCAATTCCTGTCTTGTCCTTTCCAATTGTAAAATATCGGTCCTGCCCCGTCTCTCGCTATGCTACCCTATACAATCCTGTCCTGTCTTGTCTTCTGAGGAGTATAATTACGGAGAAAAGGGCTGTCAGCAAAGGGTCACGAAGAGACCTCCGAGACAAAACAGTCCAGATAATCAGTTTATTTTCTACCTCCACACCTTCTATTGTGAACGCAGCTTCTGGGGAACATCTTATCGCCACTCCATTTGGTGAGTGTTCCTGTGCAGTCCATCTGTCAAGGTCACAGAGTGGCGGCCCTCCTCTGGAGCAAAAAACAGATCAAAGTTCCCTCTCTCTCTCTCTCTCCACTGAGCAGAATCTGCACTGATGGCACCCAGGGGAGCTCCAGCATGCAGCTGGAAGAGCAGCGAGAGGGGAAGTGTGTGTCTGCGCGTGTGCGAGACGGAGACAGAGAACTCACACGCGTGCTCATGTCACACAGTCCAGAGCCTGGCTTTGTTTGTGTCACCGGAGGCAGGATGGAGGCGCTGGCTGCTCCCGCGGCCTCACGCAGGTAACATCTGTCTGCAAACGCTGAGATGCACATACTCGATATTCACTCTGACAATGGTGGATAAAACTCTACGACCGACTCCTCGCAGTTTTTCTGGCCGTCCTGACGACAAATCTAACCCCGCCCTGAAATATGCAGTCCCGCAGGCACAGTCACTGCTGAGAGTTTACGACATTAGGAAGCGTCAGAACCAAACCTAAGCAGTAAATCAATGGACTTTGTGGCTCAGCTCTCTCTTTATCACCTTGGTGCAAAATAACTCCTACATTACCGCCGCTAAGCAGCGGTCAATCACATAATTGCTTTTACCCCTCACTCATAAATAACCCTGCGGTCACATGCTATCACAGATATTGGAAATACAACTTGCCAATGTAGACACTGCACGAAAATGTCCCGTCAGGCCATAATTGCTTGTTGGAGCTTCAGAGATATTTCATGTGTCCATGAATCACGAATCTGCATGTAACGTGTTTCCACAAATCTAGTTCCTTTTCATTTTATTTTGTCACGTATATTGCCTACTATATTTGCTCCACGTACAGAGTCTGGAGAGATGAGATGAATACAGTGGAGTTTTCATTTCCATAATGTGGAACTGAAAACTGCAGTGGGAACTTTAAATGAGCGTACTGTCAGTAGGCAAGGTAAGATAATGTGTGAATGACACGCAATGCAGTAACGGCAGAGATTCATGTTTTTGTGTTATGGAGGATTGGGGGGGGGGCGACCTGTCTGCACGTGAGCAGAAGGTATCCGCACACATGCAGATGCACACACACACAAACACACGCACATTGCACATGTGAATAATGTGAACATATGCATGGATACGAGCACACAAACAGGCTGGCGGACCAACACATGTCGGCACATACACGCAGAGACACGTAGACTCACCAAATTTTATTTTTTTAAAAACCAAACCATCGTGATCACATACTGAGGACGGATAAGACAACAAGAACACTTTACAGTGTGCTGCAATCAAATACAATAGCCCTGTACAGTAAATGATACCCTTTCAGAGCTTCTGTTGAAGTTTAGAGTAAGTGTAACGTTCAGTGACAAATATGAGCATGTTGCACTGTAAAATGCCATTTGATGCATGTGTCAGCTAAATATCATATTTCTAAAGCAAAATGATTGAAAATGAAGTACTTTCTCTCTTGATACATCAACATGAAATCTGCAGCTACAAAAATAGCATTAAAAAAGATTTATAGGCTGGGAGTTGCTTCATATATATATAAATTTTATCCGGTCATCTGGTACTCTGCAGACTGCGTTTCACACCTGAGTGCAAAATAGGTGACCCAGAACAGAGGAGAGCAGAGCCGAGCAGAGCAGAGCAGAGCCGAGCCGTGCCGTGCTGGACCATACTGGCTCCCAAGCTGTCCTGCTGCACAGCACACCTTCAGCACCGTGGCTGCAGCTGCTCTGGCCTGTCTCGCCTGTGCATTTGTGTATGTGCGTGTTGTGCCCGTTGTGGTGTGTGCGTGTCCCCTGCACGGGGTCTGTCTGACCGCAGCTGTCCCTACCTCTATGCGGGTCTCCGGGGCGAGGCTGACCTCTCTCTCCTGAAGCCACTTCAAAGAGACCTGGGACGGGCTGGAGGGGTACGGGGTGCCGGGCCGGCCAGCACGGCTGCTGCTTCCCTGGGCTTTGGGAGCTGGGGAGCTGGGGCTGGAGTGAAGGTTGGGTGTGTTGCAGGAGGTGAAGGGAGTTTCAAACCTGGATGGAAGTGGGAGGGGGCAGTGGGGGGTGTGTGGCACGTGTGTGGCAGGAGGGCAGAGACAGGAGGTATGGGACTGGGGGTAGGGATGTTGTTATAGTAGATGGGTGGAAGTTTATCTTTGTGTGTGTGTGTGTGTGTGTGTGCTCTTCAACCTGGGCAGACCTCCTGTGCTCTGGTGTCAGTGGTGTGTGTGTGTGTGCGTGTGATTCACCATCTCACCCACAGGGACTCAGGGGTCCAGCTTGGTGAGAACTGATGGCACCATTGGCCTGGGGGCCACCGTTGCATGGGGGTCCCAACGGGAAAAACAGATTACCGCCACACACACACACACACACACACACACAGAAGGAAGGAAACAAAAATAATGTAACTGTAATACCTGACTGAACTGTGCAATCACATTCTTACTTATACTTCATGTATTATTGTTTGAACTTCTCTTCTCCATTGCCACACATCATACACATTACATACTGTTTTTTTTCCTCACATACACACACGCACACACACACACCGAAAACCTAACATGCCTGAAGTTCACAAACATGCCCCATGTGGTGCACTTGTGTGTGAGATCATGCACTGATGAACAAAACACACCTAGAGGTTCTCACCTCAGCATGTTGTTCCTCTGCAGCTGATCTGACTGAGTGGACAAACTCACTCTTCACTGCAAAGACTGTACATAATGATGCCTCGAGGGAGCCCAGAAAATAGACTAGTGCACTGATTATAAGATCACTGTTTATCCAAGTCCCTTTGATATTGAGGTCATGTACAGAATAACATATCAGAGCCTATAAACTGAAAAGAAACAGTAGGCTATGAACCCGAGTATTTTTATCTGTTCATGCAGTGCACTTCCTATGAAATATGTATGTGTGTGTGTGTGTGATATATTGACTCCCCTTTGCACTGCAACTGTCATGTGATACAATGTAGATGTGAACTATTACAGTCCATGCTGAGAACCAAAAGCTCCTCATATCATCTGTGTTTGTCTTAGCTGTTTGAAATAGTCTGTCACGTTGTACATTGCTTCATTTCCCCAAAGAACATGATCAATATGTAAACGTTCAAACACACTTTCTCCACATGGTGCTAATCAGTACAAACTTCAGAATGTAAACATCATGTTGGAAATTCTTCCCGTCATGTTTTTTGGAACAGTGCAAGGCAGGGCCAACATTTCATATGTCAAGTTGACAACGCTCTTTAAGTTGTGTGTGTGTGTGTGTGTGTGTGTGTGCGTGCGTGTGCGTGTGTCACAGGGACACGTCTGTCCACAGCAATGGCAACAGAAGGTCCCCCCTGTGTTGCCTTTTTCCTTTTCAAGCTGTCTCTTTACCCCCACCTCCACTGCCTCCCCTGGACACGCACACACACACACACACACACCTTGCCTGGCTGCTGGTTTCTGCTCATGCCCCCCCCCCGCACACAGGGCTGCGAGCGAAAGGCCAGCTGATGGCAAAGTGTGTATGTGTTAAGAGAGGCCAGAGCGGTGCACACATATATTATCTGACATGCTGGGTCCGCCTGCGCCTGCACTCTGTGCTCAGCCATGGCCCCATACCTACACCCTCTGCCCCCGCCGCCCAGCTCTGCACACCACACCATCTGGGGAGACAGCCAGCCAGAGAGGAGGGAAGAGGGGAGAACAGATGAGGGAGGGCGTTGTTGTTCCAGAAATGCCACTAAATTGGGATTCTGCCGTTTAAATGTACATCATTGTACCATCCTCGTAGTTCAAATGTAGCTTGGAGAGAAAGGAGATTTAGTGGGATGGTAGAAGAGGAAGACGCACTCGCAGGTTTCAAGGATTTAGAATGACCAAACACATGTGAGGATGCGCACCGTCACAATCACCCACGACAACATTAAAGTACTTATACGTGTGCAGCTGATCCCGGTGGCTTGAAGCAACCTGCACAGGAATTTCAAAAATGCACTGTATCAACAATCTGAACCTTAAATATTGACACTGACATGTTTGGTTTACACAAGACTGATCAGCTGTTGAGTAGAGATTTCAGTCATGTGCTATGCAGCTGTCTGGTCCTTCCGGCTGTAAACAGCCTTTAAGAGACTACAATGCACTGAAGTGATGAGGCTGACCTCAGTGACTTCCAGCTGACTGTCTGCACTCTCGCTCAGAAACCGACACATCTTTTTGTAAACAGCAAATGTAAAGATTTGTAAACAAAAAGAAAAAGACAAAAATCAAACTCAGAAGCTCTCACAATGCAGTATTTTTATGCACCATAAACATCCTCCGAGCTACTGCTCAGAATTAATGAGCCATTTACTGTGGAGCCATGCTCTGTTAACTTTCAAGGGGGAATTCCACCAGTTTTACACCTGGAGGTCAGTGTCAGTTATGTTATTTAAATGAAGTGAAGCTGTGTGAGACGCTGATAAAAAAGGACCCCAACTACATCCTAAAGGGGGTCTTATGTAGGACCCGACCGTCGGTGGAGGCCTCTTCCCGGATAAACGGCCCTGACACCTGACTCTCGCGATAGTTGGAGAATTAGCCGGCGCAGACACGCGGGATGCGGGGAAGGGATGAAGCGGAGGGGAGGCAGACGCCGAGCTGAAACCTTTAAAACCGGGGACGAGGCGAGGCGGTAGGATGCGCGCGCGCCCGCGCCCGCGTGTTCGTGTGTGCGCTTGCTGGTGAGCGGGGGTGGGGAGGGGGGTGTTCTCAGGTGACGTCACGTGCCCTGAAATTCAAAACAACCGTTGGCTGCGATAATGGCAGCTTTCGTGGCGTCTCGGAAATCCGTTTGGAAAGAAAAGTGCGACGGTTATTTTTGCCCCCCGGCACGTTACGTTAACAGCGACGGTTGACTCGCAGTCTACTTGACGGTTCGGCTCAGCTTTGAAGTCCAGCGTAGCGGGTTTTTTTACGTTAGCGGTGTACGAGCGGCTTATGACCAAGCAGGTACACGGGAATACCACCGCACCTGCCGCCACAGGTAACGCTGTCAGCTAGCTGCGCTGTTGTGGCAGTAACCACGACACTAACCCCGCTAACGCTCGCTAAATGATGTGAGTTATTTTGTGTTGTCGTGATTGTGCTTGTAGTGTGGCGGTGGTTACGTTTTTCACGGGCCACTCGGGAGTGATGCTTAGCCCGGGTCTCCGTCTCGAAAAAGGGGTAACGTCTTTAAAAATGATTCGCACGTGAAACATCCACACCGGCGCTTCGGTGTAACAGCCCGTTAGCGCTGTGATGTGAATGATGCAGAGCTGGTGATGTGTAACTAAGTACTGTACATCTACTGAAGTAGTCTGCCAAAGTACAACTTTGGTTTTACTTTCTTTTCATGCTACTTTATATTTCTTCTCCATTATATATCAGGGAGAAGTCTCACGTTTTACTTGCGTCTTCGCTATTAGTTCCTTTACAAATTAGAGTTATTGTTAAAAAAGTTATTTTTTATTTTTTCAGTCATTTGCGGGTGTGAACTGTTAGTTGTACAAAACAGCCATTGTGAAGGTGTAATTTTGAGCTCAGTTTGGCCCTGATGGCATTTCTTACTTTTTTTTTTTTTTATAAACTAAATTGATTTAATTATGAAAATAATGATTAGTTTCCACACCAAATTTAATGCTTCAAGTATAATTTGCTGATTAAGCTTTTGTACTTTTACCTATTGCTATTTTTAGTTTGGTAACACATCTCAATACTTTATTTACAACTTTATTCACAAGTGACTGTGTGTGGTGGACTACTCAATAGATAGGTGTCAGTTGACAAATAGTATTTACATTGTCACATTCACTCCAGCTAATTAGGCTCACTACATGCACCAGTAATCTTAACTGTACATCATGTAGACGGCTATAATGGACAGAGACCGCAAGCAAGGCCTGGTTTGATTTGTGGTTGCACAAGTTTATGGCCAGATAAACCAACTAAGGGGCCCTGGGGCAGAAGATTGTTGTTGGGCCAGTATGGACCCCTGCTATGTATTTCCTATTCATTACTCCCTCTTGTACCAAGAAACCAAGCAGTAGTCTTGAAGCTGAAATGATTAGCTGGTTAATTGATTTAGCTGATTGACAGAAAATTGTCAACAAATTTGTTAATGGCTTTTTTGTTTTATTTTATCCAGCCAACAGTATATAACCAAAATATATTCAAATTGCAGTGATATAAAGGAAAGAAAGGAAAGAAGTAAGGAAGCTGTTCTTTGCTTAAAAAGTGACTCAAACGATGAGTTGGAAAATTACTGATCAGAATAGCTGACTCACTGATTACTCAACTAATTATTTCAGCCCTGCTCTTACACCCTGTCTACACAGGTTGTGCAGTGAAAGTAACATGTCTACAGCGCAGTAGCAGCGTATACATAGGAGGCATTCTGCAACTGTACTTCTGTGTGATCGCTTGCATTTGCACAGTCTGGTTATTTAAATGCATAAAACTGAAGAAAACAGGCTTGCATGCTAAGTGTGCATTAGCTTGTAAGACCTTATGCAGCCTGTTTAGATAGTTATATATGGAAATAGAAGTGTATTGGTTCTGTCAGATGTGTGTTACATGGCCGGCTGAAGAATGTGGCTAAAATGCATCCGGTTTTAGCAGACTGTAACACTTGAGGCTCTGCCAGAGGCTGGCTTGTATTTTAGGAAGAGGATTGTGGGCTCCCCGCCGCTGATGTCAGCCAGGGTTTGTATGAAGCCACAGTTTGGAGTGAGGTGGGGTGAGGTGGGCTTTCCCTGACAGGAGGGTGGCAGGAACACCCTGTCCATTACCCACAGTATCTTAGAATATTATAGTGTAGTATTGTAGTGTCCTCTCCTCTGTATATGCTTTGTATGAAAAAGCCACACCAATAATTTAGCATGTGTTAGCTCATAGTATGTCCCTTCACAACAGCTGAAAGCAGATCATAGATATTGATTCTCTGCTTTCATTCAAGGTAGACGTACTGTGGAATAATCTGCATGCAGAGACATTAGACAAGTATTCCACCACAGTGAACACTTACTCTGCTCTATTTACTGCATGTCAAAATTATATTAATATGCAATGATGCAGTTCCAGGCAGTGATTTGTTATGAAAGCAGCTATTGGTATTCTACTTGTTGGTCTTTCCAAGAGTTTGCGGGCACGGATGAAATCAATCAGAACATTCACAACTGTGCCTTGGAGAATGGTTGGAAGTTGGTTTAAAACATACAAAACCTCCTTTTAAGATAAGGAAAATAGCTCCTCTTTAACTTTAATATGAACAGAAACCCAGGATGATCATCACCCAGTCATCAATACAAAAGAAGAAAAACTGTTAGAAAATATCTGGTTCTTTGATAATAAAAATAAGTTGAAGGTTCGAGTCCATGTACATAAACTAAGAGGCAGACATTAGCTGTGACCCCCAAGGGGCATTTCGGCAAGAGCCAGCCAATCACTGGGCTTACAATGTCCACTGCTAACAGCACATGGAAGCTACAGAGAAAACTAAAAAAACAATCTGCAGCTTCTATCAATTTATTTCAAAATTCTGGGTAGATTACTTTGGTGCATTGTTGGTTGTTTGGTGCAATGAAGCTTCTGATGGGATTCTCTATGACCGTGTGCTCCCTGCTCTCTGTTTCTCTCCCTCTCTCTCTCTCTCTCGCTCGCTCGATCTCACATCTGTCTTTATTTCCTGTGATTATGTGTTTCTTGATCTCATGATCTCCCTTTCCACATCATTGTTTTCCTTATTGTTGCCTCTGCAAAGAAATACCATGAGATAAATGTTGTCTGGCAGGTGCTTCCTTGGCATGGTTGGTTCATCGTGGCAGTGGATGTCTCCATGGCAACAGCTGTCCTGGTGACAAGAGGTTGCCACTGTCTGGGCATTCCTCTCCTCTCCCGTCTTGTCCTGTCCCATCCTGTCCCACCCTGACCTGACCTGCCCTGCCCTGTCCTGTCCTGGACAAGTGCGATCAGGGCCACGCTAGACCAGATTAAGGTTAAAGCTAACTGAAGCTTCACTGAATTACAGTGCAGTGTTAAAGCTTAATCCAGAATTGCACAGTGTCTATAAAAGGATTCGATCCCCTTGGATGTAATTACAAGACCTGGGTATCATTTGAATTGTTTTTATAAATCAGTGCTAATATGATCTTATCAGGTACAGTACCAAGACATTCTCTCTATCTTATGTCTCAGGTTCTAATATAAACACTGTTTGGCTGTAACACCCATCTGTTTTTTTGGAGTTAATAGTCTCAAACTGGTAAAAGTTTCAGAAACTAAAATTATAAGTCTGATCAGACGTTTGATATTAGCTTTAGATAGTTTTCAACACTGCAGAAACATTTCAGAGATGTAATGGTTAGTACCAAAAACAAAGTGAGGATTGATCCAAAGCCCATAGAATTACAATAGATCCAATTTGGAAAAAACATTAAAACACAAATGTTACGGATTCAACTGGAAACAGTTGTTTTAGTGATTGACTGGTATGTGTATGTATTTTCACAATTAATCTTTTAGTCTTAAAATAAACAGAAAAATCTCCATCACCATTTCCCAGAGTCCATTGCGTCCTTGTGTGTACGTAGTTTTGTCAAACCAAAAAATAAAGATGAAGCATATGACAGGGACAAAATTAAAAAAAAAGGTAAAGCAAGTGGAAGCCTGTGTGTAAATGTGTTCTGACTAGTCTGTATTTGCACACCTGGTTATAGATTGCACACCTCTCCGCTGCTGCAACATAAAAAAGAGCTGTAATGTCATAGGGTGTGTGCGAGTACGTTTGTGGGTCTGTTCCAGCCTTTGTCGTGACGCTGCAGTCCCCCCCCCCAAATATCGGCGGCAGTTCAGACACTAGCTGATCTGAATACTGATTTCCAGCTTGATCGCTGCGACTGTTAGCCTAGCTGCCGTAGCGCCGATCTCCATTCAAGCCCAGTCGGTGTAGTGTTGCTGCACGTTGTGTAATACAGTGTAGTAGGGTGCATTTGAGGTGAACACGGCAGCTATGCAGAGAGAGAGGGGAGGGGGGGAGGGAGGGAGGGAGACGACAGAGAGGTGCAGAGATTTGGGCAGAGAGAAAGAGTGTGAGAGCATCCCTGACTGCCGTTGTTGCTATTTATAGCTGAGCCCTACTCCACAGTCCTGAGATGCTCTCCCACCTCCCACGTCCGGACATCAGCCTACACATACACACATTTTGACAAAATAACTTGACGTGCAGAAAATACTGCCGGGGCAGAGGGGTAGGCTGGCTTTTGCACGCAGTGCGACCTGCTCCGCAGAACACAAAGATCTATGAATGAATGAGAGGTAGAGCTCAGGGGAATGTTTGGCAATCAAGGTCAGTTTTTGCTTCATCAAGAGCTCCGCAATAATTCATCCTGTTTATCAAGTGAGAGTGTTAGCCACAGAAAAGAGGAACCAAGCGTATGATTGGGTGGGTGGGGGGCAGCGGGAGCGTTTGTCCTCACAATAACTACTTGTTTGTCTTGTCAGATTGTATGAAAGGGCTTTGGAGGGAAAGCGAGGGAGCAGCAGAGGAGGGGAAAAATAAATCCATTCCTTCTTTTTTCTTTCTTTCTTTCTTTATTTTTTTCTCCTTTCACTTCCTTCCAGGCTGAGTCACTGCTGGTGAGGAGGAAGGTCTGGAGAGGGAACGAGAGAGGAGGAGGTGGAGGAGGAGGGGGAGAAGAAGAAGAAGAAGAAGAAGGGAGAGAGGCAGGGAGATAAGCCACAACAGGAAGCAAAACGACACGCGCACGCACGCACACGCCGCATTTGTGTGTGCGTCTGAGAGAGAGACTGCGCGGACGAGAGGGTGAACGGGAAAGGAAGGAAGGGAGGGAGAGTGACGCGGAGGCTGGGAGAGCCTGCCCCCCCCTCCTCCTCCTCTCCTCCTCTCCCTCTCTTTCTCTCCTCTCCTCCTCTCCTCCCCTCCTCCCTCTCTCTCTCTCTCTCTCTCTGTGGAGCAGGCGTGTAGCGGCATCAGACTCGGCGTGAAGGAACCATGAGCGATGTCACCATCGTTAGAGAGGGATGGCTCCAGAAACGGGGTGAGTACATCCAGTACGTCTCTCTTTCTGCTCCCCTCGTCGCTGCCTCTGTTTTCTCCCCTCTTCTTCTCTGCCTCTCGTCTAGACTGAGGGCCCGGCCATGGCTGTCCACATGTGCCGGTGGGAGGATGTGAGTGTTTGCGATGGAGCGTGTGTGTGTGTATGTGTGTGCGAGTGATCACATGGATGTCTGATTATCTGGTGTGCGAGTGTATACGTGTGTGTGCGTGCCTGTGTGTTTGCCTCCATAGGGATGTGTCTCTTTATTATAAGCTTGTCTGGCAGTGTGTTTGCTAAGCCTCTATGTGCTTCAGTCAGGTTGCAGCTGAAAAAGCCTGGGTTTGTGCATGTATTTGCACACGTGTCTGTGTGTGTGTGTGTGTGTGTGCGTGCAGTTGATAACATGTAGCAAGCCTGTAGTTACGCTGCTGGTGTGTATTGTTCTGTCAGGCCAATGTGTGAAATCCAGTTAGTTCTGTCTGTCTGAGGTACTGTTTAACCTCACTGGGTCTTAAGTTTGTAGAAAATCCTGAATGGTGTCACTGAGAGTCATATGACATGGGGGTTGGTTGGGGTGGAGTCAAGGGGGACACTGACAACACATCCTGTTTACAACCAGATGAATGAGAAATCGGGGGCGTAAAAAACATCGCACTGTTCTCGGACGTTACGCAGCTCAGGTTCTCTGTGTGGTTGCTTGCAACAGGTGACAGGTCATTTGTCGCTGGGCCAATCAGAACCAGAAATCATCAAAAGGTGATGCACATTGGCTGCCGAGCCAACTGTAAGGCACTGGAGGACTTTGTGTTTTTTTTTTTTCTCCTAATTTCCAATTTCTGCAATTTCATGGGGTCATGTGTCTGCTGACGCTGGTTCCCTCAGAGGATTCATGTCAACGTGAGTGTGTCTGTTTTAGAGAGAGAGAGAACCTCAGGGGTTGAACAAGGGGGATTTCCAAACTTTTAGGCCAATGAGCATCACCCCCCCACACTCACTCACTCACACACACACACACACACACACACTATGTGATGGTGTCTAGGAATGTGTAACACAAACTGTTGAACAGGAAGTGACATGGCTACATAACAGACCGCAGGCTTCTGGGTAACGTAGGCTAACACCATGGCACAGCAGGAGCATGTTGGATAACAGAGTGCTCCTAACTGCATGCAGCGGACGTGTCACACACACGCACGTTGTGTGGCTGAAAAATAGAGGGGAGGATCTTTGTTTGTGCCAGCGTGAACCTCAGACGCTCGTCTGTGCATATTAAGAGGAACACATCGCCCCCAGTCACGACGCAGCACTACCAGTGTTCATCAGTGTGTGTGTGGGGGGTTATGAATGTTTGTCTGCATCATATGCTAAATCTTTGTCTGTATTTGTGTGTGTGTGTGTGTGTGGGGGGGGGCAGGGTCAGGGTGCTGACTCACTGTCCCGGTCGTGACTGCAGTCTTAGATATGAGACGGTTTTACTGAAATAAAACAGTGAGACAGAGACAGGTAGCGACACCTCCACACGTCTGCGAGGCCCAGTGCTGTCTCACTCTCATACTAAACCACGCGTACTGTTTTGTTTTGAACTGAGCGACACGAGCAGAGAAGGGAAAAGGACTGAACGAGTGGAAGATAAGAGAGAGAAGGATTGGGAGCAGAGATCTGTGTGCTGAGGATGGCACCTTTTCCAAAAATCATGAATGAAACTCAGTTTGTGTGAATGAACGTGAATTGAGATTTGAGATTGAGATTTGTGTTCTTCAGCGTACGCGCATCCACATGTGAGGAACTGATTAGGAGTCCTGCGTGTAGGTCTATGTGTACATTTGATAAATGAATAATTAATAGTTTGTGTCCTACCAGTGACTGCACAGTTGTAGCAACTTGGTGGAGGAGTTTATTGTACAATTATTTGTCCAGACTAGGTGATAGACTATTTATGAGTCGAGTGATGAGTGATCTGTGAATGTGTTTTGTTCGACAAACAATTAGAGAAACTGCTCAGCTGCTTACAGCACGTTGCCACACACACAGTAGACTGATGGACTTACATATGTCTGGATGCTGATCAGTGGTAGTAGTCCGTGCTTTGTCCTCAATAAGCACGTTCAGCAATGCTTAGCATCAGGAGTAGGGTTGAAGGGGTGAAGGCTACTGATACAAAATGTGCTGTAACTATATCAAAGCTTCGGTATGTTTCTCTTCTGTCCATTCAGCCATACTGCAGTCAATCAGTCAGTCAACCTAAAGTACAAAGTGCTTCACACAGACATTATAAAAGATCAGTAAGAGATTAAAAGAAAAAAGAGAAATGTAACACATGACACAAGCATGAATTGCTTGGGTGCATGTAGTAAAATGCATGTAGAAAACATTAAAAGCACCAAATAGCAGCCCTCTCTTCTTCTTGTACACTGGAAGTCTGCACATCACAAACCACTAATCATCATCCTGGAACATGGAGACAAACCGCAGGAACATCACCTCTGCAGAGTACAGCACAGCGTGTCCTCGGATGACCGAGCCCTTCACTGATCACTTGCTCACTACCACGCCAATGATTTCCTTCCTCCATTCATTAAATCGGAGCGCGGAGTGCATTCGGCTGCATCGTTTCTTTATCTTTGAAAATAACAAACAGCAGGCAGCAGACTTGTGTGGAAACCAAATTAATCAATATGTGGAAACTTGTTCCTCCATTCTTAAATTTTTAAAAAGAGAGTCTGAATGAAAGAAGCCGGTGAAGCTGGTGGGCAGGAGTGAGCTACAGGTGCAGCCTCTGAGGGACACTTGATCCTGTCCAATGTTGCGTTTGGGGGTGAGAATCAGATGACAGAAGTCAGAAGGCTATTTCCTCGCACTGTGACTCAACACTGTCTGAATCTGAAGCGCACTCCGCTTCCTTTCCACCTCGGCCAGGAGTTTACCTTCTGTCCGCCCAGTGGAGGCCGCAGAGGTCACAGTCTGCCAGTGTAGACGAGGATACTGTTTCCTCCACACCAGCATCAGCCCACACAGCAGTCAGCACGACAGATGGCCAGGAGGGAGGAGAGGAGGAGAAACACTGAGGGGGAGAGGCGGGGAGAACATCATCATCATTTCTTTGTCACTTTCTGTCCCCCAGAAGTGTTTCTATAAGCAAGGCCACTAATTAGATGAGATACGGCCACGTCAGAGTGGAGCTAAACTTGTTACTGACTCATTTTTGATATAATCTGAGATTCATGGTTCCAAACAATCAAACATGAGATGAAGTCCAGAAGATGTTGTACATGCCTCTGCAGCTGTGTTTCAAAGTACCTCAATGAAGTTCTATAATGCATGGAGAGGAAATAAAAATGTCAAGCTTTTGTGATGAAGTCACAGGGTTTTTATGATGGATTGGCGTTACATTCTGCACCTGCATTCATCGAGACAGGCAAGTCATTCTTGAACTGCAGAGAAATCATATCTCTGCATAATCATAATGTTACCTTTGACTCAGCAGGATTTATAAAGGCATCTCTGTGCCCAAATGTGAGGTGTAGTTTAGGACACTGTTTCCGTCACAGTGCAAAGAAAGGGTTTAAAATAGGGTTGATAACTGAAGCCCCCTTCACATGGGACTATCATCAAACCTAATCAAATCAGAAATTCCACTACAAATAACCATCTATATTCCACCAAACACAGTCATCTAATAATATCAGAATCAGCATCTCAGCAACTGGGAATATTTTTCGTTTTTCTTCTTCTGGCAGTTCAATCATTTCTGAGGCTGCAGCGAAAAACTGTTATCATTGATTTCTTTGATGGCATTATGGGTATAAATTCAGGAGGCTCACGGGCCTGTGGGCACATTCACACTGACGTGATTTTGTATTAGATATTCCATGGCCGCACACACACTGACTGACATGTTGGCTCTGCATGTCCTGCCGTGGCAGCGTATCTTCAGGTCTGTCGGGCTCTTGCTCCCCATAACTTAACTTGTTTGTCTGCGAACCTTAATGTGTGGAATTCATATTGCGGGCCCTCGCGCTGTCAGGAAGCGGCTTCATTACATATTCAGTGTCTCTCTTCTGTAAATCTATTTACGTGTGCCCAACCTGTCACTCAATCCATCTTGGCGTGATGGCGCGATAGACGTGGCAGTGAGATATGACAAACCTGCCCCTCTTTTATACCTCCATCTGCACGACGTGACCCCTTTGGGGACGGTCTTTGCCATGCTGTATACGTTGGACTGCTGTGGGGTTCATTGGGTGCAGTGCAGTGAGGCAGCCATCTTGGCTCAGTGAGTTCAGTGAGTTCAGTGTTGCTGGAGGCTGGCTGGCTGGCTGGATCAGGTGGCAGTGCCAGATCTCTGATATCAATCACCAGCCGCTGCTGCTGCTGCCGCCGCTGTCTGCTGTGTCGCCCTTCCACTCTCCTCCTCCTCCTCCTCCTCTGTCCTGCCTCTGCTGTCAACACATCTTACTCCTTTTATTGCCGTTCACACTCTCTCCCTCTATCTATCTATTCTACCTCCTTCCATCTCCCCACACTCCTCTCTCTATCCCCTCCGTTCCTCATATGCATGTACAGTACGGTGCAGGAGCAGACGAGCAGACAGTGCAGGCTTTGTTATGAATGGCATCCTCTTGCGCATCCGGAGGAAGTGTACACTCCAGTGTGGCTTTACAAACTGTCTCCATTGTCCCTAAGAATGACTCACTCCACACTGCAGAGAATGGCAGGCAGCCAGACAGTCAGACAGACCCACAGCACAGTGCAAACAGACAGACTAGTCTGCAGAGCCTACAGACAAACAGCACAGGAGAGACAGGCAGAGAGACAGATAGTGACGGATACAGCCAGCATGGAGCAGAGGCTGGTTACAGGCCCCCCCCCCCCCCAAATGAAAGACAGATGGGCAACAAATGCAGACAGGTAGCAGAGAGTGTGTCATCGTACTGTTCAATCAGAATGCGATAGTTTCAGTTTTGCAACGTTGTTGAGTAGAAAATTGAGATAACAAACCCTGAAATTGTATTCAGCTCCACGCTAAAGCTGCACCCGGCAAGGATTCTATGTAAGACTAATACACCTGTCTTATCGCACACATTCACAAAGTTAGGCTGCAACAGAGGAGAATGTCCTCTTGTGGTGATTCAGTATGTATGGCCTCTGGCAGCAAATCGGATGCATGCACTGGAGGATGTCATAAATAAAAACATTAAGATCAGGGTACAAATCTACCTTTCTGTGCACGTGTTTGTTCCGGTTATGCAGCAGTTACCCAGTGGCTGCTTTTTGTTATGTACTCACTTCCCTGAATCATAAACTGTGTGTACCTCCAGATGCGTTCAGTAACGTATGTTATAATGTGCAAGCTAAACAGCCCAAGGCCGTACACCCCGGCAGAACTCAGTCAGTCGATAAGATCAGTGGTAAGTGGTAGGAAGCATCCTTGTAAAGGCCGCGCAAACAGAGAGATGGATTAATGGACGGGTGAGTGAATGAACCCATGTGGAGCGAGGCAGTCCGGGATAGATGAATGAATGGATCAATGAATGGAGTGCTGATCACTGCAGAGGGAAAACTTGGACGGAGGAAGGGAGACGGGGTGAAGGGAGGAGAGGGTTGAGTAATGGGATTAGTTTGTAGCTCAGGATCATCGAAATGCTGACCTCAAACATTTGATCACAGTCTGGACGGAAGCGTGCACATGCGTTCACACACTTTACCAGATTATCAGTATTCCGACCGTTATTATGGAGTTATATCCATCATCACCCCACTGTACAGCAAAGAAATTTAAAAGTTCCCTTTTCCAATATTTTTCCTTCACTATACGCTGTTCACTGGTAATAAAGTCCAATTATAGATTATTTGCTGATCATCGTTAATCAAATAGCAGAGGATGATTTTATTGCATTGCATATTGTTTGTAACAAATGTGTGCTTCATACCATTTTTGATAAAATACTCTAAATCACCATTTAAACTGAACAGTGGTTTATTATCTCCCCATTTCCCTGGTGTAGCTCACTTGTTGCCCACGTAAACACGTACTCATTTCAGAATACGACAACACAGTCCGATGTCATTAGGAGGAGGATGCTTTAAGGGCAGAGCATCTACAAACATGTAGGATACCTGAGTTTCTATCTAGCGCTACCCCACAGACATCTATTAGATGTTTCGGTTGCGTTCCGCTGTAATCCAGCAGCTCTGTCCTCACTCAAAACAGTTGGGAGCTGAAGATGAAGCGGGGTTCTATGTTTAAATGTGCTAACACACAGATTAGCCTGGAGGGGTGGTGTGTAGCCTCGCATCTTGAGGTATTGTGGGCCGGGTGGAGTCGGCTTTGGGCTGATTAGAGGAGGCAGGTTAGAGTGGGGGTTGGTTCGTCTGATTTAGGCCAACAGATTAGTGCCGAGTGGTTAACAGCTAGTGGAAGTGTTGGATGGCCGGAGACGGACCCCGGAGTGCTATCGTTTGCGCTCGTAGTCCCACTTAAATTTTCTTTGACGATTCAAATAGAACGTGTTGGCTCTTTATTAAATATTAAAACAGCACAGTGACAGCAGGATGTGCTTTACACTGTACAGTATGTCAGTTTTGGCACAGATTTATTCTGTGATGCTGACTGTATGAATTTTAATTACAGACTTGTTGAACTCTTATTCACGAGTGAGCTGGGCCCGGGGATTTCTCTTAGCCCAGCGAAAGTGGTTTCCAACAGGGGTGTTCACACCAGCCCATGATGGTGCATAGTGGTCTGCATCTGGTTGCCGGGGGCAACTGGACAGGCATTGTTGCTCTGTTACATCAGTTGCATCCACGGTCGCTTCATTCAGAAAACAGAGCGTCTGTTCCAGAGAGCGACCTCTGACGCTCTGGATGTGATCACCCAGTCGGATGGTGGTCCGACGAGACGCCACGATCACTAACATGAAGCCGAGCCGCTCAGTTGGAGTTTTACCTCACCTCACCCAACTGTGGAGCGCAGCCGCTGTTAGTCACTTCAGGCGTGTGTGAGACATGGACATACTGTACCAGCACTCGCTCTTGCTCAACAACAAATGACAGTTTATTGTTTTTTGACCTTTTTTCCGACACCCACTCGTAGCAATCCAAAATCTGCCATACTGTGAATAAATCTGAGCACAGCTGCCTGATTCAGTCTCCACCATCATTTTAATCCAGTGAGTCCATTTTTTAAATCAATATTTAAATTAACAGTATTATTTTGTACATTATGTCCTGACTCAAATATGATAGCAGCTATACGTGTTCCCCGGCAGCGCCGTCACACCTTATTTGAAGCCCTGCAGTTTTGACGAGTGCAGCTGAACGAATGCTAACAGGTTGATATGACAGATGATCTGTGGTGCCACTAGCTGTTGTGGTAATTTCCACTCTGGCTGCCAGATGTGATGTACAGACAAAGTTAAAGCCTGTTTTCTCTGACAGCCTGGTCAAAACGTCAACAAGCAGCGGCTGCGTTTGGTTCCAGTTTGCTCCTGTTACACCTGACTTAATAGTTGAGCTGCATGCTGATGTCACACGGGCCAGGTTAAAGGGACAGTCCGTCTATTTATATCCTCCTACCTGTAATCTGTTTCTGTCAGGATTAGCTAAGGCACTAGCTGAATCCTGCTGTGCCGCACAGACACGCTGAAAAATGTGAGCCGTGAAAAGAATGCACGCATTCACAAAGATGTGCAGAGCATGTGTACAGTACACGGAGGACATGCAAGTGTATGACAACGTGATCAGAAGTATATGTCTGTCTTCAACCAAGCAGAAAATGTGACTCCACGTAGCCGTGTAACATGCGTGTACGTCTTGTCACGGATCCTCCGTTAGTTATCCCGGTAAAAACCGAGAGAACAAACTGCAGCGGGATTCCTCAGCCTCCTCCGTGTCTGGTTGCCAATCTCCAGTCATTAATTAGCTGTCCATGATAAAATTGCCCATTCCCAATCTGACACTAGTGTAGAGCAGCGGACAGCAGCAGTAATCATGTCAGCAAGGCTTGGCTCAGTGTTCTGAGGGGGCTAAATGTCCCCCATATGGTCCACTGGCTGGGGCCCGCTCCTCACCGCGCTCTCATTAAACCCATGCTTAATATACCAAGGTAAAGAGGGATGCACACACACACACACACACACACACACACACACACACACACTAATGCATACGCTCAGCTGTAAGAAGCAAATCAAAACATCTGATGGTGGACCGGGCACAAAGGGACTCGAGGACAAGGAGGTGGTGTTTGTGTCTGTGTTTGTGCGTGCACAAGGTATTTGTGTACTGGGCACACACACGCAAGCGCGTTTGTGTTTTCAGAGGCTGACGCTGTACAATTGTTGACTTGCCATCTGTCATCAAGAATAGAGTTCTATCTGTGTGTGTGTGTGTGTGTGTGCATTTAGAGGAAAGATGAGAAGGAGAAGAAAGAAAGAAAGAGTGAGTGAGGTGCAGATGTCTCTCAGCGCAGCGGCTGGAACACGAGGTTCGCCGGTGGACGGCTGCACGAGGGGAGGTGGAGGGGGAGAGCCGAGAAGAAAAGGGGAGGAACATCTGCCGTACTCCGCGGTTTGAGTGTTTCTGAACAATATCTTGAGTTTGAATGCACCTGGGACGTGGCCTGCTCATTAAGTGTCTCGCAGGACCGGGCTGTCACATATTCATATGAAGAGTAATGCAGAAGCTGAGGTTTTGTTTTGCAAAGTCCAAACTTTCCATTTTGTTTAACATTCCTCCCAGCTTTGTAAGGAAAGAATAATTTTTCAAATAGAATTATGAAGAAACACCTTATAATATTCATAAAAAGTCGTATGGGTTTGATGAAGTGCTGAATGTTCTCTGGCTATCCTGTTGCACAAACTTTGAGAGCTGCCGTATCTTTAGTTGTGACTTTCTGCTCCACGCAGATTTAAGGACTGATACAAATCCTCAAGGTGAAATAAAGATGTGAGGCTACTTTTTTACAAGTTGACATTTCTTGTGTTGGTTTCTTGTGGTGAACATAACACAGACGACACATGCAGTCATCTTTTTGAATTGTCCCAGACCCTCGAGTGCCTGATGCTGGCCAGCTGAGGCGGACACGTTGTCAAAAACAGCCTCTCAGACAGACAGACAGACGTCACGGCTCGACAAACACCAGCTCTCAGGGAAGGAGAGAGGAGCGGCTGGTCTGAGACGGGCTGTGATACGCCACTGATTGCGATCACACTTTTGTTCAGTTGGTCCAAAGTCAGTTCATAAAGTTACCCCGCCGAATCACGAGCGCTGTTCTGCAGAGAAAAGTCACACGGGTGTTCAGTAAAATGTCTTCATGAGACATTTGGCATTTTAGCAGCAGGTGAGCCCAATCAAATATGTTTTCAGTCACTGTAACTCGGGAGTGTTAATTCCACCCGACGGAGCACGGCTGATTGTGAGCGAATCGGACGCGGCTGTGTTTTGCCGCTTCATTTTGTGACGTTGTGCCGTATGAGCGCGATCAACTGCAGCCCGTGGGGCGTCTCATCACATCCTCAGGTTGGTGGAGCTATGAAGGCTCAGAGGCATCGCTCAACACCTTGTCTGCAGAGACTCGGGTGAAACCAGAGTGTGAGTCCATCACTCCAAACATGTCCAGCGCTGAATGCGCTCTGATGGACAGATGGACAGCTCGGGCAGGTGGAGAGACAGACAGACAGACAGACAGGACAGTGGGGAGAGCAGAGCACAGCAGTTAGTGAGGTGGAGAGCACTTGCTGTCGGCCCTTCACTGCAACACATGAATGGATCCTTTAGAATGAGCCACGGCTGGGCTGGTGTGTGTGTGTGTGTGTGTGTGTGTGTGTGTGTGTGTGTGTGTGTGTGTGTGTGGGGGGCGGGGGGGGGGGATAGGGGTACTTGACATTACTTGGGGTATAGTACTTGATTGTTTACTCTTGCCTGCTGGGTTGGGGTATTGTGCTCTAGTGTGTGTGTGTGTGTGTGTGTGTGTGTATTGTGTTGACAAAGTATATTGTGTGTGAGAGTGCAGTGTGTATATAAGTTTACAGGCAGACATATAGCACAATGCTTGTCTGCTGCTCTAGGAAAGGGGAGGGGGGGTCACAAAAGACCAGGGGGGTCTTATGTTGTTCGCACACACACACGCACACACGCGTAACGCCAGCTGCCGCCCACAGCCCCTGCCCAGCATTTCTGAATTAATAATACAGAGCCAACCACTCTGGAATAATAGTGACTTGCGCGCACACACACACTTGCACAAAGCTTTGCACCTGTTCACCACTGCTCAACTGGACAGGGTTGGGCTGGTTAAGCACCCCCACCCCCCGCCACACACACACACACACACACACACACACACACACACACGTCTGTAATAGGCAGCCCTTGGACAGCTGTGTCTGTCTCCTGATCCTCCCCTTCTCGTTGTGATCGACAGATAATCTCACCGACTGATTGGTCCAGCTGCCCGGTCTGTGCGTCTGATTGGATGGTTTTACATCCAGTAATGCAAAGGACCGGAGAACGAATTTAAATATGAATGTCATCCTAAGAAACCAACGCCTCTCTGCGACTGTGAGCCATAATTCTCAGATTATCCACTAAATGAAAACAGGTGACAAGCTGTCAGTTGTTCTTCCCTCAGGGACTTAGGGAAGAAAATAGTGCTATAACAGGTTCTACTGTATTTTAGAGCTGTTGTGTTGTGGATTTTACTGTAATGTCTGCTAATAGTTCTATTTAGAGAAGGACACGCAGCGTTTCGGAAATAAACCCCAGTGAATGTGAATGCCAATGATGCATGGTAGAATAAATGAAGAAATCAATGATGCCAACACACAATGCCGTCCAAAGGAGAGAACAGAGAGAGGCAATATACCAGCAATCAGTGCAATTTGATTAGCCTCCTCATTGGCTGTGTGTGTGTGTGTGTTTCCTAATCGCATTGGATCCACTGCATTCTGAACACACACAGCATGGCATCCCTAATGTTATCGGGTGTTTGAATGCCGGGGCTTTTTGTACCGGTTAGCTCGGATTGTATTTTTACCTTCCTGACATGCTCGGAGACATCCAAACAGATCCTCCTTTGTGCTGTCAATGGCGTGCTACGCCTTGATGCTGCGTACGTGTGTCTTTGTGCGTGCGTTGGTGGATGGATGTGTGCGGATGCGGAGGAAATAGACCATCCAGCTGAGATGAGTTTCATGTTCTTGATGGGATTTTACTACGATCTCGACCTGAGTCGGCTCAGTCGTGTTAATACTGTGTGGCCACAGTGTGTGTTTAACTACTTGAACTGTGGCGTGTGGCGCTGATGTGTCAGCAGCGCCAGTCTCATTCCTTCTTCACTCTGCGCGCATGGAGGAGAGGACTTTGACATCCTTTGTCCTTTTTCATACGTTTTATGTCATATCCTGTGATTGACCTGTCACATCCCTGCTCTTGGACTGCATCAATATGAGAACAAAAAAACCCAAAACAGTGTGGCATGTCTGGAGATGGAGTGTTGTAGTGGGGGGGTGAGTGGAAATGCGTTGTTATCTTTGGAAAAAGAAAAAAACAAAACAAATCAGGAGCCACCACTCTGTAATGTGCCAGCCTCGTGAACATGTACAGGAGGTCACACTGGGCCCAGGTGTATCTCCTGCCACTAATGGTCCAGCTTCACAAGACAAGGCTCCGCAAGCAGAAGAGCGGAGAGCAGGGGAAGCGGCGAGGGCAGAGGGGCCGTCACAAAATCCTTTGAGTTACATCATTAAGGAGGAAAACTTGTGTTTGGTTGTGCACAAATTTAACCAGCCGCCTTGGGCATTTGGCCTGACTTCCCAGAGTGGAGCTAATCTTTGCCCAGCTGTTTTAATCCTGAAAAACTGCTGCGCACCGGCATTTGTGATCACTTATTGTAACGACACATACAACACTAGTAATAGGACTAACAATTGTAATGTTAGTAATAAGACTATAATAACTGTTGCAGCAGTGGGTGTTGAGCAGGATCATGGGGGCAGTAGGCGGTTTGCAGTCGCTGATCCGGACCCAGCGGCTTGGAGGCAGAAATACCTGCAGACAGCGAAGAAAGGAGGAGAGAGACGAAAGAGCACAGAACTACGAGAGAGAGGAGTAGTAACAGGAAGTCCTGGGATGCATGCATGTGTACAGATGGAGAGGAGGAGAGAGGAGAGAGGAGCTCTGCATCATCGGAAGACACATGCAGTGTAACTAAGGGATGGTTCTAGGCGAGCCTGAGTCGACGCCTCACAATAACCTTCATCAAAGCGGAAAGTTTGGAGCTTTTGACAGACTGACAGCTGAAAGCTTTACCTCCCACTCTACTGCCAGAGACTCTAGGATTCTGGGAGCGCAAAGTCCGTCGCTGCATTTACTGGGTAATGTTACAGAAGCGACCAACTTGAATTTAATATGCTGCTGTTACATCAGTGGGGCAGAAAATAAAAAACAAAGACAAAATAGCCGTCTTAATAATATCATGCAGCCTGCAGAGAGACAGTCAAGGAAGTTACAGTAATGAATTAAGACGGTAAGCTTGGAGTCGTAGCTAAGTGACCTTCTCCCACCCACTGTGTGTGTGTGTGTGGGTGGGGGTGGAGACAGGAGGCAGGGGAGGTAGTAGCCACAGCCTCCTGTCTGGCACAGGTGGTGTTGAGCAGCAGCCGCCCTCCAGCTAAGATGCTAATATGCTAACACCGCACTAATCCTACGGTGCTTTAAGAAGCAGCAGACCCTGCCTCCTCCCCGGCCACACACAGGAACAAACACTCATGTAGTAACACACACACACACACACAAACTTAAACTGACTGAAGGTTTGCATGCAGAGAATCGCACCCTTACACCAACTGACACACACGGGCCTCTTCTTGTACTAACTGTTTTTGTTGCATACATGCACATCTACGGCGCTGTGAAGGGGATTAGGATAAGAGGCGCACTGGCTGCTGTGTGTCCGCCCGTCACAGCAGTGGCCACCATGCTCCAGGGAGCCACCACCATCTACTGGACTGTGGTGGTACTGCAGGACAAACATGTGAGACTGTACAGCAGGAAGAAGAGAGGAAGAAAAGGCACATGTAAAGAAAAAAGAAGGGGGGGGTGTTCAGTGCTTATTTTGAGCTCCTTTCTTCTGAGACTCAGTGTATTTATGTTTTATTGTGAACCTGCAATGTGTTGCCTGTGTGCGTGTGTGTGTGTGTGTGTGTGTGTGTGTGTTCGTGTGCGTCTTTCTGTACCAGCTGGAGGAGCAGAGGGGGCACCAGGGCAGCGTGTGTGTGTGTGTGTGTGTGTGTGTGTGTGTGTGTTTGTGTACATGCATGTGCATCATCCAGCCTAGCCAACCAGGAGGTTCTGGCTGTGTGCAGCTGGCTGGGTGAAATCTCCCAGTGGCCCCCAAGGGATGGCCACACTCCCATGGGTTTCCGCTCAATCTGGCCGCCCTGTGGCCGCCCTGCCCTGTCCCAGCGCTCCGTTGCCTCCATGTCTCTCTCTTTCTCTCTCTCTCTCTCTCTCTCTCCTCCCCTCTGTCTCTGTCTCTTGTCCTCTCTCGCGCCGCTCTCTTCTTTTCCCTCATCTTGCAGTCTATCGTCTTCTTCGTCACTCGTCCGCTGCAGCCTCCTTGTAGTCTCATCCCACAGGCTGAGCCAAAGGCTTGTACAATTACTCCAGCTACCAAACCTTTACACTCAGCTGCACCCCCAGCTTCAAACTGAATTCAATTCTTTGATTTTAAACCCCCCCTCAGCTTGTATGATCATTACATAAGTGGAAAATAATGCCCTTCCACAGGTAGCACACAGCACCTCTTTTACGTTTTCGGTAAGGGCGACTGTATTTAGAGCACGCACATGCACAAACACACCAGTCCAGCCCCGATGTGGTAATGAGACTAATGCACTGTAAGTGGATTGGATTTGAAGAGGCTGGATTCGCCTTAAGATGTCTGAGCAGACTGGAGTTAGAACTGCTGGGGTCGGGGTCACGCACGCCGCCGTAGCATCGCAAACAGACCGGACCGACTGTGCAGAAACAGTCTTTTAAAATCTGTTCTCTTAGTGTATGTTCATTTTGTTTTTTAGTGCTGTTAGGATCTGTAAGTGCACATGTCCTGTGCAGCTCCACAGCACGTGTTCTTGCTCGCTTACTCATGGACAGACTCTCAAACAAACCGCACAATTCTCCACTTTCTTAACCCCCGGCGCCCTCTCTCCTTCTCAGCCCCCCCATCACTTACCCATCAGTTACCTGACTGATGTTTAGCTAATCTCCCGCTTTCTTCCGCCTCCTCCCAGTGTGTTACTGCTTTTACTCAAGTATCAGCCGCTAATGCTCACGTACGCAAACACACAAAACCCCTCGACACGCTGTTGTGTCTGGGATTGTCTCGACCTTCTTCTGTAAGGAGATCAGCAGAAGCAGCCCCCCCCCATCAGCTTGACTGCACCCTGCTGTCATGTGATGTTGCAACCACAGACGGCTGCACTGTGCACTTTACATTTAGGTTGTGTTAGATTTACCTGCAGCACATGTGGCAAAGTTGTGCAGTCCTCACTGTTTAAACAGGACAGGCCTGACACCCAGGAACATGAATGAATAACCAATCATCAGAATTGTTGATTCATTATCAGTTGATTGACTTGGTGGTGGTTGACTGATGTGGTTTGGTCAGGTATCCAGTCTGCATACTTGCACAGCCTGACAGTCACTCAGTGAGCGGGTGAAAGTGAACTCCTGTCTGGGTAGCTTCTGCTCTGGTCCGTCAGCTCAGCCGGCCAGCCGACCGCTCAGTCACTTGGTTTGTAAACTTGTTATTTATTCTGCCCCGCTACAGCCCAGCCCCGCGTGTCACTGCTGTGAGTGCGCGTGTGTCGTTATTTGGCCAGACGACGCGTTCCTCTCCTCGCCCGGTGAGCTGCTGTGTTGTGTGCTGGAACGCGGTGGAACACCCCCCCACTTCCACACACCGCCACCCGCCGCCCCTCCAGCTCCCAGAGTGCCAGTCACACAGCCCCGTCTCTGCGCCATCTGCATATCAGCTCCAGCCTCGGCCAAAGCATTAAATTAAATCCCTGTTTGGGTTGATTAACAAATGGCTGGTGAGCTCACATAGTTATGGACTTATTTATTTGATTGTCGTCAAGATTTTTCCTCGGCGAAGCCGGAGAGCAGAGGTGTGCAGGTGTCCCGACGGCGCACAGAGCGTTACAGACTGGAAAGTTTTCGCGTGGCTCCTTTCTTGTTTTGTTGGCTGGAGTTCAGCCTTACCATTTGTACCTGTCTCTGCATTACACCCCCCCGCATTCCTCTCTCATTCTCTCCCCTTTCCCGAAATGAATAGTTAATCAGTTTGCTAATTGAGTGACAGTTAGTCGGCGCGTTGTTGTAATTGTCCAATCAGAAAGCTTGGAACAGACACAGTCACAGCTGATTCATCTCTGCCGCTTACTGCTAAATCCACAAGCTGCAACTGGAGGACGTGCCAACAAGATTTATTTCTCCGGGAAATTCTAAAATAACTTTTAAAAAGTCTACTTTAGTTTTTTAATCTGTAGTTTGTGGCTCACATACCAAAAGAAGAGCGGAAAGCAAAAGGTTGGACATCTGGGGAGAGTTTGCCACCTTTACCTCACCATACCAGTGGAGGTGGTTGAGTCCGAGATGTGTTGCTGTTTAAGAACTTTCCTGCAAATTAAAAGTCAAATGGACAGAAAGAGTACAGGACATCGAGTTTGCCTTCAGAGAGCACCTGAGAGAAGTCAAATTTAGCCTGGTATTTAAATACATTATCTTTCTGAATATCCTCTGTTCTCCTGGATCTTTTCAAGTCACCCACGTTCTCCTGTATTACTGATATCCCACCGCTCTAACGAGAGACAAAAGACTCCTGTTGTCTTAAGCGCTGTGCAGTGTAGTATTTGCTAATTGGCCTTAAGGGAAAAGTAAAGTTGCGGCACAAACTAAATGAAACTGAAGTGAGGAGTCCGAGAGAGATGGTGTGGGAAGGAGACCGGCTGTTCTGTTTTCTCCAGCAGTCCAAACTAGAGACATGTGGCTCTCCAGACAAGCTGTCCAGAGTGGGAGAGCTCGCTGGACTCATTACAGGCAGGGCCAAGACGGGATAGCTCGACAGAACACCATTGGATCATTCGGAGAGTTGGAACGGTCGAGACGGAACCGCGTTGGTTTTTTTGTGTGCGTGCGTGCCTGTGTCTGTTTGGAATGGCGTGTGTAGACAACTGTCCATCTCTTCTCGCCGTCTGTGCCACCCCTGGCTGCCCCCCCCCAAGCAGACAAGTACACACATACACAAACGGCCAGAAGGATTGCTTAAATGTTTTCAGTTGTACTGGACAGCTGAGCGATGAAGTGGCCAGCCGCGGGCTTCCATTGGTTGGACGCTGCATCTAGAAACTGACTCAGAGAAATGACTGCGCCTGGACCAGCTAACCGGTCATCGCTGCCAGTTTATGATAGTTTTATCAGTTTAACTTTCCTCTTCACCCCCGTCCATGTTGTCGGTCCGTACGTCTCCTGCTCCTGTCCAGGTTGAAGCATCTCCTCGCTTCTCTTCGGATGATCAGTTTCTTCCGTTGTTATTTCTATAGATTCACCGCTGGAATGGATAAAGTACCCCTTCAACCAAAGTGTTCACACATGTGTGTTTTATCTGATGCAAACCTACAGGAGCTAAACGCAGCAACAGAAACCTGTGTACGATGATTGAGAATGGAGTCAAGTTCAGCCAGTAAAGCATCGGATGTTTCCGTGAAGTTAAATCATTAACTTTCTGACAAAGTCGCTTTAAAGAATTGGACCTTATACTGCCCAGTCTCTAATTTATGTTGTGTAGCTTTTGTTTTTTGCGTGTCAATCTCTTGTAGTTTGTATATAAGACAAGAAATTCTTTTTCAGGCTTTTTAAAGGCACGCTGTGTGCATCACAGCCATGAAACACATGGACTCTGGTTCAGTTCACTCAAATGAATAATATCATGTATATTCAGAATTCGTGCGATATTCTCATCAGTTTCCTTTCTCTTCCTTATAACCTTATTCCTCTCCAGCCCCTCTCACAGCGCCGTGTTTATCAGCAGCAAGTGATCCAAAGAATATGCTTTGTTTGTGAGGGGACAGGGGAAGGAAACGGGAGAGTGGGTGGATTTGTGAAGAAGAGAAAAATAGAGACTGAGAGAGGAGAGGTGTGATTTAGTAATCCTGATGACGCACTGGCACCCAGCAGCATTTTCTTATCCGTCTATCATTGTGTATCTGTGCGTGTCTCTGAGTGTCTCAACCGCTACCCCCCAACACCGCCACCACGCACAGACACACAAAGACACACACACACACACACACACACACCTCTACCATCAGCAGCACCCAGAGGTACCGGCAGGGCCCGCAGTCGCACGGTCCCTTCTGCGGAGCAGGTGTTTTTCTGCGACGTGTTAACGAGCGCGGCCTGCTGTCATTTCCGCTTTAAATGGATGTCACAAATAGAACACACACACGCACATGCGCACACACACGCACACACACACACACACACACACACACACACACACACACACACACCTCCTATTCTCCTCTTCCAGTGAATTAGTCTAAAAAAGGTGATCAGAGCTGTTACCAGCCTCCGAGTGTGTCTGTGCGTGCATGCACTTTCTTATTAGTGCATCTTCACAAGGTGTCTGTGTGTGTGTGTGTGTGTGTGTGTGTGTGTGTGTGTGTGCATGTCAAGGAACAGCTGGTTAATTAAAAGGGGCTGAGAAGCAGGGAACATTTGTGTCTGTGTTTTTTTTATTTTTGTTGTTTGAAATGAGGAAGTGAAATGTTTACACAGCTCCCAGCTTTGGAAAGTGTTGAGATTGTCAGTTTCTTTCATCAGAGACGCGTGTGTCAGTATCACTTCAGCCCGCGACCGCACATGCGTTTGTGTGCCCGGTTTCGTGCCCCTTGCATTCGTACTCATTATACGCGTCCAACTGCGCCGGAATCGGCACACGTGTGTACTTCCCTCCGTGCGTGCATCCGTGCTGTTTTCCAGTAAGTGTTATCTGCCTCTGCGGCGTGGAAATGTTTGACACTCATGTAATCCTGCAGCGGGTCATCTGATAAAGCTGCGGTGCCACCTTAGTGCCAGTCTGTGCCAGCCAGTTGGGTAATACTCTGCCACCAGCTGCTCAGCAGATGTTGTTGTTTGCTGCGGCCGTCTAAGAAGGGTTATTCTTCACATGTAATTTTACCTCATCTCACGCCACTGTGTCTCATCCCTCTCCTCTTCCGCCTCCTTTGCCGGCAACCAGTGGTGTGTGTGTGTGTGTGTGTTGGGCGAGGTCTAAATTGTGAGTTCATACGTGTGTGTGTTTGGTAGAAGGGTCATCACCTCGACACCTGCCCATGTATCAGCCAGATGATGTTTCTGGCAGGGATAGTTTGAGTGTTGTGCTGGTAAACATGTTTTTGTCATTTTTACATGATAATCCGATCTGAATCTGGCAAGCACTGTGGGATTCGCAGAGATACTCTGTGTGTGTGTGTGTGTGTGTGTGTGTGTGTGTGTGTGTGTGTGTGTGTGTGTGTGTGTGTGTGTGTGTGTGTGTGTGTGTGTGTGATATGCTTTGGACAGATGAGAGATGAGCTGACTCTTATCTGTATTCAAATTCGTGATCAGAACCACTGCTGCTGTTAATACGTAGCATAAATCATCGTGGTCATCATCACTGGCCCCGAGTACATTATTGCCTTCAGCATCATCATCACTGTTCACCTCATGATGGCAGTTCTGTCATGTTTAATTGAGCGTCTCCCTCTGTTTTTTTCCTCTTTCTCTTCAGGTGAATACATAAAGAACTGGCGGCCGCGTTATTTCCTGTTGAAGACAGATGGCTCCTTCATTGGCTACAAAGAGAAACCTCAGGATGCAGACCTGCCCTACCCACTAAATAACTTTTCAGTAGCAAGTATGTTGCCTATATATATTATCACTGTGGTTTACTCCTATTGAACCTTTTTGTTGTACATACACAGAACAGCAACTTTGAGTGATGAAAGATGCAGAAATTTGTGAAAAGTGTTGCCTTTGGTGTAAAAACACTTCAAAACGGTGACATTTTTCATTTGAACTGCTTCTACATACTTCTTTGCAGGCTCTTAATTAATCTTTTTAAAGTCAGTGTGGCCCACAGGTGGGGTGCGTTGGCCTTGGTATCACTGCTTTCAGTTTGTTCCAGAAGCTCTGAAGTCTCACATTATTTAAGGATCCGTATCACTTCAACCCCTGTCGACACAGAATTGATTTTAACTGTGGCTCCAACGTGGTTTCCACATTAAATGCTTTACTATAGGCCTTACATTCCATTTGTTTATTGCCTATAAGAAATACCAACGGGTAACAGTTGACTGCATGCAGAAGGGTTGAAGTCCCTTGAACTTTTTACTTTGGGCTTCGATGAGCAAAAAAATGGAGTAACAGGTTAACAGTGATAATGATGCTGTGCCCTGCTGTAATTAGCCCCTGTCAGGAACATTTCAGTTCAGAGCAGAACCTCTGTACGTGGTGGGGCCTCATGATTTAGCTGCAGGGAACTGAACCCATGCCTTCCTGGTGAAGGACATGTAATAGCCCGTATCCACTCACTGATTATATTGTTACGTGTCTTAAACGTCAGCGAAACACATGTTCATGTCATACGCCACGAGATGTTGCTGAAATGTTCCTGTGATTTCATCACACAGAGCCACAGTAAAATGGCCCAGCAGCCATTGCATCAGTTTCACTCATGGCATGTCAAAACATCTTGTCAGTCGTCGGTCCTCACAGCGTCGGTGTGCTTTACACAATCCACCGAGGGCTCTAATTAACCATTTATCAGAATATCATCTGTCTGCAGCTGGTTAACAAGCTCCACAGTGTTGTTGACATGTGCAATTAACCAGTTAATGAGTTAACAAGATGAATTTTTATGTCTCAGTCTCTTTTCTGCCACCATCACCTCTCATTGTTTGTAATCAAGTAGGGTTATCTAGTTATTTTATTTACTCGAAAATAAAACAAAAATACACCCGGTTGTAGATTCGCATCGACAGTTGAGCCGGATAAAAGGTTAAAGCCCTGCGTGCAGTATTTCATAGAGCATATGTCTCTTAATAAAGAAATGGATCCATGTCGGTGCAGTTGTTTACTCCATGTCCAGACATCACTGGCTACTCAACATAATCTGATAAGTGCTAAGTTGGTGTTTCATCTCTTGGCACGAGGCCTGATGCAGATGCCACGGTACTTGCATATATTCATAGTTCACACTAATGCTGCGCAGAAAATGCCCATATGATCAAAGTGAAGCTGAATAGGTTTCGTCAGTTAAATGCTGTCGGCTCTTTTAACTGAACGGTGCACTGGGGATCGAACAGAATGACAGCCGAGGTAGAGGAATGTACAGGAGCAGAGGATCGACATGAGGGCAGAAACAGAGCAAAGGAAATGATGATGAATGTTAGAATACGAACTGACAACACAGAGAAAATGATAAAGAATGGGACATTGAAAGGCGGAGGAGGAGACAGAAAGATAGGAGTCCAGAAGGGAGGACAAGCAGAGGGAGTGAGCGATGGGAATCGATCGGAGGGGGCAGAGGGAGAGACTCTGGGAGGAGAGAGGACAGAGATGGAAGGATGATCAGGGTGGGGAGAAACGGATGGGAGCTGGAGAGAGGGATGAAGGGACTTGCAGGGTGAGGTTTTTGCAGATGAAACATGGGGGAGAGGTAGGGAGGATGACGATGAAGAAGGGGAGCGGCGGCGGCGAACAGACAGGGAGGAGGAGACCAAGACAGGATTGGAGAACGAGGGAAAAAGGAGTTTGTGAGGAGGACAAGCCAGGCCATACATCCGGCCCCGGCTGCTTGGCACAGCGCTGGCACTGCCACATCTGTTGCCCAAAGCTGGGAGGCCAGGTGGCGCGTGTGTGTGTGTGTGTTTGTTTACTTGTGTGTGCTTGTGTGTGTGTGTGTGTGTGTGAATAACAGAAGTGGTCAGATGGAACAGAGATGGTACAGGCCTGTTCCCTGCAGAGGGACTCATACATACAAGCCTGCCGCTCACACACACACACACACACACTGATACATGCACTCACATACACCCACTAAACTGCTACACAGATTTCACAATTGCCTGCTGTGGCAAACAACCCAATTTCAGCTAACATTCAAACTTCAATATCACTTGTGTGTGTGTGTGTGTGTGTTACGGGTGTGGGTATTTTTTGGCACCAACCATAGCATGACCTTGTTTTCTGGCAGCGCAGCGGGCCTCACTCCCGAGTCAGGTAGTAACTTCTTTGTGTGCGTCTGTGTCTCAGTGTGACTTTACATCCAGGCTCCGCTGCGTGTGCGACCTGAGCGCTGTTGTCATTAACCTTCCTGTCTATATTTAGGCTGAGCCGTGACGTGCTGCGCTGTGCCACATTTAAAACACAAAGTAATTGGGAGGAAGGGATAGGCGAGGACGGGAGGTGAGGGGAGAGGAAACAAGTGAAGGAGAGATGAGGACAGGAAGGGAAGGTGAGGAGAGACTGACGGGAGACAAAAAGAGGCGGGGGGGGGGGTGATGAATGTAGAACAAAGAGGTGGGGGAAGATGAGAGGACAGAAGACGGACGGTTATGCTCTTTTGGATCAGCTCTTGTCCCCGGTAACCGCAGAGACTGCTGAGGGACAATGAAGACACATTCGCTCAACAAACTCAGCCCCATCTGGCTCCGCACGCGTACGTTTCTGCGCTTGTGTACTGTATCGTGCATTTGTGTAATAATGGCCTACTGCACTGCCCATTTTCACCACAATGTGTCTCTCCGGATATTTGCCAGATGTGTGTGCTCTGCAACACACGATATCCCTTGGCACAGGAACGCGCCTTTACTTGAGTTATGGGTTGCTGAAATTATTGCTTAGCAAATTAAAATGAAAGCTGTGGGTTTCCTTAACGACGATAACGCTGAGATGAATTTGTTTGGTTTTCAAACTGCCCCGTTCTGGCGTTAGCAGCGAGTAGGCCAACATTATTTCCCCCGCAGGCCGTTTTCACAGCGGAGCATTTTGACTTGTCATAGCAGGGGAGGCACAGGCGTTACTAATGACAATAACAGTGTCTCAGTGTCTCAGCACGCCATGACAGTGTGACAGCGAGCCGGCGTGCACAAGATCAGGACCCTGAAAAGGAAAAAAGCTGAATGGACTTCAGCTGTTTAGGTTAGGTTATTTTATTTACACTGTTTTATCCACGTCGTCAGTGGGAAAAGCCCCATTGTTGCTGGAGTGTGAGGGGAGTTACTGTAATTGATTTTGCTCAGATTTTGTCTTGTTCTGTCAAATCAAGTCAGTGTTTTTCAAAGTTACAGCCTGACTGGCACAGAATCCCTTCTTGTGACTGTTCTTCCACTGCAGTTTAACAGGGAAACACTGTCCTGGGATAAACAGAGTTTAAAATAAGTTCACAGAATAAAATAAAATGAACTGCAGGTCATCAGGCAGTTTGTTTCAGCAGGAAAACTTAACTAAAAGCACCTCATCATGTACAATTTAAAAGTTTTTTTTAAATTTTATTGTAGCTTTGTGCTCTTAGGGCAACAGATGCCAGTTTAACTGCAGCACTGTCCCTCTGGCCGCCTGTTTCAGAATGTCAGCTGATGAAGACAGAGAGGCCGAAGCCAAACACCTTCATCATCCGCTGCCTCCAGTGGACCACCGTCATCGAGAGGACCTTCCACGTGGACTCGCCTGACGAGAGGTCGGTGAACTGTAGCCATGTGCGGTTTATTAGGCCGAGTGAGACGCTGATAATATCATTTGTTCTGAGCAATCTTTAAAGCTGAACGTGAGAAATAAACTTCTTCCACAGCGTCTCACAACTCAGGCACTGCAAGCTGTCTGACATTTCTCTCACAGCAGCAGTTTGGAAGAACAAAAACCCCAACAATTAGGTTTAATAAAACCTGCCAGTTAAAACGCCAAATTGTTTGAAAAATCTGAGTTTCTTTTCTTTCACTTCAGCAAGTATTTGTGAAGTCACACTGTGGCTGCAAATGGAATTCTGTTTCACGTCAACTTAAGAACTTTATACTTACAGTAAGATATCTGCTCAAGTAAAATAAAGAAAACCAGCAAGCTTAAAAACTTAGCAATGACCCTGACATTAGACGAAGCTGAATTAATACAAGTATATATGTATCATGTGGGTGGAAGGATCATCAAGGGCAGCTTATGAGGAGATTTGTGGGTTTTTGTGTGCGTGTGTGTGTGTGTGTGTGTCTCCAAGGGAAAGAGAGAGAGGGTGAGAGAGACCGAGTGGAAAGGAGACCTTTCAAGTAGCGTCGGCATAAATTCTCCAGCTGCTCAGTTCCTTTCTGAGGAGCTGAGGTGTTTATCTCCAGAAAATGAACAGCTTTGCCCAGAAGACCACAGATGCTTCTGTGCATCCTTTGAGTTTGAGCGTGTGTGTGTGTTTTGTTTTCATGTGTGTGCGCGTTGCAGCTGTCTGTCCGAGTTTGTTTGTGCTATATGCTGCTGTCTAATGGTTTTGCCCCTAGATAATCAAATAAGTATTCCGGAGTTAGCATCGAGCTAATGAATTATTTTATCAAGTCACATGGACACAAAATACAACTCTGTCCAGTGTGTGGATGACTGTGAGCTCCAGATGTGCGTGCGTGTTCAGTTTTAGAAGTGTGTGTGCAGCCCCCGAAATTGAAGTGGGTTGGAAAGGAATGTGTGTGTGCGTGCCACAACTGGGTGCCTGTGCTTCTGTGTGTGTTACTGTATCTGTTGTACTGTACCAGTGCTGGCAGGGCTCCAGCTACCACAGCCCCAGCCGTGAGCAGGGAGGGTGGCACATGTTGGCTCGGTGCCCGACTGTAGGCAGGCCCATTATCTCTCATTAGCAAAAAAAAACTCATTATACAAAAAAACACTCTAACCAAGAGAGAGAGCATTTATCTGCTGCCTGACCTTGAGAGAGTTCCCATTGCTTTTCATGTTGCTCGACGCACGCACACACACATCATGGGCGCCTCAAATCGAGCGCAACATTGTCGGCGATGGAGTGTAACTTGGGTTTGCCCTTGTTTTGGAGTGTGTAGGGTACGCTCAGAAGTGTTCACAGCAGAGAGGGATTCAGATCTTAAAAAAAGCCACACTGCTCTGTTTAGGTTCAGATGGATGTTCCTCCAGATCCTTCAAGGAAACATATGGGGCGTCTCACTCAAAATAAAACAAAAGACACAGGGGTGATCATTTGGGAGTCAAACAGGTTCCATTATTATGATCTTCTCGCAGCTTACAGCGGGTAAGTGTGTTTGAAAGCACACGTGCGTAAATCCCGACTCACTTCTCTGGAGTCCGGAGGAGTTCTGAACACCTCAGCTCAGGAGCTTCAGTGTGTTCCTGCAGACTTGTACCTGTGCATGTGGCGCAGGAGTAACACTGTTTGAGTGAAAATTCAAACAGGAACTCTTACAGAAGCCAGTTCAGTCTTGAGGAAACAACTTTTTTCAGCACTTTCACGTTCATATTTAGAATCAGAAATATTACTGAGTAAAGAACAGATCTACAATTTCAGGACCTGTTCTTTCTTTTCTTATTCTCTTTTTTGTTCCAGTTCCTTCTGTTTCTCTTTCTCTTTTCTTTCTTTTTCCTCTCTTACTCCTGCTGTTCAGAGCACGGGGAAACGACCATTGTTAACGCGTCCACACATCTTGATGCATGGCTGGCCTTCTGCTACAGATGATGGTCACACACATGCACACGTGCGCGCACACGCGCAGAATCAAACTCGCGTATTTCCTGTCAACAGATGTTGAACAACATCGCTAATGGAAAGTCAATGGGGAGGAACAATGTCAGCAAACAACAATGCATTGTTCCCTGTAATACATGGGCGTGCGTGTGTGCACACACTCGCTCACCCTCCCACACACACACACACACACACACACACACACACACACACACACACACACACACACGCTCTTACACATGCACAGACTGGTAGGCATTAGTTCTGCTCCATGATCATTGCTCATTTGGTTGATTCTCTAGTTGACCATGTTTCCTCTCTGTTGAACAAATAGGTGTTTATGTTAATTGAAAACACATTAGCGCCTTTAGAATCCTGGTTGAATAAGTGCACTCGCCATCCTGTTGGAGAATCTGTGACCAATATTATATTTTACTCCTGTGTAATATACTGTTACCGGAGCGGGTTTCAATTATGCAGCACTGTATGTACTGTATGTTTTATGCCGTTTGATCTGTTGAGCATTTCAAGGCCGGCCGGCCGGACAGGCCTCAGGGGCGCGATAACAGGAAGAGTTGTACAATATTATGTTGTGTGATATGATGGCCCTTTGATACCTCTGCTCCCAACCTTCAAATGTTCAGCTTCTGTTGGATCAGGAGCAGAAACAGACTGGGACAGTCACTTTCTCTAGTGATCAATTATTTTTTCATTTTGTTCAAGAAATGACAGAAAATAGTGTAAAATGCATGTTGCAATTTCCCAGAGCCGATGGTGACATATTCAGGTTGCTTGTTCCATTTGGCCACCAGTCTAAACCTTAGCAATATTCAGTATGATTTCATTTATGACCAAAAATTAAATAAATAAAGAATCAAATCCTCACATTTGAGGATAGTGTTTGGTACTTTGGCTTGAAAAAAACAATCGATCGACTATTGAAATAGCTGCAGATGAATTTTCTTTGAATAAAGCTGAGTTGAATTGAGTCGAGTCCTCCTGTTCTAAACTTTGTCTTGTATGTTCTGAAAACCCAGAGATGAGTGGACAGAGGCCATCCAGATGGTTGCCGACAAGCTGCAGAGACAAGAGGAGGAAAGGATCCAGTGCAGCCCCACGTCCAACATCGACAACATGGTGGAGGAGGAGATGGACATCTCCACCACGCACCACAAACGCAAGGTGACACACCACGCAGTCACCGTTACAATACAGAAATTATTCCGGCTGTACTGTTCCTGGCCACATAAAGGGTTATTACCTTTGACTGCTTGCAATTTTAAAAAGAATTGTCCTCTCTCCGTCACAGTTTCGTGTCAAACTAATGTAATAGCCCCTGTAACAAAAGGATGTAAATTGGTTTTTTTTCCAAATTATAGTGATCCAGAAAGTAAAAGCAGTCATGAAAAATAAATAAATATTGTGTAAATGTAGGTAGTGGTAAAGGCAAAGGCTACACTCAAGTCATACACACACATACACATTTATATATGGTATTGTTGAAAAACATAATCTAATTGATGCTCGAAGTCAGGCTTTGTACTGCCAACTTTTTAAATGATACACACTGCTTCACATATCAATACTTCCTAATCACTGACATTGGTCTTCTGTACCCCCCAAAGACAATGAGTGACTTTGACTACCTGAAGCTGCTGGGAAAGGGAACCTTTGGCAAAGTGATTCTTGTCCGAGAAAAGGCCAGCGGGAAATATTACGCCATGAAAATCCTGAAAAAGGAAGTCATCATAGCCAAGGTCGGTCCGGCAGAGACTGCTCATTTATTCTTTTTAAATGAAGGACGTCAAACTTAAGTTTTGTGCTAATAAAGCAGTTTTAGTTGGGGGTTTTTTACACACTCAGGGCGCTCGTGTCACTTCGATGTTTGTTTGAAAATATTTTCCGGTGTCGTGTCTGCACAGGATGAAGTGGCTCACACGCTCACAGAGAGCAGAGTGCTGAAAAACACCAGGCACCCGTTTCTCACCGTGAGTACCTCAAATGCACAATGGAGATTCTGTAAGAGTGTACGTAACATGTGGGCGCCCGCACAGACTCATACTGATCCTATACATACCTGAGTCTCTTGTGGCTAATTATGAGCGAGACGGCAAATTGCCGTACATTAACAGCCGCATCTGTTAGCTTTACACTCCCCCTTTGATGTGCGCATACACACGTTAGCCTCTGCTCATTTTCATCACACCCGCTGGAAACACGCAAACACACACATATACATGAATGTTACACACGCGTGCTGTCGTGAGAGCAATTACGGTTCACATCTGAGTTTACCCCTGTCACACCTGCAGCCACAAAGAGACTCAGACCAACTGTTCTTTTGTCGAGCAGCTTTCTCCCTCGAAAGAAGTCGCGCACACCTGCTTCACACACTCACCCACTTGCTTTGAATAAGAAAATACAGACATAAACAGTTTGAAGCTTTGAACGATCACGTATTGTCGCTCCTGCTGTTTTTAGCGAGAGTGGGACCGGGCTTCTCGCTGCGTACCAAATCGTTCACGCTGTCACTTCACTGTGCGCCGTACAAGGGAGTTCATGTAGAAGATTAGTACATAATGTGTTACTTTGCAAAATGAAAAATAAACAGTATTTCATGCTAGTCAATCATCCCTCTGTGCAGCTGGTTATGTATGTGCTCTGACAGAAATTAAAGGGAAAGCTATTGTCAGTAAATGCATCACAGTTAGTGATGTTGAGTAACAATTACTTATAAACTGTTTTATTTCCACTGCACATAATTTGAGTCATTCAATAGATTTAATAAAAACAGGGGGAAAATATAGACAATAAATAGCAGGCTTTGTCATGATTAATGACTCTTACAGTGCAGATACAGCACAGATATTAGCATGAAACTGACACACACACAAATCATTTCTTCTATCAATTATATAAAATGTGAAATCGTGTGTGAGTGTTTGTATTAATGTGCTCACGCAGTGTATGTGTGTGTGTGGCTCTCGTTTCAGTCGCTGAAGTATTCATTCCAGACTAAAGACCGCCTCTGTTTCGTCATGGAGTATGTGAATGGAGGAGAGGTAAGACACACACACACACACACACACACACACACACACACACACACACACACTCACTCACTCACTCTTCCGTGATGGTTGTGCTGTGTTCGGTTACCCGTCTTTGTGGCTCTGCTGTTAACAGCCAGTTAAACCACAGCTCCACCACACTAACTGACACAGACCTATTTTGCTGTGCTGAGACTCAGGGGACAGAATATGCTCAGTGTTTAAAAGAATTCGTGTCTCTTTCAACTCCGTTTGATGCATAAATATTTATCATGCATACTAATTATATATCAGGGTTATTACAAGGGTATCACTTCAGAGATGGTCTCCTAAACATTTGTCTGGGTTTACACATACATTTCCTTCACGGATAAATGCACAATTTTCACGTGGCAATAAAATGTAATTGGAGTGAGCAGCGAAGGAATGTCTAGACGTGCAAACAGGAAGTGACTAAGTTTCACTGTTCGATTGCTTTCTAACGCAGTTAATTTGCCAACCAACTGGCCCCTCGCTTGCCTCCTCGTCTCTCCTGCTTGTGTCTATTTATGAACACACCTATGGGGCAGATATAGCCAGAATGACAGTCGGAGACGAAATGAGTTTGGATTCCCCCACTTTTCCATTTCTCAGATATTTAATCGGGCCGTTTTTGCAATCTTGGTTCATTCCCTCAGTGTAACTGTCACCTGCTCCCCTCCCAGTTAGTTAGGCGGTTCAGCCAGCGCCAGGCCTGGGCAAACACACACACGCGCGCGCACACAGAAAACCACGGCGAACACACACACATAGTTAGACAAACACACCCAGCAAATTTTTACCTCAACGAGCGAATTGTGACCACACATACCACGCAAACACGGACACACAACCCATTACAAACCTGCCACAGTCACAGCTGCCAGTACACTGATGAAGGCCCACCTGTCGTGTCCCCCCTCCCACACACACACAAACACAAACACACACACACACACACACACACACACACACACACACTACGAATGGACACCATTTGAGCAAGGTGGTCTGCGAGCATCACTCCAGCGGCCATATGCAAACCTCCCTGAACAATTAATAGGGAGATGTGTGCCCCTTGGCCTCATGGGTAATTTGTACGACTTGACTGGTGCGACGCAGCAGTCTGGTGTCATTTTCAGTGCCGCATGTGTTGCGGTGCGACAGTGACAACTTGACAACTGATGGCTAGGGAGAGAGAGATGAAGGGAATGTGAGGTGAGCGATGAAAAAACAAGACAGAAGAGGAACAGGAGGTCAAGCCACCCGGGGAAAAAAACGAGTTGTGTACTCTTTAAAGTCGTAAAATGAGCCTCTTGGCAAAAACAGAGGGATGGATATGAGAATGGAGTGAATGAAGATGGAGGCTCAAGGGGCAAGGCCAGTTAGGCCACTAATGAGTGCTGCACTGGAGGCAGTTGGGATGGGAGGTGGGGTGGGGTGGGGCGGGGTAGCTGGCGGCGGCGGCGGCGGCAGCGGCAGCGGCAGTCGGGCTGTCTTTAACTAGACTGGTGTATTGATTAAACCCTTGATTTGGCCCCCGTCGCCGAACTGCGCGCCAGCACCGTGCCGACGTGGCCCAGAGGGTAACATGGAAGAGGTATGTGAGCGCGCGCGTGTGTGGTGAGGGGGCTGCGAGATGAGGCGCCAGCTGCCGAGTGCCTCCACCCGCCCTCCTCCGAGACGCCCCCCCCCAACCCCTCTCCACACGCACCCCCCGCTCACCCTCCCCTCCACTATCTATCATCTCAATATGGTGCAGGCAGCCAGTTTGTGTTGTGCTAATTTCCTCCAATAAATCAGTAATTATTGCTGTGCCGTCCCTGCTGTCCCCCCCCCCTCTCTCTCTCTCTCTCATTCTCACTCACCCTCACCCTCTCTTTCTCTCACTCCCTCCCTCCTTCTCCCGCAGCTGTTTTTCCATTTGTCCAGAGAGCGGGTGTTCTCGGAGGAGCGCACGCGCTTCTACGGCGCCGAGATCGTCTCAGCCCTCGACTACCTGCATTCAGCCAAGATTGTGTACCGGGACCTCAAGGTAAACAGAAACAGAGCGGCGGGGAGGCTGGTTGGGGGGCATGGATGAGAGCGATCAGATATTTGAGGGAAAACTTTTTTTCTAACACCCCCCTCCACAGACACACACACACATCTCTTATGATGAGTTTTTATTTTCATCCAGGAGGAGACAGGATGTGTGGTAATTAAAGAGAGGGACAGGGAGAAGCTCACACAGACATAAAGCAGTAAGGAAGTGCAGAAGGCGGAGGGAGGGGGAGTGCTGATGCCACAGAGGTAGAGAGGTAGATGGCTCTGTCTGAGCGTCTGCCTGGCAGCCTTGGCCCCAGCCCTGTTCACAGCAGCCAAGAAAACAGAAAGGAGAAAGAGCTGACAGAGAGCGAGAAAAACACTTCAGCCATTAAAATTAAAAGGTTGAGTGGCTCCACTACACGCCTGAAGTTTATTTCCCTCCTCTGCTCGTCGGAGTTTTGCGTGTCTGAGTGTGTGTGTTGCCACTATGCTGGGGGGTGGGGGGTGCAGTGTGGCTTTTCCTCACCGCCTGCCTCTGCTCTTCTCTTTAGACTGGTACAACCTTTTACTCCACAGTGCACAAAATGCATTTTAGTCAGGCCTTTTGCAAAACCTTTGACAAAAAGCTCTTGAGATGAGTGGAAGCCAGTACAATATGTCAGGATTACAGTCGTTCTCTTCCATTTAACATTGATTTTTTTTTAAGCATTGTGGGATTTGCTGTGCATTTTGTTTTATCTTCCAGTTAGAGAACCTGATGCTGGACAAAGACGGCCATATCAAGATCACTGACTTCGGCCTCTGCAAGGAGGGCATCACTGATGCTGCTACCATGAAGACCTTCTGTGGCACTCCAGAGTACCTCGCACCTGAGGTAACACTTTTGTTTCTGCCACTTATACCTCTTATCTTCATGAAGATTTTTTTTTCATGCCCTAAGTAATTTATGATCTGGGATTTTCTACCTGTCTGTTTCTTCAGCCTCTCTCTCTCTCTTCTTGCTTTGCTCTTCACCACCACCCTTTTATCTGGACAATATTTAGCCCCTTTATACATTAAGCTACGAGTGCAAGAGTAGGACGACCTTCAATTCTTGGGTCCGTAACATAACAACCACCCCAAAGTGAAGTATGTAATATGTAGTAAAATGTAATGTCACAGCATCTTCTAATAAGATAGTGGATCCAACACATTTCTATGTCTATGCAGTCCCAGGTGAAAAATAAAAGGCAGGAGAAAAAAGCAGTCATTTATTTAGCATTAAATATAAGCATCAAATCAAAAGGCTCACTTTTCACATTACACTCACTTAAGACCACTGCATCTTTTTTTTTTACAAAATGGTTCCTTCCTTCATCACAAACAGGTACAATCAAGTTTGTAATGCAGCATCAGTCATCACCTGCCACCCCAGGTCAACCTAAACAAAATGACTGCACAAAAGCAACGTCACACACATTCTCATCTGCTTACAGTGCGCCACAGCTGACATAAGAGAACATGATGGATGAATTTTGTGTGTTTAAACATGCAAGAAAAGCATCTGTGGCATCCGCAGGCAGCCTATCCATTAGGCAACGTTTCTGCACCGCTCAGGGCTCCACCGGGACAGCCCCTGTCAGCGGCGGGACTCACGGCGCCCGCTGCACAGCACCTGTTTATCCAACTACAGCCTCGGCTGATTAGTTTCACTACAGGGACTATTACTGATCTCTGATAAACGGACGCAGTCACGAAGGGCCTGCAGAAGCCACACACGGAGCGCGCACAAACACGGTACCCTCGAGTTATGAACCCGTCTGAATCCATATGAGCCAGGTGCCCTCCCGCAGCCCCCTACCCACAATGCCCTGCATTTTGTCAGGATGGTGAAAACCTCCTTATAATGGAATTAATGTATGTGCAGTTTAATTGGCAGGTTTCACCGCTTCCGTAATGCCAGGGTGAACTGTAAATATGCAGCCTGTGCGTGTGAATGAGGTGTTGGTTGAGTTGGAAAAGGGAATAGCACAGCTCAACGCTCACACACACACACACACACACACACACACACACACACACTACTGCAATTCTTGTAATCATTTCTTGCAGCCATCCGCTGTCCAGCCGTCAGTGCTGCCTCGCTCGTAGGCCGGCAGATCAACTGGCGGGAGTGTTGCAGGACCGTGGGTGGTGGAGACAGGGCGACGGAGATGTGGAGATGAAGGCAGGAGGGGAGAGGCATAGTGTATATCCCACTTGAAAAAGTATGGAGGACAATTTGGCGCAGCATTTTGTGCTTTCTTTTTTTTAATTTTTTTTTTAGAGTCCCTTCCTTTGCGTGCCAAAAGCTGATTGGAGGCTGTTGGTTATTTTTCACAGGATGTGCGTCTGCGTGCATTTTTGTGTGTGTGTGTGTGTGTGTGTGTGTGTGTGCGTGCGTGCGCATGTGTGTGTGTGATTGCAGTAGAAAGTGCGGGCTAAAGCGAGGCAGATGGCGGCAGATGGGCGAGGTTGGAGGAAGGTGCTCGGAAAAAACCTGGAAATCTACACCGCCGCCACTCGCCCGCCCGCTCGCTCTGCTCGCCCGCCCGCGTGTAAAAATAACACAGTTTGCTCGGAGCCAAGTTACAGTGATGCAAAGTAGCCGGGATTAAACAGAGGAAGGGGGGGTGGGGGGGGTTGAAGACAGAGGAAGATGAGAAGGGAGAGAAAATATTTCAGGGTTACAGGAGTGAATTCCAGACAGTTCCTGTGTTTGCCGTCAGTGAAAAGGGCAGATGAGACGTGTATAAAAAGGGTTTGTGTCTGCTGTGCCTGAAGGAAGTCACACAACAACACAGAAAAGAGAATCGCTCTTCAGTCCAACTTGTAAAGCATTGGATTGAAGTGTTATTGCCCCTTTCAAGGATAGTCAAAAATAAAGAAGATTAATGAAGAATAAGCAGTATAAGGTCCTTGTAAAAGGATCTGAGAAAACACATGAGCAGGTTTTCTCTGATTTCTCTCCTTTTTTGACCGATTCATTTTAGCTGTTTTTTACTGAAAGTGTTGAAGGAGATGGATTTGGTCTTTCTTCCTATTTGTTTGTTTGTGTTTGTTTGTGCATAGTGATTTTTTTTTTGTTATTCAAAATGTAAATGTTTCATACAGATAGCAACATATTCAGCTATTTGTAAAACATTGCAAAATCTGTATCAACATAATCTGAATCCTGACACTTTGGAGATAGATGGTGTGTGTTTGACACCAACAATATGTGAGTGTATGTTGACTGTGAGGTGTATGTGTGTGTGTTTGTGTTCCCTGCTGGGTCTCTGGGCTGGTACAGCCACAGGCTGTGTGTGCCCATCCTGTCCCATCTCGTCCTGTCCAGGCTGCCAAAGCCCTTGTCCCGTGAACAGCTTCTCGCTGCCACATGGCCGCCCCACCAGGGACCGGGACAGGACGAGACCTTCTCCCTCATGGCTGCTTTTACCCACACCTCTCCTCGTTTATCTCGTTTGTTACTTCTTCTGTCTTGTCCTATTTATTTGTCTTGTGTTTTTCTTAAATAGACACACTTAACCACACGTACTGTACACACACACACGCACACACACACACACACACACACACACACACACACACACACACACACACACACACACACACACACACACACACACACACACACACACACACACACACTCCCATGCCTCCACGCCTTGGGCTGTGGGGCAACATTCTGGCTCTGTGTGGATTAATCTGCTCCCTGCCTGCAACCGAGCTGCCACCACTTTCTTTAGTCCCAGGACACGCAGAAACGCACACCCTCCTACACATTCACACGCTGACACACACATACATATACATGCCCAACTGGACAGCTTGCATTTGTATACATTTCTATACCTTTTTTTGTACAAAGACTGAACACAACACTGTAGATCAGCATTGAAAACAGCTCTGAATTTCATAAACTGCACATTGTGCATGTGTTTGTGTGTGTCTCTTCTTAAGCTGCAGGGACTGAAACAACACCAAACATCTCCTAGTTTGCTGCACTCAAAACTTTATGAATTTGATGAGGACGGATAAATATTCCATCTGCTGTGTGTGTGTGTGTGTGTGTGTGTGTGTGTGTGTGTGTGCGTGCGTGCGCATGTGTGCGTGCACGTGTGTGTGTGTGTGTGTGAGACAGTTCTCCCAGCCGTCTAAGCCAGTGTTATCCCTCCAGCCGAACCAATCAATAGTATATCTGGAGCTGGCGGCGCGCTTCGTTCCCCCAGCTCTTCTCTGCAGCTGCCAACATGGTGACCAGCTAATGCACACACACACACACACAAAAATAGCACGCATAACTCTCTTATTCACTTCCACGCACACGTTGTCGTGCACACAGCGAAGCAGCCGCCTGCATCATTAGCAGTTTAGTGTCGAGTGTCTGAGCGCGGCCGGTGAATGATCGGCTTTCTGCGGCGCTGAGCAGCTGTTTGGTGTTTTCTCTCACCTGGTCTCACCGCACAGTGTCATTTAACATGATTTACAGTACAAAAGAGCCTCATCTGACACGAGCTACCTACCTTTACACCCTTCATTATATTATGGTGTCTTAAATTACATTCACTCTCAAATTTGTGGGGCTTTTAAATGCAGGATTCCTGATCTGCGGTGTCAAGGTTAACACTGAATATGTATCATTTTCATTATATGAGACTCATTTATTAGAAGTAGGATTATAAAGATGAACTTTGAAATGACGAAATTTCACAAACTCAAACCACCACCTTTTTGTCTTTTATATGCAAATGATCATGAGCTCGAAATCCACAGTTCAAAGGTCACTAGTGTATGTCAGTGTAGAAAGTCTGCACACAAATACTTTATTCTGGTTGAATGTCAGTGTTGCAGTTTGGATAAATGAGTCTGTACGAGATGTATTATAGTGACTCAGAGCTGTTTGTATATTTCTGACACCTCTTCTATCTGCATTAGCCCCGTTTAATGACAGAAATTAGAAATATTAAATTCAGCGTCCGGATATCGTTAAATCGTTTGACACTTTGAGGTTTGCTGTGTAGTTTCATTGTGTATTGTTTTTGTAATTGTCGTGTCAGAAACATGTTATTGTGCGAGCGTGTTTGCGCATGTTCGCCTTCATGTGTTAGTGTCTGTTGGCGCGCGCTCACGTCCTCCCTGCCTGGTCCATTATTAACAGTGAGTGAGATGTTATTATTATTGGCGAGATGTACAACATATGCCGTTCTGGCGGCTCTCCAGGCCCGCCTGTCTGTCCGTCAGTCGCACACACACGCACACGCAACAGAAGCTTGCATACATGTACACTCATAACAAGCTTATTATGTTAATGGGGGCCTCAACAGCACCTGAAATGCCTCAGCTACTGCGTCTTCCTGCCTTTTCCTCCTCTTTCTCGCTCTTCCAGAGGCAAACGAAAGAGCGGGATGAGAGGATGAAAGAGAAGGAGCGAGCGAGGGAAGCGGGATTAGAGGACGGAAAAGGCAGGATAAGACGGGAGGACGGGGAGGACAGCGCTAGGGGAGCAGTCAGGGAATTGCAGCAGTGAGGCAGCCCAGACACGAGACTTTGATACGGGAATGACTTCTTTCACAGGACCACCATCACACACACACACACACACACAGACTCACACAGACTCACAACAGTACAGTACCTGTGCTAGCCAGCTTGGTTGGACCGGCCCTGACCTGTGTTGCTGCAGTTTCTACCTTTTCCATCCAGGGACACTGTGTCTCTCCCTGCCAGCGGAGCATCGGTGTGCCAGGGAGAGCTGGCAGGGACCAGTTACTGACTGTAATGGGGCCTCTGAAGGCCTGCCATCCCATGATGTTTGCCTCTGTATATGTGTGTGTGTGTGTGTGGGGGGGGTGTTACCATCTAAAATCTCAGCCTTGTTATCTGTGCAGTCGCTTCTGTTCATTTCAGACAACTTTAACTTTTTTTTTTATTATTTATCCCTTGAGCAAAATAGCATATTGATTCTGCTCTGCTGTTCCTTGCTCATCTGTCTCTTCACCAGATACCTTGGGCTCTCTGTATTGTCCAATAAAAGTAGAATAAAAGCAGATGTCCAATAAAACAAATGGCTGGGAACTCATGTGTCTGTGTTTCTCTCTCCTCTCCTCAGGTCCTGGAGGACAACGACTACGGTCGGGCGGTGGACTGGTGGGGTTTGGGCGTGGTGACGTACGAGATGATGTGCGGCCGGCTGCCGTTCTACAACCAGGACCATGAGAAGCTGTTTGAGCTCATCCTCATGGAGGACATCAAGTTCCCGCGCACTCTGTCGGCCGACGCCAAGTCCCTGCTGTCCGGCCTGCTCATCAAAGACCCCAACAAGCGGTGCGTGTCCGTACAGTGTCCAGCAGCTGTGTGTGGGCAAAAATGTAGAGATGTATTACTCCCAGAAGAAAATGGCGATGATAATAATAATTCTTGCCTCTTACATTTTAACTCATCTCTTTGTTGCTACATTTTGGATGCAGAAGGATTTGAGTCATTTTGTTAAATGAAGAAATTTTTGAAAAATTAAAAATTGCTGCATACTTGAATAAAAATGTTAAATATATCTTTATAACCCCATGAATTTGGGACTGATCCGAAACATCCCTGATGGTACTGTGTGATGTATAAGAATCTGAACAGCTTGCACAGTACTGTTTTGAAATATATTTTCTAATCTCTTGAAAGTGTGACGATGCAGATTTTTTTAATGCTTTCGTCACCTAATTACTTGAATGGCAGTGTGTGTTTCTCAAGGTGTTTCTTACATTTTCTGTCACATTTCATTCACCTGCCAACCTCATTTGTGTGCTTCTCTGATTGGTTTAATCTAGCCAGCATCTGTGTATACCAGCAATAAATGAGACCGAGTTATTTCCCTGGAGAAAGTGATAAATATCTCTTTGTCACCTCCGATAACTTTTATCAGTTTGATTACTTTGTTCCTTTATTTAGTTTTATTCCTCTTCTCTCAGGCTCGGTGGAGGACCAGATGACGCTAAAGAAATAATGCGACACAGTTTCTTCTCTGGCGTTGACTGGCAGGATGTCTATGATAAAAAGGTATGGAGCTACGTGATGGCAAAGCCATATGTTGCCACAGTGCGCTCTCATAAGGCAGAAAACAACTCGCCAGGAAGATATGTGCTTATTTAACTCCGCATTTTAAGGTTAACATTTTGTGCATTGTAGTTGTATGATGTATTTGAGGGTCGGGGTTAAAGAATACATATGACATGAACCCACAGGATGTTTTGGTCTGAATCGTGATATTGACAACCGCATTTTGAAGCCATTCAGTGGCATTCAGTGGACGTACCGTCCGTTCACCTGCAGGACGTTTTGTGACATCCAGGCTTTGGTGTCCTTCAAGCAGCTGCTCCACAGTTTGGAACAGCGGTGGCCAGTGTTGACTCTTCTCTGATCGTTCATTCTTTGTGTCCACCTCTCGTCCCCGTCCCAGCTGGTCCCCCCCTTCAAGCCTCAGGTGACGTCAGAGACAGACACCAGATACTTTGACGAGGAGTTCACAGCCCAGACCATCACAATCACTCCTCCAGAGAAATGTGAGTCTCGTCAGTCTCTCTCTCTCTCTCCCTTTTTTCACACATGCACACATAAACATATGCCCACGTTAAAAGTTGACAAAATGTCGCCTGCTTTGCATAGCTGCAAATGTTCACAGGGAAGAGAGAAATATAGAAACCAACAGACTGACATAAAAAGTTCATTCTCTGCTTCTCTGTTTGTGTTTGGGGATTAGATATTATATAGAGCTCACATCCCACCAACGTATATGTTTGAGTTGATATGCTGTGGTATGATATCTGCTTTTTTCTGCAGAGGACCATGACATTAATATTATCACACATCATTTGATTATACATCAGCAGGTTTTATTTGTTCAGCAGCTGGTAGTGATAAAATTTACTGTAACTCGCTTTCATAACTGCAGCTTTAAAGAGTTTGTCGCTGCTCCCTGTCTTTCTTCAGGTGAGACATTTCCACTTGAATTAGCTCAAAAGTGTTGTTCTCTGTTTATTCAAGTGCCTCGGTAATAGTCCTCGGGCCACGTGCAGCTCTTCACAGCCTTTACAGATAGAGATACCGGTTTCAAAATGTTCGCCGCTGAATTATGCATGAGTGGAACCGATGTGTTTCTCCGCGCTAATGTGAGATTCCACTTGTTTTGTGGGTCGCACATCAGTTAGTTAGCAGGAGATTGGCACATCAGAGACCCACCCGTTAATTGAATTGTGTTCCGTTTAAATCTGCGGTACAATACAAACACAGTGCTTTGTAATGTTGTGAGATCATAAAATTAAACTGACAGCTTTTGCAGATTTAATGCTTGATTTTATGTTGAATTGGCTTCTAATGTCAAATATTGAAGTAATTCATCATCTGAGTTCACCTCTTCCGTTCCCTTGCTTAGTTGACGAGGACGGGATGGACTGCCTGGACAATGAGAGAAGGCCGCACTTCCCACAGTTCTCCTATTCGGCCAGTGGGCGGGAATGAACGGTCCATCACGGTGACACCATCACAGCTGGTCTCTGAGGTCATCAGTGTGGGACAAAAAGACCCACAGCATTGGGCCAACCCAGAATAACAGTGACTTGAAGGATTTTGCCCTTCTCCGGCTCCTCTTCCTTCCTCCTCTCTTTTTCACCTCTCCAGTCCATTTCTCTATTTATTTATTTAGGGTTTTTTTGTGACTCCCTGTTTAGAAAGAAATTCCAGGCAAAAATTACCCTCTAATCCTGCGCTGCATCCCCAGGTGATCTGAGCCGTGATGTGATCAGTTACTGTGTAATGTCCCTTTAATTACAGGAGCATCACCCGTGGCCTGCTGTGCTTTGACGTGCGTCGGTCCTGCTGAAACTCTAAAGCATCTGATGAAGTTAGACGACAGCTGATGCATTTTTAATGAGACTTTTTTTAGTGACTTCTTATCTGTACTAGGGAGATACAGCATTTTAAGTCATTCAAACCCAAACTGCCGTTACCGGTTGTATCTCAGGCTTTTGCGAAACAGATTTACTGCGAGACGTTCTGGTCTGATTTCAAGTCCTCACGTAAATAATTCTGGGATTGATTAAGGCTGCCTGGCATTGAGGAGACAGTTGTCATCAGTGAGCAGAATCCTACACACCTCATGTTGTCGAGCAGGATTTGACTCAGGTTTTGCTCAGTGCAATGCATTATTATTGTTGCTGCTATTTCAACTACTACCACATCCACTACAGGTACTCCTCCTCCTCCTCCTACTACTACTACTATTACTATACTACTAAAAGTCGGTGCTACACTATTAGCTTATTGCTGCAGGTCATTATACAGGCGCCAGCAACGCATCAATCACCTCTATTAACGTCTATGCTTGTACAGCTGCAGAACAGGTGTTGCTACTACTCCTAATGTACAGCTGCTGCTACACTAGGATGTCATTTTGTTTGTGTGTTTGTGTGCGCGCACGCTCGAGGTTCTACTCTGGGTTTGTGTTTGAGATTGCGCCTCAAAGCACAGCAGTTCAGACAGATGAAGCTCCCAAAACATGAGCTTTAGTACATTACCCACAATGCAGTGCAAGGTGGTTAATATCTATCTCAGCAGAGGTGAAAAATGAGAGGAAAACAGTTGGTTTGAATGCCCCCACCCTGGCCCACACCCCCCAGCCCCTTGCCCGCAAATGTTTTCTTTTATTATTATTATTTTCCAACTACAGCTCCCTCTGAGTTTCTGTCTCTGTCACAAAAGGGAAAACAAAACGGAAACGGTACTTTGCGCTGACGAATGAAAGCTTTACTGTGACATATTGTTATCATGGCTTTGGGAAACGCTCGGCTGCACCTCTCTGTCTTTGTGCAGGAAAGGGAAAACTTGCAGGATAGCAGGTTGATGACGAGAGAGAAAGAGAGAGAGAGTGTGTACAGGTGAAGAAGCTCCAAGAATGATACGATATGAAATATTTATAATGTGATAATTTATGACGTATAGATGAGTAACGTAACTCTCCTGTTTCCCGTGAATTTCTTATGAAGGATTTAAAGAAATCATGCATCATGGTCTGTGAGGAGGTATGCATCAACAGTTATGGGTTTACACCAATCACAGGAATGGCTATTATATATACATATATATATATATATATATATATATATATATATATTCTATTTATTGTTCTACTCATCGGTTTTATATTCAACTTTTTCTATTGTTATTACATTATTCTAGAAAAAATATATTGTTATTTCTTAGGGCTGAAAGGAAAAAAGGCACCTCAAGAAACAAAAATGGCTGAAGAATGTAGGAGGGAAAGCAGATAGCCTTCCTGCTCCATTGTTTATTTTACTGATGTTTTTGTGTTGTTTTGTGACCAAAATGTGACGGGACACTTTAAAGACAGATGCTGGTTTACTGTGAGCTTAGAGCAAAAGGTTTGGGGTTTATTTAGTTTTATCACCTTTTCCTCCTTTACCCAAATCATCCCACAGCCCGCAGGTAGTTACTATGAAGGCTCATCGCACCTGATATGGATGTTGACAAAAATGCCCACCCACCCATATTTAATCTTACCACAGGAGTGTGTTGGTGACGGCCAAGGCAGAGTTCAGAGAGAAAGACGAAGTGGAAGTCGAGCAGGAAGAAAACAAGTGCGGCACAGAAGTCTGAATGTAAAGGAGCATGGATGGATCAATGCTAAACTGTAAGTGTGTTGAGATAGACTCGAGGAGAAAGTGGTGAGAGAGGCATGTTGGGAGTTCTTACAGGTCAGTCTGCTTTCTGTCTGTCGGTTTTAAATGAAACTGTCCTCTGTTTTAAAACGTGTCCCGTCATGTCTCCGGTCTTTTGTTTGGCGGTTGTTTTGTCGTCACGTCTTCCAGTCTGACCAACAACATCTAAAATCTGGGGCTGGGTAAGCCTTATGGTTTAGCTCAGAATAAGTCAAAAACCACATCCAGAACTTTAAAGTAAAAAGAAATCACCAAACGTATGGAAATATATTTTTAAAAATCTGAAAACTCAATAGTGTCATGAGGAAGACGTCTCCATAAATATCTGGATAACACCGATTAAAACATGAGCACCAGGGGATACGCTCTTATTTAGGCATAAAAAGAAACTGTATTCCAGTATATTTATTGATTGATTATATGAATGTTTTTATTCTTCTCATTGATGGATAACTTGAATTTTTTTCTATTTAATTTATTTGATGTCATTTTGTTTTTGAGTTTAGCAGTAAGGGGGTGTAGTCGTGTTTCACTCTGCAGTTCAAGTCTTCAGAGACTTTATTCTAAAAATAAATGCCTCCTTTTTTTTTTCTTTACAGAAACTCTTATATGACACGTTACCTGTTTTTCCGCTGCTCTCAAGTCCGTATGCTTTACTCTTGCACATTCATCAAATTGCTACTAGCTAACAAAGGAGCTTTATGGCAGATAGTATAAAAGGATGGCGCTGGCCTGCATGCTGTAGTCCTCCTCTGTCCACACCACTAGTCCTGAGTCAAAGTGGCACTCAGAACTCTTATGAAAAATACTTCTCTGTGATCGATTGAGCCTGTCTGGCACAGCGGAAAGCAGCCGAATAGTTCAAAATGAGTACAGATCCCACCCAGCTGGCACCCTCGACAGGCTCAAGCAAACACTCCCAAGTATTTGGAAGGATTTCAGCTTTGATTTGACCCAGGTCTGTGAGCGACTGAGGAGTTCTAGCTGCATGTGCACGCTTAACGCCAAAATCATTAGACACCACAGTTCATAAAATACCGCTTTGTACCTTTGGCCACAGCACTTTCACATCCATCACTTTTTATATGATTCAGAGGAATCTGATTCAGCTCTGCTTTAAAAGGAAGATTTTTTTTAGCTTTCTTTTTTAATGTTTTTAAGAAAAGTGAGGATTTTTAAAGCACGTCTCCCCTCCATATACAACCAATAGCTTTGATGCTGCTCTGATGTCCACAGAGTTGGCAAGACCTGGTTGATTGTGTCCCATGTGCCAGAGACGAGTCAATGCTGTCCCTGCTAAGTGGGCCACGAATGGGGCTCGGTGGGGTTTCGTGTTTATACGCTAAAATGTTTGGAAAAGTCCACCGAGCAATCATCGCAACTCCGCTGATGCCACTGACTCCTTTCTCCTTGGCATTTCATCCCATGTGCCTCCAACTCTCCTTGTTCAATTCAAGTTCATTTCGTGGCAGCAACAATGCCAGAGATCGGGGAAAATCGGTGTAAAGTGGAGAAGGTGGAGCTAAGTAATCCTCTTCATCGATGTGGGGTTTTTCCCTTAAAGACTATAAACCAGTTGTGGGCAATTGGCAGTTGTTTCCTCCAAACAGAGGTTCTCAAACCGGATGCAGAAAATTCAGTTTGAGCCTCCTCACAGCTTTACTGGTGCCCTCGACTGGTGTGAATCAACATCGATATCCGACGCTGCACCGACAGCGTTCACTCTTAAAGCTGCTGCTGCTGTTTGTACTGTACATCTATCACACAACAGATCTGACTCCAAGAGTATTTGAATAATGTGCAAAATCCTTTCAAAGACCTCAGCTGCTCCGTGCTGACCTCGCCCGTTGTTAATGAACCAACCGGCGTCGGCCAAAAAAAATCACAAACCATGCTCCGCCTGGAGTTTAGTACAGATAATAAGTAAACAGCTCAAGTGTTTGGAAGGATTTCTGAAAGTGTTTGACCTCATGTCTGCAACAGAATCCCTCCCCTCTCTTCTCTCTCTGGTACTAGTCTACTTATCATCATGGTTATTAACATGAACAAGCATGAGATGCATTTATTTATAAACAGCAAACAAAAAAAACAGCAAAATGTACAAATACTACAAAGTGTAACAGTTTTAATTTCGTGTCCATGTCCATCTACTGTAGCTTTACAGTTGTGTGAGACACTTCTGGACAGCTTCCAGCTGTTCACAGAGTGGGATGTGTTTCCCTGAAGCACTGCAACACGGAAGTCGTCGCCTCTCAGACGGTGTCGGGATAAACTTTGCAGATTGGGAAAGATTCACAGAAAAGCAGATCAAACAGCCTTTTTCTGTCCCTCATGTTGTCAGGATGCAGTGCTGCTGGCCAGTGAGGCCACGAGGATGTGAAAACAACAAATTACCATCAACACGAAGCTGTTTTTTACACTGTACATCCTTAGTATTTTTACACATAAAATGTATATGATAGGGATGCACATTATTTTCCTTCTTACAGACAGCTTCAATAAAGCACTATGTCAATCTGCAACAATGGTAGTGACCTTTTGTTTTGTTTTGTGGCTAAAAATACTGTTTATAACCTTCTGAACCTTCTTTCAACTCAGTTAAACGACTCTTAAAGCGCCAGATTTCTTGGCAACTTCCTGTATAGGCACACGGGCTGGCGTACTAAAGTAAGCGTATTGTGTCACTTCCTGTCGCCGGTGGTTGCGTAGCTCCGCACACGCTATTCGGACTAAGTTGTATTTTCTTATTTACAGCGGCAAATTATCCGCCAAACACTTGAAACTCATCCTAGTTCCGTTTAAAGTCATTACAACCGCCCTCACTTACGCACTTAGTGACTTCCTTGCTAATCCACATCCATTTTCTCGTCATCGAGGTTAGCTAGCTGCTTTAGCTTTGCCTGTAGCGAGAGCTTCCCTTTCCTCCTCTCCTCCGACTCTCCCTTTCTTGGTAGCCTATATCTCTTGCTTAGCTGCTCCGCTGTCTCCTCAAGCGACAATGAAAAGTGTAATAACTGATTTATTTGCCGTATCGGAAGCGATAACTCGCGCAAAATGGAGAAACTTGGGAAATCCACCATTGGCTGCTAGTGTTAGCCACCCCGTGGTCGATGCGCGCTAGCCCGCATAGCTCCCACCGTTACCCCTGCAGTTCCCCAGCAGCTGGGAAACCCGGTTGAGACCAGGAGGCAGAGCTGCAGTCCGACACGCTTATCTGCGCTTCCAGTAGAACAGGCACCCAACCGAAGTCCGGAGGAACTGTGCGTGCCCTGGCCACCTACATTCATTCAATAAAAAGAAAACTTTAGCCAAAACATGACACTTGTCTGACAATGTGTTTATTGAATATTAAGTCGCTCTCATCTAAATTCCCATTGGTCAATGATTTGATCACCATATTGATTTGTCCTGTATCACTGACACCTGGCAACATCAATGAGAATATGTCACTCCTGATTTTGTATGCCTTTTTAAGTTAAGAAGTTTTTGAGAAAAGTGTTAAAAAATGTCCTGTTGCAGTATTTTCACTGTTACCATGTAATTTAAGGGAAAAAACTGATTCTGAGTTTTGCTAATTGTGCATGCTTCGGCTAAAGTAGCATTGTGGCCTAGCACAGCTACATCTCTTTCCTTCAGTAATGGGAAATTGAGAGATACACTTGTCTTCATATATTTAATGGTTTGGGTTTCAGGGTTTAAACTGTGACAAATGTTGAGTTTATATGGTAATTCTAATTGATTGTGTATCTAAAAGTGCTAAGGATAACTAAGCTTGCTTTATTCTCAGCTATGAGGCTTCTTTACCTCTTTTGTCCTGAAGAACAGATGTAGTTAGACCCTGATGTGATGAGTTTATCTTAAGCATGCACAACCAGCAAACAAAAGAATCAGGTTTACCCTTAAATTACACACTGACTGTTAAAAACTGCATTTATACATTATGACAGAAATTTAATAATTGATATTTTAAGCTTATGTTCTCATTTGCTCCATGTGGACGGAGGAGGAAGGGGAGGGGGACTAATAACAGCCTGACAATTGCTTAGACAATGAAGCTGCCTCTCCTCAAGCTCTTCAGTTGTTCCTTGGCACACCCGCCTCCAAAAGCTCATTGAGTCACATCAGGATAGAACTCAAGGTTGATGGAGAGTCATAGCTCTATTGAACTGTATATCCTTTTAACCCTCAGTAGTATTCACTTAATGAGCTTCTTTACTGATAAAATTGCTATTAGAGATTATCCAGTACAAAAGACATGCAGTCAACTGTAACTCCTCATTTATATTTAGATTGTTTCTCTGCTGTAGATGTTTCTTCATCTAAACCAGGGGTGTCAAACTCATGTCCCGTGGGCCATAAGATTGATGAGCAACGAGCAAGATGATTTTTAAAGTGTAAAAAAATGAAATAGTCAGAAAAGTCTGCAATTTTGCCATTGTGCCATGATTTCACTGGTCTGGCCCACTTGAGATTAAATTTGGCAGTATGTGGCCCCTGATCTAAACCATTATCTTGTTTTTTTTATCCTATTCCAACAAGGCTGGTTAAGGACTTACCTTTAATTCACACTCCCATCTTAGATTTCAATCAAGTTTTCTTTCTATGTCCTACAGGCCTTTAAGGTCACAATAATTAAATCTGTACTTAAAAAGCCTACTTCTGATCCAGACATTCTAGGCAACTACACACATAAATCCAACCTCTAAAAATTCATGAAAAGGCTGTTACAAACCAATTATGTGTACTAATCAGTTAGTTAAACTTCTGGCCCCTCCTTTTTTACTACCAAATTCAGACAAAACTGAAGTAACTGTATTAGGCATCAAATATGTCAGAAAAACATTCACTCATCATATAGCTAGACTGGATTTCACTACCTTGGCCTCCAGTTCTACCTGGATTATCAGGATGTCCCAATAACTTTGTGAAAAGTCTCCAGTCGATCCAAAACGCTGCAGTGTGAGTGCTGCTGGGGGAACTTCCCTCCTGCACTGCGCTTTCTCTCTCTACATTTATACCACTGTAATATGTCACTAACATTGTGTGCTTCTCCTCTCATTCTGTCTGTCCCTGTTCAGCAGGTACCGTCCACCTCTTCCTTCTCTCTTCTCCATCTTTTTACTATCTCTCTTTCAGCCCAACCTGTCGAGGCAGATGGCTGCCCAACTTGGAGTGCAATTCTCCTTCTAAAAGTAAGTGTTTCCTCACTTACGCCTTCCTGTACTCTGACATTTTTCATCAAAAAATTGCTGCCTTACTTATACTATGATAGTGTTCATCAGATTTTGAATCCTTACTATGTTATGACATTTTCATTTTTCACCCTTATTCTGCTATGGCATTTATTTGAATAAAAGTCTGATGTCTTAATATACTATGACATTTTTTCAGCACAGTTAATATTAGGAAAGACTTAAAACATCAAACCAACAATATGTTTCAGAATTACAGCTTAACTTTATTTTCAATAAAAAAACATTTGAAATATGAATCATTATCATCATTTGATCTGAGAATTTGATCTGATCTAATCTATTAATTGCAGCAAGTTCTTATCTCAGTAATTCTATTTTTTATATTTGTAAGAAAAAAATTTAAGTGAATACGATGCACATAGGTAACCCTGTTTCCCTTCAAGGAGAATACTGACATGAAAAACAAAGCAGTGGTGATGATGAGGAGGAAGACACAGTCAGGACAGACTCAAGTGGGCAGAGTATCAACTCGTCCAGTGTTGGGGCCCTGAAACACAAACACAAATACTATGTCAGTAACACTGAGGACAAAATGTAGACATGTTTTCTGGAAATCCAGAATGAGACAGGATCATTAGTCATGCAGGGACAAACGTCTTCAGACTGATTTTATTAAATGAACTGACAATTATGAAGTGCTTCTGCACAAAAAGGACAACATCACAAATACATTTAGTCACAGTCACATGCTCTGTGAGTGTGTGTGTGTGTGTGTAATTGTGTACCTCGGTGCGTAGGTATTGCATCTCCTCAGTGAGTGTGTTTCTCTCCTGCATCAGCTGGTTCTGTTTGGCCAGCAGCTCACACACCTGCTGGGCGCTGCTCTGACAGTGACGGTCTAACTGCTTCAGCCTGAGACACATACACACAATACTGACTTATACTGTAAGAGAAAAATGTCCCGTATCCTCCTCGCTGTTATTCGTGCCGTTTCTAAGCCTTTCTCAACTTTGTATTTCAGATGACCAAGTGGTTTGGGACCTTCCACATGAGCAGCCGAGCCGTGGTTTGACTCCTGAGTGGGACACTAAATAGATATCAGAGATTGATTTTGTCACTTTTGTCAACATTCAGTCATAAAATATTCAGCCTTGGTGGAAGTCTGGATTGTTGTGTATTCTGACATTTTTCACAATAATTTTATGCCTTTCTGTACCATGAAGTATTCCATGTTTATATTTCTTAATATACTAAAAAAGCACTTTGAATTACCCTATTATTTAAATGTGCTCTGAAAATAAACATTGTTTCCTTGCCTTCCTTTACCTTACAATGTTTTTCATTGAAATTTTAATGTTTTAATAAACAACGGTTTATTTATGTGTCATTCACAATGGTGCATTTTTTGCATTATGACATACTACACTATGACCTTTTATGATTTTTGAACACATTTAAACCATTGAAGTGTTTATCAAACAAGTTTATTTGATGTTTTGATGTGTTTTTGGGACAAATTAAGTTTTGTCATTTTTTGAGTTGTTACGACATAGTAAGGCATTTTCTTCACATACTACACTATGACCTTTTTATGCATTTCTAACAGTTTTTAGGCTATGGAGTGTTGATAAAACACTATTCTTTTTGTTTGATGCATTTTTAGGTCGTATTAAATTTCTGACTTTTTTTTTTACTTTTTTCACTTTTTTTGTCAGACATATTATTTTCTCCAAAAAACGAAAACAAAAAACACTTCAACGAGACAACATCACTCCATGGCTGAGCTGTACGCAGCCTCTGACAAGAAACCAAATGTAAAAGTCTGAATGTATTAACATGAAATATTGTGGAACGCAATCACCATTCATTTTATCTGTTACCGTTTCAACAGGTTCAGAAGGAGACAATAAGTCAGGATTTAATGAATGTGATGAAGAGGAGGACGAAGAGAGTTGTGGCTCGGGGCAGGAGGAGGCAGAGGGAGGTAGCTCGGGGGGAGACAGATGCCCCTGCCCTGCTGGTCATGTTGGCAGTGGCAGGGCTGCCCGTGTGTGACAGACGGGGGGGCACAACATCCCAACTCTCCTCCACAATCTGCTCCCTGCTCTCACCAAACATTGTCCTCATTCTGCCCTGTGATGTTTCCACTGCATGGGTATAATCCCTCTATTTTAGGACCCCCGTCCCCCATCCCCCCACCACGCTACCACCCAGCTACAACCTGCCCTCCCTGAGCTTTCCTCTGCCTAGACAAAGGCCCAAGCCAAGGTGGTTTATATCTCAGACCTGGAGGATCTGTCCAATCCTGGGGGTCGAAGGCCATAATGCCCCTCCCCACCTGCTCTTCCTACAGTCAACTGTGGAGCTGTCCTGACTGAGCCATCCCTTTTCTCCCTTCTCCCACTCTCCCTCCTACACTGACACACAACACCACTGGCAGGGCACTGCCACATCACATGACACAAATACTGAAGTCACAAGATACACACACAACGATGTGCCACATTAAGTGCAGAAGATATCAGCCACACACACACACAGAGGCAGCGGAGGACCTAAAGGTCAGAAATAGAGCCTGTTGTTCTTGAGCTGTAAAAGTTTGATGAGGGAAGTGTTGAGAAAGTGTCAGCCTCCAGCTCCACAGCACCAAACTAATGTGAACCATGCTGAGAAAATGCCAGTCCTTCAACAATCAC